>JAWNOR010000164.1:1070000-2362831 GCA_035045885.1 Drosophila borealis | reverse complement strand
TTTTTTTCAAATTCGAGGTCGGTGCGAAAATCGAAACTTTTTTGATGATTTTGATTGAATATCTTGGGTAAATACTGTCCGATTTTGAAATGTTATACCTTTTTGAATTCGTAGGGATCCCAACTATAAATTGGCACTCAAACATTTTAAAAATCGATGGGTTAAAATAAGTGGTTGACCAAAAACCGATTCGTTAGTAAAATCAACCTTTTTTGATGATTTTTTGGAATATCTCGGCCAAATAATGTCCGATTTGGGAATTTTATACCATTTTGGACTCGTAAGGATCAGTTTTAACGATTTGCATCAAAAAATGAAAATCAAAAATTTGACGCAAATCATTAAAATTGCAATAATCAATAGTACTTATCCGTACGAGTTGAAAATGGTGTATAGTTCAAATATCGGACATTATTTGGCCGATATATTTCAAGAAAATTATCCATAAGATAGTCATCAAAAACGGATACATTTTCCTGAACATTTACAAAAAAAAACAAGTGGTTACTTAAATCACAGGCGAAATTGACGAGCGTACAAATGAGATAGTTTACAGAACTTTTAATATACTCTTTCTTATATCCACAGGAAACCTAATCACATTTTGGTAGTTTTCTGCTAACAATATTATTCCACGAAAGTTCAACTTTCAAGCAGCTCGGAAACGAACCCTGTTCGACAACTAAAGGTATGCAGCAGCTGAGAAAGCACAGTTTGTGTTAAAGCTTCGCACTAATAGTCAAAGCACAGTTTTAGGCTTGAGTTAAGCAACTGTGTGTCGCAAGCACAATACAAATGCTAGGCACAATCATGATTGAGCTAACGTGGTTTTCATGCGTGGTTGGGCCTGAAGCATATTTTTTCTGCTGCTGCTGCTGCTGTCCGTTCATATGAGCGGACTATTTCATATATCTTTCAAGTCCGGCCCGTCTACACAAATCATCGTACGCAATGTGTAAATGTTAAAAAAATGTAAAGTGCGTTCCTAACGTAGCTGCTTCTGTAATTGCTGTTGTTGTTGTTGTTGCTGCTGCTGTACACACCTCCATTTGGGTTTTTATTGTTGTTGTGGCAGGGCAGCCAAATTGTAGAAATCAGCAATACAATTGTGTGCCAAGGGCAATTTCGCCTTTGATTGATTTACAAGAGGCGTTGCCCTGCCGCAGTCTTGTTAGCTGCGGGCCAACATTGCGTATGCGTAATTAGAAAACATGACGAATGATTCTTGAATGGAATCTGTTGCCGATTAAGTCATAATTATAATTTGTCAGTTAACAATAAATTTGATTAGCTGCCAGTGTGTGAGAGAGAGAGATTAATATGCCAGATAAGATAAAAAACATTTCGCCGCCGGGCTGCGTAACAGTTTATTTTAGCCACAGAAGAAATACTATTTTTTTTTTAAATATTAATATTCTTTTTTGTTTTATGCTTAGTTATTTATTTGTGCTGTTCAAAAATATTTACATTTGCGTGTTAGCCGCTTGCCATTTGCCGCTCTCTGACTATTCCGGCATATAAATAACTTGTTTGGGAAATTACACCCGGATGGGCAGCGATAGGTTAGGTAGATTTAGATTCCATTGTCGTTACTTAGAATTGGATAAGGTCAGCCAGGCGCTAAATGAACTAAATGAACTTGTTCTAGGCAATGTTCAGACAATGAATCTCCCAACTAATCAGCACAATGCGTGCCGAATCTTTTAACATGCCGAAAAAAATCTCAAACGCCGTAATCATAAATCAAGCAAAAAGTCAGCGGCGAGCTGCTGCCACCAGCGACAGCCTCAAGCTGCAGCTGCAGCCAACTCAAATAGACAAAGAGACGTGAAAATAACAAGCGAGCGTGCTCGACTACAAGATACCTAGCTTTGCCTGTAAGTACTTAAATATATATAACAGACCTACTCTTGTGCTTAATTCCCCATCTCTTTGATTTTCAGTGCTCGAAGAGTCAACGCTGGATATCGATATTTATCGATTATAAATGAAATACCCTAAAGAAACCTTGCATTATCTATTAGATAAACGTAGATAAACTAGAACCGAAGCCTAAAAGCTATATATATTCATTTAAGCTGAGCTAGTAAAGTTAACTATATAAAAATGCACTTGTAAAGTATATATATTCATTTATGTTAAGGTAGTTAGTAAAGTTATCGATAGTTTAAAATAAGCTCAAGGAAAATATGCTAAATACATATAAATGAAAATGTACTGGTAAGCCTAAAAATATATAAAATAAACTATATCAAAATTCACTGGTAAAATTTTATATATTAATTTAAGGTAAGTTAGTAAAGTTATAGATAGTTAACTTAAATAACAATTTTCTGGAAAGCTTCAAAAAAATATAAAATATAAAATAAACTTTGTCAAAAAACACTTGTAAAACTTTATAAATGATAAATAAATATGTGAAAACTAATGATGACAATCGATATTTATTGGTTTCAAGTAAGCTTGGGAATCTTTCAGGAGCTTGAGCTGGCTAAAATCGTCTCTACGATCGAAACTTCTGCCTTGGGTCCATTATACCCTGTTAAGACACATTTTCCATAGATGCGGGGTGTTTTAAAAAAAGCATAAATCACACCCGAGAGAGACACTCGTTAAGACGTTAATCAAAAGCAATCCAGTGGGTCGCGACGAAGGGCGCGTGTCTTCGTCAGCGGCGGCTCCGGCTCCGTCTCCAGCCCCAGCTCCAGCTCCAACTCCCCGTGTCCAGCTGTAGCCAAATCGAAGGCCGAATGTCCAATGCTTATGTAATTATGTGTATGTGTGTGAGTGTGTGGCAGGGCCCAGGCAGCAAAGCATTGCACAACCCGGTTGCAGTTGCAATTGCATTTTCTTTTTATTTTTTGGGCGCCCAAAACGCGCTGCTTAATGAACAACGGCAGCAAATTTATTGACTGAGCGCGGCTGACATATTGACTAAATGACTGATGAACCAACTGACGACAGCTTGTGGGAATTGAGTCGTCGACAGGTTGCGATCGCAAGCGCCGACTCGCTCCGCTCCGCAGTCGAGGGAGGGGTGGCGGGGTAAACACCTTGAATGCGTCCAAGTAAGGCGAATTCAGGTTGCACCACACAGTCGAGTGCGATTTGTGGATTTATGGATTCATCGAGTTATGGATTTTATGGATTTACTAAGCATTCGATAAACAATAAACAGACCCCGCCTGAGGCCAAATGCCGCCGCAAAAAAGTAGCCAAATATTACAAATTTTAAATAAACATATACATATATACAAATTGCGTATTGCTGCTGGATTTGAACCGGCGACCTGCCAGGCTCCAGTTTTAAATAAGCTCAATTAGCTTTTTGAGCACAATTTGGCCACAATTTGGCTTCTCATTGAATTGTCAACAAATCGAATTGCAACTGCTTCCGGCTGACGACCTTTGCAAACAGCCAAATTAAGCTAGAAAACAGCTGAAATGGCCACACTGCACACTGCACACTGCACGGCATTTCCGCCTGTGCATCGTTTATTAAAAGCCAACTTCCCCTGCCCGCTCATGGATTTGAACTGGTCACCGCCGCAACTGCAAACCGTTGCCGGCGGGCTGCACTTGAACCGTTGATATTTTCAGCTGGCATCTGCTGCTGCTTTTGATGCTGCTGCTGCTTTTGATGCTGCTGCTGCTTTTGATGCTGCCCGGCTCCAATGACCCTCGCAATTTATCTTGAACGCGTCAACACGGCTGTCAGAACGGCGAGAGAAGGTCAACCAGTGGACACAATTGTCGCTTTTAATTGGTTTTTGGTGTAGATTTTACTTTATTTGGAAACGTTTCATTACAAAGGTTTCTTTAAAATGTACCCTTAAACTCCGGCGGGTATGTGGGGTGGAGGGGGGGGGGGCGGAGAGGTTGGCAGCAACTGTTCCAGAACTGTCTTGGAATGTTTTAGGCTAAGAATACTTTGTGTTTAGTAGGTAAACGGATTGGCGGGCTTGTTGTAGTTGTAGCCATCGGGACCCAAGGAGCCGGCATCCGTCGGTTGTGGCTCTGGATAGTTGGAAGTGGGTGGGCCCGGCGGTGCGGGCGGGCGCGGCTGGTAGGTGGGCGGTGCGGGTGGGCTAGAGGGCGGTGGTCCGTATTCAGGTGTCGGTGCTGGTGGTGCTGGCGGTGCTGGTGGGCGCGGCTGGTAGGTGGGCGGTGCGGGTGGACTAGAAGGAGGAGGACCATAGCCTGGAGTAGGTGCCGGAGGAGCTGGTGGTTGCGGTGGCCGCGGCTGGTATGTGGGCGGTGCTGGCGGGCCAGCTGGTGCTGGTGGGCGTGGCTGGTAGCTAGGCTGTGCAGGCGGTGGCACATAGCCGGGAGTAGGTGCTGGTGGTGCAGCTGGTGCTGGCGGCCGTGGCTGATAGGTGGGCGGTGCTGGTGGTGGTCCAGCTGGTGGTTGGGGACGTGGCTGATAGGTGGGCGGTGCGGGAGGACCAGAGGGCGGCAGGTACTCAGCGGGCGGCTGCTGTGCCGGAGGACTAGGTGGCTGCGGACGTGGTGGCTGGGGACGTGGTGGCTGTGGCTGTGGCTGCGTTGGCGGTGGACCATACGAAGGCTGTGGTGCTGGCGGGGTAGGACGTTGAGGCACGGGGCGTGGCTTGGGCTGCTGCGGCTGATCGGGCGGCAAGTATTCCGGACCGGCTGGCGGCGGCAGAGTCTGTGGTGGTCCATAAGACGGAGCCGGAGCCGAGGGCTGCGGCTGAGGCTGTGGCTGCGGACGCGGTGGTTGCGTTTGCGGCGGTCCATAGGACGGACCTGGAGCCGTCGGCTGTGGCTGCGGCTGCGGCTGTGGACGAGGCGGTTGAGTTTGTGGCGGACCGTATGAGGGAGCAGGAGCCGTGGGCTGCGGACGCGGTGGCTGCGTTTGCGGCGGTCCATAAGACGGGCCGGGGGCGGTGGGTATCGGCTGCGGCTGTGGCTGTGGTCGCGGCGGCTGCGTCTGAGGTGGCCCGTAAGACGGCGACGGAGGCTGCGGCTGCGTCTGAGGTGGCCCGTAAGACGGCGACGGCGACGGAGGCTGCGGCTGCGGCTGCGGCTGTGGTCGCGGCGGCTGCGTCTGTGGCGGTCCGTACGAAGGCGCCGGCGCCGAAGGAGCCGGTCCAGGTATCAGGCCGCTATCCTCAATGCCATTGCCCGTGGGCGGCGGTGGAAACGGCTGCGAGGGCTGCTTATAATGATATCCATCCTCCTGCAGATCGGTGTCCAGATGCGAGACATCCGCATAGACGCCGGCCGCAGCGAGCACCGCCGCCAACAGAGGCAGTAAAAGGCGCTGCGAGGGGAACACAAAAAAATGATCAGGTCTAAAACGAGGTGGGGTGGGGGGTAGGAAGGGATTTATTTAGAGAGAGTTGCCTGTGACCGACTCACCATGCTGGCTCAAGCGAACGACGATCCCAGAAACGTAGCGCGAATTCTCACACACAGTTTTTCCAGCACAAGTGGAAAATGCACGACGAGAGCACACGAAAAATTATTTTTACCCGTTTGGCGAACACACACACGAAACTCGAAACACGAAACTCGAGATTGGGAGTGGGAGCAAGCGAAGCCAGCGACGTCTTCGTTGCAAAATCAGAAAATCGAATGATGCCCAAATGTTCTCCCTTGGCGAATTTATACCGCAGCAGCAGCAGCCCCTAAGCCGGAGCTCAGCTCAGCTCAGCTCAGCTCAATAGATGCCAAATGCTTTTGACTCGGCTTTTTTGAGTCGGGCCAACGAGTTTTTGGCTCACACTCGAGTCTCAGTTGGAGTCATCGTCGTGATGCTGCAACCTTTGTTAGTCGTTGTTGTTGCTATTGTTGTTTCTGTTATTGTTGTTGTTGTTGTTGCTGTAGTTGTGGCTGTGCTTGGTAATCAACGGCGATTGTAAGTCAATAACAACGCGTACCAGTTAGTTTTTTATTTAAGCGCTTAGGGTTTTTATGCCACACAACGGGTTGGCCCTGGCTGCCAGAAGTGTTAACCAGGAACCAGGTGCTTATCAAGCTGCTCATCAAGCAAATATTATATCATATTCCCAGAATAGATTGCCCGGCGTTCACCGGGTCCAATTAATATTGTTGCAGATCGAGAAATTCTTACAGTTCGCAATTCGATTAAAAGCCGCTCTGCTGGGCCCTTAGTTTGCTCTTTTCATATAATTTTGTTAACTGCCACTAATTTTATATGTTTTGTTTGTTTTTTAATTAATTATTATTGCTTTATGCCTAATTAAATATTAAATAGGCATTACAAATTGTTACTGCCTTTGAACCGATGACCTCTAAGCCTCACAGGCTCCCTACCTCAAGCTTCCAAAGCACAATTGTATAATGTATGATGTATGATGTATGATGTATGATGTCTAATGTATGATGTATGGTGTATGATGTATGATGTATGATGTATAATGTATGATATATGATGTATGATGTATGATGTATGATATATGATATATGATGTATGATGTATGATATATGATATATGATATATGATATATGATATATGATATATGATATATGATATATGATATATGATATATGATATATGATATATGATATATGATATATGATATATGATATATGATATATGATATATGATATATGATATATGATGTATGATGTATGATGTATGATGTATGATGTATAATGTATAATGTAAAATGTATAATGTATGATGTATGATGTAAGATGATGATCTATGAGGTTTTTCATACAACATTTGAACATCCTTCTTCTCCAATTGAAGTCCCTTCTTACTGTTCCCTTGCAACCCGAAAGGAAACTTCTGTTAAACTCTCAGCGTCCTATCTTCAAAGTCATGTACATATATTGATCGCCAGCCCTTCCCTCTGTCAAGCCAAACTTTAATGTAGTATATATTTGTATGCCCAAGCGAAATCATGGACATGTATTTGAGTGACAGCGCGTGGGTTGATAAATGTGCGAAATACCTGGCGCATTTGCATATTTTTAGACATTCGCAAATCATCATAACTGAAGCTGGCGGCGATGACAAATCGTGGCTAACAGCAAAATCGTGCCAAAAGAGCTGCTTTTGTCAAAATGGCCGCTGCCTACTGTGGAGTATATTTACTGTTATTTATGGCAGTGGCAACAATTGGAAAATCATTTGATTAGACAGCCGCCCAGCTGGTCCATAAATACAATGCTTGCAGATAAAATGTCAATTCCAATTAATTAATAAGCCAATTAGCCAGGCGGGCTGCGAGCTGCGGGTTACGCGGCGTATGCGCAATGCACATTGCGCTGAGCCAGTTTCCAGTCGAGACGATTCAGTTTCTGTTCGAATACCCTGTAAACACGGCAAATGTTTATAGAAGGGGTATATTTGTGCTTATATGTATGTGAGAAACAGAAGCTGGCAAATCTGTATCTACGAAATATATATGCTTCTATTCGTCTATATGTTAGTCTGTATTCATGACATTTAGGTACTTTAAAAGATAAAGACTTCCAACATCGTGGAGCTCTTTCGCATATACCACAAAGAACAAGCTAATATGCTTTCTTCAACATCGATAAATATCGATTTGTTGCTTAGGTTAGTCAACCATGTTATTAAGAGTTTATAAAAGGAAGATTTCTCTGGCTCTATCTACGATTTCGTATTTGGAATTGAATATAGAGGAATCTGCTTCTTCTTTATCTGTGTTTATTTATTAAAATCGATAAATATCGATATACACATTATTAAGAAGAAGATCAGATCGAGTATATTTCAACCTCTAGAACACTTTCCCCTCACGACCAAATAAAACTGAAGGTATTTATAAATAAAACTATCTTGAGAAAATGTATGTAATTATTTTATATGTCCTTTAGAACAGGGTATCTCGCAGTCGCACTCTCTCACTTGTTTTCTTGCATTTGTGTTTTTTTTTTCAATTAATTAACTTTGCATTTTTATTAGTTTTCGTGTTTTTGGCTTTGCTTTGGTGTACTGCCTACAGGTTTTTGGTTGTGTGTTTTTGCTTTTGTTTTGAATTTTTAATTTGAAGTTTTCATTGCATTGTTATTGTTGTGCGTGAAGCATTTACAAATTGTGTTTAGGCTTTTATCTTAAATTGCTTTACTTAAGTGTCTAACATAACAAGCTGAGAAAACCGTCCAGTTATCAGAGTTTATTGCGCTTAAACTAAGACAATTCTATTATTTATTTATTTAGTCAATTACTCGTACATTATATAATAAATAAAAGATCTGTTCACAATTCCGCTAGTTTTTGTTTTTTGTATGGCCTGCCTTTTTTTAATTGATTAATTTGCTTTTGATTTGGTTTTGAATGAATTCTATGCCTGAATATGAAGCGTTTAATGAGATAATTTTTACTTTTTTTTTTTTGTTTATTTTTTGTATTAACTTGTTTTGTCGTTAGCCCTAGAAGGTGCCAATTATTGTTATTAGAAATCTAAAAATCCGCTTAACTCGTTTTCGTATTATTTACGTTCGTTTATTGTTGCAATTTTGCAATGTTTAACCTTTTAGTTGCCGCCTCCAATGGCTGGCGCGATGCATCCTCTACTTGCCGCGATAGATCTCAATGATGCGATCCTGGTCGACATACTCGAAAATATGTGGCGCATCCATCAGAATGCCAATCGTGCCGGCCGTGGTCACAATAAAGAATATGTACAGCTGCAGGCGATCAATAACCATGGCCACGTACTTCCAATCCTCGCGAGTCTGTCAAAAGTCAAACTTGAGATACGCGCGCAAAAAGTATCTTGGCAAAGTAACTCACCTGTATGTAGAGATCCTCGTTGCGCAGATGCTCGGCTATGAACTCGACCGCCTCGGTGGCCTTGCTGGCCTCCGGCGATAATAATATGGAGTCGGAGGATTCGCTCTCGCGACGGCAGCCGTCGCCCAGGCCCAGCTCGGCGCCGCTGTTCACCTTGCGATTGATCTTGCAGTTGGGATGATGCAGATCCGACAGCTCCATGACCTCCATTTTGGACTGCTTGCCGCCGATTGCGCTGATATGCTTGGGCAGCTCGGCCGGCGAGCCGTACGAGGGATGCGGATGCGCCGGCATGCTCATGCCGGGCATTTCCATCATCCAACGGAGGCGTGTCTTGCGCGGCCTCTTCATCAGCAGAAAGGCGGGCAGATAGTGCAGGAAGACGGAACGTATCCACATGGGCATGCGATGTGTGCGCGGCCCACGGAAGTTCCAATTGATAATTATCACCGTGACCAGAATGGAGACCGTGTTCATAATGAACGTAAAGAGCAGATACTTGGCTATCAGCGGCAGCACCAGCGATGTCGGCGGCAGAATCTTCGAGACGAGCAACAGGAACACAACCAGTGACAGCAGAATGCTAATGCCCAGCGTGACCTACGGCATGGAACCGGCTTAGAAGCTGAACAAATAACTCAGCTCTAGTCGGCGCTGTCCGACTGACAGATACCCTGTGCCTACCTATCGTTAAGAAGAACCATGCTCAAAAGCATTCTTTATATACATTCACAAATAAAACACATTCTTCCCATTCACGGGAATTGCCTTCTTGGGTAACCTCGGAGCTTAAAGTCCGATCAGGGCTTAAATATATTCTAAACGAAAAAATACATGCTCAGTTTGGCGTAAATAGCTCTTATAATCATAGAGACCCATAAAAAACAAGTGTAAGTATCGATATTTATCGATATTATAAAAGAGGGAGTAGATATCGAAAGGACTGAGAATCTCTTTCTACGTTTGGCTTACGAATATATATATATATATATCTCAAACTCCAGGTCTCCAGCTTTTTACGCTTAAAAAATCAAGTGTAAATATCGATATTTATCGATATTATGAAAACGGGATTAAATAGGAAAGAGTCCTGGACTAAGAGTCTTCTTCTGCATTTGGTCTGCGAGAGAATATATCTGAAACTTCAGGTTTCCAGCTTTTTACGCTTAAAAAATCAAGTGCAAATATCGATATTTATCGATATTATGAAAAAAGGGAGTAGATATCGAAAGGACTGAGAATCTCTTTCTACGTTTGGCTTACGAAAATATATATATATATATCTCAAACTCTAGGTCTCCAGCTATTTACGCTTAAAATATCAAGTGTAAATATCGATATTTATCGATATTTTGAAAACGGAATTAAATAGGAAAGAATCCTGGACTAAGAGTCTCCTTCTGCTTTTGGTCTGCGAGAGAATATATCTGAAATCTCAGGTCTCCAGCTTTTTACGCTTAAAAAATCAAGTGTAAATATCGATATTTATCGATATTATGAAAAAAGGGAGTAGGTATCGAAAGTACTGATGATATCATTCTGCGTTTGGCTTACGAGAATATATATTTCAAACTTCCAGTCGCCAAATTTTTTTGTTTTCAAGATCGTTGCCTTCATAAAGACAGACGAACGGACAGACATGATTCGATAGGTCGACTCAGCTATTGAATACAAGAATATATATAATTTATAGAGTCTGACCGTTACATACGCATTAACAAAAACAATATACTCTTCTTACCCAAATTCCGGTGGGTTGAAGGTATAAAAATTGAAACGAACCCGTGTCAAATTGAGCTCACCTTTTCGCCAGCCTCGGCGGGCAGATAGAAGACGAGCACGCAGAGAAATGAGATCAGCACCGTGGGCAAAATCAAGTTGACCGTGTAGAACAGAGTTTTGCGTCGTATGATAATGTAAAATGTGATGTCCGTTTCGGTTGGATGATTGCTGTCGCCCTCGTATACGTTGAGATAGGCGGGCACTTCTATAATATCCCAGGTGCCCGATTTCCAGTAATCGGAAAGATCGACAAAGTTCTTGTTGTTGTACAGCGCCAGCGAGACCTGATCCCCATTAAAGGTCCAGGAGCCGAACTTCATGATGCACGTCTGCTGATCGAAGGGGAAGTAGGTGACATCAATTGTGCAGGAGCTCTGATAAATGGCCGGGGGCACCCAGAGCACCTCGCCCGTCGGATAGATGAGCACGTTGGACTTGTAGCGCACCTCGTAGTTGCCATCGGCGCTGGGGCACAAAGACAGAAAGGCATATTAGTAGCTGGCACGCGACAAAACGAGCAAAACCTAAATACAGTAAACATTCAATACGATGCACAATACAAAGAGTTACATATAGAGAGAGAGAGAGAGAGAGAGAGAGAGCGCGAGAGAGGGGGAGAGTTGTCGAGAGTTAGTAGAGTTAAAGAGCCATTTACTCACTTATTGAAGAGCACAATGTCCGGCTTCCAAACCTTATCCGGGGGCAGACGGAGCACCCCGATGCCGCCGTAGTCAGCCTCATCCCATTGCAGCTGATAGTCGTACCAAACCAAACGTAGCCAAACGTTTGATTTCATAATTTGATTTTTCTCATTCTTGGTTTCAATTTTGTTTCAGTTCGGTTTTTTTTTTTCGAGAGAATTGATATTGAGATTTGTGGTGATGATGGTGGTTGGTGGTTTTGGTGGTTGATTGTTTAAGGTGATGGTAGAGAATCGATCGTACGCACCGTATACGTAATATTTGTATATATATATGTTCATTTTGGCGATTCAAGCGAATCGGAATCAATTTCAGACAGAGAGAAACATATTTGAGAGAGCGGGTGGGAAGTTGTTAAGTTAAGTCATTATTTGCATTTGGTTGTTGTTGTTGTTGTTGTTGATGTTTGTTGTTTATATTTAATAATTTTCTCATAATTGTTAGTATATGTCTTAGATTGTTTAGTTTTTAATTGTAATTTAAAAATGCAATGCAATTGTTTTTGTTTATTAATTAGAGTTAGTTTTTATCGTATTGCTAGGCATGAAGTTTCACTACAAACATACAAATACAAGTCAAGACAACACGTGTAATTAAGTATTTACAAAGCATAAACGTAACTGAAAATGGCTGGCGGGCCATAGCCACGCCCACGGATCGAACGCATATATATATATATATATATAGCATATACGTTGGGGCGTTGGGGCGTGGCTGTGCAGCAACAAAACTCAAGAATTATTTATGAACAGAACTCGTAAGTACAGTTTTACACGCTACTAAAGTTAGTATCTTTTATTATTTAGCATTAATTTTTTGTTTTCTATTTTGTGTTTAAATTTGGATTTTGATTTTATGGGAACACTTACGACATTGATTAGCTGTACGAACGCCAAACCAAATCTTACTCCAACTTTTTGTGTCATATTTTGTACGGGTCGTATGAGTTTATTGTAGCCTCGAAAGAGGTCACGCACCAGGCGCTCTTCGTCTTCGGATGCACTGACTAAAGAAACACACGAAACCAAAAACCACAAGAAAAACCAAAAAAAAAAAAAAACGGAAAAGCCGGGTTAAAGCAAAATGTTTGGCAAAACAATAAAGAGAAAACCAAAAAACAAACAACAGAATGCAGAGAATAGAACAAAGAAGAGTCAGGAAAAAAAACACACAAAGACGAAACAAATATGAGCAAATTTTTCTTATTTTCTTCTTTAATTTTTAATTTAATTTTTTTTTTTTGTGTGGATTGTATTTTCTTTTTATACCCTGAACCCATTAGAGATGTGTGAGAAGGTCGATGGGTTTTGTGCAAGTGTATGTGACGGGCAAAAGGAAATGACTCCCATAGGTTTTTATAGCCTTTCCGTCCGTTTGTTCGTCGGAGTGAACTACAAATCCAGGGACTGGAAATTCGAATCCATATTCTTGTAATGTACCCAGAGGGAATTTACTAAATTTTTTATATATCTCTTTTCGATTTCATGTTATCGATAAATATCGCCTTAGATATATGATTGTAAGCAACCCATAAATATTTACATTCCCTTCCGTATGTCTGTTTCTCTTTTCGATTTCATGTTATCGATAAATATTGCCTTAGATATATGATTGTTAGCAACCCATAAATATTTATATTCCTTTCCGTCTGTCTGTTCGTATGAGTGAATGCGCCGAACTATAAATCCAGAGACTGAAAATTTGAAATCTATATTCACTTATATCATACACAAAGGGAATTTGTTAATTATTCTGTGATATCCCTTTCCGATCTTATATTATCGATAAATATCGCATTTGATACATTATTTGAAGCATCAATCCCATAAACATATATATATTCCATCCCTCTGTCTGATCGTCTAAAAATCTAGAGTCCTGTAATTTGAATATATGTATGTATACCGTAGGCAGAAGGAGTTTTTGATTATATTTCGATATATATATTTTCAATATAATGTTATCGATAAATTTGGAATTCAATACCTGGGTTTTTCCCCAAAATCTTAAATAAAATAGTCATTATTAGAGGGAGAGCCTGTCGCTTTGGTACGTGTGCATCGTAGGATGCAAATCTTCGTAAAGATCGGACTATAAGCACCGAAGGTATTCAGGAATGCATTTCCCTTAATGTGGAGCAAAGTGGAAAAGTTGGAGCACATGTGTGTATGTGTGTATTGAAGGAAAACAGAATGTTTTTAAAGTTAGCGCTAGGTTCAGGGTATCTCCTAGTCGGGCACTCCCGACTAGCTTATATTGTTATAGTTCTTGTTAATGTTCATGTTGTAGTTGTGATAGTCTTTAGTTTCAATGGGCTTATAATGGTTGGCAAAGCGTAGACAGTGTAACGGAGATAGAGAGAGGGAGAGAGCGAGAGAGAGAGAGAGAGAGAAGGGGGAGAGAGAGAGAGAGAGAGAGAGACGGAGACAGAGCCAGAGTGGGAGAGGGAAAAAGCGCGCGAGAAGTTAGTTAAAGGTTTTTCACTTAACGCCGATTCTTGAAGAGCTTTCATTTAAATTTCAACTAGGGAAAAAGATGACGAAACATGAAAGCCGCTCGTTTTGTTGTTGTTGTTGTTTTTTTAATTAATTTTCATTAGTTCAGTGTTTGTTGTGTTGTTGTAATTGTTGTTGTTGTTGGCTTGTGATGCGAATATAAGTATATGTGATCGGTTAAGGCCTACGTTGCGTATACGCCGCATGTGACGCCGTTGCATTAAAGCGGCGCACTTTAATGCAAGGACCTCTTTCGAAAAAACAGTCCTAGAGCTAGTTACAATAGAGTTCCAAACGGGTGTGCTCGACTAAAGGCTGCCCTGCAAAGCTGCTAAGACAAGTTCATACACTTAAATGCTACTCTAACTAAATGACAATTTGTTGACATCTACAATTATCCGACAGCTAAAGGGAGCGAGAGAGAGAGAGAGCGAGAGAGAGAGAGCAGAACTCTCTGCTGACAGCTGAAAGGCGCACAGCGCACATGTGCAGAAAACTGGGATGCGGATGCTGCTGCTGATGCTGGTATGAGTGTGTGTGTGTGTGTGTGTGTGGAGTAGCTATCATGACCGGGTTATGCTTGTCTATGTGTGTTATATAGAGCACAAACTGCCGCTGAGCCCACTAAAACTGGGTAAAAAGGGTATATTGCTTATGAGCAAATGTTTGTTACAGGCAGAAGGAGAAGACCAAACTTATAGAGTATAAATATTCCCCATCTGGCGGACGAGTTGTGTCGATCTGGCAAGAGTCTTGAAATTTCATAAAAATATATTTATATAGATGAAATCAATTTTGTGACTTGGCTTTTAAGCATAAGTCGAAAATTATAATATCTATTTATACCAAACCTATTGTGTGGATTCTCTTATTGAATATACAGATAAAGAATAATTCATTTTGTTGATATATTCCCCGTTTCCCTCTGTAAATGGAAAAAGACACATTTTTAAAGACAGAGCCTTGCGCTTTCGTATGTACACACATTTGTATGCCATATTTAAGCACTGAAAATTTCATAAAATTCGAACTATAAGCAACTGAGTTAATCAGGAACGCATTTCCATAAATGGATGGAAAGAGTAGGCACATTCAGTTAAAGGCGTGAGTTCGTGTGTAGGTGTGTGTCTTTGTGAGCATGTATAGAGGTTAGCACGTTCAATTCAGGGTATCTTCTAGTCGGGCACTCCCGACTGGAGCACTCTTGGTACTTGATTTATTCTATGCTGCTGGTGCTGGGTTGTTTGAGTTGCAGTTGAGCTATTTAATTGTATGAGCATGTATATGAGTGTGCGTGTGTGTGTGAGTGTGCGTGTGTGCGTGTGAGCTCTAAGTAGACACCATGTTTGGGGGGTTTTCTTTGTCGAGTTTTCTAAGTACTCGATTTAGGCTATATTGGACTGCTCAGAACAGAAGGAGTATGAATTAAGATTCGGCAGTTGATACAGAAATCTGTTTTGCATTTTGATCAACAAAATTATTTCGGTTCATTTTATTTTCTCAGTATTTTGTTGTTTTTTCTTCTTCATATTTTTTTTTGCTTTTTTTTTTTGTATTCAGTTGCTTTGATGTGTATCCATCTGCGGCAGCGCCAAAAAAGGGAGTTTTTGCTACGCTTTGCAGTGTACAAAATTCATAATTATTTTCGGGGGTTGGGGGGTGTGGTGGTAAAAGATGTTTTTAATTACAAAAAGCAGAGAGCTAATATCGCTAAGTAGTTGGATTGTTATGAGAAATAGTAGTAGTTGCTTGTAAGTAGTAAAGTAGTAAGGGAAATTGGGAGCATAGAGCATATATGTATATTTGAAGATAGGTTAAGAAGTTAGAGCTATGCTAAGGCATTTGTTTATATAGAGAAGCTATATAGCTAGCAGGAGGAAGATCTAAGCTGCAGTTAAAGTAAGAGCGGGTGCTAGGAGAGAGAGAGAGAGATATAGATAGAGAAAACGAGAGAGAGAGAGAGAGAGAGAGAGAGGCTATGGCTACTTTACGAGTATATTTCTTGGCATATACAAATTTAGAAGAGTTGCATTTAATGATCGGCGCTGTCGTTGGTATCGTACTTTTTTTTTATCGCATTTTTTTTTTTTTTTTTTGGCAGCGCTGCAGCAGAGCGACGCTTTGGCAAATTCCTCAAGTTTCGTTTGTGTGTGGTTGTACTTATTTTGAATTTGTTGTTGCTGCTGTTTGGCTTTACTATATACTATATATATATAGATATCTGAAGCTGGACAAAGGCGGCGGCACAGGCAGAGGCTGAGGCTGAGGCTGAGGAAGAGCTGGTTGCTGTGGCTGTGGCTGAGGCCGAGGCTGTTGGGTTGTCGTTGGTTACTTTTTTTTTTGGCTAGTGGAAAAACTTAGCGGAATTTGTCAAGGCGTCGCTGCTAGCGCGTTTGTATTAAATTTAAGAAAAAAATCAAATCATTGCTGTAAAATTTGTTGCTTGCGCTTTGGCTTTCAACTGGCTTTCAAAAATACATGTAGATACATATATATAGTATGTTATATATAGATGGGATTATGTTTGTTAGCTTCATTGCATAACCCCCGAAAATTTTGGCAAATGCCACGCCCCCCACCACGTACCTTGTGCAATCAATAGCAGCGCCAGGATGCTGCCCAGCAGCCAAGTTCTGGCATTTAAATCCATTTTCCAGGTGTGTGTTGTCCTTCCTCTCAAATATGCAGTCCGGGCATAATTATTAATTCAGTTAAGGTACACGCCCCGCACTGTTAGCCTGGGGAAAAAGAATTTATAATTCCCGAAAAGTTGGCTCTTCATTAAAATGTTGAACTTTACCTAGTAATTTTGGTCTTTCTGCTAATTTTACACAATTTTTCCGCAGCTTTTCTTTGACCTGCACGAATTTTCCAACCTTTTGCTGCGGCTGCTCGAGTGCGGATTAAGAAGAACTTCGAGTTCTGGATAAAATCAATGCGATGCGAGATGTTTGAGATGCGCACAGCAGCCGCGAGAGGAGACAGCAAAGCGCAGGCGCTCTCTCACTCTCTCTCGCCTCATTTTCCCTCTCTCTCTCTGTCTCTCTGAGAGCGCGGATAAAAGAGCGCGGCACAGTTTGTAAACAAAAGACACGTTTTAAGGGTTGGCCTTGTCGTCGGCTTCTGGTTCAGCACCCTTCATTGTTTCGGGCTCAGCTGTTGCTGCTGGCTTTGTTTACATGAAAAGCCATGCCAGAGTTGCCAACGTCAATTAAATTCTTGCACAGTGCGTGGGAATAGTAATGATCCAATGCGAACGCTTCCTCAATTTTATTTTGTATTTTTTTTAAGCTGTTTAATTATGACACAAACAACTGTGCGAGATCAACGGGGGGAGGGGGGGGCGTCAACGGGGCATACGATTTGCTACGCTTCATCATTATAGCCAGAAGCTGGCCATTAACATTAAGCAGTTCCTCATGGCGCCCAAATGATATGCAAAATTAAAACATCATAAACTTGTCCCAACATTTCGTTACGCACCTTAGTTAAACGCTAGCGGAAAGATGATTCGATTAGCAGCTGTATGTTTTGTATTTTCAATAGAAGTAAACAACTGCGACAAAGTATATATATTCTTAAGCTGAGTTGATGTGAAAGATGACCATCCACATGCTAGTCTCTCAGTTGAGGCTTAGCTAAGTTTCGTCTTATTGTTGCAGACATTACACAAGTCGAACTTATATATCATATAGCTGCCATAGGAATCTTTTTGCTTATCAGGTTTAAATCTTGACAACATCAGACTTCTATATCAGATAGCTGTATAGAAAGAACAAAAAGGAACAATATGTCCCATATCTACAAGAGTATCTTAGCTTCGGTTTGGCGAACACAACGATTCATTCTTGTTTTTCCCTAATAGCCGCACAATTATGTAAAGTGTTTGGTAATAAAAGACATCAATTCTCCTGATTAGCTTTTAATTACGGCTGAAATATGTTTTTGAAATTACAAGAGAAACGGGGCGGGCAAAGCCGGGTGACACTTCCGTGTGCAGGCATTGATGGATATGCTGAGCAAGAACAATGGCCGACTGCAAGTGGAAAAACTGCTGAAGAAATAAATAAAATAAAATAAAAGTAAATGAAAATAAAATAAAATAAAAAACATCACTTTATGCATGCCGAGAGCTGTAAAGCCGCGTGTGAGACGTTTGGTAATGAAAGCATATTTTTGCATTGTTGATGCCTGCTGTTGCTGCTGCTGCTGCTGTTGCTGATGATTTTCATATGCGCATGACAGCGCAATACAATGCAAACGAAAGACTCAGGCCACGAACGTGCAGCCGCACACAACAACAACAACAACAGCAACGTATGAGGCATGTGCCTGACGCAGAGCCAAGACAACTTGAAGAAGAAGAAGAAGAAGAGAAAAAAGCTAAGGTCGCCAGCGCGCATAAAAACTCAATTTTTGTAGCTTTTGTTGTAGTTGGCGCAATTTGGCTGCCTATTTGGTGTCAACACACATCATCACCCAGACTCGGTTGCTGCTGCAGTTGCAGTTGCAGTTGCCGCCTGAGTGCGATAGAAATCGATGGCGAACGCCAACGCAAATTACATGATATTAATTTTTGTATTTTCATCAATTTTCATACTTAATTATTGGGCTGCATTCAATTGAAACACTTTTCGGGCAGCTGCGCACCGCATTTCAAGGTTGCGACGTGCCTCAGATCAGCGCGATTCGCGATGGCCCACAAAAAAAAGGTAAAAACACACACATCTATTTGCTAACTGACTCACAACAGCTGGGTGTAGCTGGGTGTAGCTTTACAGTTATGATTTGGCATACCTAAGCAGCCTATTTGTTGGTTTCCATAGCCTGAAAGCATTTGTCATTGGCTCACAAGGGTGACTTGGTTTTTTGCAAAGGTAAGTAACAAACAGAAGAAGACAAGTCTGAAAAAAATAAAGTATATAATGTATAAAGTATTTATATATCTTATATATATTTTATATACATACTTGTTTAATAAGATGACCTGACTCGATCTGGCCATGTCCATATGCAGAATGAGTTTGTCTCTTTTCAATAGTTTCTTCCAATAAGACTTGCTTCTTGATAATTAAAATATTTACTTATAATACGGCATAGTATAGCTTTTTTTAAAGGTAGACTCTTGCGATTTGGTATATAAAAGCATAAATATGGCATGTCCAAATTTCAGCTCTAAAAATGTCATAAAAATTCCACTCCGATTCCAGACTATCGAAAAAAGTCGATCTTGAGACTTAATTCTTTATAACTCGCTAATTATATGAGCTAGGTATAATAATGAATATCGACAGGTTTTTAGCGCTTAAGTCGTCTGATTTGGTATAAACAAGCATGGCTTATTAAAGCCCAGAAAATATCATGAAGATCGAGCTGTGATCATAGAAGAATCCATTGCCTAGAGATAGACCCATAGATATATCTATAGATACACCTTTTGATAGATCGCCGCAAAAAGACCTTAGATTGTGTTTTTGTGTATTTCTGTCTATTTTTGTAAATGTATTTATAGTAGAAAGTGAGCATATTTGTTAGGGCAGCTTGGCGCCGGGTTCAGGGTCCTTGTTGACAAATGTGCTTAAAGTATTTTGTCAAAAATTGAATTTGTGACAGGTACTCGCTTTAATGGATTGCTTAATTATTTAGTTGAGCATCCGCTTGGGTTTTTGTGTGTGCTTTTAAAACACAATTAATCATAAATGAAAGACATGTAGGTATAGATGTGCATGTGCATGTGTTTGCGCTTCATTCTATGCAAATTGTGTGTGAAAATAATAATTATAATTCGCAAACGTAAATGGCAACGTAATGTGATACCATAAACATTTAGACTGTGAGTGCTGGCCTTTGTCTGTCTATTTGTCTGTCTGTTTGCTTCTCATAACTAAATAAATTAATTAGCCATGGCAATTTGAGTCGACGCTGTATACAAATCACTTTAATGAATCTGTGTTAATTTTTACACCAAAGATTCTTGCACACATGCTAAAACTCTGCGGCCGCAGCAACTGCATAAAAAGCAAAAATATATATATACATATATATAAATATATTTATTTACAGACCAAAATGAGCGACTCACCGAAAATTGCACAATTAGCAAAAGTCTGCTGCCAGTTGCCGCTGTTGGGCAACATTAAAAGTCCTCAACCATATTAACACTTTGGGCAATGTTTTGCGGCGCGCCGCAGCGCTCAAAATTTGTGTCAAACCCAGCAGCGGCAGCAGCAACAGCAATGATCGAAAATCATGCAGCAAAGCGCACGAACAAAAAACAAAGAAACAAAAACAAAAAAAAAACAGAAAGCCAGTCAAAATACAGCACAGCATATAAATCGCACACGATTTGACACACGTTCGCGATGTTTGCATTTCGTTTTGCTGCCAGCCCCATTTCGGGGGCAGGCCAATGAGGAAGTGCAGCATGTGCCGCAAGTGCTTCCTCATGTGCGGCACATGCCGCCGCGTTAATAAATCCACAAGCGTACGCCATTTTATTAGCTGCCCGTCAAATGAAGAGGCGGCAAATAATGCGACCGCCTGAAAGTAGGCAACACTTTTGGTACACCTGACTCTGACCAAGCGCAGCAAAGTATGGCATGGGAAAAACTTAAAACAATATTGCAAATAAATATATATTAATTTCCAGAGAAAATTATCTGGTTTGGCATGGGTCAAATATAATGGAAAATTCATTTTGTAATTTGCAACACTTTTTTACATTTAACTCGGACCAAAGGCAGGAAACTATGGCATGGGTAAAACTTAAAATAATAATACAATATTATTATTTATTAATTTCTAGAGAAAATTACCTGGTTTGGCATGGGTCAAATATAATGGAAAATTCATTTTGTAATTTGCAACACTTTTTTACATTTAACTCGGACCAAAGGCAGGAAACTATGGCATGGGAAAAACTTAAAATAATATGACTTATTATTATTTATTAATTTCTAGAGAAAATTACCTGGCGTGGCATGGGTCAAATATGCTGGAAAATTCTTGGTGTAATTTGCAACACTTTCTTACATTTAACTCGGACCAAAGGCAGGAAACTATGGCATGGGTAAAACTTAAAATTATATGACTTATTATTTATTAATTTCTAGAGAAAATTACCTGATGTGGCATGGGTCAAATATGCTGGAAAATTCTTATTGGTGTAATTTGCAACACTATTTTACATTTAACTCTGATCTGGCGCAGGAAAGTATGACATGGGAAAAACTCACAATATTATTACAAATTATTAATTATGAATTTCTAGAGAAAATTATCTGGTGTGCCATGGAACTTGAATGTGGAAATTTCTATTATATAATATTTAAAGGCAAATATGTTCTTATTTAAATAAGAAAATCTTCGTGAATACATATTAAAGAAAAACATATAAAGCATTAAGCAAACAAAACGAGATAATATTTTTAAATATCTGTCTCACCTTCCATGACACGAGAAATGTGAAATTAAATAAATTGTTTTTAACTTGTGAGATATTTAAAATATTCTGTCTGTTAAAATATTCTGTCATTTTTTAAGCACTTTGTGGTTGGAATTTGTATACTATTTCCAGACTTACCAGTATTTTAAACTTGAATTGTCGCTGTCAAAGGATGAACACTCAACTGAAGCAGAAAATTTTAAAGTGCACTTAAATTTAAGGCAAAGACCCAAAGACACAATTGGGCAAAAATATTCAATGTGCACTTAACTCTTGAGGCAATAAAAACACATTCCTTTTCCTTGTGAATAATAAATATTAAATGAATTGAAGATTGCTGCCAAATTTGAACCGTCGATCTCTCGCTTCTTAGTCCGACGCACCAGTAAAGCTGACAGATATATATTCTTCTTTCTAGTCAATATTAAATAATAAATGAATTGAAGATTGCTGCCAAATTTGAACCGTCGACCTCTCGCTTTTTAGTCCGACGCGCTGGTAAAGCTGACAGATATATATTCTTCTTTCTAGTCAATATTAAATAATAAATGAATTGAAGATTGCTGCCAAATTTGAACCGTCGATCTCTCGCTTTTTAGTCCGACGCACCAGTAAAGCTGACAGATATATATTCTTCTTTCTAGTCAATATTAAATAATAAATGAATTGAAGATTGCTGCCAAATTTGAACCGTCGATCTCTCACTTCTTAGTCCGACGCACTGGTAAAGCTGACAGATATACAGACAGACACAGAGTGTCATATGAGTCTGCGTTGTTGTAGAGATTTTTGTAGGTTGAACTTTCCAAAATTCCATCGCAATGCTCACTTTTAACCCAAGAGGCTGCTTCTGTAAAAATTACTAACTACTAACTACAGCACAAAGTGTTTTACACGTATATTAAATTTAATTAAATGTATATTAAATTTGACGCAAAATGCTTGCAATTGGTTTTTTCTTTTCTTTTAACTATGAGCGAACAAAACTTCGTTGGTACATTTGTATTTTATGCAATAAAAACTATTTACAAAACGCGTGTAGACCCCAAAACACCCAACCATATCCAAATACCATCCTGCCCGTCCCGTATTCAATCAATCTGTCCCTTGTGCGCTATGTAGGAGTCGTAGAGCGTCGACTGCTTGCGTCGGCTCAGCCGGGAGCAGGCTATGAACAGGGTGACCGCCAGGATGCAGAGCAGCGCCGAGCAGCTGGCGGTGAGCGCCGAGAATGTGGACGTCTTGAGGCAGGTCTGATGCGGCAGCTGCGGCTTGGCCCGGCGCTGGGCATAGACATCGTCGCCATCCGACTCGCCCTCCTGCAGCACGCGCAGCGACTGAAACAGATTCACGTTCTCCGACAGCGAGGCTTGCCCCGGACTCTCTGTGCCGTCGACGACGGCAGCGGCATTCGCCAGCGGCGGCGGCGACAAATTCGTGGCCGTCAGGTTGGAGGTGTCGCGCTTGGTAACAGCCTTCAAGTTGCGCCAGTGACACGGCTGACTCTGTGATCGAAGAATGTTTGAGCGGATCTTCAGCCTAGTCTAATCTACAGTCGCTTACCGGACAACGTCCATGGCACATGCGCACATCGCACTCAATATACAGCGCCGGTGAGCCTGTGAAGCGGAAGGTTTTCATATACGCATAGACCTGCGTCTCAAAGACGCCCGCATCCGACCAGGAGCCTCTGAAGCGCGAGATGAGCTTGTCGTCCACGGGACAGCCCTGTTGGTCTATCAGCTGGATGCGCTTGTTGGCCCCGTTGTGCGCATAGCAATCGTTCACCACAATATCAAAGCCATCTGGAGAAGCACAATTATATCCAACAGATCGTAAAGATAATAGTTGGGTAGAGTATACTTACCGTACTTGCTTCTCATGTAGATAATCAGGGTCAAGGGATCGCCCACGCGCACTGGTCCGGTCACGCGGGGTCCACCAATGCCATAACCATTCTGGATTTCCATATAGCACTCCGGCGGACTCAGGGTGAAGACCACGGGATTACCAGTTGCCACTCTGCAAATAGCAGGACAAACGATAAGCTAAAGGTGCCAACTTTGATAAAGATCCATTTAACTGCAACGAAGTGAAAGGGTTCTAATCGAAATTGCCCGACTGGGAAATGATCGACTAGGAGAAACCCGACTGGAAGATACCTGACTAACAGATAGACTAGAGATACCTGATTGGATGATATCCAACTGGAAGACAAATGATTAAGAGATTGTCAAGGAGATACCCGACTAAGAGTGGCATGACTAAGAGTCGCCGGACTAGGCATTAGCCGACTGGAAGATATCGGACTAGGAGTTTCTCGACTAGAAGATACCTGACTAGGAGTTACTCAACTAGGAGAAACCAGACTGACAGATATCTGGCTAAGAGATTGACGAGAAGTTCCGCGACAAGGAAATACGACTAGAAGATAGACTAGGCGAAATCGGAGGAGAAGTTAACCTACTCGGACTGTAAGATACTAAAGATACAAAAAATACCTGCCATATAAATAGACTAGGAGTTACGCGTCTGGGCAAATACCTGACTAGGAGTTATTCAACTGGGAGACACCCGAATTGCAAATATCTGGCCAAAAGATTGACGAGAAGTTCCGGAAATAACCGACTAGAAGATGAACTAGAGACATCGGACCGGAAGATAACCTACTAAGAGATGCACGACTAGAAGATACCCGACTGGAAGACATCTGACTGATAAAAACCCGACGGAAAGATAAAGTTACAAAAGATACCTGCCACATAAATATACTAGGAGTTACGCGACTAGTAAATACACAACTAGATGTTAGACTAGGAAATATCCGACTAAGAGGTGCCCGACTGAGAGATGCACGACTAGAAGATACCCGACTAGGAAATATCTAAATAGGACATATCCGCCGAAAAGACTATGAGATTTCCGACTAGAAGATGCCCGACTTGCTACAACAATATTTCTTAAGTTAACTAATTTTGGTATTCAAAGAGGAAGATTAAAATAAAAAATACTCTCAAAATAAAATACTTCTACTTACTCGACATCCAGAAAGGGAAACGTGACAGTCTTCCAGAAATCGTAGCCGTACTCGCAGGTGACCTTGAAATGCTCATCGTACTCCTCCTCAATCAGAGGATTGTACTGCACTGTGACCGTATTCCACATGAAGTTCTGCAGAGGAATAAATGTAATGATAAATGAAGGTCACACTGAAAGCATTTATTACGCATACGCACCGTGGGATTCTTGCGACTCTCCTCCTGCAGCGAGTTCTTGCCCAAGGTGCCGCATCGGTTGAGTTGTATATAGAACTCGTAGTAATCCCTGCCGGAGCCATTGATGTACATGCAATCCGGGTCGTAGGCATAGCCGGCAGAGTAGAGCAGTCCACTGAACGAGCCATTGAAGCCAATGCGGATTTTCATATAATCATCCTGGCACTCGGCCTCAATATCTGCAAGGAGTTGGGCATAAGTGAGAAGCTGCTAAGAGATTGAAGGGAGAAACCTACGCTGCACCCTGGTGCTGTTGTGCGTATACTGTTGCCCGGAGTAGTCCTGCTCCCAGTACTCCTCGTGCCACTTGTTGCCCTCGTAGGGCGCGGCATGATAGCCCGCGCTGCCCGTGGGCGCGCCGCTCGAGTCGACGCCCGTGGAGCCGGCGTACTCCAGATGCACTGGATGTCCAATGCGCTGTGGCACATAGCCAGACGAGTCGGGCACATGGTCGGGCTGGGATGATAGCACTTGAATAGCATACGATTAATCATGACTAGAGTCCGAGTCGACTCACCACCTCGTGCTGCAGCCTGTTGCGCTCGACGGCGAGGCTGCTGCGATTGCGCACATCCTTGGCGAACTTCTTAGGCGCCGGCAGTCCGGCGCGCTTGGCCAGCTTGGAGGGCTGTGTGGTGGGTCCCGAGATGTACGACTTGACCAGCTGCTGCTCATCGGACTGCGGACGAGCCTGACGCTTGCTGCTCGCGTTGCGCGGCGTTGTCGTCTGCACGCGACCCTTGAAGCTGCGCACGGGAGTCGCAGCAGGCGGGGCTGCTGGCGGGGCTGGCGGGGATGTGGTTGTGGCCACCGCTGCTTTGCTCACTATGGCATAGTCTGTGCTCAGCTCAATGCTCCAGCTGGGCTGCGGCTGCTGCAGAAAGAGAGAGAGAGAGGGCGAGGGAGAGGGGCATTAGCATATGCGTTTGGCTTGGCTAAATCAAGCCAGTTTGTGTCTTAAGTCTTTCGTTTGAAACTGCTGCATCATTGATTAAGAAATGGCCAGAGGGCAACATAATTTTGCCAGCGCCACATCTTCCGCTCAACTCTCAATTGTGGCCGGGCAGCTACGCAATATGGCAGCGCATATCCGTTAGACGGGCCAAAGATTGGCCAACGATTGGTTACGGTTCACGTGCCCGACTTCGACTTCCACTCCGACTCTGGTTGCGTCTCTGCTTAGCATAATCAGGAAGTTGATTCTTAGAATGCGGCGTTTAACTGTTAAATAGATTAGTTTTTCTAGCAGCAGCAGCAGCAGCAAAACAAAAGACTTAGGCAACGAACTTGGGCTTGGGCAACAGTGAAAGGCAAACAGTTAGTTCTGAGCTCACCTGCAGCATCAGCATCAGGCAGAACAGCAGCAGCGGCAGCATCAGTTGGCCCGCAAATCTGCACCGATTCATGTCTCGCACGCAACTGACTGACAACTGCAAAGATACAAATATTCAATATAATCATAAAGCGAAGGTCCCCATTACCAACAACAGCAACAACAACAACAACCTTGCCAGCGGCCAGTCAAGGGTTCTTTCTGTTCAGCCTGGCTGGATGCGTGGCGGCAGGCAGGAAGTTTGTGGTTCATAAATTAATTATGGTCAATATGCGAGAAAAACATAAACATCGCCAGCAAACAACAACAACAAGACGTCGCATCAATGTCGCCCAGAACAATGGCTGACAATGACTGCCACCGCCCCCGCCCCCGCCCTCGCCCCCGCCTTTGCCGCCTTGTCGGGCGTTAAGGTCAAAGGCATAAAACTGAAACTGTCAGCTTTGCAGCTTTGCCTTAATTAATATTATTACTAGCGACACGCAGCTAGAACACTTCTTGGCTGATTCTCTATTTTAACTTAGATTACATTTTAATGAATCACTATGTCCCCTCCCCTCCCCTCTCCAACTCACCACACTCCACCCCAGCTCACCGTAGTTTACCTTGCCAGCGCCCACGCGGAATGGTTGGCTGCGTTTTATACATAGCTGTAAAAACGCACGCCGTTTGCTTAATTGTTGCTGTTAATACCCTGCCAGAGGGTATACTTATTTTCTCAGTGCATATAGTGTATATAATCGTGATCTATGATATATGAATATAAGTCTGGTTAAATGAATATAAGTCCATCGCGGAGTTTGTTGAATTGGAAAAGAATATATTATATGGCAGTCATAGGAAAAGATGGATGGAAATCGAAGTATTTGTATAAAATATTTATATAAAAAATCTTGATCAATAAATATGAAAATAAATATGAAAATAAGTCTATCGAGGAGTCTGACGAATTGGAAAAAATATGATATAGCTGTCATAGCAAAAGATGGATCGAAATCAAAGTATTTGTATAAAATATTTATATGCAACATATTGATCAATAAATATCTTTCTTTTACAAGTCTTACTTTTGCCCTAATATGAGTCTTCTTTAACATGTCATATCGTATTATATATTACCATATCTTTATTCCAAAATATATTTAATATTTTAACCAAGCTTTGCTGTTAGAAGCTTTACTGTCCATATAAATATTGTCTTATCTATATAATATATCAAATTTTCTCCATTATAAGATATCATATATTATTATATGTGATCATATCATAGCATATCAACATCATACCATATCATTTCATATCATATCACATCATATCATATCACAACACATCATATCATATCATATCATATCATATCATATCATATCATATCATATCATATCATATTATATATCACATCATATAATATCATATCATATCATAACTTATCATATGAAATCAAATAATATCATATCTTATCATATCAAATCATATCCGATCATATCTTGTCATATCCCGCCATATGATATGCTATTAAATCGCATCATATCTGAACAAATCCAATCTGAGTTTTATTTCTCAAAATCCATTGTCTGGACTACAGCTACATCGCAAATATCTGCCATATGTCTGCAAGGGTATTTGATCTGCGGCTCTCCAAAAAGAAACTCTTTCTTCTTGTGATAATTACTTTAGCTCGTTGTTTGTTTTGTTTATTTGTTGGTTCGGTTCGCTTTGGTTTTACATCTGTTATGCAATACTCTAGACACTATTTTTTTTTCTTTTTTTTTTTGGCCGCTTGGCTTTGGTTGCGGTTTCGGTTTTTGGCTTTCATTATTTTTATTTCTTTATCTTTTTTTTTTTTTTGCTTATTTTTTTTTATAGTTTGTTCGCATTGCTGTTCTTTAACGGCGGCCACGCTTTGCTCCTCCGCCGCCGCCTTGTTGGCTTATAATTATATTTAATTGTTGTTGCCTGACCTTGAGCCGTTTGTGTTTTGTTTCTGACAACAACATTCACCCACAATGTTAGCTATGCTAACGGTATCTGCACGTTATGGCCATAGCGCGCGTTTATCATGAACCGTTTCGAGCAGTTGACAGTTCTTTAAACTGAGAGCCTTTTGCGGTTTATTGACCGCAACACCGAGGTAATTTTAACATTTACTTAGGTTAGATTAAAACGAAGATCGAGTTAGAATAGGAACTAAAAGCAAGTAGATAAAAGAAGAGCTCAAATCAAAGAAAGGGGCAACTCACTAGCGGGAGGTCGCTGGTTCAAATTCTCCATTCTATTTAGATAAAGACTAAAGAAGAAGCGAGCATTGAGCTGACAAGCTGGAGGTCGCTGGTTCAAATCCTCCATTCTATTTAGATAAAAACCATTGAATAGGCCAACGTCGAACTGGCAAGGGGCAGGTCGCTGGTTCAAATCCACAATTCTATCAAAGAAGGGGCAAACCCTGTAGCTGGTTCAAATCCTATTCCCTTCCATTTAGATAAAAACCAAAGAAAGGACAAACGTCGAACTGACAAAGGGCAGGTCGCTGGTTCAAATCCATCAATCTATTTGGATAAAAACCAACTAAGGGAAAAACGTCGAACTGACTAGCGGGAGGTCGTTGGTTCAAATCCACCAATTTTCATTTGTTTACTTAATTTTTTGAAGCCGAATATTTGAGCTCGTGATGGCATTTTTTCTCTCTAAAGTATGCCCGAATGGCACAAACATTTTCCATGCCATTACATTTTTTAAATTATTAATTTGGGCATAGGTTAATAAAAGATTATATTAAAATACTAGGGCTTTAAACTAATAATTTGATTATATACAAACAATTAATAGTTGGTGGATCAACTCTTAATAAAAAAAAGAGTTTGAACCGATTTTGTTTGGAGCCCAAACATCCAACAAAAACGAATCTAGGACCGCACCAAATCTGTTATTCAAAAATATAGCCAAACTTAATCTGAATTAAAAAATATTTATCTCAAAAAATGGTTTGGTTGAACAAATTGGTTTAAGGAGGAATATTTAAATGTGGTAATTGAAAGTATCTAAAATAAGTAATCATATTTTTGAGATAAAAGACGCTTAGATAAGAAAACCATATCTATATGAATGTAAAATCAGCACAAACTGTGTGAAATTCACTCGAATTCTGAA
This sequence comes from Drosophila borealis, assembly GCA_035045885.1. NCBI lineage: Eukaryota > Metazoa > Arthropoda > Insecta > Diptera > Drosophilidae > Drosophila > Drosophila borealis. The sequence goes on along the minus strand of JAWNOR010000164.1, from coordinate 2,333,899 downwards.
AAGAAGCACCAACTTTTTGCTTACCTTCTTTTAGGCCTATTCCAAGACGGCTTTTCTATCTGCGCCTTCCACTTGCCTGTATTGTTGCCTGTATTCCAAAAACTGACCTGCTCCAAGCTTGATGAGCCCAATATGTTAATGGCCTTCAAAATTGTTAACACACACACACACACACTCACACTCAGGCGGCACGCACTTTGACCAACTGACATGAAAAAACCTGTCCCATTTTTTTCTTGGGGGGGTTTGTTTAACAAATCCTCTATAAAAGTTGACGAGCCGTGCCCAAAATAAAGACAAAACGTTAACAAAACGCTTGGCCGTAGGCTGCTTTTTTTTTATTACTTTTTTTTTTTTCACTCGCACTTTCCGAATTTTTGATGCCTTTCTGCTGTGGTATTGCGCGATTTTTTGTTATGCCCCGATATTTTCTACACCATTTATGCCATTTAGCTGTCTGCCTTGCTTTACATGGTGCACGTCTGTTAAAACTTTTGTTAGTTTTCCGTCTATTTTCTTCTTCGTTTTTGTTTTTTTTTTTGGAAGCCCGAAAAATCACTCAAGTGCAACTTGCCAAATAGAATCAGCGGCGTATATGATGTTGGCGCTAGCGATTGCCTAACATTACATAAGAGCCCTCCTTTATGAATTGTCTAGCTCGAATTGAAGTTCCGAATGGCCCGGACGATGGTCTGGTGCCTGGTTTGCAGCTCGCCACGTTACGCGCAGGTGTGAAGCGAAGCGCGGCTGGCGCAAATCTTTATAGAGTTTCAGCCAGCCCAAGCCAGGCCGGGCCAGGCCAGGGCTTAGAAGCTGAGAGCCGCAGAGTCGACCAGCATTAAACCATGGGCAGATTGTTGTGAAAGAAGCTGCCAGCCTATCTGGCGACCTGCTCTGATCTGCGGAGTCCGCCCAGCTAACAGCTTTATCTGCATTTGCTGCTTTACTTTCGTTACGATTCGCCGTTAGTTGCCAGACACTCAGAGAAAAACGCTGTTCGAAGCGATCCAAAACTAACATAAGATGCTGAAGATTACGAGGCGATTAAATAATAAAAATCCCAAAGCAAGAAAAAGCTCTCTTAAAGCAAGAAATGTGCCTAAAAGATTGCAAGTGCAGGTTATTCTGGAAAATTTCTTAATTAAGTACAACTCATTTTTGTTAGCTCAAAAGAAAATATCTCAAATTAAGCATAAAACTCTTATAACAAGAATTGCATACCAAAAACATGATTAAAATGTTCAAAAACGAAGTACAAACTTTTTTAAAGCAAATTTTCTTTCTTAAAAAAGTCTAGAATTAAGAACAATATACTTAAAATAAGAATTTGCATACTTCAAATATGTTTCAAATGTTCTCAAAGGAATTAAAATGCTCTCGAAGAAAGTTAGGAATAATTTCTAAAATTAAATGTGAACTTTGAAGACAGTAAAGTAAGAAAATAAAAGTCTCAAATGAAGCAACAAAATACTTATTACAAAAATTTGCTGGCTTAGAAAATGCCTTAGATATTCTCAAACGAAGCACAAATTTGCCTAAATTGCGAACTTTATTTGTGTCTTGAAGTAAGGAATTTTGCAATAAAAATCAGTTTTTGAAACTACAAATTCTTGGCTGCATATTGAGAAAGTTTTCTACATAATTTAAGCACAACATTCTTGACATTTTCCCTGAGTTGCGAAGGTTTGTACTTAATTTAAGCAGAAAATTCTTGATATTTTCTCTGAATGCATATTGAGCGGGTTTGTACTTAATTTAAGCAGAACATTTTTGACATCTTCTCTGAGTGCATATTGAGAAGGTTTGTACTTAATTTAAGCACAATATTCTTGACATTTACTCTGAGTTGCGAAGTTTGTACTTAATTTAAGCAGAAAATTCTAAATATTTTCTCCGAGTGCATATTGAGAAGGTTTGGACTTAATTTAAGCACAAAATTCTTGATATTTTCTCTGAGTGCATATTGAGAAGGTTTATACTTAATTTAAGCACAAAATTCTTGATATTTTCTCTGAGTGCATATTGAGTGGATTTATACTTAATTTAAGCAGAAATTTCTTGATTTTTTCTCTGAGTGCATATTGAGAAGGCTTGTACTTAATTTAATCACAACATTCTTGATTTTTTCTCTGAGTGCATATTGAGCGGGTTTGTACTTAATGTAATCACAAAATTCTTAATTTTCTCTGAGTGCATATTGAGAAGGTTTGTACTTAATTTAATCACAAAATTCTTGATATTTTCTCTGAGTGTATGGCGGAAGCGCAACAGGAACGGGTCTGAGCGTGTTGCACATCTGCAGCTGCTGCTTCTACTGCTGCTGCTGCTGCTTTTACTGCTGCTGCTGCTGCTGCTGCTGCTGCTTCTACTGCTGCTTGACCCATTACCTTTTGCGTCAAGGTCAACGGCACCTAACTGTAACTGCTGGCAGCTCACATTTAATTGGCCCGTGCAACATTGCAGCAGACGTTTACCAAGCGTGTCTGCGTTAAAATACAAATTACTAATTAGTTTAGTTTAACACTTAAGCGTTAGTTAATTAAACGCTCTGCCTTAGGCCCAACTCGAAGCAAGTTGTGAAAGGCGCTCACTCGCCTGACCCTGACAGCGGGCGCAAGGGCAGCCCAGCCACTGTGACCGGACCGAGAAACTCTGACCCAATTCAAGCGCCAAAATATGATTGATCATCGTTTAACTGAATCTTTACGGCATGAAATCCTTTGAAGATGGGCTAAGCAAAGGGAGAAGGAGAGCAGCATATACTAAAAGTGAGTACTTGTTCTCGATCAGGATATCGAGCCGAGTCGATCTAGCCATATGCTTCTAACTTTGTGAACGATCTCGGAAAAAACAATATCTAGAGAATTGATATTTATATTCTCCTCCATACACATTATCATTGTCATTTCGATATCTCCATCCACTTACACAATATCGAAATAATATATTTTAAGACATGATTCTTTAATCCAAGCTCGAAGATTAAATTCGTTTAATAGAATATCTAAATACCAAGTTTAACATTTCTAGCTCTATTAATGCTTGAGTTTTGATAAAAGAATCAAAATATATCAATATTTTGCGACATGATTCTTCAATCCAAACTCGAAGATTAAGTTCGCATAATATGAAACCTAAATACCAGGCTTAAAATTTCTAGCTCTCTTAACCCTCGAGTTTTGATCAATGAATCACATCTTGAAATATTTTTATATTTTTTCTGTACATAAATAGAGGTTACACATATTTCATATTTTGAATATCTCCCGCAACTAACAGCAATTAATAAAGGAAGAGCCTTGTGATTTGTTATAGACATATTCTAGACATGAAAATTTCATAATCGGACTATAAGTACCGAAGAGTGCGTGTGCAGCGGGAAGAAGAAGCAGACGCTGCGTAAAGTCCATGTAGGCATAGATCAAAGCTGTTTATTTTGGGCGACTTGGGCGACAGAGCTCAAGGTATCTTCTAGTCGATCACTCCATGTTATCTTGATTTTGCGATTGCGATTGTCTGAGCACCAGCTGACCGATAAATTTAGATGAGTGAACAATAGATTTACCTTACAAAGTGTAGAATAATGGGATTATATGTAAATATGAAGCCAGGAGTATTTCTAGCATTAGCTTAGATACAGGGTAGCTCCTAGTCGTGCACTCCCGACTGATGCACTCTTAATTGTTTAATCTATTGGAAGCGTACAAAGTGTTGGATTATGGGATTATATATATGTATATAAATATGAAGCCTAGAGTATGTTAGGCATTAGCTTGCCGCTGTGTCCAAATATCTCCTAGTCGTGCAGTCCCGACTGATCTAAGAGTTTGATTAAGTGGAAACTTACAAAGTGAGAATAATAATATGAAGACTGGAGTATCTATGTCGGCAGCCTAGCGCTGCGTTTAGGGTATCTCCTAGTCGTGTACTCCCAACTGATGCACTCCTGTTTGATTGATAAATATGAAGCATGGAGTATTTATAGAGTTCGCCTCACGCTGTTTTCAGGGCATCCCATAGTCAGGCACACCCAACTGTTCCAAATTTACAGAGTGTTGGATATTGGGATTGTGAAGCCTGGAATATGTTGAGCATTTGCTTGGCGCTGTTTTCAGGGTATCTACCAGTCGTGCACACCCAACTGTTCCACTCTTCCTTGATTGATTTATTGTAAACTCGAGTCGCGCTTAAGATTGTAGCATTATCATTTTTATTGGGTTTTCTATTTATATAGTTAATTAATTAATTCACATATTTTTTTTTTGTTTTTCACATTTTCTTCATACTTGCTTTCATACTCATCAACATGATCGGGCATGCGGAGTCGGAGTCGATTAGCTTAATAGATACTCCTCTCGTGCCGTTTGTAATACATTTTACATAAAGGTTAAGCATACACAAATACATACACATAAATCATTTCATTTCATTTCATTTCATTGCGTTTCGCTTTGTTTTGTTTTCTTCTTATCAAAAATCATAGACACAAATTCATTCGGAAGCGTTAAAACTAAATTCAGAATTGTTCGAACTACTCGCTGCTTGTTTTCGAGTTTAGTTTTTTAGAGTTCAAATAAATAATAAGTGTGTTTAAATAATTAATCGTTAAGGCTATATTAGTTAAATGTTTTAATTTATACATTTCTTTTTTTTTGTAAGTTTCTGTAAACTTTTGTCATTTTTGTTGTTCTTTTTTTGCATATTAATTTTGAAAACTTTTTATTGCATTTTTTGGTATTTATTTTATATTTTTTTTTTAAGTTTTTCTTTTTTCTTCCAGTGTAAATTGAAACTGTGAACATTAAAAACTACGCATTTACACGGCATTTAACTTTTTGTTTTTTCTTTTTACACAATTCTAATTTGTAATTTTTTGTTTCTTTTTTATTAAATGTGTTTTTTTTCTTTTGTAGTTGCTAAAATTTTGATATTTTTGTGGCTTTGTTTTTGTTTTTAATTGTTTTTTTTTTTTTTTTGGTATTTTTTGTGTTCTCTTTTTTTTTTTGGCAATTTAAAATACTAATTAAAATTTGTGCGCGTTGCCAGCGCGCTTTTTTTTTGCCATGATTGTTTGAATATTTATTGCCGCCCGAAGAGAGCCTGGTTGCTTGTTGGGAGGCGGCTGCTTGGGAGAGAGGGGGCGGGGGCGTGTCTGCCGCCCACTAGCAGCACTTGCGATTGTTGTTGGCGCCGCTGAGCAGCTTGCAGTGCTGCATATCGGAGCGGCGCGGCCGCTGACCCTTGGCCTGGACGTCGCGCACCTTGTTGGCGCGCTTCATGGCGCTGCGGCAGAGCTGCTGATGCTGCTTCTTGTTGTGGCTCTGCGAGAGAGAGAGAGGTTAGAGATATGCTCAAATCGAGTCCAGATTTGGGCTACTCACCTTCTGGCTTTGACGAGCCAGCGTCTGCTGCTTCAACTTCTCCGCCGCATGGCGATCGAAGTACGCGTTGTGGTTCCGCGGCGCCTGCTGCTGCTGCTGCTGGACCACAGCTGCCACCGGAGCTGGCTCTGGCTCTGGTTCGGGCTGCGGCAGCTCCGCCGAGCCGAGATCAAGATTAACAAAACTTTCGGTGCCCGCCTGGCTGCTTCTAATACTATGATAAACCGACATGCTGCAGCGTCACAAAATGAAAAACAAGCAAAAAAAAAATAATTCGTATTAGTAAAAATATCACGTATACGCCGGGGAGTGCGTGCAGTTTTTGATTTTGGGTGGGGTACAACAAAAATCACCAACCTTGGATGCTCAATCAATAGATTCTCAAAGGGTGATGCTTCCATATTGATTGGCCCAATCGAGGTGAAGCATGGTGGCGGTGTTACGTACCAGGACTCCTCCATCAGCACGCCCGATCCCAGACCCTTGACGCTGCCGCTGCTGCTGCTGCCGCTGCTGCTGCTGCCGCTGCTGCTCTCGCTGCCGCTGGGTGAGATTGCGGCAGGTGCGACCACGACGGGCGCATATAGCGACTGGCTGACCGCATTGTCGCTGTCCGGCACAGTTCGGGGCGGGCTCAGGGCCGAGATGCTCAGCGTGCGTGCGGCACGCGTGCGCTGCAAATGATTGCGCTGCTGCTGCGGCCGCGGTCCGCTGTACAAGGAATGCGAATTGATGTGCTGGCGCCGGCGCGTTGTAGCTGCTGCTGCGGTGGCAGCTGCACCGCTACCGCTCGGCGCCGCCTTCGACACGGACAGCTCCTCCTCGGAGTCGCTGCGCGGCAGCGAATCGTCCTCCTCGTCTGCAAGACACAAAATGGACATTAATAAGAGCGCTAAGACTGCAATCCTCAAAAGAAAGCAAAAGACTCGGGAATCGAGTAATTAAACAATTCCCAAGCCTGGAGATATTCATTCAAACGAGGTTCGATCTGCTCGAGCAGCTGCAACATGTTCGAGCTAATGGTTTGAGATACAAATTGAACATTCATATTATTAGATCGCAGCAGAAATACGATAAGACTACAAACCTCAAACGACTTGAGAATCGAGCTAAGCATTGTACTAATAAACGATTCCCAAGTCTGGAGATATTCATTCAAACGAGGCTCGATCTGCTCGAGCGGCTGCAACGTGTTCGAGCTAAAGACTTGAGTCAATACAAGTATGTACGTTTATGTCGAACATAACCGAAATAGAGTCAGTTTAGCTCGAGCTTACTTTTCGATTGAACCTCGAGCAGCTGCAACATGTTCGAGCTAATGGTTTGAGTCAATACAAGTTTGTACGTTTAGCTCGAACATAACCGAAATAGAGTCAGTTTAGCTCGAGCTTACTTTTCGATCGAACCTCAATTTGTGTGCAACTCGAACAGCTCGAGCTTAAATTGTTCAAGTATCCGCAACGTGTTTTGGTTGACTCAATGCAGGGGATCTTTGCGCCAACTACTCACCTTCTTTTTCGACAATATACCATTCGTCCTCGTTAAAGTCGTCCTCGATGACGCACTCGCCGTTGGGTGTTAGTAGCTTCGTTAGAGTCGGCGGCTGCTTGCGTTGTCCGCCCTGCTGCTGCTGCTGCTGCTGCTGGATCTGCTGCTGGTGTCGCTGTCTGCCACGCCTATTCTTGGCGCCGGCTCGCTTGCCGTTGCTCAGACGGACAGTGCCACGATTGTTGCCCGCCACGGATGGGGTCGTTGAGGTCACCTCAATTACATCGCCCACAGGCTGATCGTTGCCCGTATCGTTGGCGTTGGCGTTGGTCTGGACAGGATTCGCTTGGCAATTGGTTGACTCGGACGTTGGCTGCGCTCCAAATAGAAACGTTGCGAGACTGCTAAACATTATACAAAGCGAGCGGAGCTGGCCTGGTCGTCTGCTGGCTGTGATTGAGTGCTTGATCGATTGATTGTTTGATTGATTGATTGATTGATTGCTTGATATTGCTTATCGAGTTTGAGATCAATATGTTGTGCTTGCTAGAGATTGCTTATGGTGCTTTGTTCCTTAGATTTGTTTATGTTTTTTTTTTTGTTTTTTTTTTGTTATTTTTTGTTATTTATTTTGTTGCTCAGTCTTTTATTCCTTTGGACGCGGCGTCTTTTTGCTGCGTTCCGTTTTGTCTTTGTCTGAAAGCAGAAAAGCGAATTGTTAGCCATTTTTTTTTTTAATTAACAAATTGCGTAATCCACACACACACACACCCGCACACCCGCACACCCTGCTTTAATCAACTGAGTTGTGGGTCGGCTACTGGATATTTATTGAATTCCACTTGTTTTTTTTTATTGAGCTGGCAATTGAAATTTGCTCTTGGCTCGATTTCAATTGAATTACGTTTTGCCAATACGAAAGTGAAATTCGAAATTCGAATTTCGAAATGGAAATTACATTTGTGCGCAGCATCTACATCAGTTGCCAATTACTTTGATTACACTAATTACCTTTTTTTCCACTGTTGCGTTTAATACCCTATAAAATTGGAGAAAAAAATAATGGGGCATATTGCTGCTCAAATATATCATGTGTTCAATTGAGCAGCGTATTTTTCAATTTTTTAATTTAATTAATTTAAATGTTTAAACGATTTTTTGGAAATCTCTTCTTTTCAATGTCTTCCCCCATTTTCAGACCAGGCCTTGCAGGCATATCTCTGTCCATATAACATCTAGATACTCTACATTTTCTATATCTCAACTAGTCTAACCTGAGCAAGAATATTTCTACTTCCCTTTGCATCCACATTTGACAGCCTGGCTTTTTTCTTACAGGGCATCTGCTAGTCGAGCACTCTTAACTGCACTTCGATTGACCTGGCATCGAGCAGTTTGACAAGCACTGTGTGCTGACAGCTATATTTTGTGCCCATATAGTATGTCATAAAGCGACGCTGCACAGTCCATTAAGTTGCCAAGTTGATAGCTGGAAGCAGCCCCCGCCCCCGCCCCCGCCCCATCCCGTTCCGCCCTCGTCTCAGCCTGGCCTCAGCTGTGCATGCGGCGAGCATATGATCAAGGCAATTATATATGCTGCTATATAAGCACACACACTCACTCACACACACACACACATGCATAGCATTTAAATTGAGCGCACGTCATGACAAATGCATAAAAGTATCTCTATCTCTCAATTTGTATCTGTATCTATGTACACTGTAACTGTATCTCGAGCTGCGTTTTGTGTTAGGGTATTATATTTTTGCCATTAAATGTGTAATGCTTGGAAGAAGATATCTTCGTCCCCAGTTATATATATATATATGTATATATATTCTCGATCAGCATCAACAGTCGAGTTGATCTATTTCTATGGCAACTATTCCCTATAGTTTTAAAACTATCTTGACGAAACTCTGAACAGTTTTGTCTATCTGTTCTAGGCAGTATATATAGCCGAACCGAATGGATCGGACCACTATATCATATAGCTGCCATAGGATCGAACGTTCAAAAAGTAAGTTTTTGTATAGCTAACATTTTTTCTCAAGATATCTTGAACAAACTAGGAACAAGTTCACTTTATCGGACTACTATATATATATATATATATATGTATATATATTTGCATCTATAGGAAAGATCTTTCTCTCTTAAAAGCAAACCCAGCTCTTACGAGCTTCACACTTCCTCTCACAAGACTGCCAAATCTTCCGCCTATGTCTGGCAGGGTATTCAGTCTTCGGCCTGGCGAAACCTCTCGCACGTTTTGTGTTTGCTTTGCTGTTGCTTCTTTGCTGCCACTTTGCCATTTGAATTGCTCTCAAAACGTTTCTGTTTCCAGCTTCAAATGATAATCAAAACTGTGCCAATGGGCGAATGCAAAATGATGGCTCTAGTTTATTGCGATTGTCTGTGAAACTGTGACTGTCGAAGCCGTCAAATAAACACACACACACACAGCGTAATCATGGCCAAAACAAAGCAAGACTCAACACAAATCCAATTGCACTCGGCTGCAATTTACAAGTTGACCGCAAAACGAAGCACACGAAGCAGCTAAATAACCAACTAACTGCCACAGCCCCGCCGCCTGCTCTAGGCTCTCGGTTCGCCGTGCGGGCAAGTGAAATCCGCAGAGACACAAAAAATAAAAAATAAAAATAAACAAGACTTAGTTCAGCTACTAAGTTTAGTCGGAGCCGAGCTCAGAGCTCGCAAAACGTGCGACAATTTGCGCTGTCAAATGTCAGCGAAAGTTGACCAAAAGGCTTTGATTGACACAGGGAGAAATGTTTGCATACCCTTACAGAGGGTATTCGACATTTGCCAGACAATTGGGCAAGGCATAGAATAAATTTCTTATATAGTGTATCTAATGGGGATGCGTAGATCAGCAGAACGAGTTATCTTAGCCAATTTACCTATAAACGTGTATCTATAGAAAAAATCTCAAATAAATTCCTTGTTATTATATACACTTTTATATTATATATAATATTTATTTTATTTTAATGAACAGTTGCAACTGGCGAGTTATATCTTAACCAAGCAAACTTTAAAAATGAATCTATAGAAACATTCTCTAATAAATTTCTTTTCGAAGCGAACCGAAACGAGAGTGTATTCAACTTTTGGCAGAAAATGAACAAGGCTTAGAAGGCAATATCTGTTAGGGTATATGTATTATCTATCAGTAGATCAGGTGATCGAGTTATTTAACCAATTAACATATAAACAAATCTTTAATAAATTCCTTTCCGAAACGAACCTGATCTTAAGGCAGGATGTTGGTTTGAACCATGAACCGAACCAATTAGAATCTTGCAGCTCTGTTTATATATCTGCCAGACTATTTAGACGTCAGTAAACCGAAGAATACTATTATATCTTATTCTTAACTAAGTCAGCTTTGCTTTGCTAGAACTAATAGCATTAGCTATGGCTAATAATCGTCTACAGTCACAGTCGTAAGTATTTGGTCAGCTGTAAACAATTCAGTCGCATTTGACTTGTATCCAAATATAAATTCACATCTAAATCTTGGTATTATATCATAATATGCCAGATATTATAAATATCTTTCTGGTATTATATCTGGTATTTTATCACTATATACCAAATATCATATATCTGCTATTATACCAGCACAAGTCAACTGTTTGCCATTTTAAGCAGGCATATTTCAAATATGCATTCTATATACTTATATTAAATATGCAGGTATATATATAATATGTTATAATGGCATTTGGGCAGCTGCATTTCGTGCTGGCATATTAAATTCGAACACGTTCCGAATCAAACTGCGTCTCAAACATTGGCTTTTACTTTTGTTTTGACATAAACGAAGTAAATAAAACAATTGATAAGAGCCTGTGGGGTGTGAGGTAAACAAAGGCAATGACTGCGGGCGCATTAATTATATTCATATATATATAATATATATATATGTATATATATATATATATATATATATATATATATATATATATATATATATATATATATATATATATATGTAGATCACTCTTACTTGTTTTGAGTAATGACAAATGAAATAAGCAAATAACTAATTGAAAATTTTAGTTAAATTCGAACCAGCCACCTCACGTTTGCTGGTTCAACGCGCCCTAACTTGGATGCAGAATGCGCCGTCTCACTCTCCAGCCAAAAGGCGACTGCAGTAAATATTTCCTATTTCCCAGCTTCTATTAGTCAGTCAGTCACTAGAAACTATTTGAAAATATAGCTGTATATACTCTATACATGCTTGATTTTCACTTTTGTCAGCTGTGTCTGTTTGCAGAGACGTAACCTTGACCATGTAAATGATTTGCCAGCTAGCTAAAAGTGCGCTCATATATAGCGCATGACATCAAAATGGCAATTGTCTTGCCTTTACTAAGACTATATATATATATATACATATATATATCTTTATACATGTAGATAAAGTATCTAGCGTTTATTTTCGCTGTCATTTGTTGCTTTGCAACGACCTTGATCGATGAGTCCGCGCTTATATAAGTCTTTATACATCTATGTATATGTCTATATGGTATCTATATATCGGAGACAGCTTTTGCAAGATTAGCTTCTATTGATAAGTTTTTTTAGTTCATTTTGCCAACTCATTTCGACACGATAAGGCCACGAGCCAGAAAAGCTGACTAGACAGCGACAAGAACTAAATTCTAAACAAAATATAATAATATTATACATATATTATAATAATAAATAGGCATGTGTTATAGCTAAAGTCTGGCGTGTGCACAGTCGAAAGTTCAGGCAATGATTAACTCATGGGGGAGGCTGTGCACGCAAATGGGGCTGAGGCTGCGACTGCGACGGGTTCTAGTCTAATGAACTTGAACTAATTGACTGTGGCTGGGTTAATACGTAATAGCTAGCGATTGACTGATTCTACGAATAGCTGGAATACACTCAGAGAAAAGCAGACAATTCGCCAGAGAACTCAAAGTTCAAAGAACTATTTTAAATAATTAAATTGTGCGAATATTATTGTTGCTTGAGTTGGAAAAAAGACTGCTAATCATTCTCCAGAGAATTCTCCACAGAATTCTCCAATTCAAATAACTAATTAAGATAATTTAATTATGTGAATATTATTCTTAGTTGAAATTCAGATACGTTAAAGAAATTTTCTAAGTGGAATCTAAAAATATCTGAAAATAATTTATTTTGTGCTAAAAGTTTTCAGCTAGAGAAAAATAGCGCAAAAATGAAAGTAAATTTTTTAAATTAATTAATTTTGTTATTAAAAAGAGAAAACACTTCGAATGCTAACTAGGATGAACTTTGACCAAGTTTGAACTTAAATTCCTAAATTGCTTCTCTTAACTTTTTACCAAAACAGAATTTCCCCCGTTTTCTCAGTTGCTTCGGATTTTCGTTATGCATGGCAATAAAATGGCTATTTCGACAGCAAATTAAATTTAATTATCAATTGGCCAACCCAGCGACGATAAGCGACAAACAAAGCGTTATACTAGATGCATTAGGTATCTAAAGCTTTTCAGGTACATTGCGCCCACACATAAAAAACGAAACGAAGAAAAAAAACAATTAAAACTAGACGCGTATCAGTTAACGTATCTAACAAGTTTAAAGCTTTAAGCGGCCTTTGTTTAGGCTCTTTGTTTAATATGTACATATATATTTTTTATGACGGTTCAAACTGCAATTAGAAAACTGCAAATAAAAAAAAAGAGGCAACCGCAAGGCGCATAATAATAATTCGAATTATGCAATAAGTGCGCACACAGAGACGACGCTGACGTCATTGGCGACCTTGGGATGTACCAAAAAAAAAAAAAACCAACAAATAAATATGTAAATAGAAAATGCACTTAATTAGCACGGTGGGTGGGCTGCTGCTAGGCACCTGGCATCAGCTGTTCGCTCACCTGGTTAGTGGAGAGTAGCACTTTTTTATTTTATTTTTTAGTATAAATTTAGCTGCGTTTGCGATTTAAAGCTTGTTGCGAATCAAACGAATAGCCAAAAAAGATACAGATACACAGAGAGAGACACAGATACAAATACGGATACGGATACGTATACGGGGCAACAGCAACTGCAGATACTGCAAAGTCGACACTCGTTTGCCAACTGAAAACCACAGCGCGCTGAACGGAAGCGTATTTGAATTTCAAAAGAACAAAAGCTACAACTGCGTGTGAGTGTGTGTGTGCGGTGTGTGCGGTGTGTGTGTGTGTGCGAGAGTGTACAAGCTGTAAATGTGTCTGTATTTGTATTTGTAGCTGTGTCTGCAGCCGCTGCAGCTTAGTTCAAATTAATTTATTTTTGTTTTTCCTTTTTGGCTTTACACAATTTATCAACACTTTGGCTTTATCTTTAGCATCGTTTTTATCTTTACCGTTGCATTAGCTATTTACCTAAGTATGTGTGTGCGTGCCTGTGTGTACGTGTTTCACTTTACTTTGCTGCACTTTGCTGTGCTTCGTCGCGTTGCGTTTGCTTTCAAATATCAAAGGCGAATGTCAACGGGACAGCAGCAGCAGCAGCTGCTGCTCAGCGCCAGTTCAAGCCGCGCTGCCGCTGCGCTGCTGCTGCCAGGCAGAGAGCGAGCCAGAGAGGAAGAGCGCACGAGAGCGAGAGAGCGCGCGATCGTGCGAGCGTATCTAAGCACATAATTATGTATTTTTTTAAAACGCAAAAAAAGCGACGCCACAAATACACAAGCACACACACACACACACACACACACTTGCACACTTGGTGCTGATGAGTGTTGGTTGCTGCGACGCACAGTGGGGCGAGGGCCACAGTTTCAGCTGGTAAACAAAAGCACAGCAGAGCCAAATTTATGCTACACGAGCGAGCAGCTGAGCAGCCGCCGATCATATGCGCAGCTCGTGTTATTTTGTTTACCAACAAATGACGCGCTCTCACTCTAGCTGTCTTTCTCTCGCTCACTCACTCACGCTCTCTCTAATAATTGTGCGCACCCCCCCCCCCCCCTCATACTCTTTATATGTATACACTTGTGTGTATTTCGTTTAGCTTTTGGCACTGCGCTCAGCGATCAGCTGCGCTGACGTTTGCGCACTGACACACTTTTTTGTGCCGCCCCGCCCCGACTGCTCCCCCCACCCACCCTCCCCTTGCCGAGCAACCGTTGTTAGCTTTGTGTATCTCGCAGATACTTTTCCTATAGCCGCCAGACCAAGTGGCTCAGCGTCTGTTGTTTGCTTTTGTAGTTTGTGACTAAGCACTTGGAGAGCACCACAAAAGAGCTGCCCAATGTAGTTGGCCGTCGATTTGTATTTTATTTCTTCTTCTTCTTCTTCTTGTTGTTTTTTTTCGCTGCGTCTGCTCAAAGTTCAATCTATATAGTTTTCTGTATAGACACAATCTAAAATGCCAAGTCACGGTTGGAACAAGTCGCACAATCATTCGAATTCGCATAAAAAAACTTGGGAATATAACATTAAAAAACGAAGAGGAAGCATAAAGCCAGACATCGACGGCATTCTAATTAACTGGCCGACATATGTATATGTGCGTGTATATATGGCAAATATATCAATTTAACAATAGATTTATTTCACAAGAGTTAAGCGATATATGACTAACAATCAGATGCTTGACTGTACCTGGCTTGCAGATATATTTGTAAATATTATCAATGAATTATTGAAAATTGCAACAAGCTTGTAAAGATAATAAAACCTTTTTAACTTTCTTTTTAGTTTAGATTGTTTATGTTAATCATTTGTTTAAAAAAATCCAATTTTACCTAATTCCTCTGATATATGGGAGGGGGGGGGTGGTTCGCCTAGGGACCTGACACATTAATTAATCCTTTGAGTCTCCATTTTATTTATATAATATGTTCTGTAACTCCATTTATTCCATTCTTTGCTAACGAACTATTTACCAGCTCATTTCTGATTGATATGAAAAGTAATATAAATATTTATAAAAATAGGAAGGATGCGGGTTCGAATCCCAGACCAGAGCTGCTTGTAAAATAAATAAAAATAAATCAAATAAATATTATTCTAAACAGCTTTTATAACGGTAGATATAGTCGATAAGATATATATTCTGGGCAAGTCTGGGCAAGTATTCACTGGATGGGACAGCTCATCTATGAAGAACTGAATTTATGCATATTATCATAAGAGAAAAGTCAAATTATTGAATACATAAAACTTAAGTTCTTTAATTGAAATTCCACTTGAGCTCTCTCCTGAATTTCTTTCTTCTTTAGCCCGCGTTATATAACCCATTAATAGCAAAATATTTTTTGTATAAACAATCGAGCACTTTCATTATTAGAACAACAGCCCAGAGCTCGCCTGCACAAAAGCTTTCACATTTTGATATAGTATATACATATATGTATATGTACATATATTCGATAATATATTGTATATATATGTATATGTATTGGCAGAAAGCTGCACAACCTCGCGGCCAGGTTCAAGGTGATTTTGTTTGCTCAATGCAGCTCTTTTTGTTATTTTTTTTTTTGTTATTTTCTTTTTTCTATATTTTTAGACATTTTATCATGCAACAGCTGACGGAACGAAGAGGCCAACAAATTGGTTTGGCCAAAACGACAACAAGAGCGACAACTTGTAGCTATCAACAAGTAAAAGTGCTCTAGTTGAGAGTGACAGACTAGGAGATACCCCTTAGCAAGCAAGCACTCCGACTTTCTACTAAATGTACATACACTTAAAAGCACACACATAGGCGCACGCAGTCTTCTTCTTCCCTTTGATCACATTGTGCTTGGGAAACCCAATCTCTATTAACTTCGGCATATATAGTCCGATCGTTATGATATTTTCAGGGCTGAGTTATGGCATACAAATGTATGTGTATACCAAAGCACAAGGCTCTACTTCTCATAGTCTTCGAGTTAGGCTCAGAAATCCATGTCTTAAAATCTGTACTTACCGATATTATGAAAGTATAAGGAGACATAAACTTATCTTATATGTAATATGGAAAAATCATATCACATTGACTCAACTCCTCATCGCGATCAGGAATATATACGTATATTCTCCTTGTCACACCCTGTTACATTCCTTTGCACCAAAACAATCTACCCTTTCAACCCCTATTCAATGGGTATAAAAAGTAGCTGACGCAAAAGACAAGAGCGGGCCACAGAGCCACAAACGTATGTCTAGATGTATATATGTGGGTATATCTGTGGATCTTGTGATTTTTCAGTTCGCACGCGCGATAGTTGGTTATAAACAAAAAGCAAGAAATGTGCCACTGCGTAGAGAAATCGACTGATGTGTAAACAAACATTGGCGTCATTGCATAAAATGATATAAACAAATTATGTGGCAAAAAGGTACAGCAACAAATATATTTGAAGAAGGTACTATAAACAACGCTTAAAATTAAAATAAACAACAACAGAATTGTCGGAATTTCTAATACAATATGCTTGTTGTTTTTTTTTTTGGGGGGGGGGGACCCTGCACTCTATCTTATCATTCGACTTGTTTACTGATAAACATACCGCCAGGCTGCGAGCTACAGTAGCTGCCGAGCAGGGCAGACCCATAAATAATTGTTTGCATCTATGCTCAGAGTCTGACAACGAAATGTTTGCCCATTTCCAAACAAATGCGGCTCATCAAAAGGGCAGATCGCGGCAGCGGCAAACTGCGCATAACTCAGTCCAAATCCAATCAAATCGCGTGACCCCAAAACCCAACCCAACCCCACCCCACCCCACCCCGCCCATCCGAACCGCCCACCAACTGAGCATAGCTGGAGGCAAATGCGCAGTTTGACAAAAAAAAAAAAAAAGGAAGCGAACTTCAGCCAGATGCGACATCAAATCAAATGTCGAAGTGACCCAGAAAGAAATACTCTCCGAAGCGCAAGCTGAAATTTAATGCGACACTTATGGAATAGAAGAAGAAATATAGAGGAGAAGACTGAATACCCTCTCTAAAATATACACCGTATGGAATGTGTATTATCATGGAATGAGAGATTGATTACTCTTTCAAGCAGATGCACGACAACTATGATACGCAGAAGAAGATTGAACACCCTTTTTAAATTTAGTTAGAGCTGATGTACAACTGATTGTCTCTACTTCCAAGCATATGGGAGAGTAAAGAAAAGATTGAATAGCCTTTCAATCATATATACTACAGCAAAAGTATTAAAAATTTGGTATAGAGAGAGAGGGAGACCCCCTTCAATAATACCTACAGTTGATGTAGAACTGATTGACTCTAATTTCAAGCGTATGTACAGCATGTGTAAGGCAATTTTGGAAGAGAATATTATATACAACTGATGTACAACTATTATAGTAAAGTATTGAGCAATGATTGACTAACAGTTATGGTATGAAGAGAATGATTGAATACCCTTCTAAAATAATATGCAGCTGATGTAAGACAATAGTGCAGAGAAGAAGATTGAATATCTTATCAAAATGAGATATAACTGATTTACAATTATAATATAGAATATTATAGTATAAAACAGAAAAAGTGATTGACCGCACTTTCAAGCATGCATACAGTTGATGTACGATTATTATGGAAAGATGATTGATTACACTTTTAGGCAGATGAGCGGAAATTAGGTTCGAGTATACAAACAAACATAAAGACCCCTTTCAGACATATGTATATACATCAGATGTACGACAATCAATCAATCAAAAATGGTATAAAGAAGCTAAAACAACCGTACATCAGCTGTTCATATTTTTGGAAGGATATTCAATCCACTTCTCTATACCTAAATATAATTTTCCAACATATGCTGCACATGTGATGTACGAAAATGATGGAAGTGTTGTGAATAAGATTGAATACCCCTTAAATTAAATGTAGAGCAGTTGTGCGATATATCCCTACAGCCTCACTGCGTACAGGGTATTATAAACATACTTAAGATTGAATGCTATCGATCCACTTTCTACACACACACCCACACACCCGCACACACTCACGCACACACACACACTGGGGGTATTACTGCTCGTAAAATTGAATTGAATTGCAAAGCTTTCGCCTGGGCATGACGCAAGCGTTGCGCCAGCTTTGATGTCTCCGGCCATGTTCGACACTTGTTCCGAGATTGAATATTACGAATTTTGGACTGTTAATTACGGACCGAGTGTGTGCGTGTGTGTGTGTTTGTGTGTGTGTGTGGCAAGCCTTTGGCAAGTTCTTTGTGTGCTCGGGCTTATCAGGTGATCGCAGGCAAGTTTCGCATGCAGGCATTATATAGAAGTATATACAGGGAGTATTTAATATATATATATTGTAAATATGTATGTGCGTCCGACTGTCTGTCTTAACAGGCTAATAACTGGCATTTGAATGTGTTTTTTATTGTATATAAAATGCATATTTAATAACGCGTAATTTCAATTGATAATGCGTCGCAGTTGATATTTTTAGGCAATTTTTCGCATTTTTCGTCGCATTTATTTTATCGCTTTGTTTATCAGCCCCAAAAGCGAATGCTCTCCATGTTCAAGTCCATGTCCATGTCTATGCTGTATGGCTCGGCCAGTGGGTCAGTCGTCAGTCGTCAATCTATGGTCAACATTGCCAGTCAATCAATCCGACTGCGACTGTGACTGCGACTGCGACTGAAGCAGCGACTGAGGCAGCGACTGAGGCAGCGACTGAGGCATCGTGACGAAGGCAATTGAAATATTCAGGCAACGTAGTTGATTTGGCTGCCAATTAAAGGCCGCACGAGCAATGCCCTTTTCTTAAATTTACTACTTTTTACCATATGTATATTTAAATATAGCATATATACTATCTGCAGATGAATTGTCTATTATTATTATCATCATTCGACAATTAGCTTGGTTTCACGAGCTAATGCTGCCTGAGACTAACTCAAATTTTAGCAAATTTACTTTGTTTTCCTTTGAACCTTAAACTCACTGCGCCACTTACGGATCTGCCCAGAAATATAGTATATCGGCTTATATATCCGGGCATTAAATCTGAAGCTAACTAAAATTTTGGCAAAATATTTTATTTTCCCTACTCAAGGGGCTTCGATCCCTAAACTTAGTGCAAACTGCGCTCTTTAGGTATCTGCCCAGAAATAGTTTATATAGCCCAAGGTTATGATATATCAAGACACTAAAACTTATATTAAAACTGAAGGTAACTTCAATTTAAGCTAAATATTATCCCTAAAGATAGTACTTTACTGCACTACGGGATGGATGTGCCCGGAAAAACCAAAAACAAAAGATTAAAGCTATGATATATTATGATAAATATTAATTAAAATCTGAAACTAACTTCAATTTGATTGAAGTCTGTTTCACTAGCTTCAATTTTAGCAAAATATTTTATTTTCCGACTTCATGAGCCTTTGAGCCCTAAACTTGGTGCCTTAAGGACCTGTCAAGGATGAAAATCATATACCAAGGCATAGAATCTTATTTGCTTGCAATAAAATGTGCACTGCATAACTGTGTGGAATAATAAGAGTTATTATTTATATACCTCTTTTCTATATATGTTTTAGAACTAAAAAGCCAGCTCCTCGACCTCCACTTCTAGCCCTCGACTCCCGCTCCTGCCCCTCCCAAGGTACCTGCTCCTTGACCCCTGTCCCTGAGCTGTAAGCTCTAACAGTTGCAGGGGCTAAAAATAATTTATATCGTCGTTGGTTACTGGGCTCAGCTCTTCTTCTTGTTGTTGTTGTTGTAGCTCTTGTTGTTGTTGTTGTTGTCGTAGCTCTTGTTCTTGTTGTTGTTGTTGTTGTTGCAGCCTTCTGCTCGAATCACGCAGCGAGAGCGTGTCGCCCAACACGCTTGCCTCCCCCCATCAGGGCGCACTCTCACCCATTTCTCCGCCCACGGTCACTCTCTCTCTGTCTCCTTCTCCATCTCTCCCTCCCTCTCTCTCCCTCCCTCTCCCTCCCTCTCTCTCCCTCTCTGTAACCTTTTTTGCTGCCACCCTCTGTTAGCGCATTGGCATTTTGTTTACAAACAAATGTTTGACCTGCGCAGTGCTCAACTTTCTGCACGCACACACATACATCTATAAAGGTATATATAGAAAAAAATTGTATATATATATGTTTATGCCATGCCCATACAATGAGTTTTCACTGCAATTATGTGTATGCCTATCCATGTGTGTGTGTGTGTGCGAGTGTGTGTGTGTAAAGTAACAACTTCCGCTTGGGTAAAAGTTGGCCTCCATCCCGAAAATAAACTTCTGCAGCTCTGCCCCTTTTTTTTTGTTTTTTTTTTGGTGGGGTCACCTTAGCTATTTGTAGGCTTACTTATTTTGGATGCCTAAATTTGAGTAAGCTTTCATTTTGGCGATCGATTCGCTGCAAATCAACTACTCTATGCTCAAGGGATGGGGGAGGGGGAGGGGAGTAAGGTGGGCTTAGAGCTGCGCAGTTAGCGACTGTCAATTGCAGCCAGATGGGCCTACCCCCCCCCCCCTTCCCTTTCGCTGATATGTGAAATTATGATGTCATAAAGAAGTTGACATTTGAGCTGTAGAGATATCTATGACAGATACGGGTTCTATGCGGGTTTTTCCCTGCGCTGACGAAAATTCACTTTCGTTTCAGCCTTTGTTGTTGTTGATGTCATAAATTAGCTGGGAAATTGGCTGGGAAAAAGGATCTGCCTGACGTCGATGCCAGGCACCAAGAAAAGGCAATCGAAGCCCAAAATAGAGCACTTGATGCCTTTGTTTGTTGTGCGTGTGTAAGTGTGTGTGTGTGTGTGACAGTGTGAGATACGCATGAGTACAGATACATTATATAAAAACATTGTAATTGACTATATTGCCCCACTGTAGCATACTCTGTTAACAGTATTTCTAATGCTGACTCTCCAACTGTAATTTGAAGACAGTGACTTTCAAACAGTTACATAAAAAAAATATATCTTATGAGATGAAAGTTTCTTTTTGGTTTGATCAGTAAAGAAAATTCATCAGAAAACATCTAAAACCTAATTTAAATTTTGACTGTGACTTTCAAACAGTGGAATATTGTATGTCCTTTCGGCCCTATGCTCTACTTCGTTGGTAACTCTAAAACTGTACTGCGAAGACAGTGGCTTTCAAGCGGTTGCATATAAAAACATAGCATTTGGTAGGGCAAAATCGGAAGGCAAGTGTATCATAAATTAAACTGACTGTGACTTTAAAACTGTCTAAGATATATATTGATTTTCGCTCTTAGCTCTAAAACTGTTATTTGAAGGCAATGAATTTCAAACCGCGACTTAAGTAAATATACAATTTGACCAAGACATTTTTGGTATGATTTGCAAAGAATATTAAGCCTAAATTTAACTCCCAAAATGTTGACTATGACTTTCAAACTGTGAAAGATATGGATTCTCGATATGTGCCCATGTTATATTAGGCGTGGCTTAAAGTCTAAGGCATATATATTTACTTAGCTAAGAGTCTTCAGATCCTAAGGCAGTTGAAAAGTCATGCTCAAAACCAATATACCCTGTTTGGCACTTTGTGAGCAGGGTATAAAAAGTCGCTGACTAACTTTCGAACAATTGTTTGTATATTACACAGGGGCATAGGGTCGGGTCCGCAATGCGTGCCATTTTGCGATTAGCTGACACAAGAGCCGCCTGAGCAGGGGCTACCTGTCACGATGTTGTTGCGGTTGTTTGGCCCGTACAGGTAAGATGGTCAAACTGCCGCGTCAGTAGCGACTGCGCTAATAATGAAAGCAACTAATGCGCCCTAATGATGACTTAATTGTTGTTTAGCTGACTTTCTATGTCAAGCCCAAGGGTCTAATCGCGGCACGACCGGGCGACAGCAGTCCATATAAGGCAAAGACGGGTTTAAAAATAATTTACAAAGGAATTGGAAATACTAGCCAAAAGCTGCACTCGACGGAAAACCCGAAGATGTGTAAGAAGAGGCTTTCAGTTAAAATAAGTTTCTACAAAAATGCATGTCGATTGTGCTGTAAAATGTGCCTAAATCAAGTAAGAATCAATCCTAATGGCAACATTTAACATTAATGTTAAATTTTAAATATGTTTTTTGTTTCTTTAAAAATATAAGTCAATTGTGCTGTAAGTTATGCCTAAATCAAGTAAGAATCAATCTTAATGTCAACATTTAACATTAATGTTAAATTTTAAATATGTTTTTTGTTTCTTTAAAAATACAAGTCAATTGTGCTGTAAGTTATGCCTAAATCAAGTAAGAATCAATCTTAATGTCAACATTTAACATTAATGTTAAATGTTAAGAACGATTTTTTTGTTTCTTCAAAAACACAAGTCAATTGTGCTGCAAAATGTGCCTAAATCAATCTCAATGTCAACATTTAACATTAATGTTAAACTACATTGCAAACAATTCTTAATAATTTCTCTGAGTGTATTTGCATTTGCTGTTACCCTTTTTGTTAGCCAATTAAAGAGCCGCAGCGATGCCCAGAGCCAGATTCGGCTGCAACAGCGACTGCGGCTCGTTAGTTCAAGTCCAAGTCGTGCCTGGCTCGACCACACCAAAATCTAGCTGGCAGATACAAACGAGTACTCGAATCAACTCGAACATGAACATGCACACACACACACACACACACACACTGGAGCACATCAGCTGTTCGCTGTTTATGTTTTTTGCGCGCTCTTATAAACAATTTTCTTGCGACTGGCCAGACTTGATTTATTGTCGACTCGCTCTAGCACCAAACAGCCGATGCCCAGTGGAATATTATCCAAAATCCATCAAAAAAATAAGAAGAAGAGGAAGACAAAACAATGAGACGTGCCTGCAAGACCTGTTCTGATGCTTATTGTGCACTTTTGCTGCATGATTCACTTCGACGGGGACCTGTGATTGGGTTTACATACTCGTTCGCAAAGCAAAAAAAAAGAGTATATAGGTTTTGCGACATTGCCAAAATGTGCAGGTTGTTTGTAGAAGAAGCTCTCGATTCAATCAGCAGCAGACTTTGCCCACAGCTTGAGGCGTTATGCACTCCTCGCAGCTTTAACTAGTTGCGAATTGCAAGCGTCAAGCAATAAAAACAGCAAGGCAAGCTTTGCCTTTGTCGATCTATCTATTTATTTGAATTGTTATGATTTATTTTTAAATGTGAATGAAATTTTCTTTATCTTAGATTAAATCTGTTATTAGGAAAATTTGCAATAAAAAATATTTTCTGACATCAAAAACATTTTTCATTTTATGCCAATTGGAAGACATTTTTTTTTTTTTATTTTTCTCTTTGAACTGCGAACGGGCATCGTGCAGTCGGTTACACCCGACTGCAATATTTTAACTTGTATTTTTTTTGTAATGTCTTCGCATTGCCCATTGCTGGGTCCCGGTACTGCCTGCATAGTGTGTACCCTCGTCAAGAAAAAAAAGCAAAAAAAAAAAAACAAATTTAAAAGAAAGAAAAGGTTGCTTCAATAATTTCTTTTTGTACTTTGTTTTTGTTTTTTGCGGTTTTTAGACAGCCGACGCTGGCTTCTGAGGCTCTTTTGATGTGCGCTTAGGCATTTATATTATTTACGACCCACACACACACACGCACACGCACACAAATTCTTGTCTTTACCTTGGCTTTCGTCCAACAGAAAAATGCCTAAAGCGTAAAAATATGTAAAAAAAAAAGAAATAGATAAATAAATAGAAAACAGGTGACAGGTCGCTTTTTGGCTGTGTTCATTAATTGCACAGATTTGCAGGAAACGCACGAAAAGGCGCAATTAAGATGCATATCAGCCAAGGTGGAAACAATAACAATAAAAAAAAAAAAAACTTAAATGCAATTTGTCATCAAGCCAAAAGTTGAGCAGCTGACCTCCAAATGGGATGCAGAGCCGAGGCAGAGTTCACGCAGTTGATTTCCCGAAACCGATCTGATGATAACAATCTGGTGAAAAGCTGGAAAAACGTGATGCGCCTCTAATTTATGGCCAATCGAAATAAAAATGCCTTGACAAAAAACAAAACGAGATTCGAGTCGAGAGATTCGCAGCTAAAGATATGCCCTGGCTTAGGGTATAAAACGCATACAGCGAACTTTTGCTGACAGGCTGGACAAGTTCTGCGAACGTTTGCGCACAGGTCAGACAGAGAAGCACAAACACACACACACGCAAGTAAACACACACACACACACACACAGAGTGTGAACTCTGCAATCAGAATTTTTTTTTTCGTTTTCAACTTTTTCTATACATTTTCTTTTTTTATTTAGCGCTTGGCTGCACTTTTTCTATGTAAATCGTGCTTGAAACAGATTTGTAATAAATACATATATACATATATGTGTGTGCTTGTGTGTGTGTGTGCATGTAAATTTCCTAAGAAACGGGCGCTCTTCCTCTTCTGGCTGCTTGCATGCCATTTTTATGTTGACTTCCGCAAAGCATTTGCCTTTGCTTTTGCTTTTGCATTCGCCTTTGCTTTTACCGTTGACTTTTTCTTGTGTTTGTATTTGTGATTTTGTTTGTCGGTGGGGTGGGGAGGGGAGGGGAGGGGGGTTTTAATTGTGAACTTACTTTGCTGCTTTATTGATCGATCCACTGCAATTGAAGGCCTTTGGCTGCACACAACGAACATTCACGTTTTGGGAATATTATTCACAATTTTTTTAGCTTAAATCAATTTTGATGAGTTCTTATACACACATATAGATGTACATATATATATATATATATATAGTTTGTTGTGCAGAATGTATCTGAGGGGGTTCAGTTTTTAGTGAAGTAGAAGCAAGACGAACAACACAAACTCCGTGACGTTAGCTAACGACGACTGACGGCGAGCGAATAAAGCCAAATCCAGAGGTCTCCACCTGGACTGCTGGCTGGCTGGCTGGTGGTGTTGGTGGTGTTGGTGGCTTCTACAGCTGGGCTCGACACAGTTACCCTGTTTTGGCTGCCACTGCACAACACAACACACGCTGCTGCGCCTGTGCGCGACAGATACTCACGACTGTGTATACTCTAACCCAAATATGTTGAGCCTACTTAAATTGCCTAGATTGAATAATGAATCAGCAATCGAATTTGGTTATCCGCACAATTAGAAATGTATAAGAAGAGACTGCTATTTTTGTAAAGCCGAAAATTAAACAATCTTTTGAACATATGGCTTACGGTTTTTTCAGTTATGGGGAGAGAGTTGTCAGACTCGTAATTGCTGAGTTGGGTGAAGATATCTGGAAAAATATAAAACTTTTTCATACAAAAACTAATTTTTAAACAAATTTTTTCCTACAAGAAATACATGATATAGTTAATATCATTCAATTCAAATCCCAACAATTTTCCCCAATTCACATTCATATATCAAATATACATTTGATTTTGTTTATAACCAAGGGTATTGCGTCTTCGTTTTGTCACTAAAATAAACGGAAATTGTGTTCTCTTTTTCTCTCTCGCTCTCGCTCTCTCTCTCCGTCGGGTGGCTCTCTCGCAGCAGGCAGAATTAGCAGCTGACTTTTGTTTGTACACAAAAATCATATTGCATCGATGAGCGAGAATGAGAGTGAGAAACTGGTTTTGTGCAGACCGATATTATTACAAAAGGAGGGTATATAGGCAAAAAATTTGTAAGCTCCAAGGTTTCGACAGAAATTTTCCTTTTTACATGAAGCAAAAATTTGTTGCCTTCAAAGGTAAGTCGCCCAATCCGTAAATAACGTTCTTCATGAATATTAAACTATCTCTAAATTGTTAATAGAGATTACAATCAGGAATTAAAGTTTTCGTAGATTTTTCTTTCTAGCTTATTTTTATACTCTTTTAATTTGAACTTAACAGTCGCGCCCATTTGAGTCTGTTAGCTCATTTGTGCGTCTGTTAACGTGAATTTGCGTCGCGTGAAGTTGGCTGCAGCTAAAAGCGATGTTATCGATAGGCACTATCGCGCTATCGGCAGCAGTTGCACGTGTTGACATATTTGCAACGCAAATTGAATATATCCATCTGATCCATATTATATAGCAAAATGGGTCGCTCGAATCGGTCGCGGAAACGCCGCGATGAAATGAACAAAATCAAGAAGGACCGTTACGATGCCAAGGAGCTAATACGCCTGAAGAAGACGCTGGGTCTCTTGGACGCCGACGGCAAGGAGATCAAAATGGAAATTGGCGAAGTGGCCGAAATCAAGACGTCCAAGGAGATTAAGCGGGTGAGTGAGCAGTGGGAGAGAGCAATTTTTACAAATATCAACTAAAATCGCAACAACACAGGCAGCCAAATCCAAAGAGCAGCAGGAGCTGATCTACGAGCATCAGGAGAGCCTGGAGAAGGGCAAAGCGATTCCACAGGTCAACGAGAAGACGGGCGTGGAGCACGTCTACAATAGCAAAACCCTGAAGGATCAGTTCGGCAACTATCCGGCGTGGTTCAAAAAGAAGAAGACCGCCAAGCGTCTACGCAAGAAGCAGCACGCACAAAAGAAGAACTTCAAGCAGGCCTGGACCACGGTCAACGTGCCGCTCTAGAGGAATGTCCAACTGCCACGCCCACGCACACGCCTAGTTGTTAAGCATATGCATAGTTTAAGATTTGTAACAGATACAAAAACCAATCAACAAACACT
The DNA here is from genome assembly GCA_035045885.1 of Drosophila borealis. Taxonomy (NCBI): domain Eukaryota; kingdom Metazoa; phylum Arthropoda; class Insecta; order Diptera; family Drosophilidae; genus Drosophila; species Drosophila borealis. The sequence continues at coordinate 2,307,408 of JAWNOR010000164.1, read as the reverse complement.
TAACTGTTAGCAATATCAGTTTGTATTGCGCATTAAAGCCTTAAAATTAAACACAAATCGTAAAACTTACGTCAATTATAGATACTTTACATACATGGCATATATATATATTTGCAAATGAGTTCGTTTGGAAAAGAAGAAGAAGAAGCTTGTTCCACGATGGCGAGTGAAAGTTTAGAAAAGGGTGAAACATGAAACAATTATACAAAATTTGAAACTTCGCCCAAAGAAACTGGAGCTGGATATATTTTTCAGCTAAGCGGAATGCATTTTGCGTGCATTAAATTTTAAACAAGAATTATCATAAAGGTCTTTGCAAAATGGGTTTGATTAGAAACTACGGCCACCAAATCTTTGAGCCTCATTTCCAGCAGAGAGGTTTGGGTTTTCGAAACGCCTCTCAATGAATTTGAGCAAAGAACTTTGAAAATGTGGCTAGGCTAGAGTATATAAGGTAACTACAGTAAAGAACTGATAGGTCGGTCAGTCAGTAAGTCAATCAATCAGTCAGTCAGTCAGTCAGTAAGTCAGTCAGTCAGTCAGTCAGTCAGTCAGTCCGTCAGTCAGTCAGTCAGGCAGTCAGTCAGTCAGTCAGTCAGTCAGTCGAGTCGAGACAAACAGTTGTATATAGTATATAGATAAAAGCTACTTGGTAACTGCCTTGGCGAAAACAAGAAATATCTTTCAAGGCTTAAACTAATCCAAGATTGGGAGAGAGAGAGAGGGGCAGAGAAAAGGATTTGAGAAATGCAAATCCGTAGCGTCTGCTGCATTGCACAGTTAATCACCAGTTGGACAAACAAGACATTCAACAATCGGAGATCAGATTTGCCGCCGTTAAGCCCTACTGCAGGGAACAATAGCTGCGCACGCTGCAGATGACGCCCGCGGTGGCCGCCTCCAGGCGGCGCGTATTTGCTGTCCACATGTGCGCTGTGGCCAGGGCACGAGGTCATTCGGACTTCTCGGCCAGCTGCAGGGTTTCGGTGGAATCGCCAGCCAGTTCTTGCTGCGCCTGCTGCTCCTCCAAGTTGCCTTGCAGGACATTCGGATTGCTTTTGAGCACGGAGCCGCCGGTGAAGCCGAGTATGCCGCAGCCCACGGCAGCCAGGCCGCCGGCTTTCATGCCCGCGACCAGGCCGATGGGTCCGCCCACGCAGGTGCCCAGCAGTGCGCCGACCATCGGATACATGGCCTTCTTGTACTTGAGTGCGTTGCGCAGATGGCCTTCGCCGGCCTGGACATTCTCGAGCGCCTCCTCGGCATTGTCTGCAATGGCCTGCACGCTGACCGCCTGCTCCTGGGTCAGCTGGCGCAGGCCATGGAACATGCCATCCAGATCGTAGATTTCGTTCTGCAGTCGCTCCATTTGATCCAGGCACGCCTGCCTCTGCGCCAGCTGGTGCTGCTCCAGCTGAAAGTTCGTCTGCAGCTGCGGCAGCGCGTGCTGCAGCGCGGGCACCTGCTCAATGTCCACCACGGCCTGATTGTCCTGATCCTCGTCGTATTGCGGGCCCAGCGTCGAGCCGGGCGACTTTAGCTGCAGTTCTGCATGGCATGCTTTAGACTACAGTAGAGACTAGGCTTGAGCGGACTTACCTGCAAACTTTTTCATGCCCTCGAAGGCCTTGTCTTTGCCCGGCTTCATCAGCTGATCGAAACGCGCCTGATCCTCGGGCCGCAGCTTGTCGCGCAGCGCGTCCATCTCCAGCAGCAGATTCTTCATCTGTTTGATGACACGCATCGCATTGAGCTCCTCCTTTTTGATCTTCTGCCAGTCGCAGAGGGCCAAGCTCTTCTCAATGTTGCTCCGATGATTCTCCAGCAGGCTCAGGTGATGCGGCACGGCCATGTCCTGGAAGCGCTGCACCGAAACCTCGGCCTGCTTCAGCGCCAGCCTCGTATCGTCCGTCATCTTTGCACTTTGCACTGCTCTCGGGGCTTTGTTAATTTAATTCTCAATGGAGCTCTGAATTAACTGCGGGCGGGCGGGCGATACCCACATCCAGTCTCAACCGCCAACCACACGAGGAACTGCTTAATATCTGCTTTGTGGTTGTATGAATTATTTACTTGCTATGTCAGGCAGCTTCATTTGTGGATAACAAATGTTACTAATACATTTTTTAAATTGCGTTGGACACTGATTACACTTTCTTTTGTTTTGGTTCAATTAAAATTTCAGCTGTTTTCGTATTTGATAATTCTCGCAAAGTGCAAAAATGCAGGTAACGCTTGTGCGCATTTCTCTATACACAAGTGCTACATACATTGTGAGCTCACATTACGAATTGCCATAATAGTATGTATTGTTAAATGTTTATCACGATTACCTTGTTGTTTATGAAACATTATTAATATGAACATTTAAAAGTTTAAACAATTGTTATGTTGTCATTTACTTGAATGCACGCATCAACTTGCTGCGCTACCTCATCACGCCACGCACTATGATTGCCAACTGGCGCTGCCAACTGGTCTCAACTGAAGTGCGCTCACTTTGAATTGTTGCCAGCAGGCAGTGCTGCACTGTTAACTGCTCTGCTCTTTAGCGCGCTCACATGGCAATGTTATCGGCTGGCATGTAAATTGCGCTGTACTGTTAACTGCGCTGTACTGTTAACTGCTCTGTACTGTTAATTGCGCTGTGATGTTAACTGCGCTGTTCTTTTATTTGCGCTGTACTGTTAACTGCTCTGTTCACTAGCGCGCCAAATTTAAAATGTGGCGAATACGAAAATGTGTTTACCGCCACTTTCTTATATATAGACAGATACATATATATTTTATTATATACAAATACTAGACACATAGCAGATTACAACTAGAGCATTGGATTTTAATACATACATTTATGACACGTGCGCTTAAGTACTAAATGATTTTTTCTTTCTTTTTCTTTTTGTTTTTATGTTTTTTTTTTAAACTACGGAGGCACTTGCGTTCGGGAATGGCTTACAAGCAGGATGGGCTACAGTTACACAAACGAAATAGATAAGTTTCTTTAGCTTAAACTAAACCATTTAATTTCTAGCGTAATAAAATGCAGTTCTGTGTTGGCGCCGGGCCCCGCGCGCCCAAACCCCACGCCCGCCGTAAATTAGGGGCAATCGGCATTGGGGCCACTTCGGCACTTCATCAGCAAATTGAGCATGCTCTCCAGCTTGTTGGTGCGCGACTCCGTCTTGTAGAGATTCGTCTGCATGCGATTCACATCCAGCGCCTGCTTCTCCTGCAACAAAGAAGTGTTAGTTGGATTCCAATTGGACTGCAAATTGGGCACTTACGAGTGTGCTGAGCCTGCTCCTGAGGGTGTCCACTACGCTGTAGGTGGCCTGCAGCGACTTTTGCAGCTCGTTCGTGTGCACTCGCTCGTTGGCCAGCGAGCGTTCGATCTTCTGCAGTCGCGTGGCCACCGCCGCGTCCGTATCATCGATGTCGTTCTCCAGATCGCGCGCCTCGAATGCATCGTCCGCATGGGCGGAGCTCTTGCGGCAGCTCTGCTGATCCGCCTGTAGGACGAAGCCCTGCCGGCAGCGACAATAGTAGGAGCCCTGCGTATTGACGCACTGCTGATCGCAGGGCTTCTCCGTCTGGCACTCGTTCACGTCCTGCTCGCAATAGCGACCGCCAAAGCCCGCCGGACAGCTGCACAGCTGCGGCGCCGTGCAGTTGCCGCCGTTCTGGCAGCGCGTGCTGCAAAGGGCTGCCGGCGCAAGGAGAAAGTTACCTTTATTTAGGCCAAAAAAAAAACAAAAAAAAAACGGGCGGCCGACTTACGTTTCATGCACGCATCCGCGCGCTGCGCCACCCTGGTCCAGCCGGTGCAGCAATCGTAGGTCATCTGCTGTGCCGGCTTATGCTTGATCACATCGCGGTAGGCCTGCTCGTGCACCAGCTGCACCCGGGTGCACATCTGGCCGGGATGCGTGGGCGGCTGGCAGGGCACGCTCACGTGCTTCCAGGTGGGTCGCGTATACACCTCCGTCGTCTTCACCGGCATCGTGATCGTGCGCTGCTGCACGCAAATGTGTCGCCTGTCGGACGAAAGAAAAGTGAAATTGATAACCGAAAACCGAGACAAACTTTTCCACACTTTGGCCAATTACTGTCATAATAAACTGGCCAACAGGTTGGCCAGCGCCCAGCCAACTCCAACTGGACGTTTGTCGCAAATGTCAACCCGACAGTCATTAAATCGTGTTCAACTCTCGTCACGTCCGTCTCGCTGTCCCTCTGTCTGTCGCCAAATCAGCGATGAAAACTTGACATTTTTCCACAGCGCTGGCAAAAATACAATTTTCGACACGGCATTCAAATGCAATGAGACGTTATTTTTATCAGCCAATAAATTGTTTTAGGAGGCTTTACACAAGCCTTTTAGGCAAAGATCTTACCTAAGATATCTGCTAACTTTGATAGCTTTGCTAACTTCTAGTCAAAATACGATTTGGTCGTCGAATTTCAATAAAAAAGGACAGTATTTTATTAATTTAATATCTCCTACAATGTTTATATCTCAACATATTTCATATCATAAGCCTTTTATCTGCTGACTTTGCTAGCTTAGCTAAGTTTTGGCATAAATACTTTTTCGACACAGAATACGAATGCAATTGGGACGTATTTTTTTTTTAATATTTCATCCCTTAATAGGGACGTATTTTTAATTTTTTTATAATATTTCATTCCTCAAGACGTTTATACATTGCTAGCTTTGCTAACTTCATGTTAAATAAGGTTAAAGTTGGCTGCTGACTTGGCTAACTTTTTTTTTCAGCAAAATGCATTGCCAAATATGTAAAAAATGTGTGACTGCCAAACTGTATATCTCTCGAGGCACAAGCAGAGACGACAATATCTGCTAGCAAGTTAGCAAGGCTTTATCTTGCAATCAATCTATCCGTAATATTGTATATAATAAGTTTATAGCAGTTGCTGTCAAACTGTATGCACGTGAGGACACCCAGGATCGACGGCATTTGCTAGAAAGTAGCCAAAACTAGCAATCCAGCAAGCTACAAGCATTATAGTTTTAACTTTACAATCAGACTTTCGCAAGAATGTGTGAATATTGTTTTTATAGCAGTGGCTGTCAAACTGCATGCCAACTGTAACTAGAAATGACAGCTGATTAAAGTGAACTCTAATGTATGTGCTTGCTAAAAAGTTAGCAAAGCTAGCAAGCAACAAGTATTATTTTCATTTTTGTTATCAATCTTTTTCAAAATTGAGTGAATGCTATTTTGATAAGAGTGACTGTCAAACTGTATATGCGTAAGAACAATGTGTGCTAAAAAGCGAGCAAAGCTAGCTGTTCACAAGTATATTATTAATTTTTGCGGTAAATCTTGCTCAAAATTGTGAGAATATTAATTTTATAACAGTGACTCTCAAACTGTATCCCTATACAAACAAAAAAGACTGTACTGTTTTGTATTTGCCATAAAGTTAGCAAAGCTAGCAAGCTGCAAGAATTTCAATCTTACGCTGAAATGCGTGTGAATATTAATCTAATAACAGTTGCTGTCAAACTGTATGTCAATAAGGACAAGAAGAAGCGACAGCTGACACTATTAGAACTTAATGTACCTTCAATAAACTAAATACTATATGAAATACTAGAAGTATTTCAATTTTACGCTGAAATGTGTGTGAATATTAATCTAGTAACAATTGCTGTCAAACTGTATGTCAATAAAGACAACTAGAAGCGACAACTGACAGTACTAGAAGAGCTAGCAAGCTAATACTATACTTTATACAATATAAAATACTAGAAGTATTTCAATCTTTCGCTAGAATATATGTGAATATTATTCTTATAACAGTTACTGTCAAACTGTATGTCTATGAGGCCATCTAGAAACCACAGCTAACAGTAGTAGAACATAATGTACCTAAAACCTATGTATAAAGTTAGCAAAGCGAGCAAGCTAATGCTACACTACACTATATAAAATACTACAAGTATTTCAGAACAGTTGCTGTCAAACTGTATGCCTATAAGGACAACAAGAAGAGACAGCTAACAGTAATGGAAGCTAATGCACCTTCAATAAACTAAATACTATGTAAAATACTAAAAGTATTTCAATTTTACGCTGAAATGTGTATGAATATTAATCAAATAACAGTTTCCGTCAAACTGTATGTCAATAAAGACAACTAGAAGCGACAACTGACAGTACTAGAAGAGCTAGCAAGCTAATACTATACTTTATACCATATAAATACTAAAAGTATTTCAATCTTTCGCTAGAATATATGTGAATATTATTCTTATAACAGTTACTGTCAAACTGTATGTCTATGAGGCCATCTAGAAACCACAGCTAACAGTAGTAGAACATAATGTATCTAAAACCTATGCATAAAGTTAGCAAAGCGAGCAAGCGAATACTACACAACACTATATAAAATACTATAAGTATTTCAGAACAGTTGCTGTCAAACTGTATGCCTATAAGGACAGCTAACAGTAATGGAACCTAATGCACCTTCAATAAACTAAATACTATATAAAATACCAGAAGTCTTTCAATTTTACGCTAAAATGTGTGTGAATATTATTTTTATTTGCGCTGGCTGTCAAACTGTAAAGCTGTTAACACAACCAGAGACCTTTTTGGCCGCAAGCAAGCAGGCCAACACATAAATGCTGATAATAAGCGGTTTTTGAATTTGTTTTTTCTTCTCTTTTTTTTTTTGTGGATATTTTTGCGATTTTCGAACTGCCAAAAAGTCAAGACAATAAAAGAAGCAAACTGGCCGCTCGCAACCATAAATTGCAAGTAGCTCGACTGAGGGGGGGGGGGGGGGCGGAACGAGGGTCGGGGCGCAGTTGCTGCTGCGGCTGCTGGTGCTGGTGTCGTAATTGGCAATGCGGGCCAAAGCCAAACAATTGCAGGCGCGTGACGCGGTCACCGACTGACTGACTGACTCTTGACTACCGTCTGCAGTTGGAGATCAAGTTGGAGCTGAAGCTGAAGCTGAGAGTTCCAGTTGGAGCTGCAGTTGGGAGCCGGTGCCTGCAGCTGGACGTGAACCGTTGCGCACAAAATTTGCGAGCTGACTTTGGGCATATAAAAGCTCAGTCTTGGGGCCGTAGCTGGCCCCATTTGGGACATTTAACAATTTCTTTATTTGCTGCACATGCATATTTATGTGCTGCTGCCTCCTTGCACCATAATTCTCACGTTATTTATGCAACATGGTGCAGGCAGAATTAAGGGCGCCAGCAACGGCCAGCAACAAAATGCGGAAGTTTTCGTTGTTCCAAGAAGAAAAAACTGTGCCAACAAAGTCCAACATGAAATGCTCAACGAACCCCCCTTTCGACCCCTTTCCTGACCCCTGCTGCATGCGCTCCCATTCCGGCGGAATGCATAAATCTTCGCCGGATCCGGCGGCTGCCTGCTGCGACCAGACAGTCTGGCCGAATGGCTTCATTGCCTTTGTTTAGAAACGTTTAGACTAAAATTAAATTTACATTTTTAATTGTTCCAACGCCCGAACACCTGTGGCTTTGACTAAATCACCCCCTACCCCTCCCCCTCCCCCTCAACCCGCACACACCTGAAGAAAACCTGACCCGAAAATAAGCGAGGCAACGTGCCACAAGGAGAGCTGTTGCAGGTTGATTGTATTTATGCCCATTGAAAAGGGCTGAAAATGGGCATATTGGTTAGGAGGAAAAGTATGTAACAGGTGGAAGGAAGCAGCTAAAAGCCTATAAGGTATGTAGATTGTGGATCAGGAGAATGAACTGAGTCGATTTAGATGGATACTTAAGAATTAGAAGAGAAGGGAGATACCGAGAGAGACAGTAAAAGAGAGAAAGAAAGAGTAAGAAAAAAAAGTTATATATACAAAAGCTCAAAAACTAATTCTACGTATAATACATAAGAATATATCTTCAAATTTGTAGGTCTCTATCTGAATCGACTATAAAAAAAAGGAGTAGAATATCCTTTAAGTTTAATACGTATATAAGTTATAAGTTGGATATCTTCTTTCATTTCCCTTTTACAGATTGAGAGTCTTGGTTATTTAAGCATAACTCGAGGATTATTAGGTTGTAGGTTTTCCTAGAGTATATACAGATTAAAACTATTTCACATTTTTAATATCTATACCCATTTACCCCAAAAAATGGTAAAGTAAAGCCTAGATAAGGTAAAGCCCTGCACTTTGCTATACATTCATATTTGTATAACTTTTTTAAGCACTTCAAATTTCATAAAGATCGGACAATAAGCACCGAAGTTCCTCCAGAATGCATTTCCCATGCAGAATGTGTGGCAGCAGAAGAAACTTAAATGTTTGTCTCGGGCTACAGGGTATCTGCCAGTCGAGCACTCTCGCGCAGAGCATGTTTATATAAGCAGCTGCTGTGCTCAGCTAAAGTGTCTGGGCAAAAAAAATTATAAAAACATCAATCAAAATTGATATTTCACATGAAATTGTATTGCAGGCCAATTAATCAAAAAAGGAAAAAAAAATACAAATTTAAAACTGTTAAATTTTACAAGAAAACGCAACGGACCAAACTTGGCTGCTGCTTCCTCTTGCTCGCTCGAAAGTCGAAGAAAGAGGCGAACATGAGCCAAGTTCTTTTTTGGGTCTGAACTCTGAGTGCAGCTTATTGATTTACGATTTAGTTTTATTGAACGTCGAGGCAGAAATTGATGAGACTCGGCGACGCATTTTTCTGACTCAGCGCCAGGCCAAAAGGTGAACCGGCGGGTGTGCGAGTGTGTGTGTGCGTGTGTGTGTGTGTGGGCGTTGTCTTAATGGACTGAGGCATCCGAGTTAATAAATGGCTGCTTCACGTTTCCATTTCATCTGGAATTGTATCAATTTTTCACCAGCGCAACCTTTAGATATGATAATTATTTCTGATTAATTATTATTGTTGTGGCTAGAAAAGTGTTTATATGCTTGATACCGATAATGCAAAAGGGGAATTTTAAAGTTAAATAGTCGACTTATGGTTACCCTGTAAACAGGCCTCCATTGACGTTGCACTCTAGAATCAGGCCAGAGACAAAAAGAGAAAGAGAAGAGAGAGACAAATTGAAAGAGAGCAGCGATACAGTTTTTATAATTAAAAAAAACACCTTTATACTAAAACAAATCTGTAAAAACACCAAGCTTTGTAGGCCTTATCTAAACTCATGAAAATCGCATAGAGAGGCTGTATATAAAATATGAAAAGAGCATCAAACGAGAAAATGGCGTGTTGTTAGAGAGAAAGAGAGAGAGAGCGAGAGAACGACAGAGAGCAAGAAAGAGAGCGAGAGAGCGAGAGAGAGAGAGAGAGAGAGAGCGAGAGAGAGAGAGCGCGAGAGAGAGAGAGCGAGAGAGAGATAGAGACAGCGAGAGAGAGAGGTACAGAGAGCGAGAGAGAGATAGAGAGAGAGCGAGATAGAGAGAGAGGGAGAGTGCGAGAGAGAGATACAGATATAGATATAGAGAGAGGGAGAGTGCGAGAGAGGGGAGAGACAGTAGTATCACAAAACAGAGTATTACAAAAGCAAAACGCCAAAAATATAATTAACAAAAACGTAAAATGTGTAGGTCTTACTTGAAGCTTGAAAATCGCATAGAAGGGCGTTCGTAATTAATGCATTTTCAATACATTCACAACCTAGTTAAACCCGTTTTATGCATTGATATCGAAACAAACCTAAGAATTGATATTAAAATTTAATCTTAATTTGGTTTCTTTTTGTTTATTTTAAGGATTGGAAATATCTTGAAGAGCGTAAAATTGCAAATTAGCTTATATTGAAATAGCTTTTAAGCACAATGGCCTTTTATAGCGCCTTTTTACTTATGATGCCATTGTTCGAAGCATTCGTGGGAACTGCTTAAAATGAATTAAATTTCTAAAGCGACCCGAACGTAAGTGTATTTATATTATATTTATGCAAATCTGAAGCCCTTATGGACTGCAACAAAGGGCAGCCCAAAGAGGCAAGTAAGTCTTCCCATTGAGAGGCTGTTGAATGAGCCGCGCTCGATTTAAGTCGAGTTAAATCATTTTTATGAGCTGTTTTTCGGTTTTCGGTTTTCTGTTTTCTGAAACTAGCCACTCGGGGGTCATTTGCGCGCAAGCCTCGCTGCAAACCAGTTTACATATTTTTTTTTTTTGTCAAACTTAACAACTGCAACGAAAAAGCATTTAAAACAAGTAAGAGTGCTCTATGTGGGGAGTGCACGACTAGAGAATATCCTAAGCCCAGCTGCCGACACAGTCAGTTAAGCTTTCGTCTGACTAAAATCGGTGTCTATAGTCCGATCACTTTTCTTTAAGGCTTAAGCATGGCATACTAATGTGTGTGTGTATATCAAAGCACAGGGCTCTACCTTAATAAGGTTTCTTTAAAGTTTAATTTCTAGGTGAAATTATATAAAAACTTATATGTATATAATGGCATATAAAGGTATGTTGATAGCAAAGCTCGATCTAAATAATGTTTTTTTAAAGTTTAATTTGGGCGCCAAGCTGCCATTACAGTCAATCTAGCTTTCTTCTAATTAAAATCGGTGTTTATGGTCCGATCTTTTTCTTTTAGAAGCACAGAGCTTTGCCTTATTAATGATTCTTTAAACGGATATATTTTTAAACTGTATAAAGTATAGGTGAGGAAATATTTAAATAAAATACGTAGGGTGTATCAGATTATATATTTTGGATTTCCTATATCTAGCTGTTAATTTTCGAGATCTTGACGAAGAGACAGGCATAATGGCAAAATGGACTCAGTACGTTGTCTTGATCAAGATTATATATGGATACTTTATAAGGCTTCCCTCTGCCTGTTACATTAATCCAAAAACAATATACCCTCTTGAGCCTTATCGAATAGTTGCAGGGTATTAAAACAGTTAAAAAGGCGACAAGAGTTGGCGACACTTAACAGCTGTAAACCGCTTTAACTTTTGGCCATAATCAAGCGGAAAACTGTGCAACAAATATAAAAATTTTAAATTATTGTTTGCCGGAGTACATAAAAATTTATGTATGTAGTATACATATATTTGATAGCCCGGTGAAAACGTTTAAGGTCAAGACAAAGAGTTTAACTACAAGAAAAGCGTTTTAAGAGTTAAGGCCAAATCGAAACTGTGGCTAACTGTACTTGGCCAGTTTTTTGAGAGAGTTGGAAGCTGGAAGCTGGGGCCAACTAATCTGATTTGTTGCATGAAATTAGAATCTAAATTGGCTCTGGCTTTGGCTCTGGCTCTGGCTCTGGCAAATGCAATTTCAGCTGCCTCGGACCGGGCCAAGCCGAATGCATCATTAGGCACAACTCCCACAACTCCCCGTAAAAGTAACATGACGACAACCACGACAACATCCACGACAAGCAGCAGCAGCAGAAGAAGAAGAAGAACAAGAAGATGAAGAAGAAGAACATGCTTCCTGGTGCCCAGACTTGGTCTGGTCGCAGTTCTTCAGTCTCTCCCAGCTGCAGCCCCTTTATTTGGCTTTTTACTTAGCGTCAAATGCGAAACGCCTCTGTGACCACAAGGAAAAAGAAGAAGACGACTGCGACGACGACGACGACGACGACGCACTGCATCTGAATTTTTTCAAATAATATTTCAGGCATGTCCATGCCTGGCACAAGTGCAGCGCAACTTTGCCAGCTTTTAGTTTTATTTATTTGCTTCTTTCTTTTTTTTTCTTAGTTCTTTTTTCCTATTTTGTTTTACAACAGTCAAGAGTTATTACAGCACTCAGGCGGAGTGGCAGTTTACTATTGTACATAGTCGACTTGTGAATACTCTACTTTTATTTTTGTTGTTGCTCTAGTTAATACAATTTGATTCCTTTAGTATCTATTACCAAAACCTTTTCTTGAATACAAAACTATATGATAATCATTTTTTAATAATTTTCAACGTTTTACGCCAACCTGTGAATACTCTACCTAAATTTATTTATTTTGTATTTGTTTTAAATCCAGTAATTTCTTAAATATTTTTTTCGGAGTTGAACAATTCCAGAGAAGCCCAGCGATAATTTATACCTTTTTACGTCGACTTGTGAGTACCCTACTTAAATTATTATCCCATTATTTCTGCTGTGATGACTTCTTACAATAGAAATACGCGAGCTAATTGCATTGGGTAGTAACATTACATTTATTTTGTTTCTAATACCAAACCGTTTCCAGAATAATATTTTAAAAGTTCTTCTCTACGTCTTTTTTTTTTCAAATTACTCAATTCAATATACATATTATTATATTTTAGATAGTTAAAATATCATTTATTTATTTATTTATTTATAATTCGGCTACCCCAAAAAATCTAAGATAACTTTTATATCCCTGCTCTAACGATTTCGAGTAGGGTGCTTAAGTTATCTATAAAGATTACACTTTTTTTTCTTTCTTTGTTTTAATAATTTACATTAATGAATTCCAAGGGCTGTTACCAGTTCTATATGAAAACGTGTATACCCTATGCTACCCTAACTATTTGAACAGAAATATCTGTGCATGTTTTTAATACATTTAATTTTCTTTTCCTTTCCTTTTACATTCCGCAATGTATATATCCGTATAGAAGTCAACGGACTTCTGCTGTCCTATATTGTATGTAGAAATCTGTATACCCTTCGCTACCCTAACTCTTTTAGAGTTATGAAAAAGATTTGTAGTTGCTTCTGTTTTATAAATTAATTATTATAGCTTATTTCTAAGAATAAAAAGAAATGAAATACACAAAATTAATGACTTCTTGATTTGAACCAGCCACTTTAGGCTTGCTAGTTCGACGCTTAGCCTCCAACTCCAACTCTTTTGTATTTATATTTTCTCTATATTTCTGATACATTCACCTTTCTTTCTCATCTTCTTACAGTAATCATTTGACTGTTACACATTGTATGTAATAGCTTTAGGACCCTCTAATACCCTAACTCGTGCAGTTTAAAGCAAACCGCCAGTCACGTCCCCGACTTACCTCATAGAGTCAGTTCTAATTTGGCCGTAAATTTGTCTTGCTTGCAGATTATTCAATAATAAAATCGCACTAGCGAGATTTTCCAGTGCGCTGCCCATCGAAAAGCTGGCGAAAAGTGAAATGAAAATTGCTGCGCAAGTGTCAGACCGCGTGGCCAAGAACAAGTCAAGTGCCGCAAGCTGCCAAGCTGGAGGAGGAGGAGGAGGAGGATCTGTAGCTGTAGCTGATTATATGCCAAGGAAGTGTGCATCATTGGCCCAAAATGGGTTCAGTGGCCGCTTGGCGTGCGTCTCACGAGCATTTTCCATATACAACATGCAACACATTCAACATACAACATTCAACATACAACATAATCGTAATCGGGCGATAAGCGATCTCTTCCCCGCCAAGGGCCTGTCAATGCGTTGCGCCCTACTAAGAGCTGGCCGAGGCTGGTGTAAAGCATGATTAATGCCCCCAAACTTGTTTAAACAACAGGGCCGAGCCTGGGCCGAAAATCCGATTAGTGGTCAAACGTGAGCACTGCAGAAGCGGCAGACCTTAAAGCTCTCCGTCCGTCTAGAGATGGGCGCGTGTCGACCTTTTATCACGCGACACGCACACGAGTTGCCAAACACGCACGTTGACTTCCATAAATATGACTTCCATAAATATACAATATATATATTTATTCTCTATATATAGCATGTAAATATTGTATGCTGCAGTTGAGTTTGAGCCAGCGACCTCTTGCTTCTTAGTCCGACGCTCCGACTGCGAGGCCAGGCAGATTGCAGTTGAATTTAAAAAGCTCTTCAAACCAACTTTGAACAGTCTTTTCTCCCACTCGAAGCTCGAATTTTCTTTGTCTTTAGACTCGAGGGAAAAGCTTTCTCTGTACAAATTACTTATCTTTCTTCCGTACAAATTTAATTCCAATTTTAGGGCTTAGACTTTGTATTGATCACCAAACGCTAAGTCAGTCCGGAAAAAGATGTACTCAAAATAGATAGATTTTAATTTTTTAACAAGAGCACGCCATGCTTACCTCGTGCCAGTTCGTGTCACGACACGCGGCCAGCTCTAGACTTAGAGTGGGGCTGACTGCAGCTGAAATGCAAGCGGCTCGATTCACGATTTCCATTTTTCTATAGAAACTGCTAACAAAAGCGCAACGAAAACGAACGCACACACAACATTTTCATCAAATTAACATATTTTCGGCTGCTTATTTAGTGTCTATATGTGTGTGTGTGAGTGTGAGTGTGTGTGTGTGAGTGTGTGTGTGTGAAGTGCGTTGAGAGATTGTTATCAAAAAATCGCGTGAAAATGTTTGGTAACAATAACTACATACAAATGCATGGATAGAAAGCCCTATAGAGCAAGTGTTGCTCCACTAACAAAGACACGTTCACGCCCAACCGCCCCGCCCCGCCTTGCCCCGCCCCGCCCCGCCTACCCGGCCCCAACCTCTCTTACGTCCATACGTGCCTTACGACTGGCGCCAAACTCTGCCAGTGTTGCCGAACTGCTGCTTAAAATAAGTAGCTGAAGACAATGTTGAAAATCACTTAAAGTAGCTAAATTTAAGGTGTCCAAATTCAGCTGGAAAACAGCTGAAATGTCATCTGATTGATGGTACTTGTTATTAACAAACAAAAATAGTTAAAATTAGTAATTGTTGGCATGTAAAAACCTCTCAAAATGTGAAATTTAGCTAGAAAATAGATTAATTAACAACACTGTTGCCAAAGTAAGCTAAGCCAGCTAAAAACCACGCTTGTTTTTAGCTGTCAACTGCTGAAAAATTTCCAATTTAGCTAGAAAAAATGTGTTAATCAGTTTGAAATTTATATTGATTACAGCTGAAGAACTTGACAGTTGAAAATAGCCTCATATAGCTAGAAAATAGTTGATTTAACAACACTGGTTAATAACTATTTCGGCTTGATACTGCTGAATTCTGGTCGAATTCAGCTAGTAAATAGCTAAATTAACATGCTAGCTGCAGCCAGTTGTCATTAGTATGCCAAAAAAGCTAAATCAGCTAAAAACTTTGTCTCTTTCTAGCCGACACGGGCTGCACATAGGTTGATTTAACCTAAAAATAGTTTCTTTTAGCTAGAAAATGACTGAATTTACATGCTGACTGCAGCAAGTTGTCACTAAGTTACCAAAAAAAAAGCTAAATCAACGACGGAGTTTTAGTCTCTTTTCAGCTGACATCTTAAAATGGTCAAAATTAGCCGGAAATAGTCTCTTTCAGCTAGAAACTAGCTAAATGGGCTGCACTACTAGCTATAGCCCAGTTGAAAAATATAATCCAGTCGTCATCTCATGGTATCCAATTGCAAAATAATTAAGTAAACCAAATGGCGTGTCTCTCGTGCATATATGTATACATATCTCTGCTGTGGCTTATCTGTGCAGCATGTTGCATGGAATTTTGTGCGTCATGTTGCACGACGCTTTTTGGGTGGCTCCTGTCTGTGTGTGTGTGTGCGTGTGTGTGTGTGTGTGTGGCTCGGGCGCAGGCGCACAGTTTTGTTGTCTTTTGTTGTGCCTCGCATGGCAAATGCCCGCAAGACAAAAGTCAAGCCAAAGCGCCACACACACACACACACTCGCATACACCCTCTCCCCTCTGCCGTAGCAACTGGTTTTTGCATGTAATATTGTCCGGGTGTCCCGGCTGTCGCCTGTGCCTGCCAGGCATTGCATTAACCCAATTTTCAACTTGAGATGCGAAGCTGCGTGATTTGCAAATTATTTTGGAACAAACTGAAAGACAGTGTGTCATGTGCTGTCCGTCTATCTGTCCGTCCGACTGTCCGTCTCTCTGTCCGGCTGTCCGGCTGTCTGTGCCCGTATTGTGTGTGACTTACTCAATTCTAGCCGCACTAATTGCATTCAGCTTTGTCCAACAGCGAGTGTAAATACTAAACATGATATCGTATATTTATTCAATCAATAAAGCATTCATTTCTTGTTTTTTTTTGTTGTTGTTAATTTTGTGTGCATTTTAATTACGAAACTTTTAAATAAAAATAAATCATTTGGTGTCTCCAAAATTAGAAAATGAGCCACAGCTAAATAGTTAGCTTTGAGTTATGCCGAATATGCAATACTCTACGTCTCGGCAAATTAATCCCTTTTTAATACCCTTCTACAGGGTATTATAATATTGTTACGCATAGCAAAAGACATTCTCGTTGCCATATAGTATATATATTCTTGATCAGTATCAAGCCATGTTTGTCTGTCTGTATAACAGTCGGATCGTGCCACTTTATCATATAGTTCATATAGGAATAATCATTCGAAAATTAAGTTCTTGTTTGAACAACTTTTTTGTAGTTGAAGATATTTTAATCCAAATTTTCATTTAAAACGCCGTGAGAGCTCTTTATAAATCTAAATGAACTCTATATAATATATAATATAAATATGAACCTTAACTGAACAACATTGAACAATAATTGTTTTTCTACACATTTTTTTCAACACATTTTGATTAATCTTGGAATTTAAAACTCTGTGAGAGCGCTTTATATTTATATCAGCTTATTCTGATCATTATCGAACTATTCTTAGATATGGCTCTATGGGAACAATTGTTCAAATATATGAGTTCTTGTATGATATCAAGATATATCCAAAGGATAAACTCTGGTCAAAGTTTGTGTTAAAAATCCCAAAAACCAAGCAGCAAGTTTGTCCTTTGCAAACGTGCATAATGAGCAGGCAGGTCGCTGGTTCAAATCTAGCAAATATGTTTAATATTTTTTTATGTTTTTTGTTATCTGGGATATTGTCGATTGGAGTGGGCAGAGTGGCTTTTTGTATCTGTCTGAATAACTACACAAATTATTTCAAACCATTTGCATTTTCAAAATTATATTCATTTGAGCCGCGCAACGCCGGGTAATTTCCTCCACTGTTTGCTTAATACTTGATTTTACTTTGTATTTCTCAACTAAAAAACAATTAGTCATGTTAATATGCGCTCACCTATTGCTCTTCCCATACGATTGTCAAGTTTCAATCATTATCGCCCTTTTGGCTACTTTCCATACATGGAAAGTATATATGTATGTATGTTACATGTATGTCATTTCAGGTCGTGTGTGCACTCAATGTTGTCGCTGGTTGCTTTTCTCGAAAAACTCATTAAAGCGCGCCTCTGCCTGGGCCAAGGTTTTACCTTTGCCCGCCAGTTGATGGCATGACTTGGCTCTACAGATAAGAGCACAGACTCCAACTCCGACGCCCGACTCCGACTCCCGACGTCCGACTCCGACGCCCGACTCATGGTCGGATGGGTAGACGTGTGGGCGTGCCCATTGAGCATAATGCTTCACGGTGCAAAATGCCAACGAATTTTCACATGCGGCCCATTCTAAGTGGAGTTTTCCTAGCGCAGCATATCAAATCAGACGTCGTCGTCAGTCCATAATTATGGCTCAGACTTGGACTCGGGCTCAAGTTCGGGCTTGCGCTTGTTGCATGCCCCATGTTGCCGCCCCTCGATCGTTGACAAGCAATTTGCAAGGCGGCCAACTGCAGCTCAGCTGTGCGTTCGGCTTGTGGCAGTGCTTAGGGTCACAAAGTTGCTTAAAGTGCACATAACTCTGCCTATTGTAATACCCTCTAGCCATTGAAAATGCCCAAAGGGCTATGCTGACTGTGTGCACAACATATGTAACGGATGGTAGGGTAGCATTTCTGAGGCCTAAAAGCATGTAAATATGTGCTCGTAACCATATGCTAAGCAAGTTGATCATTTGTTATCGATAATTTCTTCCATTTTTCAAAATATCGATAAATATCGAAGTTGATAATTAAGCATAACTGGAGAACTTTAAGCGTTAGATATGCCATATTTCATATATATCTTTCTTTAGAGCATACTCAGATAATAAATATTTCATTATTCGAATAACTTTCTAAGTTCATCCCGAAAATTGTTAAAAACTCATTTGTGTCGCTAAACCCTTGGGCTTAGGTATTTGTACACATTTTGATATATAATTCATGCTCTGAAAATTTCACAAATATCGCACTGTAAGCACCTGAGTTACGCAAGAACTTGTGATATATATTTGTTTAGCATGCAGCTAGAATGTTTTTGCAGGGCATCACCTAGTCGCAGACTACTGCCTGGAGCTGAGGTACTTTAATATGGCTTTACTATAAGCAAGTTGATCATTTCTTATCGATAATTTCTTCCATTTTTCAAAGTATCGATAATTATCGAAGTTGATAATTAAGCATAACTCGAGAAATATAAGAGATAGATATGCCAAATTTTATATATAGATTTCTTTAGAGTATACACAGATAAAAAATATATCATTGTTAAAAAAAAATTGCTAAATAGTTATTTAGTGAATCTAAAGACTTCGACTTTGGTATTTATACAGATTTTGATATCTAATTCATGCTCTAAAAATTTCTCAAATATCGCACTGTAAGCACCTGAGTTACGCAAGAAATTTTGCTGTATGTTGGTACAGCAGGCAGCTACAATATTTAACAGGGCATCGCCTAGTCGGGCACTACCGTCTAGAGCTCTGTTAGTTGTTATTTGTGCTGTTGTTGCGGCTAACTGCGGTGTTGTTCCATTTGATTTAAGTATTTGTTGCCAATTGTTGCAGCTTTTATGTGGCTGTTGCAATTGCAATTGCTTGCCGCTTGCCGCTTGTTGCTTGTTGCTGCTATTGGAGTCAAGGCCCTGCTTTGTTTTCAATACTTTGGGGGCATTTTGGCGCAGATGGAGCCAAGGAGATTAACCAACTGCGGCAAGTGGCCTTTCTATTTGTGGCACACACGTGCGATGTTGCCGCAAACACCTCGTTGCAGCGACCACGCAGAACTCATGCATAATTAATAGTCGTGCAGCCAAAATCCAAGCCAAATACAAATCGTAAACGAAATCCAAATCTGCCATCAAAGTGTGCGCCCAAAAAAAAAAAAAAAAAAGTGAAAAGCAAACACAGACATCCATCAATTGTCAGCTGCGCGACAGCGGCAACAACAACAACAACAACAAATTGCGAGCAACATGCAACAAGCACAGGACAGGCATAAATTGAAATCTTCAACAGCAGAGGCGGCGGTCTATACCCTGTAACCTGTGATGTGAAGTGGGCATGCAGGAAACAGAGTCCATAAAGTAACATAAGTTTGCTCCTTATTAACTCGGCAGCAGCCGAGTTGATATAGTCCAGCTATCTGATCCGATCGGAGAGACTTATAGAACTTATAGCCAGAATGGAAGATTACATAGGCAACCTTCTTTAAAAACTATAAGACATAAAAGTCTCCTTAAAGTCTGGTCGAAGTTGACGATAATTCGAAATTATCAACTATCAATCAATACCGAATTCGATAAATATCGATGTACGCCTTTATTTGTTTGTGTATATATTGAATATTATTTAAACCAGAGACATCTATTTTGGCAATCAAATTCACATATAGTATCAAAAAATCGATAAATAGCAACATCTATTAATTACATATTTTCAGTCTGTGTTTTCTGATGGAAGATTCTTGAAGCAAGAGCGGCCAACTTTAGCATAGAGTCATAAAATCGATAAATACCGATTTTCAGCTAATGTTTTCTAAGCATATCTCGAAGATTATGGAAGCTAGAGATACCAAATTGGGCAGTGCGGTTCACATATAATACACAACGATCATGAAATCGATAAATATTGGCATCGATAGTTATCGATTTTTGGACATTGTTCTTTGTGAGAAGTTTATCAAGTCCAAATTTCGCATTGAGTCTTATGTGTGGCATACAGATATAAAAAATTCGATAAATATCGTCATCGATAGTTATCGATTTTCAGTCTACAGTCTACAGTCTCTGTGCGAAGTTAATGAAGGCCAAATTTCGCATTGAGTCTTATGTGCGGCATACACAAATCAATAAATCGAGAATTATCGATTTTCAGACTACTTTTTCTGGGGATCTCTAGAAGATTATTAAAGACAGAGATAAATAAGCCTTATTTTTTCCTACTCTCCCAAAAGCTGATTAAGCTAAATCACAGTCAAGCTCTTGAATTTTGGCATACTTATTAAACTTATTTAAATGCCAACTTCAATCTCTGGCAATTTTACAGCAATCGGATGTAATTTTGATGCATTACAAATCTGGCTGAGAGGGTATCTGTTGGTCGAGCACTTGCGATTAGAGCACGCTTGTATCGTTTCATATCTGCAAATCGGCGCATATATGACGCTGATTAACACCGCATTACAGGCCTCCGGCGGCAACTGCAATTGAAACGTTGCACTGTCCATTAGAGCCACGCGCAGGCGACGGCAGCGTGTGAATAGTCGGCCAGGAATCTGAGCAGTCATTTCCATAACCGCTGCGGCAGCAACTAGTTGCAAGTGGCAGCTCTGCAGCTCTACAGTTGCAACTGGCTGCTGCACGTGCAGCGCTTGAATAAATAGAAATAGAGGCAAGGCAGCATCAAATTTGTTATCGTTGTTGTTGTCGCTGTTGCTGCTGCTGCTTCATTCGCCTACGTAAACATGAGCCCGGCACAGTGGTTCACATATTAGGTTTAAATGGTCGAAAAATAAATTAGTTACAAATGCACCAATCTCGAAAAATACAATAGCTAGAGGCTTGCAATATATACTCATATACAAAAAAAATATTCATATATAAATAGATATTTTTAAATACTTTTTTGGATAACTCCCAACATTTTCATAATATAGTTAAATATTCATTTCGGGGCATGGTTTTTTAATCAAGTGTATGTAAAAGAAAGATGGAATCCTCTCCGAATCTATAAAACTGATAAATACAAGAATATATCTTGAATATATCCTAGCTTAGTAAGCATAAGAGCTGAATATATTAAACTGGCTAAGCAGATTCTCTCAGATTATGAATACTTCTTCCCTTTCGTCCACAATTGAGGAATTAGACTTATCTTAAAAGGCAGCATCTAGCGCTTTGGTGTGTAAATAATTTCAGATGTCATATTTAAGCACTGAAAAGTTCATAAAGTTTGGGCAACAAGCGCCAAAGTTAACAAGGAATTTCTTTTCTCATAGATATAGGGTGGAGCTATAAAAGCTGGATATATCAAACTGGCTAAGCAGATTCTCTGAGAATATATATATTTTACTTTTTGGATACTTTTCTTCATTCCACAAAACTGGGAATATACGCTGCGCTTTGTTATGCACACACATTTATTTATCATATACACTGAAAATTTCATAAAGATCGGACAACAAGCGCCGAAGTTAATTCAATTTAATGCAATTTCTCATAGATAGGCTGGAGCTAAGGGAAAAAGCTGCCGAGCAGCTGCAGTTAAACATGGACAAAAGGAATGCTTGTAAAGGTAGCTGCTATTCCAGGTATCTGCTATTCAGGCAAAGACTTGTTTTCAGCTTAATTGTATTCTGAGAAGAGCGCAAAAAAAGATGGTCACACGGTAGTCGCAGCTGCTTGTACCACTGTGCAGCGCCCGCAATTTATGACTGATGATGCGAGTGGTTTTTGCGGTTTGCGGTTTGCCTGCTGGCACTTTTTGGCAGTTGTTGTTGTTGTTGCTGTTGTTGTTGTGGCTGGCACATAAATCAAAATATGTCATAACTTGCAACAAAATAGCAGCGACAACAACAACAACAAGCAGAGCAACACCTTCAATCGCAGAGGCGTTGGCTGCCTCCGCAGATTGCACATACGCAACGTGGCCAATTTTCCAATTGCCAATTGGCATTTGGCATTTGCTGCTTGCAGCTGCAACGCGCTGTGGCATGCAACTGCCCTTAAGTAGACGCGCATTAATTCCAATTAGAAAACCATCAACACTGGCAATTGAAAACTCGTTAAAGTTCATTACCTTAAAATGATCAGGCACAGACGGCAACAACAACAACAAGCTAGAGTATCTTAGGCTGCAGTATACAAGACTGAGAGATACCCTAGCTGACTTAACACACATTGCAACATTGGAGCTTAGCTGGCCGGAGATGAAAAAATCCTCCTTTTGCCAGTCACTATGCTTGGCACATGCATTTCTGATTAACTTCGGTGCTTATAGTCCGATCATTTTGAAATTTTCAGAGCTTAAAAATGGCATAGAAAAGTATGTATATACCAAAGATAAGGGTTAGGTTAGGAATATTTCTTCAGTTTTGAGAAACGTTGGAAAGTATCCAAAAGTTAAAAAAAAGTATCTATTCCGAGTATACTCAGAGACAAACTGCGTAGCCAGCTTTGGCGTATGTAGCTCTTCTAATCTTCTAGTCATGCTTAACTGGGATATAACCCAGATATTCTCTTATATATAACTTTATAGATTCGAATTTGCTTCCATCTGGCCGTTACAAACACTTGCACAATATGCATATACCCTAAAAAATGCGTCAAGCCTCATATAGGAACACTTGAGCTCGTCGTCTTTCAATGCCAGTCGCAATCTTGGCCAGTTCGTGTGCCTTTTGCTTTGGCATTTGCTGGATTGTCGTTTGTTACATTTAAGGAGCTGCTGGCGCTGCTGCGGCAAGAAGTGCGCATTGATTTGTTGCAATTGACATAACAATTGAAAACGGGCAAAACAAGTCGACGCGCCAATTGGCCTTGAGGCCAATAATAAGTTGTCCCGTCCGCAGCTGACATTTGAAGCGATCTTAGAGGGCAGCAGCAGCTGTTGTTGCTGCTCTTCGCGCTGCTGCTGCGACTTGTGGCATTGAAACAATTCACATTTCAATAATTTATGAGCTCTCAGATAAGCTCTGCTTAGGGGCAGCACAGCGCAGGTAAAGGTAGAGGTAGAGGTGAAAATTTATCGCTGGCATAGCCTTGAACATTGCTTGGGCCGGTCTCGCTAAATGCAATTGCACACGCCCAGCTGGAAAAACGGCTCCAGACTGCACGACTAGCAGATACTCTACAGACTCGGTAATTGCATCTGGCAACCTGATCAGCTAACAGAATCAATAACACTATGTAAAGTTACATTAGATATAATATAAACAGTGTTGCTGTGCTGCAAGCAAGCGTAGGAGTAGCAAAGGAAATTCCAATACATTTATATTTAGTAGCAGAATCAATAACATGCTGTTAATAGAAATGGTTGCAGCAGATATAAAGAGTGTTGCCGTGCAGCAAGCGTAAAATTATCAAAGGAAACAGTCTTATTTTCATTTTTGCATTAACAGAATCAATAACATTCTGTTATATGCAAACGATAGAGCAGATACAAACAGTGTTGCTGTGCAGCAAGGGAAAGTCGAATAAATTTAGTTAAGCTGTATTTTCAGTAAGAGAATCTGTTAAGGGAAAACGATGGAGCAGCTAACATATATAGACAGTGTTGCTGTGCAGCAAGCGTAAAAGTAGTTAAACATAAACATAAATAATTATACATTTATTTTCAGAGAATAAAGACGTATTATTTCAAAAATCAACCACAAGTTTTTGTTTTATTGAACGGTCAGCTTTTGTCTTGACCTTAGTTTTTCGAAAAAAGTAGCCCGACCAGAAGATACCCTGTTGAAAGCTGCGGTTTGCCATGCCACTCACTCGTGAGTCCTGCTGCACAAACAAGGGGCGTTCATTTAGTGGCAAGAGCTGAGCTTCTTCTTTTCCCAGCCCGAAACTATGAAACGTTATATTCTTAAATAATGGTAATCTTTAAGCCATCTAGCAATACTCTAGATATAAGCTTCTCCTCAATTTAGGGCGGAACAGGGGAAAAGGGGTAAGCCAAAAAAAATAAGGGTATATTCTTGATTTGGTTATGCTCAAAACTTGGTATACCCCGCTCTGATAATTTGCAAGATATGCTCAAAATGCCTAGGCTAAAAATCGATATATATCGATTTCACAGAATTATCGTGCAAATAAAATTAAATTGATTTGCGTATGGCATACTTTAATCTCTCACATCGACATAGAGATTCAGCTGATTAAATGGAATCGAATGCAATATACCCCATTTCACCCTTTTTCAATGCTTCACAGGATATAATGAAAAATTACAGAGTATATAAATGATCAGCCGCCGCACTAGCTGCTAAACTTACCGCTCCATCTCCTTGGCATCTGTGGGATAATTGCGACCGATTGTGTTGGTCTCGTAGGGCTCCTCGGTGGTGCTGCTGCTGCTGCTGGTGGTGCTGGTGGTAGTGGTGCTGGGCGCCGTCGTCGTATAGCTGTAGCCGCGCCGGGCTGGCACCAGCGGCGGCACGGTGCCCATGCTGAGGCCGGGCGTGATGGCGCGCCGATTGAGATTCGGCGGCGGAGCGGCGGTGGTGATGGGCGGCACATATTCGTAGCCGCGCCCGCGACCGCTGACGCCGATGAACTCCACATCGCCCGTGTTGTCCTCACCCTTGCCGGCGTACGGCGAGACCGGCGGCAGCAGCGGCGGCGGCGGCGGTCCAAAGGTGTTCGTATAGATGTTATAGGTATTGTAATCCCATTCGGTGGGCCGGGCGCCCGACTGATGCTGATGCTGATGCTGATGGAGGCGACGCGTCAACACCTTGTTGTACGGCTGTTGGGCCGCATGGGGCAGGCGGCGCAGCCGGGTGCTGTCCGGACGCATTGTCACGCCCGGCAGCAGCTCCACCTCCGACTTGACACTGTGCGGATGACGCTGACGATGCAGCCGATGGCTGTGCAGGCGGGTGTTGTTGTTGTTGTGGCTACCTGTTGCCGCCGCCGCAGCCAGCAGCAGCAGCAGCAGCAACACTGTGCAACAAAGCTGCGTCATCTTGAACTGCGTTGACTGCAAAGAGACAGAGAGACAGAGAGACGTTACTTTATTGAGTGCTCAAAAAATAAAACAGTGCATTGTTCGGCCATTCACTTTCGCGACCGTAAACTCATTCGAAATTCCTAGTCACTTTGCACGCTTCGCTTAATTTAAGCAACAAGACGGATCAGAAGTCGCTGTCGCTGTCGCTGTCGCCGTCGCTGTCGCTGTCTCTGTAACGAGTATCCTCATGCTCATTAACAATTCCTTTGTCTGCCAGCCGTGCCGACCTGTCCATCATAAGCTCAACCCGCGCCGCGCTCAGGAGTTGCTCAAAAAGCCAGAGTAAACTTTAACGTTCAAACTATTGCAAGCGGCTGGCAAAGAGTGTTGCCAAGTGTCGCCTCAAAAAAAGTAGCAGTAAACAATGTTAAAAATTGCTAAAAATAGCTGAGTGCTAATTAATAACAGACAAGTTCTAAAATGCCAAAAAAGTCTCAATCAATATAAAAAGTCAATTGCTTCCGGCTGATGAGCTCAGCAATTGGCCAAATTAAGCTAGAAAAAGGCTAAAATCGGCTACTGCTTGGCTGCGACAGCCGTAACAGCATCAATAACATGCTGTTAAAGTCGATAATCGATAATCGATAAAATAATATAATATAAAAAAAAAAGTCTCAATCAATATAAAAAGTCAATTGCTTCCGGCTGATGAGCTCAGCAATTGGCCAAATGAAGCTAGAAAAAGGCTAAAATTTTCTACTGCTTGCCCGTGACAGCCGTAACAGCATCAATAACATACTGTTAAAGCCGATAAATATGTTAAAACAGTGTTGCTGTGCGGCAAGCGTAAAGGTAGTCAATCGAGAAGTCTTATATATTTATAATGTGTATTAGTTTTCAGTCTTCAATTATTTGATATTGATTTAAGTATTTTATTTGTGAATTTGATTTTATATTGATTTAAATACTGAATTTGTCTTTCTTGTATTTTTTGTTTGTCTATCAAAGTAGAGCTTGAGTTAAATATAGTTATATATTTATAAAGATATATATATTATATAATATATAAATTGATCTCGAGCCAGTTAAATAAAGACTTAAAAAATGGAAAAAAGTTTGAGCATTTGTGATCGGAATTACAGCTCAACTGAACAAAACTTGTCTCGGACGAACATTTCCTTTAGCTCAGTTTTTTTTTTCTCTCGTGTCAAATATTTTTTCTTACGCACTTTTTATATTTGTAGAAAACTTTTTTATTATTTTGTTATATTTGTTAATAAAATGCACAGAAACAGGTAAACATTTGAAGAAACAAATTTGGGGAGAAGCCTTGGTTTACGTCCACAAAGAATTTCCTGAAGTTCTTTAACTTTGTTTTAAAGCTAATATATGCCCTTAACAGCACGAAAATAATTTTTAATAGACTATTCCCCCAAGAGAGATTTTACTGTAAAGTGAGCTAAGTAAAACATGCCTAAATAAAGCTAAAATAAATCAAGAGCTCTATGCCTGCTCTTGACTTGATCTAGAGAACTAATGCTTTAATCAATTATAAAATCATTTCTCATTGAACTTTTCGACTCTTCTTAGTAGTAATAACTAAAAGATATGGAAAATAATTACCTAATTTAATTCAACCTGGAAGCTTCAAATTGCTTCGTAAATAAATAAATGATATAAGTTCGTTTAAGAGCAATATTTCCAAAAATGAATCAAAAAAGAAACTTGATCTTCATAGCTGATCGTATCAGCTGTAATTCACTCAAACTCTGTACTCTATAAGCTGAAAACAAAGGGTATTCGAGAGTTCGTAGCTGTTGACGCGAGTGTTCGTCTTTTGTTTTTTTTTTCATGGTCGAGTGGAAACACTTGAATCACCCGGACAAAGGCAATTTGTACAACATGACGTTGCCTGTGATTTCGATTAATATTATTTTTATTATTATTATTACTATATTATTATTTTGAGCGCGTTAACAGTTAAGTGAACCGGCAGCTGGCATTAACAAAAAGCTGACCTGCAATTAATTTGAAGGGACGCGAACGTGAACCGAAAGCCGGAAGTTTGCGATTCTCGTTTTTTTTTTTTTTTTTTTGGCAGCGCTTTGTTCTCCGCCTGCCATTTCATCGGTATTTTACGGTATTTATCAAAATTTCACGCAGTTGCCACATCATTTGTCAACACTCTTGTGACCCCCCCCCCCCTCCCCCACCAACTCCCTGGACAATGACAATTCCAATTGGAATTGTTCAGTGAGCTTATTAATATTCATTGCTTCGGGCAGACATCAAATTGAATTTATGACGCAGCTCATTAAACTTCAAGTTGGCCTAACACATGTCCTACACTTGTCTCTATCTATGCTGCCCCCATTACAAGCCAATTGAAGTGCTCTAGGCGGAGCGTGCCTCGCGCGCAGATACCCTGTTCCCCAGTTACGCAACTGTGCCTCTTCGCATTTCCCTAATCTCCAGATTATGTCAAATATATTCTGCAATAACTTTTGTATTTACTGTCTGATCGTTGCGACATTTTTAGCGCTTTAGAATGATATTCAAATGTATGCATATACCAAAAATTATGGATATTTCTCTGACATTTTTACAGTTTTACGAGGATGGGGGATCGACTGGGGCTTTTGTGCCGAAATATTGGCATTTTCTTGAAATGGGGCGGCTATAAAAGAATCTTTATCACAAATTGGATGGGTCTAGCATAAATATATATATCTACTGTATGCTCAGAAACTTATCGATAATTATCGATTCTGGAGAAATGGGCAGTTTTCTATGCAGCGTCTTTAGATCCGTGTAATTCATATTATGATAATCATCCATTATAATATATTATAATATAACCCCATATCATTTTATCTCTAGATCTGAAATTGTTGTCGAAAATCGATAAATTTTGGTTTTTAAGGAAACTTAATTTACTACGGCAGACTCTAATTATCGACGCTGATAGAGGATATATATACATATAGTAATCTCTGATATATGCTTCTATACATATGCCGCAAATCGCTATATATCGCTTTTGGAGAACTGGAGACAGATTTTAAATTAGCTTCTACTTGGTCGACTCCACTGTTGATGCTAATTAAGAATATATAAACATTAAGTGTGCAGTATATGCTTTGAAACTTATGCTGTAGATCGATATTTATCGACTTTAGAGATATGGGCAGAGTTTGCCATAAAGTAGCCATAATTTGTGTACGTGATAATTATTTATAATTAAAATAAAAAATCGATATTTATCGTTTGAGGAGAAATAGGCTGAGGTTTTAGGCAAGTTTGATCGACTGAGACAGACTCAATCGACTTCACTCTGGATAATGATAATGAATATGAATGTTTAATTTATTTTCTGCTGCCTGTCACACACACTTGTACCGCTGCAATATGCCCCTTTTAAGCCCCACATTTAATAGGGTATTTCATAAAAAACACGAACCAAAATTGAAAATGCTCAATGACAGCAGCCACAACACGATTACCAATTGCTGTGGCTAATTAAAAAATGGAATGAAAAGAAATAAAAATTAAGCCGAAAATAATCTTGACTTGCCACAGCAAATTGGGAAAAAGAGAGCGGCAAATGGATGGCGATTGGGATTCCAATTGGAACTGAAACTGGACTCCTTCGGCTCATCAGGTGCGGCCTTAAGCCGCTTAGTAAGTGAAACCCGCAAAGGTCCGGCCGCCTGTCGCTCCGACTGTCAGTCAGCGGCTGCCCAAAAACCAAAACCAAAACCCAAACTCTTCTCTGACCCAGCCCAGACCCAGACCCAGACCCAGTCCAGACCCAGTCCAGACCCTGCCGAGTTGTCATAGCCTCCGAGCATATTCCGCGAAATGCAAAAAGGTTTTGTTTTTTTTTTCGGGGCGCCTCTCTCAATCAAAACAACAACAACAACAAAATGCTTTTGATGCGATTTCCATTGAAATCTAAGTTCAAAGCTGCGTTGACAACTCGCCTTGACCTTGCCACCGCCGCCTGCCCCTCCCCGCCCCGGACCACACCTCTTGCCGCTTGCCAAAATCGTTCAGGGCATAGATAAATCAATTGCGGCTCGCAGGCAGGCCCACGGTGCACAGTGGGAACGGGGTCGCGGCCTAAAACAAAACCAAAAAGAACGCAAAATATTTTGATATATTTCTAATTAATAGCCCGGCATTGGGCATAAGGAACACGACGGATAAATCAAGTTTACCTGCCGGCAACTGGTGGCAGCTTACCTGGAATTTGTCCATAAATATTTCAAGATGTGTGTGCGAGCGAGCGAGTGTGTGTGTGTGGGTTGAGTAAATCAGTGTGCGTATTAAATGTTATTGATTTGTTTTCCCAGCACATAAATCACATGTTAAATGCTGTGTTTCAAGGCGTGGACAGCCCCTTGCCTCGCCCCTCCCCCCTGAAAAACAGCAGCAAAGCCAGCGACATTCTCAGCATGAAAATGTCAACTTTATTTTTGTCAAACTGAGACACACACACATACACAAAGCTGTGGGTGTCCATGGTGTGCGTGTGTGTGCGTGTGTGTGTGTGTGTTGGCTGACCCAGACATGAGCTATGGCTAATGAATCACAAGAGATGCGAGAAGCAGACGAGATAAATATATATATGTACATATATATATATGATGTGAGTAAATATATGACCACATTAGACAACAGTAAACACTTCCTATGAATGTCTAATACCAATAAAACTTAAATATGAAATGGTTAGGCGAGTTAAGTTGCTTTTGCCTATAAAATTCGAATATTTATTTAAAGAAATTAACCTCATTAAAGTCAAAAGAAAAATTGTCTAATATAAATATAAAATATATATAAGAATATAAAATTCAAATTTCTTTTGACTCTAAAATTCGAATATTTATTTGAAGAAATTAACCTCAAGTCTATCGAAAAATTGTCTAATATAAATATAAAATATATATAAGAATATAAAATTCAAATTTCTTTTGACACTTAAATTCGAATATTTATTTGAAGAAATTAACCTCAAGTCAATCGAAAAATTGTCTAATATAAATATTAAATATATATAAAAATATAAAATTCAAATTTCTTTTCATACTAAAATTCGAATATTTTCATAAGAAAATTAAAAGAAAATTTTTAATTATTTTTATTAAATTTTTTTCCCTATTGAAAATTGCTGCTGGATTTGAACCAACCACCTCTCGCTTCACATAAATTATGAATTCCCTAGTTTATTGCATGTTAAGTGCATATTAATTTCTAAATTTGATATAGATTGTCTTACGATTCTTCCTCTTTCAAGACAGTTGCCCAAAAGAGTTGTTCACGTGTTTCATTCAAGCAACTGAATAATGAGGTTCGAGTCTCTGGCTCGAATGGATCTAATATAACTACTGAGAAAAATGCAGCTTATTCTCTGTGGCTTGGGCTGTGCATTGATCAATCAGTCAATCAGTCTTTCAAGGGGTTACCCTGAACCCTCTTCTACCGAAAGGCGATACGTATAAAATGAAAGATACTTGATATATGTATATATACTATTTTAGAAGCGAGATGTCAAGTTTGGTGACTCCAGCTCATATTATATGCTGAAATTGCTCAAAAAACAGAATTTCTATATCGATTTTTATCGATCACTCGGAAACGGGGCAAGTTATCGAATATCGGAAACAAACTCAATAGGAGGACCTACAGCTAAAATTTCAAGTCTCTAGTCTCTTGCTCTTAAAGGTTCTGAGATCCTTGCGTTCATACATACGGACAGATGGAAAGACAGACGGACATGGCTAGATCGACTCGGCTATTGATGCTGATCAAGAATATATATATACTTTATGGGGTCGGAGATGCTTCCTGCTGCCTGTTACATACATTTGGACAAATACATTATATCCCATTTTACCCATTTTCAATATAGAAATTTCTAACAAACTTTGATCAACTAGAAATAGCAAATGCTACCGCAAAGTAATTAATTTTTTAGCGAATACTGATATGCGTTGGCGCATGTTCAATAGTTCGAATGCGCACTGTACAAATACAGAAATATACACATATGTATATGCATATATATATATATATATATCTTTGTGTATAAATATATTTCTATGACCGTCTGTCTACCAGTTGGTATGCCTCGAGTCTTATGTTTTTGCTGTCTAAGAATTGTTCCGGGAACGTGGCCACAGTCGGGTTTTATTAATAAAAACTTTTGCATTTCTCCATTAATCATTTATGTATGTAGATGCCAGACCAGAGACGGGGGCAAGAAATGGGGCGGGACGACGATGACTAAAACGACCGAATGCTCAACTTATTGCAATTGCTTAATTATCGTGGGCATTAATTTTGACTCTCTTCGCAGATTATAATATTTTTTTTTTGCTGTGCGCAGAGTTTAACCTGTTCAAACACACACAAGACAACCACGCATATATGTACGTTTTTGCTTGTCGGTGCCTAAATTATGTTCACTTATTCAAAAAGCTAAAAGAGTATATTAGTTTTGTGCAATATCCTGTATATTATCTCTGACGTTGTTGAAACTACAGACTTGAAGTAGGCAAAAGCTGACTGAAAGCTAGAGTCGAGAACTTTTACAGGTAAACCCACTCTATAGATCGTTCAGAATGAACACAATTTGTATATAAAACAAGTTAAAGCTGGTTGTGTCCTACTGAAAGATACCCTAGACTGAGCGTCGCGCTGCAGCAGCTGCGCGTTTTCTGTCCTAGTCTTTAGCTATTTATAGGAAATGCGGAAATGAAATCTTATTCTATCTATCTTTAGGAAATCTGTAGGAAATGTCCTAGGTTTACTTTACTTATAGGAAATCTGTAAAAACTGTGCTAGGCTTACTTTAACTATAGGAAATCTGTAGGAAATGTCCTAGGCTTACCTTATCTATAGGAAACGCGTTCTTGATTAACTTCGGCGTTTATAGTTCGATCTTGCGTAAACTTTGAGGACTTAAGCCCAAGGCTGCATCTGTAAAATGATTTTGTTTTTAATTCGAGTGGAATATACCTCCCATATTAAAAGTTGCATATTCTATATGTGTGCATGCTCTACGAGAATCTAATATTTGGAGCTCCTGGCTCTTAAAAAGTCTAGATATATTTACTAGAAAAGAGATTTAAAGTTCCTTGCTCTTAAAAGCTGCAAGATGTGCACTACGGAGAGAATTTCCTTATCGATTATTAATCGATTATTAATCGACTTTTTATCGACTTTTATCGATTTCAAGGAGAATTCCCTCTCACTAGCTTCCGCTACATACATAACACGTTTGGTCTCTGAGTTTGAACGACGGACAAATCTTGGCTCCTGGTCACACTTAAATTTCTAATTGGACTGTGGCAGGGTATGGGGCAGTCGTTACCACATTTGTTGTTGTTGTTGTTGTTGTATTTGCATCATTCGGTTGCCGTAATTTAAAGTAACAGCAACTCGGCGCAAACCATTTAAATGTTAATTAAATGCTTGGCTGCCTTTCCCTCGCCAAGTCTGGGGGCATGGTCCTATATGTGTATATATACTTATTTTTGTGCAATGCAAACAGCTGCGCTTTTTTATTTATGTTTTGTGTAATCGCAACAACAAGCAACAAGCAACAACTCTTCAACATGTTTCAAACACGGCGCGCCTCAAGTTCTTATAAAGAGATAAACTAAGAGCTTAACGCCAGCTACAACAACAACAAGCAGCTACAACAACCATCTACAACAACAACAACTGACAACAACCAGCAGCAACAACATTTTGTTTGGCAACTTACGCATTTAATGGCAACTTTGTAAATTAATTTCTGTATTTCTCGTTTCGGATATTTAAATATTCCAACAGACACGAGATGAACTGTTAAATGTTTCAGATCTTCCCGCGCAAATTGGCTCATCAAATTTTTCAACACACTGTTGGGAGGCAACCCCCCCCCCCCCCACACCGTCCCCTACACCCCCCCCCCTTGCACCAACCCCTGCTCCATGCAGCTTTTCTCTCGGATTTGGTCTCAGCTCGTGGGTTCAATAACCGCCGCAAAAAATCTTGCGGAATTTCGATGGATCGCTGTCGTGCTATATCTTATCTGACAGATCATCAAATATGTGCCAACTGTAGTTACATATTGCTCACATTTGTTGTTGTTTCTCTTGTTGTTGTTCTCGTTGTTGTTTTTGTTGTTGTTGCTGACACTTTTGTCAGGTTTCTCACGTTCGCGCACAGGGCAAGGGGTCAAATGCTGAGTAACAACATAAATGAACTACAGTAAATACTTCAATAACGAACAGCTGCTTTTGGGCAAAATCTTCACCTCATCCTTAGCCCTTCTCTACATTAACTAAATCTGAAGCGTGCCAGTGTTATTTTCTTTATTTCAAATAAAAATATTTAAATAATAGAAAAAATCTCGCGCAATATCGCAAAATTTAAGCTGATATTTTTTTAAACAAAATATCAAATACTTTCAGCATTAACTTTTGTTTATCGTAAACAGATTAAGGAATATGTTTAAGACTTGGCAAATTCTAAACAAACTTAAATAGGAATGTGAAAATGAGAAAAGTGCTTTGAATATTTGTTAACAGCGCATTTCTTTTCTGTTTCTATACCCTTGTAGAGGGTATTATGATTTTGTCGTGAAATTTGTAACGCATAGAAGGAGACATTTAAGCTACATGAATTCTACATGTATTCTTTATCAAAATCGAATGAGATTCGACCAAGTTATGGGAGTGGGAAATTTTTACCTATGTGTACATAGGATGCCAGCGGGTATACCCGGCCTTGCCCGTGGCACGTATGCAATAAATTCACACACACATGCATATATACATACACACATACATACATACTTACAGACATACAGACATACATACATATGTACAGACAAACAGACATACGTACATACATACATACATACAGACATACGTACATACGTACATACATACATACATATATCTACATACATACATCTACATACATGCATACATGCATAAATGCATGCATGCATACATACATACATACATACATACATACATACATACAAACATACATACATACATACATACATCTACATACATACATCTACATACATACATCTACATACACACATCTACATACACACATCTACATACATACATCTACATACATACATCTACATACATACATCTACATACATACATCTACATACATACATCTACATACATACATCTACATACATACATCTGCATACATACATACATCTGCATACATACATCTACATACATACATCTACATACATACATCTACTTACATGCCCCACCTCCTCCCGATCCGGCGCCTCCTGCTCCACCGCCACAAGTTGCTCCTCCGCAGGCCGTTGGCGGCAACGTTTCCTGCCTTGTTGAATTTCAGCAAGGCCTACTTGAATTCTTGAGAATCGAGGAGGAGAGCACTTGGCAGAAATTCGTTTTATTTAAATTTGCTGCCCAGCGACAAATAGGCTTGGTATCATACATATATACATACATACATACATACTTGTATGCACCCACTAACACACACACTCATGCATACACACCCACACAAACACACACACACACACATATATAATACTTATGTTTATTTAATGCTGGTTTTGGTGATCTTTTCATTTTAAATGGAAAATAAATATTTATTAGCTAACAAAATATTTATTATATTACTTTAAATATATTTAAATATTATATAACATTATATTAATTTTACTTTTTATTTAATATTGTGTATTTTTTATTTTATTGCATAAATTATATTATAAAGACGAAAAGTTCGCCAAAATCAGCATTATATGGTTATATTTTTTTTAATATTTATAATTTCGTATATTATTATTTTTTGCATATTATTATAATTTGTTTAATTTTCTTTTTCTTCATTTAATTTCATTTTATTTAATTTTATTTTATTGTGCTTCATTGACAATGCGTCGCGTTGTGTCTCGTTTATTTTTGACATTTGTATTTTATTTTATTTTATTATTTATTATTTTTGTATGTGTTTTTGTTTTTTTTTTCAACAAGATCAACAAACTGGCTGCCTCCATGGGAGAGTGGGGCAGGGGAGGGGGCGGTAGGTGTGTGGCGATTGATGGAGTGGGAGGGGGGGGGGCGAGGGGCGGGGTCTTCAAACTGCGTACGATCGATGGCAGGCTTTTTGTTTACACTTTACACTCGGTCCAATTAATGGAATGTGTTTCAAGTCTTGCGCCTTGTGTTTTCTCAAAGTCAAAAGAAAACTATGCGCAACATGTTCCGCCGCGGACAGTTTGACATTTTGGCACCCAGCTACAACAACAGCAACAACAACAACAGAAACAACAACAACAACAAGAAAAACCTTTAACAAATAAGAAACATAACATAACGACTCGACTTCAACTCAACAAGTTCAACTTCAAATGCAAAACTTCGATTTGAATAACAATTGCAAAAAGCCAACACGAGCAAAAAGTGAGAGTGGCCCAGTTGGGCATGCCCGACTAGCAGATAGCCTGTAAACTGTGCCGTGCGACCGTTACCAACACTTTGAGCAGCAGCAGCAGCTGTGCCTCTTCTGTGCGTTGCCCAACACTTTGCTTGAGAAATACATTCTCAATTAACTTCGGTGTTTAGAGACCGAACTTTTTGCAATTTTCAGGGCTTAAACCTGGCATACAAAAGTGTGTAGATAACAAAGTCCCAAGCTTAAACTCTAAATATAAGTTCTTTGCAATTTTGGGAGGGGGAGTTGGGAGAAGTAGTTCAAAAATTATTAGATCTTCATTTGTGTAGGCAATACGCGGACCTTTACACTAAGTTTAATGTATGTAGATCTTATAAACTTTGAGTTATGTTAAAAAAAAACCATAAATAAAAATCGATATTTATCGATATGATGAAAATGGGAGAAGTTATCGAAAAGAGAGAGGCTCGTGCTGCATAGACAGACGATCGGGGGTAGATCGATGCAGATCTTCGTCCTAATCAAGAATGGTAAAAATGGTAATCTGATAAAAATAAGTTATTGCGCTTGATAAAACAATTTCTTGCCGTAAGTACTTTATGGAATCGTAGAAGCCTGTTTTATACGTGATAAAAACTTTAAACAACCCTTCCTTTTAATGGGTGCAGGGTATTCAAAAAAAAGAAACAACTCGAGTTGTAACAAGTATTTTGTAGACGCTGCCGACCGATGTCTTTTGCTAATTGCTTGCCGGTTGTAAAAGGGGCGTTGGTCACGCCCACGCACTAAAGCCCATACATGGTCAGCCGCAGTCGCAGCCGCAGCCGCAGTCGCAGCAGCTCCTACCTCAGTTTCAGTCGCAGTTCGAGTGCCCGTTCCCGTTCGAGTCCCCGTCGCAGGCCCAGTCCCAGTTCGAGTTCGAGTTCGAGTCCCGAGTCCGAGTCGTGTGTCTTTGTTGTCTGACCCAGAGAGTCGGAGTCTGTTGCAGACAAAAGACATAAACCCCATTTACCGTTAGCTGCGTTATTCATGCAAATGACTTTGGCTAATTAGAAAAAAAAAAACAACAAGAAAAAATCCGAGAACGGAAAATTATGGCCACAGCGCTGCGAATTTAACATGCGCCTTACACAAAACTGATTTAGACTAGACATTTAATGGAATATATATGCATAAATATATACAGATACATATATATGTATACATACATATATTGCGCAAGTCATGCAACAATAATTTTTATTTCATACCCATTTGCAGCACGATCAAATTTGTGCCGATCGTGACAATGTCACAATTGTTTTATCTCAATGCGCAACGGAAATTCTAGGATACGTATGTATACAATCGGAAGACGACAACAATTTGTTTTAAACTATTTCCTCACACGTCATAATTTAGTGAAACTGAAATTCAATTATCGCACCTGCAAAAGATTGTTCAAATTCCCAACTTGTCTAAAAATGTTAGCAGGAAACGCTAACTAACTTAAACTATTCAAACTTAAACTAAGTTCAAAAAAGTTACTGCTCTATAGTAACTACATTTTCAACCTAATCGATATAGATATAGAAAGAGATATAGAAAGAGATATAGAAAGAGATATATGTAGATATAGATATAGATATAGATATAGATATAGATATAGATATAGATATAGATATAGATATAGATATATATAGAGATATAGATATAGATATAGATATAGATATAGATATAGATATAGATAGAGATAGAGATATAGATATATTTAGATATAGGTAAGAAAGTTCCAAACTGATTTTAACTATAAAACAAGCCTTGAACCAAACTAAAGTTGACCAAAAAGAAACGAACCAAAATCCGAACTAAGCCATAATTTTTTTTAAAAATGGTTTAGTTGAATGTGTATATTTATCTCTTTAAGGAGACTCAGCTCTAAAGCCCCGAACATTGGATATATCCAATCACATTAGGTAGAGCTCAAATCTAGCCTGTTTTCTGTATATGAAAATATATACGAATTGCTATATTTTCAGAACAAAAGGCAATTTATAGTATAAATATTTATAATATTAAAAAATAATTCCTTCAAACATATTTAGAGAATATAAAACTCAACAAGGTTTGAACCAGCAACTGGCTTAAAGCATGCGGAACATCAGCTTCACTTATCAAACCCAAGGACATGCAACTAGTTTGAGCCGTGAATCGAACCAGCGACTATACTTGTAGCGGTTGCAGTCAATCGGTGATGCAGGATAGATAGGTGTAGAAAAATATGGGTATAGTTATTTATATAAAGATATATATACTATAAATAAGTATATAACTATTTAACTAATGAACTAATTATATAAATCCATAGATATGTCTATTTTCTATAATAAGTACTAATAAATAGTAAGAAATACTATCTTGATTTAATTGGATTGGACTAAAACATAACGGACCGTTTCTTGTCAGATCTTTGAGCAAGATGAATGCAATCGTGCCACACTATCCGACTAGGAAGTGTCGCACGTCAATTTATAAATAATTGCAATTAATTGCGATTAACATGAATTTGCATTTACAACTTACAATTGGCCAAGTTCTGGAGGCTTTCCACGACGCAAGACAGTTATTATAGCAGCTAAATATGGTAAATATATTTATATTTATATATATGTTTATTTTGCGATAAGCAGCCGCGTTTGGGAGTCGGCTTGAGGAAGAGCCCGGCGATATAAATCAAACACGCGAATTATGTCAAATTTGCAGTCACAAACAATTAAATTGAATTTTTTCGCGCTGACATTAAGCAGATACGCGGTGTAATAAATTATATATATTTGCCTGAACAGTATGCAAATATATATGTATATGCATATATATGTATATACGTTGAAGATTGTATAAATATTTAGCTGCTCCAGCTGCTTCCGTATGGCAAACCGAAAAAACCGTAAAAATCTTTCAAGTGATTTTCTTGCCGTTCACTGATCACGTTCGTAGCGTGATATTTGATCCGGTTCCGATCACGTTATTTGCTTGCGGCGCAGCTAGCAACAACTGTTCGCTTAGAAGTCCCGAGACGAACTGCGATCAGGCACGAGAGAAACCGAAAGTGCGAGTCCAGTTGCGCGCTGCCCGCTGCTCGCTGTTCGCTGCCCGCTGCTCGCTGCTCGCGCGCTAAGCCGAACCGTTTGTCGGCTTCGTCGTCGTCGGCCGAATACAAATTTGGCCACTCGCAGAACAAGTTCGCTTTCTTTGTTCGATGAGGCGCTGTCGACGCCGCTGACTTCGCCTTCGCTTAGTTGTTGGCTGTGCGTCGACGTCGGCGTCGGCAACGTCGACTGAGAATGCGACAGCAACTGCATTGCTGGATGCTGCTGCTGCTTCTGCCTCTACTGCTGCTGTTTCGGCTGCTGCTGCTGCCTCTGCTGCTTCTGCTGCTGCTGCGACTGAATTGCAGCTCTTTTTATACTCTTACAGCGTGTATTCAAATTTGTTCATGCAATGTGTAACACATACAAACATTATTTCTATTAAGCCCAACTTTTTTGTTCTTTAAGATAATTTAAATTAATCTTGATTAGCTCATCAATATACTATATCGTATATAGCGTATATATATCCGCGGTCAAAATAAGCATCACAATCGTAAATGTCTTCTAAAAGAATCCCCAACGGAAATGGAGTTTTTTAACGAACTGAGTAGATATACATATGTATGTATATGGCAAATCTTAAGATCGTTTAAGTATTGGCGATCTTAACTTGAGATTATTTCGTGCTTGAAATGACTGAAATTAGGCAGCAAGACATAAAAACAATTCAGAGTGCTTTAGTTGGGATTGACAGACTATAAGATACCCTACGCGCAGCGCCTAGTTAACGACACAACAACTCAAAGTTCTTTCTAAACGTACACGCGCAAATGAACGCATGCACGCACGCACGCATGCACGCACGCACGCCTCAAGCAGTGCAGATTCATGCTGTTGCTCTGCTTCTTCTTCGCTTGGCCCCAGCCTATACTTCGAAAATACAAACTTAATTAACTCTGTTGTTTATAGTCCGATCTCTATGAAATTAGGAGGTCTTTAAAATGACATAAAAAAGTGTGCATATACCCAAGGCCAAGGCTAAAGCTATAAAAATGAGTGGAATATTCTTCTCTTTGAGAGTGTACATATCAAATTATTAAAATCTCGATTTATGTAGTTTTCGCGACAAACTTTAGTTGATTCGATTAAAAAATGCTTGACATTTTACGTTCTGCCTAAGATACTGAATAATGAAAGAGCGTATAAATCTGCCCAACATTTTTTAGACATTTTCATATATGTATCATAATTCATGTCCATTATATTATGGGATTACGATATATAGATATAGATCTACTTTTTTAAACAATTTAATCATTTTTGCATTGTAAGCGTATACAGACTTCGGCACAGAGTAGAAAACTCTGCGCGCCTGTTTGTTTTCTTTTTCGACGTTGCGCCCCCGCAAGCTAGCTGCAGCAAGCACATAGATGAGACTTGTTGTTGTTGTTGTTGTTGTAGCTGCTTTTTATGGCTCTGTGTGTTCTGCGGTGGCGAGTTGTTAACTTAAATATTTGTGCCTGACTATGCCGGGCAGCCCGTCCCGAGCTGAACTTGCACACAAGAAGAAGAAGAAGAAGTTGCCACTAGAACTCGTTTGCTGCCCTTGCCCAATTGCGGCGGCGACATCGACTGCGGCTGTCAACAAGACTGCCCCCCCCCCACGTCACCCCTCCCCCTAGGCTTGTCAATGGCCAGCTGTGGCCAGAGCGCAATGCAATGCGTTTAAGCCGCATTTATTGGGCCATTAGCTGCCGCTTATTGAGTGGGAACACCCGCGCGGCAAAGGTAATCAAACCGAGCCTTAACAACTGATAAGCGAGAGAGAGCGAGAGGGAGGGGGAGGGGGGGGGGGACTGATAACAATTCATTTGCATTTCGTGTGGGTTGTCGCCCCTTGTCTCTGCCCCCGCCAACGTTTGACACATCTGTTGTAAACATATTTAGTTAATTTGACAGCCATTTGATGATTTGATGCGGCAACCGACGAAAACGAGTGAACAAAATAAAATGGGCAACTTTTTAAGTGGCAATCGAATCGAATCGAATCTGTGAAAAAGCAACACGCCATACAAGACAAACTTCAGAGATCTTCTTCAAATCTAGCTTCGAGACTCTGGCTCAGTCGGGTATCTACACTTTGACAACTATCCAACACCCCCCCTCCCCCTCCGCCCCTTTGGCTGAGCTCAGACATTAATTTTTATTTAAATTTTATCTGAATTTTTTTAAGCGCTCTGCAAAAATGCTCTCAAATGTGTTTTCATTGCTGAAAACTTCATTTGTTATTAGATAAGAATTCGATAAATAGAAAATAAATAAAAAAAATTAACATATAAATTAACATAGAAAAACACTTTAACACATTTGCAGTTAAATATATACCGACTGCGCGATACTCTGTATTTGCATAAAAACTAAAATACAACTGGGAAAGATTTTTTTGTTTGCTTTAATCTTTCAAGGAATCAACAGTTATTACTCTTTAATTATGTGGCTCTAAAACTGTATAGCCAATATCAATGGCCCGGTTTATGGCTGTCAAACTGTACATGTTCACTTAATATCTAATTATTGGTTGTTCAACCTAACGATGGCTGTAAAACTGTAGCATTTTAGCCACAGTTACGTAATGACGTAATTTTATATTCACTCTATTATCACTAATAGTTCAAGCTAGCGGTGGCTCTAAAACTGTAGCGGTAAAAGCCAGGCAAAAGAGATAAATTAGCCCGAATTTTGTGACTGTCAAACTGTTCATTTATATCTGGCACAGAGCTCTCATAAATTTAGGGACTGAATTTTAGATGAGGCCAAGCCAAATACTCTAAACTGACTCTAAAACTGTATTATAGTAGCTGCGACTTTAAAACTATAGGAAAACTGGTGTTTGCCAATTTCCGTGTGTTAAGAAAATATTGACTGCAATACAACTATTAGATATATCAATATTGTTCACTTTCAAACTGTCAGCGATGACTCTAAAACTGCCGATTTCTA
This sequence comes from Drosophila borealis, assembly GCA_035045885.1. Lineage (NCBI taxonomy): Eukaryota > Metazoa > Arthropoda > Insecta > Diptera > Drosophilidae > Drosophila > Drosophila borealis. Next base: position 2,266,160 of record JAWNOR010000164.1, on the reverse strand, counting down.
GCGGTGACTGCAAAACTGTAGGAAACATGGTGTTTGCCCACTTTCGTGTGCTAAGAAGACTGTGAATTAATTACAACTATTAAATATACCATTATTATTAACTCTCAAACTGTAAGCGATGGCTCTAAAACTGTAAACTATATAGCTAGCTAGCTTAATATGAACAATATTTCTGGCAAGACTTTTAATGGGGCCCAGCCGAAATCAGGCTCCTAAACTGTAGAAACTAATGCACTCCTCCTTCGCTCTTCGAACAGAGTATACACGAATATTATTACAAGAGTTAGAACTTCGATTAGAGTTGTGTGGGGGAGGGGGAGGGGGGGGGGGGTGGAGACTGGCTGCCATGTGTCAGCAGATTGGAGAGTTAGGATCGTTTCATTATGGAGCCGACGTTGTCTGCCTTTGCAATTTGCTTGTTTTCTTTGCCCCGTCATGCAGGCCCAGTTTGTTTTTTGTGGGCTGGGCCGCCAATTCGCAGCAATATGCAATGTCATATTGGGGGCCTCGCCGCCCCCCCCCCCCTCCCCCACCTGGCTGTCTGCGGCGATCTGGCGCAAAGACATGGCCATAAATCGAGCGCATGTGTCCAGCAAATTGTCAAAGATCTTTTGACACCAGCTGCGTCAGCTGCGGCCCAGAGCCGCAGTTAATTTATTTGATCACGCTTTCCCAGACGATGCGACACTGACGGAAGCGCACGAATTGGCCAATTCACCAATTCACCAATTCGCCAATTTGCCAATTTGCCAATTCCGAGAGACGACAATGCGAAACTCAACTTCGATTTGTTTGCATTAGTCGCAGCGATCAACTGATCATTGATCAACTGATCAACTGATCACTGATCGTCGTGGCCTTGGCGCCTTATTAAGCAAATGCATAAAACAACTTCCTGGTTGTTAAGGATAAGCACGATACTCGCTTGACAAAACATCTAATTAAATCTCTACACATTAATCATGACTAGAAAAGTAGAAAAAATATTCCCAGTTTGCAAATGGAATTCTAAACAATCAGCAACTGTTGCGTTTTCTTTTTCGAAATTGGAATTCCTGCTGCGAACCGGTTAATTTGGGAAAACTACGAACCGGTTCATTTCGAGAGCTCCGATTGATATAACTTGAGGCTTGAGTTCCAGGATTGCAATTGGAATTCTAAACAAACAGAAGCTGTTGCGTTTTCTTTTTCGAAATTGGAATTCCTGCTGCAAACCGGTTAATTTGGGAAGACTTCGATTGAACCGGTTCGTTTGAAAAACTCCGATTGATATAACTTGATATTCGAGCTCCCCCTTTTGGCAACAAGAATTTAATCCAAACTAAAGCTTTTTCGGGTTTCTTTTCGGGATTTGGAATTCCTGCTGCGAACCGGTTAATTTGGGAAAACTACGATTGAACCGGTTCGTTTGGAAAACTCCGATTGAATTAACTTGAGGCTTGAGTTCCAGGATTGCAATTGGAATTCTAAACTTATAGAAACTGTTGCGATTTCTTTTCGGGAATTGGAATTCCTGCTGCGAACCGGTTAATTTGGGAAAACTACGATTGAACCGGTTCGTTTGGAAAACTCCGATTGAAATAACTTACAGTTCGAGCTCCCGGTTTGCAACTGGAATTCTAAACAAACAGAAGCTGTTGCGTTTTCTATTTTAGAATTTGAATTCCTGCTGCGAACCGGTTCATTTCGAGAGCTCCGATTGATATAACTTGAGGCTTGAGTTCCAGGATTGCAATTGGAATTCTAAACAAATAGAAACTGTTAAGGGTTTCTTTTTAGAAATTATAATTCCTGCTTTGAACCGGTTCATTTCGAGAACTCCGATTGATAGAACTTGATATTCGAGCTTCCGGTTTACCAGTAGAATTCAAGGGAAACAAAAACAGATTCGGTTTTTTTTATTAATTTCCTGCCGCGAACCGGTTCATTACGAGAACTCCGATTGATATAACTCGAGGTTCGAGCTCCCGGGTTGCAACTAGAGTTCTTAACAAACAGAAACTTTTGAGGTTCATTTTTGGGAATTATAATTCCTGCTCTGAACCGGTTCGTTTGGAAAACTCCGATTGTCATAAATTGCCAAACGGAGTTGGCTTTGCTTTGGTGTGCTCGATGCGGCTTTGATTTTTATAGAGTTTACGGACAGCAAGTAAATACATCTTGGCAATAAACAAAAATTTCTTGACACACATTTGTTGTAGGCAAAAATTAATCCAAAAAAAATAACAACAAAAAAAACCATGTTCTCGTTTACCTTCTGGAGGAACGAGGCGAAGAGGAACCAGCGCGAGAATGTCTCGCAGATCTGGAAGGATTTGAATGCAACATTTGTGACGTAAGCACAGAGTGAGAGTGAGAGAGGGAGAGAGGGAGTGCGAGAGTGCTTGTGGACTAATTTGTGGCTGTGTTGCAGCTTCCTCGGTTGGAGCTGGTTGATTTACACCATCGCCGTCATTGTCATCTCCATTTGCGGCTACTTCGCCTACTGCGAGAGCTGCCGGAGAACTGAGATTGTTCGACGGAGACGCGTCGTTCAGCGCGCCCAGGAACGGTAAGTTCGGAAGCCCACAAATACAAAGGGAATGATAGAAATGTGCATAAGTTTATATACAATAATATTTGGTACCCAACATGAATTAATGAGAATCGCAGAGTAAGGCGATATGAAAGAAATATGATATGATATTAATGGGCATTTTTTGTCCATTATATATGATTTCTTACATGAATTCATGAAAATCCCAGAGTAGGGCGGCTTATATATATACGTTTGCATTCAATTTGCAGCGCAGCGGAGATTTTTTAAAAAGGGAAGCTAAATTAGTCTGTAAACTTCTATACTTCGATAATCTAATAGTTTTTCAACAGTAAATAGCTTTTAGAAATGATATAATATTATACAATTCCCTACTTGAATTCATGAGAATCGCTGAGTAGGGCGGCGTTTAAAAATACGCTTGAATTCAATTTGCAGTACACTTAAAAGTGTTCTGCAATATTTTCAGTCTTTCTGATATGATATGATCTATAATATATGCTTAATTGAATACCCAAGAATCTCAGAGAATCGCAGAGAAGGGGGGTATTTAAAAAATAGTTCTCAATTTTCTACCCAGTTGACCTTTCAGAAAAGTGCGAACCACGTCAGTAACATGTCAGATTTTTCTTTGAAAATTAATTTATACATACGTTTTCCAAACACTTTTTCACATTTTCACGTGAAATGTCGCATTAGTCTGTCAGCCAGTCAGGCAAAATACTTTTGTATATGCATTTGTAATACATCTAATAGTGTATATAAAATCCAATTACAATACGTATTCTGTGGTAACGTGCTCCACTTAACAAATTCGATTGAAACAATAATACTTCTATTTGGAATTCCAAAGTGCAGTGCGATTGAAATGTTTATTTCAGTGCTGATCGTAACTGATCGTTTTTTTTTTTTTTTTTTTGAATAGACCACCGCAGAAGCGACGCCCGAATGCTGCCTACCGGGATCATCAGATCTATCGTCACATCATTCTCAGTGTGGCCAAGTACATGAAGAATCCAGAGGGAGTGCGACCGTTCATCGATCACATGGACCATCTGTATCCGTTGCGGCACTCGCAGGCCGAAATGGCGCTCAACATTGGTCACACTGGCAATGAGGCAAACGGCCCAGAGGATTGAGTCGAAAAGCTTGTGTCGGCTTTATTTGCTTATCTTTTTCTTTTTTTTTTTTTGTTCAAATTATCAACAACCCCATGCGAGCGCAAAACACACTGTAAATTTGATAGACCCGCCCATGCCCTTCCTCTATTAATTCACCATCGTGCTGAAACGAATACAAAATTAAAGACAGACCACAAAACGCGTGCTTGTGCTCTGCTTCTTCTTCATCTTCTTCATCATCTACTATAACAGTTCATGCGCACTTGCGCGCACAACTGATGCGGCCTAAAAATATGCAATGCTATTTATAACGGCGCGTCGACTGGCCGCCGCTTCCAGCAGGCGACTGGAAGGCACAACAAATATAAACAAATGCCATGTGCGTCAAAAGCTCGGCGAAAAAGCGTCGCCATAAACTAGGCAAAAGCTCGCCGCGGGCTGGCTCCCTCTCTCTCTCTCCTCTCTCTCTCTCTCTCTCTCTCTCTTTTCCTGTTGCGTATTATTGCAGGCGCGCGTTCCAGCTCGCGCTCTCTCGTTTGCTCGCTCGCTCTCTAGCTTTCGTTCTCTCGGGGCGTTAGTCCAATTGATGTTCGATTCGTTGGCCCAGTCGCCAGTCAGACAGTCAGCGCGTCGCACGTACGCACGCATCGAGCAGCAGCAGCAGCAGCAGCAGTAGCAGCAGCGCGGGCGCGTTCAGTGGTTGTTGGAAACAGTCAGACACACACACACGAATACACATACCCATACACCTACACACACACACATACACGCGCGGCCAGCAAACAAAATTTTCTGTTCTTTCTGTTCCGCTTTTGGCCAAAAGTTTTTTTTCATTTAAATTTCCCCTTTTTATTTTATGTGTCAACGTTCGAAAAACGGGCGAGCAAAAAATTAAAAAAAAAAAAAAAAGAAAAGCGCAAAATTGATAACATTTTCAAGTTTGCAGCTAGTCAAATTATGCAAATTTATTTAATTAACTTGTGAATAATTGAAAACGAACAAAAAAATCAGGGCGCACACCTGCGCACATGTCACACACAGACATTGCGTGTGCATGTGTGTGTGTGTATGTATGTGTGCGTATGTGTGTTGAAGGCTAAGCAGCAGCTAGCAAAAGAAAAGCCAACAAGTAAAAAAAAAGAAAGGAAAATAAAAGTGTGGCATGTGCCCCAAAAACATTGGAGGCAACATCAATGCCAGGCAGCACGTGTGGCAAGTGCGCGAAAACTATGCGGAAGGCGGAATTATGCGGAAATTGAAAAATAAAAAAAAAAGAATTCATTAACACAAAAAGCACGACAATTTATAAAGAAAACCCTGAAGCAATAAATATTATTGAATGAAAAGTCTTAAGAAAATAAAAGAAAAGAATAAAATTAAAGAAATATTCAAAATTGAGTACAAAAAAAAAAAAAAAAAAAATAAATATTAAAAGAAGAATTTTGAGAAATATATATATTACATATTAGAAAGAAAATGTTTTAGATTAACATATTCTTATGTTCAAAAGTGTATAGAAAAATAAAAGGCAATTTTAACAATAGCAAAAGATAGATTAAAAATAATAAAAAAAAAAACGTTTACGCATAAAATATTATTAACTGAAAAACTATATTAAATACAAAAAATATAGAATTAAAAAAAAATAAAAATGAAATTGAGAAATTTCCACAAAAATATTAACAAGTAAAAATGAGATATTTCCACAAAAATATTGAAAAAAAGAGCAAAGTTTTTAAAATTCAAATAAATATGAAAAAGTAGTCGAATATATGAAAGAGTCGCGAATAATTAATTGTTAACACATTGAAATCTTAGTTAGGGGACAACTTTATTGGCCAAACTTTTGCTCTAGCAGGCAAATTTTGTCGGACCCAATCTCTCCAAACTTTTGTTTTATAACAATGTCCTTCATAATGTAGAACAATTTTTTTCTCTAAATGTTTCTTGAAGAAAAACAACAAAAGTGAAAAATTCAGAACAAAAAGCCAATCAATAAGTTTTTGAAAAGTCCATTATAGAGTCCAAATAAATGTTTATCCTCAACAAAAAGAGGAGAGGATATAAAACATATGAAAAGAATCTTTAACAGACATTTAACAGAAAAGACCAGTGTTTGTCAGTGTTCTGACAGTGGCTGTTCGTTCAAGCGAGCTTTCACTGTGCTCCTGTCAAATACCCTATAATGCCACGCCTTAACATTTATCTAAATTATGTTTTAGGCCCAAATTTCAATGGCGCATAACTTCGCGTTATCTTTAACTTATCGTTAAAATAAATTTGATTTAAATGCATGCATTAAAATATTATTTGATTGATTTACGAGCGCCCTAATCAGTGTGACCTAATCGCAAATAATACCCACGCACCTAGACATTTGATAGTTTTCCGCCCCGTTGCAGCCAAACAAAGTGATAAAGACAAAGTGTTCAAGACAAAATGTAATAAATGTAACTAAATATACAACAACAAAATAAATAACGAAAGCAAAAACAACAAAAACACCAAATAAAAATTGAAATCAACAAAAACGAATCAGTAACCAAAAATGTTGAACAACACTTGAAAGATGTCATGTCAAAGGTGAGTATACAACACTGGCTGCAGCCACAGACACACCTAGAAACAACACACACACACAGACACACACGCATCCTACCTCAACAGCAAGCGAAGCAGCAAAGCAAAACATAAACAACCCCAAAAAGCCCACAAAAGCCAAAGTTAACGGTGCCTGGCAGCCAAATGCTGCGCTGCTCGCTGCGCACTCCAGCATCTGCGTCGGCGTCTCTGCAGTTGTGCCTTCAAATAGGCAGCGCAAACAAGCAAATTGCTTGAAAAGCTCAATGCAAAAAATGTTTGGCAAGCAGCAGCCAAGCAGCGCAGTCACTCAGCAGCTAGTCAAATGTTTGGCTAGCAGCAGCCGACAGTAGCAGCAGCAGCAGAAAGCAGGCAGCGCGGCAGCGCAGTCACTCAGCAGTTAGTCGAATGTTTGGCAAGCAGCAGCCGACAGTAGCAGCAGCAGCAGAAAGCTGGCAGCGCAGTCACTCGGCATTTAGTCGAGTGCTAGGCAAGCATCAGGCAGCAGCAGCAGGCAGCAGCAGCAGCAGACAGCAGCAGCAGAAAGCTGGCAGCGCAGTCAGTTAGCAGCTAGTCTAATGTTTGCCAAGCAGCAGCCAGGCAGCGCAGTCAGCAGCCTGCCGGGATTAGCGCCAGCTAAAGCCAAGTCGCTGCGTAAATATTGAAAAGCTCATTTGAGCAGCGCTGCCAGCATCGCTTCAGCTTTACATTTAACGTTTTTATGTTTCACACACACACACACACATGCAACTGGGTAACAGGCACTGGGCTTATCAATTGAAACGGTTTCCAGTGCCTGCAAAAATATATAATATATTTATGCTTTAAATATATATGTTAATATTCATGGGAATAAACTAATAGGATTTGGTTTGAATAAAAATTTAAAGAAAATAAATGTGGTTTATCCGAAAAAAATTATTTATGAGAAACTAAAAAATTCCATTTTATTAATGCGATGGAAGTTTTATCTGCGGATTATCGATAGTTAAATACCCTTTAAATATTTTGAAGATGTTTCATATAAAATCTCAAGATAGAGAAGCTCGCTTTAAAGAAGATTTTGACCAAGTAGCAGGCTGAAATTGCGCCTCATATTTTCGAGAATTTCAAGAAAAACTTCAAATTTCTAGAAAGCTCAAAAAACAAAAACTGAAAAGCTTACGAATTTTTGTAATTTGTTTAAATGTCGAGCAATCAATTTTGGGTATTGCAAGTGTTTTCTTTCACTCGAATTTGCCCATTTGCTGAAACAACTTTTCTTTTATAGGCAATTTATCTTTGGGGGTGGGGGAGTGTTTCGTGTCCATGGCGCTTATCTCTGCCCGTTTCAGCTGGCAGTTGTCTTCGTCTTCTTCTTCTTCTTCGGCAAGTTGTTTATTTTGTCGTAAATTTTGCGGCTCAAGGACGGCCGCCCGTATCATAATATTACACGGCGAACGAACACGGGGGTGGGGTGGTGGGGATGGGGGGTCAGTTTATCGATCACACAATGGGAAAGTTCACACCTTGCCACACTGGCTGCGGTGGCGCCACAAGTCGTGTGTGTGTGTGCGCGCGGCAAAGTCGCGCTGCAATTTGTGTTACGCCCACTTCAAGGTCGCCTTCGGCTGCCTATTGCATAATTCAAGGGTCGCCAGATCGGGCCGGCCCAGCAAAGTGCCCTTTGCCCTCTCTCTGTCTCTCTCTCTCTCTCTCTCTGTCTCTCTCTCTCTACGTCTCCCTCGCACAGCTGGCAATTTTCACACATGGCTGGCGCTGCATGCAACATTTTGCACTTGCGTCCAGCTCACAAATTACGTTGCATACTTCAAGGCTGGCCGCTAATTTACATGTCGAATGGCGCGTGCAACACTTTGCCGCTTTCACTCTCGCCTTTCTTTTAACATTTTTCCCAGCACCTTTCTTGGTAAACCCCACCCACCAACCAACCCCACCACCCCCCCCCCCCCCCCCCCTTAACTATTGTTCTTATTGCCACAGTTATAAGCTGCCGCGTAATTGTTTTTCCCCATTTCCTCGCTCCCACGCCCACATTTGCACGCCCACATTTTCAATTAGCCTAGAAACAACTTAATATCGCCCCCGCAAAAAACGAATTATATATTTATAGGGCATATTTGGGAAAAGCTCCTCCTTGTCATTCTTCCTATACTATATAGTTAATCAATAATGCATCAAAATTTCCCATTATCATAACTTGGTCAAAAATCAACCGATTTTCAATAGGTTTACGTTTTTGTGCTGGGTTTACCCTCTAGTTTAATTTGGCATTTAAATCTGACAACAAAATTTTTTGGTCGAAATTCATGTAAGAACTATACCCTCCAAAATCTGTTTTGGGACATCTATCAAAATTTCCCAATATCATAATTCGGTCAAAACTAATCCGATTTCTACGAAGTTTGGCTTTTTCTTCGTGATTTTCCCTCTAGAATAATTTGGCATTTAAATCTGACAACAAATTTTTTAGTCGAAATTCATGTTCAAATCATACCCTCAAAAATCTGTCTTAGGCATGGGTCAAAAAATTTCCCACTTTCATAACTCGGTCAAAACTTAACTTATTTCCAAAAGGTTCGATTTTTTCTTCATGGTTTTCCCTCTTAATTAGTTTGACATTTAAATCTGACAACAAAATTTTTTGGTCGAAATTCATGTAAGAACTACATATACCCTCCAAAATCTGTTTCGGGACATGGATCAAAATTTCCCAATATCATAATTCGGTCAAAACTAATCCGATTTCTACGAGGTTTGGCTTTTTCTGCATGGTTTTCCCGCTAGATTTATTGGGCATTTAAATCTGACAACAAATTTTTTAGTCGAAATTCATGTCCAAGTCTTACCCTGAAGATTTGTATATAGACATGGGTCAAAATTTTCCACTTTCATAACTCGCTCAAAACTTAACTTATTTCCAAAAGGTTCAATTTTTTGTTCATGGTTTTCCCTCTAAATAAGTTTGACATTTAAAGCTGACAAAATAATTATTGGTCAAAATTCATGTAAATATCATACGGAAAATATCCTAAAAATCGGACTATAAGCACCGAAGTTAATCAACACTGCATTTCTCATATAAATGTATGCATACGTGCGTTTGTGTGTGTGTGTGTGTGTGTGCCTGTGTGTGCTTATGTGTGTGTTGTTTGTTTATGGAAGGAATCTTGAATGTTTATCACGGCAGCTAGATACTAGGTTTAGGGTATCTCCTAGTCGGATACTCCCGACAAAAGCGCGCTAACCTCTTTCTAAATCTGCAGTCATGCTTTCCAGGCCCTTTCAAAAAGTTGTGCACATAAATACAAATTAAAAATATATATGTATATATAAATATGTCGCATGGAAACCCAGAAAATGCGCATGTTAAATATTTCCATTTCATTTTCCGTTTCAAGTTGAAGTGGAAATGCTTAAAGCATTGCCCTCAGACTAATATTAATACATTTAGCTGATCAAACAGTAGCATATGTTTATATATATCTACCTCATTTATTATATATTCATGTGTCACATGCGCCTACGCCAAGATTTACGACCGCAACGTGTCCGTTTTGGCCCACGTCGCGTGTTCTGTTCTGTTCCATTCCATTCCGTTCCGTTCTGTTCTGTTGCCTCCAGCTTTGGCCAGACATCTGTTATCACTAAGCTGAAAGCGACAATTCGAAAGTAAGAGTGAGCACATAAAAACAAACCAAATACATATAAAATATAGCATACAATATATATGCACGACATGAGAAAAAACGTCAACAACCGAAAGCTAAATATAAAAGAATGTGAAAAACAACCAAAATATTCTCGCATGTATCTATATAAATTGCGTGAAAATTTCAGAAAGACTTCAGTAGACTACAAGTTACTCTATATTTAGGCACTGCAAAACTTCAATTTTCTACAATTTTACATAAGTTTCTTTCTGCTTGCCGCGTTAAGGCGTTTTCATGACTTTCACCAAGAAGGGTGGAAAACAAGTGGAATACTTTTACATAATATTTTTATAAATTTCAGTCTTGTCTTACCTGTTTTAAAATGCTCTAAACACATCTGGCACATCTGGTGTCTGCTTTTTGTCAATATGAATTCGTTGGTTTAGATTGACTGATTGACTGACTGACGGGCTCACTGATTGACTGATTGATGTGTAACAAAATAGAAGCTATAAGTCTGAATCTTTTACATATGACTGGTTCATTTTGGCTACTTCTTATCTCTACATATATGTTAAATTTCTCGTTAGAACTTACTGATTGATTGACTTACTGATTGGCCGATGGATAAGCGACCAAATAGAAGCTATAATGTTGAATTTTTGGATATTTTTGTTTCATTTTGGCTACTTCTTACCTCTATATGAAACTATTTGTTCAGACTGACTGATGGACAGACGACTGACTGATTGACTGATGAATGAGCGACGAAATAAAAGCTATAATGCTTAATTTCTAACATATCTTTGGTTAATTTAGGCTGCCTTTTATCCATTTTATAAAACTGTTTAGACTGAGTGATTGACTGACTGATTGACTGACTGATTGACCTACTGATTGACAGATTGATTAGCAACGAAATATAACCTATAAAGCTGAATATTTTCATCTGCCTGGCTCATTTTGGCTGCTTCTTCTCTAGATATATATATATATATATATATATATATATATATATATATATATATATATATATATATATATATATATATATATATATATATATATATATATATATATATATATATATATATATATATATATATATATATAGAAGATTGGACAGACTGGCTGATTGATTGACTGATGAGCAACACACAGCCCAAACCGTAAGAACTATAAAGTTGAAATTTTTACAGATTATTCCGCTGGGTCGGTAAATGTCAAGAAAATGTAGTTCAACCACATTTTTGTTTTTCTTATAATACGCTTTGTCAATTTCAGCCAAAAAATCATTTCAATATAGACGAATTTGACCTACTTTACCTATTTATATTTATCCGAGTTGAACTTTTGCTTATTCCTATGCAAATTTATACTAAAAAGTCTATCAATTTTTGTTGGTAAAACTGATTTGAAATTGTAGGAGGAATACTTGACCTTGCAAAGTGTTAACTCCAGACAACATTCGGCGACACATGCCAGACAAAATTACCTTCGCTTGTTCTGCCCGATATCTGACACACCTGAGCTTTATATTTCCCAACTGATCGCCGTTTCTTATAGCCTGTCATTTAATGTGTCGTATCTCAGAAATAGAAACATTTACCAAATAAGTTTTTAAGCATTGCCGAACATTAAAAGAGACAAACGACGACGTCAGCTGTCAAGGGTCGCTGCCAGTCGCCCACCTGCCACGCCCCAAATGCGACTCGCCTATATATATATATTGTATTTAATTGGTGCTCCGATTAAGATATAGATATGTGGCTTGATAGAGAGTTGGCTGCAGAACGACAGCAATTGTTAAGTGTGTGTTGCATAAAGCGGCAGCGAATTGCCTCAATGCCAAACTGTGCGCACAACAATTGCCACAGGCCACATGCCGCATGCCCCTTGCCGCTTGCCGCAAGCCGCAGACCCAGCCCCAGACAGAAGCGCAGCCAAAGCTATGAAATAGTCGAGCGCTCAGCGTGGGGCCAATAAATTGCAAATGAAATACAAGTAAAAGAAAATAGATAGCAAATAGAACTGTTCCATCTCTCTTCCGCTCACGCTCTCTCTTATTCGCTTTGCCTTTCCCTCTCTTTCACCCCCCCCCCCCCCCCCCCCCCCATCTTCAACACTCTTACTCACATGCTTGCTCTCTCCCCCTCTCTCTTAGACGTCCTTCTGTTCCTTTCAATTGGCAATGCAGCGCACAGCTGATACGAATACCTCAACGCTGCACAGTGGTTCGCATATAGCTGAATATGGCATGAAAAACTTTTTGTTAAACTTTTTGGAGCAATTGCAGCTTTCAAGTTTTTGATCAATTTTAAACAAAATTTAAACAAAAATTTTTTAAATTTAATTTTATAAAAATAATTAAATGAAATTAAAAATAAATAAATAAATTCTAAACTCATTTCGGCCCACTGTCAAATCATATAACAAGCTCTCATCAAGGAATGTCAAACTTGTTGAGCAAACGCAACTTACAAGTTTTTCGAGCTCACAAAAAATAAATTAAATTTTTTTGAGCAATCGCAACTAACAAAGTTTTTTAATCAAATTTTTCTATATTCGGGCCCACTGTGCGTCGCCTAAAAGCCACGGCCAAAAATCATATAACAGTCTCTATAGTAAATCAATCTCAACTTTTGAATTTTTAAAGAGTTTTTCTTACTTTGTGACCCACTGTGCGTAGCCTAAAGTCTCGGTCAAAAACCACAAAACACTCTCCAAAGTAAATCAAACTCTTTGAGCAAACGCAACTTTTGAATTTTTTCAACAAATTTTTCCTACATTTCGGCCCACTGTGCGTCGCCTCGCCGGCCACGGCCAATTGGCTGGGCGCTCAGTTGGCGCGCAGAAATATCAATCAAACGGCAAATAATAGCAACAAATAAACGAACAGCAGCAGCAGCAACAACAACAACGCGAACAAATTGACAAATTGACATATTGATGCATTGACATATAGATGGCGCCTCCTTCGCTGAATGTCAAGTTGCAGGCGGCTTCTTGTTGTTGTTGCTCTGCTTTTTATTGATTGACTGTCTGTGTGTGTGTGTGAGTGTGAGTGAGTGTTCGTGTGTGTGTGTGTGCTTTTTATAGCCGGTATCAGGGCACAATTGTCCTTAGCCTTAGCGCGTGTTTTATTTATTACGCATACGTCGCGTTGCCCAAGGCGACGGCTGCAACGGCAAATAGAAGGACAACAAATAGAAGAGGAAGCAGAAGCAGCAGCAGCAGCAGCAACAGCAGCTGATGAAGCAGAGTGTAAAGCAAAGAGCGCAGCATTTCAAAAGTAATTTACAACATTTTGCAACACTGACAACAAAATAAACGTAGCTACGTTTCCAGGGAAATCAAAGCAGGCGACAAAAAAAAACAAATGTAATTATTATAAAAATAAAGAAAATAAAAGCATTGGGAATAAAACAATAAAGTTAACTAAATACGGGCGCGTCGCCGAGGCGCTGCGTGTCCTTGGCCAAAAGCCACGAGCCAAATAAAACAACTCGGCGCGCAATTTGGCCAAATGGATATATATACATATATGTATATATATATATGTACGTAAAGATATATACACACATACATGCATACACAAAGGCGACAGCGAAACAAAACACGGCTATTTTATGCCTTTGACACGCCCCCCGCCCCGCCTCCCTGAAGCCCTGGCAAACACGTGAGCTTCGGCTTTAATTTTGGGCCACCCTAATTTGAATTTTGTTCATAATCATATAGTAATTATATAGAAATTACCAACAATTATTTGAGCAGCATGAAAAATGAAACTCTATTATGAGTACTTATGAGTACTGCTCGCCCTAAACTCGACTGGCAGATACCCTATGCTCAGCAAAAAAAAGCAAAAATAATAAAAAAAATTAATCTATAGAATTATTCACCGACTAAATGTCATTATAAATATAAATTAATTTAGTTCTGATATTTGCGATTTAAGAAAAGGCATCTAGCACTAGGAAATACCCTGTGTCTGGTACAAAAGGGAAATCAATTTTCCAAAATGTCCTGGACCTTAGTGCAAAAACAAACTAGAGCGTTAAATGAGACCAAAATGTCCTGAAACTAGTAAAAGTGCTCTAGTCGGGAGTGCCTGACTGAGAGATACCCTGTGCCGCGCTGCCGTTACACACAGCTAACTTCTATACATACACACACACACAAGCGAATACATTGTTCCCTCCTGGTATGGGTCAAAATTTCCCACTATCATAACTCGGTCAAAACTCAACCGATTTCTACGAGGCTTGGCTTTTTCTTCATGGTTTTCCCTATATAATTTGGCATTTAAATTTAACTACAAATTTTTTGGTCGAAATTCATGTCCAAATCTTACCCTGAAGATTTGTATATAGACATGGGTCAAAATTTCCCACTGTCATAACTCGGTCAAAACTCAACCGATTTCCATGAGATTTGGCTTTTTCTTCATGGTTTTCCCTCTAGAATAATTTGGCATTTAAATCTAACTACACATTTTTTGGTCGATATTCATGTCCAAATCTTACGCGAAGATTCGTATATAGACATGGGTCAAAATTTCCCACTATCATAACTCAGTCAAAGCTCAACAGATTTCCACAAAGTTTGGCTTTTTCTTCATGGTTTTCCCTATATAATTTGGCATTTAAATTTAACTACAAATTTTTTGGTCGAAATTCATGTCCAAATCTTACCCTGAAGATTTGTATATAGACATGGGTCAAAATTTCCCACTGTCATAACTCGGTCAAAACTCAACCGATTTCCATGAGATTTGGCTTTTTCTTCATGGTTTTCCCTCTAGAATAATTTGGCATTTAAATCTAACTACACATTTTTTAGTCGAAATTCATGTCCAAATCTTACCCTGAAGATTTGTATATAGACATGGATCAAAGTTTCCCACTATCATAACTCAGTCAAAGCTCAACAGATTTCCACAAAGTTTGGCTTTTTCTTCATGGTTTTCCCTCTAGATTAATTTGTCATTTAAATCTAACTACACATTTTTTGGTCGAAATTCATGTCCAAATCTTACCCTGAAGATTTGTATATAGACATGGGTCAAAATTTCCCATTATCATAACTCGCTCCAAACTCAACCGATTTCCATGAGATTTGGCTTTTTCTGCATGGTTTTCCCGCTAGATTTATTGGGCATTTAAATCTGACAACAAATTTTTTGGTCGATATTCATGTCCAAATCTTACCCTGAAGATTCGTATATAGACATGGATCAAAGTTTCCCACTATCATAACTCAGTCAAAGCTCAACAGATTTCCACAAAGTTTGGCTTTTTCTTCATGGTTTTCCCTCTAGATTAATTTGGCATTTAAATTTAACTACAAATTTTTTGGTCGAAATTCATGTCCAAATCTTACGCGAAGATTCGAATATAAACATGGGTCAAAATTTCCCACTATCATAACTCGGTTAAATCTAATCCGATTTCCACTAGGTTTGGCTTTTTCTTCGTGGTTTTCCCTCTAGATTAATTTGGCATTTAAATCTGACAACATAATTTTTGGTAAATATTTATGGACTCAGGGAATTAAGAAGTTAGAATAATGAGTACAGGGCTGACAAAATATTTTCTTGTTCTTTTCATTTATGAAATGAACTTTCTTTGCCGTCAGTTGGGCTGAGCGCAGACAAAGTTTTGCAGCCAAGTTTTATTTTGGCTCCGCTCCAGGCCAACATGCCACATGCCCATGCAACAGGCAACAGGCAGCTTGCAACTGGGAACTTGCAACTGTCGCCCTGTGGCACTGCAACTTGCTAAGTTCTTAAGCCACGCCGTGACGAACTGCTTCCCAAAGGATTCAGTTGCCAGTTGGGAGAATTCAATTTCCATAATTCAAGCGAACCAAACACGAGGCAGAGTTTGCCACACGCTGTGTGCCTAAAAATAAACAGCATTAAAAATAGATGTGGCAACAACAGCAAACAAAGCAATAATAATAGCGAGAGTGCTTTGATCTAGAGTAGCCGACTAGCGCATACCCTGTAGCCAGAGCCGAGCTGTCGTGCGTGTTTCCTCAGTCCTACGCTGTGCAAAGATAGAAAGAAGATAAAGCAACGTATTGAATTATATTTAAGGAGCAGAGGGACAAGATATACGTATCAATAGACTGTAAATATCGAAATTTATCGATATACTGTGAATATCGATATTTATCGATATACTGTAAATATTGTTATTTATCGATATTCTGTGCTTGGCAAGATTTATCGATATAGAAACATATCTGCGTATGAAGTATGAAAACTAACATTGCACGATTTAAGTATCGATATTTATCGATAGGCCGTAATGGCGCAGAGTTATCGATATATCCTAGTACTAAAACCCGCCTTAAAGATTTATAATATCGATATTTATCAAAGGAATGGGTTGTAGTTATCGAAATAATAACAACTTCTGTGAATGATCGATAAATATAGTTATTCAACTTTCAACATTTTCTATATTCCAAATTTGAAGTATCTGGATAATCCATAATCGCAGAACACTCGATTTTATCGCTATGGTGCAATAGTAATTAGTTATCGAATATATATAATGTTTTCTGCCCAAGTCGCTTTAAGTCAATATACCCGTTTTCGGGCATTTGCAAAGGGTTTACAGGGTATTCAAAAAAACAAGTGCCGCCAAGGTAAACGACAGACCGGCTGCGCTCTGCTGTGCTGCTGAGGTCATGCTTATATAAGCCTGCCTGATGACGCGGCTGTCAAACACCCGCAGCCACCTGCAGACCCCTCCCCCCTCTTCGCTGCTCACTCCTCTGGCCACAGCAGCCTTGCCGGAGCGTCCTCTTGCGCTGTCGCCGCAGCCAACGTCATCGACTGAGTATCCTCTTCCGTTTCCTTTATAAATATATATATATAGTATAGTATATATATTTCCTTTTTTTTTTAGCATGCACTCGCCTTGGCCTTCGCTCGCTTTCGCATTTGCTTTGTGCGGGGGTTAGGGTATGCGCTGAGTGCGGCTTGGCCCGCCCAACCACCTGCGCTGGCATTTAAATATGATTTTATGGCGTCGTCGTCGTCGTTGCGCGTCGCTTTCTAAATCAATGTGGCGTCATGTGTGCTGCCCCCCCCCCTCCCCCTGCTAGTCCCTAGTGTCCTGCTGGTTGTAGCCCATGCATAGATACATTTGTATCTGTATCTTTTGCGCGCGTATCTGTGCGAGTGTGTTGCGCCATAAACACGCATGCGATACATATTTTATGGCTGCAAATGAAATGCACACACACACACACACACACGAGCACACATGTTACCCCTTTCAAGGGACTGCATACACTCGCGTGCATTTGCTTAGAAACCAAAAGTTTTGCTTTGTTTTGCCAGCAAAGTTGACAGCATATCTCATAAATCTCATTTCTATTTTATGTAGCCAAGTTTCCAAAGTTCTCGAAAGGCGAGAAAGGCTATATATATGGTTTAATACCCTTTCGAAAAGTTATCATGTGTCAATTTTAAGCATCCATTTAACATGCTGCTCTTAACAGCTTTTATCTTAACATAATTGGTTTATGTTAACATTTTTATGTTGTTTAACATTGTACATTTAACAGCTAAAAACTCTCATAAATCCTGTTGCTATATTATGTAGCCCAGTTTCCAAAGCTTTCGAGAAGCAAACTCTATTAAAAACAGGAAGCTACTCAGTTGCTTTAATACCCTTACGAGCGGTATTATGTGTCACACTTAAAAATTTATTCAACGAGCCGCTCTTAACAGCTTTTATTTTAACATAATTGGTTTATGTTATCATTTCATGCAATTTATGTCGTCTAACATTGCATTTAAGATGCATTTTTTATGTAACTTGCGGCTAAGTTTTTGACAGTAAACACCCATAAATCCAATTTCTGTTTGTGTAGCCTTTTTTCTAAAGCTGTCTAAGGCCAAACCCTGTCAAAAATATAAAGCTATAAACTTGCATTTATACCCTTCAGTAAGGCAGTCTATCTCACATTAATTTTGCCCTGAAGTCTCTAGATTTCATCCCAGTAATGTCTTTTATATTCATCTGTGCTCTTCAAACCTCTTCAAACTCAGCTTCCTTCTGATTTGATACTGCTGCTTATTATTCCTGTAGATAGGTACTATATATATTCGAACTAACTTAAACGCAACAGCATATCAAATAGCTGTCATAGAAATTCCAACCGCAAGTGTGGAAAAATGGTGGAAATACAATTGTATGCAACTTCTTTGTTTACCATTTAATCGGCCTTAAACTCATTTTAAGAGATCTTTGCTCAAACTTTACTTGAGAGGTGCTTTCCCACTTTTCGAGTTCAAATTCTTGTGCAATATTTTTTAGACTATTTTCGAAGGCTTAAATGAACGAAATTGTATATTTCGGCTTAAGGATTTTCAACACAAAACCTTGGATTCTAACTTTTGACTATTCATTTAATGTAGTTTCAAGCTATTTCCATTTAAAAATATCAACCATAACCTAAAAAGTAAAGTTCAAGTTAATACCGTAATAGTTCCACGGGTGGAAAATAGGTGAAATAGCAGCAAATCTTCCACGCACAAAGCCGGGTAATACTCGCCGGCTTCATAATATTTGCCGTGTCATAAATAATGTTCAAAAGCAGCTTCAGCTGTGGCAAATTTGCCCACCGGAAATTAATTGTGCTTGGCAATCAAAATGTCAACGCAAGCACAAGAAGAAGAAGATGAAGAAAAAGCATTAAGAGTGGAAAGTATAATGGAAAATGATTTTCCTAATTAATCATAAATATTCACGTGCTTATTGATTTCTCTTTTGGCATTGTGCAAATGGGTTCGCTGAACCCGTTAGCATAACATCCACCCCCCCCCCTTCCCCCCCTTCTCCCCGCCTCCCACATCCAGCCAGCCCATGCCACGCCCCCATTGCTGTATAGCTCATTATGCAACGGTTTAGTTGGCAGCAATAACAGTTATTTCATTGTAATTGCCGCTGGCCGAGCAGCTGGCGTCGCGTTGGCGCCGTCATCAAGCCATTTTCCACAAATGACATGAAACATCCACCCCCCCCACTTGCCCTAGCAGCTGCAGCCAACGCTTACGCAATGATTGACAATCTGCAGAGCGGAGGGGGGGGGGGGGGGTCGTGCTCTTTTAGGGCTCAGCCAAATGCAATTCATTGTTATTTATCACCCGAGTCGTCTGTCGAACCTTTGCGCCATTGGCATTAATTAAATTACCAAGTTGAGCGACGGCGTCGAGCAAATGACAAACTTGTTACAGTCCTCCAAACCCCCTCTACACCTTTTCGCCCCTCCATCCATCCATTTACCTAACACAATGCAATCGGTGTGGACGTCCGCGTGGCGCCCAGCTGCTGTCCTTTAATGGCATTTGATAATAGGCTGCCGCATTTGTGTGTCTGTCCGCAAAATGACGTCGGCTCCATGATGCTGATGAGACAGAGCCCCTCCTCGCGGGCGGCTAGGCGCGGTGGCGGGGTGGGCGGGGTAATAAAGATGGAGCTAAAGTCGTTGGCTCAATAAGTGGTTATTGCTTGTGATTGAGATCGATTGCGGAAAGCACTAAACAAAAGTGACAAATTCTAAATGGGGACAGTCGCTGGCTAAAGGTCATACAGTTTGAGAGTCACAAGTTGACAGTTTGAGAATGAGTCGAAATTAGTCAAGAGATTAAAGCTGAACTACTTAAACTGGCAAGAATAACTTTTTTTTGAAAAGATTAACCGTCACAGTTTGACAATCACAGCTTGGATCACAGTTTGACAGTCATCGTTTGAGAGTTCGACATTGTTGTAAAGGGAGTAAAGTTTAACTGACCATGAAATGCTAACGAATCGCTTGTCTATTATTTCCGTTAACAGTTTGTCAAGCACAGTTTGACAGTCACAGTTTGAGAGCTAGACAAAATAGTTGAGATATTATAGCTGAGCTACTAAAAGTGAAAGCTGACCATGAAATGCCACCAAATTACGTGCACAGTTTGACAGGAGCCGTTTGATAATCATAGTTTGGCAAGCACAGTTTAAGCTCTAGACAAAATACTGACAAAAGCTGAGCTTCCTGCAGTAACGACTGACCATGAAATGGAAACGAAACGCTTGGCTATTATATTCGTGCACAGTTTGACTGTCACTGTTGTATAGTCACAGTTTGAAAGTCACAAACACAGACGAAATAGTTAAGAGACAAAAACTGAGCTACTTACAGGGACAACTACTTATTACGTCTACAACGTGACAGTCACAGTTTGGCAATCACATTTTAACAGGCACAGTTTGAGAGCTACTACACTTACTGCAACTGTGGGTGCGACTTGGAACAGAAAAGAGACTTAAATTAAGCTACCCGAAAAATGACAAAGGGTTATCGAAGGTGTAGAATAAACCAATTAGATGCACAGTTTGACAGTCACAGTTTGAGGCATACTCTTGAGGCATACTTGTGCTGACAGAGCATGCACTTCTGAAACTGTGTAAAACAAAATGCAATATTTGAATGTATGTTAACAATTCATTTGACTAATTCAAGGGCTTTCATTCATGCCAAAAATAGATTGAGCATTTCAAACTGTACAGTTCGGGCTGTACTGCAGCGCATTGTTTGTCCAGTCACAATGCTTGAAGTGGCTGCTTTGACAGCGATGGCTCTCAAACTGTGTCAAGTGCACAGTCCCAAAGTGGGTCACTGCAAGGAGCAGCAATAGGCTAGAGGGAGGGACGGGGGTTGGGGGTGGGCGTGGCTGGGGGTGGGCAGTCGAAATGCTCAAAGTGGCATTGGCAGGATAAGGACGCTTATGTAAAGCATTTTATGCAGCTAAAAGGCTTAAGTTGAATCATTTATAGAACTGGGCCATGCACTTGATATAGCTTATCTGTATATAGAAGAGAGTTTGTCCGGACTGATTGACTGACTGACTGACTGACTGACTGAGGGGCTGACTGCATGAATGACTGAAAGACTGACTGAGTGAATGACCGACAGACTGACTGAATTCTTGACTGATTGACGGACTGACCAACTGAGTGCCTGAAAGACTGACAGTCTGAAGGACTGACTGATTGAATGACAGACTGACTGACTGACTGACTGAGTTACTGAATGACGGACTGACGGACTGAGTGAATGACTGATTGACTAATTTAATGACTGATTAATGGAGTGACCGAATGAAAGACTGAATGACGGACTGACTAACTAACTGATTGACTGACTGACTAAATGATTGAATGAATGAGTGACTGATTGACTAAATGACTGACTGATTGAATGACTGATTGACGGACGGAATAACTGACTAACTAAATGATTGAATGGCTGACTGACCGGTTGATTGAATGACTGACTGACGGACTCAATGACTAACCGACTGAGTGACTGACCGACGGGCAGACTGACTGACTGATTGAATGAATGACTGATTGACTAACTGACTGACTGATTGAATGACTGATTGACGGACGGAATAACTGACTAACTAAATGATTGAATGACTGACTGACCGGTTGATTGAATGACTGACTGACGGACTCAATGACTGACTGACTGAGTGACTGATTGACGGACTGACTAAATGACTGACTAAATGATTGAATGACTGACTAATTAAATGATTGACTGACTGACCGGTGATTGAATTGACTGACTGAGTGACTTGTGTGTAATAAAGTGTTAATTAACAAATTGATTAATTAATTAAAATAAATAAATACTTGTTGAGGGGAATAGCCGCATGACGGCGGTTTTTCGTCTTCCTTTTCGCCTGAAGTCAGCGCCAATAATTCTGAGGTAATATTCTTTTCGCCCAGGCAACGCCGGGTAGTTTTCTCAAGTAACAAATGAATGCCTAACATTTGCTTTCCCATTCACAGATGCGCACAATTAGCTTAAACTGACAGCAACAACAACAACAACAATACGTAGAGCAAATAAAAACAACAAACAACAACAACAAAAGCAAAAAAAAAATCTACAGCCAGAATTTACAAGCAAAAGGATAATCACAAAGCACAACGCAGCAAACAAATAATTAAATAAATAAATTAAACAAATAATTGCAATTAAAAATAACGAATTAAAATCAAGCATAATAAACAATATTTTCAACGTAGCACATCAAAAGCCTTACGAATATTAAAAAAAAAAAAAACCAAAAACAAAAAAAATTTGTGCTGTGCTCTAATTATAGTCGCAAATCAATTTCAATAAAAAAAAAATATATATAAATAATTATATTAAAATTAAAACTTAAACCAAATAAAATTAAATAATAATTGTAATCATTATTCTTCCACTTCAAACGTTTGAAATGTGTAATTTTTAAATTCAATAACAAATAACTAAAAAAAAGTAAACAAAATAATTAGTCAACAAATTTAGAAGCAACAACAACAAGTAAACCTACATATATATATACACATATATATATATATATATATACATAGTGCATAGATAAATATATATATACATATATTCGAACTTTTAGTAGCGCATTAAAAGCATTATTAAAATTTTATTAAAATTAGAAAAAAAAGCGTTGTGAATTTAATATAGAAAAAAATAAGCGAAAACCTAAACAAAAAAACAACAAAAACTATTGTCTATTAGTAGTTTTTAACGGTACATTTTAAATCAAATCTTTTTAAACGAGCTTCTAAAACGAATTGCAAACGACAAAAGGCAACAAAAAAAAAACATTCACCTTAACCTTAAACGCGGCCCAGCACAGCAGGAAAAAACAACAACAAAAATCGGTTGAGCCTAAAAGCAGGCAACACGAAAATTTATACTAAGTCGGCGACGCCAGCTGCGACGCCGACTGCAACGACAACTGCAGCAGAAGGAGCAGAAGCAGCAGAAGCAGCGGCGACCTTGGCGTGCGCACATTTGCATTCGGCTATTGGACAATAGAGGGCGCCACGCTAACTGCCGCCCGCCGTCATGACAGGAAGTGAGGCCGTCGGCTTACGTGCGATTGTGGCCTTCGCATAACCTTAAGCCCGGGCGCGCGCTTTCACCTTTTGCCGCGGTTGGCCATTTAAAATGCAGGAAATGAGCTACCTGCAGGATAATTCCAAATTGGAGGCACTCACCAAAGCCGTACTCATCTCCATACTGGGCGTGGCCATAGTCCTATCCAATTTGTTAATTATAGCTACCTATGCAAACTTTAAAGGTGAGTAGTTGACGCTCCACTAGCGGCAAATTTGAAACGTTTAAACGGGGAAATATCAAAAGATTTGGGCATAATACAGAAATGCGCTCAGTCTCAAAAAGTTTGCTTAACTAAGGGATTAAAACTAAACTAAAATATCTGGTATTCAGAATCGAGAACTCTATTAAGCGTAAGAATTCGCGGCACTTCCGAAAGCTACCAATTTATTGTAGCCCTTGCCAAAGAGAAAGTCTCTTTAAGGGCTGGTAGATATATTAGATAACTTGGATAATTGACACATAAAAAAACATAATTTTCGATCAATATGATATAAGGTTTATAAGGCTTAGATTTTTTCAAAGAATTGATTGTCAAGTTTTTTCATGATAACTTAAAAAAGAAAGAAGTTGTTTTGAGCGATAATTTCTATGATTTAATGGGCAGATCCGATCAGTTCCAGCTATACTACAAAAGAATGGCAAAAGCTTTGAAACAGAGATTAGTTTTCATATAACTAGACAGACGCACAGACCAACATGGAAATATCGATTTGACTTTTAATACGGATCATAAATATATATGCTTTATGCAGTCAGAGATATCTCCTTCTATGCAATAATTATATTCTCGGCAAACATTCTAATCCATTCTAGAAAGAATAACCTTTTAAATGATGCATGCAATTCAAACAAGTGTAGTTTAACAGCTGTTATGCTTAGATAATAGGTTCATGTTAACTTTTATGTTGTGCTAGCTGGAAAGGCAATTTATGTTATGTTATACCATCTAGAAGGTCATGAAAAAAGGCACGTTACTCCAATTACGCTTAACAGCTAAATGGTTTGTGTTGACATTAATGTTATACTATCTAGAATGCATGCAATTGAATTAGCTGCTCTTAACATTTTTTACATAATAAGGTAACATAATTGGCTTAAGTTAACATATATATTTTGTACTTCCCAGTAAATTATAACAGCATGCAAGCAGCATAACAGCTCTTACTTTAACATCATTGATTTCTGTTATCTTTATAGTTGTACTCTCTAGAAGTGCATAACAAATTCATGTAATTTATGTTATGTTTATGTTAACGGAAGTGTTTACGCTTAACAGCTGTTAGCTTTGCATAATTTTTTTGCATTCATATTTCTGTTATTTTCTCTAGAAGTGCATGCAATTGCATCGTTGAATCTTAACAGCTGCCAGCCTAACATAATTGGTTTCTGTTAACATTTATGTTATTTAACACCGCAGTTGCATGCATATTGCATTTTGTTATTTAATTTTGCCAGCAAAACGTTCCAAATTCCCCACAGTGCTGTGTTGAGTTCGAGTTCGAGTTGAGTTTGCGTTTAAGTTGAGTTCGGGTTTGAGTTTGAGTTTTCAACTTGCGTTCCACACAGGTCCCACAGAGGTGATTAACTATTATCTGCTATCGCTGGCGATTGCCGATCTGCTATGCGGGCTGCTGGTGGTCCCCTTCTCCGTCTATCCCGCGCTGACTGGCGAATGGATGTACGGGGATATCGTCTGCCGTTTCACCGGCTATCTGGAGGTCACGCTGTGGGCCGTATCCGTCTATACGTTCATGTGGATATCGGTGGATCGTTATTTGGCGGTGCGCAAGCCGCTGCGCTACGAGACGGTGCAGACGAAGACGCGGTAAGCGATACCCGATTATCGACTATCGATAACCGATTAATTGTGCTGTCGTTGTAGGTGCCAGTGTTGGATGGTGTTCACATGGATATCGGCCGCTTTGCTGTGCTGTCCCCCAATTCTCGGCTACACGCAGCCGATTGAGAACAATTTATCGCACATTTGCATGCTGGACTGGGGCAATATGGCGGCATATACCGTTACATTGGCAATATTAGTATTAGGTCCCAGCCTCATATCGATAGTACACAATTACGGTTATATATTTGTAATGATGCGCAAGCTCAGATCCGGCGAGCCCATACACGATAAAGAGTATGCAACTGCATTGGCTGAAAATTTATCGAACCCTAGTCATATGATGTCATTCGCATTAGTCTTTGCATTCTGGATGTCCTGGCTGCCATGGATACTATTGCGTCTATACGAGGCGGTCATGGGCGAGGTTATCCAAAGTACTCTCATCAATTTTGCGGTCGTCTGGATTGGCATATTGAATTCATTTTGGAAAATCCTAATTATGTCTAGCATGTCGCCACAATTCCGTATCGCATTGAGAGTATTTTGTTTAACCATTTGCTGTAAGACTAAGGGCAGATTGCAAGCAGAATTAATCGGGTTGGACCCAGATGACTAGAGTCGTTAAATTTTCAAGTATAAATTGGTTGTAAATCGAATGAATGAATTCAAAAAACATGCAGCTCTGTGTCATTGCCACAAAAACATTTGCCGCCTGGCCACATAGTTGCATATTTTATGGATCGCTGGGGATGCTTCGCCACACTCCAAAACAAAAACACGAAACACAACTAACAGAAACTAATAACTAATTGAAAGACATATTCATTTGATAGCCCGTAAGCTAAGTTTGGTAAGAGTTTTTAACATAATTATGTTTCGGATTCGATTGTATTATGTATTGTGTATTTATGAGCTTACAAAACCTATACATATATATATCTATTATGTATATGTGTGTATATAGCGTATATGTATACATATCCAGCTATATACCCCCAAAATGAAACCAAACAAAACTAATCATTAATAACAAGGCCTAATCTACTTCGATGTAGATTTCAATTTCAAATTTGCAAATTGCTGCATTTTCGTTTCCCTTTTCGTTTCCCTTTCCGTTTCCCTTTCCGTTCCGCTCTTTTGCAAAGGCTACTCTTAAAAAATAAAAGTGTGTACACACTTGTGTATCATAAGACGCTTGGCGCGTTAGGTTTTCTTCTCTAAAAGTCCATATTTAGTAGCATTCTAGAATTTAACAACAACAACAATTTATCGATAAATGCCAAAGACAGAGACAGGAGCGTAGTTAGCAAAAACCAAAAAAAAAAAAAAAAAACAAACGTAGTTCCACGCGTTCCACAAGTTCCGCCAGTTCCAAAACGAGTTCGTATTTCGATCTGCGCACGCTTCAGCGTTAAATTAAAACCAAATCGAAAATTTAGAAGAAGAAAGAAGAAAATAAAAAACAGTACTTAAATAAACTGAGTTCGATTAAAGCTCAGCGAAAACGAAACCAACACGAAACACATTTCCAGTAGTTTTTAGCGCAACTAAACTAAATATGAATAAAAATCTATATATATTTAGTTTCGACAAGTCAAGTTGCAAACGAATTGCATACAAATCGTAATATACATAGTTAATACCTTAATATTTAATATAGTTTAATTTAGCGCCTAGTCAGAGATAAGTTTATTTCTATCATGGATTATATATACACACACACTATATATATTTTTAGGTTAAATGTTATGTTTTCTTTCTTTTATTTATTGCCGCACATGAGCAGAACTTGGTTCAGGTTTCAACAGACTGTTGCGATTTTGCCTAGTTCCCTTAGTGGGTTAAATTCAGTTTCCCCGATCTGCGCCGGGTTGTGCTCATGTATGTTTGTAGTTAATTGTTGGTAAAAAAGAAGAAAAAATAATGAAACCCTGAAATAAGTTATCCACAAACAGGCCAACGTACATTGTGTATATTATTTCATTGTGCATCGATTTTCAATCATTTTTCAATTCATTTTGACAAACTGTTAACGATTTATTCGTATGTAAGTTAGCAAATTGTAAGCCGGAAGCAGAAACGTGTTAAAAATATATACATTAATATAGAAAATTGAGTGCAGTAAATTAAAAAGTACATGGAAAGGTAAAAAAAACCTTGTTTTAATTCGTTTCAATTCAAATTTGAACTTTTGCGCGCGCTCGCTTCCAAAATACTAGAAAAAATACCGAATTAACGGCTATCGAAAGTCAGCTGGTATTCGTTTATACTTTCGGGTTTATTTAGCGTCGTTGGAGCTGTGAGCAGACACGATGTATCGAGAGGCTAAGAAACTATCGAAGAGTTGAAAACACGATGCGCATGTAATTTGGTCAGACCTAAAATTATGTGGAGTTTGAAAATAATAAAAGTTTCTAAACTACAGGAAAAATTTCGCATGGACACATTATTAAGGTCCGACACGAGCTCTGCACTTTTTATATAATTTTATTTGATTTCAGGCGATGAATATTCAAGACCGCGCCTTAAAGTATCGCACACAAGTAACGATAGTCGCGAGTGTGAATTGTTACTTATCGATATATCGATATTTAGCAAAACAGCTGCTTTTGTCTGCCACCTGCGGCGTGTTTGTTTGTTTTGGATTTTTTTGCATTTAATAACACAATTTCTAAATGGAGCATCGCGACGGAGATCCCGGCGCCGTACAGTACGGCAATTTTATGAATTATTATCAATTTAATTCGGCCAGCGAGCGTGTCAAACTGTTGCCCAGCGCAAATATTTGGCTGCCTGCGAAGCAGCTCGACCCAAATTTAAATGTGCAAATAAAGCCCTACCTGGTGCTGGATGTGGGCTGCAATTGCGGCGACTTCACGCAGCTGCTGCACAGCTTTCTGGAGGCGCAGCTGCGGCGGCCGGTGCACGTGCTGGGCGTGGACATAGACGAGCGGCTCATCGAACGCGCCCGACTGGAAAACACGTGCCCCTCCAAGATCAGCTACTTTTGCGGCGATGTTCTGAATGCGGACAGCTTTGATGCAACTGTTGCGAATTTCTTGCAGCAGCAGCAGCAACGCGACACATTTGATGCCATCTGCTGCTACTCGATAACCATGTGGATTCATCTCAATCACCACGACGGCGGCCTGCAGCGCTTTTTGTCCAAGCTATCCCGGCTGGCCGAGTTGTTTGTGGTCGAGCCGCAGCCCTGGAAATGCTATCAGACCGCCGAGCGGCGTCTGAAGCGTGCGGGCGAGACATTTCTCTTGTTACGGGAGCTCAAGTGGCGCTCGGATGTGGAGCAGCAGATACAAAAGTATCTGGAGCAGCAGCTGGGCCGACAAATCATATACGAATCCACGCCCACCAAATGGCAGCGAAGGATCTGTTTCTATAGGTGAACGGATGAGATTGGCTTTTCCAAAATGAAAGTGCTTTACAGCTGGAAAACTGATTCAATTGAGGAAAGCCACGGTCGGGAGCAGAGCGAAGCATTAACAGGTGCATAAATGTTGTTAACAGCGAACTGTTATCAAGTAGGTCAGGAATAGAGCGAAGCGACTGCTAACAGGGGCATTAACAGTAGCATTATTGTTATTAACAGCAAACTGTTTCAAGCTCAAAGTCAAAACTGATATTCTCACGTTTGAAATGCAATTAGCAATAAGAGCAAAAGAAATCAAATTTAAAAGAACATATAAACTAATATTAAATACCACCCATTAAAATATATAGTTGTATATAGTATATAGCGTATAGTTGCATTGCTTGAAGTTATCAAAAATATATGTACTTTAATGAATTATAAATGAAACATATAAATAATATGTACAAGAGCTTACCTGTTTGCTTGTTTGTTTATATAGCTGCATAATGCTCTCTTTCCTTCTCTCTCACTCATTCAGCTGCTGGATGTGGATTAAGACAAAATGCGCGCCAATTTGTTATTAGTTGCAAAGCTCAGCGCCAAAAATTATAGAACACTTAATTTACTTTTGAGGCAGAGAACGGCTGCAAGACTATTTCATTTTATATATACACAAACACTCGGCATGCACTACTCACTACTACTAACATTTAGTTAGTTAAAAACAATAAAAAATAAAAAAAAAAATGTTTGCACACGCGCAGAAAACACAACCGATCGACAGGACGGGCGCGCATAGACTGAATTGCCTCCCCATAGGGGAGCCTACGCTAAGCCGGCGTTCACACTAATACAATTGCAATTACTGCTCTCACAAGGCTCGCTGCTCTGGATACTCAGCTGAGGTAACGACCAATGGCGTGCGCGCTTGGACATCTGAATTGCCTCTCCCGCTCATTCTGCTCGCTCTCACACATATAACGGGATCCTAAGCAGCAATGCCGATATTGTGCCAATATTTGACGAATAAATTAACTCACGCAATTTCTACACTCCGGGTTATGGCCATTGCCAGTGCGTTATTATAAGTTACACTCCTAATATAATATATGAGATCTGCGCAAGGGTATACGAACTAAGTCGCGCTTTTGATTTGAAGCACACACACATTATCACAATGCTAAGATAAATCGATAACTATCGCAACGAAGCTGCACGATTGTTGCGTGCAGTGGCGCAATTCAAAAAATCATCGACAACAGTCGCCTATCGCCCGCCCGCCACAATCTGTAGTGAGACAACAACAAATGTGTGAGCGGTTGTCCAGGAACTGCAAAAAGTAAGTTGAATAAAAATAATAATAACGTAAAATCTGCACAGCGGCACGGCCTAGGCATACCAACTATAACTAATTGCGTCTTAAGAATTTTGGGTGCGCAAAAAAAAGAACGACGAAAGTAGCAACAACAACAGCAACGTGTGAGAAAAAAGCGTGCGGCCAATTGAAACTTGTTCTGCTTGTTTGTGTTCTTTTCGCTTGGTTACTTCAACTAATTAGCCAAGCTAAAAAATGCTAAATGCTCATGTATGTATATATGTATGCAGCAGTCCTGAAGTTATTCTAGCGAAACACACGTATGTGTGTGTGTGTGTGTGCGTGCGTCTGTGTTAAAGCCTATGGCCATAACCTTTGGCCTTCTGTCACTTGTTGTGTGCCCCAAATGGTAACACCTTTTTGTGCGCCAACGAAATGAAATTAATTTCAGCTGTTTCCAGTTGAGCAGCAGCAGAGGAAATACAGAAAAAGCGCTTCCTTTAAGCACGGCTCCAACCGCTCGCTTCCTCCCCCCCCCCCCCCCTCACACATATACGAACCACCCGCGTTGCTTCAATTTTTTGTTGCCAGCTGTTGTAGCATCCACTTGGCATCCACAACTAAGGCTCTGTGTGCTGAGTGGATGCCATGTTGCACACGTTTGTGGATGCTGACCTGTTGTGATTGGTTGTGACCGTTGTTGTTGTTGTTGTGGCTGCTGTTGCTTTTGTATGTACGTGCTGGCCAGCTGTTGAGTCTGCTTGGATCCTGTTTAACTCCACAAATAAAACACATATGTGTGTGTACAAGTCTGTCCGTATGTGTATGTATGTGTGTGTGTTAGTGTTCAAAAACGTCATTTGCTTTGGCTTCGCTTGTCTGTATGTATGTGTATACAAATGTACATATATCCTGCAAAATGTCTACCCTGTCGCACCGTGGTGCAAATTGTCCGCTCTTCAATTCATAATAGTCTAACTTGATTAGCATTAATAATGATCATCAATGATTGTGTTTTTTTTTTGGCAGCATATTTTTCGTTATTTTTGATGATGTTTATTTGGCCATTGTGACCACAGAATGCGTCATGCGGTGCCCACTGTGTGCCCATGTCACATACGAGACACAGCTGTAAATGTTGTTGTTTTTATTAGCGCTTACCAATCCTTCACCCTGCTCACACACGAACACACATCACATATAGATATAGTACATATATGTATATGCATGTGTATATGCACACATATCTGCGCATTAACATCAGCACGTACACACGCTCTAACACCAATACATGGCGAGAGGGTTCGTGTGGACTCCATTTGGCTTCGCTTGGGCACTTGAATTGCCCGTCACCTTCTTCTTCGTCGTCGTCTGCCGTTTTCAGTACCTTCGTGCAGCGCAATACGCGCGGTGTGTGTGTTTGACTCGCGCAGAGTTTCTTATTTGCCGCCCGCTCATTAATTGTTAGTAATCCAGCAAAATAAATATAAAAAAGAAAATAGAAAATCTGCATGCATACATAAATAAACACAAACATACATAATTAATTGTAAGCACACCAACATCAACAACAACAACGAGCGTTGCTAACATCTTCTTCTTCTCTACTCCTCTACACACACTCTTCTCTTTACAGTTTTGCAATATGTTGGCGCAGGTTCAACGAAAAGTATGAGATGCAAAAATGTTATAAATATAAAATGCTATAAATATGTGAATATTGTGCAGACGCCAAAGCAACTCCAAAATATAAGTGTATGTGTGCGTGTGAGTGTGTGTGTGAGTGTGAGTGTAGCGACCAAAGTGAAAAAGAAAAAAAAACAGAAAAGAAGTAAAAAGCAAATATGCGCGCATTTTGTGTCTGTATATGGCTGAGCGTCACGCACACAAATCAAATGAAATCCAAACAGAGCAAAGCCAAAACTCTGCCTAAACCCCTCTCCCCTCACTTCTCGCCAAACTCCTTCGTCTGCTGGCGCTGTTGCTTTTTGGATTTCATTTGTCGCCCCCCCGCCCCCTTCTCCATCAAACATGAAATACAAACACAAAAACAAATTTCAGCAAAAGCAGAGGATTCTGTTTGGTTTACCGTTGCGTTTTGCCTTCTGCAGCGCAGAAGCAGCATAAAAAGCAACAACAACAACAACGAAAATTTGAGTATTTATCAATGTTTGTTTTTGTTTTTCTTTCCAATTATTGCAGCCAGTGCTCAGCGTTTGTGTCTCAAAATATGCATTTTAATAACCGAAAACAGAATAATTATTAAAAGCAACAAATAAAAATTTAAAAAAATATTTAACAAAAAGAAAACACAATGTGAGCATGTGTAATGTGAAATTTAGAAGTTAAGCGCGAATTGTATGTATTATTTAAATTTCTGTTCAATAAGTTTACATTAAAAAAATTAAACAAAAAAACGTAACAAAAAAAAACTTATAAAAAGAAAACTAAAAAAAAAAACGTAAAACCGAAAACAAAACGACAAAACAAAAATCAGCAGAAAAAAAAAACGTTCGCAACTGCAGCAACAACAAGAAGAAGACAACAACAGGACCAAAAACAGCAGAGAGCACAAGAGAGAGAAAGAGAGCGAGCGAGGGAGAGAGCAACAAGGTGAGCGCAGCGCGCAGTACGCTTTGTTGTTGTCGCTGCGAAGGTAAAAAAAGAAGAAGAAAATGTCAACGTTCTTGAACAATTTCTTTCCGGCAGGTAAGTGGCAAAGTAAACCAAAACAAAACACAAACCCAAACAAAAACAAAAACATGAGCAGAGCAAAACGCACACACACACACACACACACGCGAAAAGACAGCTTGAGCTTTTATGCATACACACATACAAATGTGTGGTTGTGTGTGTGCGCGCGTTGCAATTGAAAGTCACCTTTGGCATATTTCATACACAAATTGCCGTTCTCTGTTTGTTGCCTCTTCCCTGCTTTCGCATACAATTTAGCTGCGCGCTCGCGCTGCACTGGAAATTGAATTGTTTCCAAGCTTATTATTATTGGCAATTACATGCAGCCGTGACCATTGGAAGGGATCATGGAACGCGCGTGTGCGAGCGAGATGGCGCTAGGCAGCAAATGCACATTAGCCAACACTTAAGCATAACAGCATCTACTCTGTAATCAATCTACCCCCAAGCGTTGTAATTGCATACACACACACGTAGGCATGCCTGGAATAGGAGAGAGGGAGAGGGAGAGGCTGTTGATTGTTTTTCTTGGAAACGATCATTGGAAATTGCAACCCTCGAGCGAACAAGTTCCACTTGTCCTTTGACATTGTGGATGGCTTGATCCTGGCCATACCTGTGCTTCCTTTTTGATTTAAAAAACAACAAAAAAAAACTACAGACTTACCCAACACACACACACATTAAAACCAGTTCCTGGCTTGGCCGCAACGGCAGCTGACGGAAATACAATGACTTGAAGTGTTGCGACTTCTGGTTTGGTTCTCTGTAGGTGCATTGGGTTACCTGTTGATGTTGCCTTTTGTTATTTCTTGTGCCCTGTACCCATTGAAAATTGTTCGAGAGTGGGCATATTCGCTTGATGCACAAGTTTGCAACATGTTAGCAATTAGTTATCGATAACTCGCTCGGTTAGATGAAGTCGATAAGAAGCGAGTTCTTAGCACATATTGAATCGATACTTCAGCCCCATCTAGCTCAAATCTAGCTCAATAACTCTTCATTACTTCAACTCCTTTCAAATAAATGGGGACCATATCTGATTTTTGGTATATACCAAGTTTTAAATACTTTTCTTAAGATCTGAAATTGGACAAAAACAAGGGAATTAATAAAGAATACCTGTTCCATAATATAGGACTTAGAAATTTCGAAATTAAAAAGGATTTTAGGTATATACCAAGTTTTAAATACTTTCCTTAAGATCTGAAATGGGACAAAAACAAGGGAATTAATAAAGAATACCTGTTCCATAATATAGGACTTAGAAATTTCGAAATTAAAAAGGATTTTTGGTATATACCAAGTTTTAAATACTTTCCTTAAGATCTGAAATGGGACAAAAACAAGGGAATTAATAAAGAATACCTGTTCCATAATATAGGACTTAGAAATTTCGAAATTAAAAAGGATTTTTGGTATATACCAAGTTTTAAATACTTTCCTTAAGATCTGAAATGGGACAAAAACAAGGGAATTAATAAAGAATACCTGTTCCATTTTAGGTATATACCAAGTTTTAAATACTTTCCTTAAGATCTGAAATGGGACAAAAACAAGGGAATTAATAAAGAATACCTGTTCCATAATATAGGACTTAGAAATTTCGAAATTAAAAAGGATTTTTGGTATATACCAAGTTTTAAATACTTTCCTTAAGACCTGAAATTTTTATAACTATCGGAAAATAAAAACAGAACGGGCTTAGAAATACCTGAGTACTGAGTAACTTTGAAAGCAGCTCGGCTCTCTATACGGGGTATCTGGTAGTCGATCCCCATGGACTTGTTCACTCTTGTTGTTTGTTGTTTCGGATCGTATCGTATCGCATCGAGTGCAATTTGAAACTGGTTTCTCGGCTTCCATTTGGCTGCTGTCTGTTCTCAGAGTTTGGCATCGTTTTAAGAGGCTCAGCTCACAGTTTCTCGATTTTCAGCTACCCTGTCTCGATTGAAGGATGCAAAAGCGCAAGTGTCTGCTGTTTCTTCCGCTTCTCTTCTTTGCTCCCTCAATTACAAAGGAATACGCAAGAATTCAAACATAAATATGGACATATATATAAGTGCGTTCCTCTGTTTATTTATCGAGTCGCTTCAGTTGGTTTTCAGTGTATATGGTAGCTGTGTATTTAGACTGGAATTCTCCTCTTCTTCTTTCTTTTTGCTATAAGGAACTTGGGATCAAATAGAAATAAACAAAGCTGCAGAACAATTTCTTAACCAAATACATATACCCTGTAGCCCGGACACACATTAAGGCTTATTTCGGGTTTTTATGCCCCGAAACCATTGAAAAATGTTGTTGATTAAAGATTAAAGTGTATTTATGAGACTTCAAGATTGTTATAGTCTTCTATACCCTATGCAGAACGATTTCCCAACTAACTTCCCAAAATAAAAATATTATCTTGTTTTCTTAAGCATGGCTCGAAGATTATAAGACCTAGACTCATCTGGCTTTTGGATTATTGTATAGCATGAAGCAGCACAGCAGCTTGTTGCGGAGTGCAGGGTATCCCTCAGTCGGTCACACCCGATTAAAGACTTTAACTTGTTTTCTGCGTTGATTTTTTAAGCATAGCTCGAAGAGCTATTTACACCCAACTTTAAGGTTCTCAGCACCTTGGCACTTAGTGCAGGGTATCACCTAGTCGGGCACTTTCCACTGCATCACTTTCACTTGTTTTGTTTGTTGGCTTTTCGTGTAAATTCTCGAAATTCTGCTGCAAAGTATGCAACACATTCCTCTGCGCATTTTTCATACGCACGCGTTCTGCATAATATTTCCTTTCCCGGCAGCTGTTATCAATGTGACACACCCCCCGCCCCCAAATTCCCCCCCCCCCTACTCGCTACGTGTGCTCCCCATCCCCTCGTTTATATTCGCATTCACTTTCGCTTGACAAAGTAGCTGCCCTTGAGGCACGCATTACTCATACGCCGCGACGACCGCGTGCTTGTGTCTATGAGTCCGTGTGTCTATGAGTGTGTGTGTGCCTATGAGTGTGTGTGTGTGCGTGTCTGTGTATCTCTCTATGTGTGTGCGTGTGATTAGGATGCGTGTGCCGGAATGTTTCGTCTGGCAGTTTTATTGCCATTAGCTGGGCTCATTATCTATTGCCGCTGTCCGGTGGGTCGCTTGTTTAGATTTGTTTCCTGATTGCGAAATTTAGCCCTGTCCCCTTCGCTCCCTTTTCCCCTCCAGCTGTTATCCTCCACGGAGCAACAGTTTCTCCCTGTGCGGCATTTTATTATCATTAGATAATAATGAATATAATTTATGATCTTTCCCATGGCAATTCGAGTCTTTTATTTCAATTCACATGCACGAGAACTGGAACTAGTTCTTGCTCAGAACAGGCGTTCATTATAATATTAAAACGAGAACTGGAACAAGTTCATGCTCGGTACAACCGTTCATTATAAAATTAAAACGAGAACTAGAACTAGTTCGTGCTCAAAACATCCGTTTATCGTCATATTTAAACGAGAACTGGAACTAGTTTATGCTCAGAACTTCCGTGCATTATAATATTTAAACGAGAACTGGAACTAGTTTATGCTCAGAACTCCCGTTCATTATAGAGTGAAAATAATATTAAAACTGTCAATAAAAAAGGTCATATTAAAAAGGAGAAAAAGATAAAAGTCAGAAGCTAGAATTATTCCCCAATTTACTTAAACCTATCGCAAGTATTCGAGTATTTCTTCTCCCCCTATCAAATTTAATATTATTTTAAGCAAATTGCCAGCATTTGCTTTTCTATAGCGCAGTTTGAACTAGACATTCAGCTATAATTGAATGTGTCTATGAACTTGAACTGGTTCAAAACGCGACGTAATTCGCCGCGCTCTCATCTCTGAAACGAATGCGCGCCTACAGTTTGACACGCACTGCTCTGTGATGCTGCTGCTGCTGCTGCCACTCAAACTGTATTATCAGACGCAATAGCGCATTTTGCTTTTGTGTGACTTTTTTTGTTTTTGTTTTGTGTGTTTGCTTTTGCGCTTGTCTGTGTGTGTGTGTGTGTGTGTGTTGGTGTTTGTGCCGTGTGCTTCGTCTTCATTGCCGCTGCTTACCTTTTGAGTTAGTCACTCTTTGGCAACGAACGTTACCACACGGCGAGCGCGGCGAACGAGAGCTCAACACAAGTGTGAGTGTCATTGCATGTGAGTGTGTGCGCTTGTGTGTGTTTGTGTGCGAGAGTGTTTTGTGTTTGTGTTTTTATTTGTTGCTGCAAAGTAATGTGTGTGCGTTTGAACTGTAAACACCCTGAACGCGTGTGCATGCGAGCGAGCGAGCGAGATAGTGCGAGTAACAGCATGTAATAGACAACATTTGTGTTGGCTGGCTGCCCACTTCTTCCACCTCCCCCCGCCCCCCTCTTCGCGCCGCTCTTTAAGGTAAATGCGTAATTCGCCGCAAAAGCTGTCAATCGCAGCGAGTGAGCAAAAACACATCAATCAAAATGAAACTGAGCGGACGTCGACCGTTGCTGCTGTCTTCGCTCTTGTTGTAGTTGTTGTTGCTGCTTTCTGTTTTCTGCCAACGCAGCGGAAGAAGAAGCTCACAGAATAAACGACTCGGCAAGTGACAGGCTGAGAGTGAGAGCGAGAGAGAGAGAGAGAGAGATAGGGAGATGGCATATTGACAACGTTGCTGTTGCTGTTATTTTCTTCTTTTTTTTTACACTTGCAGAGGGTATTATAATTTTATGAGTAAATGTGTAACGTGTTGAAGGAGGCATTAATAAAAACATATACTATGAAAACTCTCCTAACGGACAATGCTATTGGGTGGAAAAAAGTTGCCCAACGGTATGTGTTCTTCTAAGAGAGTTTTCACTGTAGATGCATTTATTCTTGATCAGCATCAACAGGTAGACCTTAAGAGCTAGACATATTTACGTTCTCCTTTTTTTAACTGAGAGACGCCATAAATTATTTTCGAATTTTTTCCACTCTTGTAAATGTATGTTAAGTCCGAGTGCAGCTCGTTTACAGCGTATCTGCTAGTCGCTCACGCCCTACTGTTGCGCTCTTTCTTGTTCTGTCTGTCTCTGGTTCTGTCTGTCTCTTGCAGGCATATCATTTTGCGCTTCCGCTGCCCGCACATCCCCTCGCCCCCCTCCCTGCGCGTCTTTGCCAACAACTGTTACTCCACATTAATATTATGTACTTTTTTTTTTGCCGCCTACGCCGCTTTCTTTGTCAACCGCGCTGCCTGACCGCATTTTGCAATACTTTTTTCTTTATTTTTTTCATTTTTGAGCTGTAAAAAATTCATCGAGTAGGCTTAGTTTACATATCAATGAGTTTGCAATTGTTGTTGTTGCTTTGGCTGAGCTTTAAGCGCTTGCCTTATTAACCCATTGACGCCCCGCGATATGCGAGCGCGGCATTTGCACAGCTGTTCGCCTGAACTGAACTGAACTGAATGTCGACGGCGAATTGGGTCAAACAGCAGCAGCAGCAACAACAACAACAACAACAACCACAGCGGCAGAAACCAACCAAACTTGTCTTTGGTCACGTTGGCGGCTTGCGACAGCGACACAGCGCAACCCGAGCCGCCAACCTCTCTACCCCTCCCTAGCCCCCGGCACCCACGAACACTGTCAATATCATGCACTGTGCGAGATCGCGCCATGAAAACCGTTCTCTGACCAAGTTTTTTTTTCTCTCTTATTTTTTTTTTTTTTGTAAGTTATGAAAAGAACAAAAGAAATGCGAATTGCGAAACGTTAACCCGTTTTTTTTTTGGGGATTACAGTGAAAGCTCGCTAAAGCAAACAGCTAGAATTGCAATCTTTATGCAGAGCTAGGGAAGAATTGCCTTTATTAATCCGTTCCCCTTCAGAAAAGCTGTTCACTTTAGTTTTTAGTTCTTTTAAGTTCATTTGAACTGAACTAACCAAAAAATTCTCGATTTACATTGTATGTACACATTCACATTTATAAAATATGTAGAGACTTTAAAAGTGTTGCCTTTTTTATAATTTGCCTGCATCAAAATTAGTACGAAATGCCTTTTTAATCAAGATTTATGCTCTAAAATGATTTGGCCTCCAAAATTATATTCTATTCATTTGTAAAAAGTACATACTAACTTTTGATAATGTTTTTTTTTTCTTCGGGAATTTAACCCTTACACATTTTAATAGAAAATAAAACATTTTTCAAATTTTAATATTCCCAAATTAAAACATTATTCAAATTTCAAATATTTTTTGTAACAACGTGGCCGTTCAATCCAGGTATGACTGTATTTGAATTATGTGTAACAGCCTATTGGCAGTAGCTTATTTAATTGAAATTTTAATAGCTTAAAAACAATTAAGTATTAAATGCACACTTGTTACACACACACACACAAACACACACATACTGACAGGCAGTATGAGCTTTAAGTGAAGCTTTTTGTGGGCCTAAAAGCAGCACACGTGCAAGATTTGGTCGAGAGAGGGAGAGAGACAGTGAGGCTCGCTCAGCACTCTCTCTTGCTCTCTTATCTCCTTTGGAAGATCTATGTAACTTACTTGAGCTTCAGCTGGAAACATTGATAAATTGTTTGGCCTCGCGGCAGGCAGGTGCGAGTGTGTGCTGGCTGATAATGCTGATAAGGCGCAGGTCTCGTAAGGCCGATTCGAACTAGTTATACTAACGGGCTTACGAGCATGTATATGCCCCCCCTATGGGCGACACGTGCTCTCCCCTCGCATTTTACAAGAGCCTGGCGGTTTATATAGTCCGATGCACTTACATATATATACAAACGTTTATGAGCGACAACCATGTTGAATAAATCACAGCCAACAATTACGGTTGGGGGCTGCGCTGCAGTTTAACACATCTGATCGTGATCATGGGAAGGGTCAATGCATTCGCACACTGTATGCTTGTCAAACTGTCAAATAACACATAAAATGTAAACAAAATGTTAAACTTTGTGCCCGCTCACACACACACACACACGGTGGGTAAACGAGAGAGCGCGCGCGCTAGAACTCTTCTTCTTGGCTGTAGCTGCTATCGCCGCATCTGGCTTTACACACATACGCACGCACGCCCACTTTCGTCGTTTGTTGTCTATAGCACAGTTTGAGAATGACAGCTTGCTCGCTCGCATACTGTTGTTTTACAACTCTCTGAGCAGTGTTTGCTCTCGCCGCGCGCTGTTCTGTTTACGCACACACCTCCGTCGTCGTCGTCGCCGCCGCCGCCGCCGACGCCGCCTGCGCGCTAGCGCCTACTCAGTTGAGTTTGCGCCGTGCTGCCGCGCAGTTCGTCTACCGCGTTTGTGTTGCGCTTACGAGTGCCTTGCATACCGTTACATACATATACGTGCTTTTCAAAAGCAGCGTAATACATAACGGTAAATGCTGCCGCATCTATATATACAAACAAACACATGTATATGCATGTTGATATACAACGTGACATAACGACATAATATTGTGATTGCTTGGCTCCCCCCTCAAACGCGCTCCTCTTCTTCGTTCATCTGATTGAAGTGTGTGTTAAAGTTTCTTTTTATGCCCACGTATGCGTGCGCTTGTCTGCCTGCGTATGTGTGTGTGAGTGTGGCGTTTTCATGAACGCGTTCGTGATCTTTGAAGCAAAACACAGCTGTCTGTTTCGCCGCAAAAGCAGCAACAACAAAAACAACAACAATAATATATTTTCTGTTTTTGCCGACAAGCTGCCAGTAGCAGTCAATTTATGTAAAGTGAAAACGTTCACCAATACATAGACACACTTACATACATATATACATATGTATGCAAAGCTAGTAGCACCCAGTACTTACAGTTTGCGAGGCATTGCATATATTCGAAACTGAACGTAACTCGTTCTCACCGGTTTTACATGAACTGGCCATGCTCATGTAAGTGCAGCTCAATCGCTCTCTAATTGTAAGCAACATCTGTTCCGCGCTCTCAAACTGTTAAATATATCAATTTTGTTTTTATTTGTATTTTTTTTCGTGTTTTTGTGTGCTTTGCGTGCGCTAAAATGTTAAATAAAATAAGTAAATAGCAGACAGTCGGAAAGCACAAGTGATTTTGCCAACACAGCTAAATACACAAAATGAAATTTTCTGTTTTGTTTTTGCTTGAAACTTGCACGAATATTTTCAAGGCCAATATCACTTGTTAAAACGTTTAAGCCCAAAAACACAAACCGCGGGGTATATGGGTTCCACAAGTCAACATGCACGAAACGAACTAGTTCCTTGGATTTTGATTTCATAGAAATTAATCGCATAGTTTCGACGTAAAAGCAAAAGGTTAATTTGAATATGTTTTAAAAAAGTACAGAAGAATTGCAACAATATATTGGAAATAAATATTTATGTAATTATGGACTTACCCAAAAATTCACATAAAAAATTCAGTGTCTTAGAGTCATCTGTTAGAATGAGGGAGCTACCTAAAATATGTATATAAATATAGTATGCACGTTATAAGAAGAAGAAGAAATAACTTTTAGATTTCTTGAAAAAAAACACTTATAATCAAAGCATGAATACATTAAGGACTTATTTGAATTTTTGAGAATCGCAGAGTAGGGCGTCATAGGAAAATCCGTTTGATTAATTTTCTTGCCGCTGGGGCAGTCGACAAAGTAAAATTGTTCTGCCTTTGGCACACACATATTTAAACACGTACATATACACACACATACACGTGCAGATACTTGTTTTGTTTACAGGGTATTTGCTAGCACTGAACCTGCGTTTTATGCATTCTTAATTTTCGTTTTTTTAATTTATCTTATTTAATGCGTCGCTTTCTGCGCTGCCAAAAGGCATTGGCCCATATCAACCGCACCTGCCGCCCCTTCCCCCCTCCCTTGGCCACACATGCAAAAATGTGTTTGAGCTTTTTTTTAAAATTGTATTTTACATTTTTGCTGCTGCGTCTCTCATTCCACAAGTGCATTGAAACAGTTTGACGATCACTGCATTGAAACAACATTCACACTTTAGTATATGTGTACAGTTTTACATGTACTGCATTCAAACAGTGTCCACATGTCAGCAGATATACAGTTTGACATTCACTTTTAACTAGTTCACAAGTGCATGGGAGCAGCGCATCTACAAGAGAACAGTTTGACAGGCTACAAGAACAACACGAGCAAAAGAAACAGGCCAATTAGTCATGGCGGCGGCATTTCCGAAAATATATACATGTGTGCATGTACATACATATATATGTATGTGTGTGGGTACGTATGTAAATGGAGTGAATTGTGAATTGCGGCTATCTTCTGTTTTCCATCGCAGCACCTTCCAAAACGAAGACGCAAATTTCACAGTTTGTTGTTTTTTGTCATTAACATTTTTTGCGTGCTTTTTGTTATTCTCAAGCAGAGGCAGAGCCAAACGGCGAATTGCGTCTTTGCTTTTATTTACACACTCTAAAAAGCAAGCAGCAGGCAAGAACAACAAGAACGACAGCTTTCGTTGTGCTCCAAAAAAAAAAACGCTCACGCGTTATCGTTTTATCGATAACGTTGACGAGAACCAAAAACAAAACAAAATATCAACAAAAACGAAAGAATGAAAATAAAAACAACAACTGTGCACTGCAATTGCTTGCGCGCGCGCTCTCTCTGTCGCACGCGTTGTTTACGCTTGAGCCTATCGCGCGCGCACACACACACACACATAGGCAAACACACACACGCACAGGGCGTCAAAATTCATGTTCATGTTTATTTAATTGATTTCTAATCATTTATTTTGTGTTATTACTTACTCACGCTCTCTCGCTCTCCCTCTGTTGCTCTCTTTACAGATACGGCTGCTATGGATCCAATTTTCTTTTCACCTTCAAACGGTATACCCTCTGAAAGTAAACTCGCCACTTATATGGTAAGCTTTTATTATGTTGTTGCTATTAATATAATTATTATTGTTATTATTAATGTCATTTACGTTAAAACGCACAGTTTGAGGCTCATGAGAGTTGACAGTTTGAGAGGCACGCGCTGTGATTGACATGCAAATTCCTTACGGCCAATTTGGCTGTTTTCTAGCTAGACTTGGTTGCATACAGCGCTCCACGGCTGGAAACGGCTGACATTGCCAACTGATTTGGCTTGTTTTTGGCTGTTTATGAACCAGATTTTAATTAAGCTACTTTTACAATTGGCCTCAGCTGCTTTTTTAATGCGACAGTTCGCAACACTGGTTACGCAGTAGGCGGCTTAACGAATGACCCTGCCTAGCCTAGACATGCACAGGGACAGGCACGCATACATGCATGTTTACATATATGTGTGTGTGTGTGTGTTTATATGTATATTTACAAGTGGTACAACAACAAACAGCTGTTAAATTAACAGCTGAAGTTTGTTTTGATTGTATTTTTAATTATGCTTGCAATGTTTTTGTTTTCACTCAATTTGCTTGAAACAATTTCATTTCAATCTATAAGTCCATATGCAGCGCGTCTGTCTGACTACATATATATATATATATATATGTGTGTGTGTGTGTGTGTGTATCTATCTGTATACTTGACCGACTTTTTGCGACTGTTAACATACATATAGATACAGTGTGTACACACACACACACATCAATTGGCATTTACTGTATCTCTCAGTGTGTGTACATTAAGATATAAGCAATAACCATATTTTCTGCTCATGCATGGATTTTACTTTTCATTTCATTATTTATTTGATTTTCAATGAAATTAAATAAAAATAAAATGAATGTAAATTGCAGAAATAAACAGAAAGTAATATAAATTTGTACTTAAAATCTATTTAAAAAAAACACCTTTTGAATGACTTAAATTGGATTTATAACAAAAGAAAGGGTATACAAAGTATGTGTACATATATAAAGTGAAAGTTCTCTACCTAGTTTTCAATTTTGGACTACTCAGAGAGACGTTCACTTTAAATAGATCTCAGAGTTATAAGAAATGAAGAAAATATATGGAAAAATCTTTAAGAAAGTTACTTTAATCTTTAGAAAAGTCTTTAATAAAGCAACTTTAATCTTCAATAAAGTTACTTTAATCGTTAATAAGCAGCTTTATTAAAAATGTTCCTATCTTTAAGAAAGTTGCTTTAATCTTTCATAAAGTAACTTTAATCTTCAATAAAATTACTTTTTTAACAATTTTCCTATGATTAAGTAACTTTATTAAAGTTTTTTCCATTGTATTATTTTATTTTCTTCTTTTTTGAAATTGTTTAACAAACATCTTATAATTTTAAACATTTAAACAATGAAATATTTGAAATATTTTGCAAAATTTTCAAGATTTCTTGCGGCTAATTCATTTTTGACTCCAAATTGTCAACCAAAAAAGTTGATTTACTACTTAAAAGAGTTGTACGTACATGGAAGATACCCTTTAATGGAGTTTTCAACGTATGTCCTTTAATGATAAATTTGTATGGATGATAATTTCCTCGATATCTTCATAAAGGACTCACGTATTTACACTACACGAATTTTGACAAAAAAAAAACAAGCCTATTGCTGCTTTAATCTCTTTAATTCAAACTATCTCACTCTCTCTCCCTCTCTCTCTCTCCCACTCTCTGTGACTTCGCATGCTATCTCTCTCGCACTCTCTCCCTCTCTGTCTCGCTCTGTGTGTGTATATATCGCTCTGCGGGTGGCAGAATCGACAGAATGTTGCCCCAACGTCGGGCTATGGGCTGAATAACGGTAACGTTAACGTTAACGGTAATGGGTTCTCACTACTTAACTTGGACTCGTCCCTAGCAGTTAATAAAAAGTCTCAGGTAAAAGCAGCAATACACGCCGCCCCCTCCGAACACCCCCAACACCTCCCCCCCCCCCCCCACACACCTCTTGTTAGTAGTTAGTTTTCCAATTAACACCCAACTCTACCCCCTTAAAGTGCGTGTTGGTACGTTTCTTTTTTGTCCCCAATACTCTGTTCACAAAGTGTAAAGGATAAGTCGGTCCGTCTATAGAGCATATTAAATCCAGAGCCTAGAAGCTGCACTCAGAGAAGAAAGCGTGTATAAACTGGTTAGAATTCAAAGGGCTTCGTTCTTAAAGTAAAAACTATATTTTGGCTATTAACCAGTCTGGAGTCATACAGAAAACACCTGAATAAAGTTTGATAGGCACTTAAATTGTGCAGTTTACCGTTAAAAAAAAAAACAGCTCAATCAAATTGAAACTATTACTTAACTTGCAGTTTGGCAGTCACTTAAGGTCAGTCGAGTCATGCAGAAAACACAGCAATCTAAGTTAAGCTATTATTGGCATAAGGTTTGACAGTCACCTAAAGTCACAGTCCTCGAAAAACCGGCTTAATTTATGTCAAGCGTATTTTAACATACAGTTTGATAGTCATTAGCACTTACAGAATCAGCAAGAAAAGTGCTTAAGCTAAGGTCAGCTGTTAACTT
This sequence comes from Drosophila borealis, assembly GCA_035045885.1. NCBI lineage: Eukaryota > Metazoa > Arthropoda > Insecta > Diptera > Drosophilidae > Drosophila > Drosophila borealis. The sequence continues at coordinate 2,221,636 of JAWNOR010000164.1, read as the reverse complement.
ACAGTTTGATAGTCACTTGTAATAACAGTCTCAGAGACAATAAGAAAGGTGGTCAAGCTTATGTTAGTTACAGTTGGAAATTCACTTTAATTTGAAGTCTTAGTCATTAAGAAAACAGCTCGACATAATTCAAGCTATTATTAACAGTTTGACAGTCACCTATAGTCAGAGCCTTAGAAAAACGCAGCCCAATCTAAGACAGTTTGACATCAACTGGCATTTACAGTTTTAGAGGCAGCAAGAGAAGTTCCGAAGCCTAGGTTAGCTGTTAACTTACAGTTTGACAGTCATTTGCGTGTACAGTTTTAGAGGCAGCAAGAAAATTACTTAAGGCTAGGTTAGATTTTAAAGTACAGTTTGAACGTCACTGTCATTTAAATTTTCAGACGCAGTCAAACATTATCACGTACAGTTTGAGAGGCAGCAAGAAAAGAGCTCAATTGAATTTTCACATATTCCTCGTTCCGAACAGAGTATTGCACAGTCGGCCGCAGCCGATTGCAACAATTTAGCTAGTTTTATAAATGATTTAACTGATTTATATTTAATTATATTTTTGGTCAATTATATTTAGGTAACACCACAATCGCCCGAATTCATTCCAACGCGCATCAATTCGTCTCCCAACTTTTATCCACCATATCACATGAATAATGGCCTAAACGGCGTCAATGGGTTAACAGCCGCTGCCGCCGCCGCCGCCGCAGCCGTTGCGACAGTCGCAGCGCCCGTCTCCACAGCAACTGTTGCCGCCTCCGCCTCAACCGTGAGCATAAGCAAGTCTTCAAATGGCAGCGGCAGCTCCGCTGCGATGCTCTCCATGCAGAAAACGGCTGTCGTTGCAACTGTTAACATTGCGCAACAGCAACAACAACAACAGCAGCAGCAACAACAGCAGCAACAACAGCAACAACAACAACAACAGCAGCAACAGAAGCAGCAGCAGCAGCAACAACAGCAACAATCTTCCCTGGTGAACGATCAAGTTGCTGGCAGCTCGGCGCCAATTGCAATTATACCGAACCCGGCGGCGGCACCATTTGTCAGCAACATGTCCGCCCAGACGCCGCTCAAGGCGCGCGCTGCTCTGATGCGGCAGGAGTCGCCGACGGCGGCGCTTATCGGTGGCGAGAAGTCGCCGCCACACGGCATGACGCCGCACGGCGCATCGCCCATACCCACAACATTGCCAGCGAGCGTGCATCAGGTGAGTTATCAGCTTAGTGGTGGGAGCGTATCGTGAGTGCGTGTCACGCACGACTTAAGCGACGACGTGAGCTTAAAGCACGATTTAAGGTTATTAAATCAAAGTCACAAGCATTAAATATCTAGCTAGAGATGGGAGCGTGACGTGACTGCATGTTAACAATAGATTAGAGCATGCCTTAGCTGCGTGTCACGCACGACTTAAGCGACGACGTGAGCTTAAAGAACGACTTGAGGGAAAAATATGTCACAAGCATAAAATAACTAGTTAGAGATGGGAGCGTGACGTGACTGCATGTTAATAATAGATTAAAGCGTGCCTTTACTGCGTGTCACGCACGACTTAAAGACGACCTGAGTTTAAAGCACGACTTGAGGAAATAATATCAAAGTCACAAGCATAAGATATCTAGATAGAGATGCGAGCGTGACGTGACTGCATGTTAATAATAGATTAGAGCGTGCCTTAGCTGCGTGTCACGCACGACTTAAGCGACGACGTGAGCTTAAAGCACGATTTGAGGAAATAATATCAAAGTCACAAGCATAAGATATCTAGCTAGAGATGGGAGCGTGACGTGACTGCATGTTAATAATAGATTAGAGCGTGCCTTAACTGCGTGTCACGCACGACTTAAAGACGACCTGAGTTTAAAGCACGACTTGAGGAAATAATATCAAGGTCACAAGCATAAGATATCTAGCTAGAGATGGGAGCGTGACGTGACTGCATGCTAATAATAGATTAGAGCGTGCCTTAGCTGCGTGTCACGCACGACTTAAGCGACGACGTGAGCTTAAAGCATGATTTGAGATTATCAAATCAAAGCCACAGGCATAAAATATCTAGATAGAGATGCGAGCGTGACGTGACTGCATGTTAATAATAGATTAGAGCGTGCCTTAACTGCGTGTCACGCACGACTTAAAGACGACCTGAGTTTAAAGCACGACTTGAGGAAATAATATCAAGGTCACAAGCATAAGATATCTAGCTAGAGATGGGAGCGTGACGTGACTGCATGCTAATAATAGATTAGAGCGTGCCTTAGCTGCGTGTCACGCACGACTTAAGCGACGACGTGAGCTTAAAGCATGATTTGAGATTATCAAATCAAAGCCACAGGCATAAAATATCTAGATAGAGATGCGAGCGTGACGTGACTGCATGTTAATAATAGATTAGAGCGTGCCTTAACTGCGTGTCACGCACGACTTAAAGACGACCTGAGTTTAAAGCACGACTTGAGGAAATAATATCAAAGTCACAAGCATAAAATAACTAGCTAGAGATGCGAGCGTGACGTGACTGCGTGTCACGACTGGCGTGAAAAGTATTCAATAAGAGTTGGGAGCGTGTCCTAACTTTGTGTTACGCACGACTTAAGCGATTAAAATGAATAAAAGTCAAACATAGAATATCTTGCTAGAGATGGGAGCGTGTCGTGAGTTCGTGTCGCGCACGTGCGACTCAAACACAACATTAAATAATTTGAAGGCTTAACATTGAGATGAAGATTCAAAAATATCTAGTTAGAGATGGGCACGAGTCGTGATTTGGTATCACACACAGCGTGACAAGCAGCGATTCAAATATATGACAAGCTTAAACTATTTAATTAGAGATGGGAGCGTGGCGTGAGTTAATGTCAGGCACGACTCGAATACGATAGAAAATAAAAACACGACCTTGCGTTAATTTCAGAGCTGAACATACAGATGAAGCTTAAAATATCTAGTTAGTAATGGGCACGTGTCGTTTTTAGAGATGGGAGCGTGTTTTGAATTCGCGACATGCACGAAATAACACGTGGAACAAGAAGGCACGATTTTTCATATTAGAGAAGGCAGCGTATCGTGAAATTGTTTCACGCACGAAAAGTCTTGTCGAGTCACGAAAGGCAACACGACACGCGCCCATCTCTAATACCAAATGAATTTCGTAGCGGCCAACTAACGTTTTGTATATTTTTGTTGATTGACAGGAGAACGTGGGCGGCACCATCTACTTTTATCCGACTGCCAATGCACCGAACAACCAGCCGGTGGTCAATTCGGTGGTGGTAGACGCCGCACATCCGGCACATCCGGCCCATCATGGCGTTGTCAATGCTGTGGCACCGTTGAGCGCTGTGCCCGCGCAGCTGTTGTATGCGGGTCATGTGTATCCGGGGCCCGCGTCGAATGTGATTGCGATGCAGCCAAAGACGCAGCTGGAATCGGCCTTCTTTATGCCCGACGAGATGCGCTCCGATATACTTGCCCGCAACGAGATCTCCAATCTGATTATGGACGCTGCGGAGGCGGCACAGCACGCCCTGCCCCTCGAGGTGGACAACTATCATGCGCTCTATCCGCTGGAGCCGCCGGCGCAACCGATGCACACGAAACTAACGCTGCCGGCGAGCACCTACCGGGCCACGCACAATAGCACAGGGTTCAAGTATTGCCTGAGAAGATTACACGGTGAGTTGAGTTGACGAGTTGTAATGGAGTGGGAGGAGTCTGCTTGGAGCACAAGTGTTGCTCGTCCTCTCTGATAAAGGCGTGCAGTATTCGTGCTTGGGTTAAATCGTTTGCCTCAAACTCAATCAATCAGTGTGCGAATGAATGATTCATCAAACCCGGTTGTTCGAACTGTTCGAGTCAACAACACGTTCGAGCAAACATGTATGTTCGAGTTGGAAGCGAGCTCAAACAGCTCGAAATTATTTTTTTGATTGAACTGCAATCTAAACCTGAGCTGAGCTGAGCAGAGACAAACTCTTTGTCCAGTTACTTTTTCCTCTGCCCCCCATTGCCCTGCATCGGTTAAATCCTTCTCCTCAAAAACTTGAATACTCGAATAAATGATTCATCAAACCCGCTTGCATACACCCAAACGAAGATCGAACTGCTCAACAACAGGTTCGAGCTAACATGTATGTACGATTAGCTCGAACACAAACAAATACGTCGAGTTTGAAGCGAGTCCAAACAGCTCGAGCTTATTTATCTGCAACTCGAACAGTTTGAGGCTTGACTCGTTCGAGCGAAATTATACTTGAAGTATCCGGAACGCGTTTCTTGCCCAAAGATCCCTTCACCAGTTCCCAGTCTTCGCTCAGCTTTCTAATAACTGATCTAATATTTTTGCTTTCTCTGCTTTCTAGGCTTTCGATTGCAGTCCACAAAATGTATGGCGCTCGTGGAGATGTGGAAGAAGCTGCAGCACACGAATGTGGTGCAGTTGCGTGAGGTGTTTACGACAAAAGCATTTGGTGATAACTGTAAGTGAACACAATTTATCGAGTGTGCACTGTACACAATATTATGTTATGTTCCATCCAACAGCCTTAGTATTAGTGTACGACTACTATCCCGGCTCACAGACATTGCTAGCCAAATACTTTACGCCAGCGCCAGAGACCAACGGCTACACAGATCCATTCCAAGGCGAGGCACGCCCCTTCAGGTCAGTCTAAATCGAAATCGAAATCGAAATCGAAATCTAAACCCATTCAATCTAACTCTATATTGTATTGCAGTCATAAGAGCAACATGCAGCGCACAAATAACGGACCTTTGCTGCCCGAGTCGACAATTTGGTCGATCATAATGCAGCTGACCGCGGGCCTGAGGGCCATACACCAAGCGGGACTCGCCTGCAAGTGAGTGCAACAACAAACTACAACAAACTGTCTGGGCGAACTTCATGGGTGCTTACTGTACGAACTTTATGACGTTCAGGGTTTTAGTGCTTATAAATGGGAGAGGCGTAGCCAAAAACTTAAATATTGTAAAGTCTTGTATACTAGACGAGAGTCTAAATACGAATTTTATGCTGTTAAGGTTTTCAATGCTCAAATATGGCATCCAAATGTGTGTAGATCCCAAAGCCCAAGCATATACCACCAACAATAGATTGACTATAACTCCAAAAGTAGATAGTTTCCCTTTTAAAGGGAATAAGGGTAACCAAAAAGTAGACTAGACGACAGTCTAAATACCTCTTGGGCGATTACTGTACGATCTTTAAGCTATTTGGGGATTCATTGCTTAAATATGAATTAGGGCTATCCGAAAAGTAAACTTTTCCTGGGCTGTATTAAACGAGATTCTAAATACCAAATTTGGTGTCTCTAGCCCTTATAATACCCGAGATATGCTCAAAAACAGAATTTCTACATCGATTTTTATCGATTTCTCCGAAACGGACCTAGTTATCGATGATGGGAAACGAAGTTCATCTCGCGGGCAGCAGATGGCGCTGCATTCAAAATTATCCCTGCCTCTTATGTTTTTTGAGATGGACGAGTTTATAAATGCAGACGGACGATCAGACTAGTTGACAGACGGACATAGCTAGATCGATTGGGTTCTTCATACTGATCTATATATATATATACTTTATGTGGTCTATATATACTTTATGTGGTCGAATAGGCGTTCATTTGCCCGATAAAAACGGACAAACGATTAGAATTGTTGACAGACGGACACGGCCAGATCGACTGGGTTTATCGTTTTGATTATGAATATAGTATATATACTCTATTATGTCGGAAATGGTTCCTTCTTCCCTTACATACACATACATAAAAACGAATATGCCTTTCTAGCCACATTCAAATGGTTCAGGTCATAAAAACTAGAACTGAATATTCATATAACTTAGGTTTGGTTTAATAGAGTAGTTATCAATTAATATTATATACTTACCTGACTCCATCTCACATTCCCTTTATATCTTATACAAAACTCTCGCTAATCTCTCTTGCTTATTTGCCTTTCAGAATACTAGATCCCACAAAGATAATTGTGACAGGGAAACGTGTGCGCTTTAGCTCCTGCTGCATCTCGGATATCACGCAGTTCGATCCCAATGCGGCCAATCCCTTGGCGCTGGTCAATATGCACCAGCAGGTAAGCCGGCTATTATATACATATATAGTGTATTTATGCAGTTGGTTAACTTTTGTCTCCGTCTTTGCAGGACGATCTGACCGCACTGGGACGCTTAGTATTAGCGCTGGCCTGTCGCTGCCTGCAGTCCGTGCAGCGCGACAATGTGCAGTCCAGCATCGACATGGTAACCAGAAACTACTCCACCGATCTACGTAATTTTATTGTGTAAGCAAAGTCAATTGGATATATACATATATAGAAACTATATAGTTAATCGAACTTTTGTTTAGTTACCTCTTCACCACGAATAACCGCCGCTCTGTAACGGATCTGATGCCCATGATTGGCGCCAGGTTTTATACGCAGCTGGACGCGCTGCAGGCTCAGGTGGATAAGCAGGAGGATGAGCTGGCCAAGGAGATGGAAAACGGTCGTCTATATCGCATTTTAGTTAAACTGAACAGCATCAACGAACGACCCGAGTAGGTCAAGACCTTCTAAAAGCTTTAAGAACTATTCTAAGACTTACTCTTTCTCTACTTTGTTGACAGCTTCAACTTGGACTGCACTTGGTCGGAGACTGGTGATAGATATATGCTGAAACTATTCCGTGATTTTCTATTTCATTCCGTCACTGAGGATGGCCGACCCTGGCTGGATCACGCACACATTGTACAATGCCTCAATAAGCTGGACGCGGGCTCCATCGAGCGCGTAAGTTGCAAATATACAGAAGGATATCGAACGACGAGCGTCTCTCTGTTTTATTTTTTATCAACCTAGTTATGAACCCAATTAATGTATACACTTTTCTCACTGCAGGTGCAATTGATGTCACGCGATGAGCAATCGGTACTAATTGTCTCCTATGCTGAACTCAAGAATTGTCTGGAGAACGCCTTCTCCGAGCTGATGTCGAGTGCGGCCAATTGAGCGGCGTCAGGAACAGCAAAAGCAACAGCAGCAGGAAAACACACGCCCATGTTCATGACCGCCCCCGCCCCCTCCATAAGAACACACCTCCACCCTTCCCCTACTCGACCACAAGCAACTACGATTAAATGGTTTAAGATATAAGAGAAAAACATTCATTATACTAAGACATTTTGGCGCATGCCCTTTAAATAAGTAAATGATGAATATAAAACTTAAAAGAGAAAAAAACAAAACAAAACAAAACAAAAATCAACATAAATAAATAATAATTAAAAAATCAACTACATACGCAGATTTATATTGTTAAGCCAAGCAAAAAGATAATGATAAAGATGAAAAAACAACAACAACAACAACAAACTGATATCCAATGTTATGTTAGATCTTAACTACATTTTAGGCATTTAAACTTACATACAACACCAACAACAACAACAACAAATAAACCAATAACAACAAACAGAAAAGGAGCAAAAAAAACTTTTTAAAAACGAAATCTCTTCAAAAAGAAAAAAATACAAAAAAAATGTCAAAAAAGAGCAAAATATACAACAAAAAAAACGTAAACAAAAAAACTGTAAAAAAAACTTGCAAAATTTGTTAAAACACAAAAAAAGCGAAACAAAAAAGTACGAAAAAAAAGAAGCAAAAAGTTGATCTATTTTTACAGAGCTAAACGAAAAAGAGGAGAAAGAAAGTATTTATATGTATTGAAAAGTCTAAACTAAAAAAAAAAAAAGAAAACGAAAACAAAACTCAAAAAACAAACAAAAAACGTAAAATTCAAACGAAAGCAAAATTTGTGCAGTGCGAAAATGTTGAGCGACAGCAAAAAGTAAAATGGAAAAGTTGAAAGAAAATTGCGCGGAACCACACCAGAAAAAAATATGTTTTAAGCATTGTCTGAGCGCCTGCCCCTAAAGAAAACCCCTACAGCAACAACAACAACAACAACTACAACACAACAACAACAAAAAAACATTTCTTATTTTTCAACTAATATTTTTATAGCGAAATATTTTTTAAACGAAAAGGATTTAAGCAAAAATGTAATTGCAAATGAAACTATGTATTTGTAAAAAGTATAAAAATTGTTGTAATAAGCAGAAGATGAAAGAATAAGTCTAAAAAAGGAAGTTGATAAAAGAACATGCAAAGCGACGCACAGCGCGACTTGGCAAGTTGCTCAAAACACAATACAAAAGCAAAAACAAAACGAAACGAAATGAAAATGAAACGGAAGCGTAACCGGAAACGGAAACAGAAACGTCTAGGCCACACAAAAAACAAAAAAAAAACAAAAGCAGAGGAAACGATAACGTCTAGGCCACACACAGCGTGATATGTATATACATATATACTAATTTTTGTACATGTACAACTCTTGATGGTCTTCGGTCTTTGAGAATGCAATATTTATAATGGTTTATACATATTATTTATCACACACACACACCTTTTTAAAGCACGCTCCAAAATTTGCAAGTACAACAAAACTTACTTAAAAGTCTGGGTATATATATATACACAAATATATATATATATATATATTATTTTAAAGGCCGCATATCACGTAACCGATCTAAATCCAAAAACCACAAACAAATGGCTTCAACCACTCAAAAAACCACCAGCAAAATTGTCATAGAAGTTTTTGATTTATGTTTAAGCCCCATTAACAATTATTGTTGCCGAATGCTGTGGCTCGATCTTATACACCTTTATATATATATATGTATATCTACAACTTTATGCATTATTATTTTTTGTTGTTGCACACCATTTTTTTTACACCAAACGTTTTGTTTTTGGCTTACTTTCTTCTTCTTTTTTTCCCTCGCCCCCTCTAAATACTTTCTTGTACGCCCCTCGTTTTCACGCCTCTTTCTGTTTGTGTCAGGCATCAATTGCATACTCGTACTTTTCTTTTTAAGTTATTGTGTACTTCAAAGTAAGACTAATTAATTAGTTATAAATTTTATTATTAAAAAAAAAACAAAAAACAAACGAAAACCTACAAAAAAACAAAATGTAAAAGAAAACTTTTGAGAAAAACCGATACAAAAAAAATAATAAAATGTTTAAAGAAAGTTTTAAAGTATCTTTTCTTGAGTAGGCTAAAAATCAACTTTCCCCAGCCAAAAAACTAACTGTAGGTTAACAAACACTCTACACCAGTGTTGCCAGCCGCCTCAAAAAGTTTCTGATACCCTGTTATAAATAGCTGGAGACTGTTTCAAACTGCAGCTGTTTCCGGCCGACGACCTTTGAAAACAACCCAGCAGCTAACATATGTCAATCCATCTATGCCATAACAGGGTCTTGCATCTTTCAACATTTAACACATCGACATATATTATTTAGTTGGGCCGAAATCCTGGCGGTACTGCAATACCAGGCCAACCCGCGACAGAGGTGGAGCAAGCTCCTAGCACTCCGTCAAATTCCAAAAATCAGTTTAACATTTGTTGTCCTCCGATGGAGGATCTATCAGATGTTAAGCTGATAAGAACAGATACTACACTTTGATCTTAGCCATAAGGCCGAGAAGCGATAACTAGTTACCGTTATTCCAGCCTATACTCATTGCCAGTTAGCCAAAACCAGTTGAGAACTCGAGCGCAGCAACAGGACGGCTCATGCGCAGTTCGCAAGCATTACACATTGGTGGTGGTTTTGCCCGCGCCGCAAAGTATGCTTTAAATTGTTTGCTTTCGTTAACTGACAAGCGCGCTGTAATTCCCAAATGGTTCTCTCGGCGACTGCATGGTGTGGTCGCTGTTGAGCGTGTTTGAATTACTCTGGCTTCTCTTCAGTTGTCGAATAAATCTTTCGCCTTTTACTAAAGATTTCCGTGGAGAGGAGCACTCTAATGAGTCTAAAATAATTTTTGCTAGCGCCCGATTGCAAAATTGGGCCATTAATTAATGCATATAGAGAAGTTATAAATAAGCACTTAAACATCTACACACACATACATTTTTGATTGTTGTTTATTTTAACTATATAATTACAACGTATAATACAAATTTTACAATTAAAACTTGAAAATGTTAAACTTTTGGGTCAACATTTAGGGTATATTTGTGTTCGTGTTGCGTTTTGCGGCAAAATTTGAGGCAATTTGTGATTTTTATAAAATTTATAGGGCAATTTTTTTTGTTTGGGCTTTAAATTTGTCTTGTTCTTGTTACTCGATCAGTTTTCTTATGTGATTATCACAGTTAAATATATAAAAGTTCGGCCGCTGCTAAATACCCTACTTTTTCAAATAAAATTTTCGAATTTAAATCGAACGGCAAATGCGAAAGCTAAGTGGAGGATATGTATATATGTGTGTGTGTGTGTGTGTGTGTGTGTATGTGTTCTGGTTCACTTTTAAACAGTGTTGCCAACTTTCGATTGGGAAAAGTAACTGAAATCGATGTTGAAAAGTAGATGAGTTGGCAACACTGTTTCTACATTGTTGTGCAATCCTTTTTAGCTACATCATATAAACTACTTAAACTTAAGCTTTAATTAGAACTTATATTTAGTACAAAAAATTCAGCTGATTTTGAGCAAACTTTTGAGTATTTTTCGCGTTAGTTTGTGGGGCTTGGCGGGGGCGGGCGGGTTTGCGGGCAGCAGACGTGTCTCGTGGCAGTTTTGCATTTCAACTTAAACTAAAAGGGTAAAGAGGGGGGGGGGGAGGGGAGGGGACGCATCATTTAATAATGTATGTATGTATTAACAACTTGAAAAGGCCAACAAGGCCCGGACAAAGCTCCTTTTAAACCCTTTTCGAGTCACATCGGGTCGCTTAGGCGGGCGCCTCTGTTGGCGCGTGGCAGCCCTCCACGTTCTCGGGCCAATCGCAGACGTTCTCCTGCGGATTGAAGACCAGGTTGGCCGGACACGGCATATGATGCTTGCGCTCGCCCTCGCACATATAGTAATGCGTGCAGTCGGCCCAATCCTTGTGGTAGCTAATATGCCCGTCCTCCTCCGCGCAGGTCACATCATGCGCTGCACATGAAAAGAGTTTGCTTAGTCGAAATAACTATCGCTAAGTATTCGTTTCTATACTTACGATCCTTTGTTGTGTATGCGCCGCGTGGACCGTGCGACTCGTAGGGTCCGTCGTATTCCAGCTCAACCTTGTAGTCCTTCAGCTCATCGGTTAAGGCATTCAGCAAAGGATATTTGCCATTGCCGCAGCGTCCGGAGAAGTCATCCATATCAATCGACCAGACCATGATGCCGCCAAAGCCCTGCTCCTTTAGCCACTCCGTCTAAAAAAGCAGAGAATATAGTTGTAAATATTAATAAAGGTATCATTTTACTTGCAAGTTCAATTCACTAAAACAATTCAATTTGTTTATTTGTGTAGCGTTCATTCGAGTCGAACTATCGATCAGCTCCGTTAAAATTATAATTTTAAATTCTAATATATATTTGTGGTCACAGTAATCAATTTATTTTGTGCACAACTCGCAAATTTCAATGTAAATAAAAAAGGCCTCAATTCAACGAACAATCAAAATCAACTTAACGAGCGAATACAGCCGTCAAATGAACTACTTAACGATAAAGCAACTCAAATGAGCGACTCAGCAATTTTAAGTATGAACAACTGAACGAATGACATTTGAATTAACGAGCAACTAGAACGTAGTTCAGAACTGAATCAAATGAACTACATAACTAATGAATGACTGAACGACTAAACGACAATTTAGGATACAAATGAACGACTGAACGAATTGAAACTCAAATTGGCGCTTGAATTAAAGATCAACTGAAACTTTGTTAAGAACGGCTTCAAATGAACAACATAATTTATGAGCGACTCATTAATTTGAACGACTGAACGATTAATTACTCGAAATGGCACTTCTTTCAGTTTGAAGATTAGTTCAATTGAACGACTCAATCAATTTTCTAAGCTTTAAGATTAGCCACTGCCACAACTTACCTTGGTTTTCAGTGAACGCTCGTCATCGAAGCCCACCCATTGATTGCCTCGGTAGGCGAAGGGCACCTGCTGCTCGGAGTCCCACACCAGAGTTGTATTGTCAGCTGCCAGGAAGGAGCAGACCTCATAGTAGCTAAGGAAGCCCGCCTCGCTGGTGAACTTGCCGGCCTTGCCGCCGCCCGACGAGGGTGAACCGATATCGAATTGTGTCTCGTTGACCAGCTCAAAGCTGCGTCCATATGTGGGCATACCGATGAGCAGCTTCTCCTTGGGCGCACCCTGTTTCACCCACTCGCGTGCGCTGTAATCGACGGTCAGTTTCTTCTGGTAGCCGGTGGCCGACTCCAGGGCAAACAGCGGCGAATTGTGGCCCACTGTGCGCTCCCACTGGCCATGGAAATCGTAGGTCATCACATTGATAAAGTCCAGATATTTGGAGATCTCCGGCACATCGTAGCCGGCGGCGATGGCCTCAAAGGAGGCGGGCACGGCTGCAGTCAGCAGTAGGCGTGGCAGGCCCGAAGATTTGGCCTCACCCTCGAAGGCAACACGCAGCTCGCGCAATAGATTTACGTAGGCGACACGATCCTCGGCGCCGCGCGGATATTCCCAGTCGACATCCAGGCCGTTGAATTTGTAATCCCTCAAAAAGTCAATAGCTTCGTAGACGAACTGGTTCATGCGGAAAACGTTCGAGGTGAGCTCCTTGAAGGGCGTCGAGCCAAAGGCCCAGCCGCCAATGGCCAGCAGAATTTGCAGATCCGGATTTGTATCCCGCAGGGCAATAACGCTCTCATAGTTCTCGGGATCATCATCGGTGGCCTCCGTCAGCTTGTAGTCCTGCAGCGTGGCAAAGGCATAGACAATGTGTGTGCAGAGCTTGGGATCAATGTTGTCCGGCTCGAATTTTCCGGCGCCGGGACGCTTGGCAGACCAGCTGGTCAAGTAACAGAAGACCTGAGCGGGACGTGCTGCAAGTAATCAAAGATTATTTAGATGATATATGTATACGATGGGTGGCCCATGGATGACTTACTGTTCTGGTCGATGGCATTCGCACCCGACTTGATGCGTTGTTTCTTCTGCGTCTGCGGCTTGCGCACCTTCTTGAGAACCTCATCAACCGAAATCTTAATGGGCTCCGGTTTCTGTAATTCGAAATAGATGAGATTAGACTTGGTATGGAACATACAGAAGAATCTTAATTTCTTAAGAATTTAAATTGAATTAGTTTTCATTTAAAAAATGGGAAAAGAACTAATGTGGAAAATGTGGTTCACCAACAAAACGTAAGATCGTTAACATTGGTTCAAATCGTGAACTGGTTCAACTACAAATTGATAAGAACCAATGTAAAGAACTAAGTTGCTCGTTGACATTGGTTCAAATCGTGAACTGGTTCATCTACAAATCTTTTGGGCTTACCTCTTCTTCGATGTCCTCGAATGTGGCTGCAATGGCTGTCCAGTTGACGTCCTTGGCCTCCTTGCCGCGCGATATGCCCAGCAGCTCCTCGCGCATGGCGCCAATCAGTGGATACTTGACATTGCCGCCGCACACCTCGCCCTTGAAGTCGTCCATGTCTATGGTCCAGACCATGGCGCCGCCGAAGCCATTCGTTTTGATCCATTGCATTTTATTTCTAATGGCGCGCTCATCGTCGAAGCCCACCCACTGATCACCGTCGACCATGTAGGGCACCTTCATCTCCTCGTCCCAGACATAGACGGCGCCGTTGAGCAGCATCTCGCAGATCTCGTAATAGGCCAGGAAACCGCTCTCCTTGGTGTAGACGCCCTCGCGACCACCGCCCGTGGCGGGCGCATTCGGTCCATGCTTATCCGTGCTGGCCAGCGTAAAGGAGCGTCCATATGTGGGCATGCCAATGATCAGCTTTTCCTTGGGTGCGCCCATTTTGACCCACAGATTGGCGGCATTATCCACCGACAGCTGCTTGCGCCACTCCGAGTCCGACGAAGGGGCATAGCTGCAAACAGGGAGAGCTTTGTTAGAGACTAGAAGCTGGTATAATTATGCCCAGATGGAAAGGAGTTAAGCATTGACCCATCTTGGAGCTGGAGACTCGAAATTCGGGTACTTACAGTGGTGCATTGTGTCCCGTTTCGCGCTCCCATTTGCCGTGGAAATCGTAGGCCATCAGATTGATAAAGTCCAGATAGCTGGCAATGGCGGGCACATCGTAGCCGCCGCGCACATTGTCCGGACCGACGGGCACAGCCGCGGAGAGCAGGAGACGCGGCTGCTTCAGCTCCTGGGCCTCAGCATCGAATGCCTCGCGCAGCTCCTTCAGCAACAGCACAAAGTTCTTCTTGTCATCGGTGCCCTTGGGGTACTCCCAATCCATGTCCAGGCCATCGAAGCCACGCTTACGCAGAAAGGGTATAGCCGAATAGACAAACGTTTGGCGCGTGTAGCGTGTCGCCGACATGTCCTTGAACTTCTGTGTGCCAAAGGACCAGCCACCAATTGCGAGCAAAATCTGTTGGATAATTCAATAAGAAGAAAATAAATAAACGTATATAAAAACGGGAAATTGATGCGTGATTTGAACCAGCCACCTCTCCCTTACTGACTCGACGTCAGCTTCCCAGCTCTTACGGTTTGGGCTGTATGTTGATGAGTCAGTCAGTCGGTCATTCAATCAGTCAGTCAGTCAGTCATTCAACCAGTCAGTCAGTCATTCAATCAGTCTGTCATTCAATCAGTCTGTCATTCAATCAGTCTGTCAGTCAATCAGTTAGTGAGTCGGTCTATCATTCAGTTAGTCAGTTAGTCAGTCATTCAGTCATTCAGTCATTCAGTCATTCAGTCATTCAGTCATTCAGTTAGTCAGTTAGTCAGTTAGTCAGTTAGTCAGTTAGTCAGTTAGTCAGTTAGTCAGTTAGTCAGTTAGTCAGTTAGTCAGTCAGTCAGTCAGTCAGTCAGTCAGTCAGTCATTCAGTCATTCAGTCATTCAGTTAATCAGTCAATCAATCAGTCAGTCAGTCAGTCAGTCAATCAATCAGTCAGTCAATCAAGCAGTCAGTCAATCAATCAATCAATCAGTCAGTCAGTCAGTCAGTCAATCAATCAGTCAGTCAATCAAGCAGTACGGCAATCAGTCTATCAGTCATTCAATCAGTCAGTCAGTCTATCAGTCTATCAGTCAGTCAATCTGTCAGTCAGTCATTTAATCAGTCTGTCATTCAGTCATTCAGTCATTCAATCAGTCTGTCAGTCAGTCATTCAATCAGTCTGTCAGTCAATCAATCAATCAAGGCAAACTAGTTTATCTATGTAGTTCTTCAATCAGTCTGTCAGTCAGTCAATCAATCAAGGCAAACTAGTTTATCTATGTAGTACACTTACCTTCAGTTTGGGATTGGCCTTGCGCAGGCTCATCATGCGCTCGTACAGACCAGGAACATTATCCTTAGTCTCGTCGTTCGATTCATAGGAGCTCAGCTTGCCCTTCTTCAGCCAGCCGAAGGCAAAGATAATGTGCGTGCACAGATCGGCGGGTATATCCTCTGGCACAAACTTGCCAATTTTCACACGATATTGCGACCAGTTCGTATAGTAGCAGACGATTTTTGGCGTTCCATCGTCCACCTTTGTCTTCTTGCCCTTCAGCGATGAGCCGCTGGCCACGAGCGCGGTGCCGCCGGCGGCCGCTGCTGCTGCTGCAGCAGCTCCACCGCGCAGCTTGGACTTGGAGCGCAGACGCGTTCGGGTCACGCGTGTGGTCGAGGCGGGCTCCTGATCGATGCGCTTCTCAGCGACGGGCGCTGCCGTTGACTTCTTGGAGGTCAATAAATTGCTGCGCGAGGAGCTGCTCACCGTCGTGGGACGTCGCAGACGCCGGCGCGTCTTGGCTGCAAATGAAAATTGATTAATGATTAAATCTATATTTTATTTTTTTTATTTTTTATTTTTTTCCTAGGCTTTTTTACTGTATGAAATTTTTGAAATTTTACAAGAGTATTTTAAAGATACAGCTTTAATTCGTATGTCGTTCAGCACTGACCCAAAAAGCTATCAAATGACAGCTGAACATCATTTGGCTCTCAACACACTCGAACATCAATCATCATCAATCATTGACTATTGATTATAGCTCTTGCAACGTCGATCAAAGCACTCGATGGCATATATCAAGTGGCTATTATTTAAAATAAATCTTGAGCTGTCAGGCAAATTAACTTTGATTATATTCCAGTCCATTTGACAATGTCTGTCTATTTAAAGTTTTGTTGTTTTAATGAAGATGCATGATAATATGTTTACATTAATGATACTGGCTGTACGTAAATACTTGGGCAATTAAAGTGTGGCTGTTTAATACCTGTTTTTCGTGAAATTAAAAACGATTTCAAATTGTCGCCAGCCGAAATAACAATGCAAAATTATGGCGAATGTTGCACGTCAGCGTCAGTCAGCTAAAGCGTGCAATTCGCGACATTTCTGCTTAAAACCGGTCCAAATAAATATTTCATCTAGCAGCGGGCCTCTCACTGCGCAAGCCCACACAGCAAAACAAGACAAAACAAAGACGAAGTGTTCCATTTATGGACTTCGGCTATACGAATAAGCGCATGCAAGTGTTTCAGCTTTTGCTGGGGGGTTGCCTTGTGCTTATTTTTAAATTGCGTTGTGGCTCGCAGTTCTAGTGCCAGCTAAGTCGACGGTGTTGTATCTGGGGATATAGCTCAGTGGTAGAGCATTCGACTGCAGATCGAGAGGTCCCCGGTTCAAACCCGGGTGTCCCCTAGGTAAACTTTTTACAAATAATTCTTTTTATCAGCACTTGAATTCAATACTCCTAATCTGTTTGTTCTATTTATAATTTAAAACACGAACTTGTTGTTGCTTGGCGAATGTAGCTCCAATGGCTGCGAATAGTAGTGTGGGGATATAGCTCAGTGGTAGAGCATTCGACTGCAGATCGAGAGGTCCCCGGTTCAAACCCGGGTGTCCCCTTGGTAAACCTTTTTGTTGCTTCTTGCCTTATGCTTTGAATTTTAATTTTTTTGAATAAAAGGAACGGGTGTGGCTTATTTTGAAAGTTTGTTGCACAAAAAGCACAAGAAAATAAATTAATTTGTATGAATATTGCTTAAGATTAGCCCAACATTCCTGTGTCTTTTCAAAATGGTACATTGACGTATGGCAATCCCTTATAATTATAATTTATTTTGTGTTTATCTACCTTCATCAATAACCGCTCTAATATTGATGAAAGTAATTTGCAGCATTACATCATTTTAATATACAATGAACAAAAGGTTAAATATTACCACACAACAGTATTGAGCGAATTCACAGCGAATTGGCTCAATTAAATGTTTAGGCAGCGAGCGTCCGCATGGGGATATAGCTCAGTGGTAGAGCATTCGACTGCAGATCGAGAGGTCCCCGGTTCAAACCCGGGTGTCCCCTGATTTTTTTTTTTTCAATATTCATTTACTGATTTTTGTTAAATAAGACAATCTTTTTGCCTCAATTAAATAATATATTTGATCAATTTCAGCAATAATTAGCTGCACATTAATTATATCAGCATCCATTTATCTTAATTTAAAGCAGTGGTTTTTGTTGTCTTTGTTGTTCAAGCAATTAAAAAACTGTTTCGCATGTTCCGAAACATGTTTTCTTGATTTATCAAACCACATAGCACATAATGCAATGTCATTTAGGAAACATGTTGCTCTTGCTGTTTCATGATAATGGGACAGATAAAAGAAATCAAAGCACAAACGCAACAACAATGGGCTGTTTATCAACTTCCGCCTCGGCTGGTCTTTCTTTCAAGCTTGAGAAGGAAACTCCCACACACACATAAACTGAATGCTGTGTTAAAACTTTAGCAGCTGTTCTTGGCTAAATTAGCGCTGCTTACATAAGTGGGGATATAGCTCAGTGGTAGAGCATTCGACTGCAGATCGAGAGGTCCCCGGTTCAAACCCGGGTGTCCCCTTGGTAAACCTTTTTGTACTATTAATCATAATATTTAATTCTTCTTTTTGTACTTACTCTGTGCGCTGTCTGTGGAGGGCGAGAGCAAAACAATCAGCAGACATATCACAAAGGCGATTCGCAGCAAACGCGGCGGCAACTGTGAAAGAAACAAACATCAACATGTTAATGGCGATTAATCAGAGTTGTTATGTACATGATTATTATGTATAAATATTATAAAATGATTTATGTGGGGGCAGGGCACGTCAAGTTTCAGCAAATTACGTGGCACTTGACAGCAATGGATTTTAATTTGCCGCCGTGAGAAGGTCAGAGCACGATCGTCGTTCGTCGTTCGCGGCCCTTCGACTACTCTCCACTCTCCACTCCACTTAACTCTCCACTCCAGTTTGTTCACACCGAAGTGGTGCCCAAAAAGATTACAAACAAAAGACGCGTTAATTGCGCCAAGCGGCCAGCTCTTGACATTGACCCAGTTAACGAGCCCGAGACGGAGTCGGAAACGGAGTCGGAGATGGAGTTGGATGTGTCCAAACAATGAGCCTCTTCGCTGGACTGACAGTCGCTTGTCTCGACAACTAATTAAAATTATTTAGAGAGCTCTTTATTATGCATATGTAGTATATTGTATTTTTATTTCGATTGTGTCGCATCTGAAGCAATTTTCGGTGACATCTTCACATTAGTAATGGCAATGACAATGTCAAATCGAGCGACTGTCTTGACTTTGAATAATATCACTTATGCGACCTACACTGCCCAAAATCAACTCTACGCAATAGCTAAACAATTTCGTATTGCATGGACAATTGCAAAAGCGAATTGCAAGTAGGTCTATCATGATGATAATTTTTTTTTTTAGACATATTTGTGTGCTGCAAGACTTGTTAAAGAAAACGCTAGAAAACGTAATTATTTTTTACGATTTGTTAAGCATATAAATCAATTGTTGGTCAAGTTATTTATAACAAATTCCGTTTATATTATTAATTATGCCATATTTATTATTGTGACTTGACAGAAGATAAGATCTCAGAGATATTAACATTCAAATATAATGGTTAAATATTATATTCCAAATAAAATATATCAAGCGTAGGCACACAAAGCAAGAAGTTCAGAGATCGAACCCTTACGTGGGGTCTAATGAATAATGCCAATGGAATCTTTTCTTTGATACTTTCTGCATTTAATATTGTTTTTCCTTTCAATAAGCATACAAGTTTGCAACTGGATTTGAACCAGCGACCTCTCGCTTGTTGGTCCTGCTCAAAGTTGCATTGACTTCTTGCAGAAGCCATTCCTTGGCCAGGTTTTTAAACCTTTGCACTGACATATTAATCTACCTGAGCACCTCTTTAACTGTTCTTTTAGTGTCTTGTCTATGATATCATAATTTAACATTTACCTAACTTCTTCAGCGATTACCTGTCAACCGAAGCTGCTTGTTATTCCATTGGCCGCTTGTCATTAAGAACACGTTACACAACTGTTGACGGTTGGCTGTTAACTGTTGGCTGCCTTTCACCGACAGTTAGAAAAAATTGGCCAAAATTGGCACAAACGTGCGTCGCATTTTGAAGGCGCAAATTACAGTTAGAGGCGGACGAACGAACGGACGGACATTGGCCAAAAGGGGGTCGCATCAAGGTCGCGGCAAATGTACACATCATTTATGATCTGGCCCCGGCCAAAAGCACTGCGACGAGCCCATAAATCTGAGAGCTAATCAAATTCTTTGGCAGCATCTGAGCAGCCAATGCAGCCAAAAGTGAAACTGGTTTAGTTATTGCCTCCCGCAACTTATTCAACTTATCTAAAATAAGCAAAACTCTTTTCGGGCAATTCATTTAAATGTTTTAGCCTCGGCCAAATTAATGCATAAATTAAATTATACATTTTTGAATGCGCAAGCAGAAAGTAAAACTAGAAAGAACAGCAAGCCGAAGATGAGATACCCTTGCGAACTCTTAGAGATATCAGGAGAATTGATAAAGAGATTTACAAGAACATAAAGTATTTTATGCTCCCCCAACTTATCTAAAATAAACAAAACTCTTTTCGGGCAAGTTATTTAAATGTTTCAGCCTCCGCTTGGCCAGCCAAATTAATGCATAAATTAAATTATAAATTTAAAATGCGCAAGCAGAAAGAACAGCAAGCCGAAGATGAGATACCCTTGCGAACTCTTAGAGATATCAGAATAATTGATAAAGAGATTTACAAGAATATAAAGTATTTTATGCTTCCGCAACTTATCTAAAATCAGCAAAACTCTTTTCGGGCAAGTTATTTAAATGTTTTAGCTTCCGCTTGGCCAGCTAAATTAATGCATAAATTATAAATTTTAAAGAAAGAACAGCAAGCCGAATACAAGATACCCTTGCGAGCTCTCAGAGTTATCAGGAGAAGAGATTTACAAGAGTATACAGCATTTTATGTAATTACACATTAAATGACCAAATTGTAATACCCTCTAAAAGGGTATACAAGCAGAGAGTTCGCACCAAAATAACAAAACATCTGTTGGCTCACACAAAAAAGGTTCCTTATTGCGTGAACCGGCATGGGAAGCTGGGAAGCTGGGAACTGTGGAGTTCGAGGGGAGTTCGAGGGGAGCTGGAGGGGGGGGGGGACTGGACCAACTGGTTTTGTGCGGCATCTCGCTCTGGCGCGTCGCGGAAATGAGTTGAGGTGAAAACATGTCTAAATGCCTTTCATTTTCTTCTCCACGAAAGCGAAATGGCCAGAATCCAGCCGCTGCGCTCCATCAACAGCTGCCAGTTTTCGATTTTTAGCAAATCATCTTTTCGATAAAAAAAAAACGAAAACGAAAATCGCGTCCAAATCTCGGCTCCGATTGCAGAATGTTGCCGTTGCACGCGGCGGGGGCTTACGTAAAACTATTGTTGTCCATTTCGGGCAATTGTTGTCGGCGGCGGCGCCGTGCAGCAAGTAGCCAAGTATCATTAGCGACAGAGAGTCCGCTGGAGCACAGCCAAGTCGTGGTCCGTGGATTTGCTTTGCTGTCGGTGCGAAAGCCGCGCCAAGCATTTTGTGGGTTTGCCGATTACTGTTTGCTGGTTACGACAGCACCAAATAAAAGTCAATAAGTAATAGACAGAGAGGGAGACACGGCTAGCGAAAGAGTAGGAGAAAGAGAGAGAGAGAGAGCGAGAGAGAGAGAGAGAGAGAGAGGGCGAAGCTAACACAATAAGAGACAAGCTAACTGCATTCCAAGCGATAGATTGGCTATTTTTCCGATTGCGCAAAAAAAAAAAGGAGAGGAAAATTAAAGAAAAAATTAAGTACTCTAGTGCAGAGGGAGATCTCGCCGTGCACATACCCTGTACGCATGGTCTTGCTGTAAGAGATATTCGCACTTGCAGCTACCCTTGCATATTTGCCTGAGAACACGAAAGGCAAAAAAGTCTACCAGTAAAAGTACATATTGTGTAAAAATGTATTCTCAAATAACTTTTTCCCAAGGGATTTTGTGTGAAATATATATTTTGTATACCAAAAATCTATTTGATATCTCTCTTAAAATGTCGAAATTTTGTGGTGAAAAGAGATTTTTTTAAATTGCTTATTCCTTTCAATTATATATCTTATATATACACTTTTTAAGGCCAGCTAAATAGTTTTTATAGTCTCTGAGATTCACCTAAAAAACTTGGTTGAAATCGATTTATATCGATCTTAAGAAAATTAGGGAATTATACGAAATAAAAAAGGAGGTAAACTCGTGCTGCGTATGATCTTGCGAAAGAGAGGGAGAGAAAGATCTTAAGAAAAAGAGAGAACTGCAAAAGAGAGAACAGAGAAGAGACCATGTCTCAAAATCGATATTTATCGATAAGCAAATGGTCGGAATTATCGAAAACATGATAAATTCGAAGGTCAAAAAAGTCTACCAGTAAAAGTACATATTGTGTAAAAATATATTCTCAAATAACTTTTTCCCAAAGGATTTTGTGTGAAAGATATATTTTGTATATCAAAAATCTAAAATTTGGATGAAATCGATTTTTATCGATCTTAAGAAAATTAGGGAATTATGCGAAATAAAAAAGGAGGTAAACTTGTGCTGCGTATGATCTTGCGAAAGAGAGAGAGAGGGAGAGAGAGATCTTAAGAAAAATAGAGAACTGCAAAAGAGAGAACACAGAAGAGACCATGTCTCAAAATCGATATTTATTGATAAGCAAATGGTCGGAATTATCGAAAACATGATAAATTCGTTTTGCATAATGTATACGAGAGTATATATAGCAAATTTCAAGTCTACAGCATTTGAAGGTTCCGAGCACGACGCGCTCAAAGAGACGTACAGACTGCCCTGGCTATGGCGACTCAGCTGATCCTCCTATTCATTTACCCTATGCAGTCGAGGCTACCCGCTGCCTGCCGCCTGCAGGGCATCAAAAATGATGTTTGTTTTGTTGCCGTCAGATATATCTGTCGACAGAATATGATCATTTGGCTGGATATGTGTGCGGCTGCACTCGTCGCACTCGTCGCCAGTTCATCTGAAGTCCGACTCTGCGAAAACGAAATCCTAACGCTCGAGTTTCAAGTGTTACTTCAGCCCACACGAGCAATGAGTGCGCCTTTCATTTCGCATTCATCGGATATCAAATATAATATTTTGAGATCTTTGCAGCTGTCTGGCGCGGGTTTTCACTTGCACGCAAGAAAGCGCATAAATTGCAATTTATTTGCATACATTTTACACATTTTATTTATTTGATTTTCTGCTTTTTTTTTTTTTAACTTATTTTTGTTGTTGTTAACAATTGCGTTTGTTGTGCGCTCTTTTTTAGTATTTTCAGCATGCGACGCGAATTGCGCAAAAGCTGCATTAATCATGCTTCGCTGCCGCTGCCGCAGTCGCAGTCGCTGCCTGCGCCGGCGCGTTTGTCGCTTAAGTCTTTCGTTTATGGCGCGCAGGCTGGCAAATGCATACGCTGCATATCGGTTGCTTGTTTTGTATTTGAAATGAAATTTATCGAAATTTTCGTTTAGCTTAGCGCGACTCTAAGCATTTAATTAAGCCGAATGCCTTTTGGCTTGACCGAAATTCAGCTCAAGGTGAGGCGCACAAATAAAAATAATAAAAAACTAAAAAATAATATTAAGAAAAAGCAAAAAAATAAAACTCTGCCCAAAATGGAAAAAAGAAAACCGCGGCAAAGTTGGCGACACGCGCGTGTTAATGTGTGTGTGTGAGTGTGTGTGTGTGCATTGGCTTAACGGGCTTTAATAAGTCAGCAGTCATAACTGTTTGGCAACAGTTGTTTTTGTTGTTGATTTTTTTCTTTAGCGTGGCTTTTAACAAAAGGTCTTGCGGCTTGGCAAACCTTTTGCATTGCGCTTTTCGTGTTTTTCCTTCTCGGTTTGGGCTCGCCTTACAATTGAGCTGAAATGCGCGCACCTGTCCTGACCAGACGACCTTGCGCAATCTGGCCAAAGCCTCCGTTAACGCAAACGAGTTTGGCTTGGAGACAGGCAGCCACACACACACACACTCACACACACGCAGACACGCAGACACATGCAGCGCATGAGTCAGTGCTCATTAAGTGCAGCAGAAACTGGTTCACTGACCAATTAGAATAATGCTAAAAATTGCGCACTTCCAACTGGCCAAAACGAGCTTCGATTCGACTCGAATTACCATTACGATTCTGTAAGAGCTGGGTGTGGAGCTTGGCCAGTTACTTCCTGCTACAGCATAACCCTGAAGCGGCCATTGGCATCGGACTCCAGACATATATACAAAAATATTTATATATATATATATTTATTTTATGCTCTTTATGCTTAAGAGCACGAGTGCTCTAGTCGAAAGGGGCTGGACTAGGGAATACCCTGATCCCAGCTGAACATTCTAGCAAATTCCAGGCAAACATACACAAGGCAAACATACAGACAAACACACCTGAGACTACGCTTCTTCTTTCCTTAGCTCCACACTATGTATAGGTAATACTTTCCTGATTAACTTCGGTATTCATAGTCCGATCTTTAGGCAACTTTCAAGGCTTGCAAAATCTGTATATACCTAAGCGCAAGGCTCTACTTTCAATATTGAGTTCTAATGGGAATGTGGAAAGGTATCACAAAAGTAAAATATAACTTATACAATAATCTAAACGCCAAGTTTCGTGTGTCTAGCGCCTAAAATTGTCGAGCTAAGCTCAAAAAACCTCCACTCAAAATCGATATTTATCGGCATTGTGGAAAATGGAGGAGTTATCTATCTCATAAGTTGAAATATTTTGCCAGATTAAACCCTTTGCACAAGTGAACGCGGTTAGAGCGACTCGCAGCTGCATACTTCCGCCTGTTACAAACATTTAGCAGTATACCCCATTTGCCCAACAATTTTTAATGGGTATTAGCACTGCAGAGCCGTGACTAGTCGGCTATTTAGTGGGCTAGGCCCACGCACCCCACAAAATTGTGAGATGCGACAGATTTTGATATGTTTCACTTGAAATGGCTTAAACGTGCGCCCGGCCCGCGGCAATGAGTCAGCCGCGGCTTGAAGTCGAAGTGGATCTGAGGAGCTGTCTACATAATTGTGGCCATTATTCTTTGGCTTGGCCTGGCGGCGAGATCTCTCAACAGTCGAGTGCACACAACTTCCGTTCCACTGCAGAACGGTTTGTTATTTTTGCTGCTGCTGCTGTGGGAGCGTTTCCTACCATTCGGCACAAATCTTGTTCATAATGTCAATAAAATTTATGTCCGTTTGTTTCAGTGCGCTGGGCCACAGTTGCAGTCACATTTGTTTGTCTGGCCTCGTCAAGAATTTGGCAATTTGTCAGTGTCACATTAATGTAAATGCCGGTTTTATTTCCAGTTTTTTTTTTTCTTTTATCTTGTTTGTTTTTTTTTTCTCCCCACTTTTTGTTTTGGGACCGCGGCAACACACACTTTTGATTTCTGCTGGCGCAACAAAAGACTTAAGCCACAAACAGCATTTATAATCGACCCGCTAATTGAAGTTAACGAACTGGAGAGCTCATAACGCGCATAACGCCTCGACAGCTGTTCAAGAGAGTCTGAGTCTGAGAGTTTGACTAGACTCGGGACTAACTTGAACTTCTGAGTGTGCTAGGCTCTTGCCTCAGGGGATACGTGTACCACGAGCTTTGCCATATTTTGTCTCTGATTTATTTTTCACTTTTTTAAATAACTTCCTGTGGTCTGTTACTCAGAAATTGGGTAAGGCTTATATGGCTTTGAATTAGGATTATCATTCCAATCAGCTAGCATATAACTTTTGAGTGGAGATAGTTATAAGACAACTGAATTATTTTTCATCTGCAGGAGTTATTCGAGAACTTGTATACCAAATTTAGTATCTCTGAGTCTTATAGTCTTCGAGATATAGGATATAACTTATGAGTGGAGAGTGTTATAACAAAATTGAATTGTTATTCATCTGCAGGTGTTATTCGAGAACTTGTATACCAAATTTAGGATCTCTAACTCGTACAGTCCTCGAGACATAGGATATAACTCTGGAGTGGAGATAGTTATAAGACAACTGAATTATTTCTCATCTGCAGATGTTATTCGAGAACTTGTATACCAAATTTAGTTTCTCTAACTCTTAAAGTCTTCGAGATATGGGATATAACTTATGAGTGGAGAGTGTTATAACAAAATTGAATTATTTCCTATATGTATATGCTTTATGGGGAATTGCATACCAAAGCTTGCGTTTCTAACTCCTATAGTCCCCGAGATATGCTCAAAAAACAAAGGCAGGCAATGGAAATATATGAATTTTACGGCAAAGGGAGGTTTCCTCGAAAGAAAAACATCACAAATTTTCCAGCACTCTAAAAAGACTCATCTCCCAATCAACCATATGCAAATAATCATTGCCTTGAAGATGATTCTGCCTTCAGCTTTGCTGCACCTTTAACATTATAAATGTTATTTATTACCAGATACCCTTTAAGCAATGTTACTTAACTAATTGGCAATTATGATAAAGCTTAATTGTAATATTTGTAATAAATCATATCTATACAAGATAATGCCATGGATGTGGTTAGGTTAGTTTCGCGCTACGCTGCGCCTCAAATGTCATTTTTTTTTTGCTTTCTGGTTTCACATGCATTTTTGATGAGAGTTAGGGGCGTGCACAGCACAAAACAACAATAAGGAACTGGCCCGGGCCCCGGACATTATGTCATGAGCTCGTACAACTCCAGCAGCCGCCCCCTTATGTAAAACGTATGCGCTTTTATTAATAAACAAAGCGACAAAGAAATACGAAAAAAAAAGCAACGTCGAGGCACAGAAGGGTGAAATTTTGTGTTTTTTTTATACCCTGAAGCCATTGGAAATGCATAAAAGGGGCATGTTGAATTATTTTTAGATGTGTGTGTAACGGGCAAAAGGAGGCTTTTTCGAGACCCCAATAGGGTATCAAAATTATTGACCAGCATTAACGGTTGGATCTATTTAGCTTTATTTTGGGAACTTTAAGAGCTGGAGACTTTTAAGTTTGAACCTAGCTCTTCCAATTGTCTGGGCTAAGCAAGTTACTTTTGAATCATCTTAAAATTCTTTATTTTCTTTTTTTTTGGTATTAAAATCCTTTTATTTACGGCTGATATGCTGTTACTGTAGCTTAGGAACTTTTATCAGCGTGCGGATAGGGGGTTCATTGAAAATGTAGCTTTGGTTAAAGATAGCTAAATTTAAATATTTACATTGTATAGAATGTTTATGTACATGTTTATTTTGCTTCTATCAATAAAAATCAATAACGAAATCTCGTTTTTTGATCATATCTCTGAGCTCTTAGAGCTAGAGACATCAAATTTCGTATGTAGACTCTCGTATAGCCTACACAGCTGCAGGTTATTTCACTTTTTAGATATCTCCCTCGCTTTCCCCTCAAAACTGTAAGAACTAAGGGAACTTATATGCCCTAGAAACTCTCATACCAATCGCACCATAAATACCGAAGTTACTGAAGAGCGCATTTCTTAAAGAATAAAAGCTAAGTTAAGCTAAAGAAAAAGTAAGGACGTGTATGTGTGTCTTTTTGTATGTATATGTAGAAGAAAGGGTATCTGCCAGTCGGTCACGCTCAACTAGTTCACTCTCACTTGCTTGCAAAGCTGCTTGCGTTAGTACATGCACTAAGCAGAGTCTGTGTATGGGCAAATTATGTATTTGCCATTGTTCAACTTTAACCTTTTGGGCCAAATCAAAGACCAAAAAAACAATAAACCAGTTTGCCGCGTCGCGTGTGTGTGTGTGTGTGATCTTTTGTTGTTGTATATATAATAAGTTGAGTATACAGATATTCAAATTGAATGACGTCTGGGCCAAGCGAGCGCGGCTCGAGGCTGGCCAGTTTATAGAGCGGCTTATGGCCTAGACGGCAAAACGGTATTAAGTCAAACGTTTTTATGGCATTGCCAGCTGAATTTATGGCCAAAACAGAAAAAATAGCCAAATGTATAGATAAAGTTAATTGCGGCCGGCGGAAGGGCCAGCAAATGAAAACGAAAATGAAAATGAAATGGATTGGGGCGAGAGACAAAAAAAACAAATACAACAAATTGCATTTACAGTTAATTAGTTTAATTATGAAGTGGTCAAAAATAAAAACACACATACACAAAAAGTATGTGAAAAGTTGCCAAACGCCAGGCAAAAAAAAAACATGAAATAAAAAATCAACAAAACACAAAAAATTAAACATAACACAAAATGTGTTGTGCAACTGTTTGAAAGTTCGATATAGCCCAAGATAACAGATATTCGTATATATACATATCTATATATATATATATATATATATATATATATATATATATATATATATATATATATATATATATATATATATATATATATATATATATATATATATATATATACTTATTTTCATTAGCAGCATTTAGCTGAGGGCAGGGACAGGGGCAGGCGCGGGCAGGGGCATGAGCTGGGCCTCAATGATTTTGGCTGATAATGATTCGATTTTTTTAATACTCAGCTCTGGCTATGCGATTATGTTTGTCGCCTGGCCTGCGGCTATATCTTCTGTATAATATATGTAAATCGATTTTATTTTTTTTTTATATAACAATAAACGAGTTTAATTTCGACTGCGTTTTGTGTGTTGATTAAGCAGCCCTAGTTTTCGATTTATATACACACACACAAGCACATTTAGATCTATGATTTTTTTGGTTTCTTTTGTTAGGCTCAATACCCTTTGCAATTGGGTGATATGGCTATTATGGTTTTGTGCTTATGTTTGTGACAGGCAGAGCCCTGATCGAGCCCTGTGCAAAGACTTACACTTAAAATATTAAGGTTTATTCCCCTAAGTCCAATGTAGGATGAGACTATAATTTTTTTTCGATACTGAAATATGGTTTAGCATAGCTCGAAGATTATTAAAGCTAGTTTGCCCAAAACTTGGTATGCATACACTTTTGTATACCCCAATTAAGACCCGAAAATTTAACATAGATCGGACTGTTAGAACCGAAGTTAATAAGGAATGATATTCCATGTCAAGCTTTTGGGGCTTGTATGGAGGGCAGCTAGCAGATTGCCGCTTGCTGCAGGGTATCTTCTGGTCGTGCCGACCCGTCCAGAGCACTCTTGCTTATTTTGGCTGCTATTGTTTTGTTTGGCTTTTGTCGTCCAGCAGCTGGACAACTGATTGATATATTTGCGTCCATAATTAGCTTTATTTGTTTATTTTGCTCCACTGTCGTTTGGCATTGAGAAGTTGTTGTGCGCGCGTGTGTGTGTGTGTGTGACAATTATGCGACAAAATCTAAGCAAAGTTAGTTATTTAACTGTTTAAACAAATGGTTGGTTTTATGCGCACTTCCTGATCACAGCAGCAGGTTCGTTGCCTAAGTCTTTTGTTTTGCTTGGCTAAATTTGACTTGGCTTGGCTTTGGTTTGCTTTGGATGCGTAGGTAAATGTACTTTATCTATTGACTTGAATTAGTGTCAGCAGCGGGCTTTTAATAGTTCAATAACCAATTGATGCATTCGCATTCGCATTCGCCTCTCGAATAAGTTTATTTTGCTGCATATGCAAATTTATTGCACACAAATCAGCATAAAAGTGAATTGTGTTTTGTAGTTTGTTTGATTGTGTGTGTGTGTGTGCGTGTGTATTGTTTAAACTGCCGCACAAACAATTGAGCTGCCCACTCAGCTGCAGCTCAGCGCCAGCATTCAATACACTCAACTGCAGCTGCAGGCCGCCCGTTCAGGGCTAGGCCAAAGTAATTGTGACTCGCGTATCTCAGATAAAATACAAATAAACTAGTAAAGAAATAGTTAAATTCGGTGTGCCGAATATTAAATACACTTTAAGTACACATGCTAGCAACTACTTTCAAGCTCCAGCCAAAATAGTTTCTTCCAATTCAAGTTGTCACATTTCCACACATCATATTCAGCACGAATTGAAATCCACCTCAACTATCTTCTTCTTCCCGTCTCCAGTTACATTTTACACAGATATTTAGAAATGTATTCAAAGTCTTTCAAATTGAGAACCAACATTTGATCACAAGGCTTTGCGCTCATTTAAACTTTCATTCACGCATATTTCAACTAAGTGGGATGAATTTGGATAAGAGTTTGAATCACATCTCAAGTGAAACTTTATAAAGATACTTCGAAGTGAATTTGAATACGAAACTTTATCCAACCCATCCTTGACCCACATTTCCAAAACGAAGGCATTTTACTTGTGAAACTTTCTTTAAACGAATTTTTAAAAAGATATTTGAAAATGGGTCTAAAAGGATGATAAACGTGTAAAGTTTCATTTAACCCAGTTCCACGATTTTTCCACACTTGCGGGTGGAATCAAAATTTAAAAATGTCAGCTTCTAACGTCTCGACTTGACTCTTAATATTGCTGAATCTCCTTCGCCTATGTATGTAGCACATGATATTATTAAAATACCCTTTGCGAGGGTATAAAAAATATAAAATAAATATATAAAGTAAGTGGCTGTCAGCAGTAGCCGTCAATTAAAGCAGCCAACATTCTTGCTGGCATTTTATTTTTTTGATTTTTCAATATTTTTGCTTGCGGCCTTTTTAGTAACATTTTATAATATTGTGTTTGGCATGTTGTGGGGTTTGACATTTCATATACGTATGTCTGTATGTAAGTATGTAATAAGCGTGTTATATGTTGCCAGATATATGGCTTCGATATGCCTCATATTACGCATACGCGGAGTTGGCCCGCTGCCAACTTCCGTCGCTGCCTTTTGCTTGTTTTTTTGTTTTTTGGGAGAAAGTCTGTCTCCCATGCAATGTGCAATTATTAAAGCTATGCATGTGTGTGTGTGTTTACTATCTACTTTTTTCGAAATGTAAACACAAGCCGGGGCCACGTAAAAGTCAACTCGTTATTTGAATTGTTTGTTTCACAAACAAATTCTGTGCGAGTGTTCACTCAATTGTCAAGCTGCGCGCTTCAGCCAAATGAAAGTGAGAGTTTTTCGGTTAGAGCAACAACAACAACGAAAGAAACAAAAAAAAAAAGCTGCACATGTCAGTCACGCTTGTCAATGACGCGTCTATTGACGGGGCTGACGGGCTGACGGGCTGTTGGGGGCGTGACTGGCAGCGGGGCGCAGGGGCGGCTAATTAACAAACGCAAATTGCTGCAAAGGCAATGAAAACTTTTGCTCTGTTGCCAATTAACATTCAACATTATGTTGCCAGCGGGCAATGGTCGAGGGGGGGGGGCGGTGAGGGGGGGTGGAAGCTAACACGACCTGCTCCATATACGAGCAGAATTACAAAACAATTGTCTAGAAACTGAATTAATCTGCAAATTAATAATAATAATTAATTTATAAGCCAACTTCAATTGGGTTTTGAGATTTTTCAATCATTTTCTTGTTATTTTTTTCCACATGCTAACATTTGACATTATGTTTGAAGTGAGGTTCGTGAGGGATGCTTGAAAGAACTGCTCCGCGTGCAAACAAATTAAAATACAATTGCCCAGAAATCGAATAATTATTAATATTAATAATTTATTTATAAGGCAACGCCAATTGGGGTTTTATTTTTTTAAATTTTTTCTTGTTGTTTATTCCACATGTTAAAATTTAACTCAATGTTGAGAGAGAAGTGTGTGAAGCAGAATTGGAATACAATTGTCTAGAAACCAAAAAGTTAATTTTGGAAAATTAATTTATAAGACAAATCCAATTCCTTTTTTTTTTTAGAATTTTCTTTCATTTTCTACCTACTTTTTCCACATGTTAAAATTTCGCAGTAAGATTAAAGACTAAAGAACTTCTTTATGCGCAAGAATATTAAAAGACAATTGTCTAGAAGTTTTTATATAATTAATAAAATTAATAAATAATTTACAAGCCCAATCCAATTGAATTTTTAATGAATATTTCTATAATTTTTTCGCTACTTTTGTCCACATGTGAAAATTTAACTTCATGTTGTGAGAGAGTTGTGTAGCCAGCCGAATTGGAATAGAATTTTCTAGAAACCAAGAAGTTAGTGATAATAATCAATTAAATGAAGCACATACACTTCAGTTTTTTTTTTTTAGCTTTTTTAATTTAACAATATGATAAAAGTGGGGGAAGCCGAAACGATCTGCTCTATGGGCGAATTTTCTAAAATTTTCTCGATATTTTTATTTTGCCTCACGTTTCGAGACGTCAAACTGCGAACTCGTTGCGCGCATTTCGAACCTAATTTTTGCGGGGTTTTTCAATTTATGCGAGACCAGTTTTTGGGCCGCTTGGCCAACGATTTGCCAATAGACGACGACGACGACGACGACGATTGAGTGGCAGCATTTGTAGGTTTTAGTTTTTAGTTTTTGGTTTTTCCTTTTTGCAAATATTAATTGTTGTAAAATCACAAACACACAGACAGACAGACACACACACACATACAGAGACATGTGGAAAACTAGTTATTGTTGCCAGCGACTTTTACTTGAGTGCGCCAAATTGAGGCGTGGCCAGTTGGCGTGCTGCTGGCTGCTGGCCATAATGGCAAAATAATGAAAATCGCAAAAGAAAAGCCAGCGCCAAGGAAGTAAAAGCTAAGCATATTTTATGGCCAGAGCCAACATGAAAATGGCCGCTGCAAAAAAAAAAAAAAAAAAAGCGAAATGAAACCGAAACCGAGCGCACAGAATTTATATATATTCATATTTGCAAAGCCATTGTCTTTGACAGGTTTGCCTTCAACTTCGGCTCAGACAGCCGCAGCACCAGCTGTGACTATTATTCTGCCAGCCAGCCAGAGAGTCAGTCCGTCTGTCTGTCTGTCTGTTTATCTGTCCCTCTGTCTGTCAGACGTTCTCTCAGCTTAACATTCATTTTTCCGTTCGCTGACTTTCAATACACACGTTCTTTTTTTTTTTCTCCTTCTTAACATTGTTTTGTTGTTCTAGAGTTTGGCATGCTTTTTGTTGCTCGCAGCGATTTGTATGCACGGCTGTGGTAAATATGATAATTTGTTTTGTATTCATAGTTCTTGGTGGCATTCCGTGACACACTTATCACTCACCATTTTCTTAGCAGCTGTGTGTATATTTTCCTATACACCTATTCCGTTGATCAATAATCGCTTCTGCGTGCACTATGAACAAAAATATATGTTGCCACTACACTGCAGGCCTGGCTATATATATATATAAATATATATATATATATATATATATATATGTGTGTGTGTGTATTTTTTTTGTGGGCAGGCAAGTCTGCTTAGTCACTTTGTAGGTAGCACTGGAAATATTCAACTCCTGCGGCCACTTTTGGTGCGTACTAACCGTTACTCGCTGCGAACTCGCACGTTTAACTGAAAAACTGAAACTGATTTGTGCGCAGCCGCGGCCAACCGCCAAGACAACGTCAACAGCAGCAGCAGCAGCAGCAGAGGCAGCAGCAGCAGCAGAAACAATAACATCAGCTCAAAGCGAACGGCAAATTGAGTGAGGTTGGCCCCCTCTTGGGCCTGGAACATGCTCTGAGATTGCGTTCGAGCGACCACGTCCGAGCGCCAAATACGAGCAACGGCAACGGCAACATAAAGACAAAAACAAGTAACAGGGCTCCAGGCGGCACCGACCTGCAGATACTCTGTTTCCTGTGCTGTTACATATATTCTAGCAATCTTCTAGTCATAGACAATTACACACACACACACACACACACACTCACATTTACGCGAGCGTGCTGCTTCTTTACTTAGCATCAAAGTTTTCGTGCTTGATTTCGGCGCTTATAGTCCGATCTTTATGATACTTTTTAGGGCTTCAGTATGGTTTATAATGAGTTATTAAGCAGGCAGCCGGAAGCATCTGCGATCCCTTAAAGTATATTTATATTCCATGTCTGTCTCGCCTTCCGTCTGTCCGTCCGTCCCTATGTATAAACGCTTCGATCTCACAACCCATAAGAGCTAAAGACTTGCAATTTTGAATATAGTGAGGACCTAGTGCCAGCGCATTACGATTTCGTTTCCGATAAGCAATAACTTGGCCATTTTCCAAGTAATCGATAAAAATCGATAAAAAAATAATGTTTTTTGAGCAAATTTCTTAGGTTTTTATAACTAGAGGCCTCAAATTTCATGTGTACTTAGCTTCTAGAATATTATATACAGATCGAGTAACTTTTATTTTATAGCTACACGCCCCCGCCCCCCGCCCCACCCTCTCTCTAGAGCGAGCTGCATTTGGTGTTTGTAGAACAAGTTTTAGGGTATCCCCTAGTCGTGCACACTCGACTAAAGCACTCTTGTATGTTTTAACATAGGAATCAGATTTTTTTCTTTTTTTTGCCGGCAGCTGGCAACACTGCTAACAGACAGATACATATGTATATATACACAATATACATTATGCGTTACATACGTTGCCAAAAACCTAGTAGACAGTTTGTTAGGGTATTAGGGCAACCAAAACAACAGTTGTTTCTGTGCGCTGCATGGAAAATGTATTTTTTGCTGCGTTGCTTTTGTGCAGCTCTTTCGCTGTGGCCCACTCAAAAGACTCAAGCAGCAAACTGGCCGCTGTTAACGGCTTCGCTAGCAGCGCTGTTAAGTTAACAGCGCGGGCTGCTAACAGCTGGCAGCTGGCAAGGATTGATTGCACACAAATAATCAGATTTTGTAAATCAAACAAGTTTTTTTTTTTTCTCTGCTATTAGCATAAACACACACGCACAAAATAAAGCCGAAGAGGCAACTGTGAAATGCAAATTTGAATTATGATTAACAAAATATTTCTGGCTAAACTTATGTGCATATAAATAAAAAAAATTATGTATATTTATATATTTACGAATTTCACACGTTAGAAAGCCATGCATATTAATGTGTATGTGTGTGTATGTGTGTGTGTCCAAATGTAATTGGAAACAAAGTCCAGCTGGCCGTTTGGCCAACAGCACACAGGGTAGTCTCCGGTTAAATGCTCAAACGAAAGCGAAAGTCGAGTCGCCAAAGCCGGCAACAGCTGAGTCTTGTGGACCGTTCTCTAAGAGCCCGACTCTGAGTCGTGTGTTGAAACTTGCGAATCTCGGCGCTTCTAATACTTGTGCGAGGAGCGATTCCTTGGGCTCAATTCTCACGCTTTGCATGCCATAAATTTCACTGCCTTTCACTGTAAATCATTTGCAGCACTTAATTGTGTGCATTTTAATGCGTATTGCGTGCCATTCGCAATCAGCCTGACGCGATTTTGGTTTTTTTGCCGCTGCAATTCTGTGCCAGTTTTCAGTTTTCACAAGAAAAGCAACGGCAGCGGCAGCCCAGTGAGAAATGGAAATGCAACGCTCTGTTTAACATGACGGTAAAATTTCACGCCAGCCATAAAGGCCAGTGCAAGTGCGTATTGCACAAACAAATAAATATATATGTATGTATATACATGCTAACGGGCGTTACCCGTCTTTGCCCGACCCATGTTCAAAGATCCAACATTATTCAGACGAGTTAAGTTCTAACATTCTGAAAGAACCTTAAATGAATGTATCCCACATTTTATTATACTATATATTATTATATATATTATACGTATCACTCGATTCTGACTATATCTCGGGGAATTGAACTCTGATTTTCGAATGATGTAGCTCCTTGAGCTCTTAGGAATCCCGATAAATTATTTGTCTTAACTTTCACCGAATTTGCGTAAGGGCTCACAGATGGTTTAAAAGGATTTTCTAAAGGGGACTTCATTTATTCCATTTATAGACAATTTAAGCTAAGTAAGTTGGGAGCCTCAGATGATATACCTATTTTTACTTGACCTTCGCTTGGCATACAGAAAGAATATATGTAAAACAAGTAAGAAGCTCTAGTCGGGAACTCCCGACTAGGTGATGTCCTGAACCCTCTTCTTCCAACAGGCGGTAGGTATTAAATGAAAGATACTTGATATATATACAATTCTAGAAGCTACATGTCAAGTTTGGTGACTCTAGCTCTTGTTATTTACCAAAAAATTACAAAACAGGAATATCGATATCGATTTTTATCGATTTCTTGTAAACGGGCAAGTTATCGAATATCGGAAACAAACTCGTACTGCGCGGACACTAGGAGGAACTACGTTCCAAATTGCAAGTATCTAGCTCTTCTGAGATCCTTGCGTTCATTCAGACGGGCGGACGGTCGTGCGGTCGGACGGAAGGACGAAGGACCGAAGGACGGACAGACAGATGGACATGGCTTGATCGACTCGGCTGTTGATGCTGATCAAGAATATAAATATACTTAATGGGGTCGGAGATTTTTCTTTCTACCTGTTACCTTCATTTGCACAAATACTTTATACCCTTAAATAATACCCTAAATTTTTAAAGTTCCTCAAAATATTGTTAATTCGATTCGAACATCAACATTCCAAACAATTCTAGAGAGTTTGCAGATACTAACAGAACACATGCTTCCCGGTTCAAACTCAAAGAAAAGATCTTGAATGAAATAAATGCGCTTTACCTAGAGTTTGGGCTATTTAACGAGTGCATTGACTGCGTCCAGCTTGGCGGCCATTTTGGCCAGTTGTGGCTTTCGAAACCGTTATACCAATTGAATATCAAATCGGGCAACTCTTAACCTTCGCTACGAGCGCGGCTGCGACAGTGCGCAGTCCACAACGGCAAGTTCGTGTCTTAAGTCTTTTGTTTTTACACACAAATTGAAAGTGAAATTTCATTGTTGTTGTTGTCGTTGTTGTTGTTGTTGTTATTCTTGCTGCCCGCTGCTGTTATTTTGGTAATTGTTGAAAAAGAAAGGCACTCACACCGACAACAACAACAACAACAACAACCAAAACAACCTTATGCTGATAAGAAACGTGATTTAATTTTTAGTTGAAAATTATGAAAATCATATGTTGGCAGTTTTCACTTTTCGCTGGCCTTGCCGGACCGCAGCGAGCTGTGGTTAACCCTTAACCACAACAACTGGGCGTCACTTGATATTCCTTTGAAGAGCTCTTAAGACAACGAAACATATATTTATTGAAAAGAGTTTAACCTGAATGGAGCACAACTGAAATATTTGCTGAAACTTCTTTTTGGTTAAAAAGTAAACGCTTCGAAGGAGTTTTGTGAAATTCGATCTACAAGTAAAGGAATAAAGTGACCAAAGTTTGGATGATAAGCATCAACAACGCAGCTTTGACGAACGTGATGTCAAGAGCCTGCGTCGGGCAAGCAAGCGAGAAGTCGCCGGTTCAAGCGCAGCAGCAATTTTTCAATTTATATATTTATTTCTTTGATTTAATATAATTTAGAAAGAGAAAAGCGTGCAGATATCTGTAGCTGCTGTGCATCTTTCTGTTCTATAACAAATCGTTTAGCTTGTAAATCTTTTGGCTACTTTCAACTTCATAAAAAAAACACCTGCCTTGGTTAGGGTAAACACAATTCGGTTCACTTCGCTGCGCTTGAAATAGGTTTCGCTTCCTTGCATTGTTGCGTCGCTGCCTCACAATAAAGTCGCTTTCGCTGGATCTGAGTCTCAGGTTGACTTATCTGTGTGCGCTTGTTCACCCGGTAGTCGGCAGTCGGTTTTCGGTCGTTCGCAGTCTCTCTTGTCAGATTAGATATGGTGCGCGCCTTAATTACAATATGATTGATGATAGGCCAAGGCTTGACATGCGTCTCTTTTTTTTGTTGTATGCTACCGGATGTGTTCTATTGAAATCAAAAGCTTTCATGCAGACCTTCTGATATGAGCAACAAAAAAACAAAAAGACGGCGAATTTTTGTTTGAGCTTCGAACAAGGTACAAGACTGACATTTCGAAAGCATGATTGTGGAATCGTTTTATACCCTGAGCGACAGTGGCTCTTATGTCCTTCTATCTATCCGTCTGACAATCCGACTGTGTGAACAAGTATATTTCAGAAGATACAAAAGCTGCAGAGTTCAAAGTATATTCTGGCATGCCATATGATGATGTGATGTCAATTCAAATTCTTATTCATTAAAATCGATTATCGTACATGGTTTTATAAACTAAGCTTGATTATACGAGCTAGATATATCAATCTTGGAATGAAATTTCTCGTATAGCATGTACATATCTGTTTCTCCTGACTGACTGACGGACTGACTGACGGACTGACTGACGGACTGACTGACGGACTGATTGGCGATCAACGCTCAGAAATTTAAAAATTTTCATTTTACTTACCTTATATCATGAAGATTCACGTTAAGATGGGCTTTCGTGAAATTCCACTCGCATGTGTGGAAAAAATCGCGAAAAACGTTTGTATCAAACTTAATTGTATACCATCCTATCGGCATTAAACTCATTTTCAAAGATCTTTGTTCAAAATCATTTGAGGGGTGTTTCACACTTTTCGAAAATTGCATTACTCCTTTGTGGAAATGGCGGTCTAAATTTTGGTGGGTGACGTTTCGCGCTCAAATTCATTTCTAAAGATCGATACGAAAATTCATTTAAATATCACGCTATTAGCAGAATCTAAGCTTTCTCGGTAGAAATGCGATTTAATGATTTTTTGATTTGCATATATGTATATGTATCCAATTTAGTAAATAGATGTATGCATGTTTGCTTTGTATATATGCAGATGTGCATGCGTATGTATGCATTTTAGTGCATATATGTGCACAAGTATACATGAATGTATGTATGCATGCGTTATAGCATATATAAATATATGCATGCTTACGTATATCTTTGAATGGATGTCTGCATATATATGTATGCATGTTTGCATATGTACATGCATGCATGTTTTTTTGCATATATGCAAACATGCATAAATGCATACATACAAGCATGCAAACATGTAAACATGCATACATACACACATGCATGCATGCATACATACATACATGCATACATACATACATGCATGCATGCATACATGCAAACATACATACATGCATACACATATACATACATACATACATACATGCATACATACATACATACATGCATACATACATACATACATACATACATACATACATACATACATACATACATACATACATACATACATACATACATACATACATACATACATGCATGCATGCATACATGCATACATGCATACATGCATACATGCATCTACATACATGCGTCTACATACATGCGTCTACATACATGCGTCTACATACATACATCTACATACATCTACTTACCTGCCCCACCTCCTCCTGATCCGCCGCCTCCTGCTCCACCGCCACAAGTTGCTCCTCCACAGGCCGTTGGAGCCAACGCTTCCTGCCTTGTTGAATTTCAGCAAGGCCTACTTGAATTCTTGAGAATCGAGGAGGAGAGCACTTGGCAGAAATTCGTTTTATTTAAATTTGCAGCACAGCGACAAATAAGCTTGGTCTGCGTTTGACATTAGAAATCAAACCTGCATGCATACATATATACATACATGCGTACATACATGCATGCATACACTAACACACACACACACACACACATACACACACACACACCTATATAATACTTGTATAGCTTCGTACAAAATACTTGTATATAATATCTCCATACATAAAATTGATTCTCCTAACTGACTGACTGATTGACTGACTGACTGACTGACTGACTGACTGATTGACTAACTGACTGATTGACTGACTAACGGACTAACTGACTGACTGACTAATTGGTTATCAACGCACAGCCCAAACCATAAGAGCTAGGGAACTGAAACTTTCACGGTAGTTACCTTATGTGATTAAGGTTCACTTTACGATGGGGTTTCGGGAAATTCTACCCGCATGAAAAGCCACGAAAAACGATTGTATGAAACTTTTTTGTTTACCATCCGATCAATTTGGCAACATTATTCTTGGTCAAAATACATGTAAAAGTGGTACCCTCAAATATCCTATACAGACATGGGCCAAAATTTCCCACCCCCATAACTCGGTCAAATCTCATCCGATTTTGACGAGGATTAGCTTTTTGTTCATGGGTTTCCCTCTAGAATAATCTGGCATTAAAATCTCAATACATATTTTTTAGTCGAAATTCATGTCAAAATCTTACCCCATGATTCGTATATAGACATGGGTCCAAATTTCCCACACCCATAACTCGGTCAAATCCTATCCGATTTTCACGAGGTTTGGCTTTTTGTTCATGGTTTTCCCTCTAGAATAATCTGGCATTCAAGTCTCAATACACATTTTCTAGTCGAAATTCATGTCAAAATTTTAACCCTAGATTCGTGTATAGACATGGGTCAAAATTTCCCACACCCATAACTCGGTCAAATCTCATCCGATTTTTACGAGGTTTGGCTTTTTGTTCATGGTTTTCCCTCTAGAACAATGTGGCATTCAACTCTATATATATTTTTTAGTCGAAATTCATGTCAAAATCTTACCCCAAGATTCGTGTGTAGACATGGGTCTAAATTTCCCACACCCATAACTTGGTCAAAACTCATCCGATATTCACGAGATTTGGCTTTTTGTTCATGGTTTTCCCTCTAGAATAATCTGGCATCCACGTCTCAATACACATTTTCTAGTCGAAATTCATGTCAAAATCTTACCCCAAGATTCGTATATAGACATGGGTCCAAATTTCCCACACCCATAACTCGGTCAAATCCTATCCGATTTTCACGAGGTTTGGCTTTTTGTTCATGGTTTTCCCTCTAGAATAATCTGGCATTCAAGTCTCAATACACATTTTCTAGTCGAAGTTCATGTCAAAATCTTAACCCTAGATTCGTGTATAGACTGGGGTCAACATTTCCCACCCCCATAACTTGGTCAAATCTCATCCGATTTTCACGAGATTTGGCTTTTTGTTCATGGTTTTCCCTCTAGAATAATCCGGCATCCAAGTCTCAATACACATTTTCTAGTCGAAATTCATGTCAAAATCTTACCCCAAGATTCGTATATAGACATGGGTCCAAATTTCCCACACCCATAACTCGGTCAAATCCTATCCGATTTTCACGAGGTTTGGCTTTTTGTTCATGGTTTTCCCTCTAGAATAATCTGGCATTCAAGTCTCAATACACATTTTCTAGTCGAAATTCATGTCAAAATTTTAACCCTAGATTCGTGTATAGACATGGGTCAAAATTTCCCACACCCATAACTCGGTCAAATCTCATCCGATTTTTACGAGGTTTGGCTTTTTGTTCATGGTTTTCCCTCTAGAACAATGTGGCATTCAACTCTATATATATTTTTTAGTCGAAATTCATGTCAGAATCTTACCCCAAGATTCGTGTGTAGACATGGGTCTAAATTTCCCACACCCATAACTTGGTCAAAACTCATCCGATATTCACGAGATTTGGCTTTTTGTTCATGGTTTTCCCTCTAGAATAATCTGGCATCCACGTCTCAATACACATTTTCTAGTCGAAATTCATGTCAAAATCTTACCCCAAGATTCGTATATAGACATGGGTCCAAATTTCCCACACCCATAACTCGGTCAAATCCTATCCGATTTTCACGAGGTTTGGCTTTTTGTTCATGGTTTTCCCTCTAGAATAATCTGGCATTCAAGTCTCAATACACATTTTCTAGTCGAAGTTCATGTCAAAATCTTAACCCTAGATTCGTGTATAGACTGGGGTCAACATTTCCCACCCCCATAACTTGGTCAAATCTCATCCGATTTTCACGAGATTTGGCTTTTTGTTCATGGTTTTCCCTCTAGAATAATCCGGCATCCAAGTCTCAATACACATTTTCTAGTCGAAATTCATGTCAAAATCTTACCCCAAGATTCGTATATAGACATGGGTCAAAATTTCCCACACCCATAACTCGGTCAAATCTCATCCGATTTTCACGAGGTTTGGCTTTTTGTTCATGGTTTTTCCTCTAGAATAATCTGGCATTCAAGTCTCAATACACATTTTCTAGTCGAAATTCATGTCAAAATTTTAACCCTAGATTCGTGTATAGACATGGGTCCAAATTTCCCACACCCATAACTCGGCCAAATCTCATCCGATTTTTAAGAGGTTTGGCTTTTTGTTCATGGTTTTCCCTCTAGAATAATCTGGCATTCAAGTCTCAATACACATTTTCTAGTCGAAATTCATGTCAAAATTTTAACCCTAGATTCGTGTATAGACATGGGTCCAAATTTCCCACACCCATAACTCGGTCAAATCTCATCCGATTTTTACGAGGTTTGGCTTTTTGTTCATGGTTTTCCCTCTAGAACAATGTGGCATTCAACTCTATATATATTTTTTAGTCGAAATTCATGTCAAAATCTTACCCCAAGATTCGTGTGTAGACATGGGTCTAAATTTCCCACACCCATAACTTGGTCAAAACTCATCCGATATTCACGAGATTTGGCTTTTTGTTCATGGTTTTCCCTCTAGAATAATCTGGCATCCACGTCTCAATACACATTTTCTAGTCGAAATTCATGTCAAAATCTTACCCCAAGATTCGTATATAGACATGGGTCCAAATTTCCCACACCCATAACTCGGTCAAATCCTATCCGATTTTCACGAGGTTTGGCTTTTTGTTCATGGTTTTCCCTCTAGAATAATCTGGCATTCAAGTCTCAATACACATTTTCTAGTCGAAGTTCATGTCAAAATCTTAACCCTAGATTCGTGTATAGACTGGGGTCAACATTTCCCACCCCCATAACTTGGTCAAATCTCATCCGATTTTCACGAGATTTGGCTTTTTGTTCATGGTTTTCCCTCTAGAATAATCCGGCATCCAAGTCTCAATACACATTTTCTAGTCGAAATTCATGTCAAAATCTTACCCCAAGATTCGTATATAGACATGGGTCAAAATTTCCCACACCCATAACTCGGTCAAATCTCATCCGATTTTCACGAGGTTTGGCTTTTTGTTCATGGTTTTCCCTCTAGAATAATCTGGCATCCAAGTCTCAATACACATTTTCTAGTCGAAATTCATGTCAAAATTTTAACCCTAGATTCGTGTATAGACATGGGTCAAAATTTCCCACACCCATAACTCGGTCAAATCTCATCCGATTTTTACGAGGTTTGGCTTTTTGTTCATGGTTTTCCCTCTAGAACAATGTGGCATTCAACTCTATATATATTTTTTAGTCGAAATTCATGTCAAAATCTTACCCCAAGATTCGTATATAGACATGGGTCCAAATTTCCCACACCCATAACTTGGTCAAAACTCATCCGATATTCACGAGATTTGGCTTTTTGTTCATGGTTTTCCCTCTAGAATAATCTGGCATCCACGTCTCAATACACATTTTCTAGTCGAAATTCATGTCAAAATCTTACCCCAAGATTCGTATATAGACATGGGTCCAAATTTCCCACACCCATAACTCGGTCAAATCCTATCCGATTTTCACGAGGTTTGGATTTTTGTTCATGGTTTTCCCTCTAGAATAATCTGGCATTCAAGTATCAATACACATTTTCTAGTCGAAGTTCATGTCAAAATCTTAACCCTAGATTCGTGTATAGACTAGGGTCAACATTTCCCACCCCCATAACTTGGTCAAATCTCATCCGATTTTCACGAGATTTGGCTTTTTGTTCATGGTTTTCCCTCTAGAATAATCCGGCATCCAAGTCTCAATACACATTTTCTAGTCGAAATTCATGTCAAAATCTTACCCCAAGATTCGTATATAGACATGGGTCAAAATTTCCCACACCCATAACTCGGTCAAATCTCATCCGATTTTCACGAGGTTTGGCTTTTTGTTCATGGTTTTTCCTCTAGAATAATCTGGCATTCAAGTCTCAATACACATTTTCTAGTCGAAATTCATGTCAAAATTTTAACCCTAGATTCGTGTATAGACATGGGTCCAAATTTCCCACACCCATAACTCGGTCAAATCTCATCCGATTTTTACGAGGTTTGGCTTTTTGTTCATGGTTTTCCCTCTAGAATAATCTGGCATTCGTCTCAATACACATTTTCTAGTCGAAATTCATGTCAAAATTTTAACCCTAGATTCGTGTATAGACATGGGTCCAAATTTCCCACACCCATAACTCGGTCAAATCTCATCCGATTTTTACGAGGTTTGGCTTTTTGTTCATGGTTTTCCCTCTAGAACAATGTGGCATTCAACTCTATATATATTTTTTAGTCGAAATTCATGTCAAAATCTTACCCCAAGATTCGTATATAGACATGGGTCAAAATTTCCCACACCCATAACTCGGTCAAAACTCATCCGATATTCACGAGATTTGGCTTTTTGTTCATGGTTTTCCCTCTAGAATAATCTGGCATCCACGTCTCAATACACATTTTCTAGTCGAAATTCATGTCAAAATCTTACCCCAAGATTCGTATATAGACATGGGTCCAAATTTCCCACACCCATAACTCGGTCAAATCCTATCCGATTTTCACGAGGTTTGGCTTTTTGTTCATGGTTTTCCCTCTAGAATAATCTGGCATTCAAGTCTCAATACACATTTTCTAGTCGAAGTTCATGTCAAAATCTTAACCCTAGATTCGTGTATAGACTGGGGTCAACATTTCCCACCCCCATAACTTGGTCAAATCTCATCCGATTTTCACGAGATTTGGCTTTTTGTTCATGGTTTTCCCTCTAGAATAATCCGGCATCCAAGTCTCAATACACATTTTCTAGTCGAAATTCATGTCAAAATCTTACCCCAAGATTCGTATATAGACATGGGTCCAAATTTCCCACACCCATAACTCGGTCAAATCCTATCCGATTTTCACGAGGTTTGGCTTTTTGTTCATGGTTTTCCCTCTAGAATAATCTGGCATTCAAGTCTCAATACACATTTTCTAGTCGAAATTCATGTCAAAATTTTAACCCTAGATTCGTGTATAGACATGGGTCAAAATTTCCCACACCCATAACTCGGTCAAATCTCATCCGATTTTTACGAGGTTTGGCTTTTTGTTCATGGTTTTCCCTCTAGAACAATGTGGCATTCAACTCTATATATATTTTTTAGTCGAAATTCATGTCAGAATCTTACCCCAAGATTCGTGTGTAGACATGGGTCTAAATTTCCCACACCC
The DNA here is from genome assembly GCA_035045885.1 of Drosophila borealis. Lineage (NCBI taxonomy): Eukaryota > Metazoa > Arthropoda > Insecta > Diptera > Drosophilidae > Drosophila > Drosophila borealis. Next base: position 2,177,098 of record JAWNOR010000164.1, on the reverse strand, counting down.
ATAACTTGGTCAAAACTCATCCGATATTCACGAGATTTGGCTTTTTGTTCATGGTTTTCCCTCTAGAATAATCTGGCATCCACGTCTCAATACACATTTTCTAGTCGAAATTCATGTCAAAATCTTACCCCAAGATTCGTATATAGACATGGGTCCAAATTTCCCACACCCATAACTCGGTCAAATCCTATCCGATTTTCACGAGGTTTGGCTTTTTGTTCATGGTTTTCCCTCTAGAATAATCTGGCATTGAAGTCTCAATACACATTTTCTAGTCGAAGTTCATGTCAAAATCTTAACCCTAGATTCGTGTATAGACTGGGGTCAACATTTCCCACCCCCATAACTTGGTCAAATCTCATCCGATTTTCACGAGATTTGGCTTTTTGTTCATGGTTTTCCCTCTAGAATAATCCGGCATCCAAGTCTCAATACACATTTTCTAGTCGAAATTCATGTCAAAATCTTACCCCAAGATTCGTATATAGACATGGGTCAAAATTTCCCACACCCATAACTCGGTCAAATCTCATCCGATTTTCACGAGGTTTGGCTTTTTGTTCATGGTTTTTCCTCTAGAATAATCTGGCATTCAAGTCTCAATACACATTTTCTAGTCGAAATTCATGTCAAAATTTTAACCCTAGATTCGTGTATAGACATGGGTCCAAATTTCCCACACCCATAACTCGGCCAAATCTCATCCGATTTTTAAGAGGTTTGGCTTTTTGTTCATGGTTTTCCCTCTAGAATAATCTGGCATTCAACTCTATATATATTTTTTAGTCGAAATTCATGTCAGAATCTTACCCCAAGATTCGTGTGTAGACATGGGTCTAAATTTCCCACACCCATAACTTGGTCAAAACTCATCCGATATTCACGAGATTTGGCTTTTTGTTCATGGTTTTCCCTCTAGAATAATCTGGCATCCACGTCTCAATACACATTTTCTAGTCGAAATTCATGTCAAAATCTTACCCCAAGATTCGTATATAGACATGGGTCAAAATTTCCCACACCCATAACTCGGTCAAATCCTATCCGATTTTCACGAGGTTTGGCTTTTTGTTCATGGTTTTCCCTCTAGAATAATCTGGCATTCAAGTCTCAATACACATTTTCTAGTCGAAATTCATGTCAAAATTTTAACCCTAGATTCGTGTATAGACATGGGTCCAAATTTCCCACACCCATAACTCGGTCAAAACTCATCCGATATTCACGAGATTTGGCTTTTTGTTCATGGTTTTCCCTCTAGAATAATCTGGCATCCACGTCTCAATACACATTTTCTAGTCGAAATTCATGTCAAAATCTTACCCCAAGATTCGTATATAGACATGGGTCCAAATTTCCCACACCCATAACTCGGTCAAATCCTATCCGATTTTCACGAGGTTTGGCTTTTTGTTCATGGTTTTCCCTCTAGAATAATCTGGCATTCAAGTCTCAATACACATTTTCTAGTCGAAGTTCATGTCAAAATCTTAACCCTAGATTCGTGTATAGACTGGGGTCAACATTTCCCACCCCCATAACTTGGTCAAATCTCATCCGATTTTCACGAGATTTGGCTTTTTGTTCATGGTTTTCCCTCTAGAATAATCCGGCATCCAAGTCTCAATACACATTTTCTAGTCGAAATTCATGTCAAAATCTTACCCCAAGATTCGTATATAGACATGGGTCCAAATTTCCCACACCCATAACTCGGTCAAATCCTATCCGATTTTCACGAGGTTTGGCTTTTTGTTCATGGTTTTCCCTCTAGAATAATCTGGCATTCAAGTCTCAATACACATTTTCTAGTCGAAATTCATGTCAAAATTTTAACCCTAGATTCGTGTATAGACATGGGTCAAAATTTCCCACACCCATAACTCGGTCAAATCTCATCCGATTTTTACGAGGTTTGGCTTTTTGTTCATGGTTTTCCCTCTAGAACAATGTGGCATTCAACTCTATATATATTTTTTAGTCGAAATTCATGTCAGAATCTTACCCCAAGATTCGTGTGTAGACATGGGTCTAAATTTCCCACACCCATAACTTGGTCAAAACTCATCCGATATTCACGAGATTTGGCTTTTTGTTCATGGTTTTCCCTCTAGAATAATCTGGCATCCACGTCTCAATACACATTTTCTAGTCGAAATTCATGTCAAAATCTTACCCCAAGATTCGTATATAGACATGGGTCCAAATTTCCCACACCCATAACTCGGTCAAATCCTATCCGATTTTCACGAGGTTTGGCTTTTTGTTCATGGTTTTCCCTCTAGAATAATCTGGCATTCAAGTCTCAATACACATTTTCTAGTCGAAGTTCATGTCAAAATCTTAACCCTAGATTCGTGTATAGACTGGGGTCAACATTTCCCACCCCCATAACTTGGTCAAATCTCATCCGATTTTCACGAGATTTGGCTTTTTGTTCATGGTTTTCCCTCTAGAATAATCCGGCATCCAAGTCTCAATACACATTTTCTAGTCGAAATTCATGTCAAAATCTTACCCCAAGATTCGTATATAGACATGGGTCAAAATTTCCCACACCCATAACTCGGTCAAATCTCATCCGATTTTCACGAGGTTTGGCTTTTTGTTCATGGTTTTTCCTCTAGAATAATCTGGCATTCAAGTCTCAATACACATTTTCTAGTCGAAATTCATGTCAAAATTTTAACCCTAGATTCGTGTATAGACATGGGTCCAAATTTCCCACACCCATAACTCGGTCAAATCTCATCCGATTTTTACGAGGTTTGGCTTTTTGTTCATGGTTTTCCCTCTAGAATAATCTGGCATTCAAGTCTCAATACACATTTTCTAGTCGAAATTCATGTCAAAATTTTAACCCTAGATTCGTGTATAGACATGGGTCCAAATTTCCCACACCCATAACTCGGTCAAATCTCATCCGATTTTTACGAGGTTTGGCTTTTTGTTCATGGTTTTCCCTCTAGAACAATGTGGCATTCAACTCTATATATATTTTTTAGTCGAAATTCATGTCAAAATCTTACCCCAAGATTCGTGTGTAGACATGGGTCTAAATTTCCCACACCCATAACTTGGTCAAAACTCATCCGATATTCACGAGATTTGGCTTTTTGTTCATGGTTTTCCCTCTAGAATAATCTGGCATCCACGTCTCAATACACATTTTCTAGTCGAAATTCATGTCAAAATCTTACCCCAAGATTCGTATATAGACATGGGTCCAAATTTCCCACACCCATAACTCGGTCAAATCCTATCCGATTTTCACGAGGTTTGGCTTTTTGTTCATGGTTTTCCCTCTAGAATAATCTGGCATTCAAGTCTCAATACACATTTTCTAGTCGAAGTTCATGTCAAAATCTTAACCCTAGATTCGTGTATAGACTGGGGTCAACATTTCCCACCCCCATAACTTGGTCAAATCTCATCCGATTTTCACGAGATTTGGCTTTTTGTTCATGGTTTTCCCTCTAGAATAATCCGGCATCCAAGTCTCAATACACATTTTCTAGTCGAAATTCATGTCAAAATCTTACCCCAAGATTCGTATATAGACATGGGTCAAAATTTCCCACACCCATAACTCGGTCAAATCTCATCCGATTTTCACGAGGTTTGGCTTTTTGTTCATGGTTTTCCCTCTAGAATAATCTGGCATCCAAGTCTCAATACACATTTTCTAGTCGAAATTCATGTCAAAATTTTAACCCTAGATTCGTGTATAGACATGGGTCAAAATTTCCCACACCCATAACTCGGTCAAATCTCATCCGATTTTTACGAGGTTTGGCTTTTTGTTCATGGTTTTCCCTCTAGAACAATGTGGCATTCAACTCTATATATATTTTTTAGTCGAAATTCATGTCAAAATCTTACCCCAAGATTCGTATATAGACATGGGTCCAAATTTCCCACACCCATAACTTGGTCAAAACTCATCCGATATTCACGAGATTTGGCTTTTTGTTCATGGTTTTCCCTCTAGAATAATCTGGCATCCACGTCTCAATACACATTTTCTAGTCGAAATTCATGTCAAAATCTTACCCCAAGATTCGTATATAGACATGGGTCCAAATTTCCCACACCCATAACTCGGTCAAATCCTATCCGATTTTCACGAGGTTTGGATTTTTGTTCATGGTTTTCCCTCTAGAATAATCTGGCATTCAAGTATCAATACACATTTTCTAGTCGAAGTTCATGTCAAAATCTTAACCCTAGATTCGTGTATAGACTGGGGTCAACATTTCCCACCCCCATAACTTGGTCAAATCTCATCCGATTTTCACGAGATTTGGCTTTTTGTTCATGGTTTTCCCTCTAGAATAATCCGGCATCCAAGTCTCAATACACATTTTCTAGTCGAAATTCATGTCAAAATCTTACCCCAAGATTCGTATATAGACATGGGTCAAAATTTCCCACACCCATAACTCGGTCAAATCTCATCCGATTTTCACGAGGTTTGGCTTTTTGTTCATGGTTTTTCCTCTAGAATAATCTGGCATTCAAGTCTCAATACACATTTTCTAGTCGAAATTCATGTCAAAATTTTAACCCTAGATTCGTGTATAGACATGGGTCCAAATTTCCCACACCCATAACTCGGTCAAATCTCATCCGATTTTTACGAGGTTTGGCTTTTTGTTCATGGTTTTCCCTCTAGAATAATCTGGCATTCAAGTCTCAATACACATTTTCTAGTCGAAATTCATGTCAAAATTTTAACCCTAGATTCGTGTATAGACATGGGTCCAAATTTCCCACACCCATAACTCGGTCAAATCTCATCCGATTTTTACGAGGTTTGGCTTTTTGTTCATGGTTTTCCCTCTAGAACAATGTGGCATTCAACTCTATATATATTTTTTAGTCGAAATTCATGTCAAAATCTTACCCCAAGATTCGTATATAGACATGGGTCAAAATTTCCCACACCCATAACTCGGTCAAATCCTATCCGATTTTCACGAGGTTTGGCTTTTTGTTCATGGTTTTCCCTCTAGAATAATCTGGCATTCAAGTATCAATACACATTTTCTAGTCGAAATTCATGTCAAAATCTTAACCCTAGATTCGTGTATAGACACCCCCATAACTCAGTCAAATCTCATCCGATATGTACGAGGATTAGCTTTTTGTTCATGGTTTTCTCTCTAGAACAATCTGGCATTCAAATCTCAATACCTATTTTTTAGTCGAAATTCATGTCAAAATCTTAACCCTAGATTCGTATATAGACATAGGTCAAAATTTCCCACACCCAAAACTCAGTCAAATCTCATCCGATTTGTACGAGGATTAGCTTTTTGTTCATGGTTTTCCCTCTAGAACAATCTGGCATTCAAATATCAATACCTATTTTTCAGTCGAAATTCATGTCAAAATCTTAACCCTAGATTCGTATATAGACATGGGTCCAAATTTCCCACACCCATAACTCGGTCAAATCCTATCCGATTTTCACGAGGTTTGGCTTTTTGTTCATGGTTTTCCCTCTAGAATAATCTGGCATTCAAGTCTCAATACACATTTTCTAGTCGAAATTCATGTCAACATTTTAACCCTAGATTCGTGTATAGACATGGGTCCAAATTTCCCACACCCATAACTCGGTCAAATCTCATCCGATTTTCACGAGGTTTGGCTTTTTGTTCATGGTTTTCCCTCTAGAACAATCTGGCATTCAAATCTCAATACCTATTTTTAAGTCGAAATTCATGTCAAAATCATAACCCTAGATTCGTGTATAGACATGGGTCCAAATTTCCCACACCCATAACTCGGTCAAATCCTATCCGATTTTTACGAGGTTTGGCTTTTTGTTCATGGTTTTCCCTCTAGAATAATCTGGCATTCAAGTCTCAATACACATTTTCTAGTCGAAATTCATGTCAAAATTTTAACCCTAGATTCGTGTATAGACATGGGTCCAAATTTCCCACACCCATTACTCGGTCAAATCTCATCCGATTTTCACGAGGTTTGGCTTTTTGTTCATGGTTTTCCCTCTCGAACAATCTGGCATTCAAATCTCAATACCTATTTTTAAGTCGAAATTCATGTCAAAATCATAACCCTAGATTCGTGTATAGACATGGGTCAACATTTCCCACCCCCATAACTTGGTCAAATCTCATCCGATTTTCACGAGATTTGGCTTTTTGTTCATGGTTTTCCCTCTAGAATAATCCGGCATACAAGTCTCAATACACAGTTTCTAGTCGAAATTTATGTCAAAATCTTACCTCAAGATTCGTATATAGACATGGGTCAAAATTTCCCACACCCATAACTCGGTCAAATCTCATCCGATTTTCACGAGGTTTGGCTTTTTGTTCATGGTTTTCCCTCTAGAATAATCTGGCATCCAAGTCTCAATACACATTTTCTAGTCGAAATTCATGTCAAAATCTTACCCCAAGATTCGTATATAGACATGGGTCAAAATTTCCCACACCCATAACTCGGTCAAATCCTATCCGATTTTCACGAGGTTTGGCTTTTTGTTCATGGTTTTCCCTCTAGAATAATATGGCATTCAAATTTCAATACAAATTTTCTAGTCAAAATTCATGTCAAAATCTTAATCCTAGATTCGTGTATAGACATGGGTCAAAATTTCCCATCCCCATAACTTGGTCAAATCTCATCCGATTTTCACGAGATTTGGCTTTTTGTTCATGGTTTTCCCTCTAGAATAATCCGGCATCCAAGTCTCAAAACACATTTTTTAGTCGAAATTCATGTCAAAATCTTACCCCAAGATTCGTATATAGACATGGGTCAAAATTTCCCACACCCATAACTCGGTCAAATCCTATCCGATTTTCACGAGGTTTGGCTTTTTGTTCATGGTTTTCCCTCTAGAATAATCTGGCATTAAAATCTCAATACATATTTTTTAGTCGAAATTCATGTCAAAATCTTACCCCAAGATTCGTATATAGACATGGATCAAAATTTCCCACACCCATAACTCGGTCAAATCTCATCCGATTTTCACGAGGTTTGACTTTTGTTCATGGTTTTCCCTCTAGAATAATCTGGCATCCAAGTCTCAATACACAGTTTCTAGTCGAAATTTATGTCAAAATCTTACCTCAAGATTCGTATATAGACATGGGTCAAAATTTCCCACACCCATAACTCGGTCAAATCTCATCCGATTTTCACGAGGTTTGGCTTTTTGTTCATGGTTTTCCCTCTAGAATAATCTGGCATCCAAGTCTCAATACACATTTTCTAGTCGAAATTCATGTCAAAATCTTACCCCAAGATTCGTATATAGACATGGGTCAAAATTTCCCACACCCATAACTCGGTCAAATCCTATCCGATTTTCACGAGGTTTGGCTTTTTGTTCATGGTTTTCCCTCTAGAATAATATGGCATTCAAATTTCAATACAAATTTTCTAGTCAAAATTCATGTCAAAATCTTAATCCTAGATTCGTGTATAGACATGGGTCAAAATTTCCCATCCCCATAACTTGGTCAAATCTCATCCGATTTTCACGAGATTTGGCTTTTTGTTCATGGTTTTCCCTCTAGAATAATCCGGCATCCAAGTCTCAAAACACATTTTTTAGTCGAAATTCATGTCAAAATCTTACCCCAAGATTCGTATATAGACATGGGTCAAAATTTCCCACACCCATAACTCGGTCAAATCCTATCCGATTTTCACGAGGTTTGGCTTTTTGTTCATGGTTTTCCCTCTAGAATAATCTGGCATTAAAATCTCAATACATATTTTTTAGTCGAAATTCATGTCAAAATCTTACCCCAAGATTCGTATATAGACATGGATCAAAATTTCCCACACCCATAACTCGGTCAAATCTCATCCGATTTTCACGAGGTTTGACTTTTGTTCATGGTTTTCCCTCTAGAATAATCTGGCATCCAAGTCTCAATACACATTTTCTAGTCGAAATTCATGTCAAAATCTTACCCCAAGATTCGTATATAGACATGGGTCAAAATTTCTCACACCCATAACTCGGTCAAATCCTATCCGATTTTCACGAGGTTTGGCTTTTTGTTCATGGTTTTCCCTCTAGAATAATCTGGCATTCAAGTCTCAATACACATTTTCTAGTCGAAATTCATGTCAAAATCTTACCCCAAGATTCGTATATAGACATGGGTCAAAATTTCTCACACCCATAACTCGGTCAAATCCTATCCGATTTTCACGAGGTTTGGCTTTTTGTTCATGGTTTTCCCTCTAGAATAATCTGGCATTCAAGTCTCAATACACATTTTCTAGTCGAAATTCATGTCAAAATTTTAACCCAAGATTCGTATATAGACATGGGTCAAAATTTCCCAATTTCAAATCTCATCCGATTTTCACGAGATTTGGCTTTTTGTTCATGGTTTTCCCTCTAGAATAATCTGGCATCCAAGTCTCAATACACATTTTCTTAATCCTAGATTCGTGTATAGACATGGGTCAAAATTTCCCATCCCCATAACTTGGTCAAATCTCATCCGATTTTCACGAGATTTGGCTTTTTGTTCATGGTTTTCCCTCTAGAATAATCCGGCATCCAAGTCTCAATACACATTTTCTAGTCGAAATTCATGTCAAAATCTTACCCCAAGATTCGTATATAGACATGGGTCAAAATTTCCCAATTTCAAATCTCATCCGATTTTCACGAGATTTGGCTTTTTGTTCATGGTTTTCCCTCTAGAATAATCTGGCATCCAAGTCTCAATACACATTTTCTTAATCCTAGATTCGTGTATAGACATGGGTCAACATTTCCCACCCCCATAACTCGATCAAATCTCATCCGATATGTACGAGGATTAGCTTTTTGTTCATGGTTTTCCCTCTAGAACAATCTGGCATTCAAATCTCAATACCTATTTTTTAGTCGAAATTCATGTCAAAATCTTAACCCTAGATTCGTATATAGACATGGGTCAAAATTTCCCACACCCATAACTCGATCAAATCTCATCCGATTTGTACGAGGATTAGCTTTTCGTTCATGGTTTTTCCTCTAGACTAACCTGGCATTTAAATCTCAATACATATTTTTTTTAGTCGAAATTCATGTCAAAATCTTACCCCAAGATTCGTATATAGACATGGGTCAAAATTTCTCACACCTATAACTCGGTCAAATCCTATCCGATCTTCACGAGGTTTGGCTTTTTGTTCATGGTTTTCCCTCTAGAATAATCTGGCATTAAAATCTCAATACATATTTTTTAGTTGAAATTCATGTCAAAATCTTACCCCAAGATTCGTATATAGACATGGGTCCAAATTTCCCACACCCATAACTCGGTCAAATCCTATCCAATTTTCACGAGGTTTGGCTTTTTGTTCATGGTTTTCCCTTTAGAATAATCTGGCATTCAAGTCTCAATACACATTTTCTAGTCGAAATTCATGTCAAAATTTTAACCCTAGATTCGTGTATAGACATGGGTCCAAATTTCCCACACCCATAACTCGGTCAAATCTCATCCGAATTTCACGAGGTTTGGCTTTTTGTTCATGGTTTTCCCTCTAGAACAATGTGACATTCAAATCTCAATATATATTTTTTAGTCGAAATTCATGTCAAAATTTTACCCCAAGATTCGTGTGTAGACATGGGTCTAAATTTCCCACAGCCATAACTTGGTCAAAACTCATCCGATTTTCCCGAGGCTTGGCTTTTTGTTCATGGTTTTCCCTCTAGAACAATGTGACATTCAAATCTCAATACCTATTTTTAAGTCGAAATTCATGTCAAAATCTTACCCCAAGATTCGTGTGTAGACATGGGTCTAAATTTCCCACAGCCATAACTTGGTCAAAACTCATCCGATTTTCACGAGATTTGGCTTTTTGTTCATGGTTTTCCCTCTAGAATAATCTGGCATCCACGTCTCAATACACATTTTCTAGTCAAAATTTATGTCAAAATCTTACCCCAAGATTCGTATATAGACATGGGTCAAAATTTCCCACACCCATAACTCGGTCAAATCTCATCCAATTTTCACGAGGTTTGGCTTTTTGTTCATGGTTTTCCCTCTAGAATAATATGGCATTCAAATTTCAATACAAATTTTCTAGTCAAAATTCATGTCAAAATCTTAATCCTAGATTCGTATATAGACATGGGTCCAAATTTCCCACACCCATAACTCGGTCAAATCTCATCCGAATTTCACGAGGTTTTGCTTTTTGTTCATGGTTTTCCCTCTAGAACAATGTGACATTCAAATCTCAATATATATTTTTTAGTCGAAATTCATGTCAAAATTTTACCCCAAGATTCGTGTGTAGACATGGGTCTAAATTTCCCACAGCCATAACTTGGTCAAAACTCATCCGATTTTCACGAGGCTTGGCTTTTTGTTCATGGTTTTCCCTCTAGAACAATGTGACATTCAAATCTCAATACCTATTTTTAAGTCGAAATTCATGTCAAAATCTTACCCCAAGATTCGTGTGTAGACATGGGTCTAAATTTCCCACAGCCATAACTTGGTCAAAACTCATCCGATTTTCACGAGATTTGGCTTTTTGTTCATGGTTTTCCCTCTAGAATAATCTGGCATCCACGTCTCAATACACATTTTCTAGTCAAAATTTATGTCAAAATCTTAACCCTAGATTCGTGTATAGACATGGGTCAACATTTCCCACCCCCATAACTTGGTCAAATCTCATCCGATTTTCACGAGATTTGGCTTTTTGTTCATGGTTTTCCCTTTAGAATAATACGGCATCCAAGTCTCAATACACATTTTCTAGTCGAAATTTATGTCAAAATCTTACCTTAAGATTCGTATATAGACATGGGTCAAAATTTCCCACACCCATAACTCGGTCAAATCTCATCCGATTTTCACGAGGTTTGGCTTTTTGTTCATGGTTTTCCCTCTAGAATAATCTGGCATTCAAGTCTCAATACACATTTTCTAGTCGAAATTCATGTCAAAATCTTAACCCTAGATTCGTGTATAGATATGGGTCAACATTTCCCAACCCCATAACTCAGTCAAATCTCATCCGATATATACGAGGATTAGCTCTTTGTTCATGGTTTTCCCTCTAGAACAATCTGGCATTCAAATCTCAATACCTATTTTTAAGTCGAAATTCATGTCAAAATCTTAACCCTAGATACGTATATAGACATGGGTCACAATTTCCCACACCCATAACTCGATCAAATCTCATCCGATTTGTACGAGGATTAGCTTTTTGTTCATGGTTTTCCCTCTAGAACAGTCTGGCATTCAAATCTCAATACCTATTTTTAAGTCGAAATTCATGTCAAAATCATAACCATAGATTCGTGTATAGACATGGGTCAACATTTCCCACCCCCATAACTTGGTCAAATCTCATCCGATTTTCACGAGATTTGGCTTTTTGTTCATGGTTTTCCCTCTAGAATAATCCGGCATCCAAGTCTCAATACACATTTTCTAGTCGAAATTTATGTCAAAATCTTACCCCAAGATTCGTATATAGACATGGGTCCAAATTTCCCATCCCCATAACTTGGTCAAATCTCATCCGATTTTCACGAGATTTGGCTTTTTGTTCATGGTTTTCCCTCTAGAATAATCCGGCATCCAAGTCTCAATACACATTTTCTAGTCGAAATTTATGTCAAAATCTTACCCCAAGATTCGTATATAGACATGGGTCAAAATTTCCCACACCCATAACTCGGTCAAATCTCATCCGATTTTCACGAGGCTTGGCTTTTTGTTCATGGTTTTCCCTCTAGAACAATGTGACATTCAAATCTCAATACCTATTTTTAAGTCGAAATTCATGTCAAAATCTTACCCCAAGATTCGTGTGTAGACATGGGTCTAAATTTCCCACAGCCATAACTTGGTCAAAACTCATCCGATTTTCACGAGATTTGGCTTTTTGTTCATGGTTTTCCCTCTAGAATAATCTGGCATCCACGTCTCAATACACATTTTCTAGTCAAAATTTATGTCAAAATCTTAACCCTAGATTCGTGTATAGACATGGGTCAACATTTCCCACCCCCATAACTTGGTCAAATCTCATCCGATTTTCACGAGATTTGGCTTTTTGTTCATGGTTTTGCCTTTAGAATAATACGGCATCCAAGTCTCAATACACATTTTCTAGTCGAAATTTATGTCAAAATCTTACCTTAAGATTCGTATATAGACATGGGTCAAAATTTCCCACACCCATAACTCGGTCAAATCTCATCCGATTTTCACGAGGTTTGGCTTTTTGTTCATGGTTTTCCCTCTAGAATAATCTGGCATTCAAGTCTCAATACAAATTTTCTAGTCGAAATTCATGTCAAAATCTTAACCCTAGATTCGTGTATAGACATGGGTCCAAATTTCCCATCCCCATAACTTGGTCATATCTCATCCGATTTTCACGAGATTTGGCTTTTTGTTCATGGTTTTCCCTCTAGAATAATCTGGCATTCAAGTCTCAATACACATTTTCTAGTCGAAATTCATGTCAAAATCTTAACCCTAGATTCGTGTATAGACATGGGTCAACATTTCCCACCCCCATAACTCAGTCAAATCTCATCCGATATATACGAGGATTAGCTCTTTGTTCATGGTTTTCCCTCTAGAACAATCTGGCATTCAAATCTCAATACCTATTTTTAAGTCGAAATTCATGTCAAAATCATAACCATAGATTCGTGTATAGACATGGGTCAACATTTCCCACCCCCATAACTTGGTCAAATCTCATCCGATTTTCACGAGATTTGGCTTTTTGTTCATGGTTTTCCCTCTAGAATAATCCGGCATCCAAGTCTCAATACACATTTTCTAGTCGAAATTTATGTCAAAATCTTACCCCTAGATTCGTATATAGACATGGGTCAAAATTTCCCACACCCCTAACTCGGTCAAATCTCATCCGATTTTCACGAGGTTTGGCTTTTTGTTCATGGTTTTCCCTCTAGAATAATATGACATTCAAATTTCAATACAAATTTTCTAGTCAAAATTCATGTCAAAATCTTAATCCTAGATTCGTGTATAGACATGGGTCCAAATTTCCCATCCCCATAACTTGGTCATATCTCATCCGATTTTCACGAGATTTGGCTTTTTGTTCATGGTTTTCCCTCTAGAATAATCTGGCATTCAAGTCTCAATACACATTTTCTAGTCGAAATTCATGTCAAAATCTTAACCCTAGATTCGTGTATAGACATGGGTCAACATTTCCCACCCCCATAACTCAGTCAAATCTCGTCCGATATGTACGAGGATTAGCTTTTTGTTCATGGTTTTCCCTCTAGAACAATCTGGCATTCAAATGTCAATACCTATTTTTTAGTCGAAATCATGTCAAAATCTTAACCCTAGATTCGTATATAGACATGGGTCAAAATTTCCCACACCCCTAACTCGGTCAAATCTCATCCAATTTGTACGAGGATTAGCTTTTTTCATGGTTTTCCCTCTAGAATAATCTGGCATCCACATCTCCATACACATTTTCTAAAGTACATTCTGGCATGCCATATAATGATGTGATGTCAATTCAAATTCATATTCATTAAAATCGATTATCGTACATGGTTTTATAAACTATGCTTGATTATACGAGCTAGATATATCAATCTTGGAATGAAATTTCTCGTATAGCATGTACATATCTCTAAATATAAAACTGTTTGTCCTGACTGACATTCTGACGGACTGACAGGCGGACTGACTGACAGACGGACTGACTGACGGACTGATTGGCGATCAACGCACAGCCCAAATCGTAAGAAGTATGAAATTTAGAACATTTCGTTTTATTTACCTTATGTGATGAAGGTGCACGTTAAGACGGGCCTTCGGGAAATTCCACTCGCATGTGTGGAAAAACCGCGAAAACGTTTGTATGAACCTTTTTTGTTTACCATCCGATCCGCACTTAACTCATTTGAAAGATCTTTGTTCAAAATCATTTGAGGGGTGTTTCACACTTTTCGAAAATTGCATTCCTCCTTGGTGGAAATGGGGGTCGAAATTTTGGTGGGTGACGTTTCGCGCTCAAATTCATTTCTAAAGATCGATACGAAAATGCATTTGAGAAATGTATCACGCTATTAGCAGAATCCAAGCTTTCTCGGTAGAAATGCAATTTAATGATTTTTTGATTTGCATATATGTATATATATCCATTTTAGTAAATAGATGTATGCATGTTTGCTTTGTCTATATGCAGATGTGCATGCGCATGTATGCATTTTAGTGCATATATGTGCACAAGTATACATGAATGTATGTATGCATGCGTTATAGCATATATAAATATATACATGCTTATGTATATCTTTGAATGGATGTCTGCATATATATGTATGCATGTTTGCATATGTACATGCATGCATGTTTTTTAGTATATATGCAAACATGCATAAATGCATACATACATACATGCATGCAAACATGCATACATACATACATAGATACATACATACATACATGCATGCAAACATGCATACATACACACTTGCATGCATACATACATACATACATACATACATACATACATACATACATACATACAGGCAAACAAACAAACAAACAAACATACATACATACATACATACATACATACATACACACATACATACATACATTCATTCATTCATTCATTCATACATACATACATACATACACACATACATACATACATACATACATACATACATACATACATACATACATACATACATACATACATACATACATACATACATACATACATACATACATACATACATACATACATAAATGCATACATGCATACATGCATACATGCGTCTACATACATGCATCTACATACATGCGTCTACATACATACGTCTACATACATACATCTACTTACCTGTCCCACCTCCTCCTGATCCGCCGCCTCCTGCTCCACCGCCACAAGTTGCTCCTCCACAGGCCGTTGGAGCCAACGCTTCCTGCCTTGTTGAATTTCAGCAAGGCCTACTTGAATTCTTGAGAATCGAGGAGGAGAGCACTTGGCAGAAATTCGTTTTATTTAAATTTGCAGCACAGCGACAAATAAGCTTGGTCTGCGTTTGACATTAGAAATCAAACCTGCATGCATACATATATACATACATGCGTACATACATGCATGCATACACTAACACACACACACACACACACACACACATACACACACACACACACCTATATAATACTTGTATAGCTTCGTACAAAATACTTGTATATAATATCTCCATACATAAAATTGATTCTCCTAACTGACTGACTGATTGACTGACTGATTGACTGACTAACGGACTAACTGACTGACTGACTAATTGGTTATCAACGCACAGCCCAAACCGTAAGAGCTAGGGAACTGAAACTTTCACGGTAGTTACCTTATGTGATTAAGGTTCACTTTACGATGGGGTTTCGGGAAATTCTACCCGCATGAAAAGCCACGAAAAACGATTGTATGAAACTTTTTTGTTTACCATCCGATCAATTTGGCAACATTATTCTTGGTCAAAATACATGTAAAAGTGGTACCCTCAAATATCCTATACAGACATGGGCCAAAATTTCCCACCCCCATAACTCGGTCAAATCTCATCCGATTTTGACGAGGATTAGCTTTTTGTTCATGGTTTTCCCTCTAGAATAATCTGGCATTAAAATCTCAATACATATTTTTTAGTCGAAATTCATGTCAAAATCTTACCCCAAGATTCGTGTATAGACATGGGTCCAAATTTCCCACTCCCATAACTCGGTCAAATCTCATCCGATTTTTGGATGAGAGGTTTGGCTTTTTGCTCATGGTTTTCCCTCTAGAACAATGTGGCATCTCAATATATATTTTTAAGTCGAAATTCATGTCAAAATCTTACCCCAAGATTCGTGTGTATACATGGGTCTAAATTTCCCACACCCATAACTTGGTCAAAACTCATCCGAGTTTCACGAGATTTGGCTTTTTGTTCATGGTTTTCCCTCTAGAATAATCTGGCATCCACGTCTCAATACCTATTTTCTAGTCGAAATTCATGTCAAAATCTTACCCCAAGATTCGTATATAGACATTGGTCAAAATTTTCTTTCAACTAGTGCATTGAATTTTTAAAATGTTCTTAACAGTATTTTCATTGCGAAAACTGCTTCTTAGACTACATTTAATTAAATATATTAAAAATACATTTGTAAATGTGTGTGAAAAACTTGCTATTTTCGAGTGTGAATTTGTGTCATTTGCTATTCTTGTTCCTGCTGGCTGCTGCTGCTGCTTGAGAGCGCCGGCTCCGGCGTAGTTGCCTCCGTCGTAGTCGCTTCCAGTCCAACTTCTCTAAGGTCCTCCCTTGGTCACTGAAATGCGATTCTAGTTAGCAGAAGGCAGAAGACTTACCCGCCCGCGACAGAGGTGGCAGCTGGTCTCGGCTAAATCTTGAGCCACAAAAATGATGGGCAAGAAGAGCAGGGCACAGAGCAACAAGCCAAGTCAGAAACCACACTAAAAAGAGAAAATGGTATTAAAAAATGTATAGGGTATTTATAGTTGCATGAAAATGTGTTTGAAGGTCAAAAGAACCGAGTTGGAATGACTTTATTTCACTTGACTTTTATTCACTTGTCACTTGGGAGAAATCTCCAGGAGGGATTGATTTAACACAAAGCTTGAAACAGTTTGCGCAAAGATTTTTTAAAATGAGTTTGAACCAGAAACTTCACCTGCCGAATCTTTGAACCACATTTCCGTCAAGGAGTTCACTTTGCTAAAGGCGTGAAACACTGGTAAGGTGAATTAGCACAAAGATTTTTGATAATGAACTTTCCGCGCTTTTTTCACGCTTGCAGGTGGAATTTCCGAAAGCCTGGTAATACTATTTATTTTCCCCATTGTGATCCTGCGTCACATTCTTGTGGGCAACGTCGACAACTGCAAAGCCAGCTGCAATAAAGGACGCTGCGGCAGGAAGATAAATATGAATGGGTATCATCTGGTTTATGAAAGGACGCTGGTTCAAATCCCAGCTGTTCTCTTATACTCACCCTATGACGGACGTGATAATTATGAGCACGATCATAAAAACCATACCTAAGAATGCCAATCTATAATGGGCCAGTAAATCGCTCGAAAGCACAGCTTGCCGAAGGGCGAAAACATAAGAAATGGAAATATTCTTGTCGAAATAAACCTGGAGAACAGCAAAGACAGCTGCCTATCCTCAGCTCAGCAAGTCAGCAAGAAGTTAGAATAAGCTGAGTAATCCAATCAATTCTTACATGATTATTATTGAATTTAAGACGCTGCCGTTGCTGTTCGCCTGGTATTTCATTTTGACTGCAGCCATGTTATTATTTTTGTATCAGGCGAACAGCAGCAGAATTTTCGAGCTGTGCTTAGAGTAACCAAGCCAAAGCAAACATTTCAACGCAGGAGCAGAAGCATCGCATAAACAAGCTATCGATTCTGTTCGCCTGGTATTTCATTTTGACTGCAGTCGTTATTATTTTGTATACCAGGCGAACAGCAGCAAAATTTCTGAGCGGAGCTTTAAACAATTTAGCCTGAGTCGAAGGTCTAGCTCCTAGATGAGCAGGAGTATCGAGATTCTGTTCGCCTGGTGTTAAATATTGCCCGCAGCTCTTACATTTAATTGTGTGTAAAATATATCACTTTAGTTATATTCACAATGCAGAAAAAAACATTCCATTAAATATACATTTTAAAACGCGCAAAGAAAATATAGTATTAGTTAAATTGTTATTTGTTATTCTTGTTTATGCTTGCTGATGCTGCTCGAGAGCTCCGGCTCCGACTCCTCGACCTCCGCAGCAGCTGCTGGTGGGCCGCCGGCAGCATTTCTATCCTCGTAGCGATTGTCATCCAATTCATTGCATACACCGAAGGCAATTGGCAATAAGGGTAAGCCAGGTAATCTGCCGCCTGTGCAGAATGGACAGCTTTGGGCAGTAGTTGGGCAGCGTTGACTGAAATGGAACACTAACAGAAGACAGGAGACTTACCTGTCCGCGGCCACGGCGACAATTGGTGTCGAATACGGATAAATCTTGTTGTACAGGCAGAGCAAGCGATGAGCCACCAAGAGGATCGGCAGGAACAGCAAGCCACAGATCAGGACGCCCAACCAGAAACCATTCTACGGCGAAAAGAATTAAAATAATTATGATAAATATATAATACAAGCTGGTATTCCAAGTCATATTCATCTGTTTCCCCTAAATCTACCCATATTTTATTTCATTTATTTGAAAATGAATGGAATAAGAGGAACCTTCCGATAAATAAACTTTCGTTTAAACTAACTTTGTGTGATAAGCTTAAAGCACGTCTTGGATTAATTCCGCAGAAAGATTTTTGAAAATGAGTTGAACCAGCAACTTTACCCCCTCGGCCAATATTCATCCTTGATGCCCATTTCACAAGTATGAATAATATGAAGAAGAAAAAAATGCTGTGCAAATGAGCTTGAGGCTGATCGAATGGTCAGCAAAAAAGTTCCATGCAAGCGATTTCCGCGCTTTTTTCACAATTGCAGGTGAAATTTCTCAAAACCACGTCTAAGCGAGCGCCTATTTCACAAGGTGCTGGGACTTTGAGTCAATTAGTTATTCGGGGGAAATATTTCGATATAAAATAAATATTATGTAACATGTGATCAGCTTACCATAGGATCGACAAGACGATGACAAATCAGGTCCACACCACGGTAATATATGTAGGCAAGCGGAGCGCAGCGGCCAACATTATGATGACAGAAATTGACGACCATTTCTGTGTAGTTGGCGACCTCATCTTCGACAAAAACTGAAAGATTCTGGCGTAGCATATTGACATACGATTCGGACGTATTTCTGATGTACAATTCGGAGGCTTCCGACAATTGGATTAGATTTTCGATAGACTCCTTAAACGGGCTGTCCTCGTACAGTATAAGTTTATCGATCTCCAGCAGTTTCTCGGTCATTTTAATTAGTGTATATCGAATCCGATCAGCGAGCTCTTTGTCAAATTTCTCCAGGGCAAATGCCTGGTTGCCCAAGGCGATTATCGCCGAGTCATAGACACCCCAAATGCTGGGCAGACCGGAACGCAGATTTTTCAGCTTATCGATCATTCTGGGCAGGTCGACGGGCGCCATTGTGTTGCACAAATGCTTTATGAATATCGAACTGTGATAGTCGGACAGATTGCTTTGCGCCGCCACATTTAAACCGTCCTTCTCCTGCTGGGTGAGCACCTCGTATGTGGA
Source organism: Drosophila borealis (assembly GCA_035045885.1). Lineage (NCBI taxonomy): Eukaryota > Metazoa > Arthropoda > Insecta > Diptera > Drosophilidae > Drosophila > Drosophila borealis. Next base: position 2,157,816 of record JAWNOR010000164.1, on the reverse strand, counting down.
GATGTTCGCCGAAAATATGGTTGTATTTGGCGGTACGTGAGCGCCGATAACTTCGATGCGCACCAGTTCGTTGACATCATACAAATTGTTTCGCTGCAGCAGATTGAAGATCGTATCGTTTGCCTCGCACGCCTCGATCGCAGCCGAGACGCGCAACGCCGATTCCGGCTGCGAGCCCGACTCGTTGCTCGCAAAATATTGCTGCAGATCAATTGTCGCATCCATCTGGCGGAAGAAATCGTTCTTATTTTGATCCCGCAACGGCGCACAGACGCCCTCGTAGGTGATTAGGCCAAAGATAAAGTAAAATAGGCCGAGTAGCAATATGAACGATAACACGCAGAAAATCAATATTATGGCGCTGTGTACAGGAATGGAGATATGTTATCGGCGCCTCTTCCTTAGCGAAAGCTTAGCTCCTCCCGATCACTTACAAAAACAGGAAGATAGCTCCGATGCCCTTGCTGCAGAGGCCCACGGCTTCGCTATGCCTGACGCGTCCAAAGCAGCCGAATATCAGCGCAAGGATAAGCAGGACGAGTAACTGAAATTAAATACATTTTGTTAGGTCACCTCAGGGATCACTCGGGATTTGAACCAGCGCCCTGCCTGGGCTAAAAATTTGGTTCTCAAATTTTAAAATTAAAATAAAACTGTTTAATCTTTAATTGAACGTTCTATTGAAAATACAGAAGTTGCGGGCTAAACTTTGATCTGTATCCAAGGGTTCGAACCAGCGCCCTGCCCTGTGTTCCCTGCACAAAGATGTTTATCCACGTCCTTGAACGCAGGCTTGGATTGAAAACATAGTGCTGTCATTTTAAAAATGTTGATAATACTGTTTATTTTGTAATTTCCCGTTCTACATTAAACCTGTACCCAGGGTTCGAACCAGTGCCCTGCCTGGTTCTGAATTTTTAAGGTTAAAATAAAACTGTTTAATTTTTAATTGAACGTTCTATTGAAAATACAGAAGTTGCGGGGTAAGCTTTGATCTGTATCCAAGGGTTCGAACCAGCGACCCGCCTTGTGTTCAGCTGTTTATCTACGTCTTTGAAACTAGTTTAATTATGAATTGCCTATTCTGCTTTAAAGCTGTACCCCCCAGAGTTCGAACCAGCGTCCTTCCTTGGGTTCTACTGAAAATGAGCTTAAATGTTTACCCAAATTTGTTGCCTACAAAATATGCTTGGATAAACTGAATGCTAGATTTATGCTATGGAGCGGAGTTATCCCCCAAAAGTATCAAGCCGGCTCAAACCGAACTTGGTTAGTACACTTACGATTCCCAGCATCACGCAGATAAATAGATTGAAAGCTTTACGATGGACGCCAAATTTGTCGTATACATCGTCGAGCGACTTGGTCACTTTGAGAGTGTCAAAGTGAATGCTGTTTATCACGGAATCAATGATACTGCGCATACTATGGGACTGGTTGCGAAATTGCGTAATGCCCTCGTGCAGATCGCGTATTAACGGCGGGGTCACAGGATCTATGGCCTTCTTAATCTCTGCGCCAATCGTGTTGAGACGATCTATTGCCTCGCTGGGTATTTTGCTCGTGTCGTTGCGAATAAGTTCGGCGACGAGCAGAATGTATTTGGAGGACACGGGCAGCTGCGGAAAAGGGAAAAGACTTTTCGATTTTACATTGCTTAGAAACTTAGAAGCCATACCTCATCGAGGTGGAGACATCTCGAGGCATCCAGCGTCTCGATATTCGAGTTCTTCAAAAAGTTCAGGCAATCTTTATTCCCACACAGCGCAGCTAGGGCAAAGGACAAGTCACGCTTTACGCTACGCAATCCTGTTGTAATTAATTGGAAAAATCATAGAGAATCGTCGAAAGGTCGACAAATAGGTGGATATTATTATTTACCATCTCGCAGCTGTGCGCCATAGAAACGCAAATCCTTTTCCAATTTGTGCACTTCCCGAAAGAGAATCAAGGCCCTTGGCATGCTATTCAATATGCGCTCTATATCAAACAATGCGTTGGCTTTCGAGGTATGCAACAGGTCCAGGAATACGTGATGGTGTGCATCTGAAAAATATGAAAATGATAAATGCTCGTCTAGCTAGAGAGTACTCTAGCCGGCAAGGCCCGACTAGGGTTTACCTTAACAAGCAATCTAGCAGGAGTTATGCTCCTTTTCTGAACCCAACTCTATGGGAAATGCCTTCTGGAATAACTCGGTTGTTAATAGTACGATTTTTATGAAATTTTTAGGGATTACATATGGCATACAAAAGTGTGTATATACCAAAGCCCAAGGCGAACTGAAAGAGATTTGAAAGAAAAAGATTTCTTTCGTATCTGTGTATATAAGTAGTGCAAGAACTACAGACAAAAAGGGAATATATATACATATATGATATTGTAAGTCTCAAGATTTTGTAGGTTTATACAGACGGACCTGCTTGATTGAAATCCAATTAAAAAATATGCAGCATTTGATCTTACTCAATAAAATATCGGTCATATGGGTATCCATCTCTTGATAGTTATATATGAGCAAATGTTCAATGTGGTTCGCTGTGTCGCGCAGAAAGGTGCAAGTGTCTTGGCTGGCACGGCGCATTGTCATGCTTGTGTATTCGAAACCATGATCCAATAATGTATTTGAGACAAAGGCAATGATCGCACCAAAACTGGAATATGATTCAGTAGTGAGTGCGAGTGTTGAAGGCGGCTTAGCTTTTCTGACTTACAGAACTCCAATTAGAAGTATCGCAAGTAGAATGCCGCAGATGCAGCGTCTGACATCGTCATCCTTTTTATCGCAGGACGGGCATCCTTGTGGGCAACGTTGACAGCAGCAGAAGCAGCAATAGCAGACCCTGTGCCAGGATAAAACCAGTAAGAGGCGCTAGTCGAGAGTACCCGACTAGGAGATCGCCTGAACCAACACCAACAATTTATTTCTTATGAAAAAAAGCAATTAAAATAGCAGCACATAATGTCATGTGAATGTGTGTGTGTGTGTGTGTGTGTGTGTACATGTACATGTGTGTACATGTCACGTGTCAGCACACGTGAGCTGCCAATATACCATTTTTTGTTTTCTTTAATAACTTTTGTGTTTCTTAATCGATTTTGATGAAATTTTCAACAGTAGATCTTATTATGCTACAGAATATTCGAATTCTCTCAAAATGTCAATTGCATTAAAATTGTGGCTTAAATTGGTGGGCAATACAGACTGGTTTATTTACTTGACTTATAGCTATGTGGGGCTAGCGGAGAGGTTTTGATAGCTATAATCTGAAATATACTTGATATATATACTATTCTATAAGCTACATGTCCAGTTTGGTGACTCTAGCTCTTATAACTTACGAGATTGGGTCAAAAAACAGGAATTCGATATCGATTTTGATGGCTATTGATGCAGCTCAAGAAAATACATATATACTTTATGGGATCGGAGATGTTTCCTTCTGCTTGTTACATACATTTGCAGAAATACATAAAACTCTATTTACCCATTTTTAATGGGTTCAGGGTATAAATATATTATTCCACAGGCGTCAACCCTGTTTTGAACCGGGCGCTGGTTCAAACCTCGGCTCTTAGCAGGTTTCACTAGTATTCCTGTAAGGTCAAGCATACTTACCCTATAAAAGGCATGATAATTATAAGGACGAGCAGAAATATCACCCAGATGAGCGCTACAAAATACTCCGTAAAAAGACTGCGCCAATCGTTGTTCTCCGCATTGGGTCCCAAAGCGAAAGTGTCTCCGTTCTTAACCACAATGTAGCCTACAACAATGCAGCAGCTTTTACGACAGGTCCAACCAAACTCTGTTAATATACTCACCGGGCGGTATTGAATTCCCACTGACTACGACCCTATCCATAAGACTGTGGGTGAAACTGTGCACACTATCTGAGAACGCAGTTGAATAAATTGTTTCACTGGTATAGTTGGCCTTTGATTCGAATGGGGTATAATCTGTCGAGGGAAAGTGCATATGCCCCATTTGCTCGACGCCGTTGGCATTTTCCGCGCGCGGTTCTATTACACTGTCCTCCACTTCGAACAGCTCTTCTTTGACTGCGTGAGTCGGGCTCAATAACATGGCCAAGGCACAGCCAAATAATATTCGCCTGAGGCCCCATATTGCCAAAGATGCCACGCTTTTGTCGCGTTTCGTCCTAGACTTCAGATAATTGGATGAATCCTGTGGCATTCTCACGTAATTTCCGTTTGGATTAATCAGTTAATGGATTAATGCCCAGCTCGCAGGTCTTGATCTTCTATATGCATATACCAGAACGTGCTTATTTCTAAATTGCCTTAACATATTATATATACACATATGTCAATATGTACTTACCCAAAAACCACAAACGTACGAGTTGTTAAAAGAAGAGAGAGGGAGAGAGATTTGCATCACTAAAAGAACAAAAGTAGAGAGCGGGTGAGAATAGAAACAGATAAACGAGAAGAGGGAAAGAGCGAGAGAAAGGGAGAAAGAGAGTGTGCTGAATTTATAAAATTGACATTTACTTATTGTCAAAGCATGAAAACATGTAAGCCCTACTTGAATTCATGAGAATCGTAGAGAAGGGCGTCATGTCAATTTGCAAAGCAGTTGGCGTAGTTATCGAGGCTAACTTGGTCCGCTTTTGGTATAAGAGAAACACTTGTGTGCATACACAAGTATATATTTGTGAACATATATAAAGTTAATTTGGTTGAAGTCTAATATGGTGGGATCTAAGAAAAGTTATGGCATTGTGGGTTCCATAAAGTAGGTAAGCCTTAATCAATAAATTACTCAACCAACCCCAGTTCATCAAAATGGTTAATGTATATAGAAGAGACCTACAATCATATTAAGCAGCTAGGCGGAGTTTACTCACCAGCACCAAAAGCATGAATTTTAGCATCTATTTCCTCTGCAGCTTCTTCTAAATTTTAAGCACTTTAAGATAAGGTGTCATTACAATCTATAAGATAATTTGCAGGAGCAATTGCACGGTTTAACTGTTATTGTACTACTGACCAGATGTGTGACATTTGTGGTTTAATTTCTAGGATTTGTTGTGACAATTGTATCACAGACTGCCAAAGACGGCCTGTTTCGAGCTCAGTTTGCTGGAATGAGAGTTTAAATAGTGTGAAACGACTCTACAAATCTTTCTACAAAATATTTACTTGATCACTTTAGCTGGTGACTCCTCTTGAGATGGCCTTAATTGTTCTCCTATTTGTAAATGGTATTTTTTTGGTAGATCTGTCTGCGTGGACAGCCATGATCCAGCCAGGACATCAAGCTGCAAGTTGAGCCTGTGCTTCATTAGCTCCGAAAGGTGCCAGGCATTTTTTTGTTTTTGTTGTAATTTTTATTTGTATTTATATTTTCACAGTAATTGGTTTTCTGTTAGCTTTAAAACTTTGATTCCATACTATTGGCTTATTGTAAAACACTAAAAATGACATAGGCAGAAAATTCATGAAATGTACGTAAATAATATGAAAATTACATACATTCATAAATACTTTTTTGTTTTTTTGCTTCTTTATATAGATAATGCTTAACTAAAATACATATTTAATACGTGTGTATGTGTGCATTGTTTTAAATCTTTAGTTTTAATTTTCATTTTTTTTTTTTTTTTTAGTTATTTTGTTATTTTTAATTATTATTTTGGCTACTTGCAGTTTGCCCAGCATTTTTAATATAATTTAAAACATTTTTATTTAGTAGAGATTGAAACATTGTCTTACTAAGCCTATGACAATTCAAAGTACACGTTCATATTATAATGTTTCATTGCGTCACTTTTGGGGGTTGTTTTTTGTTTTTGTTTTGATTTGTTTTCTTTTATTTAAGGAAGTCTGGTAGTGTGTGTATTAGTTTCTTGGAAAATAAATACAAACACTCGTAAATTAAATGCATCAAAAATGGCAGACAGAGTTTTGTGTGTGTGTGTGTTTGAGTTTTGCCTGCTGCTCTGATCCACTAACTTAAAATGGCAGTTCTGGTTTTTATTTTAAATATATATATATATAAATGTATATTTATATATATACTATATATATAGATTTACTTGACGTTCCATAATAATAAAATTATTATATATTTAATTTTTTTTTGATTATTGTGGGGCTTCGAACGCTGTGCACAATAATATTATGGGATACATTCAAGTTCGTGAGAGCTGTGAGATCTATCTCTTGAGTTCTTTTGGGATATTTGCTTGTGGTCTTTTTCTTGTTGTTGTTGTTGTTGTTTTGAACATTAACTTATTAAATGCTTTAGCTGTGCATATTCATATATTTCATATTTCAACCCAATCGCATTGCTTGCTTTTCCACTTTTCCTCTTCAACTTTTCATGCTATTCTTTTGGCAACATTTTCAATGTGTTTAAACAATACATATACATATATATTTATTTATATATATATATATATATGTGTGTGTGTGTGTGTATGGAGTATTGCTACTTTGTGAATTACTTTTGTTTATAACTAATCTTTACTATTTCGCGCCTACTCTCATATCATTGTCTCGCATTGCGCTGACAGATCGTCTGATAAAGTTTCAAAAATTAAAAAAAATAATTAAATAAAAAATATTTCAACACGTGATGCTACAAATTACATAACTCTAAATAAAGATCTAACTTTCAACTAAAATTACAGTCTCAGTAAAAATTGGGTTGTTGTTGTTGCTGTTGCAGTATTCAAAACGAAATCCATGCGTCATTTGCCATCTCTCCTCTTAAAGCCAGCCCAACAAAGTCCTTCAATCGACAACTGTTTAAACGCCGTCCAATGCTTAATCCTGGTCGGAGGCACCCGGATAATAGTACGGCGGAGGTCGCTCATATTCGGATGATGGCGGCGCCACGGGCGGATTGTGGTAGCGCGGCGGCTCGTGGTCCCAGTGTCTGTGTATGCAAAATTCAAATTGGTTACAAATATTTTTATATATATAATAAATATCGAAATGTGAGTTCTTATCGCATTGGAATTTAATTCAACATCAACTGCGACGACTCACGCACAACACAAAAAACATTTAAAGAGAGGCAACAGCTGCGTTTAGTATTTGTTCATATACCCTTGTAGAGGGCATTGTAATTTTGTCATGAAGTGTGTGAGGCTCAGATGAAGGCGTCTCCAGACCTTTAAACTATGATCAGTGTCCACAGCAGAGTCGATTTATCCAACTGTCTCTTGGAAGACAGACCGAATCGGATCCCTTTATCACTTAGCTGCCATATAAACAATCGGTCGAGAATTAAGTTTCTCCCATGAAAAATTTATCAGCATGACCAAACTTGGCATCTATCAACATCGGACTCCCCATCTATAGGCAGACATTGCGCAATAATACTACAAGGGTATTAAATCTTCGGCATGCCGAAAAAAAAGCCTTTCTTTCTGGCTTTCAATTAGTTGTTGTTCGAACGAGGTTTTGTTTTTAGAAACAGAGAAGCAGCAGTTAGTTGCAAACGAAGTTGGGCAAGGGGGACAGTTCTAGTTATTCAAGAAAGGAGAAGAAAGGAGATTGGCAGCAAGTGTGAAATGTGTTGAGAATAAAGCAATGAGGTGTTGCCAGTTAATGTTCTTTGGACTGGCTAAACGTATATGTACATACATATATAACAAATGATATGATGATAACACACACAACATAAGACACACTCGCACACAAACTGCTTGGAGTTTTTTATCGGCAGCGACATAAGCAAATAATATATAGACTAGATATATAAACCAAACCATTTGCACTTCGGATGATATATGTATGCCTAAAAGAAACCATCTGTCGCCAGTGCTTTTGGCCTTGTATCTACAGCCACAACTTTAGCGCTAAATAAAACGAAACCAAAAAATAGCAATTAAATCGGCGGCCATTAAATGTTAGCCACAATTATTTCAGTTGCTGTCTATGTGTGTGTGTGTGTGTGTGTTTTTCTTCTCAGTTAATTGGTGTTAATTATACGAGTTAGACGATGAGGACTCTTAACTAGCTATATGCAATATCTATTAGTGGGAGTGGGCGTGGCACTTACGTGGGTGCCACATCGTTATAGCGCATATTGCTGCTGCCAGCAGCTGCATCCACAACGCCTGGACCAGCACCAGCTCCGGAGCGTGGCCCACGGGACACGCTCGGCGATGCATCCTCATAGTATTCCTGCTGTTCGCGTCGTCGATCGTACGCCTTGCGTCGCTTCTTTGGCACACTGAAAACAGCAGAAGAAACGATCCATCAATTGGATTTAAATCGATCAAAGCACTTGGAGCTGCCTTCTCTTACTTGGCCAGTGGCACGTGCTCGCGCTCGCGCTCGCTATAGGCATCGTATAGATAGTCGCTGCTGCGTGCATTATGTGGCGATGGGTTAGCGATGAAATGAAAATGAAACAAGTGTCAGATGATTCCAAATTAGACCAATTAAATCAATCGATAATGTTGACTGTTTGATTCTAGATAGAGTCATTCATTTGCATTCAACTCGACTACTCAATCGAACTCATGCACACGAAGTTCGAGCTGCACAGCAACATGTTTGATTCGGTTGACTCGATGCAGGGCTCACAATTCAAAGCAAAACGAAAGTAACAAACATGCGCTCCGCCTGTGATAACCGGACACATAACAGCTGCAGTCGACTTACCCGCCCTCAACAATGGCGACTGGTGGCGCCGAATACGGATCAATCTTCTTGTATAGGCACAGCAAACGATGGGCCACAAACAGTACGGGCAGGAAGAGTACGCCACAGAGCAGCACGCCCACCCAGAAACCATTCTACAAAGAAAAAGAACGAAATATTAATGATATTATTGCATGAGTGCTATTGAAACTCACCATTGGATCGACCAGACGATGGCATATCAAGTCCACACTACGATTATAGACCTGGGCAAGTGGCGCACATTTGCCAACATTGCCGTGACACTTGTCCACCACCATTTCTATATAATGTACGACCTGCTCCTTGATGTAACTAGTCAGATTTTCGCGCAGTCCACTGACGTACTGTTCGCCATGCGACCTTAGGAATACTTCTGAGCGTTCCGTTGATTCGTGCAGCTTCTTAATAGATTCGCCAAATGCATTGCCGTTATATAATATAAGTTGATCAATCTTCAATAGCTTCTCCGTCATTTTACTTATGATGCTCTTGATCTTTTCAACAAACTCATCGTGATATCTCTGCAGGTTATAGGCCTCATTGTACAGGGAGGTTCGGGCCCAGTCGTAAATGCCCCACTGACTCCAGAGACTGGCTCGCAACTCCTTCAGCTGATTGGCCATTGTGGGCAAGTCCACGGGCGTTAACTGAGTGCACATAACGTCTGTAAAGACCTTACTGTGATAGCTGGAAAGATTACTGCTACGCAGCTCCGCCAGGTCACGCTTGTCCTTCTCCGTGAGTATGGTGAAGTTGTCCAAATTTGCCAGCGATATAGGCACCGAAGGTGTTTCGCTGATGACCTTGAAGCGCACTAGATCATCAATATCGTATAAATCGTTTTCCTGAAGCAGCTTGAAGATCGACTGGTCAGCCTGACACGCCCGAATCGCATTCGAGATGCGCAACGGCGGCAACGGTGTCTCCGATTTGAGCTCGCTCTTGGGCAAATATCGATTGAGATCAATAATTGAATTCAGCTGACGGAACAACGCATTTGATTCCTGATCTCGCAGCGGCGCACATGCACCCTGGTAGGTGGCCAGGCCCACAACAAAGTAAAATAGGCCAACCAGCACGACAATCGAGAACACGCAGAATATCAGCAACATGGCGCTACGATGAAGAAAATGTATTGTTGGTTGAGATGTCAAAGAAAAATTCCAAGAACTTACAGTAAGAGACAGGAAGCTCCTGTGCCCTTGCTGCAGCAGTCATCGCGATAGCCACGTCGGCGACGTCCACAACAGCCGCAGATCAGCGCAATAATTAGAAACAGCAGTATCTGAAATAAAATACGAGATGAGAATCAGAATACGACCAGGTTTTAGAGCAGACTTACGATCAATAATACAGAGCAGACAATGACATTGATGATGCTACGATCAGCTCCATATTTGTCGTAAACATCTTCAAACGTCTTTGTGGATCTGACAGTATTTAAGTGAATATCGCTAATGGCCGCATCTATCATGCTGCGTATGTTGTTTGCCTGTGTGCGGAACTGTTCCTGTCCATTATGAATGTCACGAATTATCGGTGGTATTAACGGATCAATGCCAGCCTTAATCCTCTTGCCCACATATTGCAGACGATCGATTACTTCTTTGGTCGTTTTTCCACTGTTCTTCGCAATGATGTATTCGATCGCCTTTGAATAGTACGTGGTGTCGGGCAGCTGTAATGGAGCAAGAATTAGAAACAGATTTTGATTGAACAATTCAACTCGAACCTGATCAAATTGAAGACATTTTGAATTGTCGAGGAACTCGATCTCCGTCTTTTTCAAAAAGTGCAGGCATTCCCGATTGCCGCACAGCACAGCACAGGCATAGTTAACGTCACGCTTAACGCCACGCACGCCTAACAATAAATAAATTAATATTAATATAATATTAATTATAATAATTCAATTATCTACCGTCTCGCAACTGTGTGCCATAGAAACGTAAATCCTTTTCCAATTTATCCACTTCCTTGATCAGCTTTTGCGCCTCTTCCATGTTCTCTAATATACGCTTCAAGTCATACACCGCATTGGCCTCCGACGCATCCATTAGGTCCAAGAATATGTGAGTATGAGCATCTGAAAGAAATCGAAAGATTCCGTTTTATATACATATATTAATTGGACTACGTCTGTATGTTAGATCTTACTTGTTAGGATATCGCTTAGATGTTTATCCATCTCGCCGTAGTTATTCACAAGCAGATGATGTATGTGGTCCGACACATCCTTTAGATAGGTGCAGGTGTCCTGGCTGCCGCGTCGCACTGTGGTGGTTGTCTCCTCCAAGCCGCGATCCAGCAATCGATTGGTCGCAAATGCAATTATGACACCAAATCTGCGAATGAGTTAAGATAAATAAATTGTTATGGTGCAAACTAAGATTAGAAACTACAGAATTCCAATGATGAGCAACAGGAGCAATAAGCCGCAGCAGCAGCGCCTGCGAGCGTCCTTCTGACTGTCGCAGGGCGGGCATCCTTCTTTGCAGCGTCGACAGCAGCAGAAGCAGCAATAGCAGACGCTGTGAAAAAAAAAATTATAATAATAATAAATGCTTTGGTCTTAAAAGAACGACTTTTGTTGCGAATGATTCAGCCCCAAGGCTGAGGCATAAATAACTTGGGCTGCAACCAACGGATTTATCTAACCATATTTGGTAGATGTCCATTTTGGGCAGAGATAAAATTTAGCGAGCATCTTTAACATTGCAATTCCCACGACTTGCCGTATTTGGGCAATTATAAAATAAACATTAAAGTGTAAACTGGAAACCGCGACTTTTTTTTAAGGGTTTACTTACGCTATGATGGGCATGACGACTGCCAGGATAGCCAGGATAACAACCGCGATGAGCACCATCCAGTACTGCGTCAACAGATCGCGCCAGTCATTGTTCTCCACCTTGGGCCCCAAGGCCAAATAGTTGCCGTCTTTGACGACCACGTAGCCTGCAAAGAATAGAGATTTTTTAATGTCAGGTGAGATGTTATTTATAGGGCTTTCACAGTAGCCCACCTGGCGGAATGGCGGCCTCGTCCGGTAGGATAAAACCAAAGAAGTAGCGCGTAAAATTGTACACGGGATCCATGGCTTTAGTAGAGTATTTCGGCTCTTTGGTATAGTTGGCCTTCGATTTGTATTCGGTGAATTCAGCCGCGGAAAAGTGTAGCTGCCCGAGCTTCTCGTGGGCGGTGGCCACGCGCCACACCTCTGCGTTCCCCTCGTCTGCGTGAGTTGGACTGATTAACGTGGCCAAGGCAAAGCCGGACATTATCACGCTGAGACTGCATATTGCCAAGACAAGCCTGCTTTTGTGGCGTGTCGTCGTCGCCATCTTGGACTTGGACTTGAGATGTTCGCCCGGAGGAGCTGGTGTCATTCTGTTGCCGTATCCTGGTGTCTACGCTAAATGTGACCGTCGGTCTACGGTCTTGAAATGCTTCTAACACGCTTAGCTCCTGCTTTGGTTCCTCTGGCCGCCGGCGAGCACATCCATTTCATGCGTCAGCGAACTGCAGAATAGGAACGATTAAAATAAACGTGTCTCTGAATGGGGTTACACTCCCTGCTAATACGATTTTAGCATGTCCTGACCTTATTTATATGTATATTAATGCCTGCCAGGCCAGTAAAATACAAATGCATATAAATATATCATTCGCGTTGTGGGTGTGTCGCGAATGTGGCAAACGGCTTAGTCGCATTCTTATCGCTTAACGCAACGAAGAAGCACAAATGCTCAACTGCCTCCCTCTGACAAACACTCCACTTGACATCAATTAAAGCCAATCAAAAAAAAATGAAGCGAACAACAATCAACGGAGGGGACTGTGCCTCAATTTTAACTTGCAACTTAGTCAATGCCACAAGAGCTTGCAAAAAGTTGCACAGCATTTTTTCTAAATATTGCGCAAATTATGCTTATCCCTTGGATAAAAATGTACAATAAAAGAATTAAACGCGCTGGGCTCGAACTCACGTTGTTTAGAACACGAGTTGGCAGCACAAGCATTAAACACAAACAAAAAAAATACATGTCCCGAATGAGGCTCGAACTCGCGCCGTTAAAATTATGACTCAGCACTAATAGGAAAATATTTAAATATAAGGAAAAAAATGCTTTAACCGACGCTTGAACTCAGGTTGTTAATTCTATAGGCTAGCAACATAATGGAAAGCATTAAAAAATACAAAAAATATTACATGCCCCGGGTGAGGCTCGAACTCACGACCTTAAGATTATGAGACTTACGCGCTGCCTACTGCGCCACCGAGGCTATATCCGCCTGGGCGGCAAACACATAATTGTACTGTGGCTTTGCTGATACGAACTGGCAGAACGTTCTCAAACAGGTTTTAGTAGGAAATATTGCAAACAAATAAATTTAGAACACAATGTAGAAATAAAAATAAAAAAAAACTTGATATTAATGGTAAAAATAAGAACATTGAGAAGTGTCTGAAATACTTTGAGGCCAAATGCACACACATGCAGGCAGCATTATCAATGACTATAAAAGAACCACAAATGCAGACTATAACAACAACTGATACTGTGACTGTCTCTTGATATGCGTGCATAGAAAAAGAAAAGTACAAAGTTGAATGAACCCCTTGAACTGGCCCGGGCGCAGCTGAAGGGACCTGAACTCGAAATGGACAGTGGGCAAAGGGAGCAAGTGGCACAGAAGGGTCTGCCAAGTGCTGATGATGATGATGAAGGTTCTGGGTGCTGGGTGATGTTTGTGGTTCCCCCATGCTCGAACCGTTGATGGTCGGTGCTTAACGCTTGCCTTGCCCCCAACACAGAAGGTGTCGCAGCAAACACACACGCACACACATTTTAGAGCCCTGCATTCGACGCCTGCTTATCTTGAGTTGGTTTTTTATGCGCACTTTTTACTGCTGTTTGTTTTTTGCAATCGCAGCTCCAATTGACAGCTTTTCGTATGGTTTCAAGTGTCACATTAGTTAACAGCTGGTTAATTGTCTTGTAATTGTAGAAGTACATATACACAAATAATGCTTTTTTGATTGCGTAGACAACTTATTCATTTAACACGCATAAGGCTTACTTGAGTTCATGAGAATCGCATAGTAGGGCGATATTAAAAACGCATTTATCATGTCAATTGTGTATATTTAGTTGTATTATATCCGATTTGCAGCTCAAGCATTGGCAGACTGCGGCGCCCGCTCATGCTCCAAATGCTCTGCACAGCAAAAATCTGTATACCCACGCCTCCCGAGCAAACGAGCGGGAGGAGCCGAGCATTCGAACGGCCTTGACACGAGCGGAAAACAAAGCTGGAAGCCATCGCATGGCAACTGCTACATGGCCGGGGCAAATAGGGGCCTGAGAGGTCAACGCTATTATAAAAGCACACCACATAAGCGATTTGTTCTTGAATGCTGTGCTTCGGCCAGCAACAACAAAGAAACTAAATAAAAACAAAACAAACACGACTCATTTGCAGACGTGATAATAATAAGCACATGCGCAGTTTGTAGCAGGTGTCGGCCACCGATTTTTGGGGCGGCTGCTGTTTCCATAAAAAGTTCCAAATTTCATTTTTCTACCCATAACGCATGTATGCGTTTACTCTAGCCTAACTCTTCCCTACTTTATATACTTTTAAATTGTTAAGCTCGAACTTTGTGAATCGATTTTTTGATACCAATAATTGGTGAAAAATAGAATATATGAAATTTAAATGAATATTTATTATTTGGTAAGAGAAAACATATATATAATATGTAAGCACACACACATAAACACACATATATATATACATACATAATTTAGTAGATTGTCCACACACTAGTTAATGCAACACTTCACAAAGCATGAAAACCTGTGAGGCTCACTTGAATTCATGAGAATCGCATAGTAGGGCTACATTTAAAAATACTCTTGCTATTGAATTTGTAGTGTAGCGAGAAGTTATTGAGAACATACATGCATACATACATTTTATTGGATAGCGTTGAACGAAGGCGTACTGTAGACACACACATATATGTATATACAAATATGTATGTCCATAAACATGCATACATACAAAAAGAAAGCCTATCGGCTTGCAAATATGTGTTATTTAAAACTTATAAACAAAGCACGAAACCCTATAGGGCCTACTTTAATTCATGAGAATCGCATAGTAAGGCGATATTTAAAAATGCATTAATCAACTCAGGTGAAGTCCATATATGTATGTTGTTTTACGAAATAGACGACTCATCGAACACGCAGTAAACCAAACGAATAGCCAAGCAGACGACCTACTTCTTGGAATTGAATCAGTTTGTCTGTCTGATGCTGTTCGCCAAGCTTAACTGGTTTTTTACCGCAACCAGATACCTTTCGCTTAAGCAACACTCCCATATGTACTTATAAGTAGATACGACTTATTTTATAGGAAAGTGTTTGCACACAAAAAGATCTGATGGTGTGGCGCAGCCAGGACTAGTCATAGAATTACGACAGATATAAACAAATAATTTAAGATGGAATAAAACTGAAAATTATATGACTTGGGTCTGACGAGTGTTTAAGAATTATTTACACATTTATATAAACACATTTACAGTCTTTCAGCTACGAGTGAAATTTAGGAATTGTTTATCAGCACAAATTGCTAAATTCCCGAGAACCGACTTAAAAGCACACATTTAATTGAATAACTGTCGGTTTATTTAACATAAAAGGAAATAAACTAAAAAAAACACTCATATCAGCGGTTTGGCCTTGAGCTATAATGTAAATTTAAAAGAAAAACAGTGTAGTATATATATATATACATATATACATACATAAATATAATGGAATTTTCAGTAAGCAGAAAAAAGTTATAAAAGCTGGCAAAAAAAAGGCGGGTTGATGTCAAATATTTGCAAGCCAAACACGCGCACTCACACACGGTTAGTCTTTATTTTAAGTGAAAGCGACTTGAAGCCAAGAAGTATGAATCGAACATATTTAGGTCAACATAAGTTGGCATTACCCTGCAATATCTAACAATTTATTACTGCAAGCAGCGAGTTGCGAGCAGGTTGGCAGTAGGCTGTAAGCAAGTTGCCAGCAGGTTGTAAGCAGGTTATAAGTTGCCAGTCTATTGTCGCTTATAATTAACAGGCAAAAATATAATAAAACAGGCCATGAAATATATATTTTCTTGTTTGTTAAATTTATTCTCGATTGCTCCTCCATTTTTTGATTTGAGCAAATTTGAGATTTTAAGAGCCTATTCGTTAGATCTTTCGCTGTGTCTATAATCAACCTTCAAGTAATTCACACGTCTTTCAGTTAAAGAAACAGCTAAGTAAAGCATTTGGAATATTAAATATGTTCTGCACATTTGCTTTTTAATATAAGAAAGCCGTGGGAAGTGCCCGACTAGGAGATAACCTGAACGCGGCGCGTACTAACATTTGCGCAAAAGCAAACTGTGCTTCCCTTTGCCCTACACTATGTATGGGAAGTGCATTCTTGATTAACTTCGGTGCTTAAAGTCCGATCTGTATAAAAAATTAAATGTGGCTTCAGGCCTAATACATATGTACCTCCAAAAATGTATGGTCTTTTCTTCCAATATCAGATCTGTGTGTACCAGAGGAGGCACTAGCTATTATAAGCTCCTAGATATGGTCAAATATACTTAATCTATAAACCGTGATATAGAGGTGAGATATTGATATTTGAAGTCAACAGCTCTGTAGATCTCTAAGATATGACTAGATCAACCTACCTCTTGATTCGTGGCAAGTATATATAAAATTTATGAAATCACAGATCGTCTTCTGCCTGTTGCATATGTATGTACATATATCTACACATGAGCATTTTCCCTTTTCCAAAGGGTTAAACAATGTTTTAATGTTGTGCACTGTTAGTTGGAAGAAATCTGGTTCGCTGTCATTCGATGAGCAGATATACATACATACATATATTTATTTTCTTTTATTCATTTTTTTTTCTTTTTTTAAAGAACTGGTGGAAGCGCTGGTCAAGAGAAACTGGTTTGCCGGCCATGTGACTCAGCAGCTGAGACCAGAGTAACCGCAATTTTCGGTGGCTAATCAAAAGCTGACACAAAGAAATAATTTCAATTGAAATTAAGCACGCGTGCGAGCGAGACAGAAGGCAAACAATCAGCGTAGACACATGTATATGTACATACATATGTATAGAAAAGTATGCCCATGCTGAGACAACAAAGAGCGAGGGAGAGAGAGGAAACTGACAGGCAGGAAATATAAGTTACAGTGCATCAAGAGAACCTCAGCAAAAGTGCATGATTTCTGAGGTTATGGCTGGTATTACATGCATATTTGCATTGTTATACCGTGAAAAAGGGGTATGATAGTTTTCTCACGAACTATTTAATGTATTGGGGAAAAGAAATTTCTTGTCTCATCAGGTATACATATATATGTATATCAGTCGACCCAGATTGGGCCAGGGAGCAAAGGAATACATATGGAGTCCAGACACGGAAGAAATATAAGATTTCCAAACTTAATATTTAGGAGTTCTAACATACCCCACCCAGTCATAAGAGCCTTATCCCATTAACATCGCACGACTACATCGATAATGGGCAGAAAATAGAACGCAAGAGTATTCAATCTACCGAACTCCAAATGATAACTGTTTTTTGTTCTTCATGTCTTTGAACGCCATTTCGCATGCACGAGGCGTGTGGAATGCAAAACTGCCCAAAAACAGAGATGAATATGTTTGTATGTATGTATGCATGTATGTACGTATGCAAGTGTGTGTTTGTGCCGGCGTCGCTTCCTATAAATACATAGTACATGCGCATAGGCCACTTGATGTGGGTTTCGGCTTCTGATAGCTCATATGTAGATGCGTGCAGCGTCTCGCACATACATATATACATGGGAATATAGGTAATGGCATTTACATCTATATGTGCACATCATATGCTTGCATGTATGCGTGTATTTTACACAGGTCAGGGATGTATCCGTCTCAGTGTCTGCGCATATCATAAGCATACACAGTGAAAGCTCTTAGCGAATTTTGAATAACAGAGATTTTTCTAGTATGCATTTTATGCGAGCACCTCTCCAAGCATTGTTCACCTAGCACAGAGTTCACTGTAAGTACTGTTTTTTCGTTTTTATTGTTGCTTTTATGTTGCCCTGCTTCCGATCTTAGGCTGCAGCGTGTGAGAGCGACTGCAGTTCCATTCGGAGCACCAGTGCTCTATAATTCCTCAAAACAAAACAATATAAAAAAAAAAGAGCGACACAATACGATGAGTTGCCTTCACCTCAGCCTCAGCCTCGCCCGCACCCTTACCTCACCCTCACCCTCACCATCACCACGACCAATTGTAATAAACAAGCTGAATCAGAAACGCACTCATCGCACTCACGAATAGCAACATAAATAGTTACGGTTTTCTTTTTATGTGTCTTTGTCTCAGCTTCTTCTCGTTACACATACATACATAAATAAATAAAAAATTATCATTTGGCTGACGGCAACTTCCAAATCCAATTAGTCATTAATGCTACACACACTTATGCACAAAGCCAAGAACGCTGTGCATACACCTGTCTGTATGTGTGTGTGTTACTGCAGTACGAAACACTTTCTGCACTGCAACTGCAACTAGGCAGCAGCCTTTCGAACGTTGGACAACACTTTCAGTTTAATTGAAATTTATAAATATGACAATCTTACGGATTTAATAAATAACTGTAAGCTCACAGGTTATTTGCACAAATTTATTTGATTTGTAGTATACATTTCGTTGCCAGCGGAAGCATACACCCCCCCCCCCCCTTCCGTTGGTTGCTCTACAGCTTCCAGTGGCCTGAGTTCGCTTTTGCGACCCCGTATTCTAATTGGAATTGCAGCTGTGCGTGGGTCAAACCATGTGCATACATATGTTTGTAGGTACATACCCATTGACATACAACACAATCGAGATGCGTATTTACATGCAAATCTGTATGTATGTATGTATGTAATTAACACTGTCGTTTATATTCTTATGCACGCATGCATGTTATAATTTCAACATAAATCAAGTTCGAATGAATTTAAATTAGAAAATGCACATGGAAATATTAAATATGTACTATTTTCTCGAAGAAAAAAACGTTACGGTATTGTACTTCTTAATAGAACAGTGTTATTATTTTTTAAAGGCACAAATAAATTTTTTCAATTGGCAACCGTGTTTCCATGTACTACATACATATATACATATATAGCATGTGCATGTGTATGAATGTGTGTGTATCTATTGCACCGCCCGCTGCTGCTGCTGCTGCTGCTGCCATCACAACATTCTTTTCTTTGTTTGCACAGCGCGCAGAGCAAGAATGGTGGTGGGTCTGGGTCTGTGGACTTGCGACACTTTGTTTACACATTTCATAATGCAAAAATAGTATTATTTTAATTCAGAATTTGTTTGTATTTACTGGGCAATCACCTTTTGATTAAAGGGGCACTTAACACAATTTCAACAAGAATTGAGACGTCGTCGGACGTTCGTTCCGACGCGCGTACCACACAACAACTACTGCTAGAGATGATAATTACGAAAATATCAGCAAGAGTTCAACTATCGTTTCGGTATATTGAAATATCGATATCACATTGGCAGAGAAGCTGCGATTAGCTCCGATAACTTTTAAACGAAAGACTGTGCCAACATTTCGGATGATACATAAGTAAAAATTGAATGTTAATTATGTTTAGTATTTCCATTAGTAATTAGTAATCACTTTTGATAAGTACTGATTAATTGAACTACACTCTGTCCCGTTACACGTACGTTCTAACCGCAAAGCACAAACTTAACGAAATCTTAGAACAATAACCGATAACCAATTAAACTGCGATGCATTTCTGTTACGTATATTGGGATAATAATTATCGTTACGTTTGAATGCGTGTCAACCGTTAAATTTAAATAAATGTCATTTAGCATTCAAATCATCGCAGATTCAACTTAGACATTCTTTCGATTGCTGCTTTGGGAAATAGACGTATCTCTCCCGATATAACTTTCATTCGGCAGATTCTCAGGTAGATATAAACAAATGCTTCCGCTCATTCCACCAGGAGTACGGTTGTCACCATCTGTTGGGCACGGGCATGAGCTCAGTTGACCCCCGCCGCAGGCTACAATTGGCGGCAGAACATATGGTGCACCCGTGCAAATTGGACACGGGGGCGTCGTAGAATATTGCCTACTGCAATTATGTTTAGTTAGATGAATAGATAAATTATACAGATGTAACACTTACCCGGCCATGGCTCCTGTCGCCCTTGTGTGTCGACGGCGGAACGGCACGTACACCTTATACAGGCACATTAAACGATGGATCACAAATAAGAGGGGTATAAGGAGCAGGCAGCACAACAAGAGGCCAACCCAAAATGCATTCTATATGTGTGGGGAAGGGATTAAAACTTGAATACCTATTCGATCAACCCGATCATCGATTCAACAAACGGAATTCGAACCTATCGAGTCGGCAACATGTTTGACCTACTCAAGTCAGCAACATGTTCGACCTGCTCGAGTCAGCAACATGTTTGACCTGCTCGAATTAGCATTACGATTAGCTCAAACACAATCGAAATGGAGAAATTGACACGATTTCGGGCTTAATATGCAAAAAAATGCATTCCGACAAACGAAGTTCGAGCTGCTCGTATCAGCAACATGTTCGACCTGCTCGTGTCAGCAGCATGTTCGAGCTAACGTCTTGTGTTGTAAGTACGATTAGAACACAATCGAAATCGAAGAAGTTGACTCGGTGACGGGCTTAATATGCAAAAGTATAAAAATACTCTACTCACAATCGGGTCAACTAGACGATAACAAACCATCTCAAGACCGCGATAATATGTGTAGGCGAGCGGTTTGCATTCGCCGACTTCTGTGGAACACTTGGATATAATCATGTCAACGTACACATCGATCTGCTCAACACAATATTCAGTCAGATTCCTCGTGAGCTCACTTATATATTTCTTGCCGCGCGACTGTATAAATGCCTCCGATCGCATTATCGTGGAAAGCAGCACACCAATCGAATCCCCAAAATTATTATTATTGTACAAGATGAGTTTATCAATTTTGCGTAACTTCTCCTTGATGGAATCTTGCAGGTTTTGGATTTTGCCAACCCATGCGTTTTGGTAGGCGTCCAGATTCAAGCCACAATTGAACAGCGAAACCCGGACAAAATAATTCTCCTCCCCATAATAGCCCATAAACATTTCATTGGCCATATGCCGAAATTCGTTGGCCACACTAAGCAAGGTGTGCGGCGTTAGGGTCTTGCACATGTTCTGAGTGTAGATAATGCTGTGGTACGACGATAAATTGCCCGTTATATGTTTAACTATAAGTTTCCTTTCCTCAACCGTGAGCAGAATAATTTTCGAGAAGTCCCCGTCAACATGAACTACCGTATCTTCGGGGTCATCCAAAATGCTGATGCGCGTCAAATCGGTAATATCATATTGATTGCTATCGGAGAGCACATTGAATATGGTCTGATGGATTTGACAGGATTTGAGGGCAGACGATAGTCTGCTATCCTTGGGCACAAATCGGCCCAGATCGATCGCAGAATCCAGATGACGGTACAAATTTGTCGGGCCCTTCAGCGGCGCACAGGCGCCTTGAAAGGCCAACATTCCGGTAATATAATAGAAAAGCACAATCAACACAAAAAATGAGAACACGCAGAATATCAAGATCATGACGCTGCAAACCAGGATCAAGGAATAATATATCAGATCGGATCACAACAGATCACATTTAAGGAAGTCTCTTAGTCTCTCCCCCTCTGTCTCAGTCTCTCGGTCAGATAAGTCGAAACCGACCGGATCGGAGCACTATATCATGTATACGCATATCCAGTATATATATATATATATCTATCTACATTGTCATAAATACACATAGGAAGAATCGGTCAACGTTTTCTGTGCTTCCAAATTCAGCTATAACGGGCTAGTCCCTTGGTCAAGTTAGGGTATGGAATCTTCGGCGAGCCGAACAAAAAAAAAGTTGAATTTTTCCAAGAAAATTTCTAATAATATTCGCAATAGTTTACATAGAAAAGCCGAGACAAACGTGGGACATACTTTATGAGCTCGGGTTGCAATTGGAATACCCTCTGTCAATTGTTCAAACAGGTTGATTGGTTCTCCACTTACCAAAACAATATCAAGGCTGCCGCTTTCGTGCTTATAAAGCAGCCCAATATCAGGGCAACAATCAAAAAGACGACAATCTAAAATGGAATAAAAACGGAATGAGATTTGGCAGGAAGGATGAACCTCCTCCTCTCAGGCTGTGTACTTACCAAAATGAGAAGGATGCAGACGGCAAGGTTAATTCGGGAACGATCGACCGCAAACTTCTCGTAGAGACCCTCAAAGGATTTTGAGGATCGGAGTGTGTTGAAATGAATATCGCTGACAATGCGATTGATCAGATCGCGTATCTTGTCCGCCTCAAACAAGAATACATCCCGCCCCTTGTTCAGACTGGCTATAACCGGAGGCCCCACCTTTTCCAACTGCTGGGTTATCGCGTTTTTAACACCCTGCAGTCGCAGCAAAGCGTTCTTGACCGCAATAGGTAGCTTCGCATCGATGACCTCCTGCATTCCCTGCACATACAGGCTCGAATCGGGCAACTGTTATTGACAAATTGAGTAAATCGATTGGCATCGGACACACACTTTGATTTGTACCCACCTGATCTATGTGCAAGCAGCGCGTGGTATCTATATACTCAATTGATGACTCTCTTAAAAATTTTTGGCATCTCTGATATTCGGACATGACGCACGTCTGAGTGGCTTCTCGCTTAACGCCGCGAACTCCTGTGGCAAAGGAAAGTTAAAACCGAGCCGAGACCTGAACTTGCCCGACCTGGAGCTACCCTCTTCCCGAACACATGCTTCTTCTTTCCCACCTTATGGACTATACCAAAGCAAGGCTCTAACCATAAGGATGCGATGAGAATCTTTATACCAAGTTGCATGTATCTCGGTCTAGAAGGACTGTCGGATGGACGGAGGCAATCAGGATATAGGTTCAGAGAATCTTTCTTCTGGCTGTCACATACAGTGGCTCGAAAGCAATATGCCCTCTTTGGTCATATTCAATGGGTTCAAGTCAGTAATCGGAGTGCGTAATACTCGATCACAGTCGAGTTGCCACGCCCCCCGTGTACACTCCTCAAAAGTAGCTTTAATTTCCCCCTAAGCTCTAAAATTGTCATAGATATAGATTCGCAGCATTCGAGCAAGCGAGTAAAATGTTTGGGCCAATCTTTAAAAGGGGTTCAACTCTTTCGATCGGAGGGGATAGGCAAAACGAAGGAACAGGAGGAAGGAATTCCCTGACATTCCCGGAAATCCTGTTGATTCGAAATGAAAATGTTTTTGATATTTACCATCTCGAACCATGGACATTAGAAAGCGTAACTCCTTCTCCATGGAGTTCACCTCCGACATAAGTTTCATGGCGGCAGGCATATTATCAACAATACGCTCCAATTCCTCCAATGCGTTCGCCTCGGAACTATCGCCCAGATCCAAGAAAATGTGGTTGGCTGCATCTGCAAATGGAAGTGAGAATTTTGTGGCAAATTAATAAGATTAATTGCGTCCTACTGTTGAGCAAGTCGGTCAAATGATTGACGGTCTCTTCGAAATTATTGCCAAACAGATGGCTTATGTGAGCCGAGACATCATTTAGGAAGCGGCAAGTATCATCAGAGGTGCGTTTCATCAATACCCTCGATTCGCCGAAGCCCTTGTCGATCAATATGTTGGCAATCAAGGCAATAACAATGCCCAACCTGAGGGGAGGAAAGCCAATATCAATGCGTCGACTCTAATAATAATAAAACAAAATTGGGTTTCTCAATAATTACACAAGTAAAAGGATAAGCAGCAAGAGCAGCAGTCCACATAGAAGACGACGGCGGGCATCTCGAGGTCCAGTACAGGGCGGACAACCTCTGGGACAACGTCGACAGCAACAGAAGCAACAATAACATACCCTGCAAGGGCAGCCAAGGTTGTCAGTTCTCAGTTCTCAGCTCTCAGATCTGTCTCAGAACAGTCTAAATCGATTTACTCACGCTAAGAAGGGCACGATAACGATCAGAAAGACCAGAAATAATACAATTAAGAGATGCAGCCAGTACACCCAGAGCAGGTCGCGCCAGTCGTTCATCTCCGTTTTGGGGCCCATCACCAGAGTATCGTACGATTTGACAACAACATAGCCTGCGAAATACAAAAAACTATCCAATGCATGTCCCCGGGCAGGTCAAAATCAAATGCTCACCATCCGGCAAAGGTGGTTGATCGGTCATCGTCTTCTCGAAAAAATAGTGGGTGAAGTTGTAGACGGGAGCGAGGCCCATATTGGAATACTTTTCGGGCTTTGTGTATTCAACCTTCGATTCAAACTCGGTATAATCCACCGGCGGCCAATGGGTTTGTCCCATCTGTTCGTGGGTAGTGCCCAGGCCCTCGAAACCATAACGCCAATCGGTGCCGACATCATCCTTATCAACTTCAGCAGCATCCGTGCCAGGAGCAGCAGCTCCACCACCCGCTGCGGCATCTCCACCCCCCGCTGCGGCATCTCCACCGCCCGCTGCGGGATCTCCACCACCCGCTGCGGCATCTCCACCACCCGCTGCGGCATCTCCACCACCCGCTGCGGCATCTCCGCCACCCGCCGCGTCATCTTCGTCACCTGCCGCGACAAATCCCCCTCCCGCTGCGGCATTAGCCGCATTTGCAGCTCTCTCAGCCTCGTCATCTAGATAATAATCATAGGCCCGATCAGCAGCCGTAAAACCAGCATAATGTCTATTATCCGTGCCATGGGCCATGATCCAACCTGCCAACGTGAGCAGCAAAAATCCGGTAATGATCACCCGAAGAATCCATGCCTGACTTGGACGTCTGGTGCTGTGCTTATAGCTCTCTGCCATTCTGTTAGATGTGTTCAATACGCTGCCTATCTGCTCCGCATTGGTGCATCCATTTCACGCTCCGAACAGCACAAATATCAGTCCCACCGTTCCCATACAACTACGAACAACGCGACAGACAGCTCTGGCCTGGGCGTGATGTGTGTTGTGTATTTTTATAAAAATATGGTACGTTTTAAAATTTTTTTTGTTTTTATTTTGCTTTTCTATTAACAATTAAAAATGTGTAAAATTGTTACACATAAATCAGAAACTTAATGTTTTTTGAATCTTACCTGCACAACCAAAAAAACCCAAGTCTCTCCTTGAGGTGCGGTTGGTCGACCTTGGATGGTCGACCTTCTTCTTCAGACCAGAAATGCTTTCGTCGAATTGCACTTTTTTATTTCCAATATAACTATTAACTTACCCGACAGCTCTTGACTCCAAGGAATAATGATGAGAATGCAAGTGGAACCGAGCTTATGTCGACCTTGGATGGTCGACCTTGGTTGGTCGACCTTCTTCGTCAGACCAGAAATGCTTTCGTCGAATTGCACTTTTTTATTTCCAATATAACAATTAACTCACCCGACAGCTCTTGGCTCAAAGAAATAATGATGAGAATGCAAGTGGAACCGAGCTTATGTCGACCTTGGATGGTCGACCTTGGTTGGTCGACCTTGGATGGTCGACCTTCTTCTTCAGACCAGAAATGCTTTCGTCGAATTGCACTTTTTTATTTCCAATATAACTATTAACTTACCCGACAGCTCTTGACTCCAAGGAATAATGATAAGAATGCAAGTGGAACCGAGCTTATGTCGACCTTGGATAGTCGACCTTGGTTGGTCGACCTTGGATGGTCGACCTTCTTCTTCAGACCAGAAATGCTTTCGTCGAATTGCACTTTTTTATTTCCAATATAACAATTAACTCACCCGGCAGCTCTTGGCTCAAAGAAATAATGATGAGAATGCAAGTGGAACCGAGCTTATGTCGACCTTGGATGGTCGACCTTGGTTGGTCGACCTTGGATGGTCGACCTTCTTCTTCAGACTAGAAATGCTTTCGTCGAATTGCACTTTTTTATTTCCAATATAACTATTAACTTACCCGACAGCTCCTGCCTCAAAGGAATAATGATGAGAATGCAAGTGGAACCGAGCTTATGTCGACCTTTCCTACCGTACCGGAGCTTGATCCTCAGGAGCCAGCCCACCGAATAGTTGAGGCCGGGCAAAAAATACATGCTAATATGAAAATAAAAAAAGTATTTTTTCCACTTGCAGATCGAGTTCTCCGAGACCCTTTCCTAGTGCGCACTTTCGACCCAAACGGAAACGGAAACGACAGTAATAAAAATGATTAATTAA
Source organism: Drosophila borealis (assembly GCA_035045885.1). Classification (NCBI taxonomy): domain Eukaryota; kingdom Metazoa; phylum Arthropoda; class Insecta; order Diptera; family Drosophilidae; genus Drosophila; species Drosophila borealis. The sequence goes on along the minus strand of JAWNOR010000164.1, from coordinate 2,131,750 downwards.
AAACAATACGAAGCTGCGCAGTTTTTAGAATCAGAAAAAAAACTCTTAATAGATAATGGTAAAAATGATTAGTTGATAACAATGCGAAGCGCAAGCCAGGGCTTTTTTCTTCAGATAGATACATATTTTAATTTACTATTCATTAACACATTAACGACGATATCACCAAAACTATAAAATGCACAATTTGCGTGAATTCAAACTAATCCTTCTTCCGTTTAACTGCCGGCGACTCCTGATCTGGCTTCGGTGCGACGGGACGGCTATTCGGCAATGGCTTCGACCGGACCTCGACCGCAGTCTCCGCCTGTTCTGTGCTGGTGGAGGAGTCCTCGGTGTCCAGATTGACAACAGCACCGCCGCCTGGGCGCGACGGCTCGCAGGGGCAGTAGGTTTGTTGCGACGGCTCGCAGGGGCAGTAGGCTTGTTGCCCTCCGGTACAGGTGATGATTGGCGGCACCGTATAGGGTGCACCCGTACAGACGGGGCAGCTGTTGTCAGTTGTCAGCCATTAGCCTCGATCGAATTGAATAGCTATGATTACACTTACCCTCCAATCTGGGGCACAACGACTACCGGGACCGCATAGGCGTGCATTCTCTTCCACAAGCACATCAGCTTATGGGCCACATACAGGAGAGGTAGCAGGAGCAGGGCAGCGGGCAGTATACCTACCCAGAAACCATTCTGTAAATATTATGGCAGAGATTAGTTCAGCAAGCCCACGCCCCATATACATAAAAATATATAATATATCATGACTCCAACTAGCTCGTTCGTTTCGCAGGCAACATGTTCGAGCTAACGTCTTGCGTGAGACAATACATGTATGTACGACTAGCTCGAACATGTCCGCAATGCAACTCGAACAGCTCAAAAGAGTTGCGAGCCTTGACTCGCTCGGCTAAAATAATTGTTTGAGTATCGGTAAAGCGTTTCGGTTGACTCCGTCTTAACCAAAGCAAACTTATGAAGTAATTCAATGTTATCAGATAGAATTGAGGTCGGCTAGAAAAATGTGACGAAACTTAAGGCCAGGCCTTGATTTGTAAGTCGTCAGCCATGTTTGTTTAGGCTTGCAGTCATGATATATGTATCTACAATTAATTGAATAGTCTCCTTACAATGGGATCGACCAGACGGTAACAGACCAGATCGACGCCCCTATAATAAATGTAGGAGAGTGGGGCACAGCGACCAACGTTTCTGCTGCTTTCGTCTATAATGCCGCGTATAAACTCATCGACCTGCTCGTTGACGACGTCGGTCAGGTTCTGTCCGAGCGAATTGATGTAATGACTGCCGCGTTCTTTTATAAAGTTCTCGGCGCGTATGACAGCATTGGTCAGCACAGTTACTGAGTTGGTAAAATTACGATTCTCGTACAAGATCATATCGTCAATCTTCAAGAGTTTCTCCTTCATCTTGGCCATGATGTCCAGTATCTTGTCGGTCCATTCGTAGTTGTACGTATCTAAATGGTACGCTTCGTTTAAAAGCGACATTCTGCCATATCGGGAGTACATATCCCATTTATTACTGTAGTAGATTTCGTCCCGTAACTTTCGCAGACCGGCCGATATTGTGGTCAAGCTCGGTGTCAGATACTGGCACATATTCTCCATATACAAGACGCTGTGGTAGCCAGACAGATCTCCGGTGTGCGCTTTCTCGAGTACGACCTTTTCGTCTTGGGTTAGCAGGTAAACATCGGACAGATCCTCCTCGAATATTGTCTCCTTTTTATCCTCTTCTTTGCTATCGGCCAAAACGGAGATGCTCGTCAAATCCTCAAGCTTATAAATATTGTTATCCTGGAGCAGATCGAATATCGACTCATTCCGGTTGCACGCCTTGATTGCCTTCGACATGCGCATTTCTCCGCCACTTTCATCCGTTTCCCTCGGCTGCCCTTCATCCATGCTCCGAATTATGTGGTTGAGATCAATGACCGCATCCAATTCCCGGAACAAAGCGTTCTTATCGAGATCCCGAAGTGGCGCACAGGCGCCCTGATATGTCACCAGGCCCATCATAAAATAGAACAGCCCAATCAGCGTAATAAATGAGAATACGGCGAATATCACGATGATGCCCCTATAAACAAAATCGATATGTACCCATTAAAGAAAATGTTATATCGATAAAAACGATATTTATCCGTATCGAAAAGTTTGAAGCATTTTATCAATTTTTGCCGCACCAAATCATCGATGAACATCGATATATATATATATATCGGACAATCGATATGTATCAATCAAAACCGATATATAGATGCAAACGATATATATCGATCTTATCAATACTTATAGATTGAAGGTTTAAATTGGATGAGTTACCCCTCTTCCAGTGCAATATACCCCATTTAAACTCAAATCCCCCACACCGAGAGGGCTGCCCGGAATACAGGGTATACGAAATTGAACCGCATTTAAATACTTACATAAACAAGCAGGTGGCTCCCGTTGGTTTGCTGCGCGTGCAGCCGCAAATCAGGCCCACGAGCATTAGAATCACAATCTGAGACGAAATATCGATTGATGGGGATTTTGAAGACAGGACTCACTTTTCAGTTAGCTACGAGCGATATTTACCAGCAACAATAATAGGCAGACGATTGCGTTAATGACGCTACGATTTTTGCCGAACCTGTCGTAGACATCCTCAAAGGACTCCGTGGAGCGGCGAGTTCGCATGTGAATGTCGCTGATAATGGTCTCGATCGTTTTGCGTATGGCCATGGCTTGGACGCGGAACTTCTCGCGTCCCTGGTTGATATCGTGCAGCAGCGGCGGAATCACCTGATTCATGGCTGTCTCGATTTTGCTGGCAATATCCTGGAAACGCTCGAGCGCCCTTTTCGGTACCATTGCGACGTCATCCTTGATGATCTTCTCCATGCCTTCCACAAACTGCGCCGTTTTCGGCATCTGCAACAAAATCTCAAAATCTGTCCCACTTTGCCATCATTTGTTTATATAGGCAGACTTACATTATCCAAGTGCAGGCAATTCGAAACATCGACGAATTCTAGTTCCGATTCTTTTAGAAAGTTTTTGCAAACCTTATTGGCAACCAGAGTGGAACAGGCGTAGTTCACGTCTCGCTTAGCGCCGCGTACACCTTTAATAAGGAATATGTGCTTAAGTGTTGTAGTCGGAGGTGCCCAACTAGCAGATACCCTGTCAATCCCTAGCTGCCAATCTGGACATACTTTCGTGATGTTGGGCAAAACAGGGGGAATTATACAATATTTCTTTGTACTAAATGAGAGACAATTCGAAGAGATTTGTCGATCAATTAAATAATTAACTTCGGTATTCATTGATCCGATCTTGAATGAAACTTTTCGAACTAAATAAGGCATACAAAAATGTGGACATGCCGAAGCGAAAGGCGAAGCATCCAAAATGTGAAATATTCCTAATCTTAGAGCCTCTACACCCTCTCTAAAAGTATTCGAGCTAAGCTTAAGAAACCAAGTCTATCTATCGGAAAAAAGGGAGCAAAATGGGAGACGAAATTTCAAGTCTCGAAGATGCCAGAGGGTCAGGTCCAAGTCCAGGCTAGGCTGGGGGTTTAGGGAGGACGAATAAGTCGAGAAGCATTTACCATCGCGTAGCTGGGTCACATAGAAGCGATAGTCCTTGTCCAATAGTTCCACCTGCTTCATTAGAACTCTAGCTTCTTTCATATTATCGAAAATACGTTCCAAATGCTCGATGGCATTGCTCTCGGAACTGTCGGCCAAGTCCAGGAATATGTGATGATGGGCATCTGTGGAATACATGCGGATTAGCTCTCAATTTAGTATTTGGTAATTCGGTTGGCTTTACTATTCAGCATATCGGTCATATGGGCCTCCAGCTCCTCGTAGTTGTAGACAAAGATGTGGTTAATGTGCGCGCTAACATCCTCCAAGAAGCGGCAGGTGTCCTCGTTGCCGCGACGCACCGTGGACGCAGTCTCATCCAGGCCGTGGTCCAGCACACGATTCGACGTGAAGCCAATGATGGCGCCAAGCCTAAAAAAAAAATATTAGATATTCATTTAAAATCCATTTAACATTTGCACATGCACCTACAATATGAATACGAGCAACACCGCCAGGATCACAGCACAAATCAAAGCCCTTCTCTTATCGTTCGCCTCATCGCATGGACGACATCCGCGCTTGCAACGGCGACAGCAACAGAAGCAACAATAGCAGACGCTGCAGAGCGAGAAATAGGGAAAAAAATTAACTCTCTTCGGCAAGCCGAAGTCTGAATACCCTTCTAGAGAGAGATAGCTGATGTGCCACACTTTGTGTGGAGCTCAGTGAAAGACATTTGAATAAACAAGTTTCTCACTTCTCGACCGATCTTTTCTATGTCAGCTATATCGGTAGCTTAGACAGTGAGAGATTCGTTTGCATAGAGACAGACGAATATATCTATAATCATCGAGTATGGAATCGAAAAGGACTTCCTTGCATTGCACACATGTCACAACAAAATTAAAGCACTCTCTGGAAGGGTATAAGTCGGACGATTTGGGTTGCGATATACTCACGCCAGGAATGGTATAAGTATGATGAGAATTACTAAGAACATGATCCAAATTAGGAGCAAAAAGTACTGTCCCAATAGATCGCTCCAGTCGTTTTCGACAACCTTGGGTCCCATCACCAGGGTATTGCCATTTTTCACCGCAAGATAGCCTGCCAAGGAGAGAGGAGATGATTCAGTTGATGAGATGAAGAATGGGCAAATGGACTTACCTCGCGGCAAGGAGGGTTTGTCGTTGATGGTGTGATCAAAGAAGAATTGGGACACATTGAATGCGGGCTTGATGCCCCAACTGGTGCCATTCAATTTGGATGTGTATCGAATTTTCGACCTGTACGGCGTCAGATCAGCGGTTGGATAATGCGACTGTCCGAGCTCTTCGTGCGTCGTTCCATGCCCCTCGCCCGCATCGTCAAAATCCTGGCCAGCCGTCGGCCCGATCAGCAGCGTGACCAGCACCAGGCAGCTAAAGGTAGCTACAAGTTTAGCATATCGACTGAATTTAGTATAACCAATTGGGTGGCGACGGTGCCGGGCCACCGCAATGGACTCGACAGCCATTGCCTCCCGTGTGTATTCCGTGGAACTTGTTAGATGAGTCTTGAGTAAGTGCTTGGGCACATGTATGGCTAATATGAACACATAAAATTTTGCTGCACCTGCAGATGTTCGCTAAACAATGCCGCAAATATAAACGATTTTAAATTGTAATTTATCAATATAAGTGAAATGTATAAAACATGTCAAAATAGTAACATAAATTAGGCCCCGACTAGACCAAAAGGATACGTGATGCCAGCTGTGGTAGGGTTAAAAAATCCGACAAAATTCTATCTGATCTTTGCTTTCTCTAAGGGCCTCACCGATGTCTATTTTATTTAAAGGAACTTTGGTTTTATTAGACGGTTGGTTTTGATATCTTCAGTACCAAAGAACGGAGCTCGGCTGCGTTTTCTTTTCATCTTTGGCAAAAGTAAGTCAAACAAAACAATAATAATAAGCTATGCGAGTCCACACATACCAAGTTTCGTGTCTCCGGCTCCTATAGACTCCGCGATATGCTCAGAAGTGTGACCTCCAATCGATATTTCTCGATTTTCAGCAAATACGGCGTAACTGGCTAAGCAAGCAGAGTTTTGTTCTGCGTGTTCGGGAGGCTACAATAGAAATAGTTACTCTAACAAATGGTCAAATCGATCTGATCTAGATTATATATATATACAAATTGGGTTATATATAAAGCCGGGCAGCTTAAGACTTAGACTATATACTGCTCTTACAAAAATTGGCTTTTTTAATTTGAAATTAAACTCTTTTTACACATTAACTTTGGTTACTGGATTTGTAAAAATGCTTTTGTAGGATTTCATCAAACCATATCTTTATTTGTTACACATGTTGTTGTTGTTGTTGTTGTTGCTCTTGTTAATAACTCTTGGTTGATTTTCTAATTTCACATCTTGCATTTTGTTTTTGTACACACATTTAGGTTTTACATTGTATATATATGTTAATACATATATATATTTATTTATTTGTTTGTTATGCATGTATAGAGCATGCTCGTATGCGCTTACAAACAGTTTGTCATCTATGTTAAATAATTTACATAAGAAATTTGGTTTCAGTTTTACATTGAACTGCGTTACATTAATTGCGTTTCAAAATCAAAAATATATATTTAATAAATATATATATTATTTGTTGTGAAACTTTGCACCCTGATAGCACGTGCAAAACATTTTACAACTACTTAAGAGCTAGACACATACGCACTGGCTTATTTAATTATTATGCCTAAGCCTTGATATTTAAAAAACAATAATATTATTTTGCGATTTGTTTTTGTTTTCTCGTTTGTTTATCAAAATAAAAACTATTCCACAGTTAGCATTATTATTTATAGTATTTGCTATGAACTATATTTGTTGTTGTTTCTTTTACGACTCTCGACAACAGATCACTAAACAATTGCAAAGTAAAGCTGACTATTCAGTTAATACTAATTAATTAATTATAATTATAATTTGTTTGTATTTAGTTTCGACTGCTGAACATAATCAATTTCTACATAATAATATATGAGGCCGCCTAAAAAAACGATTTATTAACCGATTTATTTTGTTTTTTGTTTGTGCTGCACTTTACACAAATAAATAAACAATACGAATGCTATTTTTTTATTTGGCAGTTTGTTTATGTTTGTTTCCCGTTGATACAAAACAAAATTGTTATGCTCAACGATTTGTCGCTGTGATGTTACAAAATTGAATATGAAAATTAACACAGGCTGCGTTTAAATAACTATTATTATTATGTTGGTTTTTCTTTTGTATTTGTTTTTGTTTTGCGGGCAAGCGGAGTTCGTTCAGTAAGTTAGCTCATAAATGAATTATGAAATTAATAATTGTACAATATTTAAATGTGAATCGAAAATGCAAATCACATGCGGCAAGGAAAGAGAACAGAAATTACTTAACAATAACTTTTTGTCAAATTCTAACTTGTTTTTCTTTTTGCATTTAAACTAAAGCGAAACTAGTTACAGCATTTGTTACAATTACTAAATCGTATCATTTATTATAGACACCAGCTGTATTGACGATGTGGGCGTGGCAGACTAGAGCTGCGCCAGCGAATCGGAGCGTATCAGCGGCGCCAAGGAGCTGGGCACTTTGTGGCCCGTCTCGATCTCGTACTGGACATCGAGCGAGGCACCTGCGAGCAGCAGCCAAATTTGAGGAGAGACAACACAGAGATGAAGAGAATGATTAAAATCGGGTTTTTAAAATACTTATAAATTTCTATATATATTGTTTTGATTATAAATTTTCCCCCCACCCACAAGAAGCACACACATTTTTTTATGAATTAACACCGCTCTTATCAGGCTCATCCTTACGTTTCTTTTCCAGCACCGCCTGCTGGCTCTCGGGTATGAAGGCGGCCACGACAATGGCACAGAAGACGCACAGGGCACCAAACACAAATGGCGGACCCGGCACATGCATCGAAATCTTCTCAACGTTCGTCGGATGACTGTTATTCACAATGGACTCATGATCGGGATTTAAATCAACATTGAACAGATAGAAGATAACGCCAAAGACAGCCGGGCCCAGGCCATTGCACAGGCCGCGCATGCCCGTGATCATGCCCTGCACAGCACCTAAAACGGCAAAAAACAAAACGATTGAGATACTTCTTGGCATGGATGTGCTCATGTGTAGCTTACCTTGACTCTCGGGCGAGGCATACAGTGACACAAACGCGCTGATCGCCGGATAAGTAATCGAACCCAGCGCTGCCACAACGCCCGCCGACCACATCATCCTGCGAAAGGGAGAAGTTATTAAATGCCTTACACATCTGAAGCGTCGACTTACCACTTCTGACTGCCCAGGCCGTACCAAAGCAGTTGAACCAACTCGAGGGCTAGGCCCACAATGATAGTGCGCTTGGCGCCAAAGACTCTGCAATGGATAAAAGTTTTCGGCTTAATAATCGAACTCTACATTTATATCTAGTCAAATAGTTGGCTCACTTCATGAACGAGCCCAGTGTTACTTGGACCGTAATGCTGAGTATGCCCACAACGGCTATAAAAATGGACACCTCAACATAGTTGAAGCCCATTTTTAGCTTGAGGTAGACGAACATGCAGGAGTACTCGCCAGCCTCGGGCAGATAGGAGAGCAGCACAGTGAGGCACAGCATCAAGACCGTCTTGTCTGTGCCCACCTTGCGTAGTGCCTGAAATGGGAAGACAGTTAAAGTTGAATTGTAGTTAATTCTTTTGCCTCAATCGATTCAATTGAAACGCGACAGAGCCAAGCAGAGATCGATTCATTTAACCCGAAGGTATTCATACAGCCAAAGTTCGAACCTCTAGAGTCAGCAACATGTTCGATGTTCGATTAGCTCGAACAGAACGGAGCTCGAGTTAGGAGCGAGCTTGAACGAGTCAATTGTTTGCAACTCGAACGACTCAATTGTTTGCAACTCGAACTTGACTCGTTCGAGCTAAACTATTCGAGTACCCGAAACGCATTTCAGTTGACACGATGCAGAGCTTTAATATAGAACTATTTGAATAATTTCTTTCATTTAAACTCACCAGAAAGGGATCGGCTTGCTCCCAGCTGATGGGCGCACCCCATGAGGCGGGTCGCATCTTTTCGGACAAGCTCTCCGGCACAGCGACTAGAATGAAGAATACATCCAGCACGGCAATGGCCGTGGACAGAGCCACCACCAATGCATCACCGTACATGTCCATCAGGGCATTGCCCAGCGCTGGCGAAATGACCAGACTGGCGGCAAATGTGGCCGACGCCAGGCCGTAGGCCTTGGACCGCTCCTCCGGCGTGGTAACATCGGCCACATAGGCGAACACCACCGAAAAGGTGACGGCAAATGCGCCACTAATTGAGATCAAGGCAAAGAACCACCACGTATTTACGCACATCAGCGGTATGGGCATACATGTGAAGAATACTGTAACTAATAGGAAAAATTTACGACCCCAGATGTCGGACAGGGCGCCTATCAATGGCGCCGACAGGAATGACAGTATGCCCTTGATGCCCATCACCAGGCCGTTCATGAGGAACGTATGATCCGGAAATGTGCGATTGAGCGTCTGTAAACAAGATTCGTTTCATTAAAATGCTATGATATAATTATTATTAATGATGCACTCACCGATATAATAGGCATGGTTAGCAGGCCCCAGGCGAAGAACTCTAAAAATATCACAACCAGCGCATGATGCACACTCGGCTCGCCAATTCCCGAACTCTGTGGGTTTATAAAAAAGTATATAAGTACTTGATATGTATAATTATTATATATATTACTATTATTATTAATATTATTATTAATAATATTACTATTATTATTTATTTTTTCTTATTATTCCTTATTATTATTTATTATTATTAGTTATTTATTATTATTATTAATATAGAATAGATTTATGAGCTAACAAATTGACTGATTAATAGCACTGGCTATTAAGGATTGGAGGACTTGAACCCGAATTCTACTCGATTCTCGAGTTGACCAAAAGGACCGAACATAAGACAACTCGTCTATTAAAAGCTGGACATGTGTTTTAATTATGATCAATAATAATTATTTACTATGGTATAGAGTTAAATCTATTTAAAGCCATGGGTTTGAACCTGCAACCTCTTTCGTAAGTTAAAAATTAAGCTTTACTATTTCAGCATTTATGTATTCCTCTATATATGACTAAATTTGTAAGCTATAAATCTTACTTTTGGAGAGCATTGAATCAAATCCCCTAAACTAGTCGGGGATTCGAACCTGCAACCTCCTCTTTTGAATAGCATCGCAAGAATGATACCCTACACTAGCTATGGATTCGAACCAGCAACCCCCTTCTTCAATATTCGTAAATATTTTATAATCACGTTCTATTCTTAATACTGGATATTGTCACAAGGTATAAACTTCACTTTTAATTATCACTGATAAATATAAACAGCTAATAGAACCAAAAACTAATCTGAGATTCGAGCCTGCATCCTGCTTCGTTATTAGTTCACATTGATAAACTTGATGTCAACGATGTTGACGTTTACTTATTGATATACACAGAAGAACAAGCATCGCGTTTGTTAAAAATTTGACGCCAATGAAATCGGAAACTGTCTTAATGCGACTGGGGCTGGGACTGAGACTGGGGCTGGTATTGGAGCTATGCAATTGATTTGTTTGTCTTGCGATCAATTAAATCGAATGGCAAGTTGTACAATGGAATTTTCCCAGGGCATCTGACAACAACCAGGCACAAACCTTGCAGCAGCAGAATTTACAGCCGAAGCGTATCCATTCGAAGAAGCGATTCCGTTTTGGCGGCTCCGGTGGCGGCGGCCCATTTGAGGGCTGCGCACGCATCGAGATGTATGAGGCGGCCGACAGCGTGCGTCGATGTGTGCCACCAACTGTTCTGGAGGCGCCCTGGGCTGTGGTCTCTGCAAACGCGGCGCTCGGATGCGCCGCATAGCGCGATGACTGCAGGAGAGACGCAGGTGCAGGTGCATTAGCATTAGCATTGGCATCAGTATCAGCATCAACATCAGCTTTAGCATTAGCATTAGCATTAGCATTAGCATTAGCATTAGCATTAGCATTAGCATCAGCAATAGCATTAGCATTAGCATTTGCATTAGCATTAGCATTAGCATCAGCATCAGCAATAGCATTAGCATTAGCATTAGCATCAGCATCAGCTTTAGCGTTAGCATCAGCTTTAGCATTAGCATCAACATCAGCATTTGCATCAGCATCGGCAATACCATTAGCATCAGCATTTGCATTAGCATTAGCATCAGCATCAGCATCAGCAATACCATTAGCATCAGCAATAGCATTAGCATTAGCATTGGCATTAGCATTAGCATTAGCATCAGCATTAGCATTAGCATAAGCATTAGCATTAGCATTATCATCAGCATTAGCATTAGCATCAGCATTAGCATTAGCATTAGCAATTGCATTCGCATTAGCATTAGCAATAGCATTTGCATTTGCATTTGCATTAGCATCAGCATTAGCATTAGCATTAGCGTCAGCATTAGCATCAGCATTAGCATTAGCATTAGCATTAGCATCAGCGGCAGCTTTGTGGCTTACCGTGGGCACATTATCCTCATCCCGCAGCTGGCTGTTGGTCGTGTCCGCAATGTTGGAAGTCGCCGTCTCCGCCGGCAGCTGCTGCTGCTTGAGCGTTGTGGCATGCCGCTTTACCAGCTGCGCGCCACAGCCTCCGCTACTGGCAGCAGCATAGTTGGCAGGTGAGAGCGGCAACGAGCTTACGGTATCCGCATCCGCAACATCTGCCACATCGGCCGTGGTGGGCGTGGAGCTGCTGCTGTGCGTGCTCAGCGTGTCTGTCAGCTCGCCCGCATCCGACTCATCCTTGATATGCGACGTGTTGTTGTTGTTGGTGTTGTTGTTGGTGTTGATGATGTTGGAGTTGTTGCTGTTGGTTGTCAAGTGTCTGATCGTCGGCTCCTGTTCATCCAGTTCAAAGCTGCTGTCCGCATGCTCAGTGGGCTGCCGCTTGGCCTGGCTGAGCTTGTTACGCATGCTTCACGCACACACACACACACACACGCAGACAGAGAGTGGCAGACACACTCTCTTGCTCTATACTCCGTACTCTGTTAATTTTCTCGCACTCTCACTCTCTCGTTGTCGCTTCCTGTTCTCCGGTTCTGACTCCGACTCTCGCTAGGTCAGTCGCTGCTTTGCACACAGTTTCCTTGGTTTGGCCAGCACACAAATTTCCATTGCCACGTGGTGTCCACAGTCGAGGATTCAGCTGGCTATGCTTGGGAACATATCAAATCGGAGAGGATGTCACTGCACTGCGAATTGCAGCGAATCTTGCGCGGCTTTAATTGAGGGCTTTGCCTGTTGCCGTTACCTCTCTTATTATCATTTATCACTGAGCGCCTGATCATTGATTTTCGACTGTTTTTTTTTTCTTTTTTTCTGAGGAATAACAAAATAGTTCTTGCTACGGCGGCGGCGATTCCTCCGATTCGCGCTTGTCGTATTTCAGGCACTTTTCCGGCTGTAATTACAGTTAACCGCTGCTCGGTTCAGTATTTGTTTTCATTTGAGGAACGCGCGATTTGCTTTCAGTTGAGACTGCCCGACTACAAAATGGTTACAACAAAAAACTTAATTACACGGCTCCAAAAAAAAAAAAACAGTTGGCAAATTCCGTGCTCAAAAGTTGCCATTAAATTTACAATTTAATTGCTGTTTGCGTTTCACCAAAAGTGTCACGTCCCACAGCTAGTCACCAAGTTTTCCAATGGGAGAAAAACAGATTTTTTTTTACTACCTGTTTCCAATTTGGGATCAACATAATTTGTATAGTTTCTTGATTTCCATTAAAGGCACAGAGAAAAAGTTCAATCAATAAAAAAGTGGAAACAAATCAGTTTGAGAACTGTTTGAAGAAAAATCTTTTTTTAAATGAATTTCAATTAAAGGTCCAAAAATAAACTTTATGATTTTTTACTTTAAAAGTCTGCTTATTTAAGCAAATTGAGATTCTTCAAATTCGATTAATGACGTCGCGAAGTATGCAATAAAATTAATTATTTGGATCTCACGATGAGTTAAGAGTCGTTAGTAGTCAATTAAGGTTAGGTATTGTTGTTGTTGTTGTTGTTTTTTTTTTGCTTTTTGTTTAACGTTCGAATGTTAATCAAACATAGAAGCGGCGCATCTATAAGTACTAAAAAAAACACAACAATTAACATTGTTAAAAACAAAGCAAAGCTTGAAGCAAATCGCACGAAACTCAAATCAAATCAAATTGTCTTAAATTCAATTGTTGCTTGACATCAAAGCTAGCTTTGCTTTTCATAACAAGTTTGCCTTTTCAGAAAGAGAGAGAGAGAGAGAGAGAGCATTCACCGTTGCTTTTCGTTTGTTTCAAAAAGCGATATTGTCACCACAGAGAAAAGTCGACTGAGTGCAGCATTCGTTGCGTGAACCAGTTCCGAATACTCCGAAAGACAAGAGTTTACGATTTTTTGCAAAGAGAGCCAAACGAACTGCGAATCAATTTGAATTTATAAATTTTTTGGTGTAGACAGTGTAACAAAGATGTGCTTCGAATTTTGACAAACGTTCAATTTTTATTTATACAACTTTGATGCTCACGAAAAAACTTTACAATTTACTCCACATTTATTTACAATACATTTCCGAAAACGTTCTGAGACGACTGTTAGGTTCGAATGCGCGATGGGCACTGAGCGAGCGATGAGCTTTTCTAAAAGCCGATAGAGAGGGAGAGAGAGGAAAGCAGCTGAACAGAGCGGCGTGCTAGTGAGTGTCTGCCTGGCTGTCTGTGTGTGCGTGTGTGTGTGTGTGCCTGCCAGTCTGGCTGTGAGTGTGTGTGTCTGCCTGCCAGTCTAGCTGTGTGTGTGTGTGTCTGGCTGGCCGTGTGTGTGAGTGAGAGCGAGCTTGAGCATGAGGCTGCGCAGCGTACTTTATTTGCGGACTAAGCGAAACGAAGTGAAGCACACCAGAAAGTACTAAATAAAGGGAACAAATTGCCAAAAGGGTACTTTTTTGTGTTGTATGGTGTGAGGGGGGAAATTGGGCAGCTATTAAATATGTATGTTTATGCGGGAGCGGTGACCAGTTGCCGCAAACAAAAATAAATTAGCAGCCTCATGTGAACTCTGATAGGAAATTAAACAGCGCTTAAACCATAAAACGGGGCAAACGACCAAAACATTTATGAGCCGGACCATTAAAAGCGTTTACAAGTTGTCTTAGACAAAAAACGAGAGTGCTCTAGTCGGGATTATACGACTAGCGGATACCCTAAGGTCCAGTTGCGAGCAGTCTGGGGAGGTATCAAACAAGTGAAATATTTGTAATATGTACTATTACACATATCTTGAACATAACCAGGTCTCTAGATCGATTTTTTATCGATACTTTGAAAACGATACAAAATATCGATTAAAAAAGTTGGTGATATCAAAGTCTGTAGTTCTTATAATTTTCTATGCTCTACCTATTCGCACAGACTAAACCCTAAAACAGCCGGGGATTTGAACCAGCAACTTTTAAATAACTGTATCGCTTCGATAACTCATCTGCGCTAAAGGAAACGTTCATCCCAAATGCCGCCCAATAAAAATTAACATTAAATTGAACAAATGCTCTTGACATCAGATAAAAGTCATCAAAAAATAAATGTCTGACGCAGCATAAATCACGACGACGTGCTCAACCCCATGGAGATCGCGCGATCTCCCTCCCCCCTTCCCCCCAAAAATCGGGTCAAGTGCAAACACAGCAGCTAAATAAGTAGAATGGTAGCCGGCCAAAAAAAAAATCGGTCGGCTCAGTCTCTGGCCAGTGAAAAGCGGGTTAGACAAACAAAAAGATAAGAAAACTGTCTGAACAGAAGTGCGAGATACTTGTTCTTGGACGCGTTATCTGAGCTCCAAGCAGATACAAAATAATACGGGGGCTTTACTACAGATAAATGTAAATAAATATGATATTGTGCCAACAAAACGGTAAGAATTAGTTGCAACACAGCAAAAAAAACCTTTCGTATTTCCATTTTGCTTCAGATTAGTCGGCAAAAGTGGAAAAATAAATAAGTTTCCATACAATATTTCAATTACAATTAGTATTTCACGTTCTAAAGACAGATGGTGGTAATTAAATATATGTATATATATATATATATTTATCTATATATAGTATATATATGATTAGCGGCTATTCGATTTTCTAATAATTTACTTCATTGTGTCAGCGCCTTATGTTAGACCATGAGCTAACAGCACGGCGTATACGTAATATCAGACATCAGACAGACCGCACATTTATCGTTAATTAATCTGCTGTCCAGACCCACACGTGTGCTTGATATACCCTGTAAATGGGCATGGTCGAAAGTGTGGGCACAACTTAAGCCTTGTTTATATCAATAAATTTCGGACTGCTTTTTATCTTGAAGTTCTTATAGTTCTTCAAGAAATATTTTGCTGCGCAGTTAACTTTATTTGAAAGATTTTAATTGAATCTAGCTTGTTTTATATATTCGAAAACTTGCCTAGTTCCGATAAAAATTCATTTCAACTTCCTGCTTTTTTACCTCTCTTTGAGTCTATATAAATTACAGACAGCAAATTTAGTATATTGAAGCTTTTATAGTATCCGAAAATCCAGAGTATTTAAGAATTAATATAAACAATCTTTTCTATGCAATATTAAAGCCATGGAAGTTTCATAGAGATCGGACTCTTAGCACCGAAGTTAATTGGGAAAGCATTTCCCAAGCATAGTGTGCAACCAAGGGAAGAGGAAGCCCGAATGAATATCTAAAAGTTTGGCACGGTACTTTTCTCTATTTTTAACCTGTGTACAGGGTAACTGTCTGGCGACTAGCGCATATCCTGCTCGATTTAGCATAAGTTCGCACACGCAAACGAAATTGCGAGTTAAAAAAAAGGTTCGCCTGCCGTGGCAAGGACAAATTTTGGGCTCCGTTTTGTGCGGCCTGCTAAATAATGGGCATGCATAAAATGAGTTCGGGCAGAGAATTACACACTTCCAATGAAGTGGAAGCAAAGGCTGAGCCCAATCATCCGCCTAGAAGTATGCAGCTGAAAGCGAAGCGAACTTGAAAAGTAAAGTTGAAGTTGCCACAAAGTGGGGCAAGGCAAACAAACGCAAACACTCGCACACACACACACACACACACACACACACACACACACACACACACACACACACACACACAGAGCTGTCTGTTGTGTGTGTGTCAACTGTTTCCGGCAGCGACTGAGTTGTGGCCCAAGCTGTTTGCTGCCAAAAGTGTCCACAAATTCAATTAACGAGCTGCTTGAAAAGTTTCGCTGGACAAACGAAATTTATTGAATGCATAAATTAAATATGAAGTGCCAACGGTAAAGGAAAACAAAAATTTCTTGATGGATTATTGAACAATTTCGTGTCCAATTATTGATATAACAGAGCCTGTTGATAGCTCGGGCCGTGCACGTGCCGCTGCCTGTCCTAGGTTGAATGGATGCCGAAACCAATTCTCGCACCATCGACAAACAGACTCAAGGTTAGATGAGTGCAGCAGCCGTTGCGGCTCTTTTTTGTTGTTGTTGTTTTTATAAATTCGATTCAATGCAATGACGACAGCGTGCCTGGCCACGCGACGTATACGTAATATATGCCAGGAGCGGACTTGACGCGAAGCGGGCCCATTTATCTAAGTGCGGCCTCAATCGGGAAGAGAAACCAATTGGATAAAAGGAGCTATGATTAAAAGTCTTCGGTGATATTAGAGAAATAGAGAAATCAGTTAGAACGTGAATAGGAATATGCTTATATCCCAATAGATATACTTCAGATGCTTAAGCATAATGCTTGTTAGGAACGATTTTTGTTAGCTATCCTCACCAATCAGCGAATCTTCACAACTGTCTCAAAAGTTATTGGAGTGGGATATTGGGCCTATGTCTATATAGGATATTCTAGATAAATTTCTAGATAAATTTCGACCAAAAATAAAGTTGCCAGTTTTAGATGCCAAATCAATTTAAAGGCCAAAACATGAACAAAGAGCCAAACCTAGTGAAAATCTGATGAGATTGGGAAATTTTGACCTATGTGTGTCTATATAGGATATTTGAGGGTACCAGTTTTACATGAATTTCGACCAAAAATAAAGTTGCCGGTTTTAGATGCCAATTTGATTAAGAGGGAGCCAAACCTCGTGAAAATCTGATGAGCTTTGACCGAGCTATGGGGTTGGGAAATTTCGACGAACGTATGTATAGGATATTTTTGGGACGATTTTCAGATGAATTTCGACCGAAAATAAAGTTGTTAGATTTAGATGCCAAACTGATCTAGATGCCAAGCCATGATGAAAAAGCCAAACCACGTGAAAATCGGATGAGATTTAACCGAGTTATGGTGTTGGGAAATTTACCCCTATGTATGTCTATATTGGATATTTGAGGGTACTATTTCTAGATAAATTTCGACTAAAAATAAAGTTGCCAGTTTTAGATGCTAAATCAATTTAAAGGCCAAACCATGAACAAAGAGCCAAACCTAGTGAAAATCGGATGAGATTTGACCGAGTTATGGGCATGGGAAAGTTTGACCTATGTGTGTCTATATAGGATATTTGAGGGTACCAGTTTTACATGAATTTCGACCAAAAATAAAGTTGCCGGTTTTATATGCCAAATCAATTTAAAGGCTAAACCATGAACAAAGAGCCAAACCTCCTGAAAATCTGATGAGATTTGACCGAGCTATGGGGTTGGGAAATTTTGACGAAGGTATGTATACATAGGATACTTATGGGACGATTTTCAGTTGAATTTCGACCAAAAATAAAGTCGTCAGATGCCAAACTGATCTAGAGGCCAAGCCATGATAAAAAAGCCAAACCACGTTAAAATCGGATGAGATTTAACCGAGTTATGGGGTTGGGAAATTTAGACCTATGTCTATATTGGATATTTGAGGGTACCAGTTTTACATTAATGTTGATCAACTATATATATAAAAGAAGATATATCGAATTCTATAAAAAAAATGGAACTTCATACTTTAAAAGTTAAAGTTCAAATATTTAGTTACTCAAAAGGTTTGTCTAGCCCTGAAATGGTATTGGTTGTTAAGCCCTAAGGCCGACCCTTTTTGCTTGCTATTCCGCTCCTGTTATACAAACATGCACGCATGCACGCACACACACACACACACAATTTCACACTCTTGCGTGCTGGCAGCGCAGCTTGTCGCCTTTCAATATGAAAAATAGTTTGCCGAGAACGTGGCCAGAAAGTGTCAGGCTTCCATAAATTGCTTCGGCTTTGGCCGGTCAGTAAAATAAAGGAAAATAGTGGAAAATGGAGAAAAATGGCGTAAAAACCACGAGGCGTTGGGTCACAGAGCCATTTACATGATGAATGTGCAGTTTATTGATTTTACTGGGCCAGTTAGATAATGGCAATTGCATAGCTCCGGCAGCGCGCGCTCTTGGCAGCCGCACATGAAATCAAATCATCATGACAGGAAGTACCCAACCCCATCCCTCCCCCTCCCTTTCCCCTCTTGGCGGCATATGAGTGACAGCGGGTTGTCATCAGCCAACAGAGGCGCCAAAGAGAATGCTACGAGGCCTAGGACATCACATCACATGGACAAATGGCACATGCGGAGCTGAAAACGTGGCCAAGTGCAAGGCAGCAGCTTTCATTCTTATTTTCGTTTTGTTGGTGCCCCAGCAGGAGGCAGTCGAAGTTCGAAATGATAAATGTGACCCAAGCCGGAAAGAGGCTAGGAAGCTGCAATTACCAAAGCTTCCTTTTGGGTTGAAATTGAGCACGTTTGGTAAATTTGAGCTACAAGTGAGAGAAAACGGTGGTCAAAGCAACTATGTGGCAGTGTTCGAACCAGCGAAAGGGAGGGCGCTGGTTCAAACGCAACAGAAATTGTATAGAATGAAGCATTAAATTGAGCACGGTGTTGTTCCTTTTGGGTCGTAATTGAGTACGTTTAGAACATGTTAACTTCAAGTGAAGGAAAACTGTGATCAAAGCAGCTATAGTTCGAATCAGCGTGCAAGAGGGTGCTGGCTCAAAGTCATCCGAAATTTCATACAAAGAAAGAAGCTTCAGTTTCGGTGGAAATAAATCATGTTGGCAATATTTGCCCTACAAGTTTGCGAGAGGGCGCTAGTTCAAACTCATCCGAAATTTTATACAAAGAAAGAAGCAATAAATTAAGAAAACTTCCTATTGGGCTAAAATTGAGAACTTATGAAAATATAACCTCCAAGTTGGAGAAAACTGTGGCTGAAACTTCGAACCAGCGTGCTAGAGGTCGCTGGTTCAAACTAAGCAGAAATTGTATGCAAAGAAAGAAACAATAATAATGAGCACAAAGCTGTCCCTGTCACTTGGAGAAGGTAGGAATATTGGTTCTGTCACATAGTATATCAATTTATTTGCAGGGTATTAAACTGCTCGTCATATATAAGTGAACTCTTCTCTGTTGTTTTTCCATTATTCTGCTTGTTGCTTGGGGCTGTTTTTATTGATTTACAATGATTTTGATGCAGCTGAATCACGAATCACGAACTGACCTTGCATGCCACAGGCTCAAAACACGGCAGTTCCGTTTGCAAATTGTTGACAAATAAAAAAATAGACGGCGCTGCAGTCAGGCAGTCAGTTAATTTGCATATTGTTGCAACAGCAGCGCTTTTTGGCAGTGCTGCCAAATAAAAAAACAAAACAACAAAAATAACCAGAAAAACGATTGTCA
The DNA here is from genome assembly GCA_035045885.1 of Drosophila borealis. Classification (NCBI taxonomy): domain Eukaryota; kingdom Metazoa; phylum Arthropoda; class Insecta; order Diptera; family Drosophilidae; genus Drosophila; species Drosophila borealis. The sequence continues at coordinate 2,112,311 of JAWNOR010000164.1, read as the reverse complement.
TTTTTTAGCTAGGACTAACAACAAAGGGAATTCCAAATTCCAAATTCTAATGCATGCGCCCGCCCAAATGGCAGCCCTGTAAAATGCAGGGTGCGCCGACTAAAAAAAAAAGAGAGACATGTTAGTCCAAGGACGAAGCCGACCCAAGCCTAACGAAAATGACTCATCGGGAATCGAGCTGGATATGGCGGTTTAGCATACAACTTTTGCCAGGTGAAAGATATATGAGTATATAATCCGACTAAGGCAGGTATATAAAAAATAATTACAGTGAAAGTGAGTCAAAAACTTTTATATTGCCTTTCTTTATGCTAACAAGTCTTACTCTTACGCAAAGGATATTTTATGAAAAGTGCCAAGCAAGTCTCCAAAAAAACTTAGATGAATCAATTTAACCAAAAGAGCAGAAGATTAAATATAATAGATTATGCTCTCGCATATGTCTCTATATATATACAGCTGTTTGTCCTGACTAACTGACTGAAACCGTAAGAAAAAAAATAACAACTAGCTAAGCATGAAAAACTGCAGAGCCTTCTTGAATTCTTGAGAATCGAGGAGTAGAGCACTTGGTAGAAATTCGTTTTCTGCGTTTGGTATTAGAAAACAAACATGCATGCATACACACATATATATATATATATATATATATATATATATATATATACACACACAAACACACATCCACATATATAATACTTATATGCCTTCGTACAAATTACTTGTATAAACATATAGGAAGAGTTTTGATGCTCGTAAATGTTTAGTTTGTTGAGAATATTTTAAACCGATAATTTTTTCATACAAAAACACATTTTCGGCGAATATTTCCTATAGAGATCAAATAGAGGTGTGAAAAACAAACACTTTTTCCTACACAAACACATTTTCCACAAATTTTTCTTTTAGAAAGCATATATAGGAAATATGGGTCGAAAATGTGTTTATGTAGGAAAAACAGTTTGTTTTTTCAAAATATCCTCAGCAATTTTAATAAGATTTCCCCTCAGTCTTTTCAGCTTGATTGAACACGTAACCACTAAATTTAATTAAGAATGAAATAATTTTTTAGGTAAGTAACTCTTGCTCAACCGATCGTTATCCTATGCTATATGATGGGATATAGGATAGGATATATAGGATAGAGGATAAAGTTCAAGAAACACAAACAAAAACGGTTTTTTTTAAAGATTTCTCAACAATTTTGTCAACCTAACGTAAGGAGTTTTCCAGCTCCGTTAAATCTTGTTGCCTAGTTCTAACGACTTGCGCTCTGCGCTGATCATCAATCAATCAATCAGTCTGTCAGTCACTCAATCAGCCAGGTTAAACACAATAAACTTCGTTTGTATGTGGCGCTCTGATTGAATAATTTTAGTTAGCAGTTGGGGGCACAAAAACACACACACTCAATCAAAAAAAAAACAATAGCTTTGGGGTTGGGAACGGGATAGCAGCATTGCGCATACGCCGCATTAGCCACCGAAGCTGTTTATGAGCTGGCAGACAAAAGGAGCGAGCCACAACGAGCCACAATTTATGGCTGCTTGTGTGTGTCTGTATCTGTGTGCGTGTATTATCTAACCGCATTTCATAAAAGAAAGACAGTGGCTGCCTTCGCTCCTCGCACCTCGATCCTGTCTCCCGGCCAGCTCCTGGCGTCTTTTTGCACGCCGTCATGTCTGGGATGTAATTGATTGGCATTAGCATCGCTGGCTGGGCAAATATTTGCCCTCTATAAGCAGAATCGGGGCCATGTCAGCTCAATCTCAAAAGAAATGGCTGCGACAGCTGCCTTAAACAGAGATGCGTTCACATTTCACAAACGAGAGGTGCAGCCAAACTGTTTTTTGTCTTCTCAACAAATGCTAGAAAATATGCTAATGAATCGCTCAATTCCAGGGCAGAAGTGTGCAGCCATGCCATCTCCTCCACCTCCACCTCCTCCTGCTCCTCTCCTCCTCTCACGTTTTCTTTTTCTCTTGCGACAAAGGTTTATTGAACTTTTCCGGCGAGCCACGCGCGTGTGTTCAAAGGGTGTGGAAAGGGGGCGAAAAAAACAAAAATACCAAGTTTTTCTTTCTCAGCATTGAGAACTTTTACTTTTGAGCACATAAATTATGTAAAATGTGTATCCGATTATTTGAGGTGTTTTTCCGGACACGTTGCAAAGAAGATTTTGTTTAAGGTAAATTATGTTAGGCGCATTTCTTGACACATTGAAAGATTCTTAAAGGTAAGTCCCCGAATGAGAGAATATAAAGTATAAATAATATACATAGAATATAGAATATTTTATAAGAATATAGAATATTATATCTATAGAATATTTTACAAGAATTGAGTTTATTATATCTATAGAATATAGAAGAAGAAGTTCTTACTAATAAGGTTAACCAGAAGCTTGAAGAGAACCAATCCAAATAATCAACTTTTGGTTGAGCTCAACCTTTTTGCCGCAGCTTTAATATGAAAATATACACGACTATCCAAATTTTCAGTCAAAAGGACAGTTATAAACTAAATATGAAACTGTTTCATTAACTTTTAAGACTAGCTGGAAAATCCTAGCTTTAAGGATGTGAAACACGTAAAACGAGCTTCCCGAATCGAGTTTCAAGGCAGGAAGCTGGTTCAAACCGCAACAATTTGTTGTATTTTGCAGCCCTCATCAAAAAAAACATGTTTGTACATTTTGCAACATCAGATGCACGTTTTTTCGCTCAATTTCCAAATGAATCTGATGCGTATACGACACGTGGTCCAGCTGTTAAACCTAAAGCTGAACAAATAACTGAATTAGGAGAAGCATCGTGATTATGAACTCAATTACGATATTCATACGTTTGTTGTATGCAAATTTTAATGGTTTTAAACGCGACTTTGGGCTCCTCCTGCAATTGAGGTCAGCGGGGGGCATCTGTGCAAGGAGGGAGGGGTATGGGGGTGTCATTTTATGAGCCATTTTGATTTGGTCATAAAAGCACAGATAAGGAAAAAAAACCTAAGCAAACACATTCGCCATTAACAACAATACAAAAGCAGCGCAATGAGCTGAGCTGAGCGGTCAACGTGACATAAATGGATACACAATGGGTATATATAGAAATGCCCGAGAGAGAGAGAGAAACAGGGGGCCATAGATTGTGGCAAGGTATGCGGCAGGCGGGGCAGGGCAAGGTGGCGGGGCAGGTGGCAAGGTGGCGGGACAGAATAACAAAAGGCTTTTAATGAACGTTTGCTTGCACCGAAATGCTAAAATTATGCAAAAAGAGAAGAGAAAACAAAAAAAGAAAACAAGAACTATTCGCAGCACATTAAGGTTAAAAAGGAAAATGCTGGTCAAGGCAGTGAAAGTGGGAGAAGGGGGCGGGCGGCGCAGCTGGAGCAGGGGGCGGGCGGCGCGTTGTTTGAGTGACCTTCTTCAAGGAAAACAACACGAAGGCTTCTGCGAGTGCGTGCTGTGTGCGTAAGTGTGTCTGTGTGTGTGTGTGTGTGTGTGTGTGCTGTGTCAGTGTGGATATGGCGACATTTGGTCGTCTTGGGGCCGAGACGAAGCTGCCGTTGAAAGCAGACAGCAGCAACAACAAATTTAAGAACAGCAGCAACAAAGTCAAGCAGCAGCTGCCACATGATGAGCAGCAACAAAAACGCGTGGGCAACATTTAAGTACAGTTACAAAATATTTTGCGTAACGGGCAGCTGAACAGTGCTGCCAATTGTCTCAGCAAAAAAGTAGCTGAAAACAATGTTGAATAGTAGCTATAAATAGCTGAATTAGCACGAGTTGGCCATAAACAGCGTAGCCAGACTTTTCACATGTCAACTATCTCCAACTGTCCATCTCTGAAAATAGCTAAATTTAACTGGATAATAGCTGAATGGGTAGCATCGAAAAAGTAGCTGAAAACAATATTAAATAATAGCTATAAATAGCTAAATTAGCACGAATTGGCCAGCAACAGGGTCTACTATCTCGAACTGTTCATCTCTGAAAATAGCTAAATTTAACTGGATAATAGCTAAATGGGTAGCATCAAAAAAGTAGCTTAAAACAATATTAAAAAATAGCTATAAAAAGCTGAATTAGGACGAATTTCCCATTAACAGCGTAGCCAGACTTTTCGCGACGTCAAATCAGTTTAAAATCTCTACTGATCATCTCTAAAAATGGCTAAATTTAACTAGAAAATGGCCAAAAACTTAGGCCTGCAACTGAAAGCAAACGCAGCAACAATAAAACCGACAACATGTGGAAGCATTTCAAGTTTATTATTTTCCAAAATGGCTTTCAGCTCAGTTCCACTTGAACTCACTTATTTTGCGCACATTTTCATTGACTTACACACACTCACACTTGCAACATATTTGAAAATTGTATTGTCGAAACTTTTCATTGAACCTATTCGAATTGTTTATTTGCATTGGCGCCGCGTCTCGTTGAATTTCACACCATGTACGAAGCGAAACCAAGCGCGAAAAATAACAAAACAGACGCGAGAAAACATAAAACAACAAATGAAAATTTCAACTAAATTTCGTTGTGTATATAATTCGCGACGACGACGACGACGATAATCGCGATGATGATAATAACAAAAATGTGGTACAACGTTTCCGTGCGTGTTGTGCGCTTTTCCACATGCTGTGTCGTACTCAGCTGGAAAAGCGTCGCATTCATTTTTCTCGCTCGCCGTCTGGGCCAGTTGTACACACATACTTATTCTATATGCCGTTTCTTCTTTTCTTCTTCCACTCTTCTATGCAATTTTCGCATGCGAACAACAAAAGCTTTTGAAGCTTTTCATGTTTGGTATAATTATTTCCACTAGGCAATTTGCAGAGTTACCAAATTGGGCAAAATTAACGTGTGTAAAATACGAGAAAAGTTGAAAAAATATATATATAAATTTGTTATATCAAAGCATTTCGGCTTTGAACAAACGCAGCTGCTTAACCAAATTTATTCAATTCAACAATTTCCCGGCTCCTCGGGACTTTCACTGACGCACACACATATACACGCACACGCACACGCACACTGACACGCACACGGACAAATTCGAACTCCCACACATAAAAGCACAGCTTCGATTATTTCACTTTCGTCTCTTTCGCGCATTTGCTCCATAAACCTGCTTTCTCGTTTGCATTAAATTTCCCATAATAATTCCCAATTCATGTTTTACCTCCAACAAATTTCCCATAATTATTCCCCATTCCGTGTTTACTTTTCCCGTTCGCAATTTGTTTGTTTGCACATTTGCAGTTGTTGTGGTTGTTGTTGTTGTTGCGGCAGCTTCTGTTGCATGTCGCTTGTGGGTGCACATTTCGTGCACGCGCACCCGCCGCATGCGGGGCGTGAGAGAGTGGGAGAGAGAGAGTAAAAAGCTTTTGCCGGAGAGCAAAAAGCTCTGCGCGTTTTCATTTCGCTTTCTTTGCGGATTCTGCGCGCTGCTCGTTCGTTTTATGAATGAAAGCTTTGCGCCGCGAAAAATGCACCAAAAAAGGAAACATTTTCGGTTACTTTTCAATGAGTTCGGTCAAGCACAAGTGTGAATGATCTCGAGAGTAGACCGGACTTAGAAACACCTTGTGTGGGCGGTCTAAAAAATTTCCAAAACAAGAAATTTATATTTTATAATTTTACAAAACTATGCAATCTTTCATAAAGGACATTTCACTTGCGGTTTGATTATAGACTTTACCAGCACGCTTATTGCATTTATTGATTTTCTAAATTTTTTGCTATTATTTACAGAGCAATAATAATTTGTAGGTGGCGCACAGAAAATCAAATTCCTATAATTAATTTAGTTCAAGGTGAAATGTTTATAAAGAACTCAAAGCCATCAATTTAATTGGCCAAGCGCAAACATTATACACATTACACATTAATGGCGTGCTAGACGTATGCGTAATGTGCTAATTACACTGTGCTGCAAGGTACATATGTATATTAACTTGCACCAGTTTACATAGTTATGTATGTGTGCATGCTTGTATATGTAAATGTATATATGTATATGCTTGCATTTGATTGCCTCGATTTTCAAATTTGTTTATCATATTTAGATTTTTGCTGTCAAATAAATCTGCAAGCTCAGCTGTCTTGTTGTACAGTGTTTATATGAATATGGCGACAGGCTGGCTGCCCAGCCCGACTTTTAGCTGACAGTGCAGTTAACGGCAAATTATCTGGAAGTCAGACGAAGGCTGGAAGCAGCATTAAAAATGTATAGTTAAATGGGGTAAAGAGGGGGTAAATTGAAGTTTGACGTCCCGGCGGGTGTTGATCCACATTTTATGTGTCTGTAATTACATGCCAAGCAGGGGGACAGCAGCAAATAGTGATTAATGTAATATTTACACGCGCACGCTCTACAACTAAAACTAAGTTCGGGTGCACGACTAAGAGATACCCTTGACCCACATAGAACCCCCCCTTAACTCTTCTTCGTATTGCCACAGCCTATGGAAAATGCTTTCTAGAATAGCTTCGCTTCCGATATTTGAAATAGTTCGAATTTGTTTATAATATAGGAGAGTCTAAATACTAAAACTTGTGCTTCTGGCTCTTATGAGCTCCGATAAATACAATTTCGATAACGATTTTTATCGATATCATGCAAAAATTTAAAAGAAATTCGATGGAACGATTTACGTTCATAATATCTAATCGACTCGCCTGTTAAAGCTGAACGAAAATAAATGTATATACATTATGGGTCGGGCATATACTTATGTCTGATAAATACATATTCATTATACCCATTTTACTCATTAGATTGGTTTTGGGTATGATTTGTACATTTGTACATAAATACTCAATATATGAACTGATTTGTCAGTTTTGCCTCATTAGACGCACTTTCGTGGCAAGTTGTCAAAGCACAGGGCAATGAGTTCAATGCACTCCCAAAAAGCCAGTTGGACTTGTAGAGTTTCCCCATATCTGAATGAGCTAATATGTGGCATAATAAGTCATACAAAAACTGAAACAAAAAGAAATACACAAAGAATTAAAACAGAAGCAGACACAGAGCCAAACAAAAGACTCACCGAACAGCTTTTCGAACGAAAGCGAAAGCCGAAAGAACGACAGTTGCCCTGTTCCAGCCAATTAAACAAGTGGTTGTTGGAGAGGTCAACTTTGAATTGATTATGAAATTTGACACACAAATTCTCGAGATCTGCCGCTCTCTCTCCCTCTCTCTCTCTCTCTCTCTCTATCCCAAGCACAAGCAACATATGATTACTTAAACATTATTCTCGGCTCTGTTAACTACATTTTCTCATATACAGTGGTCGCTCGAGCATAATTACACTTTGTATTCAGAGCTAATTTAAATGTGAGACAAATTTGAATTTTTGGAAGCTTTGTTCTACGCTGACAACCTTATTTATTTGCATTTATTTTATTATTCAGCTTATTCAGCTATTTTTTGATACTCAAGAACAGTGACAACCCTATTTATTTGCATTTGTTTTATTATTCAGCTATTTTTTGATACTCAAGAACAATGACAACCCTATTTATTTGCATTTAGTGCTCAAAAAACTTATTCAGCTATATTCTATATATATTCAACATAGTATTTAGCTAATATTTTAAAGCGGCAGTTTGCAACACTTTTTTGGAGATAATTTGAATTAAAGTTAGATTCAAATTTGTAGAAAATATCATCAGAAAATTTTCAAAAATTCACTATATTATATTTTCTATTAGTATCATTCCGTCTACGCTCTCGAAAATAGATTTCTTCAATGCCTTGTATATTTTTTTTTTTTATATTTTCTGTAAGTTCAGCCAGTTTAGCGTCCATTGTACCGAGTATACACTGTGCGACAATTAAAGCAAACGCCCGAGGCACGCAAGCTTTGCTGATGTCAGCGAGTCGAGTTTATGACTAATGAAAAAGCCCAAGGAAAAATTCCTTATCATTGAATATTTACTATACTAAAGCGTGTCAAAAATTTGCTTCTATTTTAAGTTATATGCATTAAAAATATACAATTATTTGTTTATTCAAATAACAGTTATTGATTACACACATGTCCGTAAATATTATGATATGCTGTTGTTTTATTTATTTGACACAACATTGATTTCAAGATATTATCGCTGTCTGATAAGCAATCGTCTATTGGAAACTCCAACAGGTTTCATAAGCCAAATATTGCACGCAAGTTCGTGCTTATTAGCTAAATATTAATGCCTTTCATTGGCCGCAATCACAATTATTGAAATGAGCAATTGGCGGTTTTGATAGGCGCCTTTAAAGTCGTTTTATAATTTAGTATAGTACGAACAGGCATTGGGCGCACGAGGCGTGATTCATGTTGATAAAGCGTGAGGGCCCGCACCTGATAATAATTGGCCTTTTTCCATGCCTCAAATTAGGTACAGTAGACACTCACAAACTGGTTTTTTTTTTTGGGTCTTACCCAAATGGTGCTTGTAAAATACTTTATCTTAACTTGAGCTTTATGGCACAATTTCGGGCAATAACCAAGAATTATGGCAGAGTTTAGATAACAAAAACAATTTTAGAACCTTTTCTGAATTATTTGCAAACTTTGTTGGACATTTTAAGCCAAACCCCCAACTAACTTTTAAACAAAAAGAAAAAACTAGTTTCAAACGATTCGCTGGTCAAAAATATCACATTTTGGTCTATCGATAACCGATAACTTACACAATGTCAACATTCCAGCTGGTCAAGTGTTGCCAATCGCCGTTTCTAATACACATACAAATAGCCTAAAGTACTTTGTCATGGTCATTCAGATGCCAAAAATAATAGCTCAATTAGTTTTAAATTGTTGCTATATTCGGCTGAAGAGCTCGGAAAATTGCCACATTTAGCTTGAAAAGAACCCGCTAAATTGGCAACACTGGCGTCCAGCTGGTCGACCCAATAGCTTAACTAACGGATCCTGCACTGTAGCTGCTGTCAGCTGCACAGGTGTTTATAGGGTGCGCTCAATGTACTTACGCTTATGCTTATACATATGTATATGTATATATCATGTGTGTGTGTGTGTGTGTTTATTTGCACTTACCGTGAATATGCTGCTCTTGTGCTTGCGGTTGCGTATGACCAGGCCCGCCAAGGGCTTTTTCACGTAGATTTTGGGCATCTTGTTGCGTTTGTAATATACGTGGCCAATAATATGTTTCGCCCTCGTCACGACAGCAAACAACTATTGTTCTATATGCGTATTAGTAAATGTGTTTTGGTTTTGTCTAATGCACGACGTGGGCTAATCGCAGCCGCAGGGGCGGCCGAGGCGTTGCAGGGCGTCCGCGGTGGCGGTGGGGATGCGTTTGGGGCTGCGTTGTTTTTATTGGGTGTCAGAGCAGCAAATTGCATACATTACACTTGTGGCGTTGATTTTGTTATTTGTAAAATACTTTAATTTGGCGACAACGATTTATTCTTTAATAATTTCTATTTATTAAGCAACAACAACGCGGCGCGCACGATGTCGATGATGCCTGCTGCGCTTGTTGGCAATTTAATTGGCGGCTGCATCATCATCCCTCTGGATAAAATGTGAGTCAATTTGGGCCGACAGACAGCTGACAACACTTGGGCAAGTCACTGAGACGGCACTGGTTATTCAAATTGTTAAAATTGATTCGATTTTTACAGAAAATTTAATGCGTTCGTTGCAAACACGGGCCGAAATGCGAACACAGCGCTTTCTTAGCGCCAAAAAATGCCAAACGCGTCGGAGGGCTCCGTATGAATGCCAGTGTTGCCATGCAACGACGAGAATAATCGAAGTTAATTACATTTATCGATAACTGTTAAAACTTCTTGGGTCTTGTGGCTGCAAATCAAAATATAAAATTTAGTTTATTTTGTTTTTTTTTTTTCGTATAGAATGCGCTTTGCATAACATTTAGGTAGGTTAATCATCTGCCTGCTGTATAGATTAAATGAATATGCTTGCCCACAGCTAGATTCAAAATGGTGCGCGTTTTGTTTGTACATCCCGATCTGGGCATAGGCGGCGCCGAGCGTCTGGTCGTGGATGCCGCCCTCGCGCTTAAGGAGCGCGGTCATGAGGTCAGCTTCCTGACCAACCATCATGACAGCACGCACTGCTTCAAGGAGACCGCCGATGGCAGTTTTCCCGTTCATGTGGTCGGCGACTGGCTGCCACGCCAGCTCTTTGGCCGTTTCTATGCGTTCTGTGCGTATGTCCGCATGCTGTATGCCGCCTTCTATGCCAGTTTCTTTATGCCCCGGCGACAGCAGGTGGATGTTGTTGTCTGTGATCTGATTTCCGTATGTGTGCCCGTGCTGCGCCTGGCCCGGCATCGTCCACGTGTGTTATTCTACTGCCACTTTCCTGATCAACTGCTCAGCGCCCAGGCGGGTCTGCTGAAGCGTTTGTATCGTGCGCCCATCAATTGGCTGGAGGAGCATACCATTGGCCAGGCGGACAAGGTGTTGGTCAACTCCAAATTCACATTGCGCGTGTTCCAGGACACATTCCGGCGGCTGAGCACCGTGCCCGATGTGCTGTATCCCTCGCTGCACACCCAATACTTTGACCAGATGGAGCACAAGCTGGAACAGCGCTCAGTTCTGCTGGAGGAGCCGATACATGCGCGTGTGCCGCGCAATTCCTTCATCTATCTGGACATCAACCGATACGAACGCAAGAAGAACCACGCCCTGGCGCTGCACTCCCTGCGCCTCCTGGGCAACATGCTGCCCACACTGGACTTTAAGCGTTGCCGCCTAATCATTGCCGGCGGCTATGATACGCGTTGCACAGAGAATGTCGAGCATTTCGCCGAACTGGAGCAGCTGACGGCCAAACTGGAACTGCAGGATCATGTGGTGCTGCTGCGCTCGCCCACGGATGAGGAGAAATGCCGACTATTGTATTTCGCACATTGTCTACTGTACACGCCCGAGAACGAACACTTTGGCATTGTGCCGCTGGAGGGCATGTACTTCTGCAAGCCGGTCGTGGCCCTGAACAGTGGAGGACCCACCGAAACGGTGGTGCACACCTCCACGGGCTTTCTGTGCGAAAATCAGCAGAAGAGCTTTGGCGGCGCCATGTATCAGCTGTTCCGCGACGAAGCGCTGCGCCTGAAGATGGGCGAACAGGGCCACAAGCGTGTCCAGCAAAAGTTCTCCTTCGAGGCGTTTGCGGATCGTCTCAATCAGATTGTCGAGGAGCTGTTGGCCGATGGCGGCGACAAAAAATTCCAATAAATATCCAGAGAAACAAAATGTGAAATTATGCTGGGCGTTCTTTTATACAAAACTGAATTGAAATATGAAAAAGCTAAATGGAATAAAATAGTTGGGAATACTTTAAAGAAAGTTCTGTTAACATGAATTAAAAGAAAAACTTTTTATAAGCTCATAAGCTTAGCAATAGTTTAAGGAGAATGAATTTGGCAAGTTTAAAGATCAGGTAAAGATGATATATAGAAAACAAATTAAAAAGAAGCATGAAGCTTAGGAATACTTTACTTTAAGCTCACTTGAGATAAGTGAAAGGAAATGGGCTTGTAAGAATAGATTCAGAAATACTCTCGCAAAAGTTGGGATAGTTGCAAGATTTTCTATATACAAATATCTAAATGAAGGCTTTATGGGATTATCGGAATAGAACAAAGAAACCCCGTTAATAAGTTTATAATTCAAAGGAAAAACCCTTTCATGAAGATATAATATAATAATATATATAGATATACATATATATCTATAATTCCTCAGAGTAATCTAATATGATTCTTCAGAGTTCAGATCAGTCAGACAGGAAATACTGATATAGATATATGTATGATTATTCGGAGTGATCTAATATAATTCTGCAGATTACAGATTTCTCCGAAAGGAAATACTGATTATATATTATATTCCATCATATATTTTCTCCATGAAAGGGAATGTGGAGCAATGCACAACGGGATGCTTTATTTTTTTCCTTTCATTTATTTATATGTATTTATATAATTTCACAAATCTTAAGAATTGCTGCTTGGTTAGTTTTTGGGGAGATCGTGGGGCTTCGTGTCTACAAATCGTCGCGCATATACAAATACAGATAGCCCAGATCTTTGGGCGGATTCTGTGACTTGGCCACCTTGGTGTCGTTGTAGATGACCCACTCGCCCTGCTTGCGTATGTGGCAGACATAGTGGCCCACCTGGGCGGAGGTGCCCATGTGGGAGATGAACGCCATCAGCTTGTATTTGCCGGTGCCGTCGCGATAATTGCTCGTGGATGCGGCAGCGGCGGCGGCGGCTGTGGTGCAAGCTGGCGCAGCGATAGGCACATCATCGATGCCGCCTTCGGCGTGCGAGAATATCCAGTCGGTGGCACGCTCCACGTTGCCATCGGTGGCTTTTAGAGCGGCGATCGCTTGGCGCTCGTCGAAGCCCATGCTCATGAGCATGGCCAGGCTTTCGGGATTGGCAGCAAAGTGGGCGGCGGCACCGTCGCCGATGCGTGTGTTTGGCGGCACCTCGAACGGGTCCGATATATCCGGATCGGCAATGTGCTCCATTAGCCAATTGGAAGCGGCCTCCAGTCCGCTATTTTTGGTATGGAAACAGGCGCGTTTGCATGCCTCCTGCGGAAAGCCCATGTTCAGCAGCTCGGACATGACGTGCTCGTCGAATACAAATTTTGTCGTCTCGGCGGCCGGTTCCGGTAGCAGCTCCTCGCCGGCTTGTGGGCCGCCTCTGGAGCGCCAAGCGCCCAGATCCAGTTCATCGGGCATATCCACCGATACGTCCAGTTTCTTGGGCACCCAATCGTCGCCCAGCGTAAATTTGCCCAAATGGATCATCAGAAAGTCGGGCATGCTGGCCATGCGTGTGGTCTTCTTGGCCGTGGTCTTGCCATTGATGGCCGTCGAATAGAACTGTTCGATGAGCTCGGTGCCAAAGAAGCGTTCCAGGCAGGCCTGCAGCGGCACCTTGTGCCGCACCAGCTCCCGATCGAGCAGACGCTGGCCACTGGCCCGTGCCGCCTGCTGTCGCTCCTGATATTCGCGCACCTCGTCCAAATTGGTCGCCTGCTCCAGCGGTATGGGCAGCCGGAAGCTGTACTCCTCGCGCATCTTGTACTTGACCTTGCGACTGGCCATGCACTCGACACGATCCTCCAGCTGGAATTTGAGCGCATCGGCGGGATTGAATTGATTGCGCGAATTGCGATCCAGCAGGGTGAGCAAATGCAAATAGAAATCGTTGGCATCCTGCTGCTGCTTGGTGCTAAATTCCGGATGATTCTTGCCCACAATATTCTTGAACATGGCCGGCGATATGCCCGTCATATGCTCCATATCCAGGGTATTCGCCGCAATACTGCTGTACTTGCCCGACTGCAGCCCGTTGCCCAGCTTGGCCATTTGTATGTTGAAATCGTTGGCCGGATCGCTGGGATACGCCTTGAAATAGTGCTCGGCACCGCTGCCAACGAAACGCTGCTGGAAATCGGGAATAACAAAGAGCACCTGCATCACGCTGTTGATGTAGCACGAATTGCCCAGATTGCGCATGCCCGTTAAACCGGGTCCAGCCACCGGCTGCAGCTCGCTCTCGCTTTCCGTCAGCGCCGACCATTCGCCGATGCGCTGATTAATCTCCAGCTCCAGCTCGACCATGGACTTCTCGCACTTCTGCATGGCGGCCATATTGATGCCAAAGTGCGACAAATGCTTGCTCAAATGCGGATCCAATACCATATCATCCTCCGGATAGGAGAACACATCCGATTTGCCATCCGCCGTAATGGTGCCCAGCTTGACGGCCAGCGGATAGCCCGTCTGGCGATAATGCTCCACGGCGTGATCGTTGCCGCCGCTGCCATCAAAGAACTTCCGGCCACACAGTATGGAGCCGTCGGTCAAATTCAGCCACAAATTGTTGGTCAGATCACATTTCTCGCACTGCCAGCCCGCTGGCGGTATCTTCTTGCCGTTGTCCAGCTGTTGCAGATTCTCCGCATATTTCGATGCCTGACGTACCTCGCCGTCCCAGGTGCCTAAATCGAGGCGGGATTAGTTAAAGGTCTAGCTGCTGGATTAAGAAGGTCCTGCATCGGTTTCGGATACCCAATTAAAGTAGCCGGACTGGCGGTTCATTTGACGCAGGGACAGACTGGCATCCACTTACCTGTGAGCGTGGCCTTCTCCAGCTTGGCAATGGCCGAGTCCGCCTCGATTATGGCCTGCACGCATTGTGTGACGCGCAGCGGCAGGTCCGCGTCTGGGTAGGGCAGCTTCTTGTCCAGATGCGGCGACACAACAATGCTGTACGTATCCTTGATCTCGTACTTCTTGGCCAAGTCAGTCTCATTGTAGCCGCCCTCGACGCCGATGGCGAGGCGTGTGATTTTGCGCTCCGGCCCGGCCTCGGGCTCCTCCGCCTTCAGTTTCTCGTCGTGGGACTCGCCCGCCTTCAGTTTGCGTTCGCGTTTAATGTGCAAAAAGACAACATTGCCGGTTTTGGCGGCATATTCGCGCACATACGCCTCCCCAAAGCCCAGGAAACTTTGCAGACAGACGTAAAGTCCGGTCGGCGTTTCGGGATTGTCGTAGGAGAAGACGCATTCGTCTTTGTAGATCGGTGGATTGCCGCAGGGTACGTTTACCTTGGATAAATGCTTGCGTAGCTCCTCCATAACACTTTTATTATTCACAATATATATATATATATGAAATAGCTATTCACAAATTGTGATGAAAATTTATTGAATTTCCTTGCAGCTGCTGCTGCGACGCTTTTGCATTACTCGGCAGAATTCGAAGAGATGCCAACTTGCTTGCAAATCGCATGCGGCTAAATTTGCCCACACACTTTTGCTTGCCATGCACACCGTACTGTGCGTGCATGCGCTGAAAAGCTGACTGCTATGCAATTCGAGCGGACAATTTGAATGGTCCGTTGAATTTGAATATTGTTAATTTCATCTACATTTTGCATTTATTACTCTTTTTGAAAATTTTAAATTCAGATTACATGGATTTGTTGTTGTTGTTTTTTGTTTTTGTTTTTTTTGGGTACATACAATTTGTATTTCGATATATATGTATATATATATATATATATATTTTATGTTTGTTTTTGCAAATTTTTGATGTCGGGGCGCAATCGCTTTTTGCATTTGATTTGCTTACTTGGCTAAAACACAGATTAACACGTTTATTTGATGCTCTTACATCACTCGTATCTATTCATTATACATCAAATACGCACACACAATTATCTAGAATTTCCATTTGCCCTTCTATTCGACGTGCTTTGGTAACTTGCTCGTAACAATTTTAAAGTACAACAATAAGTTTAATTAATAGAGTACGGGTTGCATAATTCACATATATCAATTATGTTACATATATATATATATATATATATGTATGCGCACATAATTACATAGATTGCATAGATCTTTTATTCTTGTTAGTGTATTTTGTGTGCGGTGCAGAAAATGTAGAAAATAGGTGACCTTTCAATTTGTCCCATGTGCGTTCATTTTATTTTTTTAATTTTTTTTTTTTATGTTTTTCTTAGCGTTCACGTCTTTAAGATTTAATCATCATCAATAATGCCGGAGGTTCATTTCGCATATACGTATGTAAAAAAATACATTTTACGCTTCTCTCTTCACTTCCGTACTACGCTTCTCTCAATATTTAGCTATGCTAAATAATTATTGTTTAAATTTTATGCTGATATATAAATATGTTCATCAAGATAGTTACCGGTGTGTGTGTGTGTTTGTTTGTGTGTGTGTTGGGTGTATCAAAAAAAAAGGGGAAAAAAATGGGGGAAATTAAATGTGTAAACAACCGTTTAGTAACTTTCTCAAGTGCTTTATACATTTAATCAAATCCTGGTCCATTTTATTAATTATTTAACTTTATAGAGAGTATTTTACTTGACCGACATATTGGTGTATGCGTATATATATTAGGGTACATATATATTTAACTGCCAAACCAACCGACTTAAACCGACTTATCGCATACACTATTATACTGTACACGCCCCTCGACTCGACTTACCTAACTTACAATAACGCACACCAAAGAGAAATATTCTTTATATATATATACTTATGCTTAAATATGTTAAATATGCTTTGGGGCCGACATTTGTGTGTGTGAAAAGAAATATTGCATAAACGAAGAGTATACAAAATAAAACAAATTAAATTTGATATCTGAGTAGGCATTATACTTATTGTTTTTTTTTATTATTATTATTATTATTTTTTTAATTAAATTAATAACTGAAAAAATGTCTAAGCTTACGCGATTCTTTTGATTAAGTTTTAAAGCTTAAATATTTTATATTTTAAAATATACATATATACGTAAAGTACATACATATATGTGTATGTTTTGCATATACGTGTGTGTGTGTTTGTGTGTGTGTGTAAATATAAATTAAAGCCAAACTTAAATTAATTTCAAAACGTTAATTACAGAAATCACCGCTGCGATAAAACTGAAAAACTCAGTTCAGTTCAATTAAGTTAATAACTAAATGTTTGCAAATGAACTAAAACTAAACGTACTCATTAAATACATTAATCATTAACTTTATATATTTATGGGGATTGGTTGGTTTTTATGTTCTTCTTTTAAGTATTTCGCGTATTGCTTTTGTTTCTGAGTACACTCTTGAGTTAATCGAAAAAAAATAAAAGTATTTTGAAATAAGGCAGAAAACTAATTTACGAAATGCACATAATAATTCTTGAGCATATAATACTTTTCGCTTTTGCATTTAACACGGAAAAACAGAGAGAGAGAGAGAAAAAAAACAGACGGCACATACAGATGACAGAATTACAAAAATTACATAAATCTATGCAAGTAATTAGATGATGAACAAAAAAATAAATAAATTACAAGCTACATACAAATTAGGACTTGAGTATGTGTGTGTGTGTGTGTTCGTGTGTGTGTGACGCTCAGACAGAGTTTGTATTTTTTGTTGGGCTGGACCCAAAACAATTTGTTTTATTTCTGTTTGCATTTCTATGGAACTACTCTCGGCGTAATTGTAGTCTTCACATATATATATATATGTATATATATATATATATTATATATATATCGTTTTGGAATTCAACACTGCGTGTGTGTGTGTTTTTGTGTGTGTGTTTGTTCATTTGTTCAGTGGATTGACGAGCCTGGTTATTAAATCGCTCATCTGCTCGACTATCACGTTCAACATGCCCAGCCACTCGTCGTAGCACTTCTCGGAGCTCGCCTGGCACTCGATGGTAACTGTTGGCTTATTTGGATCCGTTGATTTGACTCTAAAGGTATAATCGAGCTCCTTCACTGGCTCCAGTTGCATGTGATTGAGCTAGAATCGAATTGGATATTAATATATTGTCGTAATAATATATATGCCATATATAGCTAACCTGTATATGCGTGCGATACTTGTAGATGGGGCTGGTGTACTGCGTCTTCGCCTTTTGTATGTCCGCAAAGATGATGATCTGCTGGAAGAGAAAGACCTGCAGCTCGCGCTGCTTCTGGCCCGCATCGATGGCGCAGGTGAGCGTGCCCTGGTGCAGCAGATTGCCCTGCGCCGTGATCTCGCCGTCAAAGTCTTGGAGGCCACGCAGCACGTCCATCATATCGTCGACCTTCTTAACGACATCCCTCATTTGATCCCGGGCCTTCATCAGTGCGGGCACCTCGTGATGCAGACCCGCACGCTTCGTTTCCCGCAGTATCTGTTCGATCAGCAGCACGTATTTGGTAATGCGCTGCACAGGCGTTATGATCAGCGTGCTCAACTGCAAGTAAGACATCAAATAATTAACATATATATATATATATATATATATCTGTATGTATGGGGGCTATGAAGCTGCAATTCGTTGTGGGTGAAAGGGCGACCCTTGATGGATGAGGAGGTCACAATTTGTATAAAACATATTTGTAACAGAGCGTCATGAGCCTTTGCGGCTTGCATGCCTGAGCTTCGAACTAATAAGCCAAGGGTTGCTAGTTCAAATCAAGAATTTTTCGATATTGTTTGTTTTTGAATGCTTGGAAGCGGAATTTTTATAGAAGATAACTTGGTTGATTTAAGGAAATTGTTTTCCCGTAAGTTTTTGGCTTTTTGGAGACCTAATTCACGTTTCTGGGTGAAAGAAGAGGGATTTGTTTTGGAAAATCGACCTTGACTTGGCTAGAAAATGAAATTTTCCAGTTCATTTGGATGCCGATTAAATTTCTAGGCGATTGAAATCAAATTCTATAAAGTAAACGTTCTACATAGACGTCAGAGCATTCGAGCCAAGATTGGGATAAGGCACATAAACTGATTTTAAATTAAATTAATTGCATATAGCTTCTAGTTGATGTGGCAAATTGTGCTTACGTCCATGCGATGTCCCAGTTTCTGGCGTATCTGATCGAAATACTGATAATGCGCATTGACTATAAACTCGGACAGCGGCTTGTTGCTGCAGAAATAGTAGTACATGGGGAACTTCTTGGTTGAGCTATCGATGAGCGGACCCAGATCCGCCGGTGACTTCTGGCAATGGCGCAAGGATCTCAGAAATTTACTGAAAAAAAAGGAAGAAGAAGAAGACTGTTTAGTCGTTTGTGTGTGGGGAGGTTTGGTGGAAGTGCTGGCGACTCACTCTCTGTGCCACTCGTAGATCTCTTTGATGTTGTTGAAGACCAAATCCATTTTGCCGCCCTGCAGATCCGCTGGCCTGGGTATCTCCTTGTTGTGTATCTCTTTCATGTACCTGCAAATAGTTGAATTATTTTCGATTTATCTAAAATTTGGCTTGAATTGTGGCGGCCGTGTACCCGTAGACTATCTTTTGCAGATCCTGCACATAGGATTCCTCGGTTGCGACAAGCTCATTCAAGACCAATTGGCGTCTGCTCAGGGCGCCCGCTTCGCTATCGCTGGCTTCGGGTTTGTTCTGTCGATGATCGGAGAGTATTTAAGCTAAGTATTTGATGATGATTCTGGACTTGACTGTTACCTTGTCATTGTTGTCCTGCACAAAGCCCAGTTCGGCGCGTCCATTGGTCGCCGCATTGTCTGCGCCGGGGACCTCGCCGCCGGCCTCACCTGCCACGCTGCCGTCCACGCGGCTGTTGGACTCGTGTTGTTCCTGTTTTGAGCAAAAATTATTAGTTAACAATTTAACTATAGGGAAAGAGGCAACACTCCAACTTACCCGGCTCATTCTGACAATTTGTTCAATTTCCGATAGCGGATTGCCCTCTATTTTACCGGTGCTGGCCTGAAAGTAGACAAAGGTGCAAGAAATTAGCCCAACTGAATGGAAACTTGACTATTGCGCACAAGTTTTTGTTTTTCAGACAAATGAAGGAATTCGCATATTTGCATGAAGGTTGCCTGCGCGAATACTTCTCGACAACGGGTACGACTACACGTTGCGGCACAAGTTGCTGGGGCAGCGCTATAAACAAATAGCATCAATAAATAGCGAACAGCAGGTGTTTATATTAGGGCTGACGCAAATATATATATATATATATATATATATATATATATATATATATATACTGCAAAGCACCCAAATTCATATTAACTACGGCCAGAAACTGATATAAATAATATCGCATTAACGGAATATGAAAAGGCGCTTGAAATCCTGATTGACAGCCGATCGAGGCACAGCCCAAAACCTGACAGCTGCAAGATTGGGAGGAACGTGGGGCCTACTGAGCTTAGGGATCGAGCTACCAATAAGATATATATATATATATATATATATATATATATATATATATATATATATATATATATATATATATATATACATATATATATATTTGTTATAGGAAATATAAGGGAATAACTGGGTGTTGGCAAGCCTGAAGCTAGCGCGAAAAACTACAACAAATTTCGGTTCCTCTTGCATTTTATTGTATTTTTCATTTGAGCCGCGCAATGACGGGTAATTTGTTTTAATATTAATAAATATAAATAAAATATTTTGTAATTAAAGCGATTAACACAAATAATAACGTAATTGCGGAATTATGCATTTTTTTTAGCCAGCCCTGATTTGCAGCTAAATTTGCGAAATGTGCATGTGACTACAGTGAACACTCGCAAAAGAGAACACGTGGATTTTCAGAGATGATGTCAATTTGCCAGAAGTGTTTTTATGAAATATCACGAGCAACAAATGAAAAGTTGAGGATTGTCAAATAATATTAAGGCTTTTTTTTTTCATTGTTCTTCTATATATTCAAGAGATTTAATATCAAAAGAATCTATAAATATTCTTTACGACAATAATATATTGTTTTCACGCCATGTATTGGGGGTATTATAATTTTGTCATGAAATGTGTAACGCATGGAAAGAGATATCTCCGAGTCCATAAAGTATATATTCTATTCCAGATCAGCTTCAACAGTCGAGTTCATATAGCCCGATCCGTCTGTTCGTCTGCCCGTTTTTCTATTTCTATGCGAAATAATCTCTCCATTATAGAGCTATTGTCTTGAAATTTTAGGGGAAATCTCTAGCAGGGTATTAAATCTTGAGTTTCTTTTTGTACCAGCAAACTAACCCAAAAGTAAATATCAAATGCACTTTTATGAATCGAAGGGAGAAAGCAATTCCACTAGAAATGTTCGACTTGGAGGACCCGTCTCAATTTTCGGGCAAAAATAAATGATGAGAATATCTTTATTTAGCTTATCTTTATATAACTATTTCCAGATACCTTTCATAATATTATTTAATGTTTCTATAAAAATACTAAAAAAAAAATAAATATAGAAATTGAAAATGGGATTTGAACTGGCGTTCCACGCATAAATGCTGCTAGTTCTCGTATGGGAGTCTTCACTGTACTTTACTGTGTACACCTTTGTATATAATCCAATTTTTGTGCGCTTTGGCAAATCCGTCAAAATGAAGTTTTTCAATTTGATGGCAATTTATTTACTTGGCTAAACATTAGAATCTCGCGCCCCGCGTGAGTCTGGCAATTGAATCAGACGCATTTTTTTTTTTGGATAAAAATATCGAAAAATAAAGAAAAGAATTCGCAACGTTCTAATTGAAAGCACTTATTTAGCTTAGCAAATAAACTGGGATGTATGTATGAGCGAAAATCAGATACAAAAAAAATAAAAATAAAGGTGTTCTAGTCGGGAGCTCCCGACTAGGGGACACCCTGGACCCTCTTCTTCCAACAAGCAATAGGTATAAAATGAAAGATACTTGATATATAAATACAATTCTAGTAGCTACATGTCAAATTTGGTGACTCTAGCTCATATTATGTGCCGAAATTGCTCAAAAAACAGGATTTCGATATCGATTTTTATCGATTACAAGGAAACGGGACAAGTTATCGAATATCGGATTCAAACTCGATCTGCGCGTGGAGTAGGAGGACATACAGCCAAAATTTCAAGTCTCTAGCTCTAACAGGTTCTGAGAGCTTTGCGTCCATAAAGACGGACAGACGGACGGACAGACAGTTGGATCGACTCGGCTGTTTATGCTGTTCAAGAATATATATGCTTTATGGGTTCGGAGCTGCTTCCTTCTGCCTGTTACATACATTTGCACAAATACAATATACCCTGATTACCCATTTTCAATGGGTTCAGGGTATAAAAATAGTTGACTTTTGACAGTTGGCAAACTGCAGATGGAATTGTGTAATACAATATATATAATAATGGATGTATATATATTTGTATATGTATATGTATATGTATTTATATATATTTATGTACATATTTGGTTACTTTTACGTTTGAAGAAAACAAAGTATTTTGTTGACTTTGCGCGCTTTGCGATAAGATTTGCCTTTGGCCAAGCGACGCGTCATTCGCGGCTAAGAATTGCGTGAATTTCGCATGGTTTTAACTTTACAAGAAGGTTTTAGTATTTTGGCTAGAAAGCAGACTTATTGAAAGAGTCGGATATATTGATTCTTGATCAACAGTAAGAGCCGAGTCTATATAGATATGTTTCTTTGGGATCTTGTCTCTCATTTTTAAGTCTGACCTCATAAAACTTTGCTTGGATTCGACATTCTTTCTTTTTTTTTTTTGCTGGAAGAATCCGGAACCTCTGTACTTTATAGTCATAGGAACCATAGCAACATTTGGTCGTAAATTAATTGATTTTGATGTTTTTCAAGATAACTTGACACTGTGCTTCTTATACAAAAGCCATATCTTATCACGCATCGGTCTACCATACCATATGACTTTATAGGAAATATTGATTGAAAAATTCGTTTTTATAGGACAAGTTTTGTTTGTTACTCAATATATATTTTCAATAAATTCAGTAATGAGGTTTTATAGTTCCTCGTAAATATCTACGATTTTTTAAGCCTTCCTTTTCTGTTTCGTAGTATCTGGGCTAAAAGCTTTAATTATGGCAAATATCTTTTCAGCATCGGCTCCCTATATCATATAGTTAACATAGGAACAATTGCCGGAAAATTGAGTTTTTATATGAAAAGACAAACCGACACAAAGTCATATCAACATCGAGCTTCTATATCATACATCACACAGCATAGGAAGAATTGTCTGTAAATTAGGTTTTTATATGAAACACACAAACAACAAAAAACATCTTTAGTATCGGTCGCGAAGCATCGAAGAGAGTAAGGAGAAAACTTAGTTTTTATCCATTATAAACTTCGATCGATTAATACACTCCGAAATAAGCGCATTTAGCACTCGATTTTACTTAATTAAATTAAAGAAATTTTTGGTTAACTTTAATTGAAACTCGACAAGACACAAAGTAAAACGCATTTTGGAATTTGTTGCACTTACAAATAAACGCAGAAAGCAGCTCATGACACGTCTTTATTTTTCCTTTTTTTTTTTTTTTTTCTTTAAAATTTCGATTTGCGAAAATGTATTTAATTATTTGATTTTTTTGCACTCTGAAAATGTATTTATATATTTGATTTTTTGCACTCTGAGAATGTATTTAATTATTTAATTTTTTGCACTCTGCAAATGTATTTAATTATTTGATTTTTTTGCACTCTGAAAATGTATTTAATTATTTAAATTTTGCTCTTGTCTAAAATAAAACAAATAAAATAAATATAAATATTTTGCTATCCGAAAATGTAAATTTTTATTTAATGTTTTGCACTCTGAAAATGTATTTATTAATTTAATTTTTTGTACTCTGAAAATGTATTTTTTTAATTTAATTTTTCGCACTTTGAAAATGTATTTATTTAATTTAATTTTTCGCACTTTGAAAATGTATTTATTTAATTCGTTTTTTGCTCTACGAAAATGTATTTATTTATTTTGCTCTCTGAAAATGTATTTAGATTTTTTTGCTTATCACGCGCCGCTTTCGCTTAATTGTCTATAATAAAATTTTAATTTTTCAATCTTGCACTCTGTATAAGGATCGCCGGAGCTATGTCACGCCGACGTCGACGTCGACGCATTCCGAGAAGACGCGTTATTCATGACACGGACCCGAAACAACGCGTCCGAACGGCAACTAACTGAATGAATGAATGAATGGCTGACTCTCTGGCTGGCTGGCTGGCTGGTCGACGGGCTGTGTGACCTGTCAGGGCTTCGCGTGCTTTACATATGCGTAGATGATACCCCATGCAATACACTACACACACGCACACTCAGGCACACACACACTCAAGCACACCCGCGCCGCAATCAAAGAAACTCTCAATCAACGCGTCGCCACTTGTGGGACAAGCGTTAAAATAATTGTATTGAACATACAATTGAGCGAGCATTTCAAACGCAGAGACTGCCAGAGAGAGAGAGAGGGAGAGAAAAAGAGACAGCGAGAGAGAGGGTAAGAGAGAGAGAGAGAGAGAGCGTGCTATTCTACACGCCTTGCTGTTGGTGGACTTTTGTTTGTTGTGTCTTAAACACATATATTAAATCACCCACAATATCAAAACCCATAATATAGTAAGAGAAACAACAAGCTGCACGACTAGCAAATACCCTGTAAGACTTTAAGGTCTCAAAGTCCGTCAATATAAGCACACGTATAATTAGACCCAATACAAAAACCGTATATAGCGATGTTTTGTGACAATCACGAAACTGCTCGAATATTTTATACCCTATAAAACACTAGTTCAACGACTAAAGTAAACAGTTTCACTCTCTTAAGTTCCTAATCATATAACAGAAGAAGCTTTGGTAGTTTCTCAACTCCAGCACAAATTGCAAACTGATTGACTATCAAATACCCTACAATATAAATGTTTTTTCTCTGCAAAAGCAGCCCATAAGTTTCAGGTAAGATTTTAAATTTGGAAGTGTTTTAAAAGGGCTTACTACCATGCTCGACTATTAAATACCCTACAATAGGGACATTTTCTTTCTTTGTTAAGCAGCTCCAAACGTGTAAGATAAGATTTTCTATTTGAGAATGTTTTATAAAAGCTTAACACTATGCTCGACTGATAGACTATCAGCATACCCTAGAATACATTTGTTCCTTGGCTGCAAAGCAAGCAGCAACATTTTAAAACATGTTCGAAAATTTTAAGAACTGTTTTTCAACTTATTTCTAGCGCTGTTTGAAAAGCTTCTTAAGGATTTTGTATATTTCTTGAAATAAAATACAATGTAATGAAATTCAAGTGAAATTGCGCACTTGAAGGTCGCACATTTAGTTCAAGTAGTTGCCTAATTGAATAATTCGATTCTGATAACAGCGGGCATTGAATTAAACATGGCTAATCAAGTTGGCTGGCAAATGCGCTTCCGCTGACTTTCAATTAGGTTTGGGGAGAGAGGGGGTGAGGGGGAGGGGGTGTCGACTCAAGGCAACTTGCAATGGCTGATGTCAGCGGACAACAACAGCAACAAAGGACGCGAAATGCGACAGAACTATTAAAAATTAATGGCTATGCAAATATATAAAAAAAAAAAATAAATATATATATATGTGTAAAGAAAGGGCAACTAAACAAAGGTGAGTACTGAGCGCACGGCCCGAAAACCCAATTGTCAATTGTGCCAAAAAGTTAACAGCCAACAACAATGGCAACGGAAAATAATAATACTATGCATACAAATATGCGTAGACCTAACTGGGTTAACAAAAAAGTTCACACCCTGCCCCAAAGCCAGATAAACAAACAGATGGCAAAAACAGGAAATCATTAAAAAAAAAAAAAAAAAAAAACAAGTAAGAGGGCTCTAGTCGGGCTGCCCGACTGGGGGATGCACTGCACCTTCCTCTGCCCACAACAAATGCAGCTCCTGCTAGGGGGGGGGGGGGTGAGGGGTAGTTTTAATATGTAATATACTATACTAGATCTAATCTAGAAGCTACATGTCAAATTTGGAGACTCTAGTTCTGAAAACCAAAGAGATTTGCTAAAAAAACAGTATTTCGTTATCGATTTTTATCGATTGTTTGGAAACAGGGCAAGTTATCGATAAGCGGAAACTTGGAGAGCCTACGTTCAAAATTTCAAGTCTTTAGCTATTATAGAACCTGAGATCGACGCGTTTATACATACGAACGGACGGACAGATACCCCGACTTGACTAGATCGCCTCGGATAATGATGCCGATCCAGAATAGATATACTTTAGGTGGTTGGAGATGCTTCCTTCTGCCTGTTACAAAGCTTTGAGCAAAAGTATTATACCCTTTTTAACTAATTTTAATGGGTTCAGGGTATAAATATTGCAGTTGGCAATGCCTGACTAGCAGATGCCCAGCAGGCTGCTTGCCTATACTCCCAACCTTTTTGAATATTTCAGCGCTTAAGTATGGCATACAAAAGTGTGCATGAACTAATAAAAAAGTAGTTTTTCAACTTTTCCTGGGAGAAGATACCCAATAATTAAAATGCTTTTAAGAGGTATATTCAAGCCTACATACCAAGTTTGTTGTAGCTAGCTTTTATAATTCCCGAGTTGGGCTTAAAAAACCATATCACAAAATCGATATTTATCGATCCTATAAAAATCTCAAGTCTTTAGCTTCGATAACGCGCACTAATATACTCTCTAGACACTTTGCGAACGAGTATGAAAATTTAAAATAGTACAAAAATAGAAACAGCAAAAAAATAGAGAGGAGGAAATGGGGGAAAAGCAAAACTTTTACAAGGCAACGCAAATTTACATTAAATTCAACTAATAAGCCATAAAATAGAAGGCAACAAAAAAAAAACTGAGAGAGAAAAATGAAAAGAAAAACATTCTAGAGACAGACGTAGACGACATTAAATTTATTGATGAAAATGAAGGCAACGGGCGACCAAGTGGCGACAGAAGTCGCATTGGCGTCACACACACACGCACACAAACACACACGCACACACACACACACGCACACCCACACAGAGAGACAGCAGTCATTGGCTTGTTGTTAATGACATCCAAAGACAATATGGGGCGATATTTAGCGTATCCCCCCCAGCGAATTCTCTTGGGCTGCAGCTCTCGTAATCGTAATGGATATGACATTGATTCAATGGAAAACACATCGAACCGAACTTTAATACTCTCGTCTAAAAATAGACGCAAAACTAACAATTGTTGTTGCACATTTACCTTGGAAATTGTTGTGGGAGTTAAAGGGTGGGAAAAAAGTTGCAGCAGTCGACAAAAATAGCAAAAATCTTGAGAAGTTCTCAAATGACAAGCGAAAAAAAAGTATAAATAAAATAAAAAATAAAGTGAGTTCAAGTTGAGAGTGCCCAATTAGGCGATACCCTGAATTTGACGTCAAGCTGCCCTGACAAGCATCCAAAAATCCTTTTAAACAAATATTTAATGCTTCTCCCCAATACTAAGCGATAAGGTATTTTAATAAAGTTCGGCATCTAAAGTCCGATCTTTATGCAGTTTTTAGAGCTTAAATATAAGGCTCCACCTTGAAGAGTGTATTATAAATTTGTCATGAAATGCGTAAAGAAATGTAAAAGAAACAAAAAAAGAGAAAAGAAAGCGACATCTTGAAATTTTGAAGAAACTTTGTTACATATGTAGGATCAGGCCCGATTTTAGTTCTTCTTCTTATATGGAAAACTTTTTTGTTTACCAAGATATCTTGTCCAAATTCGAGATCTTTAAGTTTTACTATTTAAGTTTTAATATCGGAACACTCTATCATATATGTAGCTGCCATTGGAACGATCGTTTGAAGATTAAGTTCTTGTATGATCAACTTTTTTGTTTACCAAGATATCGTACCAAAACTTGGCATTTATTATTATTAACAAAACTAAACTCAATCTGCTTATGAAATAGGAGAATATTAATTTCGAATTGGAAGTATTTATCCTTAAAGTTGCCAAGATCGTTGCGTTTACACGGACAAATGTACCAACGTGGCTAAGCAGGAATATATATAGCATATATATACTTTGTAAGATTGGAGATGCTTTCGTCTGCCTGTTATGCAGTTTATCAAACCGAATGATTAAAAATACACTTCACGGATATTGAACAGTTCAGCTCCAACTACTCCAAAAGTCTACAGACGACTAAAGTTACAGCTTAGAGTTTCCACTCGACGCAATGCCAGCTCAGTTCGTTTCCCACGCAAAGCTAATGCATCCTCTCCGCCTTATTTCGACGAGCTTAGTTCAAATACTAAATAAAGATACGATTTTCTTTAACAAGTGCGTGTGCCTGGCCTCAACAGAGCATATTGAGTTGCATTTCCCTGTAATTGCTTAAGGGTATCACAAATACCTGAGTATTAAATGGAATATGCATCTATTTCTGTTCGCTTGAAATGAATTCCTGGAAAATTTTTGCCAGCTATATCAATTCAAATGCTGCACAAAGCACAAAATGACTTTTAATTTTTTTTTTTTTTTCTTTGCTCCCGCAATGACAAATGTTGCATTCAACATTTCCGGTTAATAAAGCAACCGGCGATTTATTAGCATCTCAGCCTGAGAGTCAAGTACGCCCCCATTTAAAGCAACCACCCAACCACCCACCCACCCCGTCCCCCACCCCGTCACCCACCCCGTCACCCACCCCGTCCCCCACGAAGTCATCCACCACATTCAAACTAAATCTGATGCTAAAATTTGCCCACAAAGTGTTTTTTTGCCAGCTAATTTGAATGCGCACAATTTATGCGTCGCGTGTTACGTGAGGGTGTGCGTATGTGTGTGTGTCTGTTTGTGTGTGCGTGTGTCTTAGTTGATTGTTGTTGCTTCCCATTGTTGGAGGCGTCGAGCATCTTAGCATCTTGCCCTCGCGCAGCCTAGAGGGGCTTGTGTGTCCAAGCTCTGCCCCTCCACCTACCCCGGCTCGCGCTCTTGATGAGCGTGTAAACAAAATAAAGTGGCGCATTTATGGGAAAAGGTGGCTGCACCACCGACCCACCCACACATCCACCCACCTCCCCCGCCACCTGCTGCGATCTGTTTTATTTGCTATGCTTTCTAATTGAGCAAAGCGGGCAACTCGTGCTCGGATTGCCCAAGCACAATTTCCATGACGTGTCTTTTGTGCTTTTGTTTTTGTTTCTGTTTTTGGCTGCTCAACTGTGTTTTGATTTGTATTGGGAAATACACAAGTCAACACAACACACACGAGCTGCCAGAAACCAAAACAAACAAATTGCAAGCACAAAGGCCAAAAATACAAAGCAACTAAAATTAAAAACATTCTTAAGAAACCCAACAATTTACCAAGTATTTCGATGTCGAAGCAAAGAGGAGCGCTGCTCTGCAAGATATATATCTAGTTTAGGATTAGAAATTAGTGCAAGTCAATTGGTATATAGTTTATCTATATATTTATCTGTCTGTCTATTTAATTATCTATATATCTATCCATCTGTCTATCTTTCTTCTTATCTATCTATCTATGTATCTATGTATGTGTCCATCTATCTATCTATCAATCTATCTATATATCTATTTATCTATCCATATATCTTTCCATCTATCTATCTATCTATCCATCCATCAATCCATCTATCCATCAATCTATCCATCTATCTATCCATCTATCTATCTATCCATCTATATATGTATCTATGTATGTGTCCATCTATCTATCTATATATCTATCTATCTATCCATATATCTATTTATCTATCTATTTATCTATCTATTTATCTATCCATCCATCTATCCATCAATCTATCCATCTATTTATCTATCCATCCATCTATCCACCTATCCATCCATCAATCCATCTATCCATCAATATATCCATCTATCTATCTATCTATCTATCTATCTATCTATCTATCTATCTATCTATCTATCTATGTATATATGTATCTCTGTATGTGTCCATCTATCAATCTATCCATCTATCTTTCTTTCTATCCATCTAACTATCCATCGGAAACGGCCGGATAGGACGACTCATACATGTAGCTGCCATAGGAACGATCGGTCAAAAAGTTGGTACTTATATGACAAAATATTCAGTTTTCAAAATATTTTCATAAACTACTTTGCTGGTCATATGCATATATACTGTGACAGTCCCCAAGGAAACACTAGCTTGGGCAACTGAGCAGAAAGTGAAGAATCGAAACGCCAGCGTAGAAGGAAGACTAAGTTTTTGTCTAGCTTCATTTAGAAAGTATGTGTTTAGTTAATTCATTTAAATGTAGAGTATTTTCTTTTGTGCGGTAATGAGGCACGACAATATATAAAAATGAAAACATATATGAATAATGAGAGTCTATATGAGTTTCTTAGCCAGCATTATGCGGAGAATGCGGTACAATAATTTGCGGCAATTTCAGTACTACTTGCACTTGCCAAACAAACATTATTCATTCGGGCCGAACAACGCCGGGTATTGCTACTAGCACATCACATTTATGTTAAGTTTAAACAGAAAAAGTGCCTGAGATGTGTAATATTTGAATTTTCATTAATAATATGCATGCAATTGAATTAGGTACCAAATATGTGAGGGATTCTGATGGGTTCTATATAAAAATATATGGGTTCTATATAAGATATATTATATATATATATATATATATATATAGAGATATAAATCTGCATAGAGTATTGCTGTTGGTCTGGCGCACACTCACCAAATTGGTTGAGTTCTCCTTGAGATCCTTGGGAAACGCGGGCGGTCCATTGGCCATTAAATGTGGCTCCTGTATGGGCTTCATGGGCGGCGGCAGCTCCAAGCCGGCCTCCTCCTCGGGCTCAAAGTCCGGCTGCTGCTGGTGCTGTGCGCTTACATTGGGGAATTGCGGTGGCAATTGGCCAACGCTGCCGCTGGCGCCGCTGCCCGTCTGCTCGGCGAGCTCCTCGGTGTGCTTCTGTGTTAGCTATAAAGCAGACGCGTTAAACATTAAATATATATATAAATGTATATGTATGCCTGATATTATTGTGTTATAAATAAAAACGGCTCGTTAAGATGAACTCACTCTCAGATTCTTCTCCGAGGGCTTCTTCAGGAGCGCCTTCTCATTCGGTGACTTCTCCACTTTGGTCTGCGACAGTTTACGCAGCGGCTGCGGCAGCCATTTGCGCCTGCAAAACGTAAATATAAAAGAATGCCAATGATTATTAAGAGTTGGCCAGAATTAGGGATTAGTTGGTGTAAACTACAGGAACATGCGTATTGATGTGGCGCTATGCACCAGCTCGTCCATGGCGCTAGTGTGTTTCGTTGGCGCACAACGCGTCGTATACGCAATTAAAAGTGTCAAACAGTAAAAAAAATAAAAAAAAACAAGCATCCGACCCCGTCCGCAACGCAACGTCTGGCAAATTGGGCTGTCCAGCTGCGTGGCCGACATGAGACTGTCGCCAGCGGCACAGCAGCATATCAACTGCCGCGCACAGTGGGGCCAAGTCACCAGTCTCACAGAGAGAGAGAGAGAGAGAGAGAGGGGAGAGAGAGTGACTAAGAGAGTGCGGGAGCGCATTCATTGCCCGCAAATTTATTGCGTTTCATTTTCATACACATTTATTTTCTGCCTATTAAAATGCCATTTTTTCCACCAACAAATATTTCGTTGTCCGAATTTTGAGTTTATTTTCTCCTTTCATTTTCATTCAGTTTTTTATGTTGAAAGTTTTCCATTTTTTAACAGCCATTGACCGTAAAACATAATTTTGATTAATTTTCGGCAGCAAAGTTTAACGAACATTTTTATGTTTTTTTTTTTTTCAAAAAATAAAAATAAAACCGACAATAAGGACCAGAACATGACTGAGGATGCCAAAGAATCAGGTGATTGTTGAGCACGGCGAATAAAAGTTGAGCGAGCTTTCCGATTATTAAATAACAAGAGGAAATTACCCGACGTTGCCCGGCTCAAATGATGAATAATGAAAATGGAAGAGATAGCAAAATGATTTGTGTAAATTGCCATAATTTTAGCTAGATAAAAAGACGCTAAAACGATATTTTTTTACTGATCTCGCTGCTCAGATTCAAGATCCTCCACTTTTAGTTGATCAAAAATATTAAATTTTTGCTATCGTGGGGTTGCGAACTCAAATATTTTCTGCTCTGGGAGCTAACGCTAGCGTTTGGCAAATATAAATTGGAAATTCAATTGTTTTATAACAATATGGAAAATATATGACCGCAAGCTTTAGCCAAGACCTGGGTTTATGGATATAGATAACTGATTCAGGAGACAAAGGAGTGAGGATCGAGCCTTCATTTCGGGGATCAAGGATTTCCGTGTCCAGTTTCACGAATCGAAGCTCAATCCAAGGGTTGAGGTTCGAACCAGTCTTCACTTTTCGTATACTCTTGCCGCAATTTCAGTTAACATTTCTCTTTCAAGTACAGATTTTCCTGTTCCTTCAACAGGAGTCGGCACATAATAATAAACAAAGAGAATGCCGCATTTTATTTGCACTTTGCGGTTTTCAATTTTGATGCGAATATTAGAATGTAAATTGATGTGTTTATAATTAAGTTCAACCACATTAGCCCCATTTTATAGGATCCCTTTGTTCGGGAGCTGCGGTCAAGTTGTGTGCGAGCACACACACACACACACACGCACACACGCACACACACTTTGCGTTAGGTAATTTAAAAAAAGAAAAGGAACCGCATTAACCGCACACGGTTCAAGAGTCATTAACCTGACCCGGGCTGGCGGCGGCTTGCGTGATCCGGCCTCCAGGGTGCCTGGTAAATTTATTAAAAATTTAGCTCAATTTCATTTCCAATAGAAAACTATGAAAATGCCGAAAAAAAACACACACACACACGTTGCATACAACGCGGCGCTTGCAGCTCATCAGCTGAGTGAATTTTGCAGCCAGGTGGGCTGAAGGGGCCTGTTCGGCGACACCTTCACTGCGGACAACCCTCAAGCAAGGTAACATAATTCAAAGTAAAAATAAACATTGACACGGACAACAAAATGGCGCGGAGCGGGGGGTAAGGGACGGGGTTGGGGGGGGGGAGTATGTAGGGAGCTGGTTCCTGGAAATAGTATTTAATTTATTACGTGCTCGTTCACGTTCAAAATTCATTTCGCTGATGTAATGTTTTAGGCAAATAAGCAACGTTTAATACACACACACACACACATGCGTACATACGCACATGTGTGTGTGTGTGTGGCCAGAGGCGGGGCTGCGTATTAATGAGGTCGCCCCAAAGTATGCAACAAAGGCTGTGCGACTGTTGCTGCCTACATGTGTGTGCGGGTGTGTGTGTGTGCGTGTGTGTGTGTGTTAGCACACTTGCAAATGTGTCCATTTAGTTCATTGGACTTGGCAGCACGCGCTGCCCGCCCGCCCGCCTGCCTCTCCATGGCCCAGCACAAATAAACGCGCTTATTGACAAAGCGCTTGAGACAAAGCGCCTGAAGAAGAGCTCCGCATTGCCACAGGAAAAAGCCACGCCGTGCCCGACAATAATCTATATTCATGTTCAGCAGTTGACTCAATAACAACAACAACTACAACAACAACAATAAGAAAAACAACAAGAACCATGAAAAGATATTGCTTTGCTCAATGCTCACTCGGGCGAGCGAAATGCCCAATTAGTGTGCAAATATTGAAAGTATTTTGTAATTCATGTCCAAACTAAATCAACTAACTAACTGAAACTCAACAATTTGGCTTTTATATGATTAATATTTATAGGGTCGAAAGACGGAGGCCAGTCCATAAACAAATACATAAATAAGTTGGCCAAGTGCATTTAGTTAATCTAAAGAACAATTACAACAAGGGTGAGAACTAGATAAAAACCATGTATGCAAATCGATAATTATCGATGTTATAAAAATGGGATAGAAATAAAACATAAGCTCGTGCTGCGCTTGATATACTGGAGTATACATATATGTAGCTCGCGCTTCTGTTTTCCAGCTTTGATAGTTTCCCACATTGACACATTTATCGAGTTGATTGAACAACTAAAATCGATAACCCAGAGCTCGATATGTATCGATATTATCAAAACGTGAGCAGATATCGAAATAAATGATAAGCTCGTGCTGGAGTATATAATTCGTAGTTCTAGCCTTTAGCTTTTATAGTTTTCCCACATTGAAAACACGATAAATTGGAGCTAGTGAATTGGAGTTGTGATCTGGTACGGAACTAGATCAGAGCTCGGTTCCACAAGTGAGTCACACGAGCTAGTCGTCGGAATTGTGTAAACACTTTAATTGTGACTTTGACAAGTAAAGTATTAATTATACATAATTCCTATGGCAGCTATATAATATAGTAGTCCGATTCGATTGATCCTCACATACTATATACTATCTAGAGCAATAAGAGGCAATTGTACCAAGTTTCAGACACACAGCTTTCAAGAGGGCCGAGCTCGCATAGATTAGATACATAGAAAACACCCCGTGCAAGAGCATAGATTTAATAATAAATAAAAGAATGGTTTTCAAATAAGAAACTTCATCTTTCACACATACTCTCAGAGCTTGACTGAGTCGATTCACTGTAAAGAACTGGCCTGTGGCAACGGCGCGAAGTATTTGTAATCGTTGGTCAACACGAAAAGCCGATAATGATGATAAGATTGTCAGAAGTTAAATTCTTTGTCGACGAAAAGTCAATTGAATTTCAAGCGAAAAGGTAATTACAAATACAGCACTCGATGTACGCTAAAAAGTTGTAATTACACAGCGATTATTGACATATCTATACAGGTATATATCTGTCGAAACTGAGAATCCAACAGCTAGAACTAGAAAAATTGATATCCAACTGCGCTTAGGCCTAATGGAGCTAAATTTGAGTTCAATTGTAAAATAAATAAACAATTTCTCGAATTATCGAGCAGTTAAAAATAACTAGACCTATTTTTTGTGGTGAAACAAAGCACTTTAAACACAAATAGAAAATAAACGATTTGACCGCATTGAGTGTGATTAATATAAAAGCCGTATATAGGAAGTTGCAACTTCTTGAATTGTGGCTTATCAGCAATATAATAGGTATATCTGGTAAAACTGAAATAACCTCACAGCTAGAACTAGCAAAATTGATATCAAACTGCGCTTAGGCCTAATGCAGCTAATTTTGAGTTCAAATTTAAAATAAATAAACAATTTCTCGAATAATCGAGCCGTTAAAAATAATTACACAAATAGAAAATAAACGATTTAACCGCATTGAGTGTGATTGATATAAAAAACGTATATAGGAAGTTGCAACTTCTTCAATTGTGGCTTATCAGCAATATAATGGATATATCTGTCGAAACTGGGAGAATCCAACAGCTAGAGCTAGAAAAATTGATATCCAACTGCGCTTAGGCCTAATGCAGCTAAATTTGAGTTCAGTTTTTAAATAAATAAACTATTTCTCGAATTATCGAGCAGTTAAAAATAACTAGACCTATTTTTTGTGGTGAAGCAAAGCACTTTAAACACAAATAGAAAATAAACGATTTGACCGCATATAAAACCTTATATAGAAAGTTGCAACTTCTTCAATTGTGGCTTATCAGCAATATAATAGGTATATCTGGTAAAACTGAAATAACCCCACAGCTAGAGCTAGAAAAGTTGGTATCCAACTGCGCTTAGGCCTAATGTAGCTAAATTTGAGTTCAAATTTAAAATAAATAAACAATTTCTCGAATAATCGAGCAGTTAAAAATAACTAGACCTATTTTTTGTGGTGAAGCAAAGCACTTTAAACACAAATAGAAAATAAACGATTTGACCGCATATAAAACCTTATATAGAAAGTTGCAACTTCTTCAATTGTGGCTTATCAGCAATATAATAGGTATATCTGGTAAAACTGAAATAACCCCACAGCTAGAGCTAGAAAAGTTGGTATCCAACTGCGCTTAGGCCTAATGCAGCTAAATTTGAGTTCAAATTTAAAATAAATAAACAATTTCTCGAATTATCGAGCAGTTAAAAATAACTAGACCTATTTTTTGTGGTGAAGCAAAGCACTTTAAACACAAATAGAAAATAAACGATTTGACCGCATATAAAACCTTATATAGAAAGTTGCAACTTCTTCAATTGTGGCTTATCAGCAATATAATAGGTATATCTGGTAAAACTGAAATAACCTCACAGCTAGAACTAGCAAAATTGATATCCAACTGCGCTTAGGCCTAATGCAGCTAAATTTGAGTTCAGTTTTTAAATAAATGAACTATTCCTCGAATAATCGAGCCGTTAAAAATAGTTACACAAATAGAAAATAAACGATTTGACCGCATTGGGTGTGATTAATATAAAAAACGTAAATAGGAAGTTGCAACTTCTTCAATTGTGGCTTTTCAGCAATATAATGGATATATCTGTCGAAACTGGGAGAATCCAATAGTGTAGCTAAATGTAGCTAAATGTAATGTAGCTAAATTTGAGTTCAAATTTAATATAAATAAACAATTTCTCGATTAATCGAGCCGTTAAAAATAGTTACACAAATAGAAAATAAACGATTTAACCGCATTGAGTGTGATTAATATAAAAAACGTATATAGGAAGTTGCAACTTCTTCAATTGCCGCTTATCAGGAATGACGAAATCGCCGCCAGATGCCGCCACAAGCTGCGGCGGCGCTGACTAATTCGACAAGGCTTGCACAGCCTTGTTTACACGGAGTCTACCCTCCCCCCCCCCCCCCTTCTGCGCGTATTGCGTTTGTTTTGATTCCAAAGAAAAGAAAAGGGAAAAACAAGCGCTATATAAAAATTAAATAATATTATAGGAACAAATGTAAAGGCAATTCCATTCGATAAATGCTGCACGCTGCTGGAAAACAGGTTTCGCTTCGAGCAATTAGCGCAAACATCTGTGTGAAATATTAAGCCGGTTTGCGACTAGGCTAGCTGTTAACTTGGCCAACCTGCCAGCTGAGGGACTTAAACAACGGAGCACGCGAATCGCTCTGGAAGTTCCCATAATTATAAACGAAACAGAAAATACCTGCACATAAACACATACTATATATTATTATCGTAAATCGATTGTAACGCTTCGCATTGCACTGAAAATATATCCCCATTATATAATCATATATTTATTTATATTCATAAGCTCTGTGCATGTTTTGAATTGCGCTCGAAATGTTCTAAAAGTAATTACTCCCATGCGGAGCACATATCCGTCTATCTCAGAAATTTTTGCAGCTGGAGCTAGCAAAATTTTTAGGCGGCTTCTCTTAAGCCTAATCCAACTAAATTTTAGAAAAAATTTAATATACCTTTCACATTTCTCGAGATTTTTACAAAAGTAAAATTATACATTTCAAAATTCCCAAAAATCGGAGTTTAGTACAATTTGGGATTAAATGCAGAACAAGCAGAATAAATGTAGAGCAAAACGTGCTGAACCCAAAACTGCAGCAGTCTCTAATCAGACACATGTATTTATCTATAAGCTATACGGTAAACAGATATATGACTGAGTTCTGCGGCAGACGCTGCTGACAATAAATCAAATATATCATATATATATAAGTACATATATCGCGACACGAGTCCACGGAGACTTTAATGCTTAGTCACATTTTGGATAACATTGCACAAACAACAAAACAAAACAACCAAAAAATAATCAAGAAAAACAAAATAAATTCAAAGCTGATATCGAGCCAAGCGAGCGGGGGGAAGAGGGGGGGGGGGGGGCGACTGCATATAAGCAACATTTTGTTGCTCTGCCAAATCGACATCTATGAGTTTGGGCATCTAATTGAACGTGAGGGCAAACGCACAGATTGGATTAGCGCAAAGCAAACAAAGGCTATGCATTGTGCTGAAATGTACAATGAACGGGCACTGGCTTTTTCAGGGGGGCCTAAGTTATCGAACATTACTAAAAAAACAAAACAAGTAAAAGGTGGTCTAGTCGGGTGTGCTCGACTAGGGAATACCTTAAGTAGGAGATAGCTATAAAATGAAAGATACTTAATCTGTATATACTATTCTGGAAGTCAGCTACATGTCAAATGTTAAGACCTAAGAGATTTGCTCAGAAAACAGAATTTCGATATCGATTTTTATCGATTGCTTGAGTTAGTTATCGATTATCGGATCGTGCTGCGCGGGCACTAGGAGGACACATGTTTCTGCTCTTGCTCCTAAAAATGCTGAGATCGACACGTTTATTTAAAGGGACAGTCCACATCAGCCCGGCTATCCATGCTGATCAAGAAAATATATGCACTATAAGGGGTCGAGCATGCTTTCTTCTGCCTGTTACATACATTTGCACAAAAACATCCTACCCTTTTTATCCATTTTCAATTTTAAGAGAGAAGAGAGAGAACGCCAAGTCTTATCTCAGAAATCACAGCAAAAGCAACCCGAGCACGCACTGGCTTTTCAGGTGATCCAATCAGAAAAATGTGAGCTGCATTTACCAAGTTTTGCGGTGCTCATCAATGCAAGGCATCGGCATCGGCCTCTGCGTCGGCGTCGCCAGCTCCTCCTGATCACAACAGAAACAGGCAAAGCCCTGGCCCTGATGCTTCGGATTATGCTCATGGACTGGATGCTGGTGATAGGGTCGTCCATTGCCATTGATGTTCAGCGATATGGACTTGAAGAGTTGCGGTTGCGGCTGTTTGGGCCGCTCATGAATCGCCGAGTAGCGTTTCATTTGCTTGACGTTCACAATATTGTTATTGTCATTATCATTGTTTGGGGTGGCACTGCCGTTGCCGAAATGCACACCATTTTTAATGTGCTTATCTGGGCTGATATTGTTGTTGTTACACATGACTGATAAGACGTGCGAAATATCTAACAACAATCTAAGACGGTTTCGAACGCTTTTTGCGCTCCACGCTGCGTATACGTAACGTTGCGTTCCGGCGTTTCACAAACAACTGAGGCGACGAGCTCAACCCAAAACTTGGGCAAGTTCTATAGCTCGCCAGGCTTTCGCTTTCTGTAGAAACCAACCCACCGACCCCCGCCACACCCCTTGCCCCGCCCACACGCCGTTGAGCTGTTGTTGTTGCTTTATGGGCTGCCTCAAAGAGTGTGCACAACACAAAGAGTAACTAAAGAATAAATAAAAGCCAACTGTGAGCAACAGTTAAGCGAATTCGCGCTCTCAAAACAAAACAAAAAACTCACATATATTGAGAGTATTCGACTGGCAGATACCCTGTAAAGGTCATTCTAAGCTTGCTGCTCCCAATACTAAAGCTTTGTTCAATGTGGTCACAAATAGAGAGAAGGTGTAAAATATTTAGTTTGTAGCTTTTCTTTTGTTATTGGTTCTGGGCAAGTTAATTTTGTTTTTAATAAAAAATTTAAAAATAAAATATAAATACAAATTTAAGTTACGTTCATTTTCCTTAATTGAAGATTTTTTTCAGACTAATTTATGAATTTAGATGTTTCCTTTTTAAAACAAATATATATATATTTTTCACCAGCTTAAATTAAGTCACTTTAAGACTTAAATCAAGTCATTGTGCGCCGTAAAGGACCTCAATTTAGAATTGTAGGCATCAAAAACCTATTTAAATTCTGTATTTTATAAAAATGCATATTATATATTAATTCAAGACTCGCTGGAGAAGGTTTTAAAGCTAAAGCTTCTCATATACATATATCTTATGGCATTTAACTATAGCCTCGCTGTTGCTAACTGATCATGAATATATATCTTTTGAACACGCAAAGTTACTTTTTGCTGCATGTTACATACATTTCTCCATCTCTTGCATACCCAACTTCAATTCTTTTATGCACACAGGGTATGTATAAATAAAGTTCTTTCTACGTTTTCGGTTTTTACGAGTATTTGTATAGTTATTGTTGTTGCCTTTGAAATGAGTGTAATAGGTTTATATCTTTATGGCTCGCACCCGAGACGTGCGACACGCGATTTTAGACCAAGCGCAAAATGTTAGTAAATGCTCGACGTGACTATTAAATAATGGGAAATTATTGAAAAACTAAAGTTTGTGTTCAAAGGGAAAGCTTTACGAGATTAAAGGTGTGCTGGGAAATTTAAAAAAGTATTTGTCACTTACATAAGAAATACAATAATTGAAAAGCTTCATTTTAATTTAATTTCCTCTTTTAATATTCCCATAATTAAAACATGTTTAAGACGTTACTCATTCAAAATGTAAGGCAAAAAGCTAATCTCTGGCTTTTGCTCATAATTCCGCATTTCATTTATCCAACTAGCCCCCAATGACGCATAAGGCCAAACTGACAAAGAAATATGCAGTAGCCGCCAAATGCACGATAAATCCCCCGCCAGACTTGCTCAGATATTATATACAGCACATATAGTATATACATATATATACATTCTATATTACAGAGCACTTTATACTATGCGCGAATTACGTAAATGCGGCAGTTACTTATCAGTCCGGAGAGCTCTATGGGCCGTATTGAGGTGCAGAAAAACCGAGTAAGAGGCCTGATAAATTTTATGACATGCTTTTTCAATTGGTTTTTTGATTCCCTGTCCAGCGGAGACAACCAACGATGCCTGATAGCGATTATGTTTACCTGCACGCACACAAACACCTGATCAACTTGGCCGAAATAAAGGCTATAACTATTATGAAACTAACAGGGGCGCTTGGGCAGCTATGACAATAGACATATTTACAGCATTGGACAAAGAATTTTAGCAGATTTTATTGATATTATGGCGACTCCCCAGATACCTCGTGAAAATTGGATGAGATTTGACGGATGAGACTTGACATTTGGACCAGATCAGATTTAAATGCCAGATTATTTTAGAGGAAAAACCATGGACAAAAAGCCAAACCTCGTGAAAATCGGTTGAATTTTGGCCGAGTTATGGAGGTGGGAAACTTTGACCTCTGACTATATACGAATCCAAGGGGTAAGATTTTGGCATGAATTTCGACTCAAAAATGTGTGGTCAGATTTAATTTTAGAGGGAAAACCATGAACAAAAAGCCAAACCTCGTGAAAATCGTTTGAGTTTTGGCCGAGTTATGGAGGTGGGAAATTTTGACCTCTGACTATATACGAATCCTAGGGGTAAGATTCTGGCATGAATTTCGACTCAAAAATGTGTGGTCAGATTTAAATGCCAGATTATTTTAGAGGAAAAACCATGGACAAAAAGCCAAACCTCGTGAAAATCGGTTGAGTTTTGGCCGAGTTATGGGGGTGGGAAATTTTGACCTCTGACTATATACGAATCCTAGGGGTAAGATTTTGGCATGAATTTCGACTCAAAAATGTGTGGTCAGATTTAAATGCCAGATTATTTTAGAGGAAAAACCATGGACAAAAAGCCAAACCTCGTGAAAATCGGTTGAGTTTTGGCCGAGTTATGGGGGTGGGAAATTTTGACCTCTGACTATATACGAATCCTAGGGGTGAGATTGACATGAATTTGGACTAAAAAATATGTATTGAGATTTAAATGCCAGATTATTTTAGAGGAAAAACCATGGACAAAAAGCCAAACCTCGTGAAAATCGGTTGAGTTTTGGCCGAGTTATTGGGGTGGGAAATTTTGACCTCTGACTATATACGAATCCTAGGGGTAAGATTGACATGAATTTGGACTAAAAAATATGTATTGAGATTTAAATGCCAGATTATTTTAGAGGAAAAACCATGGACAAAAAGCCAAACCTCGTGAAAATCAATTGAGTTTTGGCCGAGTTATGGGGATGGGAAATTTTGACCTATGACTATATACGAATCCTAGGGGTCTGATTTTGACATGAATTTCGACCCAAAAATGTGTGGTCAGATTTAAATGGCAGATTATTTTAGAGGAAAAACCATGGACAAAAAGCCAAACCTCGTGAAAATCGGTTGAGTTTTGGCCGAGTTATGGGGGTGGGAATTTTTGACCTCTGTCTATATACGAATCCTAGGGGTAAGATTGTGGCATGAATTTCGACTCAAAAATGTGTGGTCAGATTTAAATGCCATATTCATATAGAGGGAAAACCATGAACAAAAAGCTAAACCTCGTGAAAATCGGTTGAGTTTTCGCCGAGTTATGGGGGTGGGAAATTTTTACCTACATATGTCTATATACGAGTCCGTAAGGGTACGATTTTGGCATGAATTTCGAGTCAAAAATGTGTGGTCAGATTTAAATGTCAGATTATTTAAGAGGGAAAACCATGGACAAAAAGCTAATCCTGGTGAAAATCGGTTGAGTTTTGGCCGAGTTATGGGGGTGGGAATTTTTGACCTATGGCTATATACGAATCCTAGGGGTAAGATTTTGGCATGAATTTCGACCCAAAAATGTGTGGTCAGATTTAAATGCCAGATTATTTTAGAGGAAAAACCATGGACAAAAAGCCAAACCTCGTGAAAATCAATTGAGTTTTGGCCGAGTTATGGGGATGGGAAATTTTGACCTATCACTATATACGAATCCTAGGGGTCTGATTTTGACATGAATTTCGACCCAAAAATGTGTGGTCAGATTTAAATGCCAGAATATTTTAGAGGAAAAACCATGGACAAAAAGCCAAACCTCGTGAAAATCGGTTGAGTTTTGGCCGAGTTATGGGGGTGGGAATTTTTGACCTATGGCTATATACGAATCCTAGGGGTCTGATTTTGACGAGATTTATGAGAGTGGGAAATTTTGACCTACGAATCTTAGGGGTAAGATTTTGACATGAATTTCGACTCAAAAATGTGTGGTCAGATTTAAATGCCAGATTATTATAGAGGGAAAACCATGGACAAAAAGCTAATCCTGGTGAAAATCGGTTGAGTTTTGGCCGAGTTATGGGGGTGGGAAATTTTGACCTATGGCTATATACGAATCCTAGGGGTCTGATTTTGACATGAATTTCGACCCAAAAATGTGTGGTCAGATTTAAATGCCAGATTATTTAAGAGGAAAAACCATGTACAAAAAGCCAAACCTCGTGAAAATCAATTGAGTTTTGGCCGAGTTATGGGGATGGGAAATTTTGACCTATGACTATATACGAATCCTAGGGGTCTGATTTTGACATGAATTTCGACCCAAAAATGTGTGGTCAGATTTAAATGCCAGAATATTTTAGAGGAAAAACCATGGACAAAAAGCCAAACCTCGTGAAAACCAATTGAGTTTTGGCCGAGTTATGGGGGTGGGAAATTTTTACCCATGTCTATATACGAATCCTAGGGGTAAGATTGACATGAATTTGGACTAAAAAATATGTATTGAGATTTAAATGCCAGATTATTTTAGAGGAAAAACCATGGACAAAAAGCCAAACCTCGTGAAAATCAATTGTGTTTTGGCCGAGTTATGGGGATGGGAAATTTTGACCTATGACTATATACGAATCCTAGGGGCCTGATTTTGACATGAATTTCGACCCAAAAATGTCTGGTCAGATTTAAATGCCAGATTATTTTAGAGGGAAAACCATGAACAAAAAGCCAAACCTCGTGAAAATCGGTTGAGTTTTGGCCGAGTTATGGAGGTGGGAAATTTTGACCTCTGACTATATACGAATTCTAGGGGTAAGATTTTGGCATGAATTTCGACTCAAAAATGTGTGGTCAGATTTAAATGCCAGATTATTTTAGAGAAAAAACCATGGACAAAAAGCCAAACCTCGTGAAAATCAATTGTGTTTTGGCCGAGTTATGGGGATGGGAAATTTTGACCTATGACTATATACGAATCCTAGGGGCCTGATTTTGACATGAATTTCGACCCAAAAATGTGTGGTCAGATTTAAATGCCAGATTATTTTAGAGGGAAAACCATGAACAAAAAGCCAAACCTCGTGAAAATCGGTTGAGTTTTGGCCGAGTTATGGGGGTGGGAAATTTTGACCTCTGATTATATACGAATCCTAGGGGTAAGATTGACATGAATTTGGACTAAAAAATATGTATTGAGATTTAAATGCCAGATTATTTTAGAGGGAAAACCATGAACAAAAAGCCAAACCTCGTGAAAATCGGTTGAGTTTTGGCCGAGTTATGGGGGTGGGAAATTTTGACCTATGTCTATATACGAATCCTAGGGGTAAGATTTTGGCATGAATTTCGACCCAAAAATGTGTGGTCAGATTTAAATGCCAGATTATTTTAGAGGGGAAACCATGAACAAAAAGCCAAACCTCGTGAAAATCGGTTGAGCTTTGGCCGAGTTATAGGGGTTGGAAATTTTGACCTCTGACTATATACGAATCCTAGGGGTAAGATTTTGGGATGAATTTCGACTCAAAAATGTGTGGTCAGATTTAAATGCCAGATTATTATAGAGGGAAAACCATGAACAAAAAGCCAAACCTCATGAAAATCGGTTGAGTTTTGGCCGAATTATGGTGGTGGGAAATTTTGATGCCAAACCTTATAAAAATCGCTTGGCATATTTAGCAGGAATTTTGAATTTTAAATGGTTTCCAGCAACGAAATTTTATTTTAAAAATAAATTGGAAAAACTGAGTACTTCTACAGAAGAGCTTTCTTTCTATAGGGAACAGCAGGCAAACTTTTCGAGTTCGCAATATTTCCCAGCCGCAATCTGAGTTCTAACCTTCTTTTTGTGACATTTTAATCTACTTTGAGGGACGTGTGCGACACTTGTTAATTATTTAAATCAAGGCTGCTTCGTGATAGCAGCAAAGTCCTTGAATTGAAGTCAACTAGCTATTTATGGCCCCAAGATAAATTATGC
Source organism: Drosophila borealis (assembly GCA_035045885.1). Classification (NCBI taxonomy): domain Eukaryota; kingdom Metazoa; phylum Arthropoda; class Insecta; order Diptera; family Drosophilidae; genus Drosophila; species Drosophila borealis. The sequence continues at coordinate 2,068,213 of JAWNOR010000164.1, read as the reverse complement.
AACAGTCACTTAAGAGTGTCAGCGAGCGCAGTTCAGTTGAGGTTCAGGTTCAGATTGTGACGTGGCCAAAAGGCCATTGTGAGCGAATGCCAGAGCCAAGTTAAGTTGGCCAAGTTGTGACTTGACTTTTGACACACCAACACACACACACACATCAGTTTGCGCATATTAAAAGACTTGAAGCGAAGTGAGAAACTTACCCACTGAAGCCGCGTCGCTTGGTTGACGAGGACAATGCATCCGCTTTGCCGCGATTCCCTGAAGTGGAACAAGCAAGCAGAGTTGATGCAGATTATTCAATTAAGTTTTCTTTCCTATTCTTTTCAAAAATTGAACTCACCTTGATCCTGCATGCTGTTGTCGTTGGGCTTCTGTGCGGCGCCTGCTGCAGCTGCTGCTGCTGTTGCTCCCGACGAACCTTGCTTGTGGGCACCTGGCGGCGGTTTGAGCACGGCGACTGGCACGAGGCCCTCTTGTACAGCCGAATCGTCATGCTGTGGATTTAGGCGGACCAAACAAAAGTCCGGCTCACTGGCTGTGGGCGGCTCAATAATCTCAACCTGCTGGCCCTTGCTGACGCTCAGCTCATTGCTGCCCGAACTGGCGATATAATCGGCCACAACCCAGGTGGCCTCCTGATTGCCCAGCTGCAAAGACACGACACAGAGAGAGAGAGAGAGAGAGAAACATGATTTGAGAATCGATGGAAATATATGTATATAAATAGTTGTCCTCGACTTGCCGAAGATTATATACACTTGCACACTTATGGCAAATGTGTGGCATATGGCTAAGCTCAACATTCTTTTGTGCAAAAATTCAATTTACGATTTATTGCTCCCATTGGAGCTATATAATATATAATGGGGGTTATAAATAAATATAATATATTTTGTTTTCTTATATAAACTTTACTTTAGGCTGATTTTTCCTATAGTTAGTTTTATCATATAATGGTAAAATAATGTTAGGAGCATAGTCCAGCTCTTATTTGCTGAGTTTGAAGAAGATATTTTGCATAATAATGAAGTAATTTCTACAAAAACTCCATTTTCGACCAATCTCTCTATAAAATATAGTTATCCAATTGGGTCGATCCTTACGTATATATTAACTAGAGCAAAGAAAGGCAACTTTACCGAGTTTCAGTCACATTGCTTTCAGTAGAGCCGAGTTCACATAGAACAGACACAGAAAACAGTCTGTCTGAAGGGCTTATAAATAAAATACTTAAAAAGTTCGTTGTGCATAAAATATGTGTAAAAGAAGGACCTAAAAATATTTTAGAGCTTGGTTGAGTGAAGTCTATCAAAAAGTGTGGCAAAGATTCAACAAAACAGCATTAAAAGTGAAATAAACTATGGTGTATATATTTTTATCGAGAGAAGTCAGCTTCGTGAGCACAGTGCAATGCCCATTTAAAGGGTATAAAGATGATGCGGATGATGGGCAACCATTTGCCTTTGCCACAAGCACACACACACAAACACACACACACACGGAGACACAAACGGACACACGTGCCGAGAGAGAAGTGCATCCAATGGAGCAAGTGGACAGCCGGACATAAATGTGGTCCAGCGACCATGCCAAGTGTCGAAGGGCAAGGGCAAGCGACAAAGCGGGCGATTTTATTGATTTAATTTGTGCGGTTTTAGTCAGCTGCAGGCGACACACACTCACACGACATGGAGGAGAGGGGCACAGCAAGGACTGTACAAGAGTCGACCTCCAAAACAGCTCAAGGATCATTTGCCAACAAAACGCACTAATTAGAAAAACCTATTCAAGCAGCCATGCCCCATTGTCTCACCCGGCCGAGAGGCTGAAAGCCACGCTGCCAAGACGATGTCAGCTTCGATTAGCTGCCTGCCTGCCGCATGTGGCATGTGGCAAGCCAAAGCCCCAGCAACGTTATGTTTATTAATAATTTATAACTTTATTAATTTACATGCTTGTGGGATGTGGTCGGCAGGAAAAGCGAGCCGCACAAATTTGTGTGCACAAGTTTTTAAGCCAGCCAATTGCTGATTATAATCGATAAGTGGCTAATTAAAAGCTATTTTTGTAAAAGCATAATCGATAATATATGAAGGTTAAATCTGGAATTTTCATATTGTGTCTGATAAAATAAACAATTTAAACGAGAAATATGTTAAATATTATTGTAAATATGCATTCAGTATTCATTTGTTATATTATCTATTATTATTGCCGTTTGCTTTGTCAATCGAAACAGTTTTAATGAACATATATAGAAGTTATTGCTAAATTTGAGCCGGCGACCTCTCGCCTGCTAGTTCGACGCTCAACTATCTAGCCCTAAACAAGTTCTCAAAGCCTGCCTCGAACTTGTTGCCCTTTTCTTTGTCAATCAAAACAGTTTAAATTAACATATATAGATATTATTGCTAAATTTGAACCGGCGACCTCTCGCCTGCTAGTTCGTCGCTCAACTATCTAGCCCTAAACAAGTTCTCAAAGCCTGCCTCGAACTGGTTGCCCTTTTCTTTGTCAATCAAAACAGTTTTAATGAACATATATAGAAGTTATTGCTAAATTTGAGCCGGCGACCTCTCGCCTGCTAGTTCGAAGCTCAGATATCTAGCCCACAATTTCTCAAAGCCTGCCTCGAACTTGTTGCCCTTTTCTTTGTCAATCAAAACAGTTTTAATGTATATAAGTTATTGCTAAATTTGAGCCGGCGACCTCTCTCCTGCTAGTTCGACGCTCAGATATCTAGCCCACATCAAGTTCTCATAGTACACTTATATGCCCTCATTGAAGGGGATATTTTCTATAATCATTTTCTCAAACGCCCTTGTCCCTCTCTTGGAGTTCTTACCCTCAAAAACCCCGTCGTATTGCTCATTTTCGACCCAAAAGCTCGTTAGCTTTGATCACCAAACAGTCAATTAGTCAGTATATACTCTCGCATATAGAAGATATAGAGTAATAACTGTATTCAGTGTGGTTGCCACAAATGAAAGGAAGTTCCATCAGCAGCTCAGCTCATTAGGGCCGCCTTCTGATTGCCTCGCTTCAACTTGCTGGCTGTTTATATCGCTGGAGCTCTGTCCAATAACAATAACAATTAAGGGCACGCTGCTGATGAGTGTACGACCGACAGATACCCTGTAGCTACCCTTAACCTCGGTCTGTAATTTTGCTTGGTATCACATTCTGGATTTCTGTAGGTCTCTGAGATAGATAACCAAAAGGCAATATAAATATTTAATGTCATCTTCTGCCTGTTAAATGAACGCACAAGATATGTATACCCATTATTTTCGACTACTTTTAATGGGCATAGGGTATGAAAAGAACAAGCGAACAGGAAGCTGAGCAATGAGCTCAAGTTGCCAGCAGCCTCAAGGAGCAGCGTGTTAGCTGCCTGTCGTTCCTGCTGTTAATTAAGCTCAACTCACACGCACATATACACATGTGCATGTTTGTGTGTGCGCGTATCTGTGTGTGCGTGTATCGGTGTGCGAATACATATACGGATTCATAAATATTGCACGTTTCCGCTTGTAATGCAATTAGTCGAAAAGTTTTCAACGCGCTGAGCATTAAAACTTTTCAACAACAATTTGTGCAGGCCAAGTTAACAGAAAATTTTCGCGTGGGCGTGTGGCAGAGCGTCGGTCTATGCAGAAAATGCGCGCAAAAATTATATATTTCATCTCTCCTAACATCTCGCTTTTAAAAGTTGTATCAAGTTGCGCGAGACAGCAACTAAATCAGAGGCAAATGTTGCCAGCCATTTAAATAATTGCAAAAAACTATGAGCGCTGCAATAGTTTGGCCACTACTTAAATTTATGAGAATCGCAAAGAAGGGCGGCACATAAAAGAGTGCGAGAGAGATTAAGAAAAAGAGCGAGAGAGATAGCGAAAGTAAGAGAGTGAGATATAAATAGATACCTTGCAAGTCTGTATAGGGAAAGAGAACAAGAGTGCGAGTCAGAAAGAGAGGTCGCACTGGAAGAGTGAAAGAGCGAAGCATTTTCACATTGATTTCCCTAATTTCCATGCATATAAACCATGTGTGCTCTGCCATAGGCAGAGTGTGGCACGTGCTGCCATCATCATAAACATGATTATAACTTCTGTTGGCAGCTACTTAACGCGCTCTGCAATTTGCTGCAGCAAGAACCAGCACACACACTCCGACACACACGCCCACACTCACCCACACACACACAAACAGCACTCATGCATGCTTGCCATTGGGCTGCGGCTGGGCCACAAGGCGTATGCGCACTTCCTCAGTGCATCCCCCTGCTTCGATAATTGCTGGAGTGCATCGAAATTGCCTGACGACGAGCCCAAACAAAAGGCAACCGCAGCACAAGTCCACAACTGTTTGTGGTTTCATTTCAGGGCATTACGCTGTAAGCATTTAAGCTGCGTTTATCTTCACAAACAAAAGCATTTGGCCTGAACGTTAATCACATGCATAATAGCTCTTGGCATAAAGCTAACGAGCTCAGTTCAGTTGGTTTAGATTCAAAAAAATGTGTATCATTATCAACCAGAGACTGCATGGTTGAGGTGTTTAGGGGTTGAACTAGCAAATTGAAAGTCGCCGGTTTAAATTTAAAATTTGTATATGCATTAATTAAAATTGTTCTTATTAGCAATTTAAAAAAATTGATTCAACGTCGGCTCGTTGAGCAGAAAGTTTAAGGATCGAGCTCACGATAATACGAAATTGGAATTATAAATAATGAGTTTTTATACCCTAAACCTATTGAAAAAATGGTTTAAAAGAGTAAAAGGGTTTTTAAAAATGTATCCAACAGGCAGAAGGAAGCATCTTTGACCTCATAGAGTATAATATATATATATATATATATATATATATATTCTTGATCAGCATCAATACACGAGACGATCTAGACATGTCCGTCTCTCTGTCCCTCTGTCTGTGCGTCTGTCTGTTCGTCTGTCTGTCTCCCCGTCTATCTGTCCATCCATGTATGATCGTGTCGAACTCAGAGCTAAAGGATCTAGAGACTTGAAATTTGAACATCGCTCATTCTAGTTTATTTCCCATAATCGATAACTTGCTCCGTTTCCAAGTTATCGATAAAAATCGATAACGAAATCCTGTTTTTTGAGCAAATCTCTTAGGTTTTAAGAGCTGGAGTCTCCAAATTTGACATGTAGCTTCCAGAATTTACAAATCAAGTATTTTTAACTCATAGCTAAAATATTAGTGCATTTCTTTTGTGCGATTTTTTATAACTTTTTTACTATATGGACCAATATATATTTCTTTATTTCTTTCCTTCTTCAATAAGCTTAATTAACGTCTTAAAGAAAATATTGTATTTCACTAAGAACTGGTGAAATTCGATTCGGCAATGCATTTGCACGAAAACTGTCTCTTTCATGTTTTCTCTGCACAACCACATTGATTTCTCTGTGTGTGTAAGTAAGCATGTGCCCCACAAATTAAATTCATCTCAATCGAATGGCACTTTGTTGTTGTTGTTGTTGCACATTTTGTGAGCGCCTTGGCTGCTCTTTAATTAAATTAATGAAAGGATATTTTCGAGCTGCCAGCTAACGCTGCGTATACATGATATATTTTTTTTTACTTTCAGCTTCGCTTCCATTTTATGCGGTCTACGGGTTTCATATTTTAAGACTAGCAATTTCAATGTTGGCTGCTGCAAAATGCAATCAGCGCTGCCTTGTTAAGCTTTTGCCCCGCCCCGATCCCCCCACGCCCCCACGCCTCAGCTGTCAATGCCCCAATACACATAACTGCTTGCCTTCCCTTGGCGCTGCATAAAATAATTAACATGGCTTACAGTTGCCTCTTGCGCATTTGCATAGTTAATCAAAGAAGCAGAGAAAGTTGGGAGGAAGGGAAGGCATAGAAAGGGAGCAGCATTTACCATAAGATGCACTCCAAATACTGTGGAATTTCAAGCCAAAAAAGTTGTAGTCAAGTATTTGACAAACACGTATATACCCCATTAGTTGTTTTGCAGGGTATGCCACTGCGTAGTCGCAGTTTTCAGTCAACTGCGCAATAAACAAACAACATTTAATTATTTCATGTTCAATTCCATAAAGTTTGCGGCTAAAAGTATGCAAAAAAAAAGGGTGGGGAGGGGGGCAACATTTGAAATTCAATTGGAAAATCAAACTTGAAATGTTGACTTGAGTTCTACGCATAAAATCAATTGAAAAGTTTTTCTCAAGAAATCGAAAGCGTATTTGCATATTTCAATGGAGCAGAAGTGGGCCAAAGGCGAGCCCCAAGAAGCAGCTGACCAGAGGCAGAGTTTTCACGTCCAGGATAGCCATGGGATATATTACCAACAAGTTGTAGCTGGTGTGGAAATTTACTTGTGTGCTGATTACAAGGCTGATAAGAGAATGACAACAACAAAGCAAAGAAAGCCAAAGAAGAACAAGTTAGTGTGCGCAAGCTGTAAGTTGCCGACTAGAAGATACCCTGTACCCAACGTCGAAACAAACATTCTAGTTTTCTTCTATTTCTATCTTCTCAAAAAGACACAACTGCTTCTTCCTCTCTTTGCTCTCCACACTATGGAAAAAACATTCTTGGTTAACTTCGGTCTCTAAAGTCCGATCTTTTTTGCATTTTCAATGCCTAAATAAGTCATACGCAAGTGTGTGCATACCAAAGCGCAGGGATCTGCCTTTAAAGATAAGTTTTCTTTTCATCAAATCTTTGGAGGAGGTATTCAAAAAGTGGGAGATAATCATAAAGTTAGATTTGGTGTATCTAGGTATTATAATTTTATGAAAATGGGGAAAAATAGTGACACATAGGTATTAAGCTCTTCTGTTTGTGCTTAAGTAAAATATATATTTAAAAGTCCCTAGCTTTTATCGTCTTTAAGATCACGACTAAAACAACGCAGCTTGATGTCCTGATCAAGTATATATGTATATATACATGTACTCTAATCGGTCACAAGTAATTCCTTGCGCCTGTTGCTTAAATTTGCACAAAACCATCATACCCGCTTTACACGTTTTCAATGGGTATAACAAGCAGGAAAGCCAGATAACAGTAGACTACGAAGCATGCGTAATTCGAGACACATAGACAAAAAGGCAGGCAAAGGCGGGTCAGGGGAAGTCGCCTTTGCCGAGCCGGAAAATGTGCTTGGGCCAAAATAAAAAAAAAACAAGCAAAAATTTCTAAAGCGATTTGGCAAAATGCTTACGTTATTATTGATGGCCAAAAAGCAGGGGCTGGAGGCGTGGCGGCTGTGTGCGTGTGTGCCCAGAACAAGATTGAAAGCCAAAGATGACGGAAACTCCATGGCTTTGCCTTGTCTTTTATGGGCCATAAAAAAGACACAATTGCAGCACACTTAAAACTCATCAATCGAGGGGCTCATAAAAAGAGTGGGAGAGAGGGCGAGAGAGAGAGAGGAGGGAGAGTATGAGGATTGTCAATTCGAATTACCAAACAGCATTTAACTGATTGAAAATTGAGATGAAAGCCGAAGTTTAAAGTGCACCTAAATATATTTAAGTCCATTTTATGTTTTCAATTGATTTATAAAAGCAAATAAGATTATATGAAGAACAAAAAAATATATAATTAGGCAGAAAGGGACTTGAAAGAAGCACAAGATATTGACCAACGCACACTTTTACAGGGTATACAAAGGCGTTTTATCTGATTTTTAGGAAGAGCTCAATACTAAAATATGGTTTCTTCAGCCTGTTATTTATCTAAAAACTCCTTAACAGGGTAAGCGATTTCGACTTCAATTGGTATCTCATTTTACAGGGTATACAATATTTAAAAAAAAAGCCTTACTTAAGATTCCTTCTTCATTTAACTTGTATTGATATACGTAACATTTTACGGGGTAAACTATTAAATATTTCAGACCTTCAGCAAGGGCTCAACATTTAACTATGCTTCAATTGAGATACTACGCCTGAACACTTTTACAGGGTATACAATTTATAAATTTCAGACTTTTAGGAAGCGCTCAATATTTAATTTGACTTCAATTGGGATACCTGCTTGCCTTCAGTCTTCAAAGACAATATTTTACAGGGTATACAATTGCATATTTTCCAATTTTCAGCAAGAGGTCAACATTTAAATATACCTTAATTAAGATGCATGCTTCTTTTAGCATGTTATTGATATACTAAAAATTTTAGAGGGTATTGAAAGGCATAAGGCGAGCTACAATTGCATATTTTCCAATTTTCAGCAAGAGGTCAACATTTAATTATACCTTAATTAAGATGCATGCTTCTTTTAGCATGTTATTGATATACTAAAAATTTTACAGGGTATTAAAAGGCATATTTCAAAATTTCAAGCCAGACCACAACAATAGAATATGCCCCAATCGAGCTAGCTGCTTCCTTCAGCCTGTTGCCAACCCATGCACACTTTTACAGGGTATACATTTGCATATTTCAGATTTAAGGCTAAAGCTCAATATTAAAATCAATTAATTACGGCTCTAAAGAGTATCTCGAATTCATTTTCTACAATTGACAAATGCCACCCAAGGGGCACATTAGTAAATCACAAATAAAAACAGAAGCACACACACACACGCACACACATAAACAATAACTGTATGCCTGTGTATATGTTGTAAGTACATAAAACATAAACGTTGTCTATTATTCAATTAACCCAGGCTAGCTGTGGGCGTGGCACGCGAAGGTTCGCTCAACAACAATTACGCTGTTACATTGTTAACAACCAGCAGCAACAACAAACAAAGACCACCCCCCTCTAAAAGTGAAGAGGGAGAGGGGGGCTGGGTAGAAGGGCTGTGTGTGTGTGTGTGTATATATGGAATTCAACACATTCCAGTGCCACATACCAAACCATGCTGCTGGGAGCCTCTGTGGTCTCTGATAATTGTGCGACAACATGTTAACAGCGACTACTTCGACCGCAGTTGTGGGCTCTGTTGTTGTTTTTCTGTGTGGTCTGCATGCGTGTGTGTGTGAGTGTGTGTGGTCTGTGTGTGGTCTGTGTGAGTGTGTGTGAGTGGGTGTATGTGGTCTGTGTGTGTCTGATGTGTGTTCAATGAAAGTCATTTACAACGCAAATCGAATAATATTCTCAATAAATTACGTGCAAACATGACATGATAGATAAAGCCGGGCCCTTTTTATGGGCCCCTGGCCAAGGGGGCGGGGTTAATGTACTCGGAGACAAAGCCTGTGTACAACAATTAGAGGAGCATTTGGGATAAAACATATATGTATATTGATAGATTACTATAAATATGGCATTATATAATAACGAAAGAGGGTATTCAAAAATGAAGAGTTGGAATATATATAGAAAGGAAACAAGTTTTTGTTTATCTTCGAAAGTGGTTCTAGTGCCGTTCCTAGGTACAGAGCAGCAGTAAAGTAGTGTTAAAAAATGCGTCACATTGCAACAATCTACATAAGTTAGTGTGGTTAAAACGATAATCCACATTATTTAGTGTTGTAAAAGTATAAGCATACAAAATGGCAATGTTGGAAATGCATCACATTACTAAACCAAATAAGTCAGTGTTGTAAGCACTCTTTTTATTATTAGTACAGCAAATAGCAGTGTTGGAAATGCATCACCTTGCGATAATCCACGTAAGTTAGTTATGTAAGAACCATTTTTATTACAAGTTTAGAAAATGGCAGTGTTGGAAATGTATCACATGAATGAAATTCATTTAGAGTCGTTAAGACTGTTTTTGTTATAAGTACAGAATAAAGTGTTGGAAAATACGGCACATTATGATAAGTAAAATAATATAGATTAAGATAATTACCCTTAACTATTTTTGACTACTATATCCTGATATTTTGGTTTTCTTACTATTTATTTCTTTTGCAAGTGTACTAGTGTTGTAAAATGCGTAGTACTTCGTGAATCGAATACATATTATAGCATAACTTCATGTATCCTTCTACTTTAAACTTTTTCTTTTAATAGTGTAAAATTTTTGGCAGATTTGCTGTAGTGTTGTAAAATATCTTAAATATTTTATAAAAAAGGAAATATTGCAAGAAAACATATTACAATATCTAAACCAACAATTTTTCCACACCATTGCAATCTGTCCTTAATGCCCGCTTAATTATCGATAACTTTAAGTTAATCGTCTTAGATGAAACGAAACGTCGAGCAATTGTAACACTTTTCAATTTCTGGGGACTTAAGCTTTTGAAATTCCGAGTATTTTATCTGCCCGGCAGTCATTTTGTAGAAGTTCATTTCGCCACATGTGCTGCCAGCGGCATTAAGGAATGAAGCAAACAGGCTCAGAGGATAAACAAAGCGAGAGGCTCTGCCTGCGGAACAGCCCAAATGCTGTTGGCCTGGCCAAGTGTTGGGCAATACCCCAAAGTAGAGACCGAGGCGAGGGGCATTCCGAACAAATTACAAAGCGCAAGAGGGGAAGCAGCAGTGGCCAGAGGCTGCACGAGTGTATTGATGCCCAAGATGAAAAATGGACCCAGGCCCAAAGCACACACACACACTCGCACACACACACACTCGCACACTCACACACTCTTTGGCGAGTTTAAGTTTGGGAAGTCAACGGGGGAGCAATTGAAAATTGCTTTGCCCCAAACTGTGGCAACGCATTGTGTTCGACATGTGGCCTTGCCACGACTTGCACAACCCATCAATGCTATCATTTTTATAGCCAAGCTGTGTTGCCATCTCCCTCCCTTCTTACCCCTAGAGCCCCCCCCCCCCCACCCCTCTTGAGCACGACAATCATAAAAGCTTAAGCTGGCTTTGGCACAGATATGTGTACAAGTATTTACAACGCAATTGTAGCTGCAGGCATGTGTTATACTATCTGTATCTGTAGCTGTATCTGTGACTGTATCTGTATCTCTAGCTGTGGCTCTGCATCTGTATCTGTATCCGTGATTTCTATGGCTGTGTATCTGCAAGTTTCAAGTTGAGTTTTTGCTTCGTTGCATAGTTTTGTGCGCAGCGACTGGCGACATTTCACTTACAAATTGTTGCTATTTACTTTTGGCCTTCTTTCTAGCGTTTTATACCCTGTACAAATGCAACGTTGGGCATATTGTTGAGTCAATGCGATATGTGACAGGCAGTCATATAACTTAATAGAAAGAAAAGCAAATAAAGCCACAATCTTTGATCATTTCTATAGGATATCGCCTCGTCGAGCATTCTTTTTGCAGGCATTTTTAGTTGTTATGCACCCATGAGTTCTTGGGCTTTGCTTTTGACATTCAGCGACTACATTTTGCGCAATTTGCATATAATTTGCACGAGTGCGGGGAAGAGCAGCAGCACCAGCCTGCCGTCTGCTACAGTCATAAAATCCAGCTAACAACAAAATAAACTACGCAAAAAAAAAAAATGAAAGCAAGATACATAACTATTACAATGGGGCAGCTGCACATCATTGGCTAAGTATATGCTGCTCTTTAATGTGCTCTACAAGACGTAGGGCTCTTTGAAAAGGATATTTACTTGGTGCGTTAGCCATAAAATTCCTTTTAATTACCAGAAATTAGTTGAATTACTTGATCTATAAATAGTTTAGTAATTGTAATGATAACTAAATTTTGAAGCATAAAGAATCTTAAATACAATAACTAAACATTTAATTCATTCATTCATAGACAAACTATATTAAATACTATAAATACTTAAGTAAATGTAATTAAGTAATTAAATTTTGAAGCCTAAAGAATCTTAAATACAATAACTATATATTTAATTCATTCTATAGACAAACTATATTAAATACTTAAATACTATAAATACTTAAGTAAATGTAATTAAGTAATTAAATTTTGAAGCAGAAAGAATCTTAAATACAATAACTTTACATTCAGTTCATTCTATAGACAAACTATATTAAATACTATAAATATTTAAATACTATAAATAAGTAAATATAAATATTTAAATACTATAAATAAGTAAAAGTAATTGAGTAATTAAATTTGGAAGCATAGTTTTAAGTATGAGAAATATATATATAATTCATTCTATAGACTAACTACATATAAATACTATAAATATTTAAGTTAATTTAATTAAGTAATTAAACTTTTGAAGCATAAAGAGTTTTAGGCACAATAAATATGTATTGGATTCATTCAAAAGACAAGCTAAACGCCCTGTAATAAGTTATAATTTCTATTATATAAACTTTTCCAGCCTTATAAAGCTGATAATTAACTATTGCTTGTAGCTGACTTTTAGCTACTAAAGTAATAATAACTATATAATATAGCTTCAATAATCTCTATACTCTCTTAAAGATCCTTTAGGTTAGGGTATTTGGAATTTGACATTTCTCTTATTTCGAGACAAATTTTTGTGTGCTTCTGTGTGTTATGCAACATTGTGTTATTTTTATGTTAACGGCTGCTGCGTCGTCAGTTTCTTGTTGTTGTAGCTGTTATCTTTCTTGCTGCCTCGCTTTTTTTTTTTTTGCTGGTTTGTATGGTTTTTTTTGCTGTTGGCGCTGGGCACGTGAGGCGCTTAACCCAGCTCAGCTGCAGCTGACAAGCAACGCCCATTGGGGCTGGGCATTTTTTGTAGGTTGTGCGTAAAGCAAATTTACGTTTTCAACGACACGTTTTTCAAGGAGCATGTGTATGTGTGTGTGTGTGTGTGTGTGTGCGGGGGTGTGTGTAGTGCACGCGCAAAGGTATGCTATAATGGAATGCATAGAGCATACGCCCCGTGAGCCGCAGCTCAGCGATGCATGCCGCAAAAGAAAAGGGAAGAAGAAGGCAAAGAAAGCGTACCAAGAGGCTGGCTGCAACTTCTTTTGAATTTCAGCAACGTTCGAGCATTAAATTTCTAAGGAATTTCATATTTAAGGCGAAGCATATAAATTGATTAAAAGCCTCGTAAATTGTCAAGGAGCTGCGAGCAGCTGCACAGACAGGAAGCAGCCACTAGACGAGCGGCGGCGGCGACGACGAGCGGAAATTGTCATCGCTCAGCACCAAATTGACAAAACATGTTAGCGGGCGGCGGCAGGGGGAAGCCGGCAACCAAGGTGGGGACAGGCAAGGTCAACAGCAGAGTGCAATGCAAGAACGACAGAGCGTGCCACACAGAAAGATGTTGATAAGCTCTTACATGGCTTGATGAAGTGATAAATACATTATGTGTGCCACTTGCCAGTTGCGGGCGGCATGCAGAGGTTAGAGAGGGGGGTGGTGAGGGGGCACAGCGGGTGTGCTGATTGGCTGCGCTTCATAAATTACATAAATGGTATGAGAGCAACAGAGAGAGAGAGAGAGAGAGAGGGGAATAGCGGGGGCGGCTACTGACAATAATTGAGGCGACTTGAAGCAAATAAATTGGCGCACAACGCTGCGTATGATTAATGTGCTTATCGAAATGACAATGCGATTGAAGTGTGCAAGTGTGCGAGTGTGTGTGTGCTGTGTGTGCCTGGGAGGTGGCCCGTTTGTGGGCGTGGCAAGCCGTAGCAGCGGGTCAACAACACTCTACAATCAACTGGGGAACAACAAAAGGCTATAAAATAAACTAGCCTCAAGCAACCAAAAGAAGTCATGAGCAGAAAAGTGGCACTAAAAAAGATAAAAGGGATGCGAAAACTAAATGAAGGGGGGCGTGGCAGATAAAAGAAAAAGGGGGGGCAGACAAAAGAGGAGAGAGGTAAGTAAAAGAAGAGGTAAGAGCTAGCGGATGCTGGAATTGCTTTATAGTTTAGCTCATCCAGCTAGATCAGATTATAGACACTACAGTTATATTTGCGACAATTGTTTATGAAAAAAGTCTCAAAACTATCGTAGATATAGATATCTATAAGATCTTAAGTTTTTCTTACAACTTTGATAACAATTTTCAAGCGATTGTTCCTGAGTGAGATATAGTATTCAAATGTTGATCAAACTATGGTCAAGATATATTCAAAAACAGGCAAGTTGTTGCAATATATTCAAAGGTATGCCTCATATAGAGAAAAAGAAGCTCATTTTGAATTGCTTGGATTTGGTTGAGGTATCTCGAGCAACAAATAGGTCTTTCCTATGACACCTATAAGATATGTGGGTCCGATCCGGCTGAATCGAAGTATATGCTATATCTAGAGCTATAAAAAGCTACTGTACCAAATTTTTAGCAGCATAGCTTATCAGAGAGCGAAGTTCACATAGAACATTTCTATAGATGGATAGATAAACATAAGATATGGCGAATAGATCCGACTGAATCGAAGTATATGCCATATCAGAGCAATAAAAAAGTTACTGTATCAAATTTCAAGAGCATACCTTCACAGAGAGCGCAGTTCACATAGAACAATTATAAAGTTAGATCGATAACGTTAGATATAGAGGCCAGAATGGGCTGAATCGAAATACATATATATTATAATAATTTCGACAACATTTATATGCATGGATAGATAAACTTTGCCCTATATTAATAAATTTAATATAATATTTGATGCATAACAAATTTCTGGAGCAGCATTTGAATAACCCAATTAGGTATAAGAAACATTTCAAAAGCAGCCCAATCTCAGAAGGCCGACATCGAGTTGGATATATGTATATTTAAATCCCATGACGCCGCCTGTCACTGCGAATGGGATGGAAATTGGTTGTTACCTTGAAGCCGCTGTTGCTGGGCTGTCGAAAGAAACGAAAGGAGCTGGGCGTATCGATGGTATGCTGGCGCGCGAGCGTGCCATGGCTGCTGACACTGGACTGCCGGAACCAGGGCAGCGAGATCTTGCGTCGACTCTTGCGCTGCTGCGGCGTGCCAGCGCCAGCGCCAGCTGCTGCTCCCGATGGCACAGTGGGAAATGTGAAGGGCGAACGGGAGAGCGGCTCAGCCGAGGCGGCAGTAGCGCCATTATTGGTCTGCTTGGGCGATGTGCTGTCATCCTCCTCCAAGGTGCACAGCGGCGTATTCTGTGCCGAGTCCGCCAGCGAGGGCGACGGCGACGGATCCCCAATGGCAATGGGCGCGCTCAGCGGCGGCAACGTTAGCGGCGTATTCGGCAGCGAGGCACAGCCGCCGGCCGATCCTGGCGCCTGATCCTGACTGATGCCGCCGCCTGGTGCTGGCTCCGCGGTGCTGTCGCTGCCGCATTTGAGCCGCTCGAGTGTCGTCTTCTTTTGGCTGGCCACATCGGCGGCATCGACGCTGTTGATGCGTTCGTTTAGAAATTTCTTAACGCTCTTCATTGCTTTAAAACTGCTTCGTCTCTTCTCCTTTTTTTTTAATTACACATCCTTTTTTTTGGTAGAGTTTATTTTTATGCAGAAAATTACGTGAATTTTTGTTGTTTTTATCAATAAATCTGCGCACAAATCGATTTGTTGTCAACGAGTTTTATTTTTAAACCTTAGCCAAGTGCCACGTGCCAAAGCCAAAGCCAAAGCCCAAAATCCAAATTGCACGGGGGCCGCCCAGGCAGGTGTGTATATACATATATGTGTGGGTGTGTGTGTGTTCGTTGGGAATTTGCTGGATACATAAGCAGCGCGTCGGTTGGCTGTCATGCAGGCAGCACAGTTCTTCTGCTGGGCATTCGCCTGTCAAATCTGACATTCCAATTTGTATCTATTACGAATTGAGTTTTATCGACATTTTTCCTGTGGCTCTTGCACGAATTTCAAATGACTTTCAATTAGCACAACGCGGCGTATGAGCAATATTTGACTGCGTTTTTTTTTCAACGTGATATCAAACAAGTTTGACTATGAAAACATATTTTGTATATATTATTTTATATACATGATATTATACGTATTATTATATATGTATAATATACATATATAAATTGTATTTTGCTTATTTATTTAGCAAACTTTTTCTCTCTTTATACTACTTTTTGCTTCAATTGTTTTTTCTTTAAGTTTTTTATTTCATTTCCACCCATTTTCCGCTCGTGAGAAATAGTCTACATACATATTTGAGATCGGATTGGACGAAAATTGAGCTAAGGTTTAGATAAGTTTAATTTACGTTGTCTTTTTATATATATCAAACAAAATATATATATATATATATATATATATATATATATATAAATCCACGTGAAAATAAGACGGGTTATATATTTTATTATATTACAATTTTTATATATATGAAAAAACAATTTTTGAAGTCGGATAAAGAAAGAGCATGAAAAAGTTTAGTTTAATTGGAATTTAGTTTAATTTAAATTATTGTTTTGTTTATAATTGCTGCTAATAATTTTCTATTTATTTCACGTTAGATCAATATTATATTTATTATTTATCAATATATTATATTTATTTACATTTATCTTCATTTATTTAATTTTTTTTTCATTTATTTATATATTATATTTATATATTCAAAATATGATTTTTTCCATCATTTAGTTTCTCTTCCATTAATTAAGTTAATTAAATTTTAATCAATTATAAGTAGAAAAAAGTGTTGCATATTATAAATAAATTAATAAATCACACTCTTATTAATTGAATTGATTGTATGAAAGTGTTCTTTTTCTTCTTTTTTTCCCTACAATTGCTGAAATTTATATTTAATATTTTTTGCCCATTTTATCCCCATTTTGTTCTTTTGGCAGATAAAAAGCTGCCGCCGCTTCGCTCGAAAATTTATCTTGAAAATTCATGGGGCAGCCGCACGTTTTGTTTATATGTATATGTAAATGTTTGTTATTTTTACACTTTTGCGCTGGCTCTGCCTCTGTCGCAGTCGACGTCGACGTCGAGTTGTGGCAGGTGCGCCATAGCGGCCGCCACTTGGCTGAAGCGATTGTGCCCGACTGCAATTATGATTCAATAATTTACGGCCGGCGAAGCGGACAACAGCAAAACAAAAAAAAGCAAACTCAACGCTAGGGAAAATAGTTTAATGCCAAATTGCTTGCGTAAAAATAAAGTACAAACAATATATGAAAATTAATTTGTGAAAAAGCAAGAGAAAGTTAATACCCTATAGATAGGGAAAACATTACCACAGAAAAACTTGATTTAAATGCATAAAAATAAATTAATCAATTATTGTGATTTTTGTTATAAAAAAACAAGTTAATTAAATTAAGATTAAAACAGATGTTTCTTATTAATTTGAAATTTTCTGGTAAATTTGAACCAGCGACCTCTCTTTTCTTGGTCCGACGCTTACTAATTTAAGCCACGGAAGCTCATAGATAGCAAAATTTCGATTTAATATTTCAATAAATAATTTAGTAGAACTATCTTATGATCGTCTTCTGATAAAGTAGAAGAATTCTTTGAAACACAAGACTTCTCTACAAATCTAGCTCTTCCTCGTGATACACACCTAAGAAATTAGGCCCTAAATAGTCCCATAGATCAATTTGACAAGACTAAATACAACAATTTGTTTGTTAATCCCAAGCCCAATGAATCAAACCGAATTGTTTACACCCAAGAAAAATGCCAAAACGAACATCTGTACTTCAGACATATTAGTTCAGGGATTCACCAGATAAATTTACAGCCAGATAACGTTTAGGCAAACTAAAAGTTAACTAAAAACTGAGCGGAAATCAACAAGAAGCTGACAACTCGGCTGGCAACGTGTCCATCAGCAACTAGCGCAAACAATATGCTCAGTTTTGAGTAGGGTATTTGAAATTTAAATAAAATGAAAGGTTAAATAGACGCCCGTTAAGTTTAGCGTACGCGTGAAAATTGGCATATGTTGGTGGAAATTTGCAGAGGCCATTTAAAAAAAAAAATACAGATTGAATATACTGTGAAAATGTGCGGGGGAAATGTGAAAATGCGTAGCGAACAGCAGTGCGCTACGGGGCATCGGCACGAAGCGGGAACATCGGTTGGGTTCTACGTGAAGAGCTTCAGAGTTTGTGGCACAAATGTAGCCACTGGCATTAAAAACTTTGCCACTTTATAACACACACGCGCAGAGAAGGAGTCTAAACACAAGAGTGCTTTGGTCGGGAGTATACGACTTGAAGAGACACTTAGCATAGACCCAAGTCATTTTGGTCCTGTCTCAGAGCTAAAATATAGAATAGAAAAATATGTATACCAAGGCGCAAGTATTAACCTTTATAATCTTGATATACAGTACGATATAAATCGATATTTATCGATAGTCTGAACATGACAGATATCGAGAAAAATAATGATAAGCTCGTGTATTCTAAGGTGCAAGGATTAACCATTATAATCTTGTCATACAGTACGATATAAATCGATATTTGTCGATAGTCTGAACATGAAAGATATCGAGAAAAATAATGATAAGCTCGTGTATTCTAAGGCGCAAGGATTAACCATTATAGTCTTGATATACAGTACGATAACCTAAAATCGATACTTATCGATAATCTGAAAATGGAAGATATCGAGAATAAGAATGATAAGCTCGCAGGGGTTTACTTTTAAAATTTTGTTATACAGTACGATAAACCATAAAAAATCGATATATATCGATAGTAAACAAATGAAAGATTTCGAGAAAAAGAATGATAAGCTGGCAAGGGTTTGCCTTTATATTCGATATCGATATTTATCGATAGTAAACAAATGAAAGATATCGAGAAAAAGAATGATAAGCTCGTTCTGTGCTTGGTACACAGGAATTTATCTATTAAATGTCAAGTGTCGAGCTAAGATAATTTCTCGAGATGGACTCAGCACGTTATTCCGATAAAGAACATCTTCTTTATGGTGCTGGAGATGCACACAATGCCCGTACATAATGGGTTCTGGTTATAAAGCGACAAGTAGAAGAAGAAGAACATCAACGGGGACATCTCTTGACAGATTCTGTCGTTGGGTCTGACAAACGGCTCAGCTGAGCTGCTAATACTTTCATAACATTCACTCCGAAGCCAAGTTAATTCAATTTGTGCAAATGAATGCGCACATCAGGGCCAAGCAAAGGCATAGGGCGAAGGGCAAAGGAAAGGGCGGAGGGCTGCAGGAAGAGCGACAAAGCGGATGCTGGTTCGCATTTGAAATTAAGTTCATAATGTCCAAGCGGAAGTTGCAAAAAAAAAAAAAGGGAAATCAAATAAAAACAATTACAAGAATTAAATCAAATTTGCAGCTTTTTGAAAAATCTAACAAAAATAAATCAACTTGAACTTAAACAGAACGTTTTACGCTTTTTCTAGCATGCAAATTCTGGCAATAAATCTATTGTGCTTAAACCAAGACTGCGAATTATTCGCATCTTGAAACGCTTCGCTTATAAAACATATATTTCGCATTGTCTTTGCTTGACAGCAGTTGCAAAATGCATGCAACAATATTTACATACATATATAGTATTTGGTTTGTAAATTGTTTTACTTTGAATAGAAATTGACCGAGCCCATTTTACACGAAATTTAATTGCAACAATCATAATAAATATAACGACCAAAACAATGTCGTGTCATGGCAACAACAATTCTACAACATTTCCAATGCGTCGCTCTTTTAAAATGCAATCAGCTTAGCGTGCAATTAATTGCATTGAGAATTTGAAAATAGGTATAAAAATAAGAGTGCATTTGTCGGCAGTAGACGACTAGGAAATGCCCTGAAATCAGCCTAACTGGCAAGGAAATTATTTCAACTCAAAAAGAGAAACCCAACAACTTCTTTTTTCTTTGCCCCACTTTATGCTTGATAAAAAAGTATACTTGATTAACTTCGGTCTCTATGGTCCGATCTTTTTTATATTTTCAATGCCTAATTATACCAAAGCGCAAGGCTCTATTTTTAAAATGAAGTTTTCCTTTTCCAATACTTCGTGGAACAGGGGAGAACCCATGACAGAATCTGTATGACAACTCCCATCCTCAAATTGGCTGCATCTATCTCGCATATTTCTGTACTTATGTCCCAAAAAGCATGTCTCAACATTTGTCAATATTATGAAGCATATTTATCAATATTATGAATACGCGTGGAGTGCAGCTCAGTTGACAGCGGCACTTTGCGAGGACCTCAACCAAAGAGTCTCAAGTCTGTGGCGCTCCGGGCGCCGACCCAAAAAGGCAGCCCAACAGTGAGAAAGAGAGCGAGAGAGAGTGAGAGAGAGCGAGAGAGATAGAGAGACGGGGCGAATGAAAGCGAAAACACGTACCGCCAAATAAAACTGCTACTCAAGTAGCTAAAGGCGTGAAAAAGGTCAAAGGCAGCGCAAATTGTGCATGGAATTGGGGGCGTGGCTTGCCCCCCCCCCCCTCAGGGGCTTAGCTGCAGACATTTTTATAAGCAGCATCCATGATGCCTTCTATAAATTTCTATACACTGAGAGAGGGTATTATAACTTTGCCATGAAGTGCGTAACGTGTTGTGTTCTACGCACATAAAGTATATAGATTCTTGATCAGCATCGGCAGACGAGTCGATCTATAGTCGATCTAGCTCTTTCTATACAAACGAATCTGTCACTTTTATAACTTTGGAAGAACTTCTTAGTCCTTGAAGACGACTTAATCAAACTCTTATAACTCAAATCTAAACATCGGACTACTATATACATATACTTTCATATGAAATATCAAAAAATTTAGTTTTTGAATGAAAAAATCTTCAGTTCTTCCAACATATCTTAACCATAGTGTATTTCATGTTCGGCTTGCAGAATTTAGTCTCCCTTCTAGTTACATATACATATATATTTTGATGGTTTTAAGAGGTTTTTGCATTTAGTTTGAGTGGCAGCTATTTATGAAAAATACATGTATATATTTATTTTCGGCCAGGCGTGTTTTAAATTCTGTCTGTTGACAACGCTGCACATTTATTTATTTATATTTATTTACGCTAAAATATTGTTTATAACAATTTAGTTGGTTTTTTTTTTTTTTGGGCATATCCCTGTGGGATTTGGGCTTGGGCTTTGGCTTTGCGGGAGAATTCGATTTGAAATTCCTGAATTTGTCGTTTGATTTGTTTATTGACTTTTACAAATATTTATTTATATAATTTTTTTTATAGATATAACACTCGGCATACTCAGAAATAGTTTATCTTTCGCGCACACGCTTATCAGCTGATTAAAAGCAATTTGTTGGCCACTTAAAAATGCCTTTTTGTTGTTTCTTTTGATATTTATTTATTTATTTATTTTTTTTTTGGGTTTCCTGCGCTGTTTCCGCTTGAAATTCGAGAGGAAAACGGGAAATTTCGTTTGAAGAGGAAAATTTAGCAGCACCGCAGCGCAGCGATTTTCAGCGACAGTTTCAATTGTAAGCGAGTAACGTTAAGACTGGTCTCTTGGCGGAGCGAAGCGACGGGGTGGGGGGGAGTGGAATTGGTGGACTGGTGCGGCTGCTGCAACGGAGACGCCAAGAAGCGTCGTTCGCGGGCGTTTGACCGCGCGCGCATCTGCAGGCAGCTGCGAAGCTTTAGGAAGAGACAGCGACAGCGACGGCGACGGCGACAACAGACACAAACAGCGAACGGCGATGAACCTATTGGCTTTAACTCTACGAATCAACTGGAGCAGCAGCTAGCGGCGGCTACGCAACGAAGCCGACAACAACGTAAACAACAACAACAACAACAACGCAACGCAACGCGCGAGCTGCCGCAACAACAAACAGCGTGCGAACCGCCAAAAAAGAAGAAAAGCTCTCAATACGAGAGAGCGGCAGCACGAGCGAGCGCAAGCGAGAGAGAGCAAGGCTAACTGCCAATTAGCGCTAGCAGCTGCCAAACGTTGCGTATACGTAACGTACGTCAGGCAAAAGCTTTAACTGCCTCCCTCTCTGTCTCTCACACACACTGTTATCTGTGCGCGGCATAAAAGCTATTCAAAAATCACGCAAAAGCTTTGCCGAAACGGTTAGCACAGGATCTTAACAGCAAAAGATTTCTTGCCTATTAATTCTTTAATAATTTTGTAATTAAAAAAAAAAATCTCTGCAGCAAAAATATATAAAAAAAATACATTAAGTAAACGCCAGTCATATATGTATATAATTTGGCAGGCGCACACACACGCACCCAAGCACAGCAAGAAAAATCTCATTAAATCATGCTATGAATTTTAAACATATTGCCGACGAGCCGAAAAACTAGTTCAGCGACAGCCAATGGTAAGTCAGCAGCAGCAGCAGCGGCAGCATCCTTAAGAGCCGAATGATGAACTGAGAGTAAGCGAGGTGAGAGTGACAACGAGAACGAGAGAGGGAGAGGAAGAGAGAGTGGAATGGCATACGCGCGTTTCTTTTGAGGTAGGACCATAAAAGCCAAAGAGCTTCAAATGACAAAACCAAGCAAAGAGCTTTTAGCTCTGTAACAACGCTGGAGACTGTTAAGCTGTACATTTTTTGTACAAGGGCTCAGACAGAAATTAACAGACAGAGCAACTGTTAAGTTGCGGCTAATACATAAATTAACAGACTTACGAACTGTTAGGCTGCTGCTGAGCTAAGAATTAACAGACAAAGCAACTGTTAAGGTGCTTTTGAGAATAAAATTAACAGACAGAACAACTGTTCGAATGCTGCTAAGCTGTTAACTTTCAAAAGACAACTGATAGGGTTAACGGACAGGAAGCAGTGTTGTCAACTGCCACTGCACAAAAGTAGCTGAATCTAATGTTTAACATATTTGGACAAACTACTATCGAGTCGTCAAAGTGAACTGACTGTATGCTATAGACTGTACAGGAGAAGCTGTTAAGTCAACAGACGAAGCAACTGTTGATAGGTAAATTAACAGACATGACAGCTGTTCGAATGCTGCTTAACTGTAAACTTTCCAACGACAACTGATAGGGTTAACGGACAGAGAGCAGTATTATAAACTGCCACTTAAATAAAATTAAGCATAATGTAACAGTATGAGCCATTGCTGCTGTCAATTAATCAACAGAAAACTGACTGTTAAGCTGTAGACTGTAAAGGAGCCGCTGTTAAGACAACAGCTGTTAACGCTAAAATGGTAGCTATTAAATGTGTTAAATTGACTAAAGTTAAGGGAATAAATAAGATTAAAAACTGACCTTATTATCACTATCTGTGGTATTGCCCGAGCCAAAGCTTGCGAGGGAGCAGCGATCGTGATCATTCTCCGTGAGTGGCTCGTCCAGATCACGCGAGGATCGCTGCGAGGAGCCCGAATTCTTGGCCGGCGACTTTGGCAACGTCAGCGAGGTGCCCGAGAAACAAGTTTCCTGCATGACCTCACGCAGTTTCTTAACCCAAATCTGGAGTATACAAAAAATATGTATATATTAGTAAAGGAATAAAATGTAAGTGGGAATGGGAATGGGCCACCGACCTGTTTCGTTTCCAGGCTGTTCGCCTTGAGCACAATGCGGCAATCGGAGAGCATGGGCGAACGGCCGGTCCAGACCGCAAACTTGGTCTCATCGCCCTCGATGTGCTCCGTGATGCCCATGTCTGTGGTCATGAGTTTGCTCTTGAACTGATACTTGACCACATTCGACTCCTTGACCTCCTTGGCGAACAGCAGGTAGAGCTCGAAGAGGAACACTCGACGCTCGCGTCCTTTGCGTATGATTTGCTTCGTGTCCCACGCCTGGAAGGCGTCCTGGAGCACCACCTCGCCCAGCTTATCGACGGACACATCACAGTTCTCGAGCAGCGACAGATGCATGGCATCATTCGCTTTCTTGGGCACATTCAACATGACCTCCAGACCTTCCTTGATCTCGCCGTGGCTGCCCTCGCAGCAGGAGAGCAAATCCTTGAGCAGCAGCTGGTACTTGGTGATGCGCTGCACTGGCTTAATCAGATACGCCGGGAGCGGATGCTCCACTTCGAGACGTCGCTGCAGCTCCTCGAAATAGTTGCCCGCATGCTGCACAAGCAGATTGTTGGATGTCGGCTTGTTTTTGCAATAATGCACATACATATCGAACTTGACGGCCCAGGTGACAAAACAATGGCCCACATCCTCGGGCATGGTCTCGTACTTTTCCAATTCCCTCAGAAAGATCTTCTGATGGAAATGATGCAGTTCGCGTATATTGCCAAAGATGATGTCCTCCTGGCCGAGCAGAGCGGCGGGCACATTCCGGCCGCTGCGAAACTCCTCGAGAAAGCACTTGATGCAGGTGGCCAAATCGTTGACATAGGCGCGCTCCGTCTGCATCAGCTCGGCCATGATGAACTCTTTTCGTCGCGCCGATTTGCGTTTCTCCTCGTTGATCTCCTTGCTGGCCGCCGAGCTGGCCGACGTGGTCAGCTTGGCCTCCAGCGTCGGATCCGAATGACGATCCGTGCTGCTGCTCGCGCCCGAGGCGCTGCTTATCGAGCTATTCGCATCCGTATCGGGCTGCAGCTGCTGCTGGGCAGACATGCCCAGCGATTTCTCCAGCTGCTCACAGTAGCTGTCCATGCGATTGCTGAAATCCTTGTAGCGCTGATCCACGGAGGCGACCCACTGTTTGATGGAGCTGGCATGCGCATGACCCTTCTCCACGAGACTGTCGGCCAGCTGGATGAGCAGCTTGACCCGTTCGCGTGTCTCCTTGGCGGTGCTGCGAAATTCGTTGTGCTCCTTGAGCAGACCCTCGGTCTCCTCCCGGGTTATGCCCACCAGATTGGTGCGCGACGATAGATAACCCTCGCCGGTATTGTGTATCCATTCGATTGCCTGCTTGGCGCTGCGCTCGAACAGCACAAATTGCTGGCACTGATCCAGCGACTTTTTGCGCAACGTCCAAAAGTCAAGCACCTGATTCTCCTGGGTGAGCAGCTTGTCCAGTTTGCTCTTCACGTGCGCCTCGCAATTGCCCTGCGGATATTGGTAATATTGCTGCGAACGATTCGCGTACTTCAGGAATGTCTCCGCGGTGCGACGCGCCAGCGTGCAGGCCTTCAGGAATGCCTCCTTCTGTTCCTGATGCTTCGATATCAGCTGGACAATTGTCTGCGCCTTGTCGCTGCTGCCACCGCCGCCGCACCAATCGTCCTCGCGCCGATATTCACGCTCCAGGCTGTCCAGCACCGAGCACACCTGCTCGGCGGTTTTGTAGAAATTTATGGATGCCGTCACCAGCTTGTGCCGCTCCTCGGCATAGGTGACCAGTTGCTGCCACTTTTTGGTAACATCGTCGCTGATTTCACGTATCGACTTCGGATCATAGTGATTCGCATTGATCAGTGCATCTGCTCGGTATTTCACCTGAACAGCCGACGTGTGCGTCTTCTCAATGGCAATCTGCAAGGGGAGAGGAAGAGAGAGGAGAGGATTAGTGTTGGGTAATACTCAAGAGAAGCACTAAGCATAACCTCAAAAATTCAACTCTGCTATACGAATGTTAAATATTTTGGTACTTTATGTTAATTATGCTGTCAAACCCGGCGCTATTTTATCGACTACTGTCAGCTACACTGTTAACAGTCCATTTACAGCTGTAATTTCTTTATGTAAGCATACATGATGTTAACGTTAACATCAACATTCCCGTTACAAGTATACATTATGTTAGCGTTAACATTAACATAGATTTCAATATAAAGGCTCGAAAGCTACGTGAGCATTTTGACTAGATGTTAACTATATATTAGCCACATATTTGTATTTATGGCTAATGTAAACATTAACAGCGTCATTTTAACATACATCATTTGCATAGCAAAAATTTATAATTTAACATTACATTAACAGCGTCACCTCAAGACCAGCAAATAATATACTTTGACTAGGCGTTAGTTATATATTCGCTATACATTTGCATTTAATGTTAACATTAACAGCGTCACTTTAACATATGCTTAGCTGGAGTTAACCGAACTCACCTGAAACTGTTCGTGTTCCTTGCGCAACTGCTCGGCCTCCTGCAGGCTGTTGGGCGTCAGAAAATTGGCCACAAGCATCGCCTCGCCGTTGCGTATCCAGGAGATAACCTGATTGGCATCATTTTGGAATTGGCACAGTTGCACGGCCTGCTCCAGTTTGGCGCGCTTCGTCTCGGACAGTTCCTCCAGATCGATTTCGCGTTCGCGCAAAAAGTCCAACAGATACTCGATGCGCGCCTGCGCCGTATGCGTGGCATCTGCCATCGATATGAAGCCGGCATTCTCGAAGAGCTGCAACAGATCCTGACCCTGCTGCAGCACCTCATACGTGGTGTTCTGTATATCCGTGACGGACTCGTTATGCATGCGTATCAGCTGCTCGGCCTTCTGATAGTCGCGCGACAGATCCGCATGCTGCAGCTCCTCGGACCACATCTCCAGCTGGGAGGACAGCTCCATGGCGTCGCGCTCAAAGTAGCGCAAACGCAGGATAAGATCGGCGCGAAATTTGCGCGCCGACCACAATTCCTCGACCTCGATTTTCTGCTTGCTCAGCTTCTCCAGCGTGGCCTCGAGCGCGGCCAGCGAGCCCGTATTGTCCACATACTCGAGGGCGCGCATCTCCTGGAGCAGCGCCTCGCCCTGGGCAATCAGGGTCATGCAGGTATTGACGGTGCTCTCCTGCTGATCCCGATACTGTTGCAGCAAACGCTCGATGCCCTCGAGATTCTCCTGCGACAGCCTCGTCTCGTCCGTGCTGACATCCGTGCGCAACGACTCAATCCACGCGGTCACCTCCTTCTCGTGCGTATAGAAAATGACGGCCATTTCCAGTCGCCGCCGGCGCTGTTCCACACGCTCCGCAAAGCTGGCCACCTGCAGCTCCAGCTCGTGGGCCACCGAATAGATCTCATTCGGGTCCGCTTCGCCGCTGCGCGCCAGTTCCTCCGCTGCGGAGAGCAGCTTCTCCGCATTGCTGTACGTATTCTGGGCCACGTTCTCGAAGTGCTCGTGCGATTTCTGATAGACGCGCGCCTTTTGCAGATTCCGACCGATGCCCGTATTCTTGCGCAAAAAGACCTCACCGTGATTCTTCAGCCAGTCGAGCACCTGCTTGACGTCCTCCTGGAACAGACGCAGCGCCAGCGTCTGATGCAGCCGTATCTTCTCCTGATGCCACTTGGCCTCCAGCGTGCGATGATGGCCCAATATTTGGTGTATAACCGCAAGGACATGGCTGGCGCCTTCGCTATAGTCCGCCGCCGGATCCTGCCGCTCGTATTTATTGTAGCCGCTGTTGCCGCTATTCTTGCGATGATCCGGAACACCCGGCGGCGGCGGCTGATTGCACACATGCACCAAATGATCCAGCTGATAGAGCAGCTTCTTGCTGGTCGAATGGACCTCGGTATACGCCTGGCACATGGCCTCGTACAGGGATTGATGGGTGCGTATGGCCGTCTCCAGGCTCTGTATATCCGAGGGCAGCGGCTGCGACGCCTGACAGGCGGCCGCCCAGCTGGCCACGCTATTGCAATACTGTTCCGCCTTGTGATGGAACAGCACGCTCAGCTGGAGCACGGCGGTGCGTTCGTCCAGTCCGGCGCCGAAATCCTTCCACGTGCGATCCAAGCGCTGGGCCAACGTCTTGATATGCTGCGCCGCATAATGTTGACTCTCGATGAGACGCGCCGCCACGGCCAGAATTCGATCGATATTCACATTGACATTCATGGAGGCGACGGCAAATTTCTGATGCTCATCCTGCAGCAGCTTGGCGCCCGAATAATTGAGTCCAATCTCCACGTAGCTCATTTGGAATACATCACGATTGTGCAGTATCCAGTCGAACATCTTCTCGCAGTCCTG
This sequence comes from Drosophila borealis, assembly GCA_035045885.1. Lineage (NCBI taxonomy): Eukaryota > Metazoa > Arthropoda > Insecta > Diptera > Drosophilidae > Drosophila > Drosophila borealis. The sequence continues at coordinate 2,040,603 of JAWNOR010000164.1, read as the reverse complement.
CTCGAACAGGCGCCACTGAAAGCACTGATCCAGCTTCACCTTCTTGTGCTGCCAGAGCATCAGCAAACGCTCCTGGCCCGAATGGATGAGGTCGATCTGTCGCAGCGCCTTGTTAATTGCCGCCGACATGTCCGGATTGTTGTGGCTAGCCGTGCGCGTGCCCTGTTGCTGCTGCTGTTGCTGGCCGGCGGAGGAGGTGCCCGAATCGGAGCAGTCCGAGGTGGCAGCGCCGCCAGCGCACTGCAAGAGAAGAGGTTGGGTTACTAAGTGTGCATAATACTTATATATAGAAAGGGTGTTCCAAGATCTGTCTGATTTGTGGAACACCCCGCCACATACCTGTCCGGCTGTGCCGGCATTTGTTGCCGCTGCCATGTTGATCTTGGTGAGCAGTTTCTTGCCCTGCATATCGAGATCCTCGATGGGCAGCTTGGTGATCTTTTTGCGCATTTCGTTGTGATGATCGATCGCGTGCCGCGCCAGGCTGACATCCTCGGCGAAATCGTTGCGATTGAGATCCTCCTGCAGGTCGTCGATGCGATCGGCCATATCGCCGGCCTGCCAAAAGAAATCCTCAATGGCCAGCCGTGCGTCCGTCCACTGTTGATGATCGTACGGCTGCTGGCCATCAAAATCCGTGGTCAGCTGATGCGATTCGGCGATCTTGTTGAGCGCCTCAATCGATATCGTTTGCGTCTCGAATTTGTATTTATTGGAGCTGATCGAGGCGCGCTGCTTCTGCCAGAAATTGTCCGGCTTGATGATAACCACGTTATGAATATTGGCGCTAAAATGCTCCTGCAGCACCTTCAGTATTGTCTTCACGTTCGTCGAGCAGTTGCCATTGCCCCGCATATCAATGATGACTGTGAAGCCGAGATTCTTGGCCGCATCGCTGCAAGTGAAAGGCGAACATTAACAAATTGAACTGATCGAGGCGAGCGAGAGAGTATTGTTGTTCTTATACCCTAGCAGAGAGTATATGCAATTTGTCATCAACTATGTTTTTATATAGTGCGACCTTTTCATGATTTCATTAATTTATTGGCCTCCTCGAGGTGCGGGTTTGGTAAAATAAAATGTTGAAAGAATTTAATTTAATATTTTTCGTCCATCCAACATATTTTAGGGCAATTATTTTGGCGTTTGAAACTGAGTTGTAAAAATATTAAATTATATTCTTTCAACATTTTATTTTACTGAACCCGGACCTCGAGCCTGCCAATTAAATAAGTACGTTCATATAAATAGTTGAGTTATTTAAGATAATGTTCCTAAACTGAATTCATAGTCGAGCCTTCGTTTAACTACCTGTCTGTTTGTCTGTCTTATTTTGACAGCTTTCCTTGCATATATATAACAGATGGTTGTAGATAATACATATGTCAGAGTTGATCTGATCAAAACACTATATCTTAAAGCTATTATCGATCGGTCACAATTTGAATTTTACGCTAATGTGCTGTATCTTTCCTTTACCTCAGATTATTGCATGTTATTTCATACTTGGTTAAGATCGGTCTTTAAAGTCCGATCTTATTGAAAAATTCATACAAAAGTGTGTATGTATGAGATGTTTGGGGGAAATGGTGACGGCTATGTAAAATGTGATATATTTCTAGTCTTTATAAACCATAAAAAAAAACCCACATACTAGGCTTTGTGTATATCTAGCTCCCATAATTTTCGACTAATGCCTAATAATAAAATCCTGCCGCAAAATAAATTTGTACATATCTACATATATTACAAACACGAGAGAAGATATCGCAAAAGAAAGAACGAAAGGAAATGCCGAAGTTTCCCTTGTCCCTAGCTTTATATCACAAGCCACATCGTACCCACAATCTACTATTAACCTCAAGAGTATTCAAACTTCGGCTACGCCAACAGTCAAAATTTCCTTCGTGCATTTTAGTTCGATTTGTTTAGATTCTGCTTTTGGTTCGTTGCTCTGTTTACGTCTTTTGCATAAATTATGACTTTTCACTGGGACCGGGCACATTTTCTATTGGTTTGACACCAATTTCGGCTAATAATTTCCGACGCACCGTCTCCCTACTGCCCCCCCCCCCTGTCTCCCTCCTTCTTCTCCTTCGTCTCTCTGCAACAGTTAACTGTTGCTATTGTGACGTGCCGCTTGTGTCGTGTCTTGCCCTCTGATTTGCATTCTATTTGAATTTTAATCACACCATTAACTATAAATATTTTTATTTTATTGATATACCTCACTCGCTCTCACCCTTTCTTTCTTTCGTTCTGGCTATCATGTCTTCTACACGCCTTTTAACAATGCCGTTTTGGCCGCTATTTCTTGGCCCCGTTGTTGCCGTTTCGCTGGGGATTCTCGTGCGGTTGGCGCGAGCGCATTTCTAGGGGTTTACCCTCGAAGAGGCACTTAGAACCCGAAACCAGAACTACACTGCGAAAAATAGGTGCATAATAGTGCAAAAATGCATACAAAAAGTAGATATTTTCATATTTTCTTTAAAGAGATTCAATTGGCTCATTCATTGACAGACTGATTGATTGACTGAACGACTGACTGAATTACTTATTGATTGACTGATTGCCGGATTGACTGACTACCTGAATAACTGGTTGATTTATTGACGACTGACTGACTGTTTGATTGACTGATTAATTAAATGACTGATTGGGTACTGATTAAATGACTGATTGACTGACTGGTTGAAGGACTAATTAATCAAACGACTGATTGGATCACAGATTGATTGACTAAGTTATTGATAGACTGACTGCCTGATTGATTGAATGAGTGACTCACTGATTCAAAAACTAATTGAATGACAAATCGATTGACTTACGTATTGATTGATTGACTGACCGCCTAATTTACTGACTGACTGCCGGATTGACTTGCAGACTGGTTGATTGATGAATGTATTGAATGACTGATTGGCTCGCTGATTGAACGATTGTCGGGCTGATTGACTTACTTATGGACTGACTGACTGACTAATTGATTGACTGATAGGCAACACATAACACAAGCTGTAAAAGCTAGACAGCTGAATTATATGATCAACTTTTGTAATCCACACCAAAAAGCGAAAAATAAGTGGAAACCTGAGCTGGAACCTAAAACTCGTTCAAAGCTGTGTATTACGAGCTAGTTTATACACATTTCTATGTTCTCATTGCAGTCAATCACAGACATTGTGTGTGTTCCAGAATGACTAATGCAATAACTGTGTGCACGACACATTTATGGGGAGAGGCAGAAATTGTTTAAAGAATTTTATACAATGTTTATCAACAGCTGGCATCGGGGAAACGAACTGCCCCAATCGAATGTGACGCCATAAAAATTCGTGTTGTTCTCGAAAGAAAGAAAAAAAAAAAACAACGGAATATCTCAAATGTCGCCCGCAGGAAAAGCCCGAAAAAACCAAAAGCAAATTCGAACTAATCAAAAATCGTTTATTTAACCCATAAATTTGTTTGGAAATTAAACAAGGGATTCAGAAATGGAACCAAACGAAGCGCCAAAGGAAGTTGGCCTCGAACGTGTCTAAAATTTTGAGAACTTATTGTTTTTGTCGCCTTTGTTGTTGTTGTTGTTGTTGTTTTTGCTGTGACTTAAACAACAAATTTGCATTGACGTGCGACTCAGCTGCCCCTTTTGGCGCAAGAGACAAAGAGAAATCCAGCAGAGCGAAGAAATAAACAAAAATGTTTCACAGGAAAACCAAATAAATAAAAGAGACAAAAACAGAAACAAAACAAAGTCAAAAAACTGAAGAAAAAAATAATATCAAGATTGGTTCTCGTTGCGGGTGCCCAACTGGGAGATACCCTGTAGTCAGGGCAAGCTTTCCAAAAGTGAAGCATGCTGAAACTGCGATACAATAGAAGAGCCTACGCACCAAATTAATTGCCTCTAGCTCTATAAATGCCAAAAAAATGTACAAGAAAGCAAATCGATATTTATCGATCTTAAGAAAATGGGCGAGTTAGCGGAGGAATGAGTTAAGAAGAGTTAAAAAAGTGTTCTATAATACAAACTATATAGTCTGTAGCTATCATGATCTTTTAAGATAAGTTGAAATCTCTGCAAGCTGTAAAACGATATTTATCGATTTTGAATAAATGGGCAAGTATTTTAGGAAAAAGGGCGTGTGTTTTGCGTATCTTAAGCTACAACTTCAATACATATACAGTCTGTAGCTATCGTGATATTTAAAGATATGTTCAAATCAGTGAGAGCTCTAAAGCGATATTTATCGATTTTAAGCAAATAGGCGGATGAGCGGGGAAGTAAGATATGAATATGTTCTTAAACGATAAACTTCAGTTCATATTTACAAACTATGTATATGAATTGCTATCATGATCTCTTAAGACAAGTTGAAATCTCTGCAAGCTATTCAGCGATATTTATCGATTTTGAGAAAATGTGCGAGTTAGTGGATAGACCGATAACTGGGAAATGATAATTATAGATTTGCAAGCTGAGAATGTGATCGAAATAAGCAGTAAAAACATAGTTCTTATAGCCCATAATATACCCCTTTACTGGCACACCGCCAATAAGAACAGGGTATAACAAGAAAAAGAAGCAGCAGCACGATGCCGCGATAAAGCGCACACTGGGCAAGCTGCCAAGGCGGGGGCGTGCAGCAGAGAGAGAGAGGTAGAGAGAGAGAGAGAGAACCACAAACAGACAACGCAACGTTGAATGACAGCGCTGCGATAAGACGACGCGTTGTGTCGTCAGCAGCCCAACCCCCCCCCCCCCCCCCATCCCCCTACTCTTTTAGCTCCCTCCTCACCCATCGCCAAGCAAAACAAATGATTGCCTCGCTTATCAGTCAAAAGTTGAGGCGTCAGCATTTCAAGATTCCAGTTTAAATGCGCTCATATGGGCCAAAGAGATAGCGACTGCTAATAGGGGGCAACCCGCCAGCCCCCCTCACCCCCCCACTCTCCCCTCGCCAGCCCTCGTCCAGAGTAGGTGCTCGGCTGATAAGAAAGTGGGCTTGGGAAAGAACATGGGAAACTCGTGCCCCAAAACGAAAAGCTGACTGTGATTCACTGTGTTGTTGCCGCGCCGCGCTCATTAGCGTTATTTTCCTTTTGGGCTTTCAGTTCTTCGAATGTGTGTGTGTGATTGAAAACTCTTGTGAAAATAGCCACGAATTTCCCAATGAATAATCCGAAAGAAAACAAAAAATGAAAAATAAAATGCTACTGTGTGTCGCAATTTTTGATTAGATGCTCGTGATCATGATTTTGATGGCTTGTTTTTTTCGGGTTTTATGGCAAGCGGAAGATCTTTTTAGTTGGAGATGTTTAGCGGGAATTCTAAAAATATTTTACCCTTTCCGTGTAATGTTGGGTCGGTTTGATATTATACCCTATATACAAATTGGAGAAAAAGATAATCTTTTTTGAATATATCTTTAAAAAAACTTTGATTTTACGAGTTTAACGGGAATTCTAAAAATATTTTATAGCGAATAAAATGCTACCCTTTCCGTGTAATATTGGGTCGGTTTGATATTATACCCTATATAAAAATTGGAGAAAAACGAACTGAGAATCCTTTTTGAATATATCTTAACCAAACTTGGATCTTACGAGCTCTGCCATGCTTCTCCCATATGAGACATATCTTAACCACATCGGACTACTTTATCATCAAGCTCTATATAATAACTTCTGATATGCCAAGGTATAATAATTTTCTAGGGTATTTAAAGGTCGACCTTCCACAGTTTGCTTTTCATTCTTGTTTTTAAGTTCCTAAAGCTCTAATTACTTTATATCGTTCTGATCTAATCTTATGTATGATCTCTTTATTATTGACTTTCCGCCATATCTAATCGAATATTCTAATTAGTTCCAAGCTTCGAATTTTATTTAATTTTGCACAAACTCTAATCAATTCCAGGTAAAAAGCTAAGCTTCATTTAAATAACATGGCGAGTGTATAAAAAAAATCAACGCATTCCACCTTTCATTTCTTTTGCTTTGCTTTGCTTCGCTTTTTCTTAGCTCGTTTTTTTTGGCACTTTGACTCGGCCGCTTTTTTCGCCAGAAACAACAACAACAACGAAAAGAACAACAAAAACAACATTCATTTAACAGAGCTTTCGGCTTGCCGCATTCTTTTGCTCTGAAGCCGGGCCGTGCTGCCGGTTTATGCCATTTCCTTTTGTTATGTATTTTCTTATTGCTTTCTCTGTCGCACAGATTTATGCAATTTGTTGTTCTTCTTCTTGCTGCTACTGCTGCTGCTGCTACCTTGGCTTCTGTTACTGCTATTGAATTTTTGCCAAGTGGCGAGCGAAGAAGCAGCACGTTTGCCTCTCTCCCTCTCTCCCTTTCTCTCGTTGACACTAACACAAAGCTGCATTCAATGTCAGCCTAGGCTGCAACAACAATGTGCGTGCTGTTCGCCATTGTCGACGCTGCCGCAACTGCTGCTGCTGCCGCAACTGCTGCTGCTGTTGGATGATTCATAAACATGCAAGAACTGGAAAATCAAGTGGAATGCATGCAGCTGCAGCTGCGCGGGTGAGGCGCGACAGCCCAAAACCGCAAACGAAGCGCAGCGCGGCGCAGTCGACGTCAGCTGACACAATGGCTGCTCATTGTGAATGCGCCATGGGGCCGGCCGGGCTGCGCGTGCGAGCGAGCGAGAGAGCAAACGCCGTATAAATAAACATGTTCTGTTACTGCTGTTGTTGCTGCTGCTTCTTGCCAAAATAAAAAGGAATCGATTGCAGATATGCAGTATCGGTTGTTAACATAAATTACTTTGTACTCACCTCGGTATGCTAATCAAGTAACTGAGCAAGCGACGCAAATCCTCCGGTTTAAGCCGATCCCTGCGCGGCGTTGCCGGAAAGCATAATAATGGCCCGCCGCGCCTGTCGCGTCCGCCAGTCAGAAATACGACGCGCTCCTGCAGCAGCGTCAGCAGATCGCGAGCACGCTGACCATCCATGTTGTTGTTGGTGATGTGTGCAAGGGAGGAGCAGGAGGAGGGGGGCGGGGCGGGTAGGGAGCAGCTGTTAAAGCTGAGGCCGAGCTGTTTTTAATAGTCTTTAACTATTGTGAGGGCAGCGCAGCATAACGGAATCGCCTTCAATTTCACTTAATTTAAAATATTTTTTATTATTGTTGTTGTTGCTATTATTACTGTTACACTTTTGCTTGCTTTGAAGGCTTTCATTGATTTTCGCAAATTTCTCGCTGGCATTTTTCATGGTCAACGCAGCAGCAGCGGCTCTGTGTGTGTGTGTGTGTATGAGTAGGTGTTTGTTTATGTGTGTGTGGGTGGTTTGTTTAGAGAATGAAAAAGGCAGCACAAGACAAAAATTAGCCAAGTGTACAAACGGTCACACTCAACGTGCAGCAAATTAATTACTTTTTAAGCAAATTTTATCATATGGGCAACATTCGACCCCTACAACACACACACACATTCACACGCACGCATGCACAGACAGATAGGGCGACACACACATACACATGCGACAGGAGCCACCCCCACCAAATAGCGGGTAAATGTTAGATGTCATAAATCAACTCGACGGCGCGTCACGCAACGGCCGCATAAAACATAAACGCGGATATATATAAGTATACACTCACACACACACACGCACACGTGCACACATATGCGCTTATTCTTATTTTTAAAACACAAGCTAGGCAGAGGGGGCGACGACACAAACAAATCTGTTTTTTTTTTGCAGCTGCACAACCCGCGCAAAGTTTAATAATTTTTAATGCCTGTTCGCGTCGCTTTTAATTGCCATTTACAATATGTGTTTTTAGTTTTATGTAGCAGCAAACGCAATGAACTCCATCAACATCACATCATCATCGCCCAGCGGCCGCAGCAGCACATCTTTTCACAGAGTTTCGTTTCAATTCGTTTGAGATATTCTACGTCTTGTCTGGTCGCCTCTCTTTCCACCTTCTACCACTTCTTCACTTCTGTTTCTGCTTCTTCTTCTTCTTCACTCAACACAAACGCTTCTGGGATACAAATTGATTTTTTTCACTCGTTGACGAAGCGTTTGTTCTGAATGCACACACACATTACCATTGCACGCGCGTTTGCATCGTTTAATTGTCGGCGACACTGTGCACATTCACATTATTTTTGTTTACACTGGGCGTTTTTGTTTAAACAATTTGCGGAGCAACAAAATTTTGCGAAATTTATGCGCCTTCGTCCGCTTTGTTGTTGCACTGTTAGTGATGTTAGCTGCTTATGTTATGCTCGAAATGGCAATGTAAATGTCCAAACAGTGTGACCAGCTTCGATTAGAGCTGAAACGGTTAGAGCATACATAAAATGTGGCATTGGTATTTTTGTAGGCTACCAGCTGCTTGCAGCCCAACAGCTGTTTTTGACAAGCTGGCAACACTGCAACCATAATAAATTTGCCATAAGCGTTTTATAATTTCTATATAATTTTTTGTTTTGTTCTTAAAACATTAACAAATTGCAAAAATTCTGCGCAAAATCAAAGCCGCACTCCAACGCAAAAAGCCCCGACAGCAACAAAAGCCAGCACACCAACAGGCACAGCCACAGCCGCAGCCGAGAAGCTGTCACCAAGACGACGCCCGGAAAAAGGAGCCCGCCGCCAACAGCTGCCAAATGGAAAGCCAACTGAACCGAATGATCAACCAGTCGCTGCGCCATCCGCTCAGCGGCCAGCTCAGCAAGTACACGAATGTGATGAAGGGTGCGTAATGCCAATTGCCTGAGCAGGTAGTGCTCGGCCTTGGCCTTGGCCTTGGCCTTCTCCTCGCCTGCACCTTCATTTGAATTACAAAGAGTAACTAGTTCCATGTTCTTGCAGGCTGGCAGTATCGCTGGTTCACGGTGGACGCCAAGACGGGCTTTCTCAGCTACTATCTGTGCGATTCGTCGTCGGTGGGCGAGGATATTGCGCCGTCGCCGCATGTGCTGGCCAGCACGCCGCGCGGTCAGGTGCAGCTGGCCGGTGCCGTGGTCTATCCGAGTGATGAGGATTCGCGCACATTCTCCATCGCCTGCGCCTCGGGCGATACGGTCAAGCTGCGTGCGAACGATGCGCGTGCGCGCCAGGAATGGGTCGACGGACTGCGCGCCGTTGTCGAGAGCCATACGAAGGCCATGGACATACGCATGCTGCCGCTGCCGCCGCGCGAGCTGCTGGCCGCCTCCGATGCGATGGTCTCGGCGCGCCAGGCGCTGTTCCTCACCGAGCAGTGGTGGGTAGTCCATACAAACAAAGCTTTTGTTTCCTCGATTTAATTGTGCCTCTTTTTAGCAATGCTTCGCTGGCGCGCGCCATTGAGAATATTGACTGTGCTTCCTTCTCGCCCACGGATCCCGATCTCTTGCTGCTCAAGGCCATCTCCACGGCCAGCACTCAGTGCCTGCACCAGTGTCTCAGTCTCCTCCAGCGCCATCAGGAGATCAATCAGCCCTCGGGCGACGTGACGCCTCCCAGCATGGGGCTGGCTCTTCAATAGCAGTTGCTTCTTTAGCTCAGCTAAGCATTTCATGAAATCAAAGCAATAAATTGGCCTTTTTCTATGTGTCTGTGTGTGCGTGTGTGTGCGTGTGTGTGTATGCTAAGAAAATACTGTAAATACGGATTAAAATACTGTTTTTGGTTCCATTCAATTGCCTTGATATGATATAGGAGCGCAAAATTAGCCGCTTCTTTTTTTTCCTTTGAATTTTAACGGGTTTTATAAAATACCCAAAAAAAATACTGAAAATACTAACTGCTAGCTAAATCAATCACATAAAATTGGTTGTTATTTCGAACTTTAAAAACTTATATATTACAATAATAATAATACCAAAAATACTTACTGTATATTGTGTACCTAATAAAAGATTTCCCATTCAAGTCTCAACCATTTGGAATTTCATTTTTCATTAAATGCTCAATATATACTTAATAACACATTTTTGGGGTTAAAATACTGCAAATATACTAAATGGTCCTATGGTGCTACGCAAAATACTGTACCGATTTTGAACTTGATATTTAAACGTGCTCAAAATACTAACTAAAAATTGTATTTTCTAAGGTACTTTACAATATAAAAAGATGCTCCTAAGCCAGAAGAGATATCAAAAATAGTTGGAAACCGATCTGACCGAGTTATGGGGCTGGGAAATTTTGACTCATAAATGTGTGGTAGGATTTAAATGCCAGATTATTTAAGAGGGAAAACCACGAACAAAAAGCCAATCCTGGTGAAAATCGGTTCAGTTTTGGCCGAGTTATGGGGGTTGGAAATTTTTACCCATGTCTATATACGAATCCTAGGGGAAAGATTGACATGAATTTGGACTAAAAAATATGTATTGAGATTTAAATGCCAGATTATTTTAGAGGGAAAACTATGAACAAAAAGCCAATCCAGGTGAAAATCGGTTGAGTTTTGGCCGAGTTATGGGGGTGGGAAATTTTTACCCATGTCTATATACGAATCCTAGGGGTAAGATTGACATGAATTTGGACTAAAAAATATGTATTGAGATTTAAATCCCAGATTATTTAAGAGGGAAAACCATGCACTAAAAGCCAAGTCTCATAAAAATCGGTTGAATTTTAGCCGAGTTATGGGGGTGGGAAATTTTTACACATGTCTATATACGAATCCTAGGGGTAAGATTGACATGAATTTGGACTATAAAATATGTATTGAGATTTAAATGCCAGATTATTTAAGAGGGAAAACCATGCACTAAAAGCCAAGTCTCATAAAAATCGGTTGAATTTTAGCCGAGTTATGGGGGTGGGAAATTTTTACCCATGTCTATATACGAATCCTAGGGGTAAGATTGACATGAATTTGGACTAAAAAATATGTATTGAGATTTAAATGCCAGATTATTTTAGAGGGAAAACCATGCACTAAAAGACAAATCTCATAAAAATCGGTTGAATTTTAGCCGAGTTATGAGGGTGGGAAATTTTTACCCATGTCTATATACGAATCCTAAGGGTAAGATTTGGACATGAATTTCGACTCAAAAATGCGCTGTCAGACTTAAATGCCAGATTATTTTAGAGGGAAACCCATGAACAAAAAGCCAATCCAGGTGAAAATCGGTTGAGTTTTGGCCGAGTTATGGGGGTGGGAAATTTTTACCCATGTCTATACGAATCCTAGGGGTAAGATTTTGACACGAATTTCGACTCAAAAATGTGTGGTCAGATTTAAGTGCCAGATTATTTTAGAGGGAAAACCATGCACTAAAAGCCAATCCAGGCGAAAATCGGTTCAGTTTTGGCCAAGTTATGGGGGTGGGAAATTTTGACCGATGTCCATTTGGGATACCAGCGGGCTTACCCCGGCCTAATAATAAATTCTCTCAAAGATCTCTGAACATTATAACTCATATTCCGGTCGGACAAAAAAGTTCCACACAAACTTATTTCACGATTTTTCCACACAATCGGGTGGAATTAACCCGCAAAAAAACTGCCCAAAAGTGCCGAATGGTTCCACAATTTCCTCAAAAGACAAACACAACTCAAACTCCTAAGTTTTTCAGTTTGGTTTTTATAAAATATTTTATTTCATTTTTTTTGTTTGTTTGTTATTAGATTAATAAGAACATTCATTTCGACATTTAAAGTTAATTTGAACATAAAGTTTTGCACTAAAGTTGATAGAAAACTGAAACGTTCGCATAATAATGATATTTTATTCCTGGAGAATTCGGGTTAGATTTAAAAACTTATTATTTTTATTTGTTTTTTCAAATACTCGTAATATACCAAAGTTGGAAGGGTTCGTTTTGTGGAACATTAGAGTCTATTTTGGTGTGGGGTTGCAGGGGGGGGGGGGTTGGGGGGTGGTTTATCATATGGGTATTACGTACATACATACATACATACATATACATACATATATATGTGTCTGTTTATATGGCTATGGCTATTGCTGTATAAATACTTAAGTTTTTATAGATTTGATTTTTATTTGCCGCTTTTTATGGTAAAAGGTTTTTTGCGATTTTTTTACGTTTACATTTCTTTTAAATCGTTTATTTATTGTGTGCTTCAAATGAGGGTTGCCTCTTCTTCTTCTTTTGATTTTTTTTTTAATAAAATATTAAAAAAAAATATTATAAAATGTTGCCGAAAGTACGCCTAAAAGTTGTTTTCATTATTTTTGTTTTTTAACAGAAAAACAAATACTTTTGTATTTATTCAAAAATATATAATTTTAGTATTCATGTATATGCCAGACTTTTGCTAAACAAGTTCACGAAAGTTGTTGTTCAACTCGAATTGGGCGCGAAAAATATTAATTTAAATAATAAAAAATTAAAATAATATAAAATAATAGTTGAAATGCGCATAAGATAAAATTAAGGCTAGAAAAGGCACTTTAGAAGCGTAGAAATTAAAGTGGAAGAAAATTTCTTAAGAAAAACAAAAAGTCGGGCGTGACCGACTAGAAAATACCCTAATCATACCAATACATAATATTTATGCCCTTGTTGAGGGTATTTAAAAATCCATCATGAATTGTGAAACGCATAAAAGTAGCTCAATTAAAACCAATTTTGTAAATTATGTAAATATAAAAAGAAAATACCCCCAATTTTTTTGAGTGCAGAACAACTTTCGTTTTGAGTAAATTTTGCTTCTAAATTTCATTTTCACAATTTTCGCTAAATTTTTGTTTTTTTGTATAAATACCTTAAAGTTGTTTGTTTGTTAAAAAATTCACGTTTAATTTACAAATTTTTTGTTTATTTATTTTTTTTTTTTTTTTTGGGTTTTTTTAATCTAACAATTTCTCATTTTGGTTTGTCTCTGAATTTAATTCCGAAAGGCATTTTTTGTGAATTTCATTGTTTTTGTTTTTTGTTTGTTTTTTTAAGACCTAAACATTAAATTTAGTTGCAATTTTCAGTTTTCTCCGTTTTCATTTTGGTTTTTTGTTTAATGCACATCCAAAAGTTTTAGATTTTTTTTTAAATTTTTTGTACATATTTTTGTTAAAAACTAAATAAAACTGGGCACACAATTGCTAATGGTTAAATACGATTTTCTTTTATCTTTAATATTAGTTTTTGTTTTTTTATTTTTTAGTTTTTTTTTTTTAGTTTTAGGTTTTGAAAAACTGATTTGTGTTGTTTGCTGTGGAATGTTCCGGGGTATTTTAGAGTTTTGCATGTACTATTAAAAATTAAAGAGATCGCTATTTAATTGTTTAAGTTTAGGCGCTATTTAACATAATAATACTTTTGATTTAGTTTTTAATACGTAGTATATTTAAATTAGAAACTATGCAATAAAATTCATGTGGACCGACAAAAACAAGGAACGCGCGTTCGAAATGCACATTAATAAATATACCAATTTATATATATGTATATGCATCTCTATTTTTTAAATACTATTTAGTAAAAAGTGAAATCAAACATTTGAAAAATTCAATTCTCAAATCTCAATTGCTTGAAAGAAATGGGTAACACTTTTATGCTGCTTGCGCTTGCTGTAAAGCTTTCGCTCCAGAGATGGGTAACACTTTTTCTGGCGCGCGTTTGATTGTTTAGTTTGAGTTGAGTTATTTTTGGGTGGCCCTTTACTCGCTGCTGGTCGTGATGGGCTCCACCTTGATGCCGCCGCTGCTGCTGGAGCAGATGTCCGTACTGGGCGCTTCTCCTACTCCACCTGTGGTTTGGCCTGTTGACGGCGTCGCTGCAGTGCTTGCCGAGGCAGAGGAGGAGCTGGCGCCGACCAGTTCGGCCAGATCCTCGGCAAAGAGGCGCGTGGGCGAAAACTCGCGCTTGTAGCCCAGCTCCAGGCCCAGCTCGGCGAGGGGCGAGTGCAGGCGCGGCGTCTCGCTGCGCAGCGGACTGCTCTTTGACTTGGACTTGTCCAGCAGCGAGTGCGATTGCTGCTGCTGCTGCTGGGCAGCGGAGGAGCCAGCGCTGGCTGTGGGCATGGAACTGGCACCGAAACCGGATTTGTGTGGCTGCATGTGATGCGGATGCGCCGCCGCCGCCGCAGCAGCTGCTGCTGCTGCCGCTGCCTGCGCCTGTTGTTGCTGTAAAGCGTGTTGTTGTTGTTGCTGCTGCTGTTGCTGGTGCTGCTGTTGCTGGTGCTGCTGATGCAGCTGCAGCTGCTGGAGGTGATGCTGCTGCTGCTGGCTGAGCAGTGCGGCGGCGGCCGGATCACGGTGCAGTGCAACGGCCATGCTGGGCGGCAGATTCGGCATGAGGCCGGCGGGACCGCAGGGCGAGGGCGCATGCCGTGGTCCCATTGAGGGATTTGAGCCGCTGCTCAATGCAGGCGATATGCTGGCCCTGCCCGGCCCGCCACCCGCCAGATGCGGCGGCAAATTGAACAGAGCCCCCGGCGGCGGCGGCGGCCCCGCCTCCCCGTGCTGATGCTGCGCTGCGGCGGCCATTTGCATCTGCTGACGTATATTGTGCGCAACGGCGGCCACGGCCGACATTTGCTCCTGGGACATTTGCTGATCCGCTCCACCGCCGCCTGCCCCAACGGCAGCGCCTCCTCCACCTGAGCCCATGCCATTCGGGCAGGCCAGAGCGCCGAGGCTGGCGGCGCCGCCGACCGGCATGCCGCCACTAGCGCCTGGATAGCTTAACGTCATGTCCTGCAAGGGAAACACGGGCTAACCCGATCAAGAGTTTAGTGCAAGTGTTGGTCATTTTAATAGAAACCATAAAAAACAAAAACCTGGCCTTGTCGAATTGGGAGCTTTCCATGCCTGTTGCAATTAATCGATTAACGACAACAAGTATCGATATTTTCTATTGAGCTTAACATTTCAGTTTGGCGGGCAGCTTTGCAAATTTCATATTGTGAGGCATCGGTGTCTGTTAGCTTAGATAAGCTAAATTAACATAACCAGATCACTTAGTAAAAATTCGTAGAAGTTTCGACAATTAATGTAAAGCTTAACACCCGGACACAGCTTAGACAATTTGGCACTGCAGGGCATCGATGCCTAGTGACGCCGTTAATCGATTTCGTTTAGACCTAACATAAGCTGTAAAGCTTAACATGCCGCTTAAAGACAGCGCTGTTATCTGCCTGCAATAAGGGATGCATTGATCTAACATTACATGCAAAGCTTAACATGCCGCTTAAAGACAGCGCTGTTATCTACCAGAAACAGGTGTTAATCGATACTGAGCTGATCTAACATTGAATGTAAAGCTTAACAGCCAGCTTAAAGAAGTCTCAGCTGTCATTAAAATCACGTATTAATCGATATCGAATTAATCGGAAAAAAGTGGCTGCCCTAATTAACTCGTGTGTGTCTAATATTTTTGTTTAAAGTGCAAGTGTTTGTGAATTAATTTGTGTTTTTTCCTGCTACATACCGAATGGCGGCCGTAGGGTGGCATATGCGCGCCCAAGCTGTCGTCCTTCATGTCCTTGGTATCGCGAAAAACGACCGTCTTGATGACGCCCTTGATGTGCTCATCCGGCCAGATGCCCAACAGTATGCGCTGCGGCCGCCCGCGCCCCTTCGGCCGCAAATCGGGCCCGCCATCGATCGAGGGCCCCAGCATATTGTGCACCCGATTCGCATACAGCACAAACGTCGGATAGGGTATATCATATTTGCGCGCCGCCTGCGACAGCGACAGGCCCTCTTTCAGCACACTGAATATGGCCTCGGCCATCGTTTCGGGCCGCCATGATTTGAGCGGGCCGCGCTCCCGAAAGCGCATATGATGCATCAGATTCTGATTGGTGTTCCAGCATTTTTGCCACATCGACTGCAGCTGATATTGATAGCTGTCTGCTGGAGGTGGCAAGCAAAACAACGGCACATAAAGCTCGGGTAAGTGCAAAAAGCTCACAGTTAATTGCGTCGTACAAACCTGCTAGCGTGGAGCCGGTGGCGCCCATCCAGGCGTGCGAGTTCTCCATCATTTTTGCCTGTCGAGAAGAAAGACAAGAAGAAGAAGAAGACGAGCATGTTAGAAAGATGGCGTTAGCGTGATAGATAAGCGGGTATTGAATTAATTGCGGAGAAGAAGAAGAAGAAGAAGAAGAGGACGACGAAATGTTAGAAGGAGGGCGAAAGCGCGATAGATAAGCGGGCAATGAATTAATTGCATAACGGCGCATTGAGGCTATGATCGACCTATTTTTGTATGAAATTGTGAAGTGAAAGCTAATGGGTTATAAGGAAGAGTTTTTATTTATTTATCTAGTTTTTTTTTTAACATAATGACCTATGCAGATTGGTCGCTCGATAATTAAACTTGAGCATGACATTTATAATTTTTAAAAAAGTGTTAAAGCACATTTTAAAGGGAGAGGATGATAAAGTAGATTTGTATCTGTCTATATTTAATCATATGTATCTATGTCTGTTCTATTCTTGCTGAAGTCGATCAGTTCTGTTCTTATTCAACGCTAGTCACAGGCTAACTCTTAACAGTAATGTTTAACATAATCTCTTACATACAACGGACCCGCTGCCAGAGTGACCGTATGTACTTCTGTTAATGCCAGCCGTTGATAATGTGACGTCACTATCCCACTACAATATGTTATTCTAATCAGCAGCCACAGCTGAGTCGATATGGTTTCCTTATTTGTCTGATTCTACATAGATGAAACTTGCCATGGAAAATGATCCAATATTACCAGGTTTTACCAGTGTATCTTCTTATATTAATCATCAGATATTCTTGATGAGCTCTCTAGGCGTTAGTTTTATTCGATTTGATTTGACTAAATTTAATTTAATTATTCTATTATAAAATTTTTGCGATTTTTTTAGTTTATAACGGTTCACAGTACGCACAAATTACAAAATGTGGCTAAGGGTCAATTTGTAACCAACTTTGTGCCAGTTAACTTAATAACTGCAAATTGCAGGGCCATATTAGATTGATATTGGGGCCAATTATTATCGGAACCAATATAACTTTTGTGTTGACTTGATGTTAAATCGGGCTAAGTTTCAAATTGTATAATATTTAATTTAGGCTAAATGCAGGGCATTATTTGTTCGTATAATTGTAGTTTTAATAGTTTCGAACCAGTTGTAACCATATAATGGCTTCGATTCCGAATGCTAACGGTACATTTAACTGCAGTGCCTGGTCTGAGCGTTGTTCGAGTGGCTTCGTCGTTGACGTTGACGTTACAGTTACCGTTACCGTTATTGTAACCGTTGCTTTTACCGTTGCTGACGTTGTCTGTTTGCCGAGCACCGTTTGCCGAGTGGCTCGTATTGAATTCACTAATTGCATAACAAAGTAACATTTGCATATTGTTCCACATATCCTTAAACGTGTCTATCTATGCCCACTAGACGTTGGTGGGCCCCATGGCAGAGGGGCGAGGGCAGTGTAGGGGTGGCGAGGCTGCGGGGGCTTGTCGATAACTTCATTACAAAAATTTCGCATCATATAACATATCAAGTAGTTAGGCACCGACTCGTGAGGCCACTCGACGGGCCACTTGTGCCCATTTAGGCTAAGTATTACTTGTAAGTTTGCCATGTGACTGCGTGGCAGTTAAGTTCTTGTTGTTTTTGTCTTTGTTGTTGTTGTTGTTCTCGTTTTAACCGCTTCCTCGTCTGAGTAATAACAGCTGCCAGACAATGCGCACTGCTCTCATGTTGGCCGAAAATTGTTGCATACTTTTATGGGCGCCAGACATGCAAATCACAAGTCTCAAGACTCGCCATTCACTCTTGCATATAAATTATATATAATATTAAGTTGTTTTTAGTTATCTTTTGTAGCCCAAAAGTCAAATTACTTTATTTGGCCAATGTCTGAACATTAAGTTAAATGAGGGACAGAGTTATTCTGGGAAGTTTTGGAGTTTTTCTGAGAAAAACTATTAGTTTATTGTGGAATTTATTTAGATTTACCTGGAACAATTAGGCAATTAACAATAAGCAGTTAAATGTGCTATTTAACATGTTGTTGCATTGTATCCACTTGGCGCCCAACGTTAGACCGAAAACGGGGTTGTGGGAAATTTTACCTCCATGTAGGGAAAAAACATGATCAAAGCTTGTATGAAATTTAAAACAACGCAGTCATAACACTGCGCGTTGAAAACCAATTATCATAGCTTAGGTGCCCGAGAGAGAGTGTCAGACTAGCAAGCGAGAGGTCACTGGTTCAAATTTAGTCTTAAACTCAATAGCACAAAAATAAAGAAGCATTTTTATAAGTAGCAGTATTTAGTTTTTTAGTCAGCGCTTGCTAAGTTTGTTGCACAACAGTTTTTGATGCCTTTATCACCAAACAGTTTTTAATGTGGCGCCCAACGCGGGTCTTTAAAGTATTCGCTAGTATCTTAACACAGTGCCAAATATTCACAAATACACTCAGTTAATAAAATGAATTCCCTCTAAGTTTTTCGACTCAGACTAGCAAGTGAGAGGTCACCGGTTCAAATCAAGTCTTAGTCTCAATAGCACAAAATAGAACAAAATATATGTGAAGGATTGATTATATATTTATAGAGCAATAAGTTTCTTAATAATCTTTTACCCACTACTACTTTTGATTTTCTTATAAACAGATAGTTTTTAGTTTGGCGCCCAACGCGGGTCTTTAAATTGTTCGCTAATATCATCAAATAACATCGAACACACAATGCGAAATACTCAATTTATATACTCGAAATACGCTCAGTTAATAAAATGGATTCCCTCTAAACTTTTCTAACCGTCTATTTTCGATTCAATTGCCATATTAATCGATCGCTTATTATTTGTGCGTGCATTTCTGGCAATTGCTTTATTCAATTGGTTGTTGAGACCGCAGTTTGAAGCGGGAGAACCAAACAGGATATAGCTAAGCCGCATAATTATATGTATATCAATGAATATATCGAATACATAAATGCAGATATATACAGGTGCATATCTCTCTCTCTCTCTCTCTCTCTCTCTCTCTCTCTCTCTCTCTCTCTGTGCGTGTGTGTTTGTGCAGCAAAGCGAAGAAACGTTGCAGCCATCAAAGCGGACAACTGCAACTGCAACAACAACAAATGCTGCATATTGCACATCAACTACGCAGCCAACTAATGGTCCATTCGTGGCACTTGGTTATTGACGTTGGACTCGAATTGTATTAACAATGCATGGGGCCAGCCAGTTGCAGTTGCACTTGCAGCTGCAGCTGAGCCGAGCCGAGCCACTGGCCACTGAACTGCGAGAGCTGGGCGTAAGAGCGTGGTGGTCAGTGCTGTCGATACAGCTCTTTTCTAGCTAAATTTGGCTGGCTTTAGAGAAGCCTGCAGCTGCCTGTAACTTTGGCTATTTTCTTTTTAGCTCTTTGTTAAAGTATTTTGTACGAAAAGATGTGAAGCAGATCACTCCAGCAAGCCCATTAAATTTAGCTTGTTTTAGCCAGTTTTTAATCATTTTCACAATGCTGTTTCTAGCTGAAGTTAATTTCAATTTCTGTTATCAAAAAGCTCAACGTTTAGATACTTTTCTAAAGTTACGTCCTATGTTAACTTAATATTGTAAAAAAGGCTAAAAGAAGCTAGGCAGAATCTGGAAGCGGGTTGCTTGGCTGGAAAATCCAGATTTCAAGCAATGCATAAAAAAACCTGCGACTGATTCTACAAAAGTTAGCTCACAGCCTTTTTGTGGCTTTTAAGAAAACACTTCAAGCCAGCTTGACAGTTAAATGTAGCTGTTTTTAGCCACTTTTTAAACGTCTTCAGCTACTTTTTGACAGTGAGCAAAGCTTAAGCAGAAAGCCAATGCAGCTATTTAGTGCTGTTTTCAACATTGAACTCAGCGACGTTTGACAACACTGTTGGGTGTTTTATTGCGTGTATGTCGATGGGTCAAGGTGTCCTGGCTGGGGGAGGGGGCGGGGGCGGGGGCGGGGGGGTGTGCGTTGAGCTAAGCAGCGGCTGCGAGACTGCGTTTGGCTTTGATGCCAAATTGAAACGTGGTCAACTTCATTTCGCTTAATTTCGCGTTGGCTCCGCACTCACACACGCACACACAGTTGCGCGCTAATCTGCAGCAGAGGCTGATAGAGGGTTATGGGTAAGGGTAGGGGGTAGGGGGCGTGGCACTGCTGCCACTCAGGTATGACATTTTGGCAGCGTCGAGTGCACCAAGACTGTCAAATGAGTTGTAATGAAATCTCGTTCAGTGCGTGTGCTGCAAAAGCGCGCTAGCTGTGTGTGTGTGTGTGAGAGTGTGTGTATGTAGGTGTGTGAGAGTGTGTGTGTAGGGGTGTGTGTGCTGTGCTGCTTTGGTCAGTTGCACATATAATAAATAAATTATTTGGCATTTGGCGTACGTATTATTGAAGGCAGGTGGATAACAGGCACACACACACACACACGGCACACACACATTGGTACACACACCTGCAGCGCCATCTGTCGTTCGTCTTTGCGACAAACTTGCGCATTAGCGTGATTAGTCTCAATAGTCGCTCGCCGGCATTTAGACTTGCAGCCACAACAACAACCTCAGCATTTGAGACCCTTCCGTTGTCGACGCGCTTTAAATTAAATTATCCAAAATTTCTGGCATTTCCGCCATTTTGTTGCTGCAGACGTCTACGTCGAAAATATGTAGAAAAAAAAAACCTGCGTTAAATGTAATAAATAAAGAACAACGCCCCCAGTGTCAAGGAGCCAGGAAAAAGGCGTTGCAGTCAACGCAATTGAAACCTTTGAGACGGCGCTTTCTCCAGCTATGCCTCACTCTTCCCCCTCTCCCCTTCGCTCACCCCTCTAGATCGCAGCTCGTAAGCATTGAGGCGTTAAGCCCACATCAATTGGGCGTAAAAAGTGGCAAACAGTCTGCCAGCCTCTTCCTAACCTATCTCACACTTTAGCCCAACAAACCCAAACCCAACCCCTCGCCATGCTCTTAACTTCCACTTTTGCGGCACTTGTGTGGTGTGGCTCTAGTTTAGCCGCGGGGCGTCGCACGACTCGAGCGTGGTGGTTGTTGCCACAAATTTTGTGATTCGCTCAGAGCCCAAAGCAAACGCAATGCAATTTAAACAAATTCACAGCAGGAAATAGCGACATGTGGCCAAAGCGCAAAACTCTTTTCTAATAATAAAAAAAAAATATATATTAATAGAAAATAAATAAAATAGTCAGCGTTAACATCGAGTCATGCTCGAATTGAGTTGTGTTCTTTTCCTTTTCTAAATTAACCTCAGCCATTTTCTTATATTTTAGTTCAAAACCAAGTATATAAATATTTGTCAGGAATATTTCGAATCCTCTTAAAAAGAGTTCGTTTTTTGACTATCAAGATTATAGATATTGGATAAATGGTAAGTCTGCCAAAAACTTTATATTTAAGTATTTTATTTAAGCGATGTACGTATCGAAATTTGAAGAAAAGAGTTGTGTTTTTGTTGGAATTATAAAGACAGCAGCTAAAATACTCAACTGAATTTTGAGCAATTCTCAGAGCAAATGGCTTGACGTGTGTTGAAATAAAGATAGCGGAGAGAAAAGTTGAAGGTATATTTTGAACAAGCTTAATAATAAAACAGTTAAGCCAGCGACTTACAGTGAAACCTTTCATAATGGACAGCTTCTTTCGGGAGTACCAAACAACGGGGAATACATTCTTGAATAACTTTGGTGTTTATAGTCCGATCGTTATAGAAATTTCAGGGCTTAAATGTTGCTCACAAAACTGTGCATATGCACAGTAAATACCAAATCCCAATGCTATTACTTCGAAAATGCGATCTTTAATTGCGGGGGGAAGGATTTAAGTTATCCAAAAAGTAAAATATTCTGTAACTGTGTTTACCAGATAATAGTCTACATATCGATTTCTTGGTAACAGCATAAACTATCGCTTTTATTTGCGTAGGCAATGAAAGCGCTGCTGAAGTTCCAATTTTCCAGTCTGTAGTTCCTAAAGTTCCCGAAATCGGAAAAAAAAAATAAAAAAAAAAACTTGACTTTTATAAGCTTCTTAGTCCTCTTTCCATTCAATCCATCCGATTCCAATTCCAATTCCAGCGGAATTAATTTGTGAGTGCAATTTAGAACTAGTTTCCAAGTTGCTCTCAAAGTTCATACAGAATGACAGTCGTGAAGACATGGGCAAATTCTTCCACGATGGCTTAGAACTAGTATGAGATTTCAGCCCTATTCCCATTCCATTTACAGCCCATTCCATTCCACACATTCCAGTGGAACTTTTCTTGTTCAATTAGAACTAGGTTGCATGCTCAATTGAACAAATCAATTCTAATTTCGAGGATGTTGTGCAGGAAATTATCAAAGTATTTAAGTGTGCGAGTATGTGTGTGTGTGTGTGAGTGTGTGTTCTGCTAGCATTTGCGTGTAACCAAAAATTAATTAGCGTGAAAAGCATTATTGAGTGTTTAAGCCAGGCAAAAGGCAGTTGACAAACCAAATTCGAAGACGGATGCAGGCAAAAACTTGCATTAGTTTTGTAAGCCAACGTCGAGCTCATTTCCTCAGCCAAACAGAGAGAGTGTGAGTGTGTGTGTGTGTGTGTGTATTGCTGGGTGTGTTGGTGTGTCGCACTTTTAATTTGATTTAGTCGCAAAACTTGCTGCTTCATTAAAATTCGTGCAACAACAAATAAAGTTTTTGGCGCGCATTTTGCTGCTCGAAACATGAATTACAGCGGCAGCTGCAACGGCAGCAGGCTGTGGCGCCACTGACAGCAACAAGCGGCATATTTCCGATGCTCCAGCCCTCCCTCTCCCCATCCCCCCCCCCCCCCCCCTTCCCCCCTCTTCAACTCAGGCCCCAAAGCCCCTTATCCGCCTTAACCCTTAGGCAAGCCAACAAGCGCTCTGAAGTGTGCTACGATTTCACTTGAAAACTGCAATCAAGTGAATTTCAATATGTATGCATGTGTGTGTGTGTGTGTGTGTGTGTGTGTGTGTGTGTCCGGGGCATATAAAAACTTCATGGATTTAATAATCAAACCATCCATGGTTAAAATGTTGCACGAGCAGGCGAGGCGGGGGGCAATACGAGGACTTCTCCTCTACACTTGTTCGTCATTTCCTGTACAATTTTATTATATTTCATATATGGATGACTGTGTGTGTGTACGTGTGTGTGTGTGCGATCGGCAATAACAGCTTAACGTACCATATGAGTATATGCGCCCCTGCCACGCCCATTCGATTTACAACGATAATAGGCAAATGTTGCCGGTGCATAAGTATTTATATGGGCAAATGTGAAACGTTGCCCACATTATAAAAGATGCTCTGTGTGCATGTGTGTGTGTGTGCCTGTGTGTGTGTGTGTGTGGGGCAATTGCTGGGATTTGTTGCATTTGAAAAACGTTGTGTGCAATAATAACAGAAAAATCGTTAAGTACTTCAGACAACAGTTCAATAATTTTGCGTTTTAGCCAACAATCGGAAAATTCAGCTACACATATTAGAAACTAATTTTGAATAATGCGAACAAATAAAAACTAAAGCTCAAGTGAACGGCAAATAGTTTTGAATCTGCAAAAAAAAAGTGAATAAAATGGAATTGATATAATAATACTCTTGTACAGGGTATGCTTATTTTGTCAGCAGATATGTCGCAACAATAAGAAAAGACGATTCTACAAAGACTTGTCATTGTCTGTCTTTTTTTCATGCTAGTAAGCTGCTTAGTTTTAAAGCTTAAATTGGCTGAGTTTGTAGAAAGTATGTAACTATATTGAAGTCGAACTGCACTATACTAAATGCTATATCTGACAGATTTTATCAGACAGACTCTATCAGACAGTTGTTCTTGGAACGATTAATTGGAAGTTAAGTTCTTGTATGAACAAGTCTTTTGCCTTTCAAAATATCTTTGTGCAACTTTACTTGAATATCTTATTTATTACAAAAAGGTCTTAAGACAATTCAAGTTATTTAACAATTCTGGAGACTTCCACGAGAGAGTCGCTTGGGGAACCGAGGTCTGATCCAGTTCCGTGTCTGTTCACGACCTAGTTCCAATTTATCAATTATAAATGTTTTATCAAGTCGATAAGATTGCCACATCTTAATCTTAAGCTTGTGAGCATATACGAACATCACTTTGCTCTCTGTTTTTGAGCGATATACTATATAGCTCCTGTAAAAAAAGGATATTTTTGCCATCAAGTTTCTATAGTTTTAGAAACCCGGAGACTTCTTGTAACTAAAAACACACAAATGACATATATGGCAACAGAAAAGCCATTTTATATAAAAAATAACTAAAAAAAATTTAAAAAAAAATGTAGAAAAAGAAATATAATAGAAGAAATATAAATTTAGAATTTCTGCATGATTTGAGCTGGCGAACTCTCGCTTGCCAGTCCGACGCTCCGATTCCACACAGGCTTTTGAGGTCACGTTTACGTTGTTGCGTTTGTTTCTAATACAAACTTTGATCATCTCTTTTCTTTATACGAAGTTTCCAGTTTTGTAAAGCCTTAACTTGCGCTAACTTTGGAAAAGTTCAAAAGCAGCTTCTGCAGAAATTTCAGTCTTCCAGCGCTCTCAGCAAAAAGTCAGCTAGGCAGAGCAAGCTTTTTTATAAGAAGCGAATCTTACCTATATCGGATTATTATACAACTTTCAGAACGTAACAAAGTTGAAGCTGAGCTTAAGTAGAGTAAAGTTAGAAATAGAAAATATATCGTAAGTCTCTCCGATGTAAGTCTGTCCGATGCCTACAAGAGCATTAAAGCTGCGCCTAAAAGAAAATTCAGCTCCTTCTCAGTTCCTTCCTTAAACACAATAATTGTAAAGACATTCTTGAAAGCTAAAACGGACCTAAGCTCAAATACTGTAACTAATCATTCAGCTTTAATTTGTTTTGCCTTTCAGTCTGAGCTTTGTTTATTTTTTTTTTTTTTTTTGCACTTTGCAGACTAATTGCCTGCAATTGCGAAATCTGGCCGAACTCTTGCCCCTTCGGCGCCGTCTTGCGCTCAATAAAAACCAGAACAAAAAACAACAACAAAACTTTAATTTTTTATCATTGTTTGTTAAAAACTGCGGTAATTTATACAACCGACAGCAAAAAACAAAAAACAAAAACTTTTACGTACTAAAATGAACCAAACCGATTAGCAGAGGACGGCGCATTGCGGGAAGGGGCGGGTTGGGGCTAGGGGCTGGCAATCAATCGACAAAATAATGCGTTAACTTTTCAAAAAGCGCCGCACAGCTGCAACGCACACACGCAACTTTTTACACACACACACACACACGCACACACGACGAACTTTGTGTGCGCGGAAAAGCGATTAGGTAAAAAAGTATTGCATAGGCAAAGGCGCATTAGGCCTAGACATGACCCCACGGCCCAGCCAGCTGCTGCCCCGAACAGCCTCAATAGCAACAATAAAAGTTTTAAATATTGCAATCTACATGCACACACACACAGTCAAGTACATACACACACATTCACACACGCACACCCACATATATAAACAAAGATACGCATTACAAAAAGTTGACTTTTTAACAACAATTTTCCCTCCCTTCGGCGCGCAACTTCGATTCACATAAATGTAACTGTAATTTGTAGCCAATGTTATCTATCGCATTCTCATCTTCCATGGGATAATAGTGCAACACTTGTGTGGCATAGGAAAACGAGAACCTAAGAGAACCTAGTTTGTATCTAGTTCTTAAAATTTGTGAGGTTTGCTTGAAAGTTCACGACTCAACATCGATATATATCGGTATAAGACAAATTTAAGTAGTTATCGATAACAGACTTAAAGCTCGCTTTGCGTGTTCTATAGCAGAATATATATTTTAAATTTCAAGACTTAAGCTATTGTAGTTTCAAAGATCAAATGGACAAAGCTAAAGTCGCTCTCCTGTTCAAGAATATATATTCTCTCTCCTTCCGCCTGTTGCATACACTTCCACATCAATTTTCAAGTGCTTCCATGAATAAAACTTATAAATATCAATAAGTTGCAAATTCTAAATTTGCAAATGTAAACCAAAAAATAAATATAAATAAAAATGGATGAGCAACCAGGCAGTTGGTCATTTGGTTATCGTAGCTGACGTCATAAATTGTGGCACCTAATAAATTGGCAGACTGTCATTGTGCGGCATTTACAGTTTATGTGCATATTGCCGCATGGAAACCCCCCGCTCCTCTCCCCTCGCCCCGCTCCACTCAGCGCACCGCACACACAAAAGCCGCACGGGGCAGCCACTGGGCACTGGTCTGTGTTTTCCTGTCTCCTGCTGTCGCTTTTTTCACACGCGCTGCACGAGTTGCATGCAACAATTGTGTGCAAGTGCAGCCAAAAATAACCAAAAAAAAAAAACAAAAAAAAAACACAAAAAGCCGCCGCAAACAAAATGCAAAATGTCAAAAAAAAAAAACAAAAATAAAGGAGTAAAAAGTGAGAGCAAAACGTGGCAAATCCCTTGCTTTCCCCCGTCCAATGTGCACGTACTTGTGGCACGCTCTGCGGTGCACCGCAGCGTTTAAAATGGTTTGGCAGTCATTTTTTCACATCATTGATTGCTTATTAGATTAAAAACCACGCGGCCGGGCAACGGCAGCCGGCATTTTTAATACCCCGAACCCATTGAAAATGTGCAGAGTGGGTATATTGTTTGCGAGCAAGTGCTTGTAACAGAAAGATGGAGGTCTTTTATATAGGCATAAAACTCGTGGGCAGCATCAACAGAGAAGTTGATCTAGCCAAACCGCCCTCTGTACTCATGTTTCGTTCACTAGAGGCTTGGTATTTTGAGCTCAGCTCCTTCATGGTGCTTAAAAATATCGAAGATTTTATAACTAATAATCGATCTTTCAAGCTGTTTTCATTCCGTCTATAGAGATCATTATCAACATTCCGTTTGCTTACAAAAACTGGGAGCTAGAGGCAGCAAATTTGGAATATAGTATATCTAGAAATATACATCAATTCATATTTCTTCACTTTTTGAATTCAAGCTTGGCCCTGGGCTAAGGGTTTTCTTTTTGTCGGTATCTTTTAGTCGGTATCTTTCAGTCTGTATCTTTCAGTCGGTATCTTTTAGTCGGTATCTTTTAGTCGGTATTTTTTTAATCGGTATCTTTTAGTCGGTATCTTTTAGTCGGTATCTTTTAGTCGGTATCTTTTATTGTCGGTATCTTTTATTGTCGGTATCTTTTCGTCGGTATCTTTCAGTCGGTATCTTTTTTTGCCGGTATCTTTTAGTCGGTATTTTTTAGTCTATAACTTGTAGTCGGTATCTTTTAGTCGGTATATTTTAGTCAGTATTTTTTTAGTCGGTATCTTTCAGTCTGTATCTTTCAGTCTGTATCTTTCAGTCGGTATCTTTCAGTCGGTATCTTTTAGTCGGTATCTTTTAGTCGGTATCTTTTAGTCGGTATCTTTTAGTCGGTATCTTTTAGTCGGCATCTTTCAGTCGGTATCTTTTTTTGCCGGTATCTTTTAGTCGGCATTTTTAGTCTGTAACTTGTAATCGGTATCTTTTAGTCGGTATCTTTCAGTCTGTATCTTTCAGTCGGTATCTTTTGGTCGGTATCTTTTAGTCGGTATCTTTTAGTCGGTATCTTTAAGTCGTGCACTCCCGGCTAGATAGCCTCCACTTGATTTTTTGCCACGCTCTCACCCCAGGCTATTTTTGATGTGCGGCACGTGCTGGTTGCATGGGCGGCTGACACGCCTCTGGCGGTGCACTGCACGCCGCGTAATGTGCTGACAACAACAAACAACACCAACAACAACAACAACAAACAGCGACAACAAAATGCATAAAAAAGCGTCTGCTGCAATTTGTGCGCCGAAAAATAGGCAACAATTTGTATATCGAAAGGCTTATTGGCATTCGTGTGTGTGTTGGTATGTGTGTGTGGAGGTAAAATCGCTGGCCAAATGATTTTCAATATTTTTAGTGTGTGTTTGGGCTTGTTTTTTGTTCTCATTTTTTTTTCCTGGACACAGACTATTAAAGATTCGTGATTTATAACGAACATAAAGAGAAAAAAATATGCTGCCAGCGCTTTGCATGAACTGTAAGTTAAATGTTTTTGGCTGGTCAACAACATGAATGCAGGCAGTAAATAAAAATATATATACACATTTATATATATACATATATATAAGCCGGGTTTTGGTTTACGGCACGATAAAGTGTTAATCGACAATACACATTGTTTTCAAGCTATTAGCCGGAGAGCATGTAAAAAATGTGATATATGTAGTCTAGTGTTCAGCTCATCGAAACGCTGCCGGAAATTGAATACTTTTCTCGGCCGAGAGCCGGGCTACCTTTTTGTACTCAAGCGCGATTCAGATATGGATATAGAGCCTGCCAATAATTTGAAGAGTTGTTTATCGAGTAGGAGAGTTTCATGGGGATATGCATAGGGGATATGCTTTATTGATGAAGAGTTGACTCGGGCTGGGCATGTCTGCTTGAACGAGCCGTTTCCAGAAAATCAAAGCTCAGAGTTGAAATTTTTTAAATATATATTCTTGTAGGGCAGACGTTTAAAATTTTCTCGATATCTCCTACCATTTTTATTTTATAATATATCATTATACTCTAAACCAATTGAAAATGGGTAAAATGGGGTATAATGTTCCAAGCAATCGATGAAAGTTTATTTCGAAATCCTGTGTTTAAGCAAATTTTTCATTAGTGAAGAGAGCTAGAGTCAACAAGCTTAACATGTAGCTTTTATTTTATAGCTACCGCCACCAAGAAGTTTCAGGGTATCCTCTAGTCATGCACTCCCGACTAGTGTACTTTTTACTTGTTATATAATAAACGATATTAAATTTTTCTTATATAGCACAATATAATCGACTAAAGTTAATTTAAGCATTATTTGAAAATGTTAAAGACTGAAAGCAATATTTGAGTTCCAAAATAAGCCCAGATTTTCAAGAGCCTTGAGCTCAGGTATGTTCTAACAATTGCATGCCATAGTCAAGCCTTGAAAATGTCAATACGATCGGACTATAAAGACCGACGTTAATCAAGTATGCACTTCTCCTATACATAGTATGGGGTTAAGGGAAGAAGAAGAAGAACATGTATGTATAGAAGGGAGCTAGAGTACAGGCTATCTTCCAGTCGAGCAAACCCAACTGGTTTTTAAATTTATAAGCTCCATAGAAGTATTCCTTGCCAGTTATCCTACTTTAAATTCGTGTCTTAATTAATGCTTAATTTTGTATAAAAGAATATTAAGAAAGCTGGCGAAAAAAAACAACAATAACAAGAACAAGAACTTTTATAATATTTTCTTTACTTGGCCATTTTGTTGTAGCTGCCAGTTAACTCCTTGGCTACCTTGCTTATTTTATCTTATCTAAGAGCCCCTGAACTCCACCTGCCTCTCTCCCCTCTCTCTCCCCCCCTCTCTCTCTCGCTCTCTCCTGCTCTCTCGCTCTCTGTCTCTGATGAAAAATGGCGAATGTCTGCGCTGCGGCGTTGCGCTGAAGCGTAGCCAAATTTAATTTTAAATTTTATGAACGCACATCAAAAAATAAGTGTATGGTTTGGAAGGGGGTGGGGGGTGGGGCGGAGCAGCCCCTTGCTGTTGTGGGGAAGGGGTTGTCGTCCTGAAAGTTGTGGCATTAAAATATGAAAAACAATTAAGCCCGCCTGAGCGCGCCAACATTTGGTGGCGTCTCAACGGGGCAAGTTGCATAAGAAAATTTGGCAAATGATGGCCAAGACGAGAAAATGTACGATTTTCTGCTTACACCTCCCCCCCCTCTTCCTCCCTTCGCATCTCTTCAAATGCCGGAACAAAACGAGTATTATGTACTATATTTCAATTCTTGATGAATTATTCAATGTGTGGCATGCATTTTATATAAGACAGCAGCGTGGCAAATGTGGCACGTTGGAAAGGGGGGGGGGGGGTGGGTAATCGTTGTAGGAAGAGAGGGGAAAGAAGGGCAAAATTTTACTTGTAGCTGACAACATGACAAGCCGCATTTCAGTCTCGATTTCTGTTTTTGTTGCACTTGTCGTTTGTTGTTATTGTGCAATAAAATGTAATAAATTATTTAACCTGGCCAAATGCACATTTGTAAAAACAAGAAAGTGCTGGCAGCCAAATTTGAGACACGCAGAGACGATCTGAGCTGTTGAAAAGCCACTTGTGATTTGTCAGAGATGAGAATTAATGCTATTCTTTATGCTTACAAATCGATAACAAAATTTAAAAAAAAAATGAAAACAAATAAATACCCAATTGTTAATTATAAATAACATATAGAAAAAGTATATAAAAGTATGTAGATATATATAAAATAGATGGTCCTAAGAGACTATTTGGATATTGGTCTAAAAGACATTGAGCGTAAGACCAATTAGCGGGAAGTCGCTGGTTCAAACCAGCAGGGAATTAAGAAAAATGCTCACTTATTTAAAGTTTATATATCAGGTAAATAAAAGGATGCATTTAAAAGGAAGACCTACGAGACAAAGTTGGTCATAGGTGTTTGAGTGTCAGATTTATTAAAGAGAAATCGCTGGTTCAAACCTAAAGCAAATTAGGAAACGTTTTCCCACTTGACAATTGTTTATATATGTATATATATATGTTAAATAATGAGAGACTAATTGGTCATGAGCCTGTCGGTCAAAGGTGACCGAGCGTCAGACCAACAAGCAGGAGATCGCTGGTTCAAACCCAGCAGCAAATATGCATTTTTATATTTAGCTAACACAATTTATTACTCAAGACAAAAAAATTAATAAATAATAGTAATCAAACAGCCGAAGAGTCAGAGGATTAGATATATTTGATTAACTCTATATAATATTTATAATTTTTAGATATATTTTATATTTTTAAAATATTCTCAATATCAGACTTCGATCTAGTTAGACTAAAGAGTATATTATCTTTTTTTGCCAGGTGCCCCCTTGAACATTATTTAAGCCAGGCGGAAAACAGTTTTTGTTAATCTATGCAAGAGGCAGGCAAAAGCATTTTGCATAGTAAAAGTGGCAAACGCTGTAAACAGCATACTATGCTTGCCAATATTGTTGTTGTTGTTGTTGCTGTTGCTGTTGCTATTGTTTCTGTTATTGTTTTTGTTGTTATAGGCCAGAGTTTATGGCTGTTTTGTTGGCTGGTTAGTTGGGTTAGTTGGTTGGTCGGGCTGGGCTGGCTTGGTTAGTAGACTTTCAGCTCTTTTTAGGTCATAAGACGTTACGCTAAAAGCGCCGTTCAACATTTCGTTCTATTTTAAAGACATTTCATGTGCGGGCCACACTTTGTTATTTTTGTTTTTGGCCCGTTGCCGTTGCTGTTGTTATTGTTGTTGCCGTCAGGTTTCAAGATTGGCACTTGATTGGCGTATATTTCCTGTTGCATATTTAAGTTTTAGCCTTAGTTATAGCACGGCCGAAGCCAAAAACTACTTGGCAAGTGCATTTCTATTTGTATAACTGACATGGCGAAATTTGCATTGAGAGCCAAGCCAAGACGAAATAAGCCGGCCCGGGCCGGGTTAAATGTTAACGCTGCTTGCTTATTATGGGGTGCTCGTTGGAGCTGTTCCACTATTGATGGTTAATGTCTTTCGATGTTTGCGATAGTTTCAGGTAAAAACTGTATATGTACATTTAAGAAAAATCTATTTAATCCATATAAGAATCATTAAATCGCATAAGATTTTCATGTGAAGCTTGAAAGTAATGAAAGCTAATGCGACATCTGGGAGATCTAAGTAGGAGCTCTGCATCATTTCGGCCGAGCCCATCACCACTCAAATATTTCGGATTAAGCTTTTCGAGTTGCAGATGCAATCGCAAAAATAAGCTTGAGCTGGTCAAGTTCACTTCAATTCGACTCAAGCTAATCACACATGTGCTCATGTATTATCCTACATCAGTTAACTCGAACATGTTACTCGAACATGATGTTGACTCAAACAGATCGAACTTGGTTTGATGAATCGCCCGATAGTAAAAAGCTCAATCTGCGGGTTTCAATTAAATCAATTGAGTGTCCGAGTTCGATCCAAATGAATTAATGATGCAGGCTTCTAGTTTCGATATCGAGAATAGCTATCGATATGATGGTGTAAAGAACTCTATCGATATTTAGAAACGACAGATTCTATCAATGTTTCTAGTTTCAATATTGAGAAAAGCTTCTATCGATCGATATTGTAAGGAATAGAAGCAATATTCGAGACACAACAGATTATATTTGATATATCGGTTTATCTAGTTTCAATACCAACGATAGCTTTAAACTATCGATAGTAAAAGTGTACTATTGCTATTGAGACACGATAGATTATATTCGATATATCGATGTTTTTATTTTCAATATGGATAGTAACTCGAAGCTATTGCAAGTTTAAATAATAATCTTAATATCATATAATAATAATCTCAGATCATATTCTATGTATCGATAGTTTCTTCGACAGCTGAGTAGCTCTATCGATAGAAGGGCGGGAGGGGGGGGGGGTTCTCTTTAAATTACTTTGTTTTTATATTTTAATTTCCTTCAAGCACATTTAATTAAATAAATGCAATAAGTAAGCGTCAACTCATTGACATTTCATCTGTCGCGTAATTTATAATTTGTGTTGCCATTATGGTCACTCTGCGTGTGTGTGCCTGTGTGTGTGTGTGTGTGTTAGTGTGTTGTTGTTGTTTTTGTTGTCGCTTATTATAACAGACATTGCAACTGTGTGTCTGTGTGTGTGTGTGTGTGTGTGTGTGTGTGTGTGCTGTTGCTTTCATTTTGACTGCGCTGCAAATATTTCGCATTAATATGGCGGAAAATCCATAATCGAATTACAGAGCTGCGGCTCTTTTGTTTCCCAGCTGACGTTGTGTGCGTGTGAGTGTGTGTATGTATGTGTGTCGCGTATGTTTGTATCGCTTTAATTGAATCCTTAACACTTTTGAGCTACTTACGGCCAACACGTTGCGTATGCGTAACTTATTATTATTATTGTTGTTATTGCAACAACTGTCAGGGCTGCGTAAATGCTTGAATATAATGCAGCATATGGAAGAACAAGCTGTCTTTCTTTTGTGCTTACAAAATGTATTATTACTATGTGGGAGTTGGGAGATTTACCGGAGGAATAGACTCAAGAGCTTCGTGTCTGTAAGTATTCTAGGCGAGGCAGATATTCTTAGTCCCAATAGCAAAAGTGACCCAGGCTTAAGGAGAAGAGGCTAATACCTTATTTATATCAACAAACAAACAAGCTTAACCATGTATCAATAACTGGATAATATCAAAAACTGAAATACCTATGAAATAATCGACATTGACCTCGAGTTGGTCAGCTTATTATTAAACAAGTGCTTCGATTTCGAAGTGTAGGAAATATCGGTCGAAGCATAACACAACGATAAAACCATATAAATATGATATTATGAGTGTGATTGGCTTAGGCATAGAAGGTCTAACTAGTAAGCGAGAGGTTGCCAGTTTAAATTCAACTATTTCTAATTTTTATATTTTTCACTTGAATTTCAAGCATTCTTCATGTGATGCGGGCAACCCTGGCTAATATTATCGAGTATATATATTTATATAGCAAAACAATAGACAGCCTCTCCAGCTCTTTAGTTTCTACAGTATCGGCGGTGCATTCATCATCAGTCAGTCAATCAATCAATCAATATATATATATATATATATATATATATATATATATATAATATTAATGTGTATATATTTAGCATAAAAATTAACAGCGTCTCCAGCTTCCCAGCTTCTATAGTTTCAGCTGTGCGCTGATCATCAGTCAGTCAATCAATCAATCAATATATATTTTTATATATATATATATAATATTAATGAGTATATATTTGTAAAGCATTAAAATTGACAGCGTGTCCAGCTCTCCAGCTCCTACAGTTTCAGCTGTGCGTTGTTCATCAGTCAGTCAATCAGTCAATCAATATATACATTTTTATATATATATAATATTATTGAGCACATTTTTATCTAGCACAACAATTGACAGTGTCTCCAGCTCTCCAGTTTCCTACAGTTTCAGCTGTGCGTTGTTCATCAGTCAGTCAATCAATCAATCAGCAAAAACCTTCTTTTACTGTCCAACCATAGGCAGCCCTGTCTGGCAGTTGTGTTGTCGGCCCTGAGCAGCAACTGGATTTTCAATTGATTTGTCTGCCTTCAATAAACTCGCAACAAACAAACCGTTCAATCTATCGGAACGAACTGTGCTCCGTTGCATTTACACCGCAATCTGCCACAGCACACCGCTTTTTACCTCGACTGCAGCGTCTCTTAATTTTTATTTTTATTTATATACATATACATTTATATATAAATGTGGATATATATATATATATATATATATATATATGTGTGTGTCAGTGTGTGTATTGCCACACGCAGCTTATTGGCATATTGACAATTACACGAGCGATACATATAAATTAAGCAAACGGCCGATCAGAGTGACGCCTGACCAGCAGCGACGCCGGCCGAGGCAGAGACAGAGACAGAGGCAGCGGCAGCAGCAGCAGCTCAGCTTGATGCGGCTGGCCAAATTTAATTGACAACTTACTGCTGTATGGCTGGCAGGCCGCGGGGTTCAAGGGGCGTCGCCAGAGATACGCCGCGCAATCTGTCACAGCTCAAAGATACACACTCACACACACAGAGAGACACACACACACAGACACACTTATATATGCAGCTTGACCTGGGCAGGCTTACAAATTAAAATTCAATATTAACGGTCTGTAAAAAAAAAAAACAAACCAAATGAAAATAATTTAATAGCAGCTGCTGGAAGGGTGGGGCGTGAAGGGGGCAGCGGGTCAAGGGGCTGGGTCAGGAATTGGCTTGGTGTATTTCCATAATCGTGACTTCATAAAAATTAAACTTCGATTTAAAAATAATGAGCAACATGACGTGTTGTTTGTACGACCAAATGCATGCACAGTGCAGTTGGAGCCGGACCCGGACTCAGAGTCGGAGTTGGGCCGGCAACATTATCATAATGTTGATGATGTGCACGGATAATACAGTCGAAGTAAAATATATACATATACTATATATATATATGCATAAAGCAGCCAGTGGAAGCAGTTTATTAAATATGCATACAGCAAAAGGCAATTAATTTAAATTTAGAGTTAAGTATTTAAAAAAAAAGGGGGGAAAATACTTTCAAATTGCGCAAGAGTGCAAATGCACTGCAACCAAATATTTAAAAAGAAGGCATACAAAATGTTTATTAATAATTTGTAATACAATTTGGCATATTAAAGCTTTTAGGCATATAATCTCAGTTAACTCTGACTATTCTATAAAGCCAGGTAAATTAGCTATAGGTTAGTTGTTTTAATCTATTATAAAGCTGCCTTTGAGAAATTGGAGACCATAAAATCTGACTATTACATCTATCCCTGGAGACATGAAGGCTTTATTAAATGTATATTAAAGTACACTAAATAAGGTTAAACAATAAATACGCAATCTTTCATCCCAATTAAAAATTATTAAAATTGTATTCAAGGTACTTTCGTTTCTTCTTCGAGAAGTAATAATATTTCATAAATTTAAAGAAAATAAATATATATTCATGCAGGTTCAACTTTTAATTGAAATAAAAACATATTTTACCTTCACGCCGCTGCAACGTACTATTTTTTGAATTTGTATAAAAATATATTTTACCTTCAGTTCTACCTACTTTCTTCGTATTCTAATTTGATTAAAAATACAAATTTTTGCCTCTGTTCATATATTTGGAATTTATTTAAGAAAGTTATTCTTAAAGCGTGAGGGAAACTTCCCAATCAAACGCTCTCGACTTCTTCTAGCTTCTGTTTAATTTCAAGGCTTTTCCTACTTTTTGTGTCTTCTTTAAAGATATAAGACTATCCTATTTGGGTTCAACGATTCGCAAGGAAAGTATATTTCACATTCTAAAAAAACGTAACCCCTTTCTTCAAAACAGAGCCTGATGGCCAAGACTTTCAAGCCGAGTCTTGAGATATGCGAATAATTATTTAGGTAAATACAGTCCATAGAGTGCAGGGTATTTCTGACGGCTGAGCATAAACAACTCCCTTTCCTCTCTCCTTCCTTAAAGTTTCCGCGACCAAGTTAAACAACATTGATATCTTTTTAGGGGGGGGGGGGGAAGGCATTATTGGCCGGGTCGTTGCATTGACAACGGATCCAACAATGGTGTGAAATACGCAAACACTCAGACACCTCAGCTTCAATTGGATGAGCAGCTGTCCGCCAGTTGTGCGTGTGCTTTTGCGTGTGTGTGTGTGTGTGGGTGTGCGGTGGGTGTGCGTGTGGCGCTTGTGGGTAAATATTTTTTAATACGCGTCGCATTCAACCGCAATACAAGGCAATTAAATATTTCAAGCCGCAACGCCTCTCACATCCGACACAACAAAAAAAACCCCGAGTCGAGCTCAAAGCGGAGTGGCAGCATTTACCGGGCTGAAGCACAAAAGCAACAACTGCCACAACAGCAACTGCAACAACAGCAACAACAACAATTGCAGATGCAGCAACAACAATCGCTTTTATCCTGCCAGTTGGCGGTCAGAATGCAACTGTGGCTCTGTATCTGCAACTGCAACTGCAACTGCATCTGTTTGTGGACAACAATTGTCGCTTGATCTTTATTTCAGATGTTGCTCCCGTTGTTGTTGCTGTTGTTGTTGTTTTCGTTGTTGTTTTCGTTGTTGTTGCTGCTGTTTTGGCATGTGCTGCGGGCACATGGCCATTGTAATTTTTTTCGTTATACCCTGAACCCATCGAAAATTACCAAAATGGGTATATTGCTTATGCAGAACTGTGTGTAAGAGGCAGCAGGAGACAACTACAAGCCCTTAAGGTATATATATTCTTGATTTGAAAGAGCTGAGTCCATCTAGCCATGCCCATCCAGACGCACAGTCTGTCTGAAGCCGTCAATTGTTTAAGCTACAAAAGCTAGATGTGTATAATTCGTAATATATATTCTCATATACCAAACGCTGATCGAGTTAATCGTAGTTTATCGTTTTTTTCTATCAATATATTCTCCCACTATCAAAATCTCGATAAGTATCGATTCCGACATTCTATTTCTTAAGCATAACTCGAGGACTATAAGAGCTAGATACCCCAAATTTGGTATGTGGACGCTCGTATGTTATATACAGATAAAAAAGAACTCACTTTTCGAATATATTTCCCCATTTGCCAAGATTTTGAAAAAATAACATTTTTAAAAGTTAGAGCCTTGTGCTTTTCTCTGCCTTAATAATGTCCTGAAAATTTCATAAAAATCGGACAATAAGCACCGAAGTTAGTCAAGAATGCATTTCCCAGAGAATGTAGGGAAGAAGGCGAAGAAGAAGCACAAGGCACGCAAGCCAGCGACCTGTGTGGGGTAGCATGGAAAGCCAGGGTATCTGGTAGTCGTGCACTTCTCAACCAGAGCACATTTTACTTGTTTATTTTGTGCGCTTTTGTTTTAATTGGCGCCCATAATAATCAAATAATTTGTTTATTGAAAAACATTTTTTACAATTACGTTAACAACAAATTGATTTCCAGCATGAATAATTGCCTCTTTACCGTGGAACGAAAACATTTTCGACTTGAAATCCCGCCAGCTGCGAGCCGGGAAGTCTGTAAAAATATCTGTGTACATATGCATTATGTATACATACATATATATTTATATATATATGTATTTATGTGTATAAATGTGCGTGTACCTATTTTTATTGCATTGTGCGCTGCTTTATGGGGAATGCAATTATTGAAATAACACAAATAATAACTGCAGCCGCTTGCCTTCCCTCCCTACGCCCCTCCCCGCCCCAATCGACAGCGTTGCGTCTGGCGTCAAATGTCGCACGTTTTTTGCATTTTTGTTCAAGTGCCAAAATATGCTTATTAAAAATTCCATAAAGTATCCTCCACCCCCAACCCCAAGTGTTGGCAGTGGGGGGGATAAGGAAAAATGATTGAACTCCAATTAAAAGTGTGTGTGTGTGTGTGTGTGTGTGAGTGTGTGTGGTTGGATGGTTTAAGTGTGTGTGTGTTACAGAAAGCTGTTGCCTACATTTAGGCTGCACAAAAAAAAGGAATAAAAAATAATAATAAATTAAGTAAATGTTGGAAAATTCTTTTTGAGCAGTTAACAAAGCAAATAACAAAATATTATTTAAAAACTTTTTTGGTGATCTCTTAGTATGAGCTGCAATTTGTCCAGTTAGTTTAATTATTTCCAAGCAGTTGCAGTTGGGTTTTTTTATTTTAACTAATTACAAGTTATTAAATTTAGTTTCAATACATTTTTCAACTTGTCTTTAAAAGCCATAAAAAAAGAATCGTTGCTTTATATAAACAACATATTTCCGTTTTAAAGCAACTCGTTTAGATACAAAAGTTTCTAGTTCTACTTCGTTTCGTATATATTAGCAAAAATCGTTTCAATATCGGACTGCTAAATCATACTGCTTCTTAGAAAAAATTGGCTGGATAATCTATTTTTGCATGAATAATAATTTTGGGTTTTCAAGATATCTTTGCCAAACTTAACAACTGCGAGCTTCGCATCTTACCACACGTATCTGCAGAACAATTTTAGCCATTTTGATGCCCGACTACATAAAGTATATGTTATATATATATATATAAATCGGATCAGCATCAACAGCCGACTTGATATAGCCACGACCGTTTATCCGACTGTCTGTCTGTTTTTATGCAAACTAGTCTCTAAGTTTCGCCTAAAACTTTGTATATGTCCGTCTTGCTTTTGCAGGATCGAACTACTATATGCCATAGGAACAATCGGTCGAGAAATAGGTTGTTGTATGGAAAACTCTATCGTTTAACAAAATATCTTCGCCAAACCCGTCATTTATTAGTTCAACTATGCTGAAGAATGAAGAATGCATTTTTGTAGGGCTATAGATTCGTTTACCCAATAAAATTGTTATCATTCTCAGCCATTACGTGAAGCTCGTATTCGCACATATTTGCGTTGCCGTAAGACGATTGTCTGCAAGGAATTAAATCTTGGGCATGCCGTAGATATTTTTACAAATATTACATATATATCTCCCATTGCCATAAATTTTTTGGCTTAACCCATTTGGCCAAATAAGCCAAAATCTCTGTGCTTTAAAGTATTTGCAATAACTGAAAACTTAATACTTAAGGAAAATGCAGACATAAGCTCCAGAGTTTTTTTTTTGTCGCGCGATGCAAACTTCGAAGCACTTTTAGGGGGATGCCTCACAAGAGTGGAAAACTCTTTGCTGGTTATGAAAATTGTAAACTGGGGGATTGGCGATTCGTGTGGTGTTTATTCCGCACTCTGGTCGCAAATTTTTACCGCCGTTGATATGAGTAAAGCAATTTCAGAGCTAATTTGTGCTATGTGCCCTGGCGGCCAATGGTTAGCTTAAGGGACGGAGGAGGAGGAGGAGGAGGGGAGCTAAAAGGCGGAGAGGAAGGAAGCAGAGTTGCGTTAAGGTGGGGAGTAGGGGGTGGAGTGTGAGGAGCTGTGCAATGCATTTGATAAACTGTCGCTGGGAATGGCAACTTCACTTTGGGCATATTTAATGAAAATGTTGCCAAATGGTGGGCGAGCAATGTGCATGTGCATGTGTGTGTGTGTGTGTGTGTGTGTGTGGGGGGTAGGGGGTTGATTTTGACGTAACACTTTGGTTGCGATTTGACATGACAAATATGTGCATTGGCATGCAGGACAAACAGGCACGAGGGAGGCGGCAACTGCAGCACATGCACCACATGGAGCACACGATGATAATGAAGCGGCCCGGCAACATAATCATCATTATCGTTATCATTATCATTATCAGGATTGTCATAATAATGAGCATTAGGTACGGTGGTCGGCTGATTATCGTGTTTGAAGTGCGCCCATTTTGCATTTGCGCATTGCATGATTCAATAATGATTGAATTAATTGCGTTAATAACTGACACTAGCCCACAGTACGGCCGCAGGAGCACAGTCTGCTGTCAACCTGCAGACTGCAATCGTGCAATCGTGCAATCGTGCAACCTGCCAGCTGCCCCGTCATGCCCCGTCCTAACCTGTCCTGTCCTGTCTGGCCGGCTCAAAGGCGCTTTGTGCCACCATCTTGAGTGTGTTTGTGCGCGTGGCAAAGCCGTAGACAAACTCAGGCATACAAATCGAATTTGCTGCTAAGTAGCCGCAGTGTCCCTCCCCGAGACACACACAGAGAGAGGAGTCCTGTGACCCGAAATTACTGATTTTGATTTGCGCATTACGCATACGCCATGTGGGCATCGCCTGCTGCCAGCTTAACCCGTCCGTCCATTCTGTGCGTCTCGCTGCGCTTGTTGGCATTTGATTGATAACATACGATTAATAAATTATTGAACAGCCGAAAACACACTCGAGCCAAACTCCTCTCCTGCTCCGCGTGTTCGATTCGTGTTTGCAAAAAAGCATAAATCATTTATTGGCCAACTAATTTATAATAAATTGATGGACACTCTTCTCCGATTTGTCTATACAATAATTTGTTTATAGTTTTGTCCCGAACTCTCTGATGCATGTCCATTCTAATAACTGTAAACAGCAATATGCTTTTAATGTGTGTTGCAAAACAATCGCAAATTAATAATAAATTTCAGTTACATCACAATTTGTGCGCTTATTAAACTTGACTTAACTAAACTATACGCTAAATATTTATCATAATCTGACGGTAAATGCGAACAAGCTTTTATTTTGATATATGCGAATCTCCTCCTCATTTCTATTTCGCTCTAAAATAAAACCTGAACCGAAAAAACCGGCAGGTCGCTGGTTCAAATCTGTTTAGCTATCGCAAGCGCATGACAAAGGCGAAAATAATGTTAAACAGTTTTCTTGGAAAGGAATTTCGGTAAAAGCCCAATACAAATGTTGCTCTTATATTGAAGGAATGTCTTCTTTTTAATGTAAATCAAATATTTAATGAGTTATATATATATATATATATATACATATATACATAAGTATATGGATTTAATCCTTAAACTATGCTTTAAAATGAACATACTCTATTTTTTTATAGTGGGCAAAAATATAAAAGAAATTTAAAAAATTTAATTTAAGATAAAGACACACAAAAACAAAATTAAAATTAAAATATCAAAAAAAAAAATAAATATTAAATAAAATAAAAAATAAATAAATAAAGAACGATAAAATATAGATAAAAATTAAAACCAAGTTATGGTAAATAATTAAAATAATAAAATAAAAATAATTTAAAAATACATTAAATATAAATAATAATAAAATGACATTTAAAATAAGAAGTAAAAAATACAATACAACTAATATTAAAATAAAAAAACAAAATTAAAAATAAAAAGGTAAATAACTAATAAATTAATATTGAAAATCAAAATAATTAAATACACAAAAGCAGCTTCATTTATTGAAAAAGTGATATAAAAATAAAATAAGAGATAAAAAGACCATAAAAATTATTGAAATAAAATACACATCAGCAGCTTGATTTAAATTGAAATTAAAATAATTATTAAAGATAAAAATGCAATCAGCTAGATTAAATGGAAAAACATAATCAAAATGTTCACGCACTCTTTTCAATAAAATTTCCTTTGAATTTTCTTTTGAAATTTTCTTCGAATTTATACAGCTCATTTCTTTTTCTTTTATTTTCGTTTTTAGCTGAGTGTTATGACTGTCTTATACATATCCGTGCTTATGATTATTATTTTGCGCCCGCTTTTGTTTCATATGCATAAGTATAGCGAGTGTGTGGGTGTAGCTGTGTGTGGGTGTGTGCGAGTGTGTGAAACAAAAGTAAAGGGAAAAGCTCGCTCACGCGTTAGCTACAAGTATATTAAAAAGTCGGGCGGGGCTGGGGGGAAGTTCCGGAAAACTGGCAGACATCAACCTTTTGGCACCTTTGTCTTGCTGCCGCATCTGTTTCACACTTTTAATTTGACAGACACACACATACTCACTCACACACACACACCTGCCCTGTTAGACAAAGGCACAAAGTTTTGTTTGATTCCTTTTGTGTGTGCAGCCAGCGACAACGACAACAACAACAACATCAGACAAATAATTATCATTGATACAAAAGCATAATGCCTAGAACATACTATAGCATATGCACAACAAATACAAAATACTCAAAACATGCCTGCATATGTTTATAAACAAGTATATATATATATATATATATATATAGATATATATTTATGCAGATATATATGTTTGTATAGTATATACATTTGTCTGATTAAAATGTCGAGTCGCATCTTGATACAAATTTGAGAGCTTTAAGTGAAAAGTTTCGCAGAAGTTAAATTGGTATATTGTAAGAAGGGTATATTTTTAAGAAGAGTATATTGATTATGTGCACATATATGTTAGACGTAGAGAGCGGACCATGAAGTTCTTATATATATTCTTGAGTCATTAAGAGCTGGCCTCAGTCAGGGACTATAAGTGCTAGAAACTTTTAAGGCTAGGTCCACCTATAACTCCCCCAGCTCACGTTTATTTCAAATTATCGATAACTTGCATCGATAAGAATAGGACATCGGTAATAATCGTTATCGAAATAGAGTTTGAGCATATCTTAGAGCTTATCTAGGAGCTGAAGACATGAAATTTGCATGTTATATTGTAAAGATCGTAATAAGTACTTAAGTATTCGATTTAAGCGATGTATATATCGATATAATAATAATGTTTTTATCGAAAAGATGCAGTAAAATATTGAAATGACTTCTGGGCGATTTGTCGAAGTGATTGGATTGCTAAGAGTTGAAATAGAAATATAGAAAATATAGGAAAAGACTGCAGACTTTACAATATGTTGTTTTTTTCACAAAAAGTTGAGGACTGCCAAAGAATACAAATGACAGCATTGTAGTGTTGGAAAACGTACAAAGGAAAATTGTCATCCTTACAGTAAACAAGCCTTCATTTGTTATAATTTATAAATATATATTTTTTATTAACAAAAAGGAGATTATACTTGGTAATACAAAAATTGATAACTTTTTGATTTGAATCATTTACCTCTCGCTTGATAGTTCAACGCTCAGACGTCATATCACGCTTACATGACTGCGTTTTCTTTTATTTTTCACAGAAAAACTTTGACTAAAGTTTGCCTGAACTTGGCGCTGAAGTTTTCACCTAGCTGCGACCTAAAAGTTAGCTTCAGTAAAAAGTTCAGCTGTACGCCGACTAGCCATCAGTCAATCAGTCAGTCAGTCAGTCAGTCAGTCAATCAGTGAATCAGTCAATTGAAGCTTTCTCCGCCTCTTCAAATGGAGTTTTCTTTGGGTTAAGAAAATTGTTGAAACAGACGCTTAACTAGCCATGAAACCGCACACTTAAGCGCACACTTGAGTACAGCACAACAGCAACACACACACACACACTGACACACACACTTACACATACACGGCACACACTTTTAGGGATGCAGACAGTTGGCTGCCGGCTGGGCTGCTTTTGCTGGTCGCCCAGGCGAATGTGCCACAAATGTGCGCCCGCAAAGTATGCAATGGAAAATGTTGCCCGCTGGCAACTAGCTGGCTGGGCCCTTGCTTAAGTCTGTGTGTGTGTGTGTGTGTGTGTGTTGGTGTGTAATGTTGCTGGCACAGACAGTTTGCCTCAGCTGCTGCCGCAGCGTCTCGGGCGCATGCAAATGTCCTTGCAGCTTGCGGCTGCTGCTCTCTCTCTCTCTCTCTGTCTCTCCTTTGTGCAGCGGCGGCCAGTTATGCTGGCTGCCACTTTGCCGCTCACTTGACTTTTAGGGCTTGCAGCCTGCTGAGGCGCAACAAGTTGCAGCCAACCACACAAACAAAACAAAGGACAAACAAACAGAAAAACACAAAAATAAACGAAGAGAAAATTGAATGAAAAATCAGGGCAAAGGCCAAAGCTGGCGAGGCACAGACAAGTTGCCAGCTTTGTTTTTTGTGGGGCGCACACAAAATCACAGACAATAAAAATATATCCATGAAAACAGCATGTCAACACGCCCAAAACTCAAAGCGGCGTGGGCGTGTGGCAAGGTGGCTGCCACATTTGAAGCAAATGCCAAAAAGTAGCTGAGCAAAGCGCAAAGCCAAAAATGTTGGCAAAGTGCCCCAAAAGGTTGCAAGACAGTTGATGAGGGGCACGTTTGGGTGCTGGGGCATGCCTCTGTGTGTGGGTTTTTTTTTTTTTTGGGCCGGGCTGTGCGTCGTCTGCCACAGCAGTCTGTGTGGCAGGCACTCGTGCCTTGCCTTTTTTTTTTGCTAGGGGGTGGTTGCTGGCTTGTACTTGACCTTGAGCTAAAAGCCAAGGCGACGAAAGAGAGATAGAGAGAGAGCAAGAGAGAGAGAGTGAGACAACATGCAGCATACTTTTTGGGGTAACTGTGTGTGCCAGTGTGTGTGTGTGTGTGTGTGTGTGTGTAGCTTGTTGCTGCTGCTGCCACACACACACACATTTTGTGATTTTGCGTGTGTTTGTGCGACTGTAAGTTGTGCCAGGCTGGCAGAGCCACAACCACAGTCACAGCAGCTGCCACTTGCTGTCTGCTGATTTTCCCACCCCACCCATCTCCCCCCCTCTATTTTCAACTACTTAAACTTTTGGTCTCC
This sequence comes from Drosophila borealis, assembly GCA_035045885.1. Taxonomy (NCBI): domain Eukaryota; kingdom Metazoa; phylum Arthropoda; class Insecta; order Diptera; family Drosophilidae; genus Drosophila; species Drosophila borealis. The sequence goes on along the minus strand of JAWNOR010000164.1, from coordinate 1,995,962 downwards.
TTCTGTGCGGCTGCTGCTGCTGCTGCTGCGGCTGCTGTCTTCGCTTTGCTGCTGCCTTGGTAAAATCTGTTTGCGTTGATTTCGGCATATTTTTCAAATGTGTGTGCGTGCGTGCTTTAGTCGAGCCTATGCAACTTTTACGCAATGCAACAACAACAACAACTAAAACAACTACAACAACAGCAACTACAACAACTGACAGCTGCTGGCTTTTGTTGTTGCTTGTGCCACAATTATTTGTGGTTTCCGGGTTTTTGTGGTTTTACAGCAGAAGCGCAACATGTTGCCGGACCTTTGGCAAGCGCCATTGACACTAGAGATGGACACGTGCCGCGTTTGTGTAGCACGACCCGGCACGAGCACGACGAAAATAATAAAACACGCTTAACTAAAAATTGATATTAACTTATCTTATTTGAAGGAACTTTGACATGGAATTTCAGATGTGAACTAATGTGATATTAATTCGTTTTTATTGTTAGTTGAAATTTATTGTTAGTTGTAGTAGAAATTGAAACAAATATAATAATTTCTCAAAGTAGTTTTCGCTAGTCGCAGACCTTGGCTGAAATGCAGATTATTTCCATTTCCTAGGCTAAAGTCTGCGGAATTTTCAACTTATGCGGAATTTTCAACTTTTTAACAAAATTTAAGTAATATCCAAATATGATTTTATTGTTTAATACTTATTATCACAGTTCAATATCTATATTGCTCCCACTCTCTAATTTAATTTTTTATGCTCCACTTTGCTTGGAGAAACTCGAAAAATTCGTTTTTTAGGTCTTTAGCTAAGGCTTAGGAATTATTGTTTGGCTTTGAGTCGAAGTTTGTGTACAAGCGAATTCTTTGGAATCGAAAATAATGTATTCTATTTAACGTTGAAATCCATATTATTCATACTTGTGTGAATATATGTGTCTACAGTGTGCACTCATAATGAAGTATATAATAAGCAGGATCAAATATTTTTGTTTGCCATTTTTTCAGGCGTTTTTAATGCTAGCTTTTATATATGTATCTATATAAATGCAAAGGAAACGATCTCTAAAGTCGATCTACAGTAAAAACAGATATATTTATATGTACAGTATCTGTGTTTTTACTGTAGTCCGAGGGGTCGTGTCCTTTGTGCTCGTGAGGTTTGAAACATAGTTTGGCAGCGCGTGCCACGCTTTATGCCAGGGAGAAAACATGGTCCATGCTCTAGTTGACAACCACACACACACACACACACACACACACACACACACACACACACACACACACACACACACACACACACACACACACACACACACACACACACATACATTTGGCCACTTGTTGCGCTCGTCTGTTGTTTTTTATTTTGTGGCACAAACGCAAAATTTTAATTTGTTGATTTACTGCGACGACACTTCATTGACAACACACACACAGATACACACACACAAAGCTACACACACACACACACACACACACACGCACATTAAGCCATTGAATAGGCCATTTATTTAACTGTTAAAATATTTTGTTTCTTTTTTCACCCTTGACCCCGCCCGCTCGTGTTTTATGTTATGCATTTTTAATGTTTTTGTCCATTTGTCAATTTGGCAAACATAATTTGTTGCATGTTGCCTAGTTTTGTTGCACGCACAAACTTTATTAATATTTGTAATCCAATGCTTTTTGCGCATTTAGCTAATTGCTCGCGCAATTGCATCTTTTTTTAAACATATTTTTTTTTTTTTGTTTTTTGCTGAGCTGTGATTTTGCTGGCTTTGTTTTAAGGCAATTTATCACGGAATGTGGCAGATTTTAATGCAATTTGTTAAGCATTTTGAAGTGTAATTAATTGAAATTGTTTACTGATTTTGATTAAGTAAATTTTGTAAGTAATTCATTTGATAATCATTATTAGTTTATAATTTACGGCCTCTATTTGATAGATTTTTGGATGGAATTTATGTAGGAACTTAGCTAGCTGAGCGTTGAACTATCAAGCGGCGGAATGCTGGCTCAAATCTAACTAAAAATTTATATTTATTTATTTGATAATTATAATTAGTTTGTAATTTACGGCCTCTAATTGATGGAGTTGTTGATCAAATTAATGTAGGAGCTTAGCTAGCTGAGCGTTGAACTAGCAAGCGGCGGAACGCTGGCTCAAATCTATCTAAAAATTTCTGTATATTTATTTGATAATTATAATTAGTTTATCATTACGGTCCATTATTTGAGAGATTTTCGGATGAGCGTTGAACTAATAAGCGGCGGAATGCTGGTTCAAATCCAGTTTAAAATTGTTGCCAGATTTGAACCAGCGATCTGTTGCTTGTAAGTCCGACGCCTTATGGACTAAAATACAACAAAATACATTGACAGACTCTTAATAGACTTGGACTGTCAGTCAATTGGGCTAGACAGGTAAATCTTTGATTTCAGGTGCTTATATAATATATAAATCTATATAATGTGAACTCTGCTTTCTAAGCATATTATAATGACAATTTATTGTATATAGAAGCTATAGAGGGATAGAATAAATGCGCCAAATATGTGGCACTTAATTCTAATACAAGACTAACAATTGCTGAACCGTTAAGAAAGCAATTTAGAGAAAATGCAGGAAATCAACGCCAGGCTTAGCGGCCCACAACAACAGCAAACAAAACAGCAGCAACTAAATAAAACAACTAAAACATTTTTTGTTTTGCATTATAATAATAAAGTGGCAATGTCGCAAGTGTGGCAAGTGGCAAGCGGCAACTGGCAAGTGGCAAGTGGCATAAATTGCAGCCTCATTCAAGCGGCTTTGTGGCGGAAGTAGTCGCCGTGCAGTCGTAGGTAGGCCAAAGTGAATTGCGTAGAGGAGGCGACCCAAAGAAAGCGACGATTGCGGCCAGCAATTGCCAGCTTAAAAAACAGCCAACCCCAGCTCACTCCGCGCCTCTGATATTTAACTGCATATATAAGTAAAGAGTAGCATACACTTTATATATATACATATATATATGGATATATGTATATATGCATTGTATGTAACGCATGTAGATCTGTAATCAACGACCAACAACAACTGCGAAAGCGCCGGCCGAGGAAAGCAACTGGAAAGAGCAAGAAAAAAAAGACAAGTAGGAGTTCTCTTAAGGGAAGTGTGGCCGACGAAGAGATACCCTAGACCGAGCTTCGAGTTGTGATTATAAATATTCTAAATGTTCTTTCTTAAGATAGTTGGGCAGCTACATGCATAGCAGCCTGTGCTTCCTTTTCCTTTAGCCCTTCAGCAAGCAAAGCGTGTTCTCATGTAACTTCGGTTCTTATAGTCTGATCTTTATGAAATTTCCATGACATGTTTATAGCACCCACATGTGGGTATATACTTAAGCCCAAGGTTATATATCAAATTTTTCTTTAATATTAGGCAGGCACATGTGTGTATATAGCAAAGCTCAAGGTTATATATCAAATTTTTGAGTTTAAAGGAGGAAAGTAATTAAAAAATCCAAACATTCTGGACTTGTGTCTTCTGTTCAAATGTCTACATACCAAATTTGGTGTATCGAGCTCTTATTCATCGATATGGACTTTTATCGATTCCAGTAAAACGAAGCAATATATCGATAATTCAAAGTAAATTGCGCTCACTTGTAGACACTTATTAAATAGCCAAATAGTTTCAATTTCCACGTCGAGAAAAATTGTATGTTAAATGTTTAATTAATTGTTTAAATTCATTTTATTTATTATTATTTGTTTTAAGCCTCGTCTCTCGTTCGAAAAAATGAGTGTCAACCTATATATTTTATAGATATGAATAGAAAAATTAAAAGTTAATAACCCAATCAGAAAATATGCGCAGGCTATACGAAGAGCTGCGCTTAAATATTCAAGTCTCTTCAGCTCGAAAAGCTCCTTAGTTTCCTTGAAAGGCAGACAATCATGGGTACATGAGCTCAGTTATTGATGCTGATCAGGAATATATATGCTTAATGGGCCTGAAGAAGCTCACTTCAACCTTTTACAAACAGTTGAACAAAACGAGTATACCCTTTGTAAACATTTGTGCTGTTTGCAGGGTATAACAACAAAGCAACAAAAACTACAACAACATGTGTTATGTGCTCTGTTGCGGCAATAATCACTCGCAGTGTTGTTGTTGTTGTTCTTGTTGTTGTTTGTTGTTAGTTGTGCCACATATGAATGAATGCCTCCACATTGTTGTTGTTTTTGTTGCAGTTGTTGTTGTTGCTACACGCCACTATGTGTCGGCATTTAACTTCTCAACTTTTTTTTTCGCATTGTCCGTTTGACGTGGGCGTCGTTTGTGGAAAAGGGGGCGTGTGGGGGGGTGGCAGCTGGAGGAGCTGGACGCTCGCTTGGAAAAGCAAGTGCAGGAAACTACTTTGCATTTAATTGTCTGTAATGACGTGCAATATAAAATGTTAAAATCTAAAAATGTAAAAATCCCAACACACACACACACCCACACACACACACTCGCATACAACGGGAAACGTTGTCGACACAGATACAAGTGGAAAATGTTTTACAGTTTTCATTTTGCATCGGCCTTGCCCCAGCTTTGTGTGTGTGTGTGCACGAAAACGATGTGTTGATGTTTGATATGCATTAAAAGTCAGCTGCTTCATCATGTATGCAGAGATGTAAGATTGGCATTATGAGTTCTTCTTCTATTCAAATTATCTATATATAGCTAGAGGTTTAGTTATTGCTCGTACTTATGAGAAACTATCACTTAATCGTATATTGTTGAAAGTTACTTTCTTATTTTTCCTGTGGGATTGTGATGCCAATTCGGCAAACCCGATTTCAGGGAGAGAATTGCAAGAATAAGCGTAAGATTACTTTTTATATTTCTTACAAGGCGTAATCAGAATGGGCTTCCTTTTAGGATATTTTCTTAGCCAAAAGTCGACCCTTGATAAGCCGAGAAATATTTTTAGAATATTCCTCACATTTATTTTAAGCAATAAAATATTCTATCGATTATTAAAGGAATATTAAAATATTAAATATTAAAATTATGGTATTTTAAGCAGATATTAAGGAATTCTTTAAGAAGCAAATTTCTTTATAAAACCGTGTCCCCAAAAATCGTTGGATTTATTTTTGAATATTTATACTTCTAGGGATTCAAAAATATTTTGTAATATTTCAAGAAAAACTCGCATTATAAATTATAATTCATTTTAAACAAAAATGCAAAGAAATATTTAAAGAAATTTTCTGATAAAATTCTACATCATACTCAAAGGGATATGAAAATATTTGATAGCATTTTGAGCAAAGGAATACTTCAAGAAACTTTAAGAAATAATTTATTTTAAGTAGGTCAAGGCATTTAGAAATATTTTATAATATTAAGAGAACAAATTCCAATATGAATTTAAAATTACTTTTAGCATAAATGCCAAAAAATATCTTAAAACATTTTCTGGGAGAATTCCACAATCGATAATCAAAGGCAAAAAAAATATATTTTATGGTATTTTCAGTAAATGTTCCTCGAGGAACTTATAGAAATGTTTTATTTTAGAAGACAATTCCTTTAGAATAATAATTTATAGTAAGATTTCTGGCTCTAGGAATTTAAAAATATTTTACGTTTAATGCAACTAGTCAACTTGAAATTATAATTTATTTTTGCGAAAATTCCAAGAATTTGTCTGATATTTATTTTAAGTTATGAATTCTTTACCCGATAATGAAAGGCATATAAAAATGTTAAATGTTTTTTTAAGCAAATTTTTCTCGAGGAACTTTTTGTCGCTGCTGAGTTATTGCGCTTTCTTGTGCTGCAACCGGATTGTTTTTGTTTGTGTTATATTTGTATACCCTGAACCCATTGAAAATGGGTATACCTTTTTTACCCATTGTATTTGTGCAAATGTATGTAACAGCCAGAAGGAAGCATCCCCGACCCAATAAAGTATATATATCCTTGAACAGCATCAATAGCCGAGTCGATCTAGCAATGTCCGTCTTGCTGTCTGTCTGTCCGTCCGACCGTCCGTCCGTCCGTATGTACAAAAGCAAGGATCTTAGAACCTTTAAGAGCAAGAGACTAGAGAGCCCCGTTTCCAAGTAATCGATTAAAATCGATATCGAAATCTTTTTTTGGAGCAATTTCGGCACATAATATGAGCTAGAGTCACCAAACTTGACATGTAGCTTCTGGTATAGTATATATATATATATATCTAGCATTTTTTATTTTATACCTATCGCCTGTCGGAAGAAGAGGGTTCAGGGTATCCTCTAGTCGGGAGCTCCCGACTAGAACTTTTTACTTGTTTTTACTATAATGATTTGGAAAGTAGGTAAAATTGTTGTTGGAATATATACTAATAATAATTAAGATCAGTATTAATATAACTATATTTGAATATATTTCGGCCTAGAGGCAAAAAAAGATATAAAGATAAGAAAAATAACAATCGGAAATTGTTGAAATGATTTTAGACAGGACAAAGTGAACATGTTATAGAAGATGCTCAATCCAAAATCGTTCCAGTTTAGCCAAAGAAATAATATGAGATAGTCATGTAGCTTCTAGAATAGTGTATATATATATCAAGTATTTATCATTTTATATCCATCGCCCGTTGGAAGAAGAGGGTTCAGGGTATCCCCTAGTCGGGAGCTCCCGACTAGAACCTCTTACTTGTTTCTCTATGTTTGCGCCTAGAACAACTCGATTTTCATTTAACTGCTTTCTGTCAACTTCTTCAACAGTTGTTGCAGGGCTCAACTAAAAAGCATTGTGGCAGCGTTTTTTTTTTGCGTATGTGCCGCAGAGTTCTTGATGCAACTGTTGTGGCCGGGTTGGTTTTTTTTTTTTATTGTCGCTGAAGCCCTGGACTTATTAGCTGACAGACTTTAGTGTTTTGTCGCCGTTTGCAGAGTTTTGATTTATGCCTGGCAAATGGCTTTTTGTTGCGAGTGCTGCCTGGTAAAATGTGAAATGTACATTGATTGCTCCACATTTTCTAGCTGTTAATTATGGCAACAAATTATCGTAAATTAGCTTTGGATCTTGGGCCAGTAAAGTTGGAAATTTTATTAACTTTTCCAATTGTAAAAGGCTTCACTCGCCGCGTCAGTTTCAAACTGAACTCAATAAATAATGCACAGCCCGGCCCGTTACGCCCCCTTTTTACGTCCCATTCCGTAGAGCAGAACTCTAACCACAAGGCGTTACAAAATCGAAATCAAAACCTCGACGACCGTTCCCCGCCCCAGCCTGACTTTCTGAAGGGGGCTTACGTGCGCAATTGTGCGCTAAAACCAAACATGCATATTTTCACTTATTATTTTCATACATAGAAAGCAAGAAAAAACATGGCATTAACACGGCTGGGGTTGTACGCACTAAGGGATACCCAGGAAAGTGGGGAAGTTGCCTTGGCTATCTTGGCTGTCGTTTTGTACAGGGTATATAGACGGAAGTAAGGGTGATTTAGTCAAGTGCGAATTACTAGATGATACCCTTTATCTTGCCTAGGCAACATTGTTATTGAAATGTGTGTCTATACCAAAAATTAAAGCTGCTTTGATTGTTTTTGTGGGAAAAGTAGAGAAAGGCTCTTCAAATGGAAATGCCCTAAATGTATTTTCGATCTACAGAAGATATCCTGTATGTAGCTAGGGAACATACGCAAAAACTATCTATTTCATGGATTCTTAAATAACTTATCTCCTTATTGCCTGTAAGTCAGGCCTCTAATATGGCATTTAAATGTGTGTGCTTATAAAAATTATTAAAGCTGTATCTTTTGCTTTTCTTGTGCGGGAAGTTAGAGAAAAGGTTTTCAAATGTTTCTGATTCACATTTGATGAAAATATTAATAGCTCTACTAATCTCTAAGATATGTTTGAAAAAGAAATGCGTTGGAGTGCGATATTTCAGAAATTCGAAGGCTTGGATTGAGGTGTGCAGAAAGAAGCCTGAGCAATATATATGTGTATAAAAATTCATATGAATACCAACTACAGCCCACTTCTGTATAATAGTATACCCTACTCATGCTCATTTGCTAATGGGTAAAGGTTATAAAAATACATTGAGCCTTCTTCGCACAGGAAATCGACACACACACGCACACACACAACTGCACACAAAGTTACCGCCCCGGCCATGATGACTGCTCTGCTGGTCGATCTATTGAGCCGTGAATATGTTGGAATATATAATCAAGTGTAACGCAACACGCCCGTGCCATCCGTGGCCGAGAGCCACCCTAATGTGCGCGCCCTACGCAGCAGAGAGCAACTGCCTCTAGTCAAGGGCTGGGGATGACACCCTTTATACACTTGGCGGGCGCACATGACTGAGTCTCAAGTCGAGTCAATCACCGCCAGAGCGTCAGGCAACTGGGAACTGGTACTGGATAGCTGGTAGCCGGGTAGCCGGGTAGCCGGGTAACTGGGTAGCCCGTCGCACAAGGCACATCACTTGCTTCGTTTGACTCACAAGTGAATCATAATAATATTAAATTTGATTTTCAGTCGGCGCTGCGGTAGGCAAAAGGACTTTTCTTTCTGTGACGTCGTAGAAATTGCGCTGATTGCGCAAAAGTATCGATGACTTCTTCAACGCCCTGCTTTGTGGGCGTGTCTCGAGTGTGAGTGTACTTTTGAGCACTGAGTGCCTGTATTGGGCGTCGAGTTGCTGCTTAATCAAATTTCGATGCGAGCCAGAGAAAAATCTTCGACTTGGGCATACAAATAATGCAATTTCCCCCAGCAACTTTGTTGTTCAAATTTATATGTGTACATATATTTGTAAATAGCGGGTTATAGGTGTGGGAAATATTGACCTATGTCTATATAGAATATTTGAGGGTACCATTTTTAAAATGGTTTCGACCAAAAAACATCTGGGCTGATTTAGAATTGATCTAGAGGCCAAACCATGAACAAAGAGCCAAACCTCGTGAAAATCGGATGAGTTTTGGCCGAGTTATGGTGGTGGGAAGTTTTGACCCATGTCTATATATGAATCCTAGGGGTAAGACTTTGACATGAATTTCGACTCAAAAATGTGTGGTCAGATTTAAATGCCAGATAATTTTAGAGGGAAAACCATGAACAAAAAGTCAAACCTCGTGAAAATCGGTTGAGTTTTGGATGAGTTATGGGGATGGGAAATTTAGACCCATGTCAACATACGAATCCTAGGGCTAAGGTTGTGACATGAATTTCGACTCAAAAAAGTTTGTTCAGATTTAAATGCCAGATTATTTTAGAGGGAAAACTATGAACAGAGAGCCAAACCTCGTGAAAATCGGTTGCGATTTGACCGAGCTATGGGGTTGGGAAATTTTGACCCATGGGTATATATGAATCCTGGGGGTAAGACTTTGACATGAATTTCGACTCAAAAATGGGTGGTCAGATTTAAATGCCAGATTATTTTAGAGGGAAAACCATGAACATAGAGCAAAATTTCAGGAAAGTCTGATGAGTTTTGGCCGAGTTATGGGGTTGGGAAATTTTAACCAATGTCTATATACGAATCCTAGGGGTGAGATTTTGACATGAAATTTTGACTCAAAAATGTGAAGTCAGATTTAAATGCCAGATTATTTTAAAGCGAAAACCATGAACAAATAGCCAAATTTCGGGAAAATCGGATGAGTTTTGGCCGAGTTATAGGGTTGGGAAATTTTGACCCATGTCTATTTAGGATATTTGGGGGTAACATTTTTGCATGAATTTTGAACAAGACTAATGCTGCCTTTAAATAGTCGCTGGCTAAGCAGCGCCTCAGTCAGCACGAAATGTCGGGTCCGAACCACCTTGAAGAAAAATACAATATAATACGCGCGAAATAATTAAACAATTTCCACGTGCCATATGCATTTTTAGCATTCTTCCAAACGACGCCGGGTAATTTTTCCTCGTACATACATATATACTTTGGCAGCATACACAAAATCTTAAATAAATAAAACCAAACCAAAACAAAAAAAAAAAGAACGTTGGCGTCTGCATTTTTACGGTTACGTGGCGATGCATTTTATACGGCAGCCTTTTACGGCTGCGAGTGCGACTGCACCTGCCTCGAACTTGATGCCCCCGCCCCTGCCCCCGCCCCTGCCCCTGCCCCTGGCCGTGCCGCTGCACCACCAGGAGAGCAATGCAACCACCGCCAACACCACCCACATTGGTTGTAAATTTTATTGCAGACCAAGTCGCTGGCTGCTGCTGCTGCTACTGCTGCTGCTGCACATGGCTCTTGACTGGGCCTTGGCAACAATCTTGCCAACGTTAGTATTTTACGACTGTTTCTCTAGAGTTTATCTGGCACTCATGTGTGTGTGCCTGCGGGTGTGTGTGTGTGCGTGTGTAAATTATACAGTTTGTATAAAAACCTTTTCAAAATCTAATACAATAGTTATGAAAAACTGGCTATAAAGATGCCTGTCTATCAAATACTCTGTAAATAATGTGAAACAAAATAAAATTCATATGACATTTGCTACGTTTTCTTCGAACTTCGCTTCGCACCAGCAGCCAAAAAGTCGTTGGTTCAAATTTAGCCGCAATTCTTAATTATTTAAATATTTCGCCTTAAGCTTATTTTATTTTTGATTCAACAATTCCTAATTAAGAAATTAAATATTAAAATTTTGAAATTGAGTTCAATTTTGATGGGCAGACATTTCTTATATTAAGTGCCACGCTGTCGACTGTGTGTGCATATTTATTGCTGGCACTGTCTTCAGCGTCTTGTGCCTCGGTACTTGCATATATTCTGCCTTCCCCCCCTGCCCCCGGCCACGCCCTGCGCCCTAAAATCCGCAGTCGCGACATCGCCAACATTTGTCGTTGGCATTTGAAAATTTGATTATTTAGCGGATGTTTAATTGCACCTATTTAATTTTTCGCATGTGGTACACGCAGGGTAATTAGTATTCGTATGTTTTCATTTTCATTTTCATATGCATTTTGAACTGCAATTGTCATGTATTTAGCCTTTTATTTTATGTACTTTTTGTTTTTTTTTTTTTGTTTTAGTTATAGTTGTGTTTTTGTCTTTCTTGTTGCCGCCGCCGCCGCCGCAGCATCGGCAAAGTGCAACCACAACAGTTTGCTCGCTTGTGCGCTCAGCACCGGAGAATAACAATTAAACTAAATTTAAATTATATGTGTAATACTTGCTGCTGCTGCTGCTGTTGTCTGTTTGCCCGGCCGTCGCCCCAACTTCCCCTCGCCATGCTGCCATAATTATACTACATAAAACTATAGCGAGGAGGCGGCAATCGAGCCGCAACATTCGTCATCGTCATCATCATCAACATCGTTGCTAACCGAGTGTTGAGATATCTCTCTTGTTTTAATACCCTCTATCAATTTAATGCGACTAGCAAGGGTGTTATAGAGTTTCGAGAACGTTTGCAACAGTTGCAGTTGGGCGCATCTGCAAGCCCAGAGATAGCATAAGGCGTCTGTTTGTCCCATCTGTTTGTCTTTAAGTGCTCTAATATCTGAGGTAGACGCCTCAAATTTTCATGCAGATGATTGTTTTACATATGGATATGGCAAACTCCATGCGAGAATTGGCCGTTCTAAAATAGATCTTTGCAGCAGATACGTCTTCTTAATAGCCTGAGAATCGCATAGAACGGCAATATATGATTTTATATGATATATTTATATTTTTTATATGATTTTTTATTTATTGTATACAAAGCTGCCCATGTCTAATAAACTTCCACTGCCAGTAACTGTCTCTACCTAAGTAAGTATTACTTATCAGTTGCTCTCCCTGTATCAGTCGTTATCCCTATCTCTTTCTCTCTCTCTCACTCTTTCGCTCTAACTCTTCCTCCAGAGAGAAGGGAGAGCTTCCCATTTTCACTCTCCTTGGCTTTTTCTTATGAAAATTACATTTAACACTCACTAAGTGCTACTTGATTTCGTGAGAATCGCAAAGAAGGGCGAATCGAATGCTTTTGTGTGAATAAAAGGCCTGAAAACAAGGCATCTGCTGGTCGTTCACTCTTGACTAGCGCGCTCTTAAATGTTGCTGCTGTTGCTGTTGCAGTTGCAGTTATTGTTGCTGTTGCATATTTATTTATTATTATTTTTGTAATGCGTTGCTTTGCCGCTTGGTTCGTTCGTTCGTTCGCCCGTTCGGTCTTTTGTTGTCTTTTTATTGTTGCATTATAATTTCTACTTAGCAAAACTGAGGATGTGATGCAACTGCTGCTGCTGCCAGTTGCTGCTGCTTTAATTTCATTACAATTTTTTGCTGCTGCTGCTGCTGTTGTAGTTATTTCTCAAATAAATCGCACACATTTTGTATGCAATTATTTTTTTGCGCTGACAAAAGGCCCCGTAAGTCAATGCAAAGAAAAGCTGTTATTGTTGTTGAGAAAAGTCATTTGCATTATGCAGCGCGCCGGAAATTGTTATTAGTAGCTAGTAGTATTTTTTTTTTGTACAATTTGTTTTTTTTTTTTTTTTAATTTTTGGCTCAGCTGCCATGAACTGGACTTTTAAATGCTGCCTTTGACTTGGCATTTTATTTTTTTTTACATGAAATTTATTTATATGCAAATGTAATTTATTTGCGCTGAAAACTAAACAATAAAATGTGCCAGCTTTTTTTTCACATGTGATTAAAATCGCCGCAGTATTCGCAATGCATATAGATAGATATATTTATGCATATATATATATTTTATATTTATACAATTTATACTTTGTGTTTTATTGTTGTTTCATTTATATTTATGCAAATTATGCTGGCAACTTAATGACACTTAATTGCGCGCTTCCTGCGGCGAGCGCGGCCCGTGCACAAACATTTGACTTGTATGCAACAATATCAAAGTTTATCGCCAGCTAACGCCACTTTGTCACATGACACACGGCCCAAACGGGCGTTAACAAAACTTTAAATAAACTGCCAGCATAAAAATCTATGCGACAGCTCAGCCCAACTGAGTTGGCCAAGTTGCGCCCAACCATGGCGTCATGAAGTTCGCGGCTCAGAATTAACCAGCCAAGAGCGCCACCCAGGCAGCCAGCCAGCCAGGCAAGCCACGAGCCGTTGCAAAAAGTGGCTAAAGTAAAAAGCTGTGAACAAAGCTTTAACTTTACAGCTTTCAACTAAATTAATTTACTTTTATGGCCGAGGACAACGTGCTCGTGTATATGAGCGCATTGTTGCCTGGGCCCTGGCTAGCAGACCGCCCGCCCGCCCGGCCAAGCATTGTTAACCAAACACTCTACATGTGGGCTTAGTTCATTTGTTAACGGCTTTAGTTACTGTTCAAGTGAATAGAATAGTTTTTAAGTAAGCGGATCAGCAGGCAATTATATTACAACTAGATGAAATTGAAAGGCGGCAACGGGGGTTAAAGGTTGTGAGAACTTTAGAAAATGAAGTCCTAAGCTTTTGGAAATTTTTTATGTTTTTTTTTCTTTGTGCATAGTAACAATTGAGTTAAACATGTATACAAATTGAAAGTTTTTGCTGAAGTTGAACTGGCGACTTCTCGCTGTTGGTTCGACGCTCAGACTTTGTAGCCTCACAAGCTTCTGACGTCATGCTTGCAAAGCACATTTATGGCTGAGTTGGCTGTGAGTCCAATTTAAGTTGCCTTAAGCCAGATTTCTAGTTCCTAAATAAAAGAAGGAACTTCTTTGCACTTAAAGAAAGTGTTTTTTCTTATATTCAAGAGGATTTACGCTTAAAGTTTAAATGTTTTGAGCAAGGTTTTTCAGTATCTTAACAATTAGGTTGCCGGTTCAACTCTCTGCCTAGTTTGCGTCTCAGCAACCCGTGCTGTATAAAACTTAAACTTATTGCTAGGGTATTTCAACTTCTTGTTGTTAAACTATTTTCATATATATATATATTTTGTTTTACCCTCTTCTTTCTGTTTTTTATTGGGGCTTTCCAGCGTTTGCGGGCCAGTTTAGTTATATTTCTTGTTTGCTTTACACAAATTGTTATAAATGAAATACAATTAAATGTGCTGGTTCCGTCGATGGCAGTGAGTAATGCAGATTACGTATACGCCGCGTGGAGCCAAATCAATGGAGCAGCTGCTGCTGCTGCCGCGGTGAGGCGGCGGGACGGGCCACAACTAATTCAAGCCCGCAATAAGTCAGTGCAAACAAATGTTGACCACGGCCCAGCCGCAAAGTGTCCGCAGAGCTGACGACCCACAACAACAACAACAACTACAACAACAAAAACAATGGAAGAAGCAGCTAAGTGCGAACTGCAAGGAGTGACTCCCATTTTTATTATTTACTAAATTGGCGACAAATGCAAAGAGTAAAAAACAAAAATAGAAAAGAAATCCCAACAAAAAACGAGTCCATTTAACTGGAGTTTTTCCCGAGCAGACCGCGTTTTTGCGGTTGCCCTGTGCCTGTGTCTGTGTGTGTGTGTTTGTGTGTGCCAATAAATACAAGCATAATAAAAAATGCTAAGGAAATTGCAGAGTAAAGCAAATAAAATTAATTGAATTCCAATCAACTAGAAATGCAACCAGCCAACAACAACAACAACAGCGGGACGACAACGGGAACAAAGCCAATGCAAAGGTGACCAAAGCAAAAATATTAAATTGTAAAAAGCGCCAACTCTGGCAGCAGCGACAAAAACAACGAGAAAGTCCGTTCGCCGAAGATTTAATACCCTTGCAGACATTTGTATTAAGGCTGCGCAGATATGTTTGAAAAGCGAAGATCGTAAAAGCTGAGCTTGATGCAAATCTCTGGGAAAAAAGAGAATATTTTGCGATACAAAAACTAATTTTTCGGCTGATTCGTTCTATAGAAGAAAATCCTTTCGATTAAGATAAGATAAGATAAGATAAGATTAGATTAAAAACTGAGAGACTAGTTTGCATATTTTCTTTAATGCGTTATATTGCAACTTGGTACCAAGTTTTAATACCCTCTAAAAAGGGCATAAAAATGCAATTTAATTGTGAAGCTAAACTCGGCGGGAACAAAATCTCGATAGGTCGACACCAAGCAAAGCGTTCAAATGACCAAATAAGTAAAATGGGCACACGATAATTGTAAGCTCAAGAAATACGCATTGTTCAGAGTTTTGGAATGGCTTTAAAATAATAATAATAATAATAATTAAATAATTAGTAAATTATGCGAGTTTTCGATCCCTAAACTTCGTAAAAAATGTGACAAAACAAAAAAAATTTATATCATTATTTTTCAACACTTTATTTTTAAATTTCTAATCATTTAATTATTATTATATAAATATACTTTTTTTATATTAAATAGTCTTTTTTTAAACTTTCATCGTTTGGAACGTATTGGAATAAAAAAAATTTAATTAAATTAAATTTTAAAATGTATTGAAAATTGGATTTTCCAGACATTTTAATTTTCTTTTAAATTGGAATTAGTTTTAGAGCTGTAATATTTCAATTCCCAAGCTAACTATAAAGCAGCTGTCGCTTGTAAATAGTAAAATATATCGCCTGTCTATCCTCTGAGTACCCCTACAACTTAATATAGGGTATCTGGTAGTGCAGCATTCGTAAGCAACTCAAAGCGTAGTTGCTTATTATAATGTAATTTTATGATTTCGTCGCCATTTTCTTGCTAAATTATAGCATAAATAGAAATAGAAAAAAAATTATAATAGAAACGGGACAAGCCAAGACGCAAGGGAGCTGCAGAGGGTACTGCAGGGCGTGTGAAGGGGACGGTGGACGAGGGGAGGGGGGTATAGGGGGCAGAGGGTGTTGGGCAACGCGCAGTCAATTTGCATAAAACCGATCGATATTTTTGATTACATTTACAATACATAGAAAAAGAGACAGTGTACCGGTTTCTAGTCGAGGTCGCTTCGATTCAATGGGGAAGGGGGGGGGGGGGGGTCGCGAGGGGGCACAAGCACTAAATATATATAATTTTGTCATTTAAATTGCCCGACGTCGCCTTCGTCGTTGTTGTTGCTGGCTTTCGTCGTCTACTTTAGATTTAAAATGCGCTTAAATTCAAAATAAATATAATTATGAGTACCTACAGTAGAATGTAAAATTAAAGGACAAAGCTGACGGCATATTAATTATTATACAAGACACAATTTATGAGGGCGTGGCTCGCACAAAATTATACAAAAAGATGGGGAAAAAAAAGCGCCATTCGCCGGATGTCGTCTCATTTAATATTATAAAAATAAATTATAATTTGATCCTTGTGCGCAAGAGTCAACGCCACGAACTGCGGAAAGGACACACGCCCAAGGCTCAACACGACGAATGTCAATAGAATGCGTGGCACGAAAAACCCCAAAAAGAAAATTAGGTCCCATAGTAAATTAATCTACCCAAACTTTCGAAAGTCGGTTAAAACAAAACCGATTTCCACACGAAATTACTTAGTTATTATTTGTTAGATGGAAAAAAATGTATTTATTTTGTTTTTGAATTTTTCCCAAAAAGTTCTTTAATAATTAATACGTATAGTTCCTTAAGAATATAAAGTCCCTTGATAATTGTTACATGGCTTTGTCATAACTTAGCTTAGACTTAGCCGATTATCATGGTGGATATCATTTTGTTCAGGGCTTATCCCCTTGATTCTGATTTGTCACAAAATGTATTTTTTTTCTTTAAATTTAAATGCTCGTTTCTTTGACTAAACTGGAACGATTTAGGATTGAGCAGCTTCTATAACATGTTCACTTTGTCCTGTCTAAAATCATTTCAACAATTTCCGATTGTTATTTTTCTTATCTTTATATCTTTTTTTGCCTCTAGGCCGAAATATATTCAAATATAGTTATATTAATACTGATCTTAATTATTATTAGTATATATTCCAACAACAATTTTACCTACTTTCCAAATCATTATAGTAAAAACAAGTAAAAAGTTCTAGTCGGGAGCTCCCGACTAGGGGATACCCTGAACCCTCTTCTTCCGACAGGCGATAGGTATAAAATAAAAAATTCTATATATATATATATATATATATATATATATATATATATATATATATATATATATATATATATATATATATACTATACAAGAAGCTACATGTCAAGTTTGATGACTCTGGCTCATACTATTTACCGAAGTTACCAAAAAAAAACAGGATTTCGACATCGATTTGTATCGATTACTTCGAAACAGGGCAATTTATCGAATATCGGAAACAAACTCGATCTGCGCGTGGAGTACGAGGACCTACAGCTAAAAGTTCAAGTCTCTAGCTCTTATAGGTTCTGAGATCCTTGCGTTCATACAAACGGACAGACGAACGGACGGACGGACGGACAGACGGACAGACAGACGGACATGGCTAGATCGACTCGGCTATTGATGCTGATCAAGAATATATATACTTTTTGGGGTCGGAGATGCTTTCTTCTGACTGTTACATACATTTGCACAAATACATAATACCCTTTTTACCCATTTTTAATGGGTATAGGGTATAAAAATAATAATTATCATAGCTGTGAAAATTGGTTTGATAGCCTCTTCAGTTGTTTCTGTCATAAGTTATTCCAAATATAAATTAAAATTTTAGGTTGTCAACAATTATAGCTAATTTCAATAAACTTCATTTCAGACAATCTCAATTATGCCAAAACTTAGTACATTTTTATAATAGATGCCATTTTGGCCAATGTTTCAACCCCTGCAGCTGCATCTTTTTATGCCCTTGTACATTCTATTCTATTTTACATATCTGCACAGCCGTAAGATATTCTAACTTTCTCATATTTCTGAAATCGAGCTATGGATTTTGAAGGGATTTTATTTTCATATATGTTTTGTTACGTTATTGTTGAGGCTCTGGATAGAGGCAAAGTGCGTGTTGTGTGTGTGCCACAATTGTATCTATAAATGTACATCAAATGTGTGTGTGTTTGCGTGTGTGTGCGTATAATTATACATATTTGTGTTTCCAATTACGTTCGGTGCAGCGAAACAATTTTAAAAATTCAATATAATGAAATTTACTTAATTGTATAACACACGTAATTAATTCACTTTGTATGCTAATTCGTGCCTAAGTGGCGTATTAAACTTTAAAATGTCTTCAATATTTATGTGCCGTGCACGTGTCGATTATTACACGCAACTGTGTGCGTGTGTGTATGTGTGTGTATCTCTGTGTGTGTGTGTGTGTGTGTGTGTGTGTGTGTGTGTGTGTGTGTGTGTGTGTGTGTGTGTGTGTGTGTGTGTGTGTGTGTGTGTGTGTGTGTGTGTGTGTGTGTGTGTGTGTGTGTGTGTGTGTGTGTGTGTGTGCTTATTGGAGTGTGTGCAAGTTCAATTTAATGTTAATTTTGGCACACATTACTTAGGGGTGATTATGCAATGTAAGAAATGCCATTGTTTCTTATAATTATGTGAAATAATTCCAACGATTAATTGAATCAATAAAGCTGCAAAACATTTGAGCCAACTGTAAATGATAATGATATGTGATGATAAGATTCTAGTTAAATGCTGATTAAATGACAGCTTAACTTTACAATTTCTAATCATTTGCAATTATCGCATGCACACCTGCCCACACGTTGCCTCAATTGTATATAAGCTTTAAAGAGTATCTATTTAATTATTTAACTTACTGATTGACTGGTTGACTGATTGACTGGCTGACAGACTGATTGACTGATGAACAACGCACAGCCCAACGAATATTTTCTCCCATTTTCATAATATCATTAGAAATTTATTTTGGGCATTGGGCTTTTCGACATAGCTCAGGAACTTTAGGAACTAAACCAAACCAAACTTGAGATGAAGGTGCTTTTTTAGTATATAAAGATACCTTTTTGGATAACTCATCATATCCCTAGAATTGGGATAGGAAACCTCATTTTTATACCCTGAACCTAAAAAAGGTATAATGTATTTGTGCAAATGTATGTAACAGGCAAAAGGAAGCAGCTCCGAACCCATAAAGTATATATATTCTTGATCAGCATCTACAGCTGAGCCGATCTAGCCAAGTCCGTCCGTCTGTCCGTAAGTATGATCGCAAGGATCTCAGAACCTATAAGAGCTAGAGACTTGAAATTTGAGCTGTAGGTCCTCCTACTCCTCGCGCAGATAGAGTTTGTTTCCGATATTCGATAACTTGCCCCGTTTCCAAGTAATCGATAAAATCGATATCGAAATCCTGTTTTTTGAGCAATTTCGGCAAATAATATGAGCCAGAGTCATCAAACTTGACATGTAGCTTCTAGTATAGTATATATACATATATATCAAGTATCTTTAATTTTAAAGTTATCGCCAACTGCCCGCTATCACCACATAGCTAAAAATCAATTAAAATTCTAAGCCACAATTGAAATGCAATTGACTTTTTGATATTACACGAATGTTCTATAGTACAAAAAGATGTAGAAAATTTCATCAAGATCGCGTAAGAAACCCAGAAGTTATTAAATAAAACATGTTTTAGCTTTCCTCGTATCAGCGACAGCAAGCGCAAGTTCCAAGAATTTCTGTATGCATTTACATACACACATTCATGCACATTCATCACATTTGAATGCTATCAACAGCATTGCAACTGCGATTATATTGTTTTCAGTGCTGATATTTTCTTTTTTTTTCCCCCTATTTTTTCTCATTGAGACTCAGTTATTGGCGTGGCTGTTGGGGAGAGGCGTCGGCAAGTAGTGCGGTTTGCTGCGAGTTCGAACCTTGCCAAATTTCTCAATTTGTCGTTTTACAACTATCAAATTGGTTTACCAAATCGAAATCTGAATATTTTCAAACAAATTATTGTAAATTTTAAAATAAAAAATTTGTTTAATTTGGAATTTAAACTTATTTTTAACAAACTGATAAAACTACAGAGCAGACTTAAAAAAAAAGAAACTGCTCTAACTAAAACTATTTTTGAATGCAAAACTCTCTTTGAAATATGATTTGTTCGCTTTTAATATATTTGTATAGAGGAATATGTTATAAATTGAATATTTTATATTTATATTATCTGACGCGTTGTCCGTATCTTAGCAGACATTTTCCAAATGGGGTACATTGTTCTTGATAAAACATTTAGGATCGCAGCAATAGGTGAGAGCTTTGCTCCATTCATTGTTTAGCACTATGGTGGAAGGACATAAAACCTGCTGGCAGTGTTATCAATATTGTTGTAGGTGAGAATAGCGATGTGAATGGGGAGGGGAGTGGCGACAACGTCTTTAACAATCTTGAATAGCCATTTAGCCATGGGTACGGGATTACTATTTGTGCCTTCTAGATAAATCGCTGTCGGAACTCGACTGCTGTCTGGTAGCTGCAGTACGCCCAATCCTCCAGTGCACACTTGCAGCTCTCGATAAGGGTCCATGTTAGCCTCTTTGCGTACCCAGTTCTCGATGGTTATCCAGTTGCCACGATTGATACCTGCCTCGATACTGAGCCACCAGATTGATGTACTTAAATTTCGCAGACATATGTTCCCCAAGATTAAAATCAGCTGAGGGGCCTAGATGGCCACGATCAAATACCATGTCTGTATTTTTTTTAATAAATTGCTGTTGTTGTCCCAGCAGAGCCACGAAGCGCGAATATATGTATGTTCTTGGCCTCGAAAGAGGCGGCCAGTTTGCCGGAAATCACGCGATCTGTGGTAAAGCCCTGTGAAGGACGAGAAATGCCTGCAAGAATGGTAAAGATCTCAGATGTAACTGCATAGGGCGTTCACTATTTCAACCTACTCAGCTTGTTTGGATAAACAGAATGTTTGACGAAATGCACTGTTAATTTTCCAACATCATAACAACTTCTGTATAGCTCCAGAAACTGTTTGCGTCAACTAGCGCAAAAACTGTAAATATTTGATTGTATTTTATATAAGTTTCAACTAATCAACTTGAAACTGAACATTAATGAATTGTTGAACTCACGTAGTAGTAGGTATAAGCCAAGCGTCTTGTCCATCTTACGAACTTGCAACAACTGAATCGAAAGAAGACGCGAAAAAATAAAACGAACTCTGTAGATAAAGAGTTGAGTACAAAAGCTCAATGTTTATTCCTGGAAAACAAAAAAACGCGCGCAGTTACAACAATCTGCACATATTCTCTCGCTAAGCTCAATGCGATAACATTCTGTTATGTTATTTTATACCCTGTACTCACTGCTAATGCATTAAGTAAGGTTTCTGTAAAACAAAAGCAGAGTCGATCTAGTCTGTTTTTTTTATGAATGGAGAAACATTTAAATGGAGTCTTGGCGCTGAATGCAGGCTAACTCCGAGTCGGTTACTCTTACTTGTTGTTCGATGGAAATGCGAAAGTACAAAAGTACGCCAGATGTCAGCAGCTACTATATATGTATATCGTTAATCGTTTATATATATATATATATATATTATATAGAATGCAGTCATGTTCATGTCGCGGACTGGCCGGCCACCATATCTATTGAAAGTAAACACAATTCAAGCGCCGTAAAACAGTAAAATTTACAGCTGAACTACTCAAGTCTGAAGCGCAATAAAATATTTGCGTTTTTGCCAACTGCACACACACACACACACAACCCTACCTCTTTCCACCTCCTGCCCCATCGACCCTGCTGCACATGAGCAGCACTGACATTTTAAGGACTCTTGGCCACCTTCTGGCAGACAAGCCCAGGCCCAGGCCAGGCCCAGGCCCAAGTCCAAGTCCAAGTCGCGTAGCTATGACTCAGGCCTGGTCCGTTTCCGTTCGGGGGCGCGCCCTGCCGCCCCAGCCCCCAGCCCCCGCCTGCTTGTCAGCCAGTTTACAATGTAAACGCGAAAATGCGACAGCAGTGCATAAAAATCCTTGGCCCTAGCCTCTGGTCTCACTGGCAGGACATGGCTCGGCTTGCGAGTCGCGGCTCTCTCTTGGCCATTGGCAATGGCGATTTTTATGCGTTTAAACATTTTCATTACAAAAATTGCATTGGCGGACTTGCTGGCGGGGGCAAGTGTTTCGTTGTCATTAAATCTGCAGCGATAAAATCAATTTATGTCAATTTCCACTTTTGATTATACAACCACCACCACCCACACACACACACACACACACACACACACACACACACACACACACACACACACACACACACACACACACACACACACACACACACACCACCCAAACCAAAGAAGGCAGCCAGTGTCATTGCTTTTTAATTAAAAGTGAAAAGCTTGAGTGTCCAAACAAAACATTGTCCAGATGCAACAAGAGCAGACACAAAGCAACCACCACCCTCCGCCCTCAGCCCCGCCTTAACAATCCCCAGTCCACCTATCTCCGTCCAAGACCTTGGCTGCCCTCATATTTCATCAATTTATGCAATTTATAAAATAAATATAAAAAGCGAAACGCGAAATGTGAAATGCGAACGAAAACGCGAACGCTAACGCAAACGCCGGGCCAGGCTTGACACACACACACACACAAACACACCGAAAAAAATTATAGCAAGGAATTTATTAATAATGCAAATACATAAAAACACAGAAATCAACCCCTGATTATACAGATACGAGTATATACCACAGAGCCCAAAAGCAGCTACCACCGCGCTGTACTCATAATGCCGAGTCCTGCCTGCCTGACTGCCTGCCTGGCTTAATTTATTATTTAAATATGAAAAAAAAAAAAAATAAATGACGACGAAATATATGAAAATAAAATAAAAATAAGTTCGACTTTATGCAACGAAGCTAAAATACCCTTCACAAATAATTCAAATGTCAAAGGTGACAAAAGAGAGAGAACTACAAAGTTGACCGACTGATTGGTGAGCCTGCGAGGCTTAGCTGACTCAGCGTCGAACTAGCAATCAGCAAGTCGCTGGTTCAAATAAAATCTCTTAAGTTGAATTTTGAAGGGAATGAGCTTCGAACTAGCAAGCGGCAAGTCACCGGTTCAATTCAAATGTCAATGCCAATTTGTTAAATGTCTGAGCTTCGAACTAGCAAGCGGCAAGTCGCCGGTTGGATGCAATTTTCAAGTTTGGCAAGTTGCTAGTTCGATTGTACTTTCAATTATGATTTGTTTGTTAAGTGATTGAGCGTCGAACTAACAAGCAGCAAGTTGCCGGTTCAATTTCAACTAAAATGCAGGAAATCGTCTACCATAATTATGTTAGCCCAAAGAAATCGATGTAATCGGATTCAATATATGTTACATATATATCAACAACCAATCTAACTACGCTCGACAAGATATTTCCATTAAAATATCACAAGATCTTACAGAAAGGGTATCAAAGCAAATTATATTTAACTCCCAAAATTCGACCCCGAATCAACATAACGCCTAACAATGAAACCGTTTGGCAATGTTGGCAACATCTAATATTAATACTTATACTATGTTATATAAATATAATATAATGCTGGACGGGGAAATTTGGTCTGGGATTGGCCACAAAACTGCGCGGCAAATATTCAATAATTTATAATTTAAATAATACCCACTAAAAAATATGGCCTAGGACAAAGCAGTTGGGTTCAGCTGAGGCCACAGAAGGGGCGAGACAGAGTGGAGGGAAGGGAAGGGGCGGGATGGCAGAGAGCCGCAAGGTGAACTATGCAGCGAGTATTTGAATTTGAATATTAAACACGCAGACGAAGACGTCGCAGTCGCCGTCGCAGTCGCCATCAACAGCGCTGTCGATGCCAGCGTCGCCGCCTTTTATAATTTTTCATTAAACTTGGCAATAAAAGTTTTCTGCGTTTTCCCCATGCGGGCGAGACGCAGCCAAAAGAAAACGTGGCGCGAAGAAAAAAATTGTATATATACATATATATACATTTATATATATATATAGCGTATATAATAAATGACATTATGGCATATTTATGACTGGTAATAATTTATATGCAGCCAGTTGCGAAACATTCTTCTTTTTTTTGCTCTGCCCAAAATGGGCAGACGAGCTAAAGAAATTTAATTTTAGCACACACTGTAGAAGCCACTCGATATAAATTATTTTAGATACAAGTAAATGCAAATGCAAAGGCTTCTCATGTGTCCAGCTACTAATCCGAGGGTTGCAGGGCGCACAAAAAGAAAAATCTCACAGTTGGCTGAGGGTTTTTCGCAAAAAAAAATTTAAATAATTATCATAATGCTAAGCAAAGAAAGGCCAGAATATGAGTATTATATTTCTATATTATTTATTCACATTTTCTTTAACTGCGTTTTTTATTTGTTAATCTATCCTGGGATTATAAAGCAATTACTTAGAAAATAAAATTAGATACAATTATTACTTAAAAGAATTGTTTAAGTTCGAACAATATGTATAACATTATAGTTTTTTAGCTTAATTTTCGAGTTTATGTGAAATATTTTTAAACGACGAGTGTATCCCCTACTAAGAGTTCAAGAGCCAAGATTATTTTTATGATTGTCTAAGCTTTTTATATCTATATATACTTTTTATTGACTTTCTTGTTATGTTTTTTTACCCTTGCAGAGGGTATTATAATTTTCTCGTGAAATGTGTAACGCATAGAAGGAGACAGTTTTAAAGCTATCTTTATGAAACTTTCCCTCTTTCTGTTGCACGCAGTTCATATGTCAAAACCAGCTGGATCGGACCACTATATCATATAGCTGTCATAGGAACGATCGGTCGAAAAGTAGGTTTTTGTATGAAAAGCATTTCTGTTTATAAAGATATCTTGACCAAACTCGGCAATTATTAGTTTTACTGTGCTCCCCATATATTTGCAAAATCCTATTAAGATCAAACAACTATATCATATTGCTGTCATGGGAACGATCGGTCGAAAATAAAGTTGTTGTATGGAAAACTGTTTTGTTTTTTAAGATATCTTGACCAAACTCGGCAATTATTAGTTTTAATGTGCTCCCGATATATTTGCAAAATCCTACAAAGATCGGACCACTATATCATATATGTAGCTGCCATAGGAACGATCGGTCGAAAATTAAGTTGTTGTATGGAAAACTGTTTTGTTTTTCAAGACATTTTAACCATACGCGGTTAATTAACTGTCATTAACTATTTTCCCTGTGCTTCTTAGATACGGGCAAAGCACTATGAGCATTATGAAAAGGTTGGGTGGTCTGCAAGGGTATTAAATCTTCGGCGTGCCGAAGATAGCCCTTCCTTCGTTAAATTTATCCTGATTATAATATTTGTTTTATTAAAGAATATATAAATGAAGCTCTCTAATGTATCGTTAATTTTGTTAAGTTACTTTACTTATATTTTAATAAAAAATATGATTCCGCAAGTTATATTTTATAAAAATTCTTTGTCCTGTCGCACAAACTATGAGGCAAACATATGAAAGTTGGCTTTTTAATCGTGTGGCTTATCGTTCTCTTAATATTTTATAGTATTTATTTTGCTTTTTATATTTTTCTGTACAATTTATATAAATGCCTTGTTGCCTGCCCGGTCACATTTATAACTGTGTTTGTCTGTATTTAAATGCAAACATCAAATTTATGTCAAATGTCTGTTTGACACGAAATATTTAAGCCAAATGCCCGCCGCCAGCTCAGCCAGACAGAGCAAATACAATATTAAATACAAACACAAAAATAAAAAAGAGGAAAAACGGAAAAAAGTAAATAAAAATGGACTTTGAAGGAAAATGCGGCACAAAGCGAGGAACTGCAATCTACTCGTGAATATAAATAATGATACAGCGCCGTGTCGCATGTTTAATAATTTATTGTAATTTGTGGAAAGCAATGAATAGAACAACAACAACAAAATATATCACAAAAATATAAAAAACCTTTAACAGTAAATGAAGTCTTCCACTTGTCGGGCTGCACTTAAAATACCCAGCGTTTATTTGAGTTGCACGGGTATATGTGACGTGCACAGGGAGACATGTCTTACTATTTAATTAGGAGGTCAGTTAAGCCATATCCTTAAAGTTAATATCTACGAAATCAGTAAGCGACTGGATCTAGTCAAATCGTAACCAGAAACTACCAAAACAAGATTTAAGAAATTTTAATACCCTGTATTTATTGGGGATGTATGTAACACATGTATGCTAAGGCTTTGCCAGTATATGTAACAGGCAGGAAAATAATTGTAGAGTAAATTTAAAAGATCCGTCAATCAATATCTAAAAGAGGTCGGTGAAGTCCTTCAGAACTCGGGATTTATGGCAGCTGCATTAAATAAACTTAGATACGAACTAGGTATGTTAAGGTTTAGGTAGATCTTGTAAGGATCGATCTATATCTGTCAGATCCATCTAGTCCATCGGAACTCAGGGGCTAGGAGAGCTTGAGTTAAAAAATGTAAATACCCTGTTCAATTAGGGATGTATACAAAAAGAGTATATTAGTGCTTTGTTAGTGTATGTAACAGGCCGATATGTACTTATTACAAGACCGTCAATCTATATATGTTAAAGCCGATCTAGTCTATCCGATTTTAGAAACTACGAGAAATAATCTAATAAGTTGTCTTTGTTCGCAATGATACAAAATGGGTATTTTAAGGTTTTGGTAGATCAGTTAAGAGGCATATATTTATATATAAATAAGAAGTCGATCTAGCCTATCGAAGCTCAGGAGCTATTCGAGCTGAGGTTGAGAAATTTAGTATGTGGGCTCTTGAATACCATACTCCTGAAATGATATATTATATATATACATACAATATATATGTTAATAGCACAGGGTATATTCTAGTTGCGTAATGTTGTTGTTGCTTGTGTTGATTATCATTTGACTGCAATGCTTGTTGTTGCAATATAATTAACTTAAATACGTGTGTAATGTTTTGTGGTTCTGAGTCGCAGATGAGAGCCCGTGGGGGCTTGCCCTCATATTTAAACTAAATGCACAAAAGAAAAATAAAAAAAGAGAAACAAAAAATACACAAATTTTCTTCTCGATTGTTTTTCCCTCATTTTCTCATTGTCATTTTAGTTTGTTATTTCCCTTTTAGTTATTGTTATTTTAACTGCGCGACTTGTCTGCTTTTAAGGGGTTGCTTTACCATAAATATATACATATATATATATTTATGTGTATTTGTTGTGTTTTTTTTTTTTTTTGGGCTGTAATTGTTTGTTGTAATTAAGACTGAGCAAATAAACGGCTTCCGTTGATTTCTTTCAACGCAAATAGTTAATTGCTAGCCATGGGCAACGCCAAAGTCATTTTCGACAATGCAGCATTGATTGTTGTTATTTTTAGTTATTTGTTGGCTTTAGTTATTGTTGCATGTGGCATGTGCAACAGCCCAGCCCCCAACTTTGTGGCAAATAAAATTAAATGAAAATCAATTGAAGCTAAGATCTGTGTAAAGGAAAATGTCTGGAGTTTTTTGTAGAATTTATAAATATTCATTTAGGTATCAACCAGAGAAATTATTGGCGTAATATAATAAAATACACAGTTAAGATATTTGTCGATTTTAATTAAGGCGTAAGATATCAATCAGAGAGAGAGAGAGGGAGAGAGAGAGAGAGAGGGAGAGAAAGAGAGATCAACTCAAATCAATTATCATATAAATTAAAATATCTATCGATTCAATTAAAATATAAATATTTTTCTAAATTAATCTAAAATAAAGTTAAGATATCTATATACATTTTATTATATTTTCTTTATAGTTGAGGATGATATTTATTGTTTATTTTAATTGTTACACTATTAGGCAAAAATATATTTTTCATATATTGCATCCCTCATATTTTGTAAGGTATTTCTATTCGTGACATTTTTAGCTTACATTTTCGCTTTACTTTGTGTGCATTAAGTTGCTTTGTCTTTGGCATCATCGACTGCGTATAAAAACTAAAAGACCAAATAAATGCAAACTTAAACTATAAAATAAACATTAAACAAGCTAGAAATGCTTTTATGGCCGCCAAGACGACGACGATGACGGCTACATTGACGTTGCAGAGAGGGAGCGGCAGCAGGGGCAGAAGGAGCAGGATGAGGGGTATGAAACTGAAACTGATGCTTAAGGATAAATAAAAGAGAGTGAGGTTTGGCCTGTTGCTGGCGCTAGACTTGCTGTATTTACAATAGGAATATTTTGTTGCAAGCAAGCATTAAAAGACAGGCCCCAAATGCGGCCTCCCAAGCGGCAAGTGCAGCTGCAACATGCAATGCACTCACATTCACACAAACACACGCACAACTTTTTATACTTTAATGAAGACGACGTGCAATAAAATTTAATTAAATATAATTCAGCAACAATGTCAGTTTTATAGCTGCGACTACAGATGGCGGCATTAGAAGTTGAAGCAACTGGCAAATGCCTGCGCTGCGCTGTAAAAGTTTAATTGTCAAAACGGGCTGTGGCGCGTATGAGGGGGGGGGGGGGAGGTTGGAGGTATTGCCTGCAGGTGCATAATTACAATAAAATATTTGCTCCATTTTGATGTGCAAAAGCACTTAAAGAACAACACTTTGTTGTGGCATGCAACATGTCTGCCAAGGCTGGAAAAGGAGTTTGAACCGAGAAGGTTTGAACCGGATTAATTGGATTAAGTGGAGCTGAACTTGAACCGAAAAACATCTATATATGTATATACATACATATGTCTATGAGAGTTTGCCTGACTGATTGGTAATCAAAGCACAGCCCAAAGTCTGAGCGTCGAACTAGCTAGCGAGCGGTTGCCGGTTCAACTTCAGCCAACTTGTTCAATTCATGCGCCCCAACCCGTTGAAGAAGTTCAAATAGTTAGAGCGCTTACAGCATATTATCACTCTCTCTCTCGCTCTCTCCCTCTCTCTCTCTCTCTCTCTCTCCTCTCTCTCTCTCTTCCTCTTTCTCTCTCTCTCTCTCTGTCTCTGAGGTTAACGCGAATAACACAAGCTACTTGCATTTTCAACATTCATTTATTTGACTTGACCCGGACGACGTCTGGCAATTTCTTCTAGTATGTATATATGTATATATATATCTGTATGTACACACACATATATATATATATATATATATATATATATATAGATATATGTATATGTACATATATCTGCCACCATGTTTTGCCCTTAATTAGATGCGGCGTCATCAGTTGCGGGTGATTGCCTTGAAATGGGAATTTATTTTAATATTGCTGCGCAATTTATTTTAATTGGAATAATTTTATTTGTCTTTATGTTTATTCATTATGCGGACTAATGAATTTTGTTCCAATACCAACAGCAACAACAACAACAACAATAGTTAGTTTACATGTGTTATCTATGTAGACACACAACACACACACACACACGCACACACACACACACACACTTATAGAGGGCTATTAGTGGGCCTGGGTAGGTTCGTGAATCCTGCGACTGGGTGCTGGCTTTTGAATAATTAACGAGGGTGTCACTCAGCCCATGCTACTGTGTGTGTGCGTGTGCTTGCGTGTGTGTGAGGGGGGGGTGTGCGTGTGTGTGCACGCTCATAATATTATTATATGTTATTTACCAAGAAAATGCTTAGTCAGCCTTATACAAATGTCTATGAATGTTCAAAATATAATTATAATAATAATTGAATTAGATTTATTGATTATTTGTATAGGGCAAAAGCAGACAACAACAACAAGAACAGACAACTTGCTGCACACGCACAACAAAGTCACGACAACAACAACAACAACAAAAACAACAAGAAGAACTGAGCTCATGAATAAATCCATTTACGAAGGGTAGTTGAGAGTCAAATAATAGCGTCAAAGAAACACAAGTCAAACTATTTGTTAAAGTGCGCTCTCGCCAATTTGACTAGAGCATACCCTGCACTCAAAACAAGTTGATGCTTTAGAAAACTTATCTTGAGAATAGTTTACTTTTGCCGAAAATGCGGGAAACAATTATTTTTAGCAAAGCAAACAAATGTAGTTTATAATTTTAAAAAACTCTCTTTGCTTGTAAAGAAAAACACATTCAGAATAAATTTAGATTTCTGAAATGTAGGAAAATTATTTATATGGATTTTTCTTTGGATGTGTAAATTATATGAGAAAGTTCAATGCGTTTAATTTGAAAGAAAGAAGACCCAACAAAAGTAGAGGTTGAAAACCGTTTGAACTTACAACAAATGAATTTATTTAGGTATTTACCACTCATTTTCCACTCTTGATGGTGAAATGCGCCAAGAAAGAGAGTAAGTGTATAGAAATAACTAACCGCAAATGCTCTTTAATATTAAATTTTTTAATATTAAATATTATTTTTACTAATTAAATTTATAATTAATAATTTAATTGTTATTAATAATATATTATTCAGCTAATATTATGTATACAAATGTGGGATCTACGCGTGCTTACACATACTTTTATAGGGTATACAAATTAATAAACCCATCAGAAGTAACCTCCATTAAACTGATGACGAAAGGCAACTAAACAAATTAAGTAGAGTCAGTAGTTGTTGCTCTTGTTCTTCTCATTGTTTTTGCTGTTGTTGTTGTTTTTGTGTGTTGCAAGTGCGTTAGAAGCAAAGGGCAGACCCCGAGCCAAAACCGAAAGCTATTCAAAAGGAAAACTCAACTAAAACTTGAGACGATGGCGTCATATACTCGTGCTACACAGTTTCCTTCCACACACAAATACATATATATATATATATATATGCACACACACACACACACTCGCAAAGCAGACGCTAAATTTTGCGCGCGCTTTTCTTAAGGCGAACATCTTCGGCGACTTTTCAGTTCGACTTCGAGTGCGACTGCGATTGCGTCTGCAAACAAAGTGTGTGGGACGAACTGCAGCTTAAGGTCTCAGCAGATGGTGGAGGAGGGGAGGGCAATAAGAGGCGGCGGGGCTGTGCTGCTGAAATTGAGACTGAGACTGCATTTCGCTTGGCGTCGACCTCGAAGATATTCGCTGCACATCGGAGCGCAGCTGGCTGCTGATTTTTCTGCTCGCCTGGCACTGGCGCAGCATCTGCATTCAACTGCATTTTTGTGTGTGCGACTGCGGCACGGAAAAAACTGCAGCAGCACGTGAAATGCAGCAGCACGCACCAAAAAAAAACAACACACACACACAACTTCGCGGGGTTAATAAAATGTGGGCAGGTTGCGGGTTCAAAGTTGTCTGCCTTAAAGTCGGTTGCATTCGCTGGCGCATCGATTTTATCAGCTGCTTTTAAGCATTTGCTGTACTCCAATCATTTTTTTCTTTTTCTTTTCTTTTTTGGGGGAGCGGGGCTTGAGAAATCCATTGCATGCGAAATTTATGCCCGCGCGCGGCGTTCTCCCCCCCCTCCACCCCACCCACCCGTGAAAAGTTGCCTGCAACGTGTGAAAAAGTTTTTCAGATGCTGCACGCAGTTTTCTTTGCCTGCGTTATATCGTTTGTTATTGTTGGGAAAACAATTTCATTTTGTTTTAGTTGAATTATTATATTTGTAAAAGTTTTGCTTATGAATTATGGCTGTGTGTGCGTGTGAGTATATGTGTGTGTGTGTGGAAGAAGGCAATGCACTTGCCCAAAAGTTCATGGGAGTTTAAGTCTTTGCTGAGGTAAAGATATAAGAAATACATATATATTTTAGTTAGAAAACTATTTTTATGGTTAGCTTTAACAAATTTTGCGTGAATTCTCAAAAAAGGAACTTCGCATAGCTGTCTCTCTTTTTATTCGCAGCCATGTAAACAGAATTTTTTAATGCAAAAACTTTGTTTTTAAATTATATCTCAACTAAATTGAGCTTTACTATGGGCGCAACATACATATTTGATAGATTATGAACATCCTAAGAATTGCTTGAAAATTTGAATTTAAGCAGGAGAATCATTAAATTTAAGTTTAGTTTAGATATATAATCATATATTATACTGAGCCGGAGCTTTTAATCTTTAGCATCCCGTAGCTAACTTCTCCTATTGATTTTTATACCCTACAGAACATTAGAAATTTGTCATTACGCATCTCCGACCTCATAAAGTACAGATATTCTAGATCAGCCCTTGATATAGCCATGTCCGTTTGTCTATACGAACAAGTCTCTCATTTCTCAAGCTATCCTCTTGAAACCTTGCATAGGTTGGTCTTTCAGTTGTAGGCGGTCAGAACTTTCCGGATCGGACTATTATATCATATAGCTACCATAGGAACGGGATCGGTTCTTGTATGTTATTCAAGAAATCTTGATCTTATCCGCTTTTTATTAGTTAAACTATGCTACTTACATATGAGTCAAATCTCATCAACTTTATATTACATTGCTCTATAGGAAGCATCGGTCGAAGTATGAATTTTCTATGGAAAACATTTTGTTTTTTTAAGATATTTTCATCAGTCCCAGCATTTGCGAGACTTCACAATTCTTTTCTAAAAGGGTATTAAATCTTCGCTGTGTCGAATATATCCCAACTTTCTTGTTTTAATATTATATTAATCAATTTTCTTTATTTGTCTCTTTCAGTGTTTATAGCCGCAGCTAAAAGTGGAAAAAAGTAGAAAAAAATTAAAAAAAAAAAAGTGGAAAAAGTGAAATAAGTGAGAAAAAGAGTGAAGAAAATAAGTAATCATTTTTTTGTTTTTTTTTTAAGAAAGCAAAAAAGTGAAAAAAAAATGAGTAATATTTTTTTTTGTTATTTTTTTAAAATATTTTTTAATTTTTTTTTTATTTATTTATAATCTATTTTGCGATAATAAGCAATAATAAAAGTTGATAAAAGAGAAAAAAGTGGAAAAAATAAAAAAAAGAAAAGTGAAAAAAGTGAAATAAGTGAAGAAAAGTGAAAAAATGAGTAATTATTTTGTTTTAATTTTTTTTTTAAGAAAGAAAAAAAGTGAACAAAATTTTTTTATGATCTACTTTGCGATAATAAGCTAATTATTATATATGAAATAAATATTTGCATGAGGTTTATGTGTGTGTTGGCAGTGAAAGAGTAATATGTGACAAATAGTATAACAACCAGAAGATATTCTCTCCTACAATAAGGTAAGTTTTTTTTTTTAAACTATTCTAATAGCTAACATAGATATTTTTATTCTCGCTCTACAAAAGCAAAAGGAATTTCATAATTAAGCTGTGCATTAAACGAATAAATCTAACATATATATAGATGTATGTATAGATATATTGATATAGATATATAGAGATACAGATCAATATATATATATATCATCCCTTCCTTTTGCATGACGTAGTCAATCTCATAGTTTTTCTTCATCTATCTTAAGTTTTTGTGCGACCCCATAAAGTGTATATCATATCTGCCTATACAATAGCCAAATCTAGATAATTATCTATACAATATATATACAAAGCTGTGCTCATTATGCTTAATATATATAATCTATCTGTACAATAGCGAAATCTAGATACTTATCTATACAAAAGCTGAGTTTATACTTCTTTCCCTTTGCAACGCATGACCTCATCGAACTGGGAGACTGTAAGAGCCAGAGCTAAGAAGTGATATATATATATATGTAGTTACTCTTCTACCATAAACCGCCAACTTTTCAGAAGACTTCTCTTAACTAACTCTCCACTCGGAAATAAATTACAAATTCTGATTGCAATCCCCTTTTCTATAACGCCTCATACCTGCGTACAGGCCGATTCCCAGGTTGAACATTTCGATTTGTTTTTCGAGCCAAACTTTTTTTAATTCTTATCGTCAACTTGGAATCTCTTTATAAATTACCAGTTGCTCTACAATCGAGTGCTTGCCCAGCTTGGCTTCCCCCCGTGGCAGGGTGTGCGGCAACGGGTTGCAGCATTATTAAGGCACGCACTTTGCGCGCTGATGAGATATGGAGCACATTTAAATTATGAATATATATATATATATGTGTGTGTTTGTGTGTGTGTGAATTGTTGCAGCGTGCCACATGAAGTTGCCGCCCCCTGTTTTGGGTTAGCGACCATCTCTCAGCCATCTGCATTAAACTTATGCGATTATTTTTATACATGTGCCATTGTCTGCAGCTCAAATACTTTATTTGCTTCACATATACATATATATGTATATATATATATTATATTTTTATGCAAAATACCCCTCAAGTGCTTTTGGTGGTGGCAGCTTCTTGTTGTTGTTGTTGTTTTTCCTTTCATATCCCGTCCTTTGTTAGGGGTTGCACTTAGCTTAAATATCTTCTGTCAACCTTTTGTAACAACTGAAACTGAGCCAAATGCGTCGTTGGCTTATTTGAGCTTTACGATTCACATATTTTATACATATACATATATATATGTATATATATATATATATATATATATATTTCATTCGTGTTCTTTTTTTGCTTTCATTGCGCCACGCCCACTTTGTGAACCCCTTTCGGCGACGTAATCGCTGCCCCAAACACCCAATTAGTTGTTGTAGCCAGCGCGAAATGAGAATTACAAATTACAAATTGCATCCACACATAGATTATAGATTTCTTAGAGTTTTGGTGTATAATCATGTACCGGATATGAATTAATTTTTCTCTTTCTCTATCCCTCTCTCTCTCTCTCTCGTTTTCTCGCCCTCTCTTTCGCTGTGTTCCCATATTTCTCGCGCATTTTTGCATTTGCAGCCAGCTCATTTGGCTTTGCTTTCATGTCGCTTACCCTTACGGCAGGTAAATTACCATTTCTGTCAAGTATGTCTCGATTCAAAACAGGTAGACAGTTGCTTAGACTTAACTATATACTAATGATCGAAGTATTCGTAGAATTCAGAGAACTATCCAGAGGAGAAACTATTATCGATTACTAAAGTTGGTAAAATTATGGCAAAGTGATGAATGCTTGAAGTCTTTATTTTTACTAAAGATTTGACAAATCTGGAATTCAAATTATATTTTAGTAAAAATTAAAATAAAAATAATTAATGAAATATGATCAAAGTAATCAGCATGTAAATAAAATGGGTTCAGCTCTGACAAAGTTATTCGAGATCGAAATCTGGTAAGAACTTAAGTTGAAAATAAAGAAAGGGTTTGAACTATGGATAGTCAGGCCATAAAGGGACTGGCATCATTCTTGAAACCGGTTTAGTTTTTACTCAGCCATGAGATTTGAAACTCCTTGTACTTTGCAAGCTCACACCTAACTTAGTTTAGGTGGTTAGGTTTAGAAAGATACAAATTCTTCTTGATAAATTTAAACGAGTTTAAAGTCTTGGCGAGTTTATTTCTTTAGATCTGCTAATTTTGTATATATTGTCCAATTGCTTAGAGTATTCATAATTCGTTGTAGCCTCTACCAGTTTTCGTTGCTTTTGCTTCTTTGCTTTGGCCGTTTGTCGTAATTTGTTATTAGTTTTCTTTTCTGCTTTATTTTATACTTTTTTTTTTTTAGTTGAGTTTAGTTGGGTTCGTTGGGTCTGCGCCTGGGGTCTGTGGCAGCTTTCCATTGAAATCATTTACATATTGCAAAAGTGAATTCCACACACACACACATATATATTTAGTTAGTTATTGTTGTGTGTTGAAGAGGGGTGGGTAGGGAAGGGGGACGGGGGCCTGGGCAGCGGCGCAGTCAGCTGACTTGTGCGCTGCATTATTTGCTTTGGCAATTACTATCGACCTGGCCAGCGATTTGTTATTATTGTTGCAAGTGTTGTACGTGTTGTTGCAAGTTGTTGTTGTTGTTGTTGTTTCGGCGCCAGTGTTCATTAATTTACGCTCGGCAGCGAGTGCTGCAGCCCTTTGAACGCCTTTTGCATAATTGGGCGCCGCACATTTCGCCAGCTCAAGTTGCATTTGGACGGCAATTTGCGCGTCAAAATAGTTGTAAAGTGGCCAAGCGTCAATTAAAGCCTGCTTAAATGTGAGTGTAGGTGTGTGTGTAGGTGTGTGTGCATTAGAAAAGACGTAAAAATTATTGCTGCATAGTTATGGGCGCACATTGTGCAGCCGCGCACATCCTGCGTATACGCAATACCCAGCTTCACGCAGACAGACTGCCTGTGTGTGTGTGTGTGTGTGTGTGGGTCTCTATATACTCCAGACAGATGACTACATTCTGCAGGCAGCTCTTGAGCTCCGCCCCGCCGCCGCCCTCGAGCTGTTGCCCAAATGCATAAAATTTTTAACGCTGCCAAAAACCGAGCCTAGCCTAAACCTAGGCGCAGACTGCAAGAGATAAATGCATTTTCCTAACGTACGATATCCATATCTATATATATATATATATATATATCTAATATATATCTGATATATATGTATATGTGGCATGTCTGTGCCTGTGTGTGCAGCTATAGAGAAAACGCAGCGGCAACGCGTTGCTAACGGCGACCGCAACAGACACACGGCTCGATATGGTTAGGCGAGCTAGCCCCTATCTAAAACCACGCCCCACCGCCTCTGCGTTGCGTCTGCGTCTGCTTTGGCGTCTGTGTGTGTGCGTGTGTGTGAGTGTGTTTGCATATTAGGTGCAAGCCGTGCGGCATTTGCAACTCGAGTCTCTGTTGCGCCAGCGAAGGCGCAGAGAGTCATGTAGGCTGGGGCATAGCTGTTGGTCATGTTCAAATACTCGACGTCGACACACACACACACACATACACACACATAAGCACACACACACACAAACACAGAGGGACACACTGGTGCGTTGGCAGTTGCCAATAACAGGCGCAACGTTACATTCGTTAAGCTTTTTTCCTTTGACCATGACGGAGCCCTACAGCTAAATCCATATGCAGCACACACCATATACGCGCCTGTATTTGTGGCATGAGGCATGAGGCATGGTGCATCATCAGCTCTTTAGGCACCCGACGGCACCAGCCAGACGCATTCATTTGTGAAGCTAAAACACATGCACCGAGCCAGCGACCACCGAGCCAAGCGTTCCGGGCTGGATGGAGGCGGCAGCCACTGCGCCTCCTTTTTACGCACCTTTCGGCCAAAGTGTTAATGAAACACGCAGCGCACACATCCTCGCAGTTGCGCTTCAAAGAAAATTAATGGGTATATGGGAAAATAGGTACAATAATATAACCAGCTTGAGTTACGTGCAAAAGTATCTAGCTGGGCGAGCTCTTAGATACAATAAGATATAGCTGAATGTACCTTATTTAAGATATTATTATTGAATATAAGCTATATTCTGAAGATACAAAAGTATCTCTGGTGTCAGCTAGTCTCGCATTTAGATACAATCGAAATATATCTAAATTTATTTCATGTACGATTAACAACGGCTCGATGCATATTCTCTTCCTATATTAATCAAGATCCTATAGATACAAAAGTATCTCGACTGCGGGCATTTAGATACAATTACAAATTGCATTTAGCTTTATATTTTCAGAAAATACCTACATAAATTTTAAGCAAAATAAAGATTGTCTCAATATGACTTAAGATCTCTATTCTACAAATATAAAAGTATCTCAGCTGCATGCTAAACATTTGTATTAAGATACAATTATAAATCGCATATAGCTGTATGTTTTGTAAAACATGCCTACATACCTAGGCCAGATTGGAATCGTCTTAATAGCTTTATTCTACAGATACAAACGTATCTTAGCTGCAAGAATTGCTTGTCTTGGATTCCTTTTTCATTGAAAATCAAAAAAAAAATGTATTTATATAATTTATATAATGTTTTTAAGTATTTTAAGCTCAACTTTAAGTATCTCCTCAGTTCTGGCTGATTAAAGATCAATGCACAGCCCACAAACCATAAGAGCTAGGAAGCTGATATTTTTTTACAGTTGTTCCCATATCTGATGAAGGTGCACGTTAAGACGGGGTTTCAGGAAATTGTACTCGCGGAAAAATCGCGAAAAACGTGTAACGGCAAGGCCGGGGTATAACGGCTAGTGTCCTATATAGACATGGGTCAAAATTTCCCATCCCCATAACTCGGCCAAAACTCAACCGATTTTCACGAGATTAGGCTTTTCGTTCATGGTTTTCCCTCTAAAATAATCTGGCATTTAAATCTGACCATACATTTTTGAGTCCGAATTCATGCCAAAACCTTAGCCCTAGGATTCGTATATAGTCATAGGTAAAAATTTCCCACCCCCATAACTCGCCTAAAACTCCACTGATTTTCACGGGATTAGGCTTTTCGTTCATGGTTTTCCCTCTACAATAATCTGGTATTTAAATCTGACCACACATTTTTGAGTCGAAATTCATGTCAAAATCTTAGCCCTAGGATTCGTATATAGACATGGGTCAAAATTTCCCATCCCCATAACTCGGCCAAAACTCAACCGATTTTCACGAGGTTTGGCTTTTTGTTTATGGATTTCCCTCTAAAATAATCTGGCATTTAAATCTGACCATACATTTTTGAGTCGGAATTCATGCCAAAACCTTAGCCCTAGGATTCGTATATAGTCATAGGTCAAAATTTCCCACCCCCATAACTCGACTAAAACTCCACTGATTCTCACGGGATTAGGCTTTTCGTTCATGGTTTTCCCTCTAAAATAATCTGGCATTTAAATCTGACCACACATTTTTGAGTCGAAATTCATGTCAAAATCTTAGCCCTAGGATTCGTATATAGACATGGGTCAAAACTTCCCACCACCATAACTCAGCCAAAACTCAACCGATTTTCACGAGATTAGGCTTTTCGTTCATGGTTTTCCCTCTCAAATAATCTGGCATTTAAATCTGACCACACATTTTTGAGTCGGAATTCATGCCAAAATCTTACCCCTTGGATTCGTACATAGACATGGGTCAAAACTTCCCACCACCATAATTCAGCCAAAACTCAACCGATTTTCACCCGGATTGGCTTTTTGTTCATGGGTTTCCCTCTAAAACAATCTGACATTTAAATCTGACCACACATTTTTGGGTCGAAATTCATGTCATAATCTTACCCCTAGGATTCGTATATAGTCGTAGGTCAATATTTCCCATCCCCATAACTCGGCCAAAACTCCACCGATTTTCAAGAGGCTTGGCATTTTGTTCATGGTTTTCCCTCTAAAATAATCTGGCATTTAAATCTGACCACACATTTTTGATTCGGAATTCATGCCAAAATCGTACCCCTAGGATTCGTATATAGACATGGGTCAAAACTTCCCACCACCATAACTCAGCCAAAACTCAACCGATTTTCAAGAGGCTTGGCTTTTTGTTCATGGTTTTCCCTCTTAAATAATCTGGCATTTAAGTCTGACCCCACATTTTTGAGTCGAAATTCATGCCAAAATCTTACCCCTAGAATTCGTATATAGACATGGGTCAAAACTTCCCACCACCATAATTCAGCCAAAACTCAACCGATTTTCACCCGGATTGGCTTTTTGTTCATGGGTTTCCCTCTAAAACAATCTGACATTTAAATCTGACAACACATTTTTGGGTCGAAATTCATGTCATAATCTTACCCCTAGGATTCGTATATAGTCGTAGGTCAATATTTCCCATCCCCATAACTCGGCCAAAACTCCACCGATTTTCAAGAGATTAGGCTTTTCGTTCATGGTTTTCCCTCTCAAATAATCTGGCATTTAAATCTGACCACACATTTTTGAGTCGGAATTCATGCCAAAATCTTACCCCTTGGATTCGTATATAGACATGGGTCAAAACTTCCCAACACCATAACTCGGCCAAAACTCAACCGATTTTCACCCGGATTGGCTTTTTGTTCATGGGTTTCCCTCTAAAACAATCTGGCATTTAAATCTGACCACACATTTTTGGGTCGAAATTCATGTCATAATCTTACCCCAAGGATTCGTATATAGTCATAGGTCAAAATTTCCCACCCCCATAACTCGCCTAAAACTCCACCGATTTTCACGAGATTAGGCTTTTCGTTCATGGTTTTCCCTCTCAAATAATCTGGCATTTAAATCTGACCACACATTTTTGAGTCGGAATTCATGCCAAAATCTTACCCCTTGGATTCGTATATAGACATGGGTCAAAACTTCCCACCACCATAACTCAGCCAAAACTCAACCGATTTTCACCCGGATTGGCTTTTTGTTCATGGGTTTCCCTCTAAAACAATCTGACATTTAAATCTGACCACACATTTTTGGGTCGAAATTCATGTCATAATCTTACCCCTAGGATTCGTATATAGTCGTAGGTCAATATTTCCCATCCCCATAACTCGGCCAAAACTCCACCGATTTTCAAGAGGCTTGGCATTTTGTTCATGGTTTTCCCTCTCAAATAATCTGGCATTTAAATCTGACCACACATTTTTGAGTCGGAATTCATGCCAAAATCTTACCCCTTGGATTCGTATATAGACATGGGTCAAAACTTCCCACCACCATAATTCAGCCAAAACTCAACCGATTTTCACGAGGTTTGGCTTTTTGTTCATGGATTTCCCTCTAAAATAATCTGGCATTTAAATCTGAACACACATTTTTGAGTCGAAATTC
The DNA here is from genome assembly GCA_035045885.1 of Drosophila borealis. Classification (NCBI taxonomy): domain Eukaryota; kingdom Metazoa; phylum Arthropoda; class Insecta; order Diptera; family Drosophilidae; genus Drosophila; species Drosophila borealis. The sequence goes on along the minus strand of JAWNOR010000164.1, from coordinate 1,955,658 downwards.
ATGTCAAAATTTTAGCCCTAGGATTCGTATATAGTCAAAGGTCAAAATTTCCCACCCCCATAACTCGCCTAAAACTCCACCGATTTTCACGAGATTAGGCTTTTCGTTCATGGTTTTCCCTCCTAAATAATCTGGCATTTAAATCTGACCACACATTTTTGAGTCGAAATTCATGTCAAAATCTTAGCCCTAGGATTCGTATATAGACATGGGTCAAAATTTCCCACCCCCATAACTCGCCTAAAACTCCACCGATTTTCACGAGATTAGGCTTTTTGTTCATGGATTTCCCTCTAAAATAATCTGGCATTTAAATCTGACCCCACATTTTTGAGTCGAAATTCATGCCAAAATCTTACCCCTAGAATTCGTATATAGACATGGGTCAAAACTTCCCACCACCATAATTCAGCCAAAACTCCACCGATTTTCAAGAAGCTTGGCTTTTTGTTCATGGTTTTCCCTCTAAAATAATCTGGCATTTAAATCTGAACACACATTTTTGAGTCGAAATTCATGTCAAAATTTTAGCCCTAGGATTCGTATATAGTCATAGGTCAAAATTTCCCACCCCCATAACTCGCCTAAAACTCCACCGATTTTCACGAGATTAGGCTTTTCGTTCATGGGTTTCCCTCTTAAATAATCTGGCATTTAAATCTGACCACACATTTTTGAGTCGAAATTCATGTCAAAATCTTAGCCCTAGGATTCGTATATAGACATGGGTCAAAACTTCCCACCACCATAACTCAGCCAAAACTCAACCGATTTTCAAGAAGCTTGGCTTTTTGTTCATGGTTTTCCCTCTAAAATAATCTGGCATTTAAATCTGAACACACATTTTTGAGTCGAAATTCATGTCAAAATCTTAGCCTTAGGATTCGTATATAGACTTGGGTCAAAATTTCCCATCCCCATAACTCGGCCAAAACTCAACCGATTTTCACGAGGTTTGGCTTTTCGTTCATGGATTTCCCTCTAAAATAATCTGGCATTTAAATCTGACCACACATTTTTGAGTCGGAATTCATGCCAAAATCTTACCCCTAGGATTCGTATATAGACATGGGTCAAAACTTCCCACCCCCATAACTCGCCTAAAACTCCACCGATTTTCACGAGATTAGGCTTTTCGTTCATGGTTTTCCCTCCCAAATAATCTGGCATTTAAATCTGACCACACATTTTTGAGTCGAAATTCATGTCAAAATCTTAGCCCTAGGATTCGTATATAGACATGGGTCAAAATTTCCCATCCCCATAACTCGGCCAAAACTCAACCGATTTTCACGAGGTTTGGCTTTTTGTTCATGGATTTCCCTCTAAAATAATCTGGCATTTAAATCTGACCCCACATTTTTGAGTCGAAATTCATGCCAAAATCTTACCCCTAGGATTCGTATATAGACATGGGTCAAAACTTCCCACCACCATAATTCAGCCAAAACTCAACCGATTTTCAAGAAGCTTGGCTTTTTGTTCATGGTTTTCCCTCTAAAATAATCTGGCATTTAAATCTGAACACACATTTTTGAGTCGAAATTCATGTCAAAATCTTAGCCCTAGGATTCGTATATAGACATGGGTCAAAACTTCCCACCACCATAACTCAGCCAAAACTCAACCGATTTTCAAGAAGCTTGGCTTTTTGTTCATGGATTTCCCTCTAAAATAATCTGGCATTTAAGTCTGACAACACTTTTTTGAGTCGGAATTCATGCCAAAACCTTAGCCCTAGGATTCGTATATAGTCATAGGTCAAAATTTCCCACCCCCATAACTCGCCTAAAACTCCACTGATTCTCACGGGATTAGGCTTTTCGTTCATGGATTTCCCTCTAAAATAATCTTGCATTTAAATCTGACCACACATTTTTGAGTCGAAATTCATGTCAAAATCTTAGCCCTAGGATTCGTATATAGACATGGGTCAAAACTTCCCACCACCATAACTCAGCCAAAACTCAACCGATTTTCAAGAAGCTTGGCTTTTTGTTCATGGTTTTCCCTCTAAAATAATCTGGCATTTAAGTCTGACAACACTTTTTTGAGTCGGAATTCATGCCAAAACCTTAGCCCTAGGATTCGTATATAGTCATAGGTCAAAATTTCCCACCCCCATAACTCGCCTAAAACTCCACCGATTTTCACGAGATTAGGCTTTTCGTTCATGGTTTTCCCTCCTAAATAATCTGGTATTTAAATCTGACCACACATTTTTGAGTGGAAATTCATGTCAAAATCTTAGCCCTAGGATTCGTATATAGACATGGGTCAAAATTTCCCATCCCCATAACTCGGCCAAAACTCAACTGATTTTCACGAGGTTTGGCTTTTTGCTCATGGATTTCCCTCTAAAACAATCTGGCATTTAAATCTGACCACACATTTTTGAGTCGGAATTCATGCCAAAATCTTACCCCTAGGATTCGTATATAGACATGGGTCAAAACTTCCCACCACCATAACTCAGCCAAAACTCAACCGATTTTCACGAGATTAGGCATTTCGTTCATGGTTTTCCCTCCTAAATAATCTGGCATTTAAATCTGACCACACATTTTTGAGTCGAAATTCATGTCAAAATCTTAGCCCTAGGATTCGTATATAGACATGGGTCAAAATTTCCCATCCCCATAACTCGGCCAAAACTCAACCGATTTTCACGAGGTTTGGCTTTTTGTTCATGGATTTCCCTCTTAAATAATCTGGCATTTAAATCTGACCCCACATTTTTGAGTCGAAATTCATGCCAAAATCTTACCCCTAGGATTCGTATATAGACATGGGTCAAAACTTCCCACCACCATAATTCAGCCAAAACTCAACCGATTTTCAAGAAGCTTGGCTTTTTGTTCATGGTTTTCCCTCTAAAATAATCTGGCATTTAAATCTGAACACACATTTTTGAGTCGAAATTCATGTCAAAATCTTAGCCCTAGGATTCGTATATAGACATGGGTCAAAACTTCCCACCACCATAACTCAGCCAAAACTCAACCGATTTTCAAGAAGCTTGGCTTTTTGTTCATGGATTTCCCTCTTAAATAATCTGGCATTTAAATCTGAACACACATTTTTGAGTCGAAATTCATGTCAAAATCTTAGCCCTAGGATTCGTATATAGTCATAGGTCAAAATTTCCCACCCCCATAACTCGCCTAAAACTCCACCGATTTTCACGAGGTTTCGGTCCTTGTTCATGGCTTGGCCTCTAGATTAATTTGGCATCTAAACCTGCGTTTCTTAGGTCTGTTAAACGTGGCATTGTGTAATATGTATTCGGCTCTATCTCAAGTACTTTTCACTTCAGCATACCTGAATACACATTTAACATATACATATATACTGGCTACAAATCAATCTTAAGTCATCTTGGCAAAAGTATCTCAACTGCAAGCATCGTATCTTCGCTTGTAATTGCCTTTTTTTGCCCCATTCTTTCGGTGCCAAAACGTGGGCTGTAACATTTTGTAATTTCCCCGCTTAAAATGTTATTATTGGCACTTTTGCTTTGTCTGCGCCTGGGCAGGATATATGCCGTTCCCGCTGCCATATAATTTCATTAGTATTTATATTTCTAAATATAGCGCCAGGCGTCAGTTTGTCATTTTCCTTTATTTATTTTTTTTATCTTTTCTATTTTTTTCCTTTCTATTTTTTGTGAGACAAGAAAAACGTTGCGATGTTCATATTTCTTCTTGGCCTACACACAGCCTGGCAGTTATTGCTTTTCTGTGTGTGTGTGTCTTTCTGTATGTGTGTGTATGTGTGTGTCTCTCTGTGTATGTGTGTGTGCAACATTCCAGCGCCGTGTTCCGTTTGCAGCCCCGGTTCAACATCCATTGGCAAAACGCGGCATAGAAATCGAATTAGATTTTTCCGATTGAATTTTCTACATTTTTAATTGCTTTCGACGTTTCAACTTGTCGACGTGCTGGCCATTGGAACATCCCCCCGCTCCCTTCCATCCTTCCCCTCAGTCAGCTCAGTCAGCTACCCTTACCCAAAAACTGACCCATGCATTTTGCACAGCCATTTCCCTCTGTCCTGGCCCCGTTGAATTGTTGCTGGCTTTTTAGCCAATTTGTGACGTCGCTGACATTTATGGCCATATTTTCGACACGGCAGCGAGGTCCGACCCGGCCCGGCCCGGCCGTTTCTGGCCAGCTCTGGCATTCGTTATTCATTCGAATATTAAATGCAAGTAAGTAAATCAAATATGTGCTCAGCGCCTAATTTACTTTAGTTTAGTTGCATTTTTGCCAGCTGCATAACTAATTCCGGCAATATTTTTTCACAGTCCCGTGGTAAAAATAAATAGAGAAAGAAGGGTGAAGCAATTATTTGAGGTATTTTTGTACAACTTTTAATCTCGCTGCTAAAATATGACTTGGCCTGTGAGAATAATCAAGACTCTTTTTCTGCAAGTTGGCCATAATCTAGACTAATTAAGATCTGTATATAGTCGATCTTGGAAAGCAGGTTTTCTTAAAGAAGATGTGCTAAGTTTGTAGAGGAATTCGAAATATCTTTCCAGTTAAGGCAAACATATATAGGCACATAGTCAGAATACATTTTGACCAATTCGATGTCATTGGCAAAGGCTGATATAAAATTAGAAGTCTTGTCTCCTGAACTTATACCAAGTCGAAATTTCGAATTATTGCCATACTAAAACATTTATCTAATCGATATAATGAAAATTGGTGGAGATATCGAAAAATAAAGAAAAACTCATTCGCTGTAGGGATATACATATATAGGAATATATATATTTATGAATAGATGCTTGATTCATTGGATCTTAAAAAAATGCAGACCCGAAGACCCAGAAAAATTACTTAAATAACTTGAATAGATTCCATTAAGCCTGAACATCCAACAAGTCCATTTAACTACAGTAGCTACCATGGACTTGTTGTACCCAAGAAGGAGCTCAAGAAGATCCAATTTAGCTAAGATATCCCTTAAAAGATATTATATAAGTGATATAGCCATGTTTGTCTGTCTGTCTGTTTCTATGCGAACTAGTCTCTTAGCTTTTAAGCGTTTCATAAGTCCGTCTTTCTGTTGCAGCCCATACATTACATATTGGAACTGGACGGATCGGACATCTAGAATATATACCTGACATAGGAACGATAGGTCGAAAAGCAGGTTATTAATGGCAAAATATTCGGGCTATGGATAATAAACCTTATATCCTCACTATCGCGTTTTTAGATGCCACAATTTAAAAAGCTCCTAAGATAAATCAGTTGAAATTCTTAAAAGCTTAATATATTAATTATGTTGTCTGTGCTAGCACCTAGTAACAGTAGCTGCCACAATTGGTGGCACATTCACCTAATTAATGTTGTGCGGCGCGCAGTCAGTTGTCCAATTGTATCTACATATTATTCCAGCTGTATCTTTATCTTCAAGCAAAAGCGGCATAATAAATAGAGCTGCCAAAAGAGTTGGCCAGGCATTAAAAATAAATTACAGAAAGAAACAGAAAAACAAAAAAAAATAAATGCAGAAAAAATAAAGTAAATAAATAATTGCTGCGGCAATGGGAAACGAAATCGAAAGATATTTATCTAAAAATAATAAAGTTGCGTCGAGCCATCTGCAACTGTCTGTCTCGGCCCAAAGCCAGCTGCCTTAATTTGTAAATCATTTTCGAACAGTGCAGCGCCAAAGAAAATCATAAACATGCACACACATGCACATATTTATATGTATATACATATATATGTATTTCTTTTTAATATCAAAATCAGCTTATAAATACGCCTTGGCTTTCCCACTGGGCTGGGCTACTTTTAACGGCCGTGCTGCAGCATCTTCCGCATTTGTTTGTAATTTACTTTTATGCTTTACTTAATTGCATTTAGATGCATTTTATAAATTACAGCACATGCTGCCATGAAAAATGTGTGTGCCCCAGCCCCAGCTACTGCCTCTGCCTCTGCCCCGCAACATCAAAACGAAGTTGAAGTAAACATTAAAACAACATTCACATCAATTTCGTTGCCGACGCTGCACTTATGCATTTTATTATTATAAATTGTACAAAAAATTTTTTTTCGTTGCTTTTCTAATGGCAGGCAAATGATGCGGCCAAAAGCGGCTTTCAGAAAGAAATTCAATTAAATATTACAACAAATTTCCGCTGCGCTCTCGCTCGCACTGCTGCTCTGCTCTGCTGTCTTTATGATACCCTAAATCCATGAAATATGATTAAAGTTATATAGTTTGCGTGCTAATGCATGTAACATGCAGAAGAAGGCATCTTCGCGTCCATAAAGTGTATATATTCTTGATTAGGATGATAAGCTGAGTCGATCTAACGCACTCTCTTCTTCCATCTATTAAAGCTAGAGATATTTTATACCAAAACCAGAAATACTTTATTGTATTTTGTCTTTTTCTGCTCCTTACTTCAAAGTTTTTATATAGATCAATTTTATGGGACACGTTTTATTAAGCGTAACTTGAAAATTTTAAGAGCTTAATACACTGAAATTGTCATGTAAGTTCTGACATAATATTTACGAATAGCGAATAATAGAATTTATGGTTGCTCTCGGCGATTCCGCCTAAAATCGAAATAAAATTCTTATTTAGGAGTAGAACCTTGAGCTTCGGTATTAACACAGTATGTATGTATGCATAGAAGCTAGAATGATTGTGAATGTAGCTTGCTGCTGGGTATAGGGTATGTCATAGTCGGGCACGCTCGAATAATGTACTCCACATTTCACATAGATAGTGAGAAACAGAGGGAAGAAGCACAGTGTGTATACGTGTTTATGTATGTATAGAAGATAGAACTGGGCTTAGGGTATCTGCTAGTCGGATACGTCCGTTTACTCAAGCCTGCATATTCTATAGAGCATGGGAATAATGGACTCATCCGTATACATAAGGGTACATGAATGTCTAGAAGCTGGAATCATTGTCAACTTCGTTTGCCTCTTAGCTTAGGGTATCTGCCAGTCGGGCATTGCCGAGAAGCAAACTTGTTACCATGGCCGCTCAGGTCTGGATTGCCGGCATTAATTACGCCAAATGTAGTTTGGCAGAAAGGCCGCAGAGCTCTAGCTGTACCTGTGTATCTTTGTATCTGTACATCTGTAAATGTATCTGTATCTTTGCAGCGCGGCAACATGCTGCATAATATTAGTTTTTCGTTGTACATTATTTCTAAGAAGGCCACAGCCAACAGCCATATAATAACCATATAATGAAGCAAATAAATGAGCGAGCAGAACTCTGCGTGTGTTTGTGTGTGTGTGTGTGTAAAGTATCTGCATCTTAAAGATACAGCCGCGTACTCCTACAACAAAAACAATTAGCCTACTTTAGTTTCTTGCCTGACAAGTGGAAATAAAAATAAATACAATATGAAAACAGAAACAACGAAAAAAAGTGAAATAAAGCGTGGTACTTAGCTTTAAATGCAAGAACCTCTGATGTGTCTGTATCTGTATCTGTAGCTGCAGCTACAACAAGTTTTATAGATACATTCTGTTTGTGTGCGTACTTTTGATATTTGTTTAAATGAAGCAACGCCAACAAAAGCAACAACACACGAATTTAATTACATTTTTTTTTTTTGTATTTTTTTTCGTAGCCGTCATATCTTTGTATCTGATGCGTCGTGCATTTGTATCTGTAGCTGGTGCTGCTGCTGCTGTTGCTGTGTTTGCACTCAAGTAGTTTTTAGTTATTATTGTTATTATTTTTCCATTTCTACATACGTGTAGCTACGACGACGACGGCGACGACGTCTGCTGCGAGATATTGAAATTTATCGCCGCTATTTTGTAGAAAATGCTCGTAATAATTGTCTGCCCCAGCTCCCAGCCCCGCAGCTCCTCCCCTCCGGCGGCAATTGCTCTGTTTGTTTACCGCTGCAGTCATCGCTGTATAGTTCAATAGTTACAGATACATATACTTTTTGCCTTTCCACGAATTTAACTCAGCTCGCACACACTTACACACACACACTGCGACACACTCACGTATCGCATTCGCATGTTTTTTCTATTTTTCTTTATCTTTGGCAAAGCATCTTATTATAATTTTAATTACATGCTGTTATGAGGAAATGTTAATTGCTTCCGTTTACGAAATGTATCTAAGTATTATAATTGCCAATTGCTATAGACCTGTATTTGGATGGATAACTAAGCGTATTTACTGATATAAATCTTTGCCAGCTGTTTGCTAGACAGCTTTAGGCCTGAGTTTAGCGAAAGGCTGCAGCTAGTCGTGTATTAAAATAACAGTTGAGTAAGTTTGGGCCTTTCATGAGCTTTAATTTAATTAAGAGAGCTCTCTTTGGACTTTTAGTTGCTTTCTGAGTTCCCGAAATTCTTGTCGATTTGTGCTTTAAGCTAGTTTAAACTCGTTTAAGCTTTAAGCTGCTCGCAAAGCTTCACTCTAAAAAGTATATTTACTTTTTTGAGTTCTTATTGAACTGTGTTTGGACTTGATTAAAGCGGATTAGATAATTATAGCTTTATACATTCCGAAATTGCATGCAAATTTTCAGATAGATTCTTCAAGTTGTTAAAAGATTTTAATCAATTTAAGTTTAAGCTCGTTTAAGCTTTAAGCTGCTTGCAAAGCTTCACTCTAAAAAGTTTATATTTACTTTTTTGTGTTCTTATCGATCTGTGTTTGGACTTGATTAAAGCTGATTAGATAATTATAGCTTTATACATTTCCAAAAATTTTAAATTTTCAGATAGATTCTTCAAGTTGTTAAAAGATTTTTAATCAATTTAAGCTGGCATAAAGCTTTAAGGTGCTTTCAAAGCTTAGCTGCTTAAAATAAAGTTGGGCTCATTTTGGCTTGTAATGAGCTTTATTTTTTAGTTGGAAGTTAACTTCGATTTGCTCAGGTGTTGAGAAGTTTCTTAAAATTGTGTTTCCCACTAAATCATTTTCGTTTTCAGCTTTAAGCTGCTTAAAGCTCATTAGCGAATAGCTAAAAAAGCTTTATTCTATTTCAAAGCTCAACTGCAGGTTTAGAGCAATTTCTTATAACTCGTTAATTATTCTATTCTTGTCTTATGCTTATCTTCGTTAGCAAAAATTGCATAAATTGAGCTTTAAAGGAACGATTTTTTGTTTTTAGTGCAGAAATAAGACTTTAAAGGAATAAATTTTTAAAAATAAAAGCAATTGATATATTTACGCAACAAAAGCAAAGCCAAAACTCTCAGGTATATGATAGTTGTTTAGATGATTAACTTTTAGCTGCCAGCGTTGCCAGATGGTCGCAAAACTTAAATGTGGGCACACTGTCAAGAACTTGGCAGAACAAGGACAATTGAAGGGATTCACAAATGCAGCTGCTGAAAGTGAGCAAAGTCAGCAGCCCGCTTGAATAAACTAATTATTTTAATGACATATCGGGCAACACTTGCCTCATTTGATTTTTATTGCACTTAATAGACAGCACTCAGTTTAGTTTATTATCAATGCAAATATCTATATCATCTAGCCGACATTTTAATGTTATATATACATATACTTATATGTAGGCATTCTTGGCAACAATTATTTTAATCTAAGTTCATTAAATAGTTGTTGCAATTGCATTTATAATTTGTTGCATTTCCTGTTGTTCTTCTTGTTGTTGTTGTTGCAAATTGCGCTTAGCTGAACGTCAATCTCTTGGCATTAAGATCTTTATCGTGTCTCCCGCCAGCAGGCAACATCATCAATTAGACAAATGCCCAAACCACCCCCCCTCCCTCCTCCTCCTTCCCACCACACACCCTTTCCCTGCGATGTAGGCCAACTGTTTTGCCGCTTTCTCGCCCATTGCTGCAACACATAAAAATCAGCAACAAAGTTGCGGCTCATAAAAAATTGCGCACAAATAAAAAACAACAACAGAAAATGGCATGAAATAAAATTTATATGAATAACAAAAACAACAACAGCAACAACAGCAACAAAAGGCACAAACAGATGAAGCAAGAGGAAGAACAGTTTACTGCTCTGCATAGTGTACAGTAAGTGCTCGGAGAATGTGCAACGTGCAACGTGCAGCGCGCGCAACGTGCAACGTGCGTCCGGCATAAAAATTGTGTTTATGCGTGTTTGGTAATTTTATAAAAGTTAAATTAGTTTTAAGACCATAAATTGTGCTCTTCCAGTTGCACTGTTCACCCCCCCCCCCCTCCCCATCCACGCCCCCCTTTGTGCCGCCCTGCTGCTGGCTGCCTGCCATTTTAACTTTTATTACTTTTAATATAAAAAAGCTGGCGCTGGGCTGGCAAAGAAGCCGCTAGTTCGCACAGCTCAGCTGTAAAACGCTGCTGCACGCTGCCATAAAAAGTTGCAAGCAGCAGCAGCCGCTGCTGCGTCACATGTTGCGCGGCAACATTGCCTACTGGCAACATTGCAGCAGCAGCGGCAGCAGCAGCAGCGGCAGCGGCAACATGCAATCGTAAAATGAACGTGGCAGCGTTTTGTTCTGCGGCTTTTATTGTGTGTGCCACACAATGTTGCAACACTTATGCGCATTATTATTACATTTTAATGATTAATTCTAATGATATGCGACATGAAAATGAAATGGCAATCAATAAAATCGGGCATTTGGTTTTCCTTATTCTAGCAACTTCTTCGTCGTCGTCTTCTTCATCTTTGTTTCTGTGGCGCCACAGGCAGCGGGATCGGCACATTGGCCCAAGTTAATTGTGGCAGTTATTTGTTGTTATATATAGCCAAGAGCCAAGGCCTCAACAATGTTGCAGGCGGCAGTTGCAAGTTGCATTTGACGATTTTACGAGCCATTTTTATATGCTTACTTAGTTGATTAAGGGCGTGGCAGCTTGGGGCAGATGTTTAGATTTTGCACAGGCTATGACTACAGCAACAACAACAACAACAAATACAACAACTATGGCGTGCTAATGCCCCCGATGAGTTTTACGACCGCAAATACAACAAAAACACGAAGAAAAAAAAAAGGAATTTATTTCGAAAATGTTGTATGTGCAGCACAAATATTTTTATTACACCTACTCTAATACACACACACACACACCAACACACACACGTACTATACCTAGCCCTGACTTTCGTTTATAGCCAGATACACTTTTGTTATTTATTACTTAACCATAATAAAAAGAATTATACTGAAAACATTTCATGAAAGAAAAATAACTAAAATACAAAGAATGGAAAACTGCAAAGGAAGCGCTAAAGAAAAATAAGTCAATAAGTATTAATATATATCTTTGTGCCAAGGATAAACGAACTTTATTAATATTAAAAAATTAAAATTAATGAAAACAAAATACATATTTGTAAATTTTTTTCTCTTTGAAAAAACTACAAACATACATACATAAAATCCATTGTATTTCTAGAGAAATGGAGAAAGTTTAAAAAAATGTATTTTTTGAATTCAGCCAATTTTAATTTTAATAAAGAACGTTTATATTTGGCACGCCGAAAATGTCTTAAAAAACAGAACTCTTTCCATGTATATATAAAGAATATGCTTTCAATATAAATAATTCGGAAATAAATTTATAAATACTAAACAATTATATTTGAAATGTAATTGTGTATTATTGTTGATTCTAATTAAATTTAATTTTAAATTATAAACAGAAGCAAATTAATTTAATCACCTTCATAATTAAATTAAATTTTATTGTTTATTCTGGTTGAGACAAAAGAAAAAAATTACATATCTTTAGAATTTAAATAAACCTAAATAATTAGGAAATTGATTATCAAATATAAAAAATTACTTAAAAAATTCGAATGCTTTTTTTACGTTGACTCAAGTTAAATTATTAAACATTTTTATTGGATTTAAATGCAAAATTTAGTAAAACTAATAAAACTTAAATTAAATTACTTTCAAAATTTAAATGTACTTTGTTATTATTCTAGTTAAAATTAAACCCAAATTATTTCGATTACTTTTGAATTTAAATTGTTTTTTATGTTTTTTCAACTTAAACTAAAGCAAATTAAATTAAATTACTTTAAGAACTAAACGAATATTTAATTACTTTAAATTTTATTTTACTGTTGCTTAGTTCAAAAAAAACAAATGAAACGTATTTAGAAAAAAATTATATAAATATTTATATATATATTTTTTATGTACATCTTTGCATTTACACTAAAAAAAGTTTAAATATCTTTACTTTAGCCCAATTATGTTAGATACAAAAGGTTTAATTGACTCTTTCAAATCGTCAGAGAAACATTTTGACAATTGTAAAAAGTTCATATTTGTCATTTAATTTGTTCACAACTTTATTTAAGAGTTAGGGTATTTTGAATTCGAATTAGTTGCCTTTTTGCTTGTTTATAGCAATAAAAAAAACCCATCAAGTGTTTCTAATAAATATATATTGTCCAATATATTTGTTTGCCCTAACATATATCTTATAGGCCAACTGTTTATCGGCCTGGCATATATATAAATATGTATTATATATACACGCAATATATATTTATAAGCAAGTATGGCAAATGTATTGTAATTTGTTTTTATGCGCAGTTTTGTTGACGACTTTGTCGCGCTAGCAAACTGGGCAATAAAACTTTATGCATTTAGTTATAAATATAAATAATTATTATCAACAGACTTATATTGGATTTCCAAACACAGATACAGATAGATATAAAGGGAGTGAGAGCGAGGGGGGGAGGGGGGGTGGAGTGGGGGCACAACGAGGCATTCGCATGGACAGCAAACAAATTCAAATTGTATTTGCTTTGGCTTTTACGACTCTTGCCCCTGTGCGACAGCTAAAACCAAAACCAAAGCCAAAGCCATAGCCAAAACCAAACTGAACCAAGTCGAGCCCGGGCCATTATAATAATAACAATGTCAATAATGTTATTGTTATAATAATAATTTCAAATTCGTAACTTTTGTCGTTTTATTAATGGGTCGAACGTGTGCGAGACGTTACGAGATATACCCACATATCTATATATACATATATATATATGTAGATATATGGCCAGGCCATTGACGTTGCCCGCCTCTCGTACTCCACATATAACCTACTCCTATAGCCATTACACTTACTCCAATATTTACATCTCACTCTATTTAGATAATAACTTTAAGTTTTTGTCTTTTTGTACCCTGCTACCATTGCAAATGGGTAGATGGGGTATGATGTTTTAAGCACATGTAATAGGTAGAAGGAAGATTCTATGGATTTCTATTTATATATATATTATTGATATATTACTAATCAGATTGACAAGCTGAGTTGATTTAGCTCTGTCCATGCATAATGCAAGAAGAAGCATAGCAGCTGTGTGTGTGCGCGCTCTTGTTTATGCGTATGTGTAAATATGGAAAAAGGGAAGCGTGCCCGACTAGCAGATACCCTAAAAACCCGGCAAGGAGATGCCGTCAGATTCAAGCCAGATTCACGACATCTTTGCGCTGGGTATTAAAGGGTATCTGCCTGACGGACCCAGGTACACATAGAGTATCTGTTGGTCGCGCACGCCCGGCTAGAGCTCTCTTGTTTCTTTTTTAAGCACTTCAGCTACAAATATTTACACAGCCAAGTCGCAGGCAAACTAGACACTGCACAAACAAATGGTTAGGTCTTGGTGACGGTGTATTTTGGAGAGACTGCGCGTCTATTCAATGAGCTCTAGTTAACGTCGCCTCAGATCTATGTGCTCGACTCCACATACCCTGTAGAGAGTGTACCAAAAAGTTGGTATTTGAAAGAAGTGCAGGTAGTTGATTAAATGAGTCGAGTTATAGCTCAGAACTTAAGAACAGTTTTAATTTATTTATCAAATCTTGATTTTCAATGCTTTAATATTTTGTTCTATATCTATATATATATTTCTTTATTTAAACATAAGAGTTGTTTAGTGTAGTTAAAAGTAATTTTTATTTAATTATTAAATATAATTTTCAAGATTTTTTTTGGTTTTAGCACATAATATTCCAAAATGGATTTTTACAGGGTATTTGACAGTCGTTGTCAACCCTGCAGCGTTTGCTTTGTTTTAACATATTTTATTTGCATCCAACTATATTTAAACGAACTCTCTTGCAAGCTGTGTGCTATTTAGTTAAGATCTGTTTCTTCATTTTTATTTTTTTTTTCATTTCCTTTAATGGAAAATTTTGTTTTTATTGCTTGTCAATGTTGGCTTATGGATTTTTCTGGCATACGTTAAAAAGCGCATGCTCTAGTTATTTCAATTATTTCAAAATATGGTTTATTGGTTCGACAATTAAATTCTTCTTTTCCGTTTTTGTTTGGTTCTAAAAATATTACAACATGTAGCTGAAAGACCTTGCGGCGTTATTTATCTTGGCTGTTTGTCGAATACTTTTTCCAGTGTCTACATATAAATGGCTTTGTTATTTCCTTGGTAATATGGCGCCTGCCATAAATTGTGCTCATAATTTTTCATTGCATTTTCGGCGTACTCAATTTTCCATTGCAAAAACATAATAAATAAAATATAAGTATAAGTTGAGTCGTAAAGCAAAAAAATCGCATATAAAATTTAATGCGCTTGAAAATTATGCGCAAACTATTTGAGGCATGCCACGCCTCCGCTCCCCACCCCCCAACCCCCCCTCCTGTTTGTAGAGCAGCAAAAAGTGCGCACGTTCAGCGTATGCGTAATTTATTTTATAAGCGCATAAATAAGAATTCCCAAAAACTAAATGCAATAAAAATGCGAAGCGCCAGCAGCACCTACAAATACATATTTAAAATAACAAGCAATTGCGCACAAGTGTAATAATTTATAAAATATTAAAAAAAAAAAACGAAAAACGAAAAAGCGTAAAAGAACAGAAGCAGCAGCAGCAGCTAACAAAATTTATTGGCCCACGTATATTTTGTTTAAATTTTGCCACAAGAAAAAAAGACAGAAAGGTATCTAGCGAAAACTTTGTGCGTCTCATAGCCGAGACGAAGCCACGACTACAGCTTTGCAACAAGCCAAAGTGCGCTAGTCGCGAGTAGCCGACTTAGAGATACCCTAGATACATACACTCAAACACACACACACCCACGATGCAGGCTGCACATCTGTGCTTCCTCTGCCCCTTGTTCCAATCTATGGATAAAGTGCGTTCTTTAATAACTTCGGACCCTAGAGTCCGATCATTATGAAATTTGTTGTGCTTTTATATATGCCAGCCAACTGTGCGCATGTGCACATATATATGGTATATACCCAAGCTCTTTCTTTTGGATTTTTAAAAGTCTTCTTCTTCGCCATGTTTGGGAAATGCAAACTAGATTAACTTCGGCATTTATAGTCCGATCTTTATGAAACTTGAAGTGTCTTTACAAGTGTCTTTAAAGTACAAGGCAATATCATTACTGATTCTGCTTTTACAATTTTCCAGCCATTTGTATACTTATCGAGAAGCTGGAAATCAAGTCGGAAGTATATAGCTCTTATAATCTTCGAAGTAAAATAAAATGATTTACTCTGTCTGCGTATATCTTGTGTGAAATTCTTGGCTCTAGCTCAGCTCATTGTCCTTTGTTTTATAGTCTTTGAATTAAGATGAATTGTTAAACTTGTTCTGATATACGTGAAATATCTCGCTCTAGCTGGAAAGCCTCAGCTCGTCGTGCTTTGTTTTATAATCTTCAAGTTAAAATAAAATGATAAACTTGTTCTGCATATGATACAAGATATCTGTGGCTCTCAGTTTAGGAGATCAAATCTTACGCAGACTGACATAACTAGATCGTTCTTTATACATAGATACTTATATATGTATATAGATGTTTTTATATATATATATACTTTTATATATAGATACTTCTTTAATAACCATCTCTCGAAAGATATTGAGTAAATTTCATTGATCAAGACAATATATAGTATATACCCCACAGCACGCTTTCTTCTGCTTGTCTCACTTGTTTCATTTGTGCACATAACCAATATACCCTTTTTAGTCATTTTCAAGGGGCATTAAAAAGATACAGCTAATACAGTTGCAGATACAGATACATTTGAAAAAGTTTTATTCGCAAAACAAATCGCACGGCATCGAAAATTGCGGACCCAGCGCGGCATCGTGTCCTGCACCTTGACTGCCGCATGCCGCATGCCTCCCCTTGCCACGCCTCGCCTCGCCTCCCCCTCCCCCGCCATGCTGGCATAACCCGCTGCGCCATCCGCTTGCCTTATGGATAATAATTTCTGAATTCCTTCTCATTTTGATTGCGCCTAATAACTGAGTACTGATGCCGCCGCCTCTGCCTTGCCTTGCCCTCGCTCGGCCTGCCAATTTGTGTGAGCCAAGTCTGAACTGAACTGAACTGAGCTCAACTCGATTCGATTCGATTCGAACTCCTAACGCCGCCTGGCCGCAAAAGGCGGCCGCTGTCTGCGACGGTGTCTTGGCCAAACTCGTTGCGTTTATTTTTGTTACAAATATTTTATTCCAATGCCATATATTTTATTTACTGCCTCTTCCCCTAAACTCGCTCGCACACGCTCGCTCTCCCTCTTTCTCCGACTGGATCTGGCTGCCTTTTCGCATCGGTTCTTTTATTTTATTGCATTGTTTATGCAGCCGAAAGTAAATTATGTTTTGTCCGCGGCATCGCTCAGCAAAGTCGAAACACAACTCGAAGTCGTCGCTGCAGCTTTTGTATTCATTTTTTTAGTGTCTGGCCAAAGAGATGCTTAGCTGCGACATTCAGCTTGACCAGCTGCGGAAAAGAGGCTGATTTTATCAGCTGGAACATAAATTTAAGGCCTTATTTCATCTCTGAGAGATAGGCACAATAGAAACTAATCCAAGATTTTAAGTTTTATATATAGATAATAATTTAGTCAATATACAAGTTAATATATAGTAAGAAAATTATCTATTATATGTATTAAATATTATGTATATAATTCATATTTTAGTCTTTTGATCCGTATAAAAAAATATTTCCTTAGAATATTATCTATAAAATCTTTTAAATATTATATATAGATTATACTTGAGACTTTTAATCCGTATAAAAGAATATATTTGACAATCAAATTTTTAATATTATTAATTCGAATAAGAAAAATAATTTATATATTTGTTTAAATATATAAACAATATGTGTTAAATTTATGTCTAGCTACTCTGTAAAAAAGTTTTTCTTGGTTAAAAAAAAAATACATTGATATATGTTATATATATCTTTTATAGTACTCAAATATATTCTATATGTGTTAAACACATTAATATTCAAATGTTTTATATATATATGCAACTATAATCATATTAATATATATATAAAATTATAATCTAAACACAATAAAAATCCAACTTTATAGCTATGTATATTTATAACCATAACATAAATATAGTTTGCTAGAAAAAACATGCATATAAATTATTAAAAATATTAATTAAACTTGTTCTACCTGTTCTGCACATAAACAAAATGTTTGATAGGCTCATTCTATGAGCTCACAGCGCAAGTTCAAAGCAAAAATTTAAAGCAAAATACATTTGTTATGTTTTATTCAATTATTATGATTAGTGTAGAGTATACCAAGGAAACTATCAGGCTCACATTTAAAGAGCACTGGCTACGTGGTATGAGAGAAGACTACAAGCATACAGCAGCTGTGGGTTTGAACCAGCAACCTTCCTGCTCAGTTGTTTATGTGGCATACGTACTTAACTATGTATGTCGAACTATGAAACCTTTGTATAGCATATATGGTTATTCTTATTATAAGATATATACAGCTATGATATAGACTAGACATAGGAAAATTTATTAGCTTGAGGTTTCGAACTCCGAACTTCGCGTGCTGCATTAGGCAAAATATTCCAAAAGGTGCTCAACTTTTATACTCTAAATTATCTGATCTTAAGAATGACTCAATGTGGCTCACACTACTTGCAGTACACTACACAACACTACACTACACAACACTACACTACATTACTTACACAACACTACACTACGCAACACTTCTAACAATACAGTACACTACACTACGTAACTTACACAACACTACTAACACTACAGTACACTACACTACTTTACTCACACAACACTACTAACACTACAGTACACTACACTACTTTACTTACACAACACTACACTACTTTACTTACACAACACTACACTACTTATACTCCACTATACTACACTACTTATACTCCACAACACACCACTATACTACACTACTTACTCTACACAACACTACACTACACTACACTACACTACACTACATTGCTTACACTACACTGCTTACACTTCACACTACCTTATTTCTTAGTGTACTTTCAAGAACTAACCAACTGTAGAGCATTAAAAGTGCGTCGTGTTCTACGCTCTTTTGTTTTTGCAGCAGTTTGTTGGCTGTCATTTTGCAAAAGTTATTATGCCAGGTGGTTGTCGCTGTTGTCTCTGTTGTTGCTGTTTATTATTGTTGTTGTTGTTGGAGTTGTTAGTATTTCGCATATTATTGTTGCTTTTTGTGGTAATACGTACAACAGTTAGTTGAGTTCAGTTGCTCAGTTGTGTCTGTGCCACATTTCAGCAATTGCTTTGCATATTTTATTGCTAAATAATAAATGCCCATTAACTTAATTGGCAAATTAGGCAAACAGACACACACACACACAGGCATTTACAGTGCTCAACGTTTTTTAATTGGGACAAACCCATACACTCGAAAAAAAAAAGCGAAGACGAACTGAATATAGTTTAGAACTAGGTCTTGGGCATGAACTATATATATATATATTTATATATATATATGTGTATAATAAGTGCGCCATTTGCATATGAAAATTGTGAAAAAGTTTTGGGCGCCAGCAAAATCGATAGACATGCGACTTTACCCCCCGCCCAGCCCCTCTGCCCCGCCCACACAGCAGCGATTTGATACAATTTGTAGAGTGCGCAGAAAATTTCACATTTTTCCTAAATGACAAGGCACAAAATGCGTTTGCAGCGAAATGCTTCTCGTCCGTCTGTCTGTCTCTCAGTCTGTGTGTCTGACAGGCAACACACACAATTAAATGTTATGCAGATGCAATCTAAAATGTCATTATATCAAATTCATTAATCCCCAATACAGAGCAGGGCCCCAGGCATTGACAACAACAACAACAACAACAGCTTGAAGAAATGCAGCCAAAGGCAACAACAACAACAACGGCAACAACTTTGACAACGACAACGTTGTGCGCCTGCATCTGCACTCATTTATATTTTCTTTTTTTTTTTTATGTTAAACTCACACTCATAGATACACATACTTGCACGCACACTCATATGTTTTTAATAATAATTATTCTCATTTTTTTTGCATAGAGATTTGAAGAGCTGCAAAAAAATATGGGGAAAACCAACAAGAAAGCTTTTGTTAGGGAAAAATGATCGACCAACTGTTACCCTTTTTAAAGTGCTCAAAGATTTTAAGCCACACAGCGAGGCAAAAGTGATCGACTAGCTGTTACCCTGTTAAATGTGCTTTAAGCCCTCCGGCCTTACCCTACATTAAATGTTTTATCATTCTAAGTCACATAGACAAAAGTGCATGACTAGCTGTTACCCTCCATTAACTGTTTAAATATCCGAGCTCACACAGTTAGGCAAAAAAGTGCAAGAGTAGCTGTTACTCTGCGTTAAGTGCTTTAAAGTCTTATCATACCCACCTATGTGCGCCTTAATGTTACAGGGTATAGGCAAAGGGCTTATACGTTGCTCTTTATCTCAATTGGCGATTTTACTAGATATTTATTCGTTTGTCACACTGAAAATGCGAAACCTGAATGCAATTTTCCAACACCTACATTAACCAGAAGGCAAAAGGGAATGAGAGGGAGTGACAGAGAAAGAGAGAGAGGGCAAAAGAGAGCGAGAGAGAGAGAGAGAGAGAGAGACAGATACACAGACAGAGAGTGGGAGGAGCATGGCTTGAAAGAAGATGAAAGTTCATTCCCACTGCTAATTACAAGCATGCACGATACTTTTATCATACCCTACTTAATGCATTTCAATGCTACAGGGTATATCAAAAAAAAAGAAAAACTGCACTGCGCCCGTTTTGCTAGCGATTAAAATCGCTGCACGTGAATATTTTAACGTCAGTCAATCAAATGGCTTAAAAATGCTTTGTCATAGCTGCACTCCATGAGCTGCTCCTAGCCAGGCTCGCTCGACTCACAGATACTTCAGCCGCACAGCGAGAGGGAGAGAGATCGGGAGAGAGAGAGCGCGGGTGAGAGAGAGGGAGAGCGGGAGCACTTCATATGCGGCCTGTGTGCAGTTAAATCGCCTTTGATTTGATTTCGTTTGATTTGATTAATCGCACGACGCCGCCGACGCTGCCTGATAATGAGATATGAGCCAAGGCAGCGGCAGAGGCAGCGGCAGCAGCAAAAACGGCGGCGGCAGAGGCAGCGGCAGCGGCAGCGACGGAGGCGGCGACTTGCACGCAATTAAGCCAAATTAAACTCAAAGCCAGCAACCTACAAGTAAATACGTGTTAAGATACTTATGCCAGGTTCTCTCTATCTGTGTGTGTGTGAGTGTGACTATGTGTGTGTGTGAGTGTGTGTGTGTGTGTTTGTAGGGGCCACAATACAATACATGTTCAAAGTTCAATGCGCCGCGGCACAGAACTTAAGTTTACAGCTTTTAAAATTATTGTTTACAATATTAATATAAATTGTTGTGTATTAACACACACACTCGCACACTCACACACAGAAAATTATTCCATTCATCGTCATAAACTTCAATTTTCGAAAATCATTTCCTTAACAGCTGCGCGTATAAAAATATACATATATACAACAGCTCAAAGCAACAACAACAACAACAAAAAGTATATATAATAATAAAAAATCAGAATAATAAAATGAATTAACATTCACAGTGGACACACATGAGTTTGCTAAATTCCTCAACTGATATTGTGAACTAGATTGCAATTGTTATTGTTGTTGTTATTCTCGGTAAAATAAACAATTAAAACTTGGCAATTTCAATGTCAAATGCGCATTTAGTTAATAATTTTTGTCAGCACCTCAACTAATTGCGGTTTAATAAATCGGATTGAACTAGAAAATAAAGCCCTAGATAAATATTCTCAGCGTCTAACTTAATTTGTGTCATAAATATTCTAATTTATTCCAATTATTTCAAAATCTCTCTATATTTATTCTAGAAATGTGATCTATTTAAATAGATTGATCTTAAAGTAAAGCCCTAGCTATATATATAACTTAATTTGTGCAATAAACATAATCAAAATTCCTATATAATTATACTAGAAATATAATCCATAAAAATGGCTTAAACTAGAAGTAAAAAAACTAGCTAAATATTCTCAGCGTCTAACTTAATTTGTGTAATAAATATCATAGTATAGATTTCCATAGATTATTTCTAGAAAAATTACAAAATCTATTAAATTCTATAAATATGATCTATAAAAATGGATTAAACTAGAAGTTAAACCTTTGTAATGAAGTATTACAAAATCTCTATTTAATTATACTAGAAATATAATCTATTAAAATATAAATCACTTGAACTATAACTTAATTTGTGCAATAATTATCATCATATCGACTTCCAATTTTATTACTAATAACATTACAAATCTCTATTAAAATTTAGAATAAAATTATACTAAATATCAGATGTATCGATTGAGCTAGAATTTAATTTGTGCAATAAATATCTTTATATCGACTTCTAGTATTATTTCTAGAAACATTACAAAATCCCTTTAAAATTATACTATAATATTACTTGGCTCCAATATAATATTATATCTATTTCAAGCCATGTATTAACTCACATCTACTGCTTTCGGATGGAATAGATCAATAGTTTTTTCTGCGACTAACTCAACCTGAATAAAGTTTCATATATAAAGTGCTATCTCAATTTTCAATCCTTAATTTATCATTAACTACAGATTTCAATTGGAATCAAACGTTAATCTTAATTTAATCTTAATTAATCGGTATTTAATTTCGTATCTATTTCAGATCCCCTATAATATATAAATAACTGTATATGTGCATTCTTAATTCTTTCTGTCTTTAATCTTTAATCTATCGATTTCTATTTCAATATATAACTATCTATATATACAAATCTATCGACCTTCCTTTATTTGTACATATCTGTATCTGTTTCTGTTAGTATATCTATTACTACAGCATTATCCATAACTTTATCTTTAACTTTATCTATAACTTTATCTATATCGCTATCTTTATCTTTATTACTATTACGATCATTATCTGTATCTTAATCTTTATCGATATCTTTATCTCTATTGATGTCCATATCTTTATCGACATCTTTATCTTTTTCGATGTCTTTTAGTTATTTATAGCACACTATCTAGTTTTTATAAAGGCAACATACTAGTATTTTTATATATATTCTTATTGATTGCGTCCCACTGTGCCCCACAGTGCCCCACAGTGTTGTATCCAGTCCACTGTGCAACGTGTGTGCACAGTTTTTGCCCTTTGCACATCGTTAAGGAATATTATAAATTACTACTACAACAACAACAACAATAATAATACAGCAACAACGTAGTCGTGGCTCTTGAAATATTTATTTTATATTACGTTTTTCGTTTTTATATATATATATATTTTTTTTTTTTTGTTCTTTTCCTTTGCCCTTCTCCCTTTTGATACACTCATTCGCCCCCAAGACGCGGGGCGCGGTCTAAATTAAAGAATATTTCTTTCTTTCTGCTGCCTTTTTACTGCTTCATCTTGAGTATATTTTTTTCTTCTGCTTCTTCTTCTTCTTATTTTTATTTTATTCCGTTGCGTTATTTTATTTATTATTTTTGTTTCCCCCTCCTCCCCCCTTGCCGCTCTTTCGGCTGCAAGAGTAGCCCCGTCTTCGCTTAAAGTGCGGTTTCTTGTCTTTCTCCATATATATTCATTATTATTGCTGCTGCTGCGACTGCGACTGCGACTTCGTCGACTGCACATAACTTCAACTTTGTATCTGTATCTTTGTATCTGCTCGCGCGCGCTCGTGTGTGTGTGCGTGTGTGTGCGTGTGTGTGTGCCATGTATTTAAGGAAAAAGAATGATGCAAAGACGATAAAATATAATTTCGGCTTTATATTTTATTTTAATGATGAAAAATGTTGAAACTTTATTACGAACTCATAAAAAATTTAAACGTAGGTACACACGCAGCGCGACGCGACGCTGGGGGAGATCAACGCACACTCACACACACACACACCCGTTCTTCTTCATCATCTTTTTCTTGTGCTGCTTTGTGTGCTCCGGCTCATAAATAAGTTGAGAAAAATGTGCGCTCTGCACCATGTTAAATGTTATAAAAATCCCCAAAAATACAAAAAAAAAAAATTAGTGTAAAAAAAATTGTATTTATTTTTTTATTGCACAATGCAGCATTAATGTATCTTATGGATACAGATACAATGATACAGCTGCTGCTGCTGCTGCCTGCCTTTGATGCCGCCTGCCGCTTGGCGCACACGCAGCAATTAAAGCGAAGCGCAAAAGGTGTGAAAATATATGTCATAAGATACAAATGTATCTAATTGAATGAAAGCGACGCAGCGAGCGATTTGCTCTTAACACGCAGCTCCGCAGCACACAACACGCGCTGTTGTTAGTGGAGCGTGAGAGCATGCCACTCCGCCCCCCCCCCCAAGCACCCGCCACTCCTCCACTACTCTCCCCTCTCCCTCCCTCCCTACCTCTCTCACTCACTCGCTCTGCGGGCCTTGGCCATTTGGTGGCAAGCAGCGTGCGGCGTGCGGCCAACGCATCAAAGTCAAAGTCGACATCAATGAAAAGTTTTTGCCGTTTTCGCTGATTCATTAACCTGACCTTTGGGGTACCTCAGCTGTGCTGGGCCTTTTGTATTTCTATAAAGGGGCTGTCTATATATTGATATATTGAAAGCGAGAACCTACATAACAAGTGCGGTTTATTTATTCCATCGATAAATTGGGAAAGCGTTTCAATTTATTTCAATTCATTTTTCCCTTATGAATATATATAGAGATTGATAAATTGTATTGGAGTTGAACCATCGATCTGTCGTTTACTTGTTTGACCTTGACCAGATAAATAGTTGAGGTATAAAAGTTAAAAAAGGCTACTAGGTTTGAACTGGCGACCGTTCGTTTGCTTACCCGACTTTGACCAGATTTTAAATGTGCTATTATTAATCTTTTTGCTTGGTTCTTATGCCTAAATATATATATAATAGTATAAAAATTGAAAATCGCTACTGGATTTGAACCAGCGACATCTCGCTCTTTTAACCGACTTTGACCTTTGTTTTCTTCCACTTAGAGTTCGAGTTTTCCTAGGTTCTGTCTGAAGGCCTGAAAACTAAGCAAGTCTTTGCAAGCTTATTAGCTCAATTCTCTTAATGCGTTTCGTCAGTGGACAAATCCACCAGATTTGGCGGAATATTGGTGGAAATAGACAAATTATATAAAAAGTACACTTAAGCCGGGGCAAAGGCTGGTTAAATATTTGTTTGGTTTAGTTATATCGAGCTATAGTTATTGCTTAACTATTCCTTGAGTATTTCTCCTCTGTTAGAGCATACAAAATTCGCTATTTCATATTATTAGTTGCCGCTTTTGTTGTGCTTGTTGTTGTCTTACGCGTTGCTCAATGTTGCGGCAGGTTATGGCTCGGCACAGACAAAAACAACAACAAGAACAACAACAACAACAGCACGCACACACACAATAGCCAAAAGCGTGCGACAACAGACGTTGGGCATAAGGAAGACGATAAAGATACAGATAACAACAAAACGAGCGCAAGTGAAAGAAAAAGTATCTAAGTATCTTTGGCTGTTGGCCGAGTATCTTTAGCTGTTGCGCTGCCGCATTGCATTTCTAATCTTTAGATTTATGAAATCATTTATTTTTTAGGCCACGATAAGCTCTATCTGCATGGCCCAATCAATCATGAACTAATTTTAAAGTTTAACATATATATTTCAAATCATTTTTCTTGACAAGGTTTTTTGGCATGCCCTGGAAACTATTTGGATATGGGTGAAGAGGGTATGAGGTGCTTGTGCAAATGTTTGTAGGGGAGAAGTTTCTCCGTAGAAAGAGGAGAGGGAAGTGTCTTTGACTATTTAGAGCCTAAATATGTAGGGGAGAAGATAGTTCTCTGTGGAAAGAGGAGAGGGAAGTATCTCTGGGCATATAAAGTATATCGATTCTTGCTCAGACCGAACAAATGAGTCGATCTAAGCATCTTTGTCTGTTCCGCATTAGTTTTGGAATACTATAAAAGCTGAGGTATTCAAATTTTAAATATATATAAGCTCCCAGGCCAGACACAATACGAGTTTAACGTGTTTCTTTGAACAAAATGGATAAAAATGGGTTTTTAAATATGTTTTTTTTGGCATAACTCGAGGATTATAGAAGCTATTTACACCAAACTTGGTATGTAGGTACCTTTTGAGTTTACTCAGACTAAGAATCTATCCCTTTTTGGATATCTCACTCCATAACTCCCCGAACCGAGCAAACATTCGTTTTAAGAGATAGAGCTTCAGGTCTTGGCATGCACGCATTTATACAAGCCATACTTAAGCCCCAAAATTTGTATTAGGATTGAAGCACAAGCAACGAAGTTGACCTGGAATACAGGCAACATACACAGCATATCTCAAACCGTACAGGGTATCACCTAGTCAGGCAACGACAACTACACTCTGCATTTATTTGTGTAGATTACCCAATCGCATTAAGGCTATCTTATCGAATTGTGGCCATATAATAAAAAAAAACAACGTTGTTTTGCAAGCAACGCGATCGATTTCTGATTCCTGATTTCCGATTACTATCACGAGCGTGTTTTTGTGCTCTATATAGTAATAATAAATAAATAAATGCTCCACACAATTATTGTAAATAAACAAATGTAATTACAAAAAAAAAACCTGCTGACGCACCGCGACTCACAGCTGCATTTTCAATCAGAGACAACAACAACAACGGAATATAAATAAAAATATGTATCTTTACCTCCCACTTGCCACTGTTCCATGCCCCCCGCACCCGCCACGCCCCTCAGCTCAGCTGAACCTTACCCCTGGCCCCCGCTTCGACTGTTTGTTCGCGTGCATTTTTAATTAATTTATTTTTGTCGATATGTTTGCAGGCGCGCACAGTCACAAAGCCAGCTCCGTGCACAAAGACAAAAGCCAACTTAAAAACTTGCATCTTTAAGATACACACACACACACACACACACACATGCATATCTTTTGTTGTTGCGCTGATGTTGTCGCTGTCCTCGTTGCCTGCCATAGCTCTGCCATTAATTTATTTATTTAATACGCTCTGCCTGCCCCCTCCCTCCCCCCACCCCTTGCATCCCCTCTGCCCCTGTGTGTGTGTGTGTGATTAATCGGCTGCTCATTGTAAATATTTGTCTTTAGTTTGTTGCACTGCAACGCGCGCGCGAAACCTGCCTCATGATTGTGCTCGCTACACATTCTTTGCAGATTCTCGAAGCTGCCAGACTTTTTAACAACTCAAATGCAAATGACTTAAGTTTAAACAAAAGTGCCTTCAAAATTGATAGAAATGTAGAAAATTAACCGGCGTTGCACGGATCAAATCGATAATATTGATAATGTAAGCGGACAGATACAAAGCCTCTCAAAAAGCTCCTCACATGTTTTCTTTGCTCGTTTAACTTGTCTGTGAAGTTTTTTTTTTAATCTAGCTATAGATTTTCTACACATTTGCTAATTAAATTTAAAAGAAAATATTCTGCCTGTCTTCCTGTCGCTGATTCAAACCCTCGCTCGCTCTTCTATGCAGATGTTAAGCTTAAGGGCTATATGAAAATATATATAGATCAAGTAAAAGTTCTCTGGTTGGGAATGCCCGACTCGGGAATACCCTGAACCTTCCTCTACCAACACCAAATGCGACTCGGTCTATTGGCTGAGGGCAGCGGTAGCTTAAAAATAAAATATACTCCATCTGTATATACTATTTTTATGTGTTTTATGTCAACTGCGATGAGTCTTGCTTTCAAAATCAAAGAGATTTGTTCAAAAACAGATTGTTTGGAAATTGGCCAAGCTATCGAGTTATAGGAAACCAACTCTTACTGCGCGCGTACTGAAACGACTTACGCTCAAAGGAGCTAAGTTTCAAGTCTTTAGCTCTTAAAGTTCTGAAATCGACACGTTCGTATTGATGAACAGAAGGTCGGACTGACTGAGAGACAGACAGACGAACATGGCTAGATCGACAAGGCTATTGATGCTGATAAAAAATATATGTATATACTTTATGGGATCGGAGATGCTTCCCCCTGCCTGTTACATACATTTGCATAAAACCAGTATACCCCTTTTTAGACCTTTTCATTTGGTATAGGGTATACAACTTCTATGTAGTAGCTGTTATTGTAGCAATCTTTTACAAATTTAGTTTTTATATAATATATTAAAAACAACTTTTCATTCTTAATTTTAATTAATATTATAATATTGCATTACAAGCTATACATTTTCCCGTTCAGTTTAGATTTTGTTAGCTTTGCTCGCCTTGCAACTAATTTGTCTGTTGTGCCAAATCAAGAGCTCGCCCCGTCTATATATATATATATATGTATATCTATGTCTGGCCTGGTTGTTACCTGAACTTTACGAGCCGCTCCTTTTCGTTGGAGTTTTTCAGTTTTTCTTGTTCCATTTTTTGTTTCTCTCTTATTTTAACCGTAATTTATAATAAGCTATTTTCTTTACGCACCTTTTTTGCGCTTGTGCCTGTGTCTGTAGACTGGCAGCGGGACTGTGGCTACCCCCTGCCCACGCGCACCAACAGACGGGCAACAACAACAACAGCAACAACAACAGCAACAACAACAACAACAACAATAAGAAGTACAAGCCAAGACACTCGGCTAGCCAGAATTCTTGGCCTGAGTGCGGAGGCTGACTTACAACTAATGCAATATAATAAATTTGTACAAAGTTACAAATAAATGCCTGTGTGTGTGCGAGTGTGCGAGTGTGTGTGTGGGTTGAAAAATAAATAAATAAATATTTGTAGAAGGATATATATATATATATATCTATATATCTATATATATGTTTATTTATGTACAGCCAGGCATACATGTGGAAAAAGATTTGATTGCCGCCCAACCCTTCTGAATTTTGAGTCGTTCTTGCAGCCTCCTTGGCTGCCCCCTCCCCCCTCACCCCTCCTGTACCCTTTTCCTGCTTCAGCTCTTGTGTCAGTTTGTTGTTTTGCTTTATGATGGCATTGCTTGGGTCTCCCCATCTGTTGTGCGCATCTGGGGCGGCGCCCCTTGGAGCTGGCTTTTGGCTTTGGCTCTGGCTCTGGACTCGGCCTCGGCTGCGGCTGCGACTTGGGCTTCGGCTTTGGTTTTGGGTTATTTATCTGCATAAATTATTTATGCCGCATTACAAGCATAAAAATAAATAAAATAAATGAAGACCAGGCAACTCTCTAAATCCGATTAGAATATACACACACACAGACACAAACACACAGAGCTCTCCTCTCTCCGCCAGATACAAATTTATTTTTATAGATTAATCAACCTTTTTACTTGCAGCAGCTGCAACATGCCCCAAACCCAACAGAAAAAAAAAATAATAATAAAAGATATGCATATATATAGACATATAGCTGGGCCATTATATATACCATTTATTTGGCTTAGCCATCAAATTGAAAATTGCTGAAATGTCCCCCCCCCCCTTCCTCCTCTCACTCACCCTCCTCCTCTTCTTCTGCTTCTCTTATTTTGTATAAATATAAACACCAGCAAAAATTTGTTGCCTATTTTTTATGGGATTTTTCCTTTTAAATTAAATGTTTATAGAATTGGAAACTAAATTAATGTATCTCTATCTGCAGCTGTAGCCCGTATCTGTATCTGAATCTGCAGCTGTAAATTTATATGTATATGTATCTGTATCTGTATCTTTATCTGCATCTATATCTGTATCTGTATTTGTATCTGCAGCTATATCTGTATCTGTGTCTGTATCTGTATCTGTATCTGTATCTGTATCTGTATCTGTATCTGTATCTGTATCTGTATCTGCAGCTATATCTGTATTTGTGTCTGTAAATGTATCTTTATCTACGTGTCTGTAGCTGTATCTGTATCTGTATTTGTATCTGTATCTGTATCTGTAAATGTATCTTTATCTACGTGTCTGTAGCTGTATCTGTATCTGTATCTGTAAATGTATCTTTATCTACGTGTCTGTAGCTGTATCTGTATCTGTATCTGTATCTGTATCTGTATTCTGTAAAAGTATCTTTATCTACGTGTCTGTAGCTGTATCGGTATCTGTATTTGTATCTGTATCTGTATCTGGATCTGTATCTGTATCGGCAACTGTAGCCCATATCTGTATCTGTATCTGTCTCTACATCTGCTTAAAGGCGTAAAATGTAAAATTACTTCAATTTTGTTGGATGGGGCTTTCGGATATAAACAAGAATATCCATATAGCCAAGATTTTTAATTGTTTTAAATATTTATTGCCCTAGCTAATATGATTATACTCTTTGCTTAGTATACCCTATCTTAATTTAGATGTTGTAATGTAAAAATCATATTTTTCGACCTTCAATTTCTTGACATCTTTATGGCCTGCAAATTTTGCTAAACTTTCGGAAAACTGTGCAAAAGATGCTCAGGCCAAATATCCTCTTAAAGAATAGAATCATATATAATAATATAATAAGCGTCGGCACACTGAGAACGAAATTTGGGTATCAAACCACCATGAAACAAAATATAAATACATAATCCCTATTTGGTAAACAAATTCGTCTAAGTCAAACTCATATACTTAGCAGCTGTACCAAAATCCAAGAGGATATCTTCTAGCATCAATTAGTTCACACAGAACAGACAGAAAAATTGGAATTGTTAAGGAGCTTATCAACTATAAAGATCTACGTTTTATGGCCTCGATTTAATTCGTGACAAAATTGATTACAAATTCGTTATGCCCAAGGCTGTGTAGGGTATAATTAAATATGTCTGAATAATATAAAACAGAAGGCAGATACATCAAAGCGGATTATACAATTTATATTTGCTCTTATTTTTATGCGCTTCGCGCCGCAGTTGCCCATCTTTCCGCCCCTCTGCTTCCTCTTCTTCTTCTTCTTCTTCTTCTTCTACATTTGTTGTTGTTTTTTTGTATATATTTCTTCATTTTTATTTTATTTATTTATTTTTCATTAAGCAGCAATGTGCATTGAGCAGTTTTTGTATACAATAGCGCAGCCAGCAGATGCAGCAGGCGCTCCTCAACAGATACAAGATACAAGATACAAAGATACACAGATGCACACACATACAGATACATTAGAAAACACACGCTGCGCTTGTAATAAATTGTATTATTTATTTTATTTTATTCACACACACACACATATATATATAGAGAAACCAGAGCCACGACGAGCTCTGCTGCTGCCACTTGAGGCCAATTTAACAGGCAAAGATCGGGCGCAGTCGCCGTCGACGCACAGCGGAAGCGTCGTCGATTTTGCCTCAGTCTCGACCCAAGGCAAGTAGCTGCAGAGGGGCTGCCAAGGGGCAGAGGGGCAGAGCTGCAACAACTGGCAGCCGAGAGTGACGAGTGTAATGACTTTTGTCGATTGGGTTAAGTGGCTTGTTGGCTTCCTTTGCGCACCTACACAGATACACAGACACACACACACACACTCGTACACACCAATTCAAATGCACCTTCATCTTTTCTTTTCATTTTTTTTTGTGAGTTGCATCTTTTTCAATTTTTATGCATGCCACACATTTTGTTCCCGGCTGCTGCTGCTGCCTTTTGATTGCTGCCGTTATTTTTTTTTCTTCACCTTTTTTATGCCCTGCAAATGTGCAGAAAGGGTATTATGCTGGTGTGCCATTGTATGTAACGGGCGAGCAGAAGACACACAAATCTAGCCTCAAAAGGTGTATAAATCTTTATATATATACATATATGATGAGAATGACAAGCTGAGTCGATATAGTTATTTAAGGCATATCCCTCTAGCTCTAGCTAGCCCCTCTAGCCCCTCTAGCTGCTTGTGTAGTCTATGCAGATAACAAAGATATCATTCCTTGAACCTCGTCCCACTCCCCCCAAAATTGGAAAGAAATATCCCTTTTGTATGTAGAGGCCTGCGCTTTGGTATGCACACACTTTTTTATGCCATATTTAAGCCTAGAAAATTTTAAATAGATCGGACTATAAATAGCCGAGTTAATCAGGGATGCATTTCCTATACAAAGTGTGGTACGAAAGCAAGAGGAAGCAAAGCCGCCGCGTAAAGTGAGTTTAGTGTAGTATGGAGTATAGTATAAGGTATGGTTGAGAGTATAGTATAGAGTATAGTTTAGAGTATGGTATAGAGTATAGCATAGAGTATTGTATAGAGTATAGTGTAGAGTATAGTATGGAGTATAGTTTAGAGCATAGTATATAGTATAGTATAGAGTATGGTTTAGAGCATAGTATAGATATAGTATAGAGTATGGTTTACAGCATAGTATAGAGTATAGTATAGAGTATAGTATAAGATATTGTATAGAGCATAGTATAGAGTATTGTATAGAGTATAGTGTAGAGTATAGTATAAGATATTGTATAGAGCATAGTATAGAGTATTGTATAGAGTATAGTGTAGAGTATAGTAAAGAGCTTGGCTCTCGTTTCAGGGTATCTGACAGTCTTGCACTTGCAAGTCGAGCAGTTCTTGTCTTTCTTGTTCGTTTTTTTTTTTGTGTGTGTTGAAGTAGTTTGAATGTGGCACGTTTGGATTTGTTCACACTGCCGCCCCCCCGCTCTCTCCCTCCTCTCTATCCAGCTGGGGTAATTTGTCTACACAACTTTTTGTAAGCTACACTCGCTTATTATGTTCAGTCTGAGCTTTAAACTGAGCTGCGAATCATAAGGATATGCGTGCGGGTTATTGAGACTCCTGGTTTCTGTATAATTGACAGCCGACCAATTGCCTCGGGGCTAACATATTGCTCCTTCTTTTTTTTTTTGTTGTGTATTTGCCATAATGCTGTAGAGAAATTGAAAGTGATTAACAGACGCTTTGTAAGCTCATAAAAACATGTTTATCATTATTTCAGCGCTTGCCCATTTTTAACTCTAAATTCGAGTTTGATTTGTAAGAATTGTTTTTATACTTTGCCAAACAAATTTCAATTGATGTAAGCTAAAAAGTCGCTGGCAAAAAATGATTTTTTATATAATTTAATTTTGATAAGAAAACCACGTTCTCGGGCGGAAAATGTGTGAAAAAGTGGAAAAAAATGTTTTAATATTATAATTATTAATATTAATATTATTATTATTGATGATTATATAAAATGTTATATTGATATTCAAACATTAACATTTTTAAAAGAAGCAAAATTTTAAAGTAATTTATCATTATTTATTTCAATCTCAAGTTTGATTTGTAATAGAGATTGGCATTTATTAGGCGATTTTGACATATTCACGTGCTTGGGTGGAAAATAGGTGAAGAAATTGAAAACACTTGAAACAAATGTTTTAAAATTTATACGAACTTTACTGGCATACTTAAACGAAATATTCGAAACTAACTACTAAAGAACTTGTCTGATATTGAATGAAATATTCGACAAGAAAAATTTGAAAATAATCTAATTTGGAAATTTAATAAAAATGAATTTGAATGTTGAATTAATTCAATTTCCGACCCTTAAATATATATGTGAGAGCTCTATGAGCAGCTGCCTCTAGCATATACGTTTTTTTTTCTCTTTCAACATAATTCAATTAAATTTTAATTAACCCTCATCACCTACACCTACATCGGATGCTGCTGCTGCTGCTGGGCAGAGATCCCCTCGTTGGTGATCTCTGCAAAAAGTTCAGTGAACCGAGCGTTGGGACTAATAAAAATAAAATATTACCTCTAATGATGCACGCATAAAATGCAGCCGCAATAAAATATGAAAAGGGCACAAGATGAAGGTAAAGAAGAAGATGCGAGAATAACAAAAAAAAAAAATAAATGCATATAAAAATAAAACAAAAGTGACTTTTAACAAAAGCCAAAGAGAGCCGAGAAATGAGAAATATCATAAAAGTGCAATTAATCAACAGAAACCGAAGCGAAGAGATCAAAAACAGGGACGAGAACAGGGGCGAGGGGAAATGTGGCATGTGGAACTCGGCTGGATGGAGACAAAGGCTGACACTTATCGGCTTTATCTGCTTATGTGTGGCATGCCACAAAGAGAACAAAAAGCGTAGAGAGAGCTCAATCCGACTCGAAGATGCCCTGAACAGGGCCAAGCAGCTGTGCTTCTTCTTCGAGTTACTTTGTCCTATCTATAAGAAATGTACCTCGATTAACTTGGATGTTTATTGTGCGATCTATTTGAAATTTTCAGGGATTAAATATGGTATACAAGAGTGTCTGCATACCAAAGCGCAAGGGTCTATCATTAGAAATGAGTTTTATCCAATTCTGGAGAAAATGGTGTGAGGTATCCAAAAAGTGAAAGATTCTTAATATGTGTATGTTAAAGAAGAACTAATATACCAAGTCTGGGCCAAATAGCTCTTATAATTCTAGAGTTATGTTTGAGAAACTCAACTCAAAATCGATTTTTATCGATATTACGAAGATGAGATTAGATATCGAAACATGAATGATAAGTTCTAGCCTTCTATATGATAATATGTTGTATATAAGACAAGGTTAGCTCAACTCAAGATCAAGGATATATATATACGCTCTCCTAGAAATCGGATCTGCCTTCTTCTGCCTGTTACCTAACGTATCCCAAACCCATTATACCCTTTCCACACATATTGAATTGGGTTCAGGGTCTAAAAACTTGTAAATAAATATAAAAAAGAATTATAAATGTATTGAAAAGAAGCTGCTGCTGCTGCCGCTGCAAGGGAATTGATTATTTTGCATGCGGATGCCGCCTGTCAATATTTGATTTTTATATATGGCATTGCCTGACAGATCAGCGAGTGCGGGCAGCGGGCAGGGGAGAGGGGAAAGGGGAAAGGGGCAGAAATGCAGCGATTTTTAATAAATGAAATGTGTAAATAAACGCCGCGAGGAAGAACAACAACAGCAACAAAGAAGCAGAAGAAGATGAAGAAGGGGAAGAAGGGGAAGAAGAAGGGGAAGAAGAAGGGGAAGAAGAAGTGGCATCAGAATTGGGTAGGCAAACAGCAGGAAAGCATAAACATGGCCAACACTAATACCAAGGCAAACAAACAAAGACGCAAATGCAGATGCATTTCCAAAGAATTTCTAAGCACATAAAAATCCAACAACAACAAAATCAAAGCCAGCGGTCAGCGTTAAAAAAAATATTTAAAAATGCATAAAACAAAATATTTATTGAAGAAATGAAAGACGGCGCGGTTTAGACGCTAACAAGCCAATGGGAAAGCAACAAGAAAGCGTGCACCACGCAGAGACTGAACGACCAAGAGATACCCTACACTCAAGCATTAATCGATTTTGGAATACATCCTATCGTCACTTTCGTGTTTATTCTGCGATAGTTATGAAATACGTTTGTATGCCAAAAATCAAGGTCTTAGCTCCGAGAATTTTCGACTTACCTCGCATAATCTTAGAGCTGTGCTTAATTATCGAACTTGATAATCGAAAAAGTGGAATAGCCTTGCTAAGCCTATGTTTAACTACAACTAGCCAAGTTTTGTGTCTCTAGGTTATGAAATCCCTAAAACATGCCTGACAGAACATTTCCGCTTATCGATATTTATCGATTTTGGGAAAATGAAACATGTTCCTAAAGAAGAGACTACAGTTGATCTGGTTTTGATAAACGAAAAACTATGCTTTGGATAATCGATAAAACTACATTTAACATTTATATTTATAGCTATTTGGCTTTGTAATCGATATTAATCGAAAGACGAGAAACTGTTGTCAAAATTTTAGCCTTAAATTTCTAAGACTTAGAAATCGATCTATATATATTTTATACATTCAACATTTTCAGTTATTAGCTTTTGTTCTTTGATCGATATCGAGATCGATATTTATCGATTTCGGGAAAATGTGACAATGCGAATTTTGAGCTTTAAGCTCTTGATCTTTCAGAAATCGATCTTTATCGATCTATCGAAATAAGTTGTTCCATTGATAAGCGAGCACCCACATTTAAGATTTTTTGTCTGCAGCTCTTATCTTAGACTGCAATATACCCGTTCTAGCGCCTTTTCAATGGGTACAGACCATAAAAATATTAAATGAGATAAACAAACGTTTTCGAATTCGAACATATGAGCATGCTAATGCGCACAAGAACCCAGTCAAGACGCAGTCTAACCCTGCCTTCGCTTATTTGATTAATGCACTCGAAAGCGACAATAAACAAGAACAAACGAACATAGTTGGCAACTCTGGACGCTGCCGAGTGCCTGGGTCTGGCCCTGGGCTTGGGTCTGGGCCTGGTTCTGGTTCTGGAGTGGGATCTGCGTCGAGTGCCAGATCGTTCAGACAAACAAATATCGCATTCCACTGCACACAAATCGAATGTGAATGCTCAATTGATGTGAGCTGTGAGCGAAGCCGAACGGCTTTTTAACTCTTACTGGGAGAACTGGGTTCGTCGACGTCTATTAGATAAATAAATAAAGAAAAATTTTTTATTAAAGTGCGAATTCTGCGGTGCGCTTAATGTTGATGGAACGCTGGGAGCTAGCAGCGGAGCGACCATGGCGAACCGTTGTCCCATAACCATCGACTAGTCCATCAAAACCGGTTGGCGGCGGGGCAACTGTGATTCAACGAGAGCTGCAGCTTCTAAATGCAGCCGATAAAAATCAGTAAGACATGAGAAACAAACCATTTCGAATATTACTCTGCGACAATTTATGCATAGAAGTCCCCCTCCTCTCTTTTAAAATGTTCCATTCATTCCATTCATAATATTCCAAATATAACTTTTGAATCAGCTTATTGAGAAGAGCCTAACTGCTCTTTTATAGTGTTGCAAAATGTTTGAGAAATTGTTATAAATTGAACCAGAAAATGCTGCTCTATAATCGATTAAGTGAAGTAGTATTGTTAAACACTTATCCCTTGTTGTTTAACATTGGCTCGATCAAATCAAGTGTTGTTGAACACTAGTTCGGTAAATTCTAGTGCTGTTGAACAATAGCACGGCAAATTCTAGTGTTGTTTAACACTAGTACGGTAACGTTAGTGTTGTTGAACACTGGTTCTTGGTTCTCTTTTAGCTAAAGAATCGAGTTTTTTGTTTCATCATATATCTGGTTACTCTAACATTTTTTTTATATTTATGCTGAGCAAAAACGTTTTTCAACACTGTTTCGGCGTATCTTTGGATACTTTCTGATAAAAAATCAAAGATTTTAAAATCAGATAAGACTTATTAAACAATGTAGCGTAATTTAAAAAAAAACAGTGTTGGTTAACCTGCGTAAATACAAGCATGAATGAATGACTTCAAAAGGTCTCCATAATTCAAATGAAATGATTCAATGCATAACTTAATTATTGCTTCCGAATATGCTTATATTCTACGAAAACAAATATTGTTGCTCAACACTGGTTTGGTTTATTATTTAAATTCTATTTATTGTGGTTTAGAGTTTTATATACATATAATTTTTTTAGTGATACACCAAGATATCCTAAGTGTCGCTAGAAAACTACTGTATGTGACAGTAATGTAAAATGTAAGCAAAAAGAGTTGCTCAACACTGCATTTGCTTATTTGTAGTACTATTAGTTTTTATAGGCGGTAGTTAGTTAATATTTTCCACATAATACTTAGATATATATAAATATTTTAAAAATTAGCTTTGCATCGAGCTAACTTATAAAGTTAACCACATCGCGTTGCTCAACACTGGCTTTGTTTATTTTAAATGCATTCGCCAATTAAATATGACCTTAAGAATATTATTTAAAAGAAACTCGTTCGACGAAAAGGGCCTCTAGTTAAATGAAAACAAAGTAAATAATGCATACGAATGAATATTCATATTCATAAATAAATGTATTCATATTTAAGATCAATTAGTGTGTGGAGCAAGGAATTCCGAATGGGAACCTACGACAAGGCGAAAAATGTTTAAAATGCCCTCAACGATCGCGGCAACAACAATGAGTGGCAGCAGCAGCAGCGGCAGCACGCCGGCGACGACGTGAAGCACGTGAATGCTGTCAATCAAGAGCGCCGCGCAGTCAGCGACAACAACAACAGCATTCCACGGTAGCCGCGGTCGTGACGTCACGCGGCGAAATGCCGTCGGCAAAAGGCAGCCGAAACAAAATGAAGATCGCGAAACGTAAATCAAAACAAAACAGAGAGAGAGAGCGAGAGAGTGAGTGCTGCTTGACGCGTGAGCGCAAGCACAGCGCGTCTGAGAGCGCGGCGCTGCAACTGCGCTGCTGCTGCTGTGCTTAAGAGAGCGCGCAAAGCTGATCGCGCTTGTGAATGAAATGCGCGAAAAAATATTTGAAGAGAGTTGAAAGTTGGAAGAGAGTTTTTGTTGTACTCACCCGCTCCTCCTCGCGTATCATTTCCGCAATGCCCGGCTTTATCTCCATATCGTCCGCCAGCGATGCTGCGCTGCTGCCGGTGGGTGGCCCGCTGAGATGATGGTGCGGCGGCGGCGGCGGCAGACGCGGCTCAGCTGCAGCTGCGACGCTCAGCTCCATGGCGGCAGCGGCCATGGCGGCGGCAGAGCCGAGCGGAAAGCGCGACTCAGCGGCAGCGGGATGAACGGAAGCGCCGGAAGTGGAAGTGCCGGGCGCATGGCCCAGCCCGTGGTGCGCCTGATGCTGCTGCAGGTGATGCAGATGCTGCTGCTGTTGCTGCTGCTGCTGCTGTTGGTGCTGCTGCTGCTGCGGACTGGGCAGCGACTGCGCGAGCGCGCGTGGGCAGCGACCCGCTGCCGCTGCCGATCCTGCTGGCGCTGGCGTTGTTGCGGGTGAGGGCATGTCCAGGCCATGCAGCGCCGTTTCCAGCGCTGCCGCGGCGGGCGTCAGGCGCCGCGGCGTAATGCTGCCGCTGCCCGCCGAGCCTAGCGGCAGCGCCAATTGCTTTGGCGGCGGCGTCAAAATGCCGCAATCGCGCTGTCTCTCTCGCTCCTTTTGCTCCTGCTCCAGACGCTCGGCGGCGATCAGGCTGCTCAGCGGGCTGGCGGGCGCCTGGAATATGGCGTCGGCCGAGGGCCAGCGACGCTTGCGCACATTGCGGCTCTGCTGGCGCTCCAGCGGCGACAAGCGCAGCTCGCCGCAGTCCCAGTCGCCGCTGCGCAGTTTCTTCTCGGGCTGCATAAAGGAGAGCAGCTGCTCTTCGCTGCCCTCGCGCTCTGCCGGCGAGTTCTTGGGCGAATGCTGTGCGGTCGGTGTCGAGGAGGCGGTTGCTGCCGCTGCCGCAGCCGCTGCCGCTGCCGCCGCCGCTGCTGCTGCCGTATTTATCTCCTCCATTTGCGTAACATCCGCCAATCCGCGAACCTTGAGCAGCTCGGCAATGCGCAGCAGCGGCCCAATCTGATCCTGGCTAACGTTGATTTCGCCGCGATACATGAACTCGACAATGGCCTTCAGATCGCACCAGCTGACGTCGCGCATGATGACGATTGGGTGCTGGCAGGGGGTCTCGGCGAGCAGGGTCTGGAAGTAGGGGGAGCAGGCGGAGAGGACCATTTTGTGGGCCTTGATCGAGCGGCCGTCGCAGGCGAGGGTCACGTCGACGAAGGATTCGTTTTGCAGCAGCTGATCGAAGATCGTTGTCAGATTTGATTGATAGTTGTTCCAGCGCAGGCAGAACTGTTGCGGCAGCTGATGCTGCGGCGTCGAACGGGACCCCGGCGATGAGCTGCCGGCGTTGATGTTGACGTCGACATTCGCGTTGGCGTTGGCGTTCGCGTTGGCGTTGGCGTCGGGTGGCGTTGTTAACGGCGGGCTAACGGTCTTTGCTTTATCCTGTTGCGATGTTGGCGAACCGCCGCTGCCGCTGCCGTTGCCGCTGCCGCCGCCACTGCGCTGTCGCTGCGCCGCTTGCGCCTGCTCCGTTGCATAGGTTTCGCTGTCCGTTTGCGCAGCCGCTGCGGCGTTGCTGCGATCGGTGCTTTGTCGCGACGTTGGCGTCTCCGTTGACGCCATTTTGTGTGTGTGCCCAAAAGAGAGCGTGTGCGAATCAAGAGAGAGCGAGAGTGTCTATTGATCGTGCGCGCGTGAGAGCGGCAAATCTTTCATTTGCAAATGTAACGGTATACGTGTGTGCATGTGTGCGTATGTGTGTGTGTGTGTGTGTGTTAAACACTAGAGCTTGCACGAGACGACGCGTTTATCATGCGCTCGCGTTAAAGTCGCGTTTTAATTAACGTACACGTGAGTGTGCCTGGGTGTGTGAGTGTGTGTGTGTGTGTGTGTGTGGGATAGAGTCGGTGTATATGTGTGTCTGGCTTACGTTACGTTACGCGCACTGCGTTACGTGCATTTTAGTTTTAAAATTTATTTTTATTTAATTTTAATTTTTTTTAATTTTCTTAAATTTTTTTTTCAAGTTAAAATTTGCTAAAAAAATGTTGTTGCTGTTTGGGCAACTTGTATGTGAGTGTGTGTGTGTGTGTGTGTGCGTGATTGTGTGGCGGCTCGTCGTGTGGCGTCTCGTCTCGTTATTTGGCAAACGGAACGTGCCCCCAAAAAAGTCTTTTCAGCACGAGTGTCTGAATTAGACTGAAAACGTTTTGCACATTTTGATACGGAAAAACTCAAAACAAACTTAACACACGGGCAGCAACAGCAGCAGCAGCAGCAGACGACGTCGATTGGGGCTACGACGACGACAACGACAACGACGACGGCGGAAAACGCAGAGGCGCTGCTTGCCTAGTTGCTGTTGTTGTTTTTGTTGTTGTTGTAGTTGCCGTCGCGTCGCGTTTTGTTGGAGTCGAGAGTTGCGAATGCGAATTCGCTGAGTCGTCGTCGCGACGCCAGCCGCGAGACCCCAAGTCGTAAATAGTGCGCTGCCGACGTCGCAGCCAGCAATTGCAGTTGCATTTTCAAGGCAAAGGAGCGCAGCCAGGCAGGCAGCCAGCCAGCAGCGACAGCGACGGCAGCGAAAATAGTGCAAAGAGCGTCAAGCAGCGTGCGGCGTGCGGCAAGCGGCGTGCGGCGACAATCAAATGCCGGCAAACGTCGAAAATTCCTTTACTCGGCAAAACGAAAAACGAAGCGAAACGAATGCTTGGCGAGGCGAGGCGAAGTACGCTCGGCGCTGCTCGCTCTCCCACACACAGCGGCCGCCGCGTGCGCGCAACCCCCAAAAAACAGCGGCAGCAGCAGCAGCGGCCGCAGCTGTTATTGTTGTTGCCGTTAGTTCAAAGGCGCAGAGATGAGACAAACGCGCTGCATTTTCGGCAATGCGTGCGAAGGGGGTCGCCTAATAGTTGAGCACGCGTGTATGCGTGCGAGTGTGTGTGTGTGTGTGTGAGTGAGTGCGTGAGCAAATGCAGCTACAATTAAAAGTTTGTGCGGCGAAAGGCGCGTAGGCAACAGTTCGATGATAATATATTTAAAACAATATAATTAAATATTATAAGAAATAATCTTATCACTAAAATCTATACTTCCAATACAAGTCCCCCTCTCACTCACACACACACGCATGTTTGCCGCGGCGATAAACATAAGAAAAAAGTTGACAGCAGCCGCCGTCGCCGCAGCAGCAAAGATTGTTCATTAATTAGTTCCGTTTGTATTTTCTGCTGCTGCTGTTGCTGCTATTGCTGCCGCTGCCGAAGTTGCTCAATTTTGAGCTGCAGTCGCTGCGCTCTCAGCGGCAGCAGCACACCAATTCGCCGCAATCTTTGAACGTTGCGCTCTTTTGTTTTTAAGAGACGCGCCAACTACAGTGCTGTGCGCTCTGCTTGCACACACACTTCTCTTTGGCGTGCGACGCAAAGACACGAGCATTAAGTAGACGACGGCTAGTGCATGTTTGTGGAAGCGAGAGGCAGCGAGTGGGGGGGCGACACAGGTGGCATTGCACCTGCAGTTTGAGCGACGACTTTTTTTTTGTTGCTTGCTGCTGTTGTTTTTTTTTTCTCGCTCGCTCGTTCGCCTTTTGGAACTGCCCACACTGCGGGGCTGTCACTGGAGACTGGTCACTCCGTGTGCGTGCGTGTGTGTGTGTGTGTGTGTGTGTAGATTTGTATGTGTGTGCATGTATCTTGCAATTGTATTCTGATTATTGTTTTTGGCATAAAATGCATAAGATAAAGAAAAATACAAATCAAAACAAAACGGAAAACCAACCAAAAAAAAAAAGAAATTTGCCCAAATGCGTGAGCGAGACAAACCATGCGGCTAGCGCGAGCGCCAGAGCGAGACAGCCAGCTGCGGCTCAGCCTCAGCCAGTCATAAATTATGCAAAATTTTTTGCGACTAGCAAATGGCGGCTGACTACATTATTATAAATAACAGTGCACAAAATGAGCGAATGAGTGAGAGAGTGAGAGAGCGGCGGGGAGAGGGGTGGAAGACAAAAGACGCAGATAAAGACATGAGGAAGAGGCAGCTAAATTAATTGTGCTTAAAATGATCTGAGAATAGATATTAAAATAGATTTTGGCAAAGATTTCAAGCAGCTGTTTTCATTAATTTTACGACGCGTTCAATTTATTAATTTTAACGCTCGCTTTGCGAAATTTCCCATTATTTATTGCGTTTATTTGTATTATATTATTAACATGATTAACATAATTTCTTAATCATTCTTGCTTACATTTTTAATATAATAATACAATAAATACTGTTGCAATTTCTTATAAATACTTGGGTTATTTCTTATTTATTATTGCTTATGTATATTTTTAATAAAAATATATTTCTAATTTCTTCTTAATTGTTGCGTATATTTGTATTATATTATAAATATGATTATATCATTTCTTAATCATTCTTGTTTATATTTTTATATAAATAAACACTTGTGCAATTTCTTATTTATTGTTGTTTATATATGTAATATATTACTATTATATATTAAAGAGATATATAAATATTTGTAAATTTAAAATGTTTTTAATCTGTATTTTATTAATACAAAAATAAGTATATTATAAATTATAAATAATATTTGTATTATATTTATACAAAATACGGATATATTTTCGTATTATTGCTTGTATTATATTATTGATATTAATATTATATATTTGAAGAAAAATAAGTTAAGAATTTCTTAATAACTATTAATGATATTTTGATTATATTATTAAAAAAAAAACCTAAGTAAATTCTTATTAATTTTTGCTTGTATTTTTTTCCAATATTTTATTGACTATTTATCCTTCAAAATTTCGTTTCACTTTCGGTGCACCAGTTCTTTTCAATACAAATTTCAAGTACAGACAAAAAGTTTTATATTAAGATAAAGAAATGTTTTTAACATGCATTAATTTAATATTTGACTTAAATTACAAATTAAATTCAATTAAAAATTTAATATAATTTAAT
This sequence comes from Drosophila borealis, assembly GCA_035045885.1. Taxonomy (NCBI): domain Eukaryota; kingdom Metazoa; phylum Arthropoda; class Insecta; order Diptera; family Drosophilidae; genus Drosophila; species Drosophila borealis. The sequence goes on along the minus strand of JAWNOR010000164.1, from coordinate 1,913,046 downwards.
TTGTATTTATTAGTTTTTAGTTTTACATAAATTTCAGTTTTATTTTTTATTCTAATTCGATTCTAATTTAATTTTATGTTTTGTATTTTTCTATAGTATTAACATTATTTAAATAAAATAATATTGTATCGTAATAAATATTTATTTTTTCTTTTTCTAGATAAAATTCTCGTTTCATTCCAAACATTTTGGCATCTGGAATGCTTTGTAAGTGAACTTAATATTTGAACTATTTATAATATATTGAATTATTTATAATAATTTATTTACTTATAATGCTTAATCATTTGTGCAACCCTTTTGTTCTCTTCTTCTGCCTCTGCGTGTCACTGTGCGTTGCACTTGCAGCTTGCAACAAATTTGGTTGCCACACTAAAAACGCAGCCCGCACGCACTTTGTTGCAAATGCAACGGGTCGCCAGCTCGTTGCTGTTGTTGTTGCTGTTGTTGTTGTTGTTGGCAATCGCAGAGAAATGTGCAGTTGGGAAAATGCGGAAAATGGCTTTTTTGGGGGTCGTGAGACACAAAACGCGTTTATACGAAAATTTATGTATTTAACTGTTGACGACGACGCTGACGAGCGAAACGATGACGCGGATGCTGGACGCAGGACGCATGTGGCAAGGATGCCACGGGAATGGGAGAGAGAGAGGGGTTAGGGGGGAGGGGGGGAGAGGGAGGTTGTTGTATGGCGCGACGAAAGGCAGTTGCGACAAGGCGACAGCCGCTGCTGTTGATGATGATGGCAGCAGCAGCAGGTTCTTGGCTGAGGGGGGGGGGGGGGGGGGGAGGGGCAGGCAAAGACGACAAACAGACAACAGCAGTGGCGAGGGGAGAGGGGGAGGGGGTGGTATGGTACAGGGTGTTGCTAGATTTTAGAGGCTTGCGGCACACATGACTGAACGAACACGCAAACAAACCAATAAAATGTGTGTGTGCGAGTGTGTGTGTGTGTGTGTGTGTGTGTGCGAGTGTGTGTGTGTGTGTGTGTGTGAAGGTGACCAAACTGTAGGGCAGCTGCTTGGGACAGTGGGCGTGGCAGTATATAGGTTTGGTGGCACAGCGTATAAAAAATGCCGCATATTAAAACGCCAAATAGAAGAGTGCAGCGACGACGACGACGACGACTGCAGCTTAGAGGGGGAGGCTCAAGCCTCTCAGAGGGGGTGGGGGAGGAAACATAGAGTTTGCAAGGGGTTAAGGGGGTGCTGCACAAAGTTAGCTTACGCGCACAAAAGCGATGAGCGATGATGCCTCAAATATGCAAAAATGCCTAGCGCAATAAAACGAAAACCAAAGTTCGAGGCAGGGTTACGATTGCGGCGCGGAGGGATTGCCTGCGGGGGGCAAAGGGTGTCTGCAGCAATGAAAAAGGGCTTAACGTGCGTGTGTGTGTCGCGTGTGTGTGTGTGCCGAGTGCGTGTGTGTGTCCAGTTTGTATAAATCCAAACGAAGTTCGAATGCAGGCAAAAGTCCGAACGGAGGCAGCGCTAACGATGCCGCCGCCGGCTGCTGCGTGGCGGGGCGGGGGAGGGGGGGCTGGGTCCAGGTAGAGGGGTGCAAGCACAGACAAACAAATAGACAGCCACACACACTCTCCCCCCCCCCCCCCCCCCCCCGTGCCGTTGCTTGCCCGCATTGATGGACAGTTAACGCGGCAAAACGAACGCGGCAAAAGCCGAGTCGAGTCCAGGACGAGAGCTGCAACTCCTGCCAGCAGTTGGCTTAGACGCAACTGTACTCCCAGGCACAGGCAAATGCTCCAAAGTCCACATGGTCACCCCCACCACACCACCCCCCCCCCCTCCCCTCACACACACGCACACACACACACACACACACACACAGAGAGGCAGCCCCAATCGGTCGCTGTCTCTGCTCTCATGTCCAGCGCCGCCTGCGCCCCCAGGCAAAGATTTTCGCGTGCGTTGCAAGTTGCCAGCGCCTGCTGCATGTGTGCCGCATGCCCCCCCCTCCCCCCTCCCCCTGTCTCTGCGTGTGTATTTGTGCAGTTTTTGTAAATTTTGCGCCATTTGATTGCATTGCCTATCCTGCAGCTCCCTGGTCGCCCCCCCCCCCTCTCCCCTGCCACCACGCCCTTCTGGGCCATTGTCGCTTCTTTGGCGGCAGCCTCTCCACTCGCATTTATATACAAATGAACGCCTCCGCAACAGCCTACGCCCCCGTCTCCGGCCCCCTCTGCTGCCACGCCTACAGTGCCGTCAAGTGCAGACGCAGGCAAATACATTCTATGTTTTTTCTAATACCCTGTAGCCAGGGCGAGAGAAAATGGTTAACAAAGGGTGTTAGAGCCTGTAAGAGGTGCGATAAAGTATATATAGTACATATATATGCCTGATCAGGCTGATCACGAGCAGCTGAGTCATTCGAGCCAATACTTCTCTATGATTCTTAGTTATTCAGATTCTCGCATGCTCTTATCTTTGCTTTTATATATCGTTTCTTCCTAATTCCCTTTGGATTCTCTCAAAAACGATAACTATCGATTTGCGGGCTAGTAGCATGTCGTGCATAGCTGCGAAAAAGATACTTTTCTCAGGAACTACTTTCACATACCTAAAAATCGATAAACATCGCCTACGTTATTCATATATCAGACATTTTCAATATTCTTCCTCATCTAAATCGATAAATATCGATTGTAAGCCACATTTTGTGGGCTTTTATCTAAAATTTTCTTAAAATCGATAAATATCGATGTACAGTTATTCATCCTTTCTTGCGTATATTCAATTTTTTCGATTTTCTTGGTTTTAAAACATACCTGAAAATCGATAAACATCGATTACATAAGGTTCCATTAACCTTCCTTGTCCAAAATCGATAAAAATCTATCTACATATCTATTTACTAAAAATCGATTAGTATCGATATACAGCTATTCAGTTTTTCGAGTATATTTGCAATTTTCTCAGCTAGCAACTTACCTTGAAATCGATAAATATCGATTCAGCTTATAGCTAATTTCTTAAAATCCATAAATATCGATTCACAGTTGTGTTGCAATCCCGCCGATATCAATTAAAATCGATAAATATCGATAAAAAAATTCGATATTTTTGGGAGATTTTAAGAGATAGAGGCTTTAAGATTGGATCTACAAATTAAATAACGATTTAACTAAACACACAAAAGTTATTTGGGAATGATATATTCTGCGAGTGGGGCCGAAGGCAGTAGAAGCGAGAAGAAGGAAGGGTTGTTATGGCTGCTCAGAGCTGCTGCCAGGGTATCTCCTGGCCGGGTACTCCCCCTCGATTAGATGTTGTTGTTGTATTGTAACAACATCGACAGCAACTGTCGTTTGTTGTTGCACGTTGCCCGAGTCCGAGTGCGACGTCTGTTGTTGTTAGTTGCCTGCGCTGTGGTCTGTCAGGGAGAGGGGCTGTTAGCAGGGGTGAGAGGTGGGGGGGGGGGGGCGATGCTCGTTTTGTTGCGGATTAGTTGTCAGCATGGGGCATACGCATATGTGAGGCGCAGCTGCTGCAGCTGCTGCAAAAGACTTTAAAATCGAAGCCGAGCCAGAGAAATTCAAGAATAACTCGGGCTTATAATAAGAAAGTAATGAGCGTGGGCATAGGGCGGGGGGCGTGGCAGGGTGTGTGTGTGTGTGTGTTGCACTGATTGAAATTGTCAAGGAAGTTGCCACAAAGCCAACAAATAGCTGCCGCAGACTAATTAAAACATTCACAATGAACGCAAAATATAAAAAAAAAAAACAAAAAAAAAACAGCAAAATAACAAAAACAAGCAAAAGAACAAAAATCTTTGAAAGCGCAGCGCAAATCTTTTGGCATCTTGCTGAGTGGTGGAAAAGGGCGAGGGGGGGGGGTGTAGGGTAGGGTTGATTTAGATTTCAAGGAATTGTTGTTTTAATTGTTGCCGAAGAATTAGTGGAAAAAAGCAGCGACGGCGACGGCGACGGCGACTGTCACAAAGCGCGTTTATTATAAGCCTCCAAATAAACGAGAGGGCGGGGAATGAGGGCAAACAGGTGGAAAAGGGGGGGGGGGGAGGAAATTACTTTGAAGTCAAGTAGACATTTTTGCTGTGCAGCAAATTCAAAAGGCAAAAGGATTAGCCAGAAGATTACAACATATGCAACAGGCCACAACAAATAAGAAGGTAAAGGAAATAAGTGCAAGGCATTTTTCAAGATTTATTGAAAGGATTTTGTCCTAAGCTTGAAGAAATTTTTACAAATTACAAGCATTTTGAGGTTATGTAAAGGCGGAATTGGGCAAATGTGGAAAAAAGGGAATATTGAAAATATATATTGAGTTAAAAGAAAGGAATAGAAAGAAAGAAATGGAAGGGAAAGTAAAGTTACAATAATTCAAAACTAATTTAACAGTTTGTGGAATTAATTTTGAGGTTAGGTATTTTGCGGAATGGAAAATTATATTTAAGGCTGTGTAAAAATGGAATTAACAAAATTAGTTCAGCTAAAAGATGTGAAGAGAAGGACAGAAAAATATTCAAGTAAAAATACGAAGTTCAAAAATAATACAGAGTATCGAGCTCAATTTGAGGTTATGTGAAATTGGGAAATTATATTTAAGAAAAAGGAATTTAAAACCACTAAGTAACTCGGTCGGGAGCACCCGACTAGGGGATACCCTGTACCCTCTTACCAGCAGTTATAGCCAGTTATAAAAGATATTGTATATATGTATATATATGTACATATATTCTCTATGGGATCGGAGATGCTTCCTTCTGCCTGTTAGATGCATAGAAATTTGAAGAAAACGATCTCAAATCGAATTGAAGATACTTTTGGCTGAGAATTCATTTACAATATGCAACTACAATTAACCTTGACAGCTGAAACTTTTATGGGAAATGTTTTATTCGTGCCACATTTCGTGTGCCACACATTTCAAATGCGCAGCAAAAAGCGCGAATGCAGGCAAAAAAAAAAATTGAAAAAGAAGAAAAATATTGAACTGAATTGATAAGCGGCTGTTGCATGCCGCAATTTCGTTGCAAGTGGTCGAATGAGCCGCTGAGGCATGCACCAAATCTGAAACGAAAAACTGAATGAATTTTGCCGACACACACACACACACACACACACACGCACACACACGCAGACACGTGGCAAACGCATGAATGAATTGGCGCGTTGCATGTGACGCTGCGACGTCGACAGCGCTGCCAGCGCAGCCAAAATGACGCGTTGCAACAGCTGCGCTAAAAAAAAAAACAACAAAGTGCACACAAACACACACAGAGAGAGGGGGGGGGGGGGGGGGGAGAAGCGCGGCCATTGACGGGGCACGCGGCGCGTTTGTTTAATGGGCCACGCACGCAACACTCGAAGCCTGCCCCAAAACGGGTGCAAATGTTGTTGTTGTTGTTGTTGTTGTTGCTGTTGCAGGTTGTCAATGACAGCGAAAAAAGCGAGTGTGTGTGGCAGCCTCTGCCGCTGCTGCTGCCCCCATGTTGCAGCCAGCCAAGTGCATTTTGGGCCAGAAAAAACTGCCGCACACACACACACACACACAGGCACGCACACACAGACACGCACACACATGATAATGTTGCAACTGCCACCGTTTCGATTGTGCAGCATGCGGCACACGCGTCAAGGTCAGCGGCGCCACACGAATTATGCGACCCCCGCCCCCCCACTCCGCCAGCTGCAGCCAGCCTGCAACCGTGTCCTGTTTGCGTGCAACAGTTGGTGGCGCACAAAAAAAAACACACACACACAGACACAAAAAACCGTAGCACACACACACACACACGTGCACACACACACACACACATGCACACAGGGCCCGCTCCACTTTTTGTTGCACTTTGATTGCACTGGCCGCGATTATCCGCACGTTGCATATCAATGTCCTGCCTGCTGCCTGCCTGCTGCTGCCTCCACTGAAGGTCATGCCACATGTTGTAGGTGTTACGCCTGTTGCACAGCACAGCCCAAAACTCCCCCTCGCCCCCTGCTGCGCCGATTACGTCCATTTTTGGCTGCGCTTCGTTGCGCATTTTTGCATTTTTTCCGCAGATTTGTGGCGCCTCCGTTTTTGTTTTTGTTTTTTTTTTCGTTTTGCGCTGTGGCAAGTGCATTCAGCGCGATTATTAGGGATTTCAATCGACGCGCTGCACTTGACCCTCCCCCTCCCACTCCCCCCTGCCATGCCACGCCCCTCGCGCCGCTTGTTTGCGGTTGCCGTTGCGTTTTTTTCCCACGTTTCTGTTTTTTCCTTTTTCCCTTTCTCCCCCGGTTTTTCGATTTTTGCATGAATTTTTGCAGTAGGCAGAGCGTGTGCGGCCAGCCACGCCCCCAGTTTGGGTCATTTGAATTGTTGCACTTTTTCATGCAACGCGGCCTGTCGCCTGCCACCGTTGAAGTGTGAAAATGCAGCGTAAAAAAAAAAATGGCGAAAATGAAAATCGAAATAAAAATAAAAATCGCGGCCATATCATCAATTGAGGCTGTGGGCCCGGCTTTGGCTTTGGCTCTGGGCCTGCATACAGTTTAGGCCTTGCTGCGTGGCCCGCTTCTCTTCTTCTTTTCGTTTGATGCATTTTTGTTGCATGTGCAACAACATTGTGGCATATCTCTGTGCGTCTGTGTGTGTGCTGTATCATCGAGTTGATTGTTGCGCCAACAGCCAAAACCCAATTGACCGCAAATTGTGGCTTTTGTGATCTGATTTTTATGGTCACGTCCACGGGAATGGGCCCCAATGTGCCGCATGCCACACTTCTGGCACACACACACACACACACACACACATATATATATATTTATATATAAATATATATGCATTTGCACTCCCATTATCATGCATATTTAATGCACACACATATTGTTGTTTGGCCTGTTTAAGGTCCACAAGTTAATTGTTATCGAATTGCAGCTGATTTCATTGCCGCGTTTGCTTTGGGGTCTTGTCTGTTGCACGGAAACCTACATAAAGTTATAGCCAAGTTAGTTTTAAATCAAGCTTAAATAGGTGTTAACCCCATTAAAAGCAGGAGTGTAGATGTTAAACAAAACTAAGGCTCCTCCGGTTCAGAGTACACACAAATTTTCTGCCTGTGTCTTAAATTGAAGGGTATTGTGTGAGGCGGGGCTACGAAATGAAAGATACTTCATCTATTTATACTATTCGAGTAGCTACATGTCAAATTTGGTGTCTCTAGCTCTTAAAAGCCAAGAGATTTGCTAAATAGACAAAATTTCGATATCGATTCTTATCGATTGCCAGGAAACGGGGCAAGTTATCGACTGTTGGAAATAAACTCGTACTAGGAGAACCTAGAGCTAAAATTTCAAGGCATTAGCTCTTATAGGTTCTGAGATCGACCTGTCCATACATACGAACAGACGGACAAACAGACGGATATTGGACAGAAGGAGACATAGACATATGTATGTCTTCTGCCTGTGACATACTGAGAGACTGAGAGAACATACGGACAGACAGACGGACAGATAGACAGAGAAAAAAGACGGAGAGACAAACGAAGGGACAGACAGACTGAGATACAGATCGACATACATAGATACATCGACTCGGCTATTGATGCTGATCAAGAATATATATTCTCTATGGGGTCGGAGATGCTTCCCTCTGTCTGTTACATACATTTGCTCAGCATCATCATAGCCTTTCCTATACCTATACCCATTTCCAATAGGTTTCGGGTATAAAAACTCAAAATTTCTGCTGAATTTGAACTGGCGACCTCTCGCTTTCTAGTTCGACGCTCAGGTAACTAAGTCCTTCATGACTGTTTAGTTGTTATTGCTCTTCACACAATCTTTGACAAACATTTTCCGTCTTGGAATCGAATTTTACTTTCAGTTCAAGCGGAAACTTTGGTAAAAATTTCCGAAATTTAGCTTTTAAGGCTTGGACAATGCGTTGTTCAATCAGTTCGTCAGGACAAAATCTTTTATATATATAGATTAGGAACATCTCCTCCTACCAAGTAAATCCATATTCATAAGGGAATCAAATCTTATAAAGCACAAAAATATTAGTTCACAAATAAAAATATTATCCACATAGAATAATACATATAGAATTATCCGTATCCAATCAAGTCGAAACTAATTATAGATTATTAAAAGAATTCTTCTTATACAACTCTTTATTTTATTTAAAGAACTCGTGATTATTATTAATTATATAGATTCGTTAATTGCAGCTCTTATGCATATATAAATCGTATATCAATTAAAAGCTTTTAGTTTTTGAACTATTTAATATTTGATATTTGATTTGGGGCCATAAAAAAATCCCTTTGAATCCATTTGAACAGTAAATAAAATATCGTTTAATCGCAGTTTCTATATTGTGTTTTTTTCTCTACTGCTGCCGCCTCAATTGGTTTTTATTGCCGCTGTCGGGGTAGGGGGACGGGCGAAAAGGGAGGGCCGTTTTTTATGGAAATTGGAAAAAATCATAATGCCGCCAAATGTTTGCCTTGTTGCAGCTGCAGCAGCAACAATTTGTGAGCGGCCCTCGACTCGTTTGTGTTTTTTTTGATTTATATTATATATTTTTGTTTTATTTTTATTTGATTTTATTTTTTGTTTTTTGTCTGGCACCTGTTGCAGCAGCAGCTCAATTGTTGCTGCTGTTGTTGCAGTTGTTGCTCTCCTGCTGTGTCCGCGACACGGCAGCAACATGTTGCTGCAGTGCAAATGCAGTTGCGATTTTATGAATGAAAATTGGCCGCACGTGACAACTATTAGCTGTTTGTGGCTATTAAATGTCAGTACAAAGCCAACAGCAACAACAACAGCTGCAGCAGCAACAACAACAACAACAGCAACAACAACAACATCAGTAGCAACAACATTTGCTGCCAATTGCTGTTGTTGTTGCTGCTGCAATTTTATGCTGCTGCACAAATTGTGTGTGAAAAAGTTCATACATCAGCGCACAAATACACACACGCACACACACACACACACACATAGACACACACACTTGCACAAAAGCGCATAAAAAGTATTGCTGTCATGCGGTTGCTGCTGCTGTTGCTGTTGTTGCTGCTGCTGCTGCTATTGCAGGCAGCAGTGCGTTTTGCTGCAGCACACACATACCCACACACTCACACTCACACACACACACACACACACACACACACACACACACAGCACTTAACGGCTGCAGCCACACGCTTTTTTGTTGTTGTTGCTGCTGCTGCTGCTGCTGTCGCGCGTTTCCTCTTTTTTTTTTGCAATTCACGCGAAATGCGTTCGAAAGCGAAAGTGTTGCTGGCGCCCACACACACACACACACACACGCACACGCACACACATGCAGCTCTCATGCTGCTGCTGCTGGGTGTTAACAGCATGTTGCACGTGTCAATAGTGCATGTTGCAGGTGGGTGTGGGCAGCAGCAGCAGCAGCAGCAGCAACTGGCAATTGCCAATGGCCAATTGTTGTGTCGCCCGTTTTTGCTGTTTTATGGCATCAATGGACAAAAATCGACATCGTGCTGCTGATAGCGCATTTGGTAACTTTATCACACGCGAGCGCGTTGCAGTTGCAACAGTTGCAACAGTTGTTGCTGCTGTTGTTGCTGCAAAACGTTTTATTTGCTTTTCAGTTAGTCATTAAACTGTTGCTGCTGCTGCACCTTTTTTCTGTTGTGTATGTGGCTGCGGTCGCTTTTGCCTTTAATTGTTGCCCACAATGCGAACAACAGCAACAACAGCTGCAACAATTGCTGCTGCCGGCTTGTGCATGCAACAGAGCAATTAATTAGTGCACAGTCGACGGCTGATTAAGTCGAATAACATTGATGATATATACAAACCGCCTAACGCCCCCCTCCAACCCTTAGCTAATTCCTATGCTCATTTTTTGGCAGCTCTCTGTCTGTGTGCGTGCGTGTGTGTGTGCGTGTGTGGTTGTGCGTGTGTGTGTGCGTGTGTGCATTGCCAATTTAAATCTAAACAAATAAACATTTGGCGAATCACCGACTGCCATTCAAGTGCGGCTAACCACAAAAACATGCAACAAATTTCATGTTGTTGCCACAAGCTGCCGCGTGTGAAAAAAGCAACAACAACAACAAGAACAGCCAGAATATGCAACACATTGTCAAGGCTGTTAACAAATGCGAGAGCAGCTTTTTTGTGTTATTTAAAAGTAGCAACAGATGTCAAATAGTTGAGTTAGCAGACATAAGAGACAACGGGTTCTATGCTCTGATTAGGGCTTGGTTTTTGTGGCACTTAATCGAAGACTAATATAATTAATTTGTTATATTTATATTGTTATATTATTGTTGTTTTTATATTGTTATATTTGTTATATATAATTAATTATAATATAATTTGCTAGTTAATTATTTGGATAACTGGTATAATTTAATTTAAACAATATCATAATTTACTATTGAAACGTTGGACTGCACTTTAACGAAAAAATGCCCGCCCCGCGCATGGTTTGATACCCTTCCAGGACAGGAATCCGTTTGTGCCTGTCGAAGACATGGGCTGAAGAATTGATATGTTCATGGCACCCTAAAACGTAGCAAAATTTTTAGTGTCTCAGACTATGCTCAATCCAAAATTCTTTAATTTTCGAAGTCGAAAGCGAACGCCGGCAATCGTAGCCGGTAAGAAGCTGGATAGAAGCTAGTTTTTATGACTTCAGTAGTCGGGATGTCTGAATAATTACAAAATGTCATCAATCAGAAATTATCACACATATATGTTAATGCATTTAAATGTATGAATGTTATAAATGCATTTACATATAAAAGTATTGCATAAATGAAAGAAAATAAAATCAATAACGCAGAATTTGCTGTCTATACTTCAAGTGGGGCCTATATATGTATATATATATATATAAATATAGCAGATAATTCTGCTTTCTGATTTTATTTTCTTTTATTTAATTAACATTTTTTTTTTTTTGATTTTATTTCTTTTACTTTACCCATATTGAAAGATTACGTTGAATTGGATTTTACGTCTAATTTGTTCTCCTTGCCTTGCTCTCAAACATTTCAAGCAGGACATTTGCACAAAATTTGCTTCATCTGAAATTGTGAGAATAGGAACTTCTGTGAGCCAGATGGGAGTGGTTTTTGGAAAAGGTATTTTCTTTGAATCAAGGAACTATTGCTTAGAGAAGTGCAACAACTAACGAGGAGAGAGAGAGATAGAGTCTCTCTTTTCCTTGCCTCTTCCTAAAGAGACTCTATCTCTATCTCCCTCTCTATTGACGTAACTTATCTTATAAATGCCTTGAAATGAGCACTAGAACATACTCTAAGAAATACTCCAAGTATCTAGGAAATCTTTTATAGAGTTTAGTAAATCGGAAACAATTATTCCTTCTGTGTGCATGGGCACACATTTTTCCATCTCCCGAAATTGCTTTGCTACTTAGCTTTCTTTACGAACGAAACTAAACCCAAAGTGGGCATCCTTCCAACCAAATGTTGCACTTATTCTTCAGCCATTACCAATCCATTTGGACGCAAGTTGACTTCAGTGCTGCGGACTGTGGACTGCAACGTGCAACAGCATTTGCCACACAGAACGAGAAGGCCTCTGACAAAATCATGTAATTGTAACCATTTGGCGCAAAAGCTTTACTCTTTGAGCCGGAGACGGAGACGGAGCTGGGGAGTTAAGGGGGGGGGGGGGGGGGGGGGGGGGGGGGGGGCTAGACTCTATCTTTTTGTATATTTTTGTTGCTGCTGTGTGGCAAATGCGTTTTTTTTGCTTAGTTTTATTGCTGGCTGGCTGTCAGTCGGCGGCCAGTGTTGGCAAACGCAGTGCGACGCATGCGGGCAAAATCGACAGGCAAAAGTAACGCGCGTTTCACAAAAATAAAACCGACGACTCAAATTGCAGACAGGAGCTGCCAGGATCAAGGATAAAAGCGGGTTGGGCGCGGCACGACGCGCTTCAAGCTGAGTGCAGTAAAAATCAAGCAAGAGAGAGGGAGATAGAGAGGGAGAGAGATTTGTCTATATATGTATACATATATATATTTTCTTTTTCTATTGCTTGTCGACTTTTTTTGTCTATTGAGTTTCAAATTTCCCGGACAGCAGCCACGTACAATGCGTTGCCTTCAGGACTCGCTCTGCTGCCGCTGCCGCTGCCGTTGCTGAAGCTGAAGGCTTTGATAAAAAATTTTTTGGCAAATGTTTTCTGAAATCCTTCAACGTGCTCGCCCCCCCCACCCACCACCTGCCCGCCCAACAGCGTAACAAGCCATTGCAACAGCCTCTCGCATATAAATGGCATGTTTGACACACAGGCAAAGGCGCACAGGCGGGCCCGGGCCTGGGTGGGAGGAGGGGGGTTGGCCAACGGGGTGGCAAGTTGGCCGCTGCGTTGCAAACAAAATAATATGCAAAATGTTAAAAAATTAAATGAGCAGAGTGAGGCACGTGGAGAGAACTTGTCCAGCAGCAGCAGCAGCGACGCGGCGCAAAAATTCGCGAATTTTTAGTTGATTTTCTGCAAGTGTGTGAGAGTGTGGGGAGGGGGTGGGGGTATATGGTGTGTGTGACGTGCACATGCTACCCCCCTACCCTCTCTCTGTGTGTGTGTGTGTGTGTTTTTGTTGGGGGAGTCTGTTGCATGCGTTTTTCTGTTTGATTTGTTGGCGCCTTGCAAAAGGGCAACGAGAACACAACCAGACGCGGCCAAAGCGCAAGTGAGAGGGAGGGAGAGAGAGGGTTGGAAGAAAGGGGCAGCTAGAGAAAGAGTTGGGGTTAGTGGGAGAGGGGGGGGGGGGAGATGGCAGTTGGCGAGCTTGAAGCTTTGACAAAACATTAAAAATAAATCAAATAAAATACACTTTACGCCCAAACCAAACCATAAAAAAGAATCATAATTTCGACAGGGTGGCAACGCCGCGCGAATTATACAAAAAATTAATGAGTATTTGTTGGAGTTTTGCAAAAAATTTATTTTCGTTTGTCTATTGCTAAAAATCCAAGCCAAAAGCAACCCCAGCGCGACATTTCTTTTATTTTATTTTAATTTTTTTTTTCTTTTTATATAATTTTTGTTGATTTATTTGGGGCGCATCTAAATGAAAGCCAGGTCAAGGTTTGAGTTGAGCTGCTGAAATTGAAAACAACCGCCCAGCAACTCGCATGCCTGGGCAGAACAACACCAAAAACAACTACAACAACAACAGCAACAACAACAACAACTTATTGGCTTTAAGAACAAAGGCTATGCAAATGTGGTTAAGCGATATACGAGTATTATAAAGAATAAAGTACAGAGTATAATGAACATCAGCGATTAAGCCGAACGTTGCAAGTTGCAACTATAAAATTGTACAACAAGTCCGGAATGCGTTAGTCGGGCGAGATCAACGCGCAGATACCCTGTAATATACACCAATAACGTCTCTATAACTATACAAAAGGTTTACATACTTTACTATGCCGAGAGCCAAGGCTTTCTCTTTCATAAAGTAAAGCTCAAGCCTAAGCTCTAGCTGGGTATATACAAAATGTCATGGATGATATGTCTAGGTCTAGGTCTTCAAATGCTCAGGAGATGCTCTAAAGGTCATAGTAAAATATCGTCATTGATCGATTTCGGAGAGCAGTAAGAAATTGATCAACTATTTGAAAATTAAAATGAACCTGCTTATGAGTACAGCAAGCTTTTAATCAAACTTGATAACTCTTATTCCTATTTTACCCGAGACATGCTCAAAACTTCAGTTGCCAATCGATAACTATCGGGTTTTAGATGTATGCTAAGATCATGCACTTTGTGCATATCATGAATATCGATACTAATCGATTTCAGCTAAGCTGAACGAGTTATCGATAGTAGGATACTAAATGTATTCTTTTTTACTGTGTTTTTGTATTTTGTACCCTACATTTTCATTCAATTTGGTTAACCTAACATCCTCTATCTGAGATATTCTCGAAGATTTAGATATCGAAATCGATAAGTATCCAATTTGGGAAATATGACATTCACTTGAGTGTGTCGCTTGTTCTTATACTCTTTTAGATATACTCAGAATTCTCAACATGTAAAGCGATATTTATCGATTTCAAGGCATGGAGGGAGATATCGATATTATTTTGCCCAAAATATGCTTAATAATAGGAGTGTGTATGTCGATAAATATCGATTATGGGAACACAAAAGATGTTATACAAAGAGGTCAAATTATATGGACTCTGAATTGTGCAAATCGATAGTTATCGATTGTACTAAAATATCTGCATATGAAGCATCTCCTAGCCAAAGTGCAGAGCTCTGTCTATATGAAATATTAGAGAACAAGATCACGGGGATCATCTTTTGTCTGTTACCTAAATTCACATAAGTTGATCAACTTTTGTAGACAGTTTAAATGGTTCCAGGGTATACTTAAGTATTGGGCAACAAAGATCTGCAGCATATGAGTGCGCCGCCGAAGTTAAAGTTAAAGTTGAAGAAGAGGAAGCAGCAGCAGCAGCTAAAGCAAAAGATGATGATGCCAGCGATGCCAACAATTACAGCGCCGTTTTCCATAATATGCGAAATATAAACAATAAATGCTGACGGTAGACGGAGCGAGGGACAGACAACAACAACAACAACAACAACAAATCATGCACAAAACAATGGGCCACATTTTGAGTCGCTTTTGCTGCAACTTATAACAAACAATTACACATATTTTGCATGTTCGGGGCAGAGACTGAGGGTAGAGGCAAACGTGGGGCAGCCTACGATGCTGGGCGCCAGGCCCACCACCGGTAGCTCGAATTTTGAACAATTGTTGGGTCGGCAACAAGTTGCAGCAATGCACACAACACAACAGACAGACAGACGGACGGACGAGACACCGGCAACGTCTTCAGATGCAGCTGAAGAAGTTGTTGCAACAATAACAGCAACAACAACAACAACGTGCCCAACGAGCCATGCAAAGCAGCTACAACAACAACTTCTGCTGCTGCTGCTGCTGCTGTTGCTGTTGTTGTGGCTGCCACAGTAGCAGCCAAAATAGTTGTCTCTGGTGGGCAGCTGCTGCACTGCCGCCCGGTGGCTTCACATCGCCCACGAAGAAACACGACGCGTCGGCGGCACTCTGAGAAAACGTGCACCGCCAAAAACAAACCACCGGGCAGCAGTTCCCTCTACTGCGGCCACTACTGATGCTCCTCCACTCCACGCTCCACTCTAGACCCGACTACTGTGGCAAGCAGCAGCAGCAAACGCAGATTTTCCATTTCTCTATGCAGCTTGAGATACCCTAACAAAGTGTTGACTGTGGCAGGCAACTTGAGAGACAATACGAGAGAGAGAGAGAGAGAGAGCAACTAAGAGAGAGAGAGAGAGACGACAGTGGGTGAGAAAGCGAAACAATTACAGAGATAGAGAGAGAGAGAGGGAGAGAAAGAGACAGAGAGAAAAGAATCGATATAGGTAGAAAAATAGAGGTATATGCAGAGAAGGAGAAAGATATTATGTGAACATAAATTATATAGAAAGATATAATATAATATTTAGAAAGATATATGAATGGATGGAGAGAGAGGGAAAGGACAGGCAGAGAAAGAAAGACTGGAGGGAAAAATGTACAGATAAGAGAGAGAGTAAGGTAAGGGCAGAGAAACAGTGAAAATGGGGGATAAGGAAAGAAAGAAAGAAAGATTGATAAATATTAATGGCGACAGAGAAATGTGAAGGTATAGAGAGAGCGAGAGAGAGAGAAAGGAACAAAGAAAGAAGAAGAGAGAGAGCGAGAGAAAATAAATAAAGAGAGAAGGGGAGATGAGAAAGAAAGTTAGAGATATATGAAAATAGACAGAGATGGTGATAAGGGAAGGAAAAGAGTGAGAGAGAGCTAGACAAAAATGGAGAGACTGATATGGAAAGCGACAGAAATAGAGAAAGAAAAAGAAGAGAGAGAGGGAGAGAAAGAGAAAGGTAGCTCGAGAAGGAGAAAGAGGGAAAGAAAGAAAGAGAGAAAGATATACAAATAGAGACAAAGATACTGGGAGGGAATAGAGTGAGCGACAAACAAATATACAGATATGTAGAGAGATAGAAAGAGAGAAAGATAAAGAAAGAGAGAAAAATAAAGAAAGAGAGAAAGTTAAAGAAAGAGAGAGAAAAGTGCCAGGTCTAGCGAAACATAAAGAAAGAAAGGAAGAGAGAGAGAAAGAGAAAAATGATAAAGAAATATATAGAGAGAAGGATAACAAAAATAAATAAAGAGAAACCTGCGTGAACGCCGCTCTAATTCGAAGGACTACACAAATTCTACTCTCTCGAATATATATCTACAGTATTGAATATATATTGTATATATAATCTGTAGCATTGAATATATATTGTATATATAATCTGTAGTATTGAATATATATTGTATATATAATCTGTAGTATTGAATATTTATTGTATATATAATCTGTAGTATTGAATATATATTGTATATATAATCTGTAGTATTGAATATACATATATTGTATATATAATCTGCTTATTTTTCATATATATTTGTTCGTTATTTTGTATAAATATTCTTGGCATATATATATGTACACTACATATATATGTACAAATCCATTATTTTTGCATATTTCCTTTTCTAATTTATCGAAATATTATTTGCTGGTCCACTTTCCATATTTGCTGTAAATAGTTCGCTTAAAACACATCTGATTTTAAGACTTTCATAAATTACGTTAAAAAGTGCTTTCCATACTCACAGACATAATACCCTGCTTCCGATTCTCCCATTTAATACACTGTTTTTTTTTTTACACATTTCCCTTGTTTTATGCACTTTTGATTTTTCTTTTAGAGCATTTGTGTTTCGTTTTTTGTACAATTATTCGCCTTTGCGCTGGCTGACTGGGCTATAATGTCTTTCTTACGCGGATTGTCTTGCGCTCCCCGCCACGCCAAGCCACGCCCCCATTCGCTCTACAAAAAGTTAAACGTCATATGCTGTTGTTGTTGCAGTTGTTGTTGCTGTTGTTGTTGCAGTTGTTGTTGTTGTTGCTGTTGCGGCAGCAGCAAAACATTTTTGCAGTAGCAATTGGCTTCATTTGAAATTGTCTTCGCATTGTTATTGCGGCTCTTAAGCATATTCCAGGCTGTGTGTGTGTGTGAGTGTGTGTGTTTTGGTGTGTGTTGAAGCATTTTCCCCTTGGACAGGTTTAATAAATATGTTCAAGGAAATGCTGTTTGGTAATTGTTCGTTGGCGGTTTTTTGTTGCTGTTGTTGCTGTTGTTGCTGTTGTTGCTGCTGCTGCGACGGCTGCTGCAATTTTTGGCCAAGTTTCGTTTGCTTGGCTGCATCTCGCGCTTCTCGCTCTCCGTTTTGGCCATTTGGCAACCGGAAATATGGCGCCGCAATGAACCTTTACAATCATTTATGAGATCTGCTCGCTTTGGTAATTGTTGCAGCTTCTTTCTTCTATTTAAAACAGTTGCATTAGCTGCTTATGTAAAACATTTGCATAACTGCATGCCACAAAATTAAAGTGTGTGTGTGTTTGTTGGTGTAGCGGCTGTAAGTATGCTACACACACACACACACACACGCACAACTTGAAAGCAAAAATTGAAAATGAGTTGACGGGCAACGTGACGTATGCGTAATGTTCCTGCTGCTGCTGCAATTGTCCCTGTTGCTGCGACTCCTCCTCCCCCTCCTCCTCCTGCTGCTGCTGTTGCCGTTGGCGCAGGTCAGTAAACCGCCAATAAAATCAACGTTGCCCAACGTCGTCGCAGCTCGGCCTGGACCCGTGCCCTGCCAGGCGCCAGGCGCCAGGCTCCTTGTTGCACGTTGCCCAAAATGCAAATTGAACTCATATTTATTTAACTTGGGCTTGCCGAAGCTGCCGCTGCCGCTGCCTCTGCCACTGCCTGCGCCGCCTAGGCCCAATTCATCAACAGCCGTCCGAGCATTAGCCGTCCCTCCCTCCATCCATCCGTCAGTACGTCCATCCGTCAGTCAGGCCGGCTGGCTGGCAGTCGGACAGGTTCTGTTGCGGCTGATGTGCAGCTCCTGGGCGTATACTCTTTTGTCTAGGAATTTTTGAGTTTTGAGTTTGCATACAAGATGAGCTCTGTCGTGGCACACACACACACACACACACACGCACACAGAAACTGGATCTGCTGCCGCCTAGTCCTGCTGTGCGTGCTACCCTTTGGGTGCCGTAATAAAATGTCATTCGTCATTTGGTTTTTGCGTGTGCGTTGCCCGTCGCAACACCAAACTCAATCTGCCCCCTACACACACACACTCACACACACACACACACGCCCCATGCACCTACTGGCCCGCACCCCCGCCCCCTGCTGCTGCCCCTGCTGCTGCTACCAATAACTTCAGCTACGACAACTAATCGCATTGTCTGCACTTTTTGTATGCAGCACGCAGTCAGAATGCGAAACAGAAACTGAAACAGAAAACCAGATCCAAAATCCGTAGCACTCCACGTTATGTTGCATGTTCCGTACTCGACCCGTGCACCCCCTCAACTTTGCCCCTCACCCTCCCCCTCTACCTCACCCTCAGCCCATCCACACGCCGCATTTGCCGCTCGCATTTAACAATTCTATTAATTTGTTTTGTTCAACATAAAAGCGCTCGCACAGAAATCAAAACCAAACGTGTTGCTTCATCTGTACGCATACACACTGAGCGAAAAAATGGTGCGTTTCTCATATAATTGAGCTCGACTTGAATTCGATATATATAAATACATATATATATTTTGCCCAGTTATTCAATGTGTTTTCCAGACTTAATCAAATTTCCCTGAGACTTGTCTCACACTTTTCAGAAAATCCACCCCGGAGCGTGAAAAGTAGATTCCACGCGCAACTGTGGAAAATCGCTGAAAACTTTTAATGCCTTTTATTCTATTACCTTTCGTTTTTCTGCCCGGAATAAGAGATTTTATAAATCTTTTTGCTTTTCACGCTTTTTCCGCCCATTCAAGTGAATTTTGCGGATTCAGGTATTTCGCTTAAAACTTCGTCAAAGAGTATTTGCACAAATATTTTGTGCTCGCCCCCACGCCAAATTAATTGACATTCGTATTCGAATTGTGCGCCAAGTGTACATATATAGATTTATACGTACCTATCCTATGTACAATATAATTTGTGGATGTGGCCGTACACACATCCTTTGCGGCCTGCTGAATAAATCAGATACAGTTTGGCAGCAATGCGTTTTATTATGACAATTTCGAATTTAATTTCTTATGCAATTCTTTTAGTTGTGTTTCTGCATTTGTTTGCGATTCGTTTCGTTTCGTTTAGTTTAGTTGCTGTTTGTTTTTAGTTTAGTTCATGGATTTGAATTTCGTATGCATAGGACAGGGATCTCGAGTCGGCCGTAAAATTCTCATCATCAACATCGTCGTCGTCGTCGTCATCAGGAAACTGCTGTCCATTCTTTCAGACCAAAAAATGTCCAACGCGAGCTTTTGCCATGACAACAACGCATGTAATCTAATGCGGATATTGCTGCTGCTGCTGCTAGAGCCCTTCTCTCCGCTTCTCACAAAGCTCCTGCTGCACCTAACCACGCCCACAATCAAGCCAAGCGCCTGCACACATATTCAGATATTGTCTTCGCTCCGTTGACGACGACAACGACAACAACAACAGCAGCAGCAGCGGGTTCCGTACTTCCAAAATTCTACAAAACTAAAATATATCATTGTGTGTGTGTGTGCGTGTGTCCGTGTGTGTGTGCCCTCCTCTGCGCTCCTGGCGTATGCGTAATTTGCGTATGTTTGCAAAATGCAAAAGGGCTGCGTCTCCGTCTCTGTCTCCAGCGCCTAACAGAAAATAATGATAGGCGCCTCCACTCTGTCTCTGTCTCTGCCTCTCTCCCTTCTCCTTCCCCTTCTCCCGTCTCTCTCTCTCTGTTCAGCTCTGTGCTCATGTTTGCATAGGGGCCCGGGTTGTCTTTTAATTGTCAATGCATATTTGGGTGGCCAGCTGGCCGCGCGCCCTCATTGGATTGTTTGCTTTTGGGGTCCGGCTCCATTGTGGCTCCGATTTATGATTTATTTTTTGTTCGGTCAAATGGGGCGCATTTGCTATATCTTTGCAGGGGGAGGGACGTATGGGGGAGGGGAGGGGGTGGTTTATTGCCCGTTGCTCGTTAACCAACATTATGAAAATCCTCTCAAATATACCATTTACATTAGCTTTTATGGTACAGCATAAGCATTTACTTAGCCTCTATAGTTTGAGTATTTTTTCTCTTCAATTGCGGGAGTATTTGAAGTGGGATTTTTTTTGGGTATTGTACAATCTCTCTTTTGTAATTATATGTATTTGTATTATTTAAATAATTTGAGTGGAGAAAGTTGTTAACTATTTATATATTTTCTACTTCTTTTATGCCAAATTGATCAGTTCAAGTTTATTTCTGTCAGTTCTATCAGTTGTAGATTATTTCTCTTTTAGTACGTTAACTAAACTGAAAAATATTCATATGTTAATAAGAAAATCAGATATTTTTTAGCGAATTCGAACTCCTTATAAGGTTATAATTGCAAATATATCTCAATCAGAAGCCTTTAGAAGCCAGTTATATTATTTTACAATTCTTTATTTATTTATCTTATGTATATATATGATTGATAGAAGGGAAGAGAGAAGAGTTTGTTTAGAGTAAATAAAAAGCTTTGGATTTTTTGCGGGTTCGAACTCTTGATTAGGTTATACTTGTAATTATATCTCAGGTCCTTATAAGCCTAATATTTTTAAAGACTTTAACTATATATATAATTTATATATATACCAGAGTTTGTCCATACTGAATAAAAAGTGTCGGCACGTTCTTAGATAATCTCATATCGCAGCTTATATGTTTAGCTCGAATGTTCCTATCCTATTCTATCTTATGTAATTCAACTTTATTTCTCGCTAAGGTTTTATGTTGGATCTGCTCAATTCTTAATTTCTCATTATTCAATTATTTCTCTCGCTATTTAAGCCCTATGATATATATCTTGTCCCACTCAACATTTTTCTGCTGCATCGAAAAGCTCAAGTTGTATCTGTCTCTCTAAACTAATACACCATGTTCTGCATTAATGGATCTTAATATTCTGCATTCTTTATCCATGTTTTGACATGTCCTCCTGCTGCTGCCCAGCTATGAAAGTGTTGCATTCGGCAGTCGTAAATTTGTTATCTTTGATCTCTTAGCAAAACATATCTAAGCTACCCGTAACGACAATTGTCATCAGCTGCATTATCTGGCGACTGTAACTAACGGTCCAGGCACAGGTGTAGCTGCAAGCAGAGGGAGATGGCAGATAGACAGGAGCTGCTCCTCTACATCCAACAGCCAACAGCTAAAACAAAGCACATGACAAAACCCTCCTTTGTTCGCATTGTTATCGCATGTCTCGTCCTGGCCAGGTTTTGAGCCTTTGCCCAATATATGTGCCCAGCCACCAACACAATGATAATTCGAATGGTCATTATTTATATTCTTTGAAAGTGTTTTTGCGTATTCAAAAATTCTATTAAGGAAGTTCAAGTACAAAAGTTTTGTGCAAAGCCCTCCAACCCCTTCCCCGCCTGTTGTTGTACCCCTTGCTGGTTTGTTTTTGTGTTTGTTTCTCGTTTCTCGCAAATACACGCTCACAACTTGAAAGGAGTATATTCTCTATACATGACGGACTGATTGACTGCCTGGCTGATTGACTGACTGACTGACTGACCAAGAGTTAATGGGAGGAAAGTGTGGCAGAAAATGTTGGCCAAAGTTTGTCTGAAACCCTGCCACAAGCTAAGTGCCTTTCATGTCTGCGCGTCGAACCAGCAAGCGGGAAGACGCTGGTTCAAATTCAGCAAAAAAAAATTGTACACTTTATATGTGTATATAATAAATAAATGGAAAATGATTGGGTCTTATTTCTTCTAGTATTATCTTGATAGATTTGTCCGATGGCCTGTTTAATGCCATGATTGAGCTGTGAACGTGTATTATGCAGTCGGTTGCACTCGACCTGATACGTTTCTCGTTGTTTTGTTGTTGGGCTCGTTGTTCATGCATGTCGAATGCATTACAAGCGGGCCGCGTGGGAGGTGCAAACGCACTAGGATTGAAATTGGGTGTACGTTCGACTCGGCTGTTGCCTCTGCTGCTGGCATGTCGTCGCCCAACGTCAACCACGTCAACATCGTCATTATCATCATCTGCATCATCATCAGCGTCATCGTCATTATCATCATCGTCGTCGTTGTGTAGTTTTTGCGTTTATTGTTGCATTTCTGATGTGATTTTTAGTATTGTCCAGCGACGAGTGCAATGTGCTCAGCATTTTTGAATGTGTCCTGCATGCGTCTCTCTTTCACTTGCAACAGCTTCTCCTTCCCCCCTCCCTCCTCCCTGCACACACACACACACACACCTCTGGCTGCTCAGTGTGGGCGCTCCCTATGTTAAATTGTTTGCTTGATGCTCGATCAAAAATGACAAATGTATCTACAGTGTGTGCCGGCAGTAGAGGCGCAAGCTCATAAATTTGTTGCCAATATTTATAATTAAACTTAAATAAGCTATAAATTAACTGATTTTAATAATAAATAATATCGGAAGGTTTTTTGTCATAGTGCGTGCAAGAAGTCTGCGCACAAATTAGTTGAATTTATGTTGAATTTTGTATTGTTAACGAATTGAAGTGAAAGGTATTAAAAAAATATGTTTCTTTCCTGGAATTATTTGCATTCAATTATTAAATCAAAGAGATTTAAAAAAAGAAAACAGTTTTAATTGAAAAAGTATATAGATATTAATCGAGCTGTCTTATAAAGTCAAGCATGACAGGCAATTTAATTAATAATTTAATCAATAAAATAAAAAATTAATTTGTGAGAAAATTTAAACTTATATTTATTAAATATATATAAACAATTTAAATTAAATTTTCAAAATAAATTTTAAGCATAGTTTATTTTAGTTACACAAATATTATGTAAATAATTATAAATTATTCTTCATTATCCAACTGCAATTTTCTCTTTTCTTCGTAAGTTTTTCTTTCTGCACTTGTGCGCATATTTTTTGGCGCAACTGTATGCATCATGTTGCACGCACACAGCTGCCTCGTTTGTCGCCTGCATTTGCTGGCAAAATGTTAATTTGAATTTGTGAGCATGTCATTAACACACGCACACACACCCGCACACACACACACGCACAACAATGCGTAGCCATACATATGCATTTGACAAATGCGTTGTTAATGATGCAAAATGCAATTTTCGAAAATTCACAAGTTTTGCTCTTTGATTTTGGGCCATAACGAAAAAAGCTGCGACTTTTGTTTGCGTTCGAATATTACCCAATATATCTCTATATAATATTGTTTGTCCTGACTGAACCATACCGTATACCCGCTAATATCCTATATAGACATAGGTCGAAATTTCCCACCCTCATAACTCGGCCAAAACTCAACCGATTTTCACCAAGGTTGGCTTTTTGATCATGGTTTTCCCTCTAAAATAATCTGGCATTTAAATCTGAACACACATTTTCGAGTCGAAATTCATGTCCAAATCTTACCCCTAGAATTCGTATATAGACATAGGTCAAAATTTTCTACCCCCATAACTCGGCCAAATCTGAACCGATTTTCACCAGGGTTGGCTTTTTGTTCATGGTTTTCCCTCTAAAATAATCTGGCATTTAAGTCTGAACACACATTTTTGAGTCGAAATTCATGTCCAAATCTTACCCATAGGATTCGTATATAGACATGGTCAAAATTTCCCACCCCCATAACTCGGCCAAATCTGAACCGATTTTCACCAGGGTTGGCTTTTTGTTCATGGTTTTCCCTCTAAAATAATCTGGCATTTAAGTCTGACAACACATTTTTGAGTCGAAATTCATGTCCAAATCTTACCCCTAGGATTCGTATATAGACATAGGTCAAAATTTCCCGCCCCTATAACTCGGCCAAAACTCAACCGATTTTCACCCGGATTGGCTATTTGTTTATGGTTTTCCCTCTAAAATATTCTGGCATTTAAGTCTGACAACACATTTTTGAGTCTAAATTCATGTCCAGATCTTACCCCTAGGATTCGTATATAGACATAGTTCAAAATTTCCCACCCCCATAACTCGGCCAAAACTCAGCCGATTTTCACCAGGGCTGGCTTTTTGTTCATGGTTTTCCCTCTAAAATAATCTGGCATTTAAGTCTGACAACACATTTTTGAGTCTAAATTCATGTCCAAATCTTACCCCTAGGATTCGTATATAGACATGGGTCAAAATTTTCTACCCCTATAACTCGGCCAAATCTGAACCGATTTTCCCCTGGATTGGCTTTTTGTTCATGGTTTTCCCTCTAAAATAATCTGGCATTTAAGTCTGACAACACATTTTTGAGTCGAAATTCATGTCCAGATCTTACCCCTAGGATTCGTATATAGACATAGGTCAAAATTTTCTACCCCCATAACTCGGCCAAATGTGAACCGATTTTCACCTGGATTGGCTTTTTGATCATGGTTTTCCCTCTAAAATAATCTGGCATTTAAGTCTGACAACACATTTTTGAGTCGAAATTCATGTCCAAATCTTACCCATAGGATTCGTATATAGACATGGGTCAAAACTTCCCATCCCCATAACTCGGCCAAAACTCAACCGATTTTCACCTGGATTGGCTTTTTGTTCATGGTTTTCCCTCTAAAATAATCTGGCATTTAAATCTGACCACCCATTTTTGAGTCGAAATTCATGTCAAAGTCGTACCCCTAGGATTCGTATATAGACATAGGTCAAAATTCCCTGCCCTATAACTCGGCCAAAACTCAACCGATTTTCACATGGATTGGCTTTTTAATCATGGTTTTCCCTCTAAAATAATCTGGCGCTTAAATCTGAACACACATTTTTGAGTCGAAATTCATGTCAAAATCTTACCCATAGGATTCGTATATACCATGGGTCAAAATTTCCCACCCCCATAACTCGGCCAAATCTGAACCGATTTTCACCTGGATTGGCTTTTTGATCATGGTTTTCCCTCTAAAATAATCTGGCATTTAAATCTGACCACCCATTTTTGAGTCGAAATTCATGTCAAAGTCTTAGTCCTAGGATTCGTATATAGACATAGGTCAAAATTTCCCGCCCCTATAACTCGGCCAAAACTCAACCGATTTTCATGATGCTTAAATTTTTGTTCATGGTTTTCCCTCTAAAATAATCTGGCGTTTAAGTCTGACAACACATTTTTGAGTCGAAATTCATGTCAAAATCTTACCCCTAGGATTCGTATATAGACATAGGTCAAAATTTCCCGCCCCTATAACTCGGCCAAAACTCAACCGATTTTCACCAGATTTGGCTTTTTGATCATGGTTTTCCCTCTAAAATAATCTGGCATTTAAATCTGACCACCCATTTTTGAGTCGAAATTCATGTCAAAATCCTACCCATAGGATTCGTATATAGACATGGGTCAAAAGTTCCCATCCCCATAACTCGGCCAAAACTCAACCGATTTTCATGATGCTTAAATTTTTGTTCATGGTTTTCCCTCTAAAATAATCTGGCGTTTAAGTCTGACAACACATTTTTGAGTCGAAATTCATGTCAAAATCTTACCCCTAGGATTCGTATATAGACATGGGTCAAAACTTCCCATCCCCATAACTCGGCCAAAACTCAACCGATTTTCACCTGGATTGGCTTTTTGATCATGGTTTTCCCTCTTAAATAATCTGGCATTTAAATCTGACCACCCATTTTTGAGTCGAAATTCATGTCAAAATCCTACCCATAGGATTCGTATATACCATGGGTCAAAATTTCCCACCCCTATAACTCGGCCAAATCTGAACCGATTTTCACCTGGATTGGCTTTTTGATCATGGTTTTCCCTCTAAAATAATCTGGCATTTAAATCTGACCACCCATTTTTGAGTCGAAATTCATGTCAAAGTCTTACCCCTAGGATTCGTATATAGACATAGGTCAATATTTCCCTCCCCTATAACTCGGCCAAAACTCAACCGATTTTCATGATGCTTGGCTTTTTGTTCATGGTTTTCCCTCTAAAATAATCTGGCGTTTAAGTCTGACAACACATTTTTGAGTCGAAATTCATGTCCAAATCTTACCCCTAGGATTCGTATATAGACATGGGTCAAAACTTCCCATCCCCATAACTCGGCCAAAACTCAACCGATTTTCACCTGGATTGGCTTTTTGATCATGGTTTTCCCTCTTAAATAATCTGGCATTTAAGTCTGACAACACATTTTTGAGTCGAAATTCATGTCCAAATCTTACCCATAGGATTCGTATATACCATGGGTCAAAATTTCCCATCCCCATAACTCGGCCAAATGTGAACCGATTTTCACCTGGATTGCCTTTTTGATCATGGTTTTCCCTCTTAAATAATCTGGCATTTAAATCTGACCACACATTTTTGAGTCGAAATTCATGTCCAAATCTTACCCCTAGGATTGGTATATAAACATAGGTCAAAATTTCCCGCCCCCATAACTCGGCCAAAACTCAACCGATTTTCACCCGGATTGGCTTTTTGTTCATGGTTTTCCCTCTAAAACAATCTGGCATTTAAGTCTGACAACACATTTTTGAGTCGAAATTCATGTCCAAATCTTACCCCTAGGATTCGTATATAGACATGGGTCAAAACTTCCCATCCCCATAACTCGGCCAAAACTCAACCGATTTTCACCCGGATTGGCTTTTTGATCATGGTTTTCCCTCTTAAATAATCTGGCATTTAAATCTGACAACACATTTTTGAGTCGAAATTCATGTCCAAATCTTACCCATAGGATTCGTATATAGACATAGGTCAAAATTTCCCATCCCCATAACTCGGCCAAATGTGTACCGATTTTCACCTGGATTGGCTTTTTGATCATGGTTTTCCTTCTAAAATAATCTGGCATTTAAATCTGACCACCCATTTTTGAGTCGAAATTCATGTCCAAATCTTACCCATAGGATTCGTATATAGACATAGGTCAAAATTTCCCATCCCCATAACTCGGCCAAATGTGAACCGATTTTCACCTGGATTGGCTTTTTGATCATGGCTTTCCCTCTAAAATAATCTGGCATTTAAATCTGACCACCCATTTTTGAGTCGAAATTCATGTCAAAATCCTACCCATAGGATTCGTATATACCATGGGTCAAAATTTCCCACCCCTATAACTCGGCCAAATCTGAACCGATTTTCACCTGGATTGGCTTTTTGATCATGGTTTTCCCTCTAAAATAATCTGGCATTTAAATCTGACCACCCATTTTTGAGTCAAAATTCATGTCAATGTCTTACCCCTAGGATTCGTATATAGACATAGGTGAAAATTTCCCGCCCCTATAACTCGGCCAAAACTCAACCGATTTTCACCAGATTTGGCTTTTTGTTCATGGTTTTCCCTCTAAAACAATCTGGCATTTGAATCTGAACACATATTTCTGAGTCGAAATTCATGTCCAAATCTTACCCATAGGATTCGTATATACCATGGTTAAAAATTTCCCACCCCCGTAACTCGGCCAAAACTCAACCGATTTTCACCTGGATTGGCTTTTTGTTCATGGTTTTCCCTCTTAAACAATCTGGCATTTAAGTCTGACAACACATTTTTGAGTCGAAATTCATGTCCAAATCTTACCTATAGGATTCGTATATACCATGGGTCAAAATTTCCCATCCCCATAACTCGGCCAAATGTGAACCGATTTTCACCTGGATTGGCTTTTTGATCATGGTTTTCCTTCTGAAATAATCTGGCATTTAAATCTGACCACCCATTTTTGAGTCGAAATTCATGTCAAAATCCTACCCATAGTATTCGTATATAGGCATAGGTCAAAATTTCCCACCCCCGTAACTCGGCCAAAACTCAACCGATTTTCACCCGGATTGGCTTTTTGATCATGGGTTTCCCTCTTAAATAATCTGGCATTTCAATCTGACAACACATTTTTGAGTCGAAATTCATGTCCAAATCTTACCCCTAGGATTCGTATTAGACATGGGTCAAAACTTCCCATCCCCATAACTCGGCCAAAACTCAACCGATTTTCACCTGGATTGGCTTTTTGTTCATGGTTTTCCCTCTTAAAAAATCTGGCATTTAAGTCTGACAACACATTTTTGAGTCGAAATTCATGTCCAAATCTTACCTATAGGATTCGTATATACCATGGGTCAAAATTTCCCATCCCCATAACTCGGCCAAAACTCAACCGATTTTCAAGCGGGTTGGCTATTTGTTCATTGTTTTCCCTCTAAAATAATCTGGCATTGAAATCTGACCACACATTTTTGAGTCGAAATTCATGTCAAAATCCTACCCATAGGATTCGTATATACCATGGGTCAAAATTTCCCACCCCAATAACTCGGCCAAAACTCAACCGATTTTCACCTGGATTGGCTTTTTGATCATGGTTTTCCCTCTTAAATAATCTGGCATTTAAATCTGACAACACATTTTTGAGTCGAAATTCATGTCCAAATCTTACCCATAGGATTCGTATATAGGCATAGGTCAAAATTTCCCACCCTCGTAACTCGGCAAAAACTCAACCGATTTTCACCCGGATTGGCTTTTTGTTCATGGTTTTCCCTCTAAAACAATCTGGCATTTAAGTCTGACAACACATTTTTGAGTCGAAATTCATGTCCAAATCTTACCTATAGGATTCGTATATACCATGGGTCAAAATTTCCCATCCCCATAACTCGGCCAAATGTGAACCGATATTCACCTGGATTGGCTTTTTGATCATGGTTTTCCTTTTAAAATAATCTGGCATTTAAATCTGACCACCCATTTTTGAGTCGAAATTCATGTCAAAATCCTACCCATAGGATTCGTATATAGGCATAGGTCAAAATTTCCCACCCCCGTAACTCGGCCAAAACTCAACCGATTTTCACCTGGATTGGCTTTTTGATCATGGGTTTCCCTCTAAAATAATCTGGCATTTAAATCTGACAACACATTTTTGAGTCGAAATTCATGTCCAAATCTTACCCATAGGATTCGTATATAGACATAGGTCAAAATTTCCCATCCCCATAACTCGGGCAAATGTGAACCTATTTTCACCTGGATTGCCTTTTTGATCATGGTTTTCCCTCTTAAATAATCTGGCATTTAAATCTGACCACACATTTTTGAGTCGAAATTCATGTCCAAATCTTACCCCTAGGATTGGTATACAAACATAGGTCAAAATTTCCCGCCCCCATAACTCGGCCAAAACTCAACCGATTTTCACCCGGATTGGCTTTTTGATCATGGTTTTCCCTCTAAAATAATCTGACATTTAAATCTGACCACCCATTTTTGAGTCGAAATTCATGTCAATGTCTTACCCCTAGGATTCGTATATAGACATAAGGCAAAATTTCCCGCCCCTATAACTCGGCCAAAACTCAACCGATTTTCATGATGCTTGGCTTTTTGTTCATGGTTTTCCCTCTAAAATAATCTGGCGTTTAAGTCTGACAACACATTTTTGAGTCGAAATTCATGTCCAAATCTTACCCCTAGGATTCGTATATAGACATGGGTCAAAACTTCCCATCCCCATAAGTCGGCCAAAACTCAACCGATTTTCACCTGGATTGGCTTTTTGATCATGGTTTTCCCTCTTAAATAATCTGGCATTTAAATCTGACAACACATTTTTGAGTCGAAATTCATGTCAAAATCTTACCCCTAGGATTCGTATATAGACATAACGATGTTTGGCTCTTTGTTCATGGGTAGACCTCTTGATTAATTTGGCCTGGTAAGGATCAAAGCAAAATAACTCGCTGAGAAAGGAGAAGGTTTTAAGCTGAAGAACTTGCGTAAAATGGAGAAGGTAATTCCAATTAATTCGCTCGAGAGGCAAACGATTACAGCTGAAGTACTTGCTGCAAATGAATAGCGGAAAAGCTCGCTCGATTAAAGCTGAAAAACTCGCTGTTTCTGCAATAGGATCTCAGCTGAAGAACTCGCTCAAGATGAAGAAGGATTGTAGCTTTACTTACTGCAGCAGGATTTGTGCTGAAGAGCCTGTTCAAATTACAGAAGGATTAGAGCTGAAAAACTCGCTCAGAAAGAAGAAGTATTAAAGCTAAGTTACTCGCTTGAGATGGAGAAGGATTTAGACTAAAGAACTTGCTTAATAAAAGCTGAAGAACTATCTTACTGGAAAAGGATTTAAGCTGAACAACTAGTTCAAAAATATGAAGGATTAAAACTGAAGAGCTCGCTGAAAATTGAGAAGGATTTAAGCTGAAATACTCGC
Source organism: Drosophila borealis (assembly GCA_035045885.1). NCBI lineage: Eukaryota > Metazoa > Arthropoda > Insecta > Diptera > Drosophilidae > Drosophila > Drosophila borealis. The sequence continues at coordinate 1,882,708 of JAWNOR010000164.1, read as the reverse complement.
TCGAAAAAAAGGAGTAAGCTGACAAGCTCGCTCGAAATAGAGAAGGACTTAAGCTGAAGAACTCGTTCAAAATGGAGAAGGACTTAAGCTGAAGAGCTCGCGCTTTACGCAAACGGGTTAAAGCTGAAGAACTCGCTCGAAATGGAAAAGGATTTTACCTGAAAAAAAAAACTAGCTCCGACTGCATAAGTACTAAAGCTGAAGAACTTGCTCTCCCTGGAGAAGAATTCAGGCTGAAGCAAATAATTTTGTGTGCCACTTGTATTTTCCACATTATTCATTTGACTTTCCGTATGTATATACGTAGCAGGTAGTACGGCTGAAAGGCGATTTAAATATAAATTATAAATACAAACAAAATGAGTTAGAAAGCAGGTGGTGGGGAGGGGGGGTCAGATTTATATATAAACAAAACCTCAAACTGGAGAAAAACTAAACAATGTGCCGCTTTAATCAGCGCCGCCTCAAGACAACAGCAAAAACAACAGCAACAGCAACAACAACAACAGTTGCTAGATCAACAACTCTAGCAACAACTCAATTACCAACAACAACAACAACAACAACAATGCATGCGGCAACAAACGTCCGCTAACATTCATCACCACAAAATTAAATTGGTTTTGTTTATATAAATATTTCATAGACACACATAAGAAGAAGAAGATGATGATGAAGAAGAAGGAGCACTGGTATCTAGTTCTAGTTGAGGTGGGGCGGGGGGAAAGACAGTTGGAAAATTTAAAGAAAATGCGCTGTTAAAAGCAATGGAAAATAAATTTTCAACACCGCCGCATTTGTTTAATTATAAATTTCTGTCAAGATTGTTTTGTTATTTTTTTGGTTTGTTTTTTTTTGTGCTCTCTGCTCAAAGGAGCGCCGCCGACGTCAAAGTCGTCGTCAACGTGTTGCCATCGACACTAATACACACACACGGGGCACACACACAAACACACACACACACACATGTGTACGGCAATGCAAACAAATAAACAATTACCGAGGGCTGCGCCGCCCTCTGAGTTCCACAGTTTCCATTTTCAGATTTTCAGCTGCAGTTGTTGCTCTTGTTGTTGCTGTTGTTGTTGTTGTTGTTGCTGCTGCTGCGTTTTTGATGTTGGTTTTATTGTAGTTGTACTTGTGATTCGGTTCTGTGTGTGATTGTCGCTGGAAATAAAAACGCAACACATTCAAGTCTTTCGATTTTGATTTGTTTGCTCAACATTTATTGAAGATCAAAGCGAACAACCAGACGAGGACACACAGTTTACAGCTTGTCAACTGGCAACAACCAATACAAAGTATATACATATATACCATATATATCGGAATGTAACGGCAATTTTTCCAATAAATATATAAGCAATAAATTGCTGATTCATACGTTTTTGTGTGCGACAGTCAAAAGCCCAAAGAAATCTGTTCAATTGAGAGCGGCGAGGCTGAAATACTCTGAAATATGTGTGAAATGTTACTGAAGTATTACGAAATATTGAAAAAGAAACTGCCTTGTTTCCGTCTAAAGTTGAACCCATAACCACACACATGTTAGTCCGTAGTTTATGCAACAGACGTGCTTGTTCTTCCTCTTTACTACCTTTACAACTTTGAGCAATGCATTCTTGCTTAACTTCGGTGCTTATGGTCCGATTTTTGCAACATTTACAGGACTTATACCAAGGCATAGTATCTAGCTCTTATAGTTCTCGGGTTATGCGTATGAAACCCAACTTTAAAATCGATATTTATCGATAGCTGCTATGAAAATGATAGAAGATTTAGGAAAATTAAATAAACTCGTTCTGTGCCTACTTCTGCCTGTTATATCAAATTCCTACCAAAGTTTTCTGATATAAATTGATAGAAATAGTCCAGAAGATAAATTAAAAATATTTTTTTTATTACCTATACACAAAATATGAAAAAAATGTATACACAAACTAAATTGTCAATTGTTTTTTTTTTTTTGGCAAAAAAATGCTTTTTTGCAGTCTCTCTCCGTAAGTTGTACAAATTCAAGAAAAGCACTTTACCAGAGCTTATCAATATTGAAATATTATAAATAATAATCGCTTAAAATGCTTAAAAATCAATCATACTGCGACTTCTGCTCAATTCCTTCGCTTATATATATCAATATAACATACAAAGTTTCGCGTTCCGGCTTAATATGTTTACACAATCTGAAATACGCTCCCATGCACTTAAGATCTCGAGCGGCGGCAAGAGTTTATAATAATGTTGTCAAGGGTATTTATGTATATACAAATCGTGCAACGATTCAGACTGAATTCAATTCTAAACAAATTATAAGAAAAGAAATAATAAAAAATCGCCGGACAATACAAAGAAGTCAAAAAGATGTGAAGCGGATCGTTAAAGTTGAAGCAACCCCTCGCTCCGGCCCTGGCAGGTTCTCCTCCTCCTCCCTTTTCTCCTCCTCGTCGTCATCGTCGTCGTCGTATACAAAACAAAGTCGCCAACTATAAAAATTATAGTTAATGTATAAATTTAATGGCAACTCGTTTATTAAAAATTTTATTTGAATTCTTTTATTTATACGTTTTATACGCTCTTTTGCGCACGCTCGCAGGCGCGCTGCAGCCAGCCGTTGCCGGCAACAATGTTGCCACAATAATAATGACGATGATGATGTTGCCGCTTGCTGATAATCATGTTCGCCCGCGTTGCAATTCCCCCCCTTCCGCCCAGCCATAAATCGAAAGAACAAATCGCTGCGGCAAAGCCAGTAAAAGCAAATAAACCCAAGTGCAGACGTAATAAACTCGCCAATGTTATGAGCGCAACGGGACGCAGGGAGGGGGGGGGCAGCCAGGGGAGGGGGGGGGGGCTGTGGCGGGGTGCTGGCCGCATCTGAAGTTGTACTTCTATATACTTGTAGTTGCGCGAAAATGGAAATGAAAATGAAAATGGTAAAATGGCACTTGGAAGGGGAGGTGAGGGGAGGAGGGGAGGGCGGAGAGGAAAGTGTACAGCGAGTGCAGCGCTGAGGTCATTATTGCAACTATTCAAATAATTCGCGCATGTGGGTGGCCATCCTGCCTTCTCTCCCCCCTCTCCCCTCTCCCCGCTCAACTAGAGATTTTGCCACTCGAAATTATGTTAAGTTGCGCATTTGGTTTTTTTTTTTTTATACATGTCATTTCCGGTTTACACTTTTTTATGCCAGCGTGTTTATATGACCCACTCGCTGGCATTTTCTGGCTGCATTCTCTTCCGTTTTGCATTGGTTAACTGGCGACAATGTTGCCGCCGGAACGGATCGGAAACAGACTGCATCAAGAATTATGTCACATCAAGTTGCCATTTATTGAGATATGTATGTTTATCCCAACAGCTGAAAGTCTGTCAAAACTCAACCGGTTTTTTGCTATTTAGCTAGCATTTTGAGTCTTGGCTCTGCTCTAGATTAACTCAATAATTATGCATTTCAACTTTTGATTTTGTTTTCGTGCTCTCAGTAGGTTTCATTAGGCGCTGGAATCGATCGTTCTCAGATCTGAATCCGATCTCTACCAAGCGAAAGGCTGAGTTAAGTAGCAAAGTTTGCTAGCTTAAATGCTAATTGCGTTGAGGGGGGATATATACAATGAGAAGGGAGTTAACGAGATGTCATATTAATGTAGGCTGTTTAGATGACTCGCCTCGTAGGCAGGTCGTAACCTTTGGAGGCGCCTCTCTGTGTTGGGGTCAGCTAGGATCCTGGCATAGCGTCTGCTCAGGAAGTTGATGCGGAAATCGCCTTCGAGTCATTCGTTATTTTTTTTTATTTAGTATTTTCACAAATGACTTTCTTGAGTTAAAGCCCTTCCAAGTCGTTTAACTTTCATATATTGATGCGATTTTAATGGTTAGATCATTTTATTCATTTTCGAAACATTACGTTTTTCTAAATTAAGAATCTTTCAGGCAATTTGTGTACCCTCAACCCATTAAATATTAATTATATAAAATATGTAGGACCTCGCTACCGATAACTCGATAACTTGCTCCGTTGCCAAGGAATCGATACAAATCGATATAAAAATCCTGTTCTTTATGCAAATCTCTTGTCGACAAACTTGACATGTAGCTGCTAGAATATTATATATATATATATATATATATATATATATATATATATATATATATATATATATAGATCAAGAATCTTTCATTTTGCAGCCATTCAGGCCGCTCTTAAATTTAATTTTATTTTTCCGTCAAATATGTATATTTAGTCCATTTAATCAGCAGGTTACCTATCCATGTTTTTTTGTTCGACAGCATACATAAATATTAATTAAAATAGTTTAAGCTTTTCATTTAATAACTGGATATGTTTAGAGGTAAAGTCGCGCTTTAACTAAGTGAACCTCTGCGCCCCGCTCATTAACTAGAAGTTAAGCTACTACACTCTCTCAGGCTGTTTCTCTCTCCCTCTCCCTCTCTCTCTCTCTCTCTCTGTCTGTCTGTCTGTCTCTCTCGAACGAGTTGAGGACTTGGCAATGGGTTTGTTCTAGTTTTGCCAGACACTTGGCAACAATGTTGCAGCAGCTTGTTGAGCTGAGGCATGCGACAGCGTCTTTGATTTCCATTTAGCAGCCAAATACCGTTAGGCAATCGTTTAGCTTAGACGAATAAACTAGATGGCTTTATAGAAACAGTATTAACAAAAACAACAACAACAACAACAAGCACACTTCGTCTCGAGTGGCAGTCACTCCTCAGCTCCTCTTCAGGCGTTGTCGGCGGCCTTTGAAAGTGTCGAGTGCCGAGTGCTCATCAAGAATGGACAACAACCTGCTGGCTGTTATCATATCTTTCACTTAAAATAAATAAAATTACAATTTAATAATATAACGATGAGGCAGTTGCCACAGCAGCAGCAGCAGCAGCGGCGGCAGCGGCGCCACGCCCCTCATCCATGCACCTGACAAAGGCGGCGGCACTTGAGCGCACAACAAACGCAACAAATAGTCAATTAATTATTACCACAACAACAACACATAACAGTGGGGTAGTTCGCAATGCGCGACTGGAATATACCCTGGACTCAGCTACACACATTCTAGATTTCAGCGGCAGTTCTTCCGCTTCCTCTTCTTCCACTCTTTGAGATATGGATTCTTAAGTAACTTGGGTATTTATAGTCCGATCTTTATATAAATTTTAGGGCTAAAATGTGACATACAAAAATGCGTGTATACCAAAACGCAAAGTTCCATCTTTGACATTTTTCTACATTTTGTGAGGGACTAGGGGATATATCTGAGAAATGGAATATTTTTATTTTTATTTATTTATTATATTTTTATCTTTATACTATTCGAGATCCTACATCTTTGAGTTATGCTTAAAAAATCCAATCTCAAAATCGATATTTATCGATTTTATGGAAATGGAAAAAGCTTTCGAACATAATATTAAACTCATACTATGTTATTCGCGACTAAGTTATATTCTAGAAATATATATGAGTACTTCATGGGCGCATGTTACATACATGTGCACAAAACAAGTATACCCCGTTTTAGACATTTTCATTCCGTGCGGGGTATAACAAAAACAACATTTCTTACGAAAGTGTTTTAGCTTTTTTCTGCCTGCTTGACTTTTATTTCTAGTTCTTTTTTTTTGTTTTCATTCCACACATAATTGAAACTTGTCGAGTTTGATAGGCCGTCCCCCGCAGTCGCCCCCTCGCACCAGCTGGTTGTTCGTTTTACCTATTTTATGTTAAGTTTCAGTTTGCCGCTCTCTGATATTGATAACCGGCGCGGTTAGATGATAATAATAATAATTGGTAATTATATTGTTGTAAAATAAACTTGTTTTAATTGCTTGCCAAGCGCCCAGATATGATATGAAAAGCAAACTACAACAATTCAAATGCTTAACGGCGATAACAAAATAACTAAAAACTGCGATCGTAAATTAAACACTCTAAAGAAAAAAAAAACACATAAAGTAATCAAGCGAGTGAGTGGCATTTTTTTGGAATTGTAATAGCTACACAAAATATCAGAGAATATTCGTATGAGTCGATCGTAGAAGATTTTCATTTGTTTCTAGAACACGATATCTTAACAGGAATCAAATATGTCGATTCTTGCCACATTAATAAAGAAAAATATTAATTTAAATTAACCGTAAAGTATTTTTAATCGAATGTATTTATCGTTTAAGAAGAAATTTTTATGGATTATATAATTATATTTTATTTATCCTATGCTAAACTAGAATTATCCACAGTAATACTTGACGTAAGTATTTTGAAATCGATTATTGATAACCTTATCGATTCCGAGCTAAGAAAATCGATATAAGTTTATACATTGAGTACAGTAAAGTTTCAACTATTAATTTAAGTACAGATTCTCAATGTATTGAATTTAATCGCTTGCTGATATATTATAATCATGCTGTTGCTAGTGTTATCGATCAGTTAATCGATAAAATTAAAGCCAAAATCAGTCTCTAATGTACTACTCCAATATTATTGCACGTCTTATTGATCAGTTAATCGATATTATGATAAATCTTTTTGTCATGTTGCATTTTAAAAAGGATAATCATCGATCGATTAAATTTTAAGTTTTTTTCTGATTTCTCATTCTCATTTATCGATAACATCACAACTAAATCTCATTATAATGCCAAATATTAAAGGAGATAAGCAATTTCTCATATATGACTCTTTTGCTGTTGCAAGTGTTATCGATAAGTAGGTAGATAAAATTGAAACTAAATCTCTTTTAAATAAAGCCTGCAATCTCTGATTTATCATAGTGATATTATAGCAAGTCCCATTGAGGAGTTCATCGATATTATGATAAATCTTTTTTTTTTTTGTAATATTTTATTGTAAATAGGTTAATTGCAAGTCTTATCGATCAGTTGATCGATAGCATCACAACTAAGTCTATTATTTGAAATTTGTATACATTATTAAGAGGATTAGCAAATTTCTGATTTATGACTCTCATGTTATGGCAAGTGCTATCGATCAGTTGATCGATAGTCGCATTTGTCAGCGTTTTGTCGCTATAATTGTTGCCATTTGTCCAGATGTTGCAAGTGCAAAGAAGTAAAGCAAACTAGCCAAGTAAATAACGTTTAACAAATCGAATGTTGTTTCGTTCGCAACATTTGCATCTGCTTTTCAAGGCGTTCGTTTTGGCGATTTCAATACTGGTGTCTGTTGCTGCCACTTGAAATGTTACATTAACCCAAATGCTGTGGCAGACACAAGCCACAGGCTAGAGAGTTGATCTGCGGTGCAGTTGCCTCGACTTTGACTCGAACCACAGCCAAAGCTGTAGCTGTAGCTGATGTTGAAGCTGAGGCTGAAGCTGATTCGAAGCTGTTGTTGAAGTGGTTCTGCCCACATGATATACAAATCAAAGTTTGTTTTGCTCTTTCAAGGCGCTGGCCATGTTTGTCTCAATTAGTGGCATAATTCATGCTGTCGCAGCTGTCACTAGCTCTACCCCGAACTCATAAAGGGTATAATCTGCTTATGTAAATGGATATGACAGGCAGACGAAGGCACAGAACGAGTTTATAATTGCATTTTCTTATAGCTCCTCTCATTTTCAGAGGTGTTATCGATAAATATCGATTTTGAGATTGGGTTTTTTAAACATAACTCGAGGATTATAAGAACTATGTGCGTTAAATTTTGTATCTAGGTTCTCGTATGGCATATAGAGATTCAAATAATTCACTTTTTGGATAGCTCCCCAAACCCCCAACAAAATTAAGATAAAGTTCCTTTCTAAAGGCAGAACTTTGCGCTTTGGTTCATTTACACTTGTTCATGTCATCTATATGCCTTGAAAATTTCACTAAGATCGGACTAAATATACCGAAGTTATCTAAGGTTCCATTTCTCAAAGTGTGAAGGAAACGGAACCTGAAGTCAAGAATGTACAGGGTAACTCCTAGTCGAGCATTGCCGGCTAGAGCACTGCTGCTTGTTGTTGTTGTTGTTGCACGTTAGCTGTCGCTGTTTTTGTTGCAAGTTTGCGAGTTGTTTACACTCCGCACATATTTTGTCATTTAATTAAAGGCCAATCAAAATGCAGACAGCTTCGACTCACGCGCGCGTGTGTATGTGTGTGTGTGTGTGTGTGTGTGCGATAAACAAAAACATTGGACGCGTCTAAATGATATCCGTTGCAAGTCAACGAACGGTGCGTGCAACATATGCCTAGCGGTAAACTTCCTTATATCAAATATCAATAAAAAGAAAAGAGCTTGAAAATGCGTGAAAAATTTATGGAATTGCAAATTGATAAATAAAATAGTGCGCATAATGTAAAAAGCGTTGACAGTTGTTTACGAGCGAGTGCGTGAGTGAGAGAGAGAGAGAGAGGGGGGAGCTTGCGAAAGGGGGGGGGGGCACACACACACACACACACACGCACGCATGCAACAATGTGTGGCGACAAAACAAAAAACTGGTTGCTGCAACATAATAAAATATTTTATTTAGTGTTTAGTTTATTTTGTGCAGTCGCCAAATTTATGTGCCACAAACTTGTGGCGCGTTGACTGAGAGAGGGGGGGGGGGGGAGGGAGTGGGGGGAGGGGAGGCGAGTGCAACGCCTTGACTGTTTGCTTAAGATTCAGCTGCCGCCTTCGGGAGTTCACTCAAAAGATCGCGCTGGAAACTTTGTGTTGTTTGCTTTAGCTAAACATTGTAAAAATATCTGCCACATATCGTGGCACATCTGCGACTCGAACGATCAGCGATCGGCAATCAACGATCGGACGTTGCGTCTTCTTTTTGGTCATTAAAATTGCAACGTGCTGTTTACTGTTGTTGCTGCACCCGTTGCTGCTGCTGTGGCTGCCACATTTATTGCACAGGCGTTGGCTTTGTTGCTCGTTTTTATTAAATCAACGAAGCAATTGCAATTTAATATTAAAAATAATAACAAACAGCAGCCGTTGCAGCCATTGCAGCCGTTGCAGCAGCAGCAGCAGCAGCAACTTCGCCTTGCTCGTATTGCATTCTTGCAGTTAATTATTTGCCCTCTCCCCTCAGCCGCCTCCCCGTCTCTTCCCCTTCCCATCCCAGGCCAGACCACAGACTCGAGAGACCAGAGACCAGTTGCCTGTTTTTGCAGTTCCATTGAAAATGTTTTGCTGCACGCTTCGTCGGTCAATGCATGTCAGTTGTTGTTGTTGTTGTTGCTGGTGTTGTTGTTGCTGGTGTTGTTGTTGCTTGTGCTGCATCTGCGTCTGATCTTGCAGCAACTTCCTACTTCTTGTGGCATTTGCGGCGCAAATGTAAACAAATTAATTAATTGCCTTTACTTACAGTCTTTTTAGCTCTCGTGTCGATGACTCGCCACATCCATCGATGAGGTGCAAATAAAAACAACAAATTGTAGACGAAGAGAAAGAATACTAAATATGCATAAAATATATAAATTTATTGTGATACATTGCATAGAAGATATTCAAGATGTTCCGATTGTGAGCCAGAAATGGCTGAAACTTATTTAATTTTATTTGCCTTCAAAAGAAAGAAATATTATATTTGGTTTTAATTATAGCATGCATTAAATATAAAATATACGGAAGTCGAATTTAGAAAAGAGGGTATTATAATGTTATTATGAAATGTGTAAACATAGAAGGAGACATCTCCGACTCCTTGATCAGCCGAGTTGATATAGCCTTTCTTTCTCTTTCAATGCGAACCAGTTTCTCAGTTTTTGAAGCTATCGTCTTAAGACTTTGCATAGGTGACAAGACAGAGATCTTTCTGTTGCATGCAGTACATATGCCGGAAGCGGCTAAATCTGACGTTTTTGTTTATCGAGATATTGTAGGGTGTTTAGATAATTCGGCGCGTAGGTAGGTCTCTGTGATGAACCCTGGTAACCGCTTTCGGATGCCGCAAAATACATAAACTAGATTCCAAAAATATCTCGACTTATGTATTAAATGCTTGTTTTTTCTGTCATGAAATCGATAACAATCTATATCGATCGATAACTAAAAAGACTATGTAGACACATGTGCACCATAAACAGATCCTGAATATTTGACTTCTTGGATGCCCCTCAACAATTGAAAAACAAAATGCTCTACTTGGGTGTATATAGCTTGGTCCTTTGGTATTTACATACTCACACATTTGCATGCCTTATTTATGCCCTGACAATTTCAAAAAACTTCTGCTCCCATCTTTTTGCCTTCGTCCAGTACTCGGGCCTGTAATAAATGCACACTTTGTTTAAGTTCTTTTTTGCTTATGAGCCAATTAGGGCAAAGATATTTAGGTGTCGGGTTTGACATTTACTTCAAAATCCTTTTTGTGCTCAAAATCCAAAGCTTACGAGCAAGTCCAGAGTTCGGTATTAATTCATTTTAGATAAATCGAGTAGAAAATGCACTCGAGGACTTGAGTGTGACTGTGCCATCAAATAAAAAGCAGAACAGCTTTTTTAATCGCACATCAATTATTTTAACTGGTATTTTGTATAAAATATTTATAGATTAAAATTATTTGCTGGCATTCTAGTTGTCGGCTTTTTTTTTGCAGCAAATATTTTAAGCTCATATCGAAATGCAATCGGAAATACAACAAATAAACAAATTGAAATTCTTGTGTTAGTTCGATTTTCAATTTGTGATTAACTTTGCGTAATTCGCAAATCTCATTTGAAGTCTCTTAAATGGATTATGCATGGCCAGCACATACATAAATAATTGTTTTGTACTTCAGTGCCGAGCGCAGTGTACACTATGCATAAATAACGCATACGCCATGTTGGCCCGACCAGCTGCAGGAGGCGAACGCACATTTTATAGACGACACTTGTGCTTAGAACGTTGCTATGACTATATATATATGTGTGGGTGGGTTGGGTATATATATATTTATATATATATATATAAAAGTGTGTGTGTGTGTGTGTGTGTGTGTGTGGCAACCACCCACACAGCGTGGCGCTTGCTCGCTCGAGATTGGCTGCGTCAGCCAACCAAAAATCTTTACTGTTGCGAAAAAGTTGAACATTTTCGCACAAAAAGGCGCGGCCGACGACGACGACGACGACGATGACGACGAGAATGACCAGGACGGAGGAGTGGGTGGATGTCCAGGCACGAATGCGACGCACAAGGCAAAGGCAGGACATTAGATGACCAGGGCTCTGTGTGTGTGCGTGTGTGTGTGTGTGTGTGTGTGTGTGTGTGTGTGTGCGTGTATTTGTAAGAGCTGCTGCTGAATTTGAAATTCAAAATGCCAGCAACTCCTTTATACTCCTTTTCCTCTGTGCATGTGTGTGGCCGTCCGTCAATGTCCTGGCGCAAAAATGCGTTAGCCGTTGCCGTCGAGCAGTTGCCCCAAAAGTAGAAGGCACAACTTTTGGTTGCTCCCCGAGCCCGAGCCCGAGCCTGGCAAATGAAATGAAAGCGCGCGCGCGCGCATTTGCTTGTGAGTGTGAGCGAGTGCGAATACGGACACGGACACGGACACGGATACGGACACGGAACCGGACTCAAACCCGCTGCCAGCCGCAGCTCTGTGTGGTGGTTCCTTTCGTGCGGCTGGCGAAAGGCGAACTCGAGGCAGCAGCCTCTGCTGGATGGGTCGGCTTCTAATGCGCAAGGATATTCGCAAAATGCAAATGTGCAGAAACGAAACGAAACAGACACACGCACACACACACGCACACACACACGCATACGCACACTAATGCACAGGGTCCATCTTGCTGGTGGTCAGTGGAAAAACAAAAAGCAACGGCACATCGTTAAGGTGGCGGTAATGGCATTTCGGGGCCACGTTCGACGATTTTGGACACCTACGAGCAGCAGCAGCACACCCACACCCACACACACACACACAGAGTGTGTTGGGCCGTCTCCTGCGTGGTTTTTGTGCGTTTCCGCCAAGTCACAAAATGGCGGCTGCAGCAGTCGTCGGCAATTTGGCAACGCGCTGCCAACCCAAATGCAGCCCAATGTCCACTCTCCTCTCTCCATCCTCCACTCGCTGTCCCATCCTCGCATCGGCATCATGAGGCAACTTTGGCTGGCATCTGCAGTCGCCGCACAAAAAGGCGGCGAATGAAATTTCAGCAAAAAGCCTTTTGAATGCGCCAAGAACAAGTTTCACCAAGCTCAAGCGCTTCTACTGGGGATTATTATAGGTCCAATTCTCTATTTAGAGCATTCCTCCCTGATTATGTGAATCAATTTTCACTGTTTCCAATTTATTCGATGCATAAGACTGTTTCCACTTGAGACTTAAATTAATGCTTAGATGGGCTTCTTTAAAATATCACCTAACGGAGTGAAAAACGGGTGAAAAGCTGTTGAGTGATGTTTAAAAATTAACTACTTAGGCTAATGATCAACGTGTTTTCATTTGAAAATCAACTATTTGAGTCAATATCAAATCATTTTTCTTCCATTCACGAGTGTGAAAAATGAGTGAAAAAGAAAATATTGTTAACTTACAAAAGCCGCGTTAAGCTAGGACTTGGAGAACTCTGCCAATTGGCTTGGAAATGGGATGAAAAATTGTTCAGCCAAACTATATTGTTGCTTTAGTAATACAGTGAAAGTAAGTTCATAGAAAGTTCCACTTGCCAGGGTGGAAAATTGGTGGAAAAAACTGAATCGTGAAATCTTATTGTTTCTCTGAAGAAAATTGTTGAAAACTATTCAGTGAAACTTCAAGGTTTATTTTCCGATAAAGCTAAAAATAAACGCAGGGACAGCAAATTTCCCTTTTCTGGGTGTAAAAAGGGTGAAAAGCTGGCAGGCAGAACTTTAATTTATTAAAAAATAATTTAATAAAAATAAATTATTCCGTTTTTACGCATTTTCAATGGTTTCAGGGGCGAGAGGAGTAGGCTACAAAATATGGGTGAGACTTGTTTAAGTGAAATGTGAATGGTTTATATAAAAATTAATAATTTATCGATAAAGTGTCTTCAAGGGTGAACAACTATTGAGTGACTTTTTAATATTTGACGCATTAATTTAAAAGTAGATTTTATTAAATTATATGATAATTGCCGAGAGACGAGTTTAACCATAATAAGGCTTAAGATCTTGCCTCTACTATAAATTAGTCGAAATCTGCTTGAACCATTTTGGAAAATCGGTGAAAATCGGTGTCGAATGGTCTAGAAAATGTGTATAATTTCTAAAACTCGACGCCTTGGCACACTGTGCAGGAGCCTTCTCGCACTGCTGCCACATGCGTTGCCCGCTGTCCGTTGCATGTTGCACGCTGCCCGTTGCCCGCTGTTGCCCGTTGTTGCCCGTTGTCGTTGCACGTTCCCATTGCTCATCAGCGCTGTTTGCTGCGCCGTTATTTTTGCCTTTCCTGTGGCACAGACTTGCCTGCAGCTCAGCTTCGCTCTTCTAGCCGTTCGCCCATTGTTGTTCTTGTTGTTGTTGTTGTTGTTGCTGTTGTTTTTCGCAGAAATTTCGTTTCCGTTTCCTGGCCAAACGTGCGTGCCTATGTGTATATATATATATATATATGTGTGTGTGTGTGTGTGTGTTTGCGGGCGTGTGCATGTATTGCCTCTGCATAGGGAAAACGAAAACAAAAATCTTTCAAAATGGCAGCGGATGCCAGCTTGCACATTTGCACAACGTGGCCAGGCCTAAAACCCAAACTTGGATGTGTGCGCGTGTGTGTGTGTGTGCAGCCAGCCCCTCCCCCATACCCCCCGTCGACTGTGCTGTGCCCAAGCCAAAGTCGCTGCAACTTTTCTATGTGGCAGCCTCTCGTAGTCAACGCAGTTATCGATGACGATGTTGACGACAACGGCGACGACGACGACGCTGCTGACGTTGACTTTGACGTTGATGTTGGGGCAACTGGCCGGCACAACGACAACAGCAGCAAGATGTAATAGAAGAAGAAGAACAGCGCCCAACAATTCTGATGCATAACATTTGCTTACCTCACTGTCGGAAATGACAAGCACAGCACCCAGCACCCGGCGATAAATTCTAAATTTCAGTTTAAATTCAAGCAAAATTTCAATTCTGCATTTGCTTAAATCATTTTATATTGTTTATCTTTGCCTAGTACAAATATGAACAAACGCTTTGACTTACAAAATACTTGAAACAAGAATTTGCGTGCTTAAAATAAGCCTAAAACGATCTCAATATAAGTAAAACATTTCTTAGATCAGCTCCTGTCTTTGAGTTTTGTATCAAGAATTTACCGAAAGAAACGAAAACTTAATAAAATAATTTTTAAGCTTAACTTCAGAAGTTTTCAGCTGAATTTCAACAATTTTTGCACTTAGTTTGAGTACAGGTTCTTTTCTCCTTGATCTAAATTTAAATATAACTCGAATTGAATTAAGACTTTATTTAGATTCAGTTTTAAATGTTCTTATTTCAAGTTTGATGCATCGCTTATGCCTAAACTTTAAATTAAATTTGTTTATTTATTATTGATTGTTACAAAAATAAGAAAAACTAGACTTGGTTTACGTTTAGAATACTTTGAACAAGTATTTGCATACTTAAACTATGCCCAAATTGTTTCCAACTTAAGTGCAACATTTCTTTGCCTAGGGTCTGTATTTGCGTCTTGTATTTCGCTAGCTTAAATGCAAGCAAAATGTGCTTAAATTAAGAATATTTTGCTTAATTTAAGCACGACAAATTTTGCGCATAATTTGCGTGAATAAAACTTGTTTTATTTTTCTCATCAATGTGTGCAAATGCCATTAAAACTTTCTAGTTCAAAGAACTGCCTGTCAACAGCAACAAACTTACGGAACATGCACAAACACACACACACACGCACACACATATATACACACTCATACACACACACACATACACACAGATATGTGTGTGTGTGTATGCCGAATGGCTCATTATCGATACCGCACGAAATTCGTTGCTGTCCATTGTCCTGTGCCCCACTGTACAGGGTGCTGCGCTTTATGGGCCTAGCCTGCACTTAATTATTATCAGCAAATATGCAGCCATGTCCAGCGCCAACCCACCACCCCTAACCCCTCCTCGTACCCCATGCATGTGCCCGTTTCTGTCATCCTTTTCGCTACTTTTACTCCGATTCGCAGCACACATGTGACTGCACTGCACAAATTTTCTCTAAAACAAAATTAATTCCGTATTTTGTTTTTGTAGAAAATTTTGGCGTTGCCCAACATTACAACAACGGCGACGTTGACGACGGCCCAACCAGCAGCAACAACAACAACAGCAACAGCAACAACAGCAACAACAACAAGGACGAGAGCTAGGTTGACTTTGCCAGGACTCGTGCACGCACAATTTCTGTCCCAAAAATACGCAGCCCAGCCCCGTTGCCGCGCCCCCCGTCCCGCCCTTGCCCGCTCGCTGGCTCGCCTATGCAATTTACGCCTGCAGGCCTCGAGGCCCGTTCAGCTGTGTGTACAGGCACACACACGCACACACACACTCACTCGCACACACATACTCGCACACACTCGCATCCGGCCGAAAGTTTTCTAGGTGCCCCAGACACTTTGCATGCGTATTTTGCACGCATTCTAGAATTTCAATTAAAAATAAATCACAAAAACGTTGCTACCCTAGCCGCAGCCCACACTCTCCTTTCACCTCCCCTTCAGCTCCTGCTGGAGCTGCCCCCAAACCAGACGGGGGCTGCATGTGTGCCCCGTTGCATTTGCATCTGCATCTGCATCTCGCGTCGCTGTGTTAGAAAATGCATTGCATTTTGCACACGCATCCAATTTCTGCTGCCGGTGCCTACGCACTGGCCCAGGCCCCCAAAATCCACACACCCCCCTCCCCCTCCCCCGCCTGCCGCCTGTTATGGCTTCCTCAAAAACTCAAACCCGAGCTGCTGTTGCCGTTGCAGTTGGCTCTGCTGCTTTTGACCAGCGTCCATTGCCGCTGCAGCCATATCGATGATGCGCTGACTTTGATTCGCCTGTTGATGTGTGCGTGCGTGTGCCTGTGTGTGTGTGTGTGTGGGTATGTGTGCTGCATCCTGCTGCCTTTAGCTGCTTTTGCTGCGCTTTCTTTGCCACCCAACAACAACAACAACAACAACAACAAGGTGGGCACAACAATGCGCTTGCCAAGCTGGCAGAAAACTTAATGTGTGCGTTTTTGCCCACTGTTCGTTGCACGTTGCACAGCTTAAAACCACAACTCATCCCCCCTCTCCCCTCTCTCGCTCTCTCTCGCTCTCAGCCTGTTAGCTAGTTCTCTAATGTTCACTTCAATTATAATGCACGATTTGCAATTTTTCCCGAGGTGCCTGCCATCTGCAATAGACCGATAGCGCAATAGAGCGCTATTCTTATTGTCCTCAACAGTGGTTGCGATTAGTTATCGTTAGTCAAATGTCAAGAATTTTTTCGGAGCGTCGAACCATCAAACGTGAAGTCGCTAGCTTAAAGCCATGCTAGCTTTGACAGGCTACGTCTGTGTGTTTCTATGAAAACTCCATCTTAAGTGAAGTGCAAATGCAGGAATATGTCGTAACGAGGCGGATCGGACAACTATATCATATAGCTGCCTTTGGAAAAATCGCAAAATTGATTTCTTGTCTAAAAACCTTTGTTCTTTTCATATTATCTAAATCATTTTCTCTATTTTTGTATACAAAACTTTATTCCCTTCATATGAACTCAATCTTTTCAACGTAATTATATGTAAAAAACGTCGTTCTTAACATATAAACTAAATGTTATCAATATCAGACGACTATATTGCAAAATGATTTTTATTAACGAAATTGTTTTGTTTTTTTCTGAGATCTTTTCTCCTAACTCTGCCCTAAGAAGGCATACAATTTCCTCTATTTTCTGCAAGATTGTTATCTATATGTTTGTTAGAATAGGTCTAATCGTTCTTGCTATTTCATTTAATTCATGCAGAGTTTACTTGATTTTGAGAATGTTTTCTTAATAAATATTCCTAGAGTTAAAGTTTTTTTTTTTTTAATAAGTTGCACTTTTCTATTTCCATTTTCTGTTTTGTATTTGTCTAACCCAAAACGTTGCATCTGTCTCTTAAGAGATATATGTAATTGCAACTCTTAATACCCCGTATTTCATTCACGAATTATTTTAATCCACTGTTTCTAATGTACTTCAAATCGTTTTGTTGAATTGAAAATCCTCTTCAGTGTCACGCAACGATCTCATGGAGTCCGGGCTCAACAGCAGCAACAACTACAGCTGCAGCAAACATCTACAAAAACATCAAACACACACACACATGTGCATAGGCGAAATCATGTATAATGGTCAACACACGCATAGCTATATACAACTAAACACACTTACACAGACACACATTTATACACATATATATATATATATATATATATGTATGTATATGTGCAATATTATAGTCGTACTTAGAAATGCTGTAGAGTCGCCTCCCACAGCCCGTAGAAGCGACCGCAGCGCAACGTTGAGGGCTGAGTGGGGTTTTTGGAGCACCTATGCCACACCCCCGCCCACACCCCGCCCACGCACGCCCACACAGTCGGCGCCCCCCTCGCGCCCCGCACACACACACATCTGCACACAGCTGCAGTTCGTGTGCGCATTGCGCCTCGGCCTCGACGGCGAACAGCAAATGCTGCAAATGCCACATAAGTGCCCGCCGGTCGGTGGGTCGGTGGGTGATTGAGGGGGCAGGGGTTTCTGGGAGGGAGATTTGGGGTGTTTAGGCTGCTCGTTTGCATTAGGGGCGCGCGAGAGTCCAGTGTGCGTGGCGAGAATTCGTTGCCTCGATTTGCCTATAATTATGTGTGTTATATAACAAACTGCATTTTGGGCGAAATGCTCGCATGTGTGTGTGTGTGAGGGGGGAGAGGGGGTTGAGTGGGGTGTTGCAGGCATTTCTGCCTGCATGAATATTCAATAGCTCAAATAGAGCATACGCCGCATTGGACGTCGCCTGCATTACTTATATATAAACAAACATATATATATATATATATATATATATGGATGCCTGACTCTCGTAATATTGTCGATAATAAATATTAAATTGAAAACGCATTCCGCCCCGCACCTCCCCTCCCCCACCCCAACTACCAAATTGCTGACCAATTTTTCAGCCACTTGCCACACACTCGATTTTTTGTTGCAGTGTAACGGCTGCATTATCATTTTGAACAGTGAGAAGAAAAAAAAAATGGAAATAAATCGCAGAGGCAAAGTTTAGCTTTCGGTTCGGTAATGAGCGCCGATTTCTGCTGGGAGTATCGAACGCTGCGGATCGCTGGCGACTGTTCAATTTGATTCGTTTTTGCATTCGCATTTGCCTGGCCCGTTTCTCGCATTACTGTAATTACACACAACCAACAGCAGCAGCAGCAACAAAATGAACAAGAAACACACAAAATAATTCTTAAGAAACTCATAAAAACCAAAACGAAGCCATTACAATCACACATGAAAGGGGCATGCAGCAGGAAGGGGCAGCAGGAAGGGACAGGGGCAAGGGGCAGAAAAACTACTCACATGCAAACTGAGCAAATTATAGAGAGGGAGAGAGAGAGAGAGAGAGAGGGAGGGAAATTTGTATTGCAATTTGAATACGAGCTGCAGAAGAATCATGCATATATTGAAGGGATCAAATATAGCCTGATTAATGCACAAGTGGCCGGGGCAACAATTCTTGCAACACTTGAGGCAAGGTTGTAGAACTTATATTTGAGGATGGAAAAAACGTGGACAAATGAGAAGGGGACAGATTCCTGCAACAGTTGAGATAGGCTCCGGGATTAAACATTTAAAGATGGAAAAATATAACATTATACAATTTTTTCAACAATTAAGAAAAGGTTTAAGATTTAGTCAATGCTCTAAGTGATTAATGCAAGCATTTCGTACTTAAATTAATTAATAATTGTGTTTTAAATTCCCTCTTAAGAGTTTGCTAAGACGACAAATACTCGACTCGAGTATGAAATTTGTATATCAAATGATAGTTTTTACTTTAAAACTTGCAATCAGTTTTGCTTTTGTCATGTTTTTGCACTTGAACTCAATATAAATAAGAAATAACATCAATTTAAGTTCGCAAACACTTTTTTAAAGCCAGAATTAATTACAGTTTTTACTCAAATGAACTTTAACTTTACTTGATTCAGGATATTGTTTACTCCTTCTAAGAACTTTTAGAGCTTATATTGGAAGCGAATTATACTTTATTCAAGACTTTTTAAGCTTGAATTGGACTTAAAATGGAATGCTTTAGTTTATTAGCAAGTCTTGTAGCAAAATTCTTAAAAAATACTCACTAATACTTTATTTGGAGCTGGAATAATATTGCTTTCGGTTTTAGACACAATTTTATTTATTTTGTTATTGCTGAAATAACATGGTTTTAAAGTTAAGCTCATTCTAATCTTTTTATTTTAAGCCTAAACAAAGTTTAATCTATTTATTTTAGGTGGAATAATATTGCTTTAATGCTTAAATACAGTTTTTTTTTTTTTAATATTATCGAATTTTTACTCAACAAATAAAAATATTTTTATTTATTATAGGAACTTCTGCACTCCAAAAATTATACAGTTGTTTTATGATTTAAATTGAAATTAAAACTTTTTTTTGACATTTTCAATTTCAGGTTTTGTGTTAATTTAAAAGTGTTTTTAAGAAAGTGACTTCAAGATTAGGAAAAACCAGTAATCTTTTGTATAAAGAGGACAAAAAGGTGAGTGAAAATATAATATAATATAATATTCAATATCGAAAGAAAGAAAATTCTCTCCAGTTTCCAAATTGTTAATTCTTGATGTACATAAATTCCCAAAATAATATCCAGC
This sequence comes from Drosophila borealis, assembly GCA_035045885.1. NCBI lineage: Eukaryota > Metazoa > Arthropoda > Insecta > Diptera > Drosophilidae > Drosophila > Drosophila borealis. The sequence goes on along the minus strand of JAWNOR010000164.1, from coordinate 1,862,880 downwards.
TTACATATATCTTGAAACAATTTTCTATGCAATTTTTTTAATATTTGTACTTGCTTTAAAAAAAGTTCTCCAATTGCACAGGACTTTGGATTTGGGTAAAAGAATTGATAGTAAAAGAAATGGGCTTGAATGAAAATCTGGGCTTATGGCAAGGGTAAACTAGGTTCACGTACCGAACCTCAAGGCAGGAAGTTGGTTCGAATCGCGAAACCGTGAATCACCCACTAATTGCTTTGATATCTTTGAGCAGCAGATAGAAGATTTATTGAAATATTGTAAAGCTGCATGCAAAGCAGCAGCAGCTCACGAGTTGCGGCAGAGTTGGTTGCACACACACTCACACACACGAACTGCACAAATATATATTTTCATAATTTTTTTTGCTGCTGCTTCTGCTGCCTTTTCTTAAGCTGCAAATCGCGGCAATCGTTAAGATCACGAAAAACAATTCAAAATTAATGGTAATAAGCAGTTGCTGGCGCGCCAAAGCAAAACAAAGGCCGGACCTGGCTGGCTACCTGTGGCACAGGTAGAGTGAGGAAAGGGGGAGAGGGAGAGGAGTGGGGGGACTGCTGCATGCCCCAGCGAAATTACTGCGTACAACAGAAGCCGTCTGACCGGGACTGCCGCAGTCTGCAGCCGAAGATGTCTTGAACGGCAGCTCATTTGCAGGCTCCGCCGCTCAGCGCCAAACAGTAGTCCAGTTTCTGCTGCTTCTTTCCTTTTTTTTTATGCCAGCTCAGTTTTTTTTTTTATCTGCTCTTTTTTTTCGGGGCGTTGCGCCGGCGCTGAGTGGCAAACCCAGGAGCTGAAGCTGAAGCTGGGCAAGGAGCAGCAGCCGAAGACGCGGCCGTTGATCGATGGCTTCTTCTTCTGCTGCTGCTTCTGCTTCTTCTTCTGCTGCTGGCTATCTACCAGGTTTTTTTTTTGTTCATATTTTTTTCGAGCTGCTGTTAGAAGTCGTGTCGTGTAGCTGCCCGGCAATCATACGATATTTTCAGCATCCAAATTATTATAATATATTATTATTAGCTGTTGCCTCTCTTTTATTTTTTTTTTAGCTGTTGTTACTCGGCTGCTGCATGTGGCTAGATAACGTGATGTTTCTTATGCCGCATGACTTAATAATGCTGTGTGTGTGTGTGAGTGTGTGAACGGGGTTTCGGGCAGGACGGGGAGGAGGAGGAGGAGGAGGAGGAGGTTCGTGAACCCGCGCCAGGCTCTGAGGCGGGGTTCAAGCATGATGGATAGTCAACTAAATGAATTTGCATGCGACAAAGCTGCGCTCTGCTAAAAGCCTCAGCCAAAAAAATCATTAGCATGTACGTGTGTGTGTGTGTGTATAAAGAGCACTCACATTATTACAAACACACACACTCACACACACACAGACGCATCAGACGCCCCAAAAGCCTTTGAATATGGCAGCAGTTGGACCAATCGAAGCACGTCGCGCCTTGGTTGGGTGTGTTGTGTGTGTGTGTGTGACTGTGTGTGTGTGAATGAGTGTGTATTTGTATGGGTCTATTCTCAAACTCTGGCCTGCGACATTGGAGCCGTGTGTGCCTTTTACTTGCATTTTCTTTTACTTTGTTTTTGAATGCTTTTTTATATACATTTTTTAGTTTTTACTTTTTATATACATACATCAGCGCCTGCCACTGCAGTGGGTGTATGTAGGTGGGTGTGTGTGTGAGTGTGTGAGTGTGTGTGTTTGCTTGCCACCCTTTACACACGCATGCCTGCAGCTTGGACCTGCCACATGATGTCCACGTCGTCGTCGTCTCCTGGCTGAGGCAGGCTTTATGTCAATGTCTGAGCTGCCATGTTGTAAGTTATGCCAGTTTACACTGTGGCGACAACAACAGCAACAGCAGCAACAAAAAATCTAGGCAAGAAAATTGTTTTCCCGACTCAGTGACCCCTCTCCAGCCCCCCCCCCCCCCCCCCCCCCCCCGACTGTGCGCATCAAAGGGAAAGCAAATTTCCATTGAAAGCTGCAGCGTTGCGTGAAATGCTTTACGAGCTTCGAGCTGTGCCTTCAGCCTTTCAGCCTCTGCCTGGCTGCTTCTTGAGTGCATTTGTCACACCTCGACAGCAGCAACAACAACGAGGACTAGCGCAATGGCAGCTAAGCAAAGCAAATGGATTTTTATGGATTGACATGACAGGTAATTGGTGCACTTCGCCGCCTGCTCTCCCTCTGGCTCACACTCTCTTGCTCGCTGCCTGATCCTTTGCCGTAAAAGCCTCGGCTTAATTGGGCTTTTGTGAGACCTGGCCATAGGCGCTGCTAATATGAAATTACCAATGTCAAGCGGAAAAATGCGGTGGGGGGCAGGGTTTGGCAACGCACGCACTTAATTGCAAGCTGCATAGTTTTTTGGTATACCCTTGTGGAGGATACTTTAATTATGTCTTGACATTTGTAACGCATAGAAGCAGACATCTTCAAGTTAATAAGAAATATATATGGTATATTTTTGTAGATCAGATCAGATTATGAACGTCCGCTCTAAATCTTAAAATCATTCCAATCGAACCAATATATCATATAGTTGCCATACATTAGCAAATTGCCATGAGATCAACATTTGTGTTAATTTCATTAAATATTATCTAGAAATTTATATTCTAGTGTCACGTTTTTCTTATATGAGACTTGTTTTTAGACAAACTATTTGAAAATTACAAAAATGTTTACCCAATGCCAAAACTTCTAAATCTGAGGGACTCTTTTTTTTTGAGTGTAGGAATAATATCTCGAATATCAGGTTCTTTACTTGGTTTTCAATATATCATTAAGCGCGCTTGGCAATTGTTTATATCACATTATAAGCAAAGTCTTATTAAAATCGGACTACTATAGAAATGATTAGTTTTTCACATGGAAAAATGTTCTCTTTTTCGAGATATGTTTGCCAAAAGTATCAAATAAAAAGCTGTCCACTTCTTTTCGCATACCTGCAGAGCCATAAATCCTATGTCTAGAAGTGTATTAAATCTACGGCTTGCCGTTGTTTTTTCTTGTTTTTCCATGCTTTCAATTGGCCACAGGGCAGGGCTCACAAGGTGCATCGTAATATGCAAAATAAAACTAAAAATAAAATTTAAAAATAAAAACTACTTACTTTCAAAAAGAGACGCAAAACAATTACGCTGACCATAATCAAGGATGCATTCCGAACCGGTCTCTAGGCCAATTGCAGTTATCGTTTCATTATTAAACGCAAGACTCAAAGCGAACCAGGCAGATGAAATTGTTGATGGGAAAAATTCAGAAAGAGCCATTATCTGCCATCTGAATAGAGGAAACAATAGTATTAAGAAAAGGTAGCATCTTGCTCGACTTATAAAATGGAAAGCTTGCCGCCTTAAAACCTCGAATTTACATTCTATATTCCATAAAGCGAAACAAAACTTTCAGCATATAGATATATCTTGATCATAAAATATATTTTTTTTGTGTAAACTATCTTTTTATAGCTATAGTTATAGTTATTCGACTAGATTTGCTCCGATACATGCTCTAAAGGAAAATAAAGGCAACTTGAACGAGTTTGTTTGCGATTCCATCTAAGAAAGATCGGTTCACCTGGAAAATAAAGACCCAATCAACTTGTTTAATGGGAATTTAAGCTTTTGCAAGCTTATAGAAAGAAATGAAAAATTAAGAGAACTTTTTCGTTACACAACACTGCATAAAAGGAGAGACATAAGAGATGAAATAAGAGTGAGAAGGAGAAGGACGTGGCTTTTAATAATTTTACTCATTTATTTATTGAAGACCTGCTCGTCTCCTATTTATTGTTTGGCTAGCTGATCGTCTTCTGTTTTTGCGCTCTTGAGCAATTCGGTAGCTTTAGTTGGCCATCTTTGTTAATATTTAAGGAACTCTTGTGCTATGCAACACTGGAAACAGCTTGTAGATAATTTTTAGATGCACAATGAAATGCTTTGAGTGACAGCAGAAAATTTACCTTCCTTAAATTGGTTTCTTTTGCGTTTCTCTCAAGCTGCAGTTGACCAAATTTTGTAGCATTTATGAGCTTAGGAAAACTTTGTGCGCCTTACAACACTGACTGTGTCAAGTGTTTTGCTACAGCTTAATGATTTTTATTTATTGCTGTGCTTCTTTCACACATTGATTTCTTGGGCAGCTAGTAAGATATAGTTGGCCATCTTTCGCATACATGTGTGGGCTTATCAAAATCTTGAAATATTGAAAAAGTACCGCACCCACACACACACACACACACACAGCTGTGCACATAAAACTAAGCGAAAGCAAATCACATGGACAGTGGGCGGAACAGCTACCTAGTTTATATGTGTGAGTATGTGTGTGTAACAAAATAGATGGGCCAATAGACGTGATGAACGTAGCAAAAAAAAAAAAAAGAAAAAAAACAAATCCTGGTTTAAAAAAAAAATGGAATCAACGTTCAATATGCAAGGAACGAAAGAAGAAGAAAGAAAGCTGGCAATTTATATATAGTATGGAATCGTATATAGCATGCTTAAGCGACTACACCTATTCGTACGATTTGCATATCCCTGCATGTGTGTGTGTGTGTGCGTGTGTGTGTGTGTGTGTGCTCAAAATTTACTTAGAGTTATTTATGCGAAAGCGACAACCACCACGAAAACAAAGTGAAATAAAAGTGAAAGAGAGAGAAGTGGAAGTGGAAGTGGTTGGGAATACCCCTATTGTTGCCGCTGCTCCTTCTATGCTATGCTAGTAGTTGTTGGCCTGCCTGCCTGGCAGATATATTGTAATTAGTGCAGCTAGCGATTTCTTCAATTTATGCATTGGCCAAATCAATTTCAATAAAAAGCAACTACTGTGTCACAGATTGACGTGGTTCCTAAATCGAAATTGCATTCGCCCGCAGCACGAAATATGTATGTATGTATATGCGATTCCTTCTTTCTAATCAAAACATTAAAGAAACAGTTGTTCTTCAAGTGCAGGCAGCTTAAATACCCTGGCTGCAAGTAAGCAAATGTGAACCGAATTTCTGAAAGTAGCGAAGATTTCTCTAGACAGTTTTCTCTGGCCAAGTAAAGAGATATATGCCGAATCTTCTTTATATGTCTGCAAGTAGAGAAGATTTTTCACAAGTAAAGATATACATATATGCTGAATCTTTCTGTATTTATCGGCAAGTAGAGGATTCTTCTACACAAATAGAGAAGATTTGGCATATAACTCTTTAGTGGGCCACTCGGAAACTCAATTTCCGATCGTTTGCTCTAATCGAAACTTCTTGATATAGTTTTGCGATATTGATATGATTCATAAGATTGCTTGGAGCTTAGGCAAGTTCGTACCTGCTTAGTTAGGTTGGAATATCTTAAAAAATATGTTTAAAAATATTTTTGGAAAAAAAAACTTAATTTTCGTCCGATATGATAACAGCTATTCGAATCGACTGACTTCAGTTGAAAATTTATTAAAATAGATATAAATGTAAGCCATCAATTGGAATCAAATAATAAGATAGAACTGCTCGCCCAAGATTGATTGGATAAATGAAGCTGAGAAATACTCAAAAAAAAATGAATCCTATATTTTCAACGAAATGTTTCCGTCTAAGCCATATAAGTTATAAGGTAAAGATATATATAGATATGTATAGATATGTACGATATAAGGTATACGGATTTGATACGGTCAAGTTTAGTCAAGAGTTCTTGAAAGAAAAAATTTGTCACTACAAAAACCTTTTTTCTTGAAAGTTTTTTATATAGATCAGTTTCCTATATGACATGGTAGTCAGATATTGATAAGACTTAACGCATAAAAAAAATTTTCCTATCAATTTGGACCGATATAACCCTATATACTGATCTGATCCAGCCAGTTGGGACCCATATGTATGCTGCCTGTAGGAAAAGCCCAGCAAGAGTTAAGAGCAACAGCAAGAAGAGCCAAGTTAAGGTTGATTGAGTTTCATCTTAGAAACTGACAAAAATGTATAGAATTTATTCACTCAGAAAAAGTGCCCTCTTTCACCAAGAGAATGTGAAATTCTTCGTTCTTATTTCGCCTAAGTCGAAATGTTTTTCATATACGAAAACAAATGTTTGTATGAGGGTTTAGTTTTGTAAATTGCAAAAATATTTTATAAAAAAAAATACAACTGCGAGCCTGAAAGATCTACAAATACTTTCTACAACACATCTTTCGATCCATAGAAAAATCTACAAATGCTTTCTTAAAGAAAGCAGCTTTTTAAGCCTATCCAAGTTCTTGTTAGAAAGATAACTATTATTTCTGCTGTCTTCAGATGTCTGCTCCAATGCGCAAAAGACTCTAAGGTTTTTCACCTTTTGCTAGGGTATACAAATTGGATTCCTTTCTCTGCATATGCCCCCAAACCCCCCCAGTTGCCCATATGTGCGTGGGCCGCGTAATGTTTCACTGGTCAGCTTGTCGTTTCCTCTGGAGAAAAATGAAGGAGAATCTACCATCAGCTCCTCCAGCTCCTGCTGCTGCTTCTTCTTCTCCAACTGCTGCTCCTGCTCCGTTTGGCTGCTGCGCAGAAAAGTGCGCTATCTTTTTCGCACGCCTCGAACGTGGCGTCGCATCGCGTCGTCGTTGACTGGCCACAAGTCTCTCCCTGTGCTCTGTTGCCCGGCCATTGCAATTTAGTTTCGTGGTTTGCCCGTCAACTTGTTCTTGTTCTTGTTCAATATGCCCATCGCCATTGTACATAGGCTCCAGTTCCCTCTAGTTCTCTAGCTGCTGCTGCTGCCTCCTCCTCACCCGCAGCCTTGGCTCGCTGCATTCATCTTGTCAAAAGCCGGCGACTTGCTTCGAATTTGAAAGTTGCGTTCGTTGTTGCGGCTGCTGTTGTGTGCGTGCCACGCCTAGAGAAGTCGCGTGCATATACTCCACACACTCACACACACACTCGCACACACACACATGCACAAACCCCCCCCGTTCGTTATGTGCTGCATAAAACTGCATCAGCTCGGACTTTGGCTGCGCCTTTTGCCTGCAATTTGTGTTGCACATGCATTGTTGTTGTTGTTGTTCCTGTTGCTGTTGTTTCTGGCCAAAAATATTTCATAGCCGAGGATCCATCAACAGCTGCCCCTCCTCTCTCTCTCTCTCTCTCTCTGCAGGCCCCTCGTCTGGCTTGTGTGGGGGCTCCTATGGTTACGTTTCTAATTAAATTTTATTTTATGCCACCATTTTGGCGCCTTCCACTTGCACTAGACGGCAGCTCCTACGCCTGCTGCCTCCCCACTCTCCCAATCCCAGCCCCCTCTGGTTTTCTCTGTGTGTTGTGTGCATTGGCAAATTTATAGCGCTGCATTTGCTGCATCCTCACGTTGCAAGCGGCAAAAGTGTGCAGCTAGCAAACGAGGCCTTCAATTTGGCTGTCCTTTGGCTCATCCTGCTGCTCATCCTTGCCCAGGCTTTTAGTTAAGAACGCGCTCGGTGTGCAAAATTTCGCCTGATTGCACTTTGATGAAAACTCAATTATTGCGCACTGTGCGTGTCCTGGCTAGGACTCTGGCCCTGGCTAAAGTAACACTGACTGACTCCCCTCTTAGCCTCCCCCCCCCCCCCTGCTCCAGAGCCTAATTGAAATGCTGGGCTGCGCCAGTGCCAGATCTGACATTAGCCACGCATTTGAGCCCATCGATCAAAGGCAGTTGCCGCATCTCGTTATCGCTGCCTCAACACACGCGCATGGAAATCTTATGCCCCAGCTAGCTAACCCCTGACACCCTGCCCCGCCATTACACTATGCAGAGCCCCGCAGCATTAATGCAACTAAGGTGATATGACGAATGGGTGATTAGGTTTTTGTCAACTCACTCACCAGTTCGCCAGCTCGCCCACACGCTGCTGCTGCAGCTCAGTTTTCGTAGCAACCAATTTTTCTATACACTTGCCAAAAAGGGTATTTACATTTTGCCATCAGATATGCATATGCATATGGGAAAGGCTTTTCTAGCCAGCTCTGAATCTGTTTTGGTTAAGCCTGGCAGAAAGCCATCTCTTTGTTGAGCAAGTACATTTGTAGAAGGTCGCCGGTTCAAATCCTTGTATCGTACCAGCTTAAATGCGTCGGCCTTGCTCGGACCAAGCTTATTTTAACAACACATTTTTAGACACTACTTTAAATTACATTTAATACATTTTGATATTTAAAATTTAGTTTGCATTCCGTCCTTTTTCCACAATTGCAAGTGGAATTAGCGAAATTGCTGTAGCACGTCTTGATTAATATTGTATTTATGTTCGACTTATTACCTCTGAATAGTGGAAAACATGTTTTAAACATATTTTCATAAAAATCCTTGGATATGAGTTTGGGCCGAAACCTTTCGCACCGAATCTTCGAGCTCAATTTTTCACTATGTCAGGGTGGATGGCTATGTGAAGCATCTGAGTTTTTACAAACATCTTTGATTTTTGATGCCGAATGCATAAAAAAAAATGGCATACAAACGTTTTCCACTGATTTTCCACAGTTGTTGGTGGAATTTTTTGAATTTTTTTTTGGACTGTACGTAAATTATCAATCGATCAATCAATCAATGAATCAATCAATCATTTGTTACCAACCGTTAATTATATATTTTTAGTCTCGCAATTATAAGTTTCCCAAAGGAAGAATCCGAAATTTAGTTCTTGTTCGCTTAAAGTAACTTTTATACCCGATCTGCAATTTGTCTGCGAGGGTATCTAATCTTCAGCACCTTTGTGATAACTGTTCTTTCTTGTTACACACACGCACACACACATTCTCGCACACACATACGCCTTATGTGCGTTCGTCCTGCCTCTATGCACAACATTTTCCAATGCTCGCTTTTAACGTGTGCCTCGCCTTTGGCGGCATTTTCTTTGCCATACTTTTCAATCCACACACACGCACACACACACACACACACATGCGTGTGTGTCTGTATGTGTGTGAGGGGCGATGCCGCATCCTCAGCCGTGTGTGCGGCCATGTTTCGTTTTTAGTTTGTTTTTGCCATGTTCCTGTGCCTCTGCACCCCTGCACCCCTGCCCCTCTTGCCCTCGCCCATCTCTCAGCTCTCATCCTGTGCCGTCGTCGTCCTGTGGCCATACATAGTTTTCTCTATTGAACATTTTACATATTAGAAATTTTGCAAATGGGCAACGCTGTGCGCCTACCGCACACACACACACACACACACAAACACACACGCACACCCAGCCCAAAAGTTATGTGTCCGTTGCGAGTGTGCACCCTGTGCCCCGCGCTACTTCCTCCTACTTTCTCTCTCTCGCTCTCTCTTTCTCTGGTAACAAGGGGTACGCACACGCGTCCGGAACTGAATTCGGCGTCGCCATCGTCATCATCATCATCATCATTGTTGTTGTTGTTGTTGTTGTTCGCCTCGTAGTTGTAGTCGCTGCCACGTCTCGTCGTCATTTCTCTGCCCTCGGCCATCGTCGTCGTCGTCGCCGCCGTCGCCGCCGTCGTCGCCATCGTCGTCGTCGTCGCCATCGTCATCATCAGGCCTCGCGTCGCTATGGCTATTACTACGGACAGCTGCGGCTCCCTTGTCGTCGTCCCCTTGTGCCCCCGCACCCAGCACCCAGCTGCTGAGCGGGTGCGGCTTTTGATGCTTTTGCATCAATGTGTCCTCTTCTCTGTCTGTGTGCGTGTGTGTCTATTCTGACTGCTGCACTTAGCCAGCAGGTATCGACTGAGGCACAGGCACAGGCACAGGATCTGGCATATACGCAGCACCCGGGACCTTCCTTTCCGAAAAACAACTTTGTCCACGCTGACGAGAAACAACATTCAGCATCCTGTGGCAGCCCCTTTATGCGTCGTCTATTGATAAACTGCACTGCACAAAATTATTCGATTGTTGAGTAGGCTCTGCTTGAATCATAAACAATTAAAGGATATTCGAACAATTATGAATATTTTTCAATATTTATTATGTTAATATTATATATTTATATAATCAAAATATTTATTATTTTTTAAAAATTCATATTTTAACTTATTATTTATTGAGCAAACATTTAATATTGAATATTATGTTATCTTTTAGTCTTTGGGGACCAAGGATATTAATGCTACTTAGGATCCTAAGTAAATTAAAAAAAATAATATTTATTGAAGGTTGACTTTGAGTACTCAACATACTATAACAAATAAGCTTTAATCATTTTCTTTACTTTTGTCTTCAAGACTAATGCATTTTATAAAATTTCTTTAATTTAGGATCAAGAATTCCAGAATTCTTCATATTTAAATAGTAAGTTTTATCTTAACAAGGTCTTAAATATTTCTATTATTTTAATTTTTTTTATTAAACATATAATAGCGGCTCTTACGACCTTTGGCCTTGACCTCACTACTCCTAGATAATTCATATCGTACTTTGCATTATTTAGCTCCAAGTAATGAGTAAAACAATGAGTAATGATATAGAGACAATAACCTGGCTTCGACCGGATCTAATGAATATTCTTGACAATGCAAGTGATACCCCAATAATGTTTTTTTCTATTTTTCATAATTTTTGTTGTATAATTAAGCTTAATTACGGACCACGAGCCAATTAACTAAATATTTAAAAAAAATAAAATAGAAAGGTCTCCCAAATTAGCCTTAAATTAAAAAGTTGACTTGAAGCTCGTTTTGTCGACTATTATTAGGTAAAAAAATAAATCATTTTTGTGTTACTTTTTGAGCTTATTATTATTACTTTTTTCCATATACAAAAATTGCTGTTAAATTTGAACCAACGACCTGTCGCTTTTATCTCGCTTGCAATGCTTAGTCTGCAAGGTTATGCAGGTTCATGAAGTCACGTTTATAAATCGTGTTATTTGTTTGCATTGTTTTTAAGGTTTTTTCGTAGAAGCGTTGAACTCTGTTTTCCCCCACTTGGAGTTTGAACTTTTCCAAAGCTGACTTCTGAGTTAAAAGAAGGAGACTTTTGTCAAGATGTCAGCTTCCTAGTTCATACGGCTTGAGCTGTAATTTGATCGCCAAACAATCCGTCAGTCAGTCAGGATCAACTTTTTTATATATATATTTAACTGTTGATCCTATTAAATCTCAGGTAATATCTTAAAGGAATGCAATATTAATTGATAGGGTCTATTAAAGCTCTGCAGTCCTCGGCAATGAGCTCTTGATAGACTTCAAGTTCGACACACCGTCTAGCATTTTTAGATAGTTTGTAACTGCGACTTTTACTTAATATAATTATTCATAAATTATTCATTAATGTTAAAGATCTCTTGACGAGTTACCATTAAATTTGTAGCCCTGTAGCGCCCCAAAGGGCACCTAGAGCGTCATCAATGTGTCGCCTGTACTTTTGCCTTTCTTCTGCTTGCTCTTTGGTTAAGCCGCTGCCGTTGCTGCTGCTGCTGCTGCTGCTATTTGATGCTGCGAGTGGCTCTGCTCTGGCCAATGTATGTGGCTGCCCAACACCCAACCCCCTCCACCCCTCCCCTTGCAGTTCTCGCCCGCACAAAACTCTCTGCAGCTATTGCTGCACCCACACAATCACGTTTCAGCCTAAACAACGTAGCCGCTGCCTGGCTGCCTTCTCTGATACCTACTCCTAGTCTCGAGTGTGTGTCCCTGTGCCTGTGTGTGTGTGCCTCTGTATGCCTGTGTGTGTGTGTGTGTGGAGTCGCCAATATACCAGCTCCAGTTACAGCTTCAATTCCAGTTGCCAACATACAGCGCCCCACACCACCCCCCAACCCACGAACTCTCCTCTCTATTTGCATGTCTCTGTCTTTTGGTGTGTGTGTGTGCGTATGTGTGTGTGCGTGTGTGAGTGTGTGCCATTGTATGCATGCATATTAAATTCAATCGAATGTATTCTCTATACTCGATATTCCTCTATGCGCTGCGTTCGATTCTTTTTTTCTCTCTCCTCATTCTCGTTTTGTTTTTCTATTCCTGCTTGTTGTTGTTTTTTTTTTGTTTTCTATGCTCGACTACTTCAGCATTACGTATACGTTACGTATACGTAACGTATTGGCGCACATTCGTTAGAAATAGGCGGAGTTATCAACGTTTTTCAAGTTATAATAAAAATGCAACACATTTTACAGACATGCGACTATGTATATACACACATCCATACATATACATATATATCGCATACATCTACATGTATTAGTATCCACACACACACAAACACACACACACAGGCAGGAGGCGCTCACTTATGACCCTTGCTCTGGCTACTTTCCATAGATTTTTTCCTTCGTTATTGGTTTGGAGTGGCGCAACTTTTTTATTCCTGATGCTGCAGCTTGTTGTTGTTGCTGCAGCTTGTTGCTGTTGTTGTTGTTGTTGTTTTTGTATATCCATATATACAACAGACGTTTTTTGTTGCAGCGATTTTTTATTATTTTTCAATGCTCAAACTCGACGTCGCATAAAACTTGTGTTTTTGCTGCCTTCTGCTGCTGCTGCCGCCGCTTCTGTTGCAGAGGATTGTGCCCCTGCCCTACCCTGCCCTGCCCACTTTGGCAACCCTTCACCCACCCCTCCAGCCTTTAGCACTTGTGCCCCATGGACACAGCTCGTTACAGTTGCCGCTGCCAGCCAAGAGCCTGAGAGCGAGACATTTTGCTAATGCATTGATTAAAATTGAATTTTTAATTAAAATATTGCGCTTGTATATGTGAGTGTGTGTTGTGTGTGTGCGCGTGTGTGTGTGTGTGTGTATGCCCAAGTTTTGTTTGTTTGTTTTGTTGCTCTTGCAGTTTCATCATTTTTTAAGCAGCTCAACGAATTACACTTGCCCCAAAACCACATAAAAAACCAAACAAAGTGTCAAGGAATTGCATAAACAATTATAAGAATTTGATTTTCGATATTCGATTTGAGCAAAATTTTCTGAGCAATTTCGTAAATTAATAGATTAAGTGATTTATGTCGAAATTCCTTACCTTTCAAATGATTTTAAGCCAGAAAAAATGAATAAACATGAAATTAAATGAGCATTAAAAATGACGCATAAACTAACTAATTAATACGATGAGCACATGCTCTCTTAATTTTCAGCTATTATTTGTAATAAGAGGAAGCATTCGGGCAAAGATTTTATTTCCCAGCTCAGATCAGGGCAAATTTATTTTCTAAGCCTTTCCAATAACACAAAAGAAAAGAAAGTTTCAAAATGAAAGTTCAAACATATTAACAAAACCCTATGTAAATATATATTATTTATATTCAATATTCTGATCGATATTATTTATTATATATTATTCTATATTATATATATATATATATCTCCTGATTTCTACCAAGCGAAAGACTGTGAAACAAGGTCTAGTTAATACATACATACACATATATATACGTATATATTATATATATATATGTATATATATATTTCAACATTTATATATGATAAAAAAAAATATATAAAAAATTTAAGGAAATCTTTATTATTTACTTTGTAACCATAGTTTTCTATAAAGTAAATTATTCAAATTAATTTTACAAATAATGTATTTATGATATATTATTTATGCACAGTTCGGAGCTCGTCGTTGGGAAGTGGCACAGTATTCAATTTTTTGTTTGGCAGTAGGGATATATTGCTTAAAATTAAATTCCGTTTAACATTGAAGTGAGTTTAAACTAAAAATCAATTTAAATACCATTAGCAAAAAAAAAACAAACAAATAAATCAAGTTCTGAATTATTAAAACCTGACAAAAACTCTTGAGATGAGAAGAGCTGCCTGCAAATTGAATATAAACTGAAGTAACGTATAAAATTAAATAATGTTTTTTAGTTAGGTTCACTTTTAGCATAACCTATCAAAAAAGGTTCAAAGAAGCAGCAAATAAATAAATAAAAATTCCTATTTGATAAATAATAATAAAATGAAAATAAAAGGCGGCAGATTTGTGCATCTCTCCATAATATAATAAATAATAGTATATATTTTTCAAGCAATTTACAAACAAATCAAAGTCCAAGAAAAGATTATTCAAGTCTCATTTGACTTATTTTCGATATTTAACATGTTCAAATAACTTGCGGCAAGCATGTGGCACACTTGATAAATTTATTTAACTGCATTCATGCAACGCCTGCTGCGGTCGGATTTTCAAAGGAATTTCACTTTCGATATTCGCATTGATATTTGCTGGCAATTGCTGGACTCCATTTCTCAAGCCTGTAAACTCAATAAATCACATGCAATTATGCAAGCAAAAGCATCCTTAAGGAATATTCACACTTTCACACTTTGCCACAAGTGGCATGTGCCTGCGTGTGTGCGTGTGTGTGTCGGCTTAGTTCTTGCTGCTGACCAAAAAGCCAAGCCACAAGTGTATTTGGCCATAAATCTCACAATTGATTTCTTATGCAACTGAGAGAGAAAATTGAAAGGCTATTTACAGAAAATATTTTCTTTGCATCTATTTGCCAGCAACAACAACAACAGCAGCAGCAGCAGCAGCAGCAAGGCTTGGCCAAGAGACGCACACGCAATGCCTGTGCCAGAGGGGTGAAGGGGGCCACAAGGGGCGGGGGAGGGGTGGAGGGTAGCTACTTTGCCTGTAGATTTTCCGAGACGTCGATACAGTCTATAAGTGAGCCAATAAATAAACACAAATTTTCGACAGGCAAACATTTGCTCAAGCAAAAACGTTCAAAGATGTTGTGCAGGTGTGTGTGTGTGTGCATGTGTGTGTGTGTGCATGTGTGTGTGTGTGTGTGTGTCTGGTGTCAAGCCACAAACACCTTTTGCGTAAAATAAAGCAATCAAGCAAATAATGTTGCCACATTACACGACATATCAACAGCTTCCTGCTGTGCAGCACGCAGCGGCAAGCTAGAGCGAGAGCGAGATAGCGATAGAGTGTGCGAAAGAGAGAGAGAGAGAGAGCAGACACATACATATACGCTTGGTTAAATTTCTTTAATAGAAGACACACACGCATGAAGCTAAAATAAAATTGAAATCATGTCGCAAGCAGCAACCTTGAGGAATGCCGTCGCACACACACACACACATGCACACACACAGCGACAGTTGTCTGGCAAAGTGTCTCGACTCTCGACGCGACTCAATTCAAGTTGACTTCACTTGCCTTTGCCATGTGGCCATGCGGCATGTGGCAAGCGCAGACGAAGGAGCAGCCAATGCTTAGCCTTGCTCTGCAGCTCTTCGCCGTCTCTACTCCTCTCCCTCTCTCTCGCACTCTCTTTCTCGCTCCCACCCTCTTTGTGTGCACTTTCACTTTCTGCTACCCCCCCCCCCTCTTCCTCCTTCAGCTACCCCTTAACTGCTGCACTTGCTGTGCCATATTTAACAAATTATCTGTAATTTCTCCCGAGCACAGCCGCAACGTCGCCATCTTTGCTGCCAGCCAGTGTTGCCAACTGTCGCTGCACAAAAAATTAGCTGCAGCCAGTGTTGCAAATAGCTAAAAGTAGCTATAATAAAATGACAAGTGGGAGGTATATTCTTAGAATTAAGAACACAATGCTGAGACTTGGGATTGAATAGAATGCACGCGAATCTCATGAGAATCCTGGAATGGATTTTAAAATTTTTGCGAGAGTTTTGTGTTTTATGAAAACAATATTTTCGTAAAAAATAAACATCTAGTATATGTTGTAATAGTTTGTAAGTAAATGTATTTGTTTTATAATTTTTGATAGCTTGACTGATAAATCAAGGAAAGAATACCCTTGTAGACATTTGCCTAACGGTTTGGCAGATATGTATTGAAATATCCTGGAAAACAGAATGTTTCGATCGATTCTTGTTATAGAACTATATATATAATACTAGTGCTTGATAGGTATTAACACATATATGAGCAGCAGATTTGAAACAGTTAATGATGGGGTTTATTCAATATATCGTGGTAAACAAAAAAGTTCTTCAACCAAGAACTTAATGTTCGCCCTATGGGACGGGATGATAAATATCTGTTTTGGGGCTGTTGTAATATTTAAATGGCTTCTTTCGACAATGCATGTAAAATTTGCCTTGTGTTTTTTGACTGGCCACAAGTCAGTTGAATTTATACAAAATGGTTTCTTTAAGTCAGTCGCAACTTTTCTTCAAGCATGCCGAAGCTTCCGTCTAGCTTCCTTTAACTCAGATCCACAGATTTAATCAACACACTGCAATTTCAGCTAAAAATGTGTATAGTTTAAACTTGTGATGAAAAAAATGTGGCTGCGCTATCGATAGACGATAACCAGGGTTGCCACACAAAAAAAATATTATAAATTAAAAAACGTGAGATAAAGACACGCGCAAAAAAGTAGAATTGTGTTATATTAAAAAAAAAATTTGCATAAAAATAGCCAAAATCACAGCCAACTACAATTTGCATCTGTTTGCGCCTGACGTCACCTGAAAATAGCCAAATTTAGCTAGAAAAGTAGCTGCTTTGTCAACACTGCCGCCAACCCCAATGCCAAAAGTCTGTCCGTAGCAAACATTTAAGCCAAAACCATAGACACACATACACAGACACACACACGTGGTCTGGCTACGACTCGGAGTCAGGCAAGCCACTTGTCAAGATGGATAGCAGAGCAGTCGTTCTCGTCCTCAACGTCCTTGTCCTTGTCGTTGTCGTTGGCGTTGTCTGCGAGGCAGCCGGGAATTTTGGGCTTGAAGCAGCCGCAAGTGCTTAACTTCAGACAGAGTCATACCCACACACACACACACACACACACACACGGACTGGCAGCACACAGACATTAACAGACACACAGACATAGCTCAACCACAGCCGCATTGCTGGCAAGGACATCAGCAGCCAGCTCGGGCAATCAGATGCAGTCCTTCTGGCCAGAAGGAAGTTGTTTGTGGGTCGCTCGCTCGCCCGCCTCACATGCCAGGCTGGCCGAGAAGCGAGTCACCCTTTTGCCGGGGCGATTATTGTCCTTGTGGCACCCCCCCCCCTCCCCCCTCTCACTTGTTGTTGTTGTGGGTGTCTTCTCGCAAGATGAAAGCCACTTGCCATTCATGGCCGGCCAAGCGGCTGCCTTTAGTTTGCTGCCAAGGGTGGCTTCAGCTTTGACTCCGGCTCCAACTCCGACTCCGACACCGGCTGCTGCTTCCGCCGCCGCTTCCTGGGCAGCAGCTCCTTTTGACTGCGGCCCGGCCAAACGACCTTGAGCCTTACAGTTGCACGTTTGTCATGACTCGTTGCCCAGTTACTGTGGCTCGTCTCTGTGGCTCTATCTTTGCCAGCAGCCCAGCCCAGACCAGTTAAATGCCCGCCTTCCTTCCGAGTTGGCTAAGCGCCCGCTTTGCTCTGGCTTTTGCTCTTGCCACTTGCCGCTTGCCGCTTGCCTCTTGGCTTTGGCCACTCCCTAGTTAGCTGCAGCAGCTTTCGACTCCAGTTTTGCATCCGTGTAAACTGATGTGTTAAGCTGTTAAGTGCCAAAGTAATTGTTTTCTTTCAGCAGCAACAACAACAACAACAACTTTGACATCCCTTTCACTTACCACTTGCCGCTTGCCACTTGCCATTTGCCACTTGCCACTTGACCTTGAGCATTGGGCGGCGCCTGTTGCAAGCTGTTCAACTGCCTGTTGATCTACTGCGTCTTGTTTTTTGTTTTTTAGTGGAACTTTAACTTCTGCTGGGGCATGTTGCCCCAGTTGAAGAGCTGCTCGAGTTTCCCCACAATCCTAATTAAGCTACAAGCTAACATGCCTCGGCCACTGACTAAGCAGAGGGCGTAATCTATTCGCTGGCTAAGGATTCCTGGAAGAGCTCATTAAAACCATGGTTGCATAGACGCATTCCAGGAAATATTTTCACGGATATTCCAGAATCAGGCTGAATCAGGCCCTGTTCTGAAACGCAGTTCAAGTACGGGCTTTCCGAAGTATGAAAATAATCAGCATCGAATTGAATCTCCCTGCTTAAATTGACTTCATCTTTGTCTGACATCGCTCCAAGTGGCTTTTTCTTATTCTTCCTGCTGCTGCACTCCTCACACTTCTACAAGGTTATTTAAATAACAGCTGTTTTCTTAATGTTTTGTGATAAACGATAACCTTTTGAAAAAGTACGAATTTTTTTCGTAAAAAGTTATCTTTTTGCATTTTATTTTTACAGGGAAATTTCCTGAGGCTGAGGTAAATTTAATAATTGTTGCAAGTTTTACATTTCCGAGCGAATACAGCCAATCCTTGCATTGGTTAGCTTGTCTCTTTCTCTCTATTGCTCGCTTTATATATCATTCTCTCTCCTCTCTCTCTCTCCTGTTTCTCTATCTCTGTCTCTCCTTTACTTTTCTTAGCGTTCGGAAATGTTTATCAATATCCATATAGGATATTTTAGGGTACCGTTTTAACATGAATTTTGACCAACAAAAATGTTCCAAGATTTAAATGCCAAATTTAGAGCCTAAACCAGATTGACATGAATTTCGACTCAAAAGTGTGTGGTCAGATTTAAATGCCAGATTATTTTAGAGGGAAAACCATGAACGAAAAGCCAAATCTCGTGAAAATCAGTGGAGTTTTAGCCGAGTTCTGGGGGTAGGAAATTTTAACCTATGACTATATACGAATCCTAGGGGTAAGATTATGACATGAATTTCGACCCAAAAGTGTGTGGTCAGATTTAAATGCCAAATTATTTAAGAGGGAAAACCATCAACAAAAAGTCAATCCGGGTGAAAATCGGTTGAGTTTTGGCCGAGTTATGGGGGTGGAAAATTTCGACCTATGTCTATATACGAATCCTAGGGGTAAGATTATGACATGAATTTCGACCCAAAAATGTGTGGTCAGATTTAAATGCAGGATTATTTAAGAGGGAAAACCATGAACAAAAAGACAAGCCTCATGAAAATCGGTTGAGTTTTAGCCGAGTTATGGGGACGGGAAGTTTTGACCTATGTCTATATACGAATCCTAGGGGTAAGATTATGACATGAATTTCGACTCAAAAATGTCTGGTCAGATTTAAATGCCAGATTATTTTAAAGGGAAAACTATGAACAAAAAACCAAGGTTCATGAAAGTCGGTTGAATTTTGGCCGAGTTATGGCGGTGGGAAATTTTGACCATGTCTATATACGAATCCTAGGGGTAAGATTTTGACATGAATTTCGACTCAAAAATGTGTGGTGAGATTTAAATGTCAGATTATTTTAGAGGGAAAACCATGAACAAAAAGCCAAATTTGGTGAAAATCGGTTGAGTTTTGGCCGAGTTATGGGGTGGGAAATTTTGACCCATGCCTATATACGAATCCTAGGGATAAAATTTTCACATGAATTTCGACTAAAAAATGTGTGGTCAGATTTAAATGCCAGATTATTTTAGACGGAAAACCATGAACAAAAAACTAACCCTCATGAAAATCGGTTGAATTTTGGCCGAGTTATGGGGGTGGGAAATTTTGACCATGTCTATATACGAATCCTAGGGGTAAGATTATGACATGAATTTCGACCCAAAAATGTGTGGTCAGATTTAAATGCCAGATTATTTTAGAGGGAAAACCATGAACAAAAAACCAAGGCACATGAAAATCAATTGAATTTTGGCCGAGTTATGGGGGTGGGAAATTTTGACCATGTCTATATTCGAATCCCAGGGGTAAGATTTTGACATGAATTTCGAGTCAAAAATGTGTGGTCAGATTTAAATGCCAGATTATTTAAGAGGGAAAACCATTAACAAAAAGTCAATCCTGATGAAAATAGGTTAAGTTTTGGCCTAGTTATGGGAGTGGGAAATTTTGACCATGTCTATATTCGAATCCTAGGGGTAAGATTTTGACATGAATTTCGAGTCAAAAATGTGTGGTCAGATTTAAATGCCAGATTATTTAAGAGGGAAAACCATTAACAAAAAGTCAATCCTGATGAAAATCGGTTATGTTTTGGCCTAGTTATGGGAGTGGGAAATTTTGACCATGTCTATATTCGAATCCTAGGGGTAAGATTTTGACATGAATTCGGACTCAAAAAAGTGTTGTCAGACTTAAATGCCAGATTATTTTAGAGGGAAAACCATGAACAAAAAGCCAATTCTGGTGAAAATCGGTTGAATATTGGCCGAGTTATGGGGATGGAAAATTTTGACAATGTCCATATTCGAATCCTAGGGGTAAGATTTTGCCATGAATTTCGACTCAAAAATGTGTGGTCAGATTTAAATGCCAGATTATTTTAGAGGGAAAACAATGAACAAAAAACCAAGCCTCATGAAAATCGGTTGAGTTTTGGCCGAGTTATGGGGGTGGGAAATTTTCACCTATGTCTGTATAGGATATATTAAGGTACATGGGTATATGGACTCGGACTTATATTTTTAATAACTACTTAAGCGAACGTGTTTTAAGTGCGAGCTGCATTTGGTGTTGGTAGAAGAGGGTTCAGGGTATCCCCTAATCGGGAACTCCCGACTAGAGCCTCTTTTTATTTTTTCTCTATGTCCTTCTCCTTTGTTCACTCTCTCTGTATCCTTTTCTCCCCTCTCGCTGTATCATTTCATTTTCGCCCTCTTCCCTTTTTTTAACTTCCCCCTGTCTTTATTTTCTTATCTCTTCATTCTCTCTCTCTCTCTCTCTCTCTCTCTCTCTCTCTCTCTCTCTCTCTCTCTCTCTGTCTCACTCTCTCTTTCTTTTTAGTCTCTCAATTGCAATCTCTGTTCTGCATATATTATTCTCTCTGTTATTCTCCCTTGCTCAGTCTCTCCCTCCCCCTATCTCTGTATACTTCGCCTCACTCTCCCTATCCTTTTCTCTCTGTCTCTCTGAAAATTTGACCGAATTCAATCCAATTTTTTTTTACCTTCGAAAAAGTTAATGAATAATTTTCAAACCCTAGAAAATAGTGAAAACACTTTGGTTATATTTTTATACATTTAGTTCTTCACTTTTATTCTGTTTCAGTTGTATATAATTTAGGTTTAACTAAAATAATAATATTAATAATAATAATAATAATAATAGTATAATAGTATTTAATGCATTATCTTCAATGTTATCATGGATAATTCACTCATTAAGAACATCATACAATACATATGCATTTAAATAGCTGTGTGTGTATGTATGTGTGTCCGCTCACTGGGATTTGGTGTGCCTGTGTGTGTGTGTGTGTGTATTTGTGTGTGTGTGTTTGTATTACATAAAATTAGCACACATACCATACGCATACTCATATCTATATTAATATATATATATATATTTTATATATATATTTTTGCTTACGGGGCCTTCGCTTTATTTACTTTAATTAATTTGGGGGTTATTACAATATAGAGAAAAGTTGTGCGCGCCTAAGACTAAGTCGATATACGTGTACGTCTATATATATATATATGTATATCCTATAGCTATGGAAATTTGTACATTATTTACATTTACATTTGGAAATACAATTGCTGTGTTTATTAATTATGTGTTTATGTATATATGTATATTTATTTATGTTATGTACTATGATCTAATTACTTGAAAGACAACATTGCGTATGCGTAATATGAATATTAATGAGTGCGTGTGTGTGTGTGCGTGTGCGTGTGCTTGTGTATGTGTGGCTAAACTAAACTCTAAACTACATTTAAGAAATGCACAAGTCTCTAGTTGTAACTGTTAATTATAGCAAGTACATGTATATATATATATATGTATATATATATTTAAAAAACGATTTTTTTCTTTCATTATTTTTTCCATATTGGCAAAGAATAAGGCGCATACAAAATGCATAAATAAATAATTGTTAGGCGAGATCTTATCCTTACAGGAAAGTTCTGAAGTGCATGTGTGTGTATGGGTGTGCGTGTGCGTGTGCGTGTGTGTAGGGCAACGTTAATACTCGTACCGTTTTATAACTAGACTTAAGCTTAAGTTCCAAGCATTTGAAAAAATGATGTAGCAACTCGTTTTAAGCACTTGGCTTCACTTTTCATTAAAGACTAAACGTTGGGCATATTAAAATAGCAGTCCAAATGTATTATTTACGTTGGCCTCTTCAAAAGCGCCAACCCAGCGGCCGGGCCGCGTCGCTCCCACTCAATCCTCGTGCGGCAGCTCGGCGGCCTGCTGCTGCTCCAGCTTGATTTTCATCAATGGGGATTCGCGCATTGCCGCCGCCGGCGCATAGGCAGCCGCTGCCGCGGCCGCTGCTGCTGCTGCCGCTGCGGAACCGGCGCCGGCAGCTGCGCCGGCATCGGCGAACAGTTCGCTCATGTCCTGGCCGGGAAAGAAGTCCTCGAAGCGCGGACTCTTGTTCACCGACTTCTGCAGCAGCCCGTTGGCAATCGCCTCAAAGTCTATGCCCGCGGGCAGGCTCTCCAGAAAGCGCTTGTTGTACGCATAGCCCGGCTGCTCCTTGGCGTGCTTGGCATAATGGCCGTGCGAGTGGTGCGCGGAGTAGGGCGATGCGGCGCCCGGCCGACTCGAGCCAGCCGCCGACTTGCTGCCCGCCGACGAGTTGGAGCCGCGCGACTGATTGCCATATTGGCGGGCGTGCATTGCCTCCTTCAGCTCGCGGTCCCGCGACATCTCACGCTCGCGCTCCCGCTCTCGCGACAACTCGCGCGCATAGCTGGCCGCACTGGGATGCATTGCACCGGAGCCGGCACCGCTGCTGCCCCCGCCCCCGTTGCCGCCGGCTGTGCCGCGCTGATGGCCCGCCTGCTGCGTGCTGGGCAGCACATTCAGGCCGGGCAGGCCCATCAGCCCCAAGGCGCTCAGATCGGGCAGATTCTCGGCGCCGCGGCGCTCGCTCTGCTGATGCTTGGCCGCCGCTGCCACCGCCGCCGCCGCCGACACCTGATCCTCGATCTCGGAGCGCTGCAAATAGGCTGGCGATTTGTACATGTTCATCGACTGCACATGCGGCGACTGCTGCTGCTGCTGCTGCTGTTGGTGCTGCTGCTGTTGGTGCTGCTGCTGCTGGGAGAGTATCTGCCTGCGCAGCGTCTCTGTCATTGTGCTCAGCGGATTGCTGCCGTCGGGCGGCGCCATCTTGACCGCAGCACTGTGATACCCATTGGCAGCAGCTGTCGGGTTGCCTGAACCAAAGTGTGCCTGTTGAAAGTCAAAGAAAGTGCGAGAGGGGCAAAGAAAAGGGGAAAGATTGTTAGGACTGCTGAGCTGAAGATGTTTTTATAAAATGTGGCTAGGTTTTAAAGTTTTTCCTGATGAAACTCAACTTAAATGAGTTTTCCTCTTATAATTTAAACAAATACGCCGGTTCAAACCCTGTTTTCTTTGTATGATAAACTGATTGATTCAAGCTGAAGATAGATGAATAAGCTGTGGCTAGGCTTTAAAGTTTCTTTGATGATATATTTATAAGATGTGGCTAAATTTTCAAAGTTTTTCTTGATGAAACCTACATTTAATGCTTTTTCCTTTTATAATTTGAACAATTACGCCGGTTCAAACCCTCTTTTTTTTTGGATGATAAACTAATTGATTCAAGCTAAAGATATATTTATAAGATGTTTCAAGTTTTTCTTGATGAAACCTAGATTAAATGCTTTTTCCTCTTATAATTCGAACAAGTCTGCCGGTTCAAACCCTCTTCTTTTTTTTTTTGGATGATAAACTGATTGATTCAAGCTAAAGATATATTTATAAGATGTTTTAAGTTATTCTTCATCAAAACTTAGCTTAAATGCGTTTTCCCCTTCTAATCTTAACAATTACGCCGGTTCAAACCCTCTTATTTTTTGGATGATAAACTGATTGATTCAAGCTAAAGATATATTTATAAGATGTTTCAAGTTATTCTTGATGAAACCTAGATTAAATGCTTTTTCCTCTTATAATTCGAACAAGTTTGCCGGTTCAAACCCTCGTTTTTTTTGGATAATAAACTGTTTTGATTTTATAGATATCTTAACTCCAATTAAGAACTTTAACTAAATGTTAAAACTATCATATCAGAATACTCTATTGAAAAGATGAAGGTTATATATCTTATTGGATTATTATGTGATGTTCTATTTGGGACTTTCTAGTCAGTTTTAAATGTATCATAAAATCAAAATAATCTCTTATACAGCACAAGATTCCATGTTAGACCAGTTTATGTTGGGAATTCTCCTATTCATTCCATTTCTAATAAGTTGTATAGTAAATTTCTTTTGGTTTACTTACACCATGCGCTTGTCCATTGGCATACTGATGGGCGCTCATGTCCTCCTTGATCTCGCGATAGTCCCGAAAGACGACGGCCTTGATGACGCTGCGTATGAGCTCCTCGGGCCACATGCCCAGCAGAATGCGCTGGGGTCGACCGCGTGCCTTGGGCCGTGGATCGGTGCCGCCGTCCAAAGAGGGGCCCAGCATGTTGTGCACACGATTCGCATAGAGCACGAACGTGGGATAGGGTATATCGTATTTACGAGCGGCCTGCGACAGCGAGAGGCCCTCCTTTAGCACACTGAATATGGCCTCGGCCATGGCTTCCGGGCGCCACGACTTGAGCGGACCGCGTTCGCGAAAGCGCAGCTGTTGCACCAGATTCTGTTGGTTAGTGTTCCAGCACTTCTGCCACATGGACTGCAACTGATACTGGTAGCTGTCTGCTGGAGGAAGCGGCAAACAGCAGGCAGAAATGGAGAGAGAGAGAGGGGAAAACATATACCAAACTTAGTTGCCCTGTTCCGGACTATGCTAATTGTTTTGGCCACAGGAAGCCCGCGCTTCCCTGCCTCGAGGACTGTCGCAAACTTACCCGCCACAGATGCGCCTGTTGCCGGTGCGCCCATCCAGCCGTGTCCGCTCGTCTCAATCATTTTGGCCTGCAATGGCAACAGAAAGAAGCAGCAGATAAGCAAAAATGTCGTTTCAGTTTTCTACGGCTCTAAAGTTCTCAGTTCGCAGTTCTCAGTTCTTAGCGACTTGCAAAATGCTGGCCATAAAAGTTTATTAATGCCATAAATGTGGCCCAAAGCGTTTTGGTATGCAAACGCCAATGCGAATTAGTATACAAAGTTGGCAAGCGATTTGCTGCCGCTTTTGTCTTCAGCATTTTTATGGCCAACCACAGCTATTTATTTATTGCTATTATTAGATATGTATGCCCGTGCCCCCGTCCCTGCCCCGTGCCCCTGTCCCTGCCAAACAAACAATCGTATCTAAGCTACACTCAGAAGAAAATGTTCAAGAACTTTGTGTTCAACTTTGCCAATCAAAGGACTAGTCGAAAATGTCTTTAATTGAGGATGAAATACTTATTTTAAGCACAATATATTTTAATTTAAAAATTCCTTAACACAAATCTGAAATATAGTACACATCTTAAAGAAATATTGCACTGAGAACATTTTACACTTATTTCAAGTAAGCAAATTTTGTATTAAGTATTCTGTACTTAACTCAAGACATTTTTCTCTAATTTTCTCTGACATTAATAATAAATTTAGAGGATTTAAAAGTTCTTGAGAATCAAAACTTACGAGCTTCGCACTCAAATTTCTCAATATTCAACCAAGTTGGGAAAATCTTAAATTCAGCAAGAAGTTGTTTTTTCAGAAAGTTTTCCTAAAGTTCCCAAATACAAGACTCAAATATTGTATTAAATTATATATTAATATAATATTACAGCTTAGCAATGTCTTACTTCAATTAAGAACTTTTGATGCTTGTTTTAAGCAAGAAAATTCTTTAATTTAAACATTCTGTTCATAGTTAAAACTTGTTTTTTTAAGTCAAGGGAAATTCAAATATTATTTAAAATAAAAATTTTAATTAAATATAATATAAAAAATAAGCCAAAATAAAATGGGCTTCAAACTTTAAGTTAAATCGAAAGGATGAAGAATTGGAGCAACATTTTTCCGCTCAGTGTAATCACAAATATGCGCTAACTGAAGCAAGACTTGAGTCGCAGGCAATTGCGACGTCGCTTAATATTTATTAATGAAAGCACAACAGTTCAAAAAAAAATCAAACCGAGTGTTAAATAAATGAAGGCATAATTTCTGGACTAAAACAAAAAGAGCCGAGAAAAGTTAAATTGTTGCAGGTCGTGCTACAGGATGCATTGCCTAACGCTGACCGGCCCAACAGCTTGGCCCGGCCAACAGCTCGTCAGCGGGCCCCAACTGCACAAAGCCATGCATTTTATATGGCCAGCAGGCGGGCGCTATACAAATTATGTGCAGCACCAACAAAAACAGCACATATATAGGGTATATATATGGGGTATACATATATCTATATAGTGTGGCGTATGTATATATGAGTTGGGGAGTGCAAGTCTTAAATATTTGAAACGGGTTTTGGCCATGTTTGGATTGGATTTGTTAGACTGTTAGCCCAGCATGTTAAGGAAAAAGGTCATAAAATGTATGAATAATTGAAATTGAAAAGTCGGAAGCATTTTTTTCCATCCACTTCTTCTTCTTCTTCGCTCTGCTGTTTTTCTACATTTCTACGAGGCACGTCGGCCGCCAAGTGCCGAGCGCTGAGTGCCCCAAGGCCCCTTGCCACGAAACAAAATGGCGTTAAAAACGCTTTTTTATGTTAAGCATTTTGTTAATGGCAAAGCGTCAGGGCAGCTAGCTCAAGTTGTTGTTACTATTATTATTATTGTTGTAGTTTTTTAATGAGAATCGCCAGAGTCGAAGTTTCTGTAGAAGTTATGTAAAACACGTAATTAGGCTAGGCTTTGACACGGCAGTTAACTAGCCATATTGCATATGAACAAAGGCCTGGCGATCACTGTAAATATCAAAAAAAATATTGTATTCAAGCATCGAGTAGTTGGCAATGGCCGCACACAAATGACTCTGTAGGCGGATACGTTTACTCCGGCAGATTCTCATTCGTCGAACTGGCAAAACGACCACTGAAGACGGCCAAAAAGCTTCCATGCTCTTTCAACTGATATGAATTGAATAGATTGTCTAACACTTTTCGAAACTTCTTTGCATAAATGCAATATATACATATGTATATACTAAAGCCTACACAACTCTGTCAAGAAGATATTTAAATCGCTTTTAACCTTATTAATATAAACACAAATTGAAATCCCGATGTACAAATTATGCTGTAGAGTCTACATATTGCGTCTCTCACTGCAAATTTATTTTTTTTGGCCTTTTAGCCATCATATCCATCGTATCATATCCAAAATGCAAACATTTTCCCTGGCCTCAGTTCTCTAATTGTCTTCTTATCTCTGCACCTTATGTTAGTTAATTTATAGCTAGTTAAAAGTTAATTTACAGCTTCAGTAGCTGCTGCTGTGTAAGTTTGCCAGCTGATTTGGGCAACCGAAGAGCGCAGTCGCTGGTTCAAACCTCGGCCTAGTGTATTAAAAAAGAAGTCTCTTAGACGATTATTGCTAGTCATATTTGAAAAGTTAACTTGTTCTAGAACGATCTGTAACTTTTACCATATACTATATGTATGTATTCCAAATACCAGCTTAGTGGACTTGAACCTGCAACCTGCTTGATCAGTTGCTTCACTCAGAGTGAGAAAACCACGAGAGAGTGCAGTAAGTAAGAACTCATTTATCAAGAACAATATTGATTTACTCGCTTTGTGCTGACATTTACCCGCCTTTTACCAGGTTAAGTTGTGCTTGTAATTTTCTATTTAAAATTATAGTAGCCTGTTTTTACTCGCCATTTACCTTTGAGTTCCGCGCGTAATTTTCTATTCTACCATATAGCACCTAGTTTTCTATTATAGTAAATAACGCTTGCAATTATTCACACTAGTTCTTAAGTTCTAGTCATAAGTCAGGCACATGGAATTGCTTGCAGCGCGGTTAACCATTTGTCATCTACATCGTAAATTTGCCAGTCACTTGCCAATGCATTATGGCGACCTACCACCTCACTCCACCCCGCCCCCTACCCCCTCTATCGCGCTGTTTATCAAGCCCGCCCTTGCTGGAGAACCACTTGGCCAAGTCACGTCTAACAATTATAAGACTCGCCTGGCACACAATACATACAGCATATAATATAATAAAATATAGCTGCTGCTGCTGTGCTCAAAAATGTTTAATTAATTAAATTTTCAATTTCCCGCCAGCAGCAGCAGCAGCAACAAATTTGAAGCGTGCGTGCATTCAACTTTCTTTCAACTCATTTAATTTAATTTGCGGCGCTTCGCTGCTGTCGTCGCTGCCGCTGCCGCTGCCGCTGCTGCTGCCGCTGCTGCTGCGGCTCATCGTCTTCTTGTTCTTGCCAATTACTCATCGTGTGCACACGCCCCATTCACATAATAATTTATTTAATTAACTTTATGCGCTGCTAGAAATATTCTATAAAAAAAGAAAAATAATTTTATGTTTTTATTTTTTTATTGATTTTTGTTTCTTTACTTTCGCATTTTTGATATATATGTATATATGTATGTGGATAGAGCCCATCAATCCAACTGCCCTTGTCCTTTGCCAGCTCTCAAAATCCCTATAACCACCCTTCCCCTCCCCTCCCCCCCTCACACTCTCACACATGTCTTTCAACAGCCTTCAAGTTGCGTCTCGCCCCCCCACAATACTCGCCATGAAAACCCGCTGGATTCTAATGCAATTTTAATTTTATTTTTCAAGCGAGCACATAAACTGAACGCGCCGCGCCCCCTCCCTTCAAATCCAACCCCCCCCCCGCTCTCCTCTGCGGCGCTTACTCCGCACAGATAGCAATTTCTGGGCGCGCGGGGCATGCAACACTATAAACTACAGTCGCGACGACCCGCTGCCCCACCCAGTCCCCTTGTTTGTTGCCTTAGAACTTTGGCTGTAGTTTTTCTCTGCCCCACTCCCCACACTCTCTCTCTCACTCTCTGGCTCTTGCACGTAGTATACTATATTTCTTATATTATATAACACTTTATTTATTATTCATTTTCGATTCGTGCTTTTACTGCGGCAGCGGCAGCGACGCCAACTGCGACGCCAACTTTAACGGCGGTGTCTCAAGTTTGTTATTTCTCTTGTCTGCAACTTGTGCTCACCACAATCCAACCCCTGCAACACCACCCCCTGCACCACCGACGCTCACCACCTGCCTCTGCCTCATTTGCTCTTGGCAATTTCTTGAGCTGCTTTTGGCTCAGCTGCGTTTGCTGTGCGCCTGCTGCCTTGCAGCCTTCACTACTACTACTAGCAACTACTTGCCCCTGCTAGGCATGCCCCTGTCAGCACTCCCCCCCCCCTCCCGCTTTCTGACAACCCTTACCCCTGCCGCTGCTTTCGACGCTCATTCATTCATTCATTTATTTATATTACTCAACCAACCGCACGCACACGCCCCGCACATTTGGCCGCCCCCAGCCTAATCCTGCCCCATGTTGTCTGTCATTCCCCCTCGCTCGCTCCCTCTCTCTTACTCTCTCTCTCTCTCTCGCTCGTTGGACTGGCTCCTGTGCCTGACAGTCGCCGTCGTCTTTTATCCGCGTCCTGCGCCCGGTTTTATAGTTTTTGCGCTCATGCCATTCATTAATTTTATAAGAAGCAATGCTTGGCATAATAAATAATTAATTTAAATGGCAACTCTGGCTACGAATACGCGACAAAGTCCCAACATCCTGAGGACCTTCGTCTAGCTCTCTAAAGTGCCTCCCAACTTGTCTTACGCCAGTCGCACCAGACGCACCAAACCCCGTGACAGTGGTTAAAAATGTTTGAGGAATCTACAAATACCACAAAGTCTATGGAAATAGACTCGCAACTATTTCGATTTGATGTTGGAAAATTAGTTCAAACACCTTAACTATGCTCGGGTACTAAATAAATATAATAACGAATTCGAAGGCTTTCTTTGAAATTTTCATTTCATAAAATAAAAACATTTATGTGATCTCCTTTTATCATCTACTACTTAAATCTATTTATAAATGAGTTTTTCCTGACTGGCTGGCATCTGCGCGTCGGACTAGCGAGCGAGATGTCGCCGGTTCAAGTTCAGCAGCCGTGTTGAAGTTTTGCATTGGTTTAAATAAATTATTATTCGTAAAGAATAAATCAATCACAATAAATTAAATAATATCAAATGCATAAAAAATAAATAGAAAACCTAAAGAAATTCTAAAAAAAAAACTAAGAAAATGAAAAATATCTATTATATTTGATTATATAAAGAAATAGAGACTTATCAATAGTTTTTTATTCGTAGGCTATCAGCCTTACATCTAGTCAGACCTTGACTTTTCACTAAGACATTCATATGCTAGCCGAAGATTTGAACCTGCAACCTTCTTTACGTTCCTTCGACTGAATGCCAAACATAGGATACTTGCCAAGAATAGTGCATAAACAAAGAATTGATAGGATAAGAACTTAAAAATGTTTTGTTTATTGTTAAAGACAATGGAAAAAAGGCAGCAAATACAAAAGATTTAGAAAATTCCTTTAAAACAAAGAAAGAAAAAACTTTCAAATTCAGGGAAAGAAAGCAAATGATTTTGAAAATTCCTTAAATAACGAAACAAAACACCTTCAAATAAAATGTATTCAATAAAACAAAATGTCTTAAATATTAAGGAAACTCTCGAAACAAAGCTGAAATTGCAGATTTCCTTTTATAGCAAGAAACAATTCCTGTAACAGGACTACAAATCGAACATTGGGCTATAAAAATCGAACAATTTCTGTTATTTTATCTGCAATTTTCAGGCTTGGCAGATGTTTACCAAAAGAGAAAGAGAAACTGTGTTGGGGGCTCATCTTTCGTTAAGTATGCAACTTCTTTGCTTAACTATGCAACTCCTTGGTGGTGGCTGCCACGTTGGTGGTGGCAGCAACTAAATATTTAATAGTATTTTATTGCACGAATTTCACATAAAATATGCATATTAGCCCAATGCATTATTCATGAAATAATGTGAAAAACACATTTCGCGCACAGGGCGAAGCAGCAAAAGGAGCTGGCCGAGGAGGAATTATTTTGTAGGTGCACGTCTACGACTCTTTACAAGAATATATATAAATATATATATATATATATAAATTGTATTTCTTGCATTTTATGTAGCTATGTGTGTGTGTATGTGTGTGTGTGTGTTCGTTTGAATTGTGTATGGAAATGCCAGCGCGAAGGCAGCAAAAACAATTGCAGTGGCAATTTCTGCGAAAGGAGCTGGACTTGAACGCAATGTGTCAGCAGTGAATGAAAGAAGTAGTCGCAACAGCAACAGCAACAACTACAACTGTTGCAACAACAGCAACAACAATTGCTGCAACAGCAACAACAATGGCAACAATAATTGTAGTAATCATAAAATCAAGTGCGAGTGCATGAAGAGCTCCACTCTTCGCGCGGCAAGTGCTCGCAATGAAAGTTTCGTTTCATTTTGTTTGCCACAACAACAACAACAACAACAACAAAAGCGACAACAACACTTGCAACAATAATTTAAATGCAATAAATAATTATACAGCAAGTGTTGAGTGGAGCGCGCATTGAGGTGTGTCAGGTGTTATTGTAGTTATTGTAGTTGTTGTTGTTGTTGTTGTTGTTGCCAACTAACCAGCAGCCGACAGCCAAACAACTAAAATTACAATAAAACATTCAAATGGGGGCAGCTTACGACTGCGTCTGAAAAGGGCCAAGCCCAAAAAGAAGAAAATTATACAAAACATACCACAAAGTCGTCTGCCTTCGAGTTGAGCTACCCCTCTTTTTAAAACGAACTCGCACTCGAACTGAGGGCTGAACAGAACAATAACTGAGAAATGCATGGGCTGCATTTAGCGATGGTAGCGTGAAACGGCTTCGCAGAGGCACCCAAAGGATACTTTTATTCAGATGGAGATTAAATGTGAATACAGCATATACTGTCTATATGATCTCAGGGAACTGAGAACCTATCAGAGCTAGCGCTAGCAAATTTCGATGGGAGGTTCTATGTATATGTATATATCACGTTTATCTGAGCGGCAGCTCTTCAGTTTTATCTGAGCACAGTTTTTTCAACTCTAATACTATCTTATCCCAAGGAACTCAGAATCTAGCAGTGCTGGAGCCAGAAAATTTGGTATATAGCTACACTCTTCTATATTCCTGCATATGATCCCTTTATGATCCCAAGGAACTCAGAGTCTATCAGAGCTAGAGCTAGCAAATTTGGTAGAAAGGAACTCGTACAGTATATATACTTGTATATATCTAAGCAGCTGCAACAGCCGACTTTTTCCGAATATATCGCTGTCTGATCTCAAGGAACTCAGTACCTATCAGAGCTAGAGCTAGAAAATTTTGTATATGTGTACAGGTATGCCAAATACAGCCCATGTTCACTTCATATAGCTCATAAGTTCTTTCATTCTAATCATATTTCAATATATAAATTTCCCAATTTGGCAGATTTTGAAGGTTAGAGTTGATTATGCACATATGGGTTTCTCTTTTGCATATAAGTGGGGTTTTACTCAAGTTTAACTTTTTGATAAATTTATTACAGGGTATTGCCTAGTTGATTACTACTTTTGTATACCTTTGAAGCCCTCGCGTTGCCATCTCTAAGGGCAGGACTTGCAACATTGCAATGTTGCAATGTGTTGCTGTTTATTATAGTTGTTGTTGTCGAGTTTTATTTGTTGTTGTTGTTTGCCTGGCGCTATTTACTTTAGCTTTATTGTTGTTGCTGCTGTTGTTGTTGTTGTTGTTGGTAATTGCAACTTTTTCCTCGCTTGTTTTTTATTTCATGTAATTTTTTGTTAGCCACATTTGATGGCGCCTCCCCTTCGAGCCGCAGTTTTTGCTGCTGTTGTTGCGCGCTGTTTGTTTCGAAGTAAAAATTAACCTTTTGCAAATAGTAATTTATTGTTTTTAGCATGCAGGATAATGAGGATATATGGCCGGCAGTCGGTCTCCCCCCCAACCGCCAAGCCCTGGCTGCACGCTTAAAGCTTACACATTGTTTGCTATTGTAATGGCCAGAGGCTTGCGTGTCCTTTCAGCTGATTGAAAGCGCAGTCAGCCAGTGCGATAGAGAAAGCTAGAGTGTGTGTGAGAGAGAGGGAGGCAGGGAGAGAGAGAGAGGTGCAGTTGATGAGCTGTCTGCAAAGTGTTAAAACGCCTGCACACAGTCATTAAATATTAATTCAATATGTAAGTACGAACCAGACTTGAACAAAAGAAATGGCAACAAAAAATTATATAGAAATGTGGCACCTATCACCCACCCACCCCCCCCCCCCTCTCATCAGCCAGCACCTACTATAGACCCCCCCACAGCCCCTGCGCTATCATCGTCATTAGGTCGCTTTCAAATCTCGCAGCTTTAAATAATAGAAGAACACAAAGCGCGGCATGGCCTTTCGGGCATATAAATATATGCATGCATGTGCTCAAGTGTGTGTGTGTGTGTGAGCTCTCGCTATGAATAAGCGAGCGCCAAAGTAAATACCAAGGCACGGGACAAAGACAAAGGCAAAGGCAAAGACAAAGACAAAGCGAAATGCCAAAGCAGGAAGCGGCTGCATTTCGGTCAAGCGCACAAATGTATGCTATGCCATTTAGACGTAATCTCACGCACACACACACGCACGCATGCAGAGTCAGTCGCGGGCACACATACACACACACACACGCATAGCTAATGCATATTTGAAAGCCTGCCTACAGGCGCAGGCGAGCCAATCGAAGCGGCCAAAGCCCCTTCAAAGGCACAAAAACTGCATGCACATGTATTGGTAATACACACACACACACACACACTCGCACACACACACACATGTCCGTGCATGTGCAGTCGCATAAAGCCTTGAAATAATATTTAATATTTAGAGAGACATAAATATTAAATGAATGCCGCTATGTTACTTAGCAAAATCCAATGCTATGCAAAAAGGTAACACAACTTTGCAAGCGGCGAGCTTGCACCCCTGCCCCCACCTCCCACTGCCCCCTCCCCCCTAGATACCCCCAGCCCCACCAGCCACGCCCATGCCCAAGCCGCATATGGTATAAAACAAGAATTACAGCTAACACATTCCAGCGGTATTATTTCTCCAGCTCCTTTTTTCTTTATATCTTTTACACTAAGAAAAAGTCGGTCTTTTTTCAAGTGAAATATTTTTTTTAAATTTTACTTCAATTAAAATCTTGGCATTGGCAAATATTGTTTCAATTAAACTTGGATTAAAGTGAGCGCAAAATTTTTGAAAAGTATTAAAGAAAGTTTCTGATTTAAGATGAAAGGTAAAACTAAATAGAAATATTTTTTTAATAAGACTTAGATGAAAGTTTGCGCACAAAATAAAATATTTTTACATTTGAAAGAGCTGGTTAGAAAAAATTTATAACTTAAGAATTTATTTATTTATATAAAATAAGATATAATATATAGAAAGTAATAAATTACACTTGAAAAATATTTAACTAAATCTCCGATTTTAAATAAACAGAAAATATCTATCTTTAATATATTGTTAACTTATTTAAAGTAACTTTCTGCTTAAATATTGTATTTAGTTCAAGCAACCTCCAATTTGTTTCTTAGCTGTCTTTCGGCTTTTCACTCGATTCTTTCTTCAAGTGTATTTTGCCGGCTGTAGGCCAAAAACTGCAGTCCAACTGTTGTATATAGAGTATTTTATGGCCATGTCATGTATTTCTTTAGCCAGTCGAGGACTCGCGCGCACATTTTTAGTTTCTGTTTCAGTTTCTGTTTTCAGTTTTCAGTTTGAGTTGCTGTTTTGTATTTGATACCTTTGGGAAGGTAGGAGTCGAGTCGAGTCGAGGCGAGGCGAGTCGAACTCTCAGCCGCCACGTCGAACGTTTGCCGGGGCCATACGAAAATCTTATGAAATATGCACGGCCTCTGTAATTTCTTATTTAAAATGCCATTAAATTTTTTGAATAGCATAGAGAAAGGGGGCCCAAAGAGAGAGAGAGAGAGAAGGAGTAAGAGCGGGCGGGGGGGGAGGGGTCTCTAAAACAGAGCGCAGCATGCACTCGGGCCCTGGGTAAATAGAGGCGCGCACCTGGACACGGTTACGTGCAACATGCCACATGTGTATAGGTGTGTGTGTGTGGAGCGACCAGGTTAGACAAATATGGTTGGTCTGGCTGTGCAGCGACTGTTTGAGGTGCTGCTGGCCATGGGGGAGCGCACTTCTAGTCGAGCCGAGTTGAGTTTTAAAATGCATATTTGATTGTTTTTCGTAGGCCGTTTGCGCCTAAATGAATGCAATAGCTGAGCTACCGCAACGGTGTGCGGCACGTGTGGCACGTCTGAGTGCGTACATGCAGCCTCATTAAAGTGCCCCAACTGATGCTGCATGCATCTTTTATACACACCCACACACACACTCGCAGCAGCTGTCAGCTTGTATCTATAAGTAGGCTCAACTGTATCTATAGATACAAATACAAATACATTTATATTAAGATACACACACATACATTTACATATATATATATATATGTTCATGCTAATATATTGTCTTTGGCCAAGTTAATATTGATTTGGTCAAGCGAACGTTGCGCTCGCGCGCTTTGCTTAAGCTAATTAATTCACACACACGCACACACACGCATCTGCGTATGCTTGAGTATATGTACATACATATGTATATGTAAATCCATGTACATTTCGGCCTGGCCACAAAGCTCTCGATTGTCTCTCCCCGCCTCGCACGCAGTCAGTTTGATTTGCTGCACGGATTTCTAAAATAATTACAAATACACACGAATTAAATTTGCATTAGAGCCGCAACCAATTAGCCATTTGGCAGCTGCTTTTGGCGAAGGGCTTTGCTTTTGGCGGGCACTAGACTATATAGTACACTAGACAACATAGCATATGTGCATAGTAGTTAAAGAGAAGTACAAAGATCTTATTGGGAATATGCCTAGCGAAGATATTTACACTGCTTAAGGTAGTCTGTTTTACTGAGTTAACATCATGATAATATTACAATCTGGATTTGTTTGAAAGTTGAAGCTTTTAAATTGAAATTGAATCTTAGGAAACTTTTTTGTCATATTTTTGTTTCTTTACAAATCACGAAGGTTCAAACTCCACACTTTTAAATAGATAATAGGATGCTGCGTCTATCTCTTTAACAGATTTCCTAGAAAACAAATTACAAACACGATCCAAGAAAACCATTTGTTACCATATGTTTATTCCCTGAAGATAAACAGAAGATTCCAACTGCAGATTTTCGCTATGAGAATTACTCCGAATTCTAGCAAACTTTAAGCAAATGTTTATGTAAATAGAATAGTTAGAAATCCTTAGAAACCTTTTTTAAATGTTTATTTATTTATGATCTTGTAATTAGTCCTTATAGAGTGCTCTGAACTCAGAACAACAAGATAGCTTGAAGAGTCTTTACAGATCTTCACATATGTTAATTTTTAAGATTTAGGTTGAAGGTTTATTCTCAAGAAATCTATCTAGAGTAGTTTTAAGGTTTAATCTCAAACAAGTTGTCTAAAGCATCTTTAATATTGTTTCTTTTCAACAAATGGTGTTCCTTAAAGGAAATATTCGAAACATCTAGAATGAGTTTTTCTTTAGCTCAAGCTTATGTCTCGCACTCGTGTAAATCTATTTAAACAGACGATATTCTCTACATTTGGATTCATAGAAATCTGTTTAAATAATGCCCATAAACAACTCGCATTCATTTTAATTTCAGTTGTTGTTTTGTTTTGTTTTGAGTGTTTTTTTTTTTTAGTAATTAAAAAAAAATTGCCTTTTGTGCGAGCCATAAAATAATTTTCTCAAAAGCGAAATATATGGCTTATGGAGCATTAGCTGATGTTTGCATTTCAATAAAGATTTGTGCCTCTAAATATTGTGTACATATATCCATATATCTATATACTATATATACACACAGCAACAAGGTTGTGGAATCAACAGCAACAACAACAACAACGACAACAACAACAAAAGGCTGCGTCATTTTTATTTGTTTCGCTTCAAGTGCAGGAAATTGTCTGTAGCCCATTTAAAAATAAACAATAATAAAATAAATAATTAAGAAATACGCTTTTTCTGCTTAATTATAAACAAAAAAAAAGGTGGAGAGGGGCGGGGCGGGGTGCAGTGTGCTGAACAAATTTTTGTTGAAAAGCGAGGCATTACATAAACGCTCGAAATAAATAATAATAATAAATGGCAGCGTTTAATAAGTGAATCATTGTGAATAAAAACCAACAACAATAACAACAACAATAACAACAACAAGAGCAGCAGCAATAACTACCTCAACACGCGCAGCTCAAATTAATAATATAAATATAAATGCCAAAAATAAATTGAAAAGTTTTTTTCTTAGCTCTTTTAATGCCCTTGTAGAGGAAATTATAATGTTGTCATGCAATGTGTAACGCATAGAAAATGACAGCTGCGACTTCTCAAAGTATATATATTCTCGATCAGCATCAGCGATAGAGTTGATATTGCCAAGTCCGTCTCTCCGTCTGTCCGTTTCTATGCGAACAAGTCGTTCTGTTTAAAGTCCATCGTCTTGAAATAATATAGCTATAGCTGCTCCTTATTTGCAGAATTGGACCACTATATCTTATAGCTGGTATAGCAACGATCGGTCGAAAAGCTGGTTATGATATGGAAACCTTTTTCAATTGATCCTCATATCGGACCACTATACCATAAGAAAGATAGTATAGATCAGTGGAATAGTAGGATTCTATATGGCAAAGTATTCTGTTTATAACCTTTGGAGCTGCACAATTCTCATCCATCTGCAAAGGGGAAATGTCCGCAAGAGTA
The DNA here is from genome assembly GCA_035045885.1 of Drosophila borealis. Classification (NCBI taxonomy): domain Eukaryota; kingdom Metazoa; phylum Arthropoda; class Insecta; order Diptera; family Drosophilidae; genus Drosophila; species Drosophila borealis. The sequence goes on along the minus strand of JAWNOR010000164.1, from coordinate 1,825,184 downwards.
TTAAATCTTCGGCGTGCCGCAGAGCTTCTAACTCTTTCATTTTGTTTGCATTTTTTATTTTTGGCCACGCACGAAATAAATCAAATACCATTTTGATTTTTTCACTTGATATTGTTGCTGTGCGGCTGGGAAACTACAGTCAGCTCTCAGTTCGAGCCACAAAAGACAAAGTGTGTTTAGGGGAGGGCGTGGCTGCTGTGTTCACAAGTTGGCTTTAGAAATTCACAAGTCTCGGGCTCAAGTTTATTTTAGCAATCGCGCCTTTTGTAATTTTTACTTAATATACGCCTTAAATCTATATATATCCGCCCATAAATATATATATTTACATATATAAATTTATATATGTACATATATATATATATATATATATATATGTATATGTGTGCTTGTCTTTATGGACTTAACATTGTTATTTCAACAAACAAAATGCTCGATTGTTTTTGGTCTGGCCTTTTTATTTATTTTTAATGAGCCACATTGCTGGAAGGCTCTCTTGTAATAGTATTTTGCCATTGTTGTTGTTGTTGCTGTTGTTTGAATATCTTTTAGTAGCTATTTGTCTAAGTTTCTGTTGTCTCTGCTCATCTCGCCCGAAGCTCATGCGTATTTTATTTTATTATGGATTTGCGTATATCTTTTCTTTTTTACGTTTATTTTCTTTATAAAATTGTATTCATTTTTTTTTTATGGCACACCAATTACAGAGAATGCGTCAAAAGCACTCGGCAAAAGCAGCGCAGGGAACGAAACGGGAAGGGAACGGAACGGAGCGGTACGGAACGGCCGTTAAGTTGGCTATAAAAATCATAAAAATTTATCATAAATAGAAGATGCTCAGATTTATACAGCTGGCAAGATTTTGCTAAAGAAATCTTTGTTCTACTTTTTCCCAATGTTCGTGCTTTCACTTTTTATCGATAATTGTGGATAACTTGGTCGATAAATCTGTGTATCGATAACTTGCAAACTACAAGATATATATATATATATATACATATATCTTTTTAGTTTCTTTTGAATATTTTTATAATAATCCTCCCATTTCATGCAAATTATTTATATAATTTTGTATTTATTTTAATTATCGATTTTTTCTGATAAACTGTCGATTCTTTTCTTTCGCTCTTTTTGTTCGCCTTCTCAAATTTTTGAATTTGAGTTTCTCTTCAATCCTTCCATTTAATGTAGCTTAATATTAACTCACGATAATTATTTATAATATTTAATTATCGATTTCTTCTGATTAACTTTCGATACTTTGTTTCTGTTCCTTTTATTCTCTCCCTTTCATAAGTAATTTTTCAGTCTTGAGTGTTGTTTGATGTGATCTTGTATTGTATTGTAGTGTATTTGATGTAACTTGATTATTCAAATTCATTTTTTATATAATTAAATTATCGATTTCTTCTTAAAAGCTATCGATTCTTTCCTTTTGGCCTCCATGTTTGCTGTTTATCGATATTTATCGATAACTTTTTAGATTAACATGATCGTCTCGTTAACTTTCCGATAAAATGTTCTCTTTCGTTGCTCTCCTTTCTCTCTCTCCCCCCTCTCTTACTCCCTCTCTCTCTCACTCTTTCTCCCATCTGTGACGCATCTTTGCATAAATAGATAGTTTACCCAGTTTGGCTGAATATATTTTGGCTTTAAGCAGCTCTGATCTACAGCTCTTAATGGGTTATCCTTCTACTTAATCAACCTCTTGCATTCATAATTCACACAAACAGTTTCGGCGACAAGAAATCGCAATAATAAAAGAGATAATAAAAATAAACCTGAAAACATATCGGATGCGGCGATTCGCTTTGTCTTCGCTCGGGTTTCGAATTTGAAATTGACTTATTAATTAATTTATGCAGACACGTTTTAGTTTTATTATTTATAAATTTCTGTAATTTGCTTTTTATGTTTGTTATTTGTTTCAGCGGAATGAAACAGAGTTATCTTTCGTATTTTGTTGCTGTGGCTTATTTTTATACAAGCAATTTATATTTTATGTCTCTTTCGGCCTTTCAAATTGGGCATAAATTATTTCGCATTATTAGGAAAGTTATATATATATATATATATATATATATATATATTATATATTCATATATAATAAAAATATATGAATTGGATTTTATGTGTCTCGCATTTGTGCGCTAGCTGCATGAGTTTGTTGATTTTTATTATTTTAAATTTAAATAAATTAAATTCTATTAGCAAACATTGACGAAAATATGCCACGCACTATGACAACAACAAAATAAATATACAATAACAAGATAGTCTTGATTAATAAATACGCCATGGCGACTGTTTAGATACATTTTATGGGGCTGCGTCAGCTAGCTACATTTTATGTGCGCATTTTATGGGGGGTGGGGGGGGGTAGAAAATCTTTAATATTTTGCTTTATTATTATACGAGTGAAAATTACCCGGCATTGCGTGGCCTACTTCAAGCCCAAACATCGAGCCAGAATACTCTGAAATGCTCTAAATACATTTTAGTTGACAAAGCGGTACTTTTTTTTATATTTTTATTTAATAACTTTTTATTATTTTATTGTCATGTTTGTCGCGCACTCAAAACGCAGCGTCATAAACGTCTTGTGTACCATAAAAGTTATGGAGCTCAAGATAATTTTCAGAGTTATGAAAAAGTCAAAATGAAAAGAAAAAAAAAACAATTGAAAGGCTTTCATTTAGCAGAGGTTTGAAAGTCTGTTTTGGCTTTTTGTTTTATTATTATAAATAGATCTCTTATGGCTCATTAGGTCAGTGCGCACCCCCCGATGTTATATAATTAGCTCAGCATATGAACAACAACAACAACAACAACAAAAACAACAACAACAACTCGAACTCACACTCGAACTCGAATTCGAACTGGAATTCGACAACAATCCCAAAGAGCGTATCAATCAAAATGCCGCTATTTTTAAGCTCCACGAAGTTTGATTTGATTAGACAGCCGCCACACGCCGTCGTCAATGCAAATAGGCAACAACAACAACAACAACGATAACAACAACAATAACAACAACGATAACAACAACAATACAACTAATTCTCACTAATAGAAGCGAATAGCAACAAGAGCAACAACAACATTCCGAAGATCTCTCCTCTAGCCACAGGCAAAAAGTATATTAAAATAAATTTTAAACATTTTGTTGCCGTTTGTTGTTCTTTTTTGTTTTTGTATCTTTTGTGTTGTTTTTGTATTTTTTTTACATTTTTTTTTATAACATTTGCGCATGCGCGCAAACTGCCAAACGAGCAAATAAATAATTAATGCAAATAAACGCACACAAAGCGACAGAAATCAAATGCTAACTAGTCCAAACACGACGCGTAAATATCCTGTAATATGTAAAAGACATTCGCTATAAGCCAGGCAGCAAGAATTGAAGACAAAGACAACAACTGTGCATGGCAAATGTGGCTAAATAATTCACATATTTAGGCCAAGTTTTTCTTTAACTAATTTTAATAAGAATTTATCTTGTTACTTATAAGGCCTGTGTGCAAGATACCCGCTCTTCTCACCACGCCTCTCAAGGGGTATAAAAACGTGCCGCTAATAAACAGCTAAACATGCATATATATATATATATATATATATATATATATACATATATATATATATATTCATATATGTATCCACAGCTCAAGGCGAGATTTCAGAACACATGTAATCGAAATTTGATTTATAAATATTAACATTCAAATAAATTAAACAATTCGCATAAAGCAACAAAGCTAAAGGCAATTCGATATGTATATATATATATATATATATATATATATATATATATATATATATATATATATATATATATATATATATATATATAAAAGAAAAGTTGGGAGCATTTAATGTGCGCATAAAAAACGAATTTCGGCCAAAATGTAAGCCAGGCCCGTTGCACACGAAGAAAAACATCCGCAAAATGCAAACTCATCGTGACTAATATATAAATATATATATATATATAGTAAGCTATGCATGAGTACAATGAATATAATTACAAATGTAATTCGGCTGACCGACAAAAAGACAGATAAAAGAAAAGGCAGCGGGCTGATTGAGGGGCAAAATGGAAAACACATTAGACATACATGGAAAAGTGACGCACCCTCCAAAGAAAAACTCTGGCAACAACAATAAAAACCATTAATTAAAACTATAAAAATTACACCACCACACAATCTCAATACAAACACACACACTTAGAGAGACAATATGAAAGCAGGCTTGAAGAGGCAGAAAAAACAGACTCATATTTTATTAGACGCTGAAACTCAGACACTCTGCCATATAAATGTATTATATATGTATAGTATTTAATTACAGAGAGCAGTCATCAAAGTATTGCCCACTTTAGATTATTATAAAAAATTTTCTGCCTTGTCTTTGTCTTTATTCTTTCACTTTGTAGCACATAACATTTTCATACCCTTACGTTGGGTATTTATGAATATTACTACGAATACGACCACTGTCTACGGTTATACACAAAAGAGTCCTGACAGAATCCAACTGGAAAGCTAAAATTGTCACAGAGGCTTTCTTTTGGTTCCAATTAGAGCGGTTTTAGGATAATTTGACCTATAAGTGGGAAAAATACCAGTCAAAATTTGTGTGAAAAACCTCAACAACAACGCAGTCAATAAAAATATTCTAAGCGTCGGACCTAAAAGCGGGGCTTCGCCGGCTCAAACTCTGCAGCAACTTTCAATATTTATATAATCGAATTATTTTTTCAAGCGTCAAACTTATGAGCGTGAAGTCGCCAGTTCAAACTCAGACTTTTTATATTATTTGCATTAAAAGCCTTTCTAGCCAGCTATCTAAGCATTGAACTAACAAGCGAGAGGTCGCAGGTTCAAACTCAGTTGACAGTTGTAATTTTTATGTTATTTCTGATATTTAATTTAATTTCTTTTTTAGTTTTCGCACAGTTTTCGTTAAAAGCATTTCTTGTCATTTGTCCTCAAGGGAATTCAATCGTCGTCTTTAAGCCCATTCTCCTTTTTTTTAATAACAGCAGCTAGTGTTTGCTTTTAATTGAACCGAGCGCCTGCGCCACATATTAAAATACAAAAATATGCTTAATTATATAGCTAAAGAGCGTAAATTACAATTTTTTTTTTGTTCTCTAAATAATTAAAGTATATATGTAAACTTTCTCTGGCCACTTAATTAGAGGGTCTTTTATCCGTTTAATGACAAGTTTTTTGTGTTTTGTGGGTCACATTCAGTTATTTGGCTCGGGCATATATCAATTGTGCTCGGGCGGACAACAGCTCGGCGGCAATTTATTATATCATTATTTAAAAGAGCTCTCAAGTTGAGTCACAAAATGTTTTTTTTTTTTATTTTAGTGGCACACCCCGCGACACGGCCATATTTAACACTAATAAACCAATTTCAGTTTTAAGCCGACGACATGAATCAGCCGATGTCAGGAATCGCAAAAATTTACAAACAATCGTTTCCTCAAAGCAAATCCGCACCCCCCTCCCAAACCTCGACCCCGACCCCGATCTCGGCCCCGGCTGCAGCCCGAACAAGTCGATTAGTCAACAAAAAAAAGATAAAAATGTTTTTTCCATTGCAAACTATAAATTTAGAATACAATTTGAAATAATTATGCACATTTACATAAAACTTTAATAACTCGTCCGTGCAAAGCGAGAGCGTGAGAGAGAGGGACAGAGAGCGGGAGAGGGGGGGGAGAGCAGCGTGTGCCGCCTTCAGCTACGGATTTTGTATCTTGTATCTGGCGCACATGCAAATACAGTTCAAAGACCTGTTCGCTGTTCGAGCGAGCCGAAAAAAAAGGCAGCAACAACAACGAAATTTATTAAGAGAATAATTAAATATGCTATTTGAACAAATGCAAGAGCAAATATCAAGAATAAATGTGCTCAGATTTCGAAAAATTTCGAAAATAGATGAAATTAAAAAATACAAATTGAAAAGTAAAAAACAAATAAATAATAATATACATATGAAAAACTTAGTCATGTGCTGTGGACGCACAAACATGTGAATTAAAAATAAATACTATTCATTACGCTGCCGACTAAAGATACATTTGTATCTGCAGCGGACAGCTAAATTACAGTGCGCTGACGCAGCGTATTCTCAACTTGATTACAAATATATCATCTAGCTATGGCATATATAATATTCGAATATATAACTAACTATATATATAAGTCTGACATAGACATAGATATAGACCATTGACCAAGTTGGCGTCAATTCAGCACAATTGTGACTCAGCCACATCAATTTAATTATAGCTCTGCGCAGACATTTATTTAGTTTTGCTCAGTTCTCGTTATTAATCAGCTCGAGACATACGGATATTGCTTTTAATACAGCCACACATATATATATATAAATATATATGTATGTATATATATATATGTATATGTTTATATCAAAAAATATTTAATTAATTGTTGCGCACATGAAAACTACAATTTATTCCTGGAAAAACTTTTGCGCTCTAAACAAATTACGACAGCTTGCAAAGCGCTGAGAAACATCCATGTGTGTGTGTGTGTGCGTGTGTATACACTGCAATAAAAACAAATTGAAAGTTGCAACTAAGTTTAAAAAACTTAACATTAATTAATCTGTCCAATATTGCTATAATTAATTGCTTAGCTAAGTACACTTGAAGAAAATATCAAGACTTTGGATATCAAATCAAGTACAAACATTGTCAAAGTCTGAACAAGATCGCCAGAACACCTCTACAAGGGTATAAAAAGGGAAGTCCTTATGCTAAAAATATATTATCTAATCATTTTAATTTTTTCTATTTATTTTTTTTAATATTTAATGTAATTTAGCAAAGTCACTCAAATAGCATTTTTCCATTGTCTCTTCCAAGTCTTTCAAGGTTTTTTAATTTGATTTATTTTTCACTCGAAAAAACCTGCATACTTTCCGCCATTCCACTCGCACGCGCACTACACACCTTTTTTCGCTGAGTGTAAGAATTTGTTGTTCAAATGTGTTTGTCAAAATTGAATTATGCGCAGGCCTCTGCCTCGGCGTGTAGTTTGTGGTTTGATATATATGAACACTAGACTGAAAAGAAACACGGGCCATATATCTTTAGTATTTTTAAAATACCATTTATTATAAATGTCTTTCGAAAAGCGATTTGTGCGTGTGGCAGAGGCCGCAGCCAGCCACATGCTGAATAAAAATTAGCCGGCATTTAATTTTCAATTTTCTGAAATACGCGAGACACACATTTTTGCAATATATATATTTGAATTTATAGTCGGGCTGCTGTTGAAATTAATAAAGTAAATTTGACCTCACACACACACACACACACACGCGCACAGACCACGCGACAATATAATGAATGAACAGCGAATGCCAGCCTTAAGATGAAGATACATAAATGTATCTGTATCTGTAGCTGTAGCCGTGTATCTATGCGCCAAATGACAAACGGCAGCGGCTGCAATTAGCACGCCGCGAACGTTGTAAATAAATGGCAAATGCAACAGCAACAGCAACAGCGGACCTGGCTTGATAAATGTCTTTGGCAGCGGGCAAAACAAACTGTGCAAATATTTGACAAAATACAACTATAAATATTGCCCAAGAATTAATGCGGCGTCGCACGTCGCCGCCAGACAAATAGACGACGCGCACACTGACACCAAAAAGTGCGTTGACAGCAGCAGCAGCAGCGGCAGCAACTGTTGCTGCCGTGCAGTCAGGTGGGGACAGCATGGACAGCATGGACAGCATCTCGGCAGCTGGCCCCAAAGAATCCATCATTTCTATGAACGGTGTCAATTTAGCCACGGGGCGTGGTCAAGTGGTTGTTGCTGTTATTGCTGTTGTTGTTGTTGTTGCTGTTGCTGCGTTTTATCTGCCTTGTTTAAGCATTTTTTCCCTATTGACTTTGGCGTTACAGTTAAATAAATATTGAGTTGAAAATGTATTCGTTAAGCAAATATTGTAAATACGATAGTTTTTTGTTTTTGTTTACCTCCCCAGCCAAGACGACGGCGACGACGACAACGTCGCAGACATCGAGTGTATTTAGTCTTGCATTTGCATTTTTGTGCACAGGTGAGCCAACTGCCTGCCTAGACGTTGCAGGGCACGGCCAGGGGGCAGGGGCAGGGGCGGGGCCAGGGGCAGCGGCAGGTGTGTAAGCCTTGTGTGTAGATCTCACAGATACAGCTAGTTTTATAATCGACCCATTTGCTATTAATGCGCGGGTGGCCCATTCGCATTTACATGTCAGCTATTGTATTTATTCATTTCTCAAAATTAGTTAAGAGCCCTTCGCCAGGTTTCCAGTTATTGCAACTAACATAACTTCCTGATACTACATTTTAGAAATTTACCTTTAGCAAGATATAGTTTTCTTTTTTGCATTAATAAATATTATTCACATGGAAAGGTTTCTTTTCTAATTGGGTGTTCCGCGACTTTATTTTCAATATAACTAACTGAGCTCAGATTTTGGCTGATTTATTTCCCTATTCCTCAAAATCCAATCCATGAGATTCTTCCAGTTCTCAAAAGACCCTACCCTGACTTTAAACTATCAGAAACTCTCCAAAACTAGAACGATTTTCATGTTTGATGCATGTTTCTTCATGCTTTACTCTCCCGATTCTGGCTACATCGAAATTGTTTTGTTCTGCGTAAATATTTATTATCCATACTACTCGTCAATCTTTTATAACTCTGCCAAAACTGAAGCGATTTTTATGTTTGATGCCATTTTGTGCACGGTTTGTCTCGTAGTTATAGCATCCCAAATTTCGTAATGCTCAATTAAATATTTCCCGAGTGGGGCCCTTGGCAAGCATTAAAAAGTGTTTGGTTTAGCCATGTGCAGGCGAGGCACTCGAAAAGTTGGGAGGGGGGTGCGGGGTAAAGGAAAACCATTTGAGGAATCGTCTTGGAATAACTTTCTAAACAATTACGAGCACAAGTAAATGCAGACTTTGCTGCTGCAGCCATAAAAATGCCCCCACGCAGCACAACTAATAAAATACATAAATAACAAATGCAGCTACAACAACAACAGCAACAACAACAAATGGAAAAAAGCAGGAAAATACATTAAAAACCAAATACGAACATATGTTTCGCTTTACAAATTATATATCCAGAATCGTAATAATTACACGCAGCACTAGCTGCAGGGAGGAAACGGCAGCATCAGCAGCAGCAGCATTTCGAAGGCAATGCGGATGAGGCACAGATGATTCGATTTATTTAACAGATCTTCGCCAGAGCCAGAGATGCGCTGCGATGCGGGGGTGCGAGGGCAGCCTAAATAAAGAAATGCATTCAAAAAAGGCAACTGAATTCGAGAAAAAAAACAAAGAGCGAGCGGCAAAAGTAAAAGAAATAAATAATGAAAACAGAATTTTACTAAGGCAAACGCGGCTTGTTGTTGTTCTTGTTGTTGTTCTTGTTGCTCACAGTACACAGAGTAATAAATATTGATATGCGCGCACACACAGAGCTACAGATACAGATACAGATACACAGCTACAGATACAGATACATAGCAACAGATACAGATACATAGCTACACGCTGAGCAACTGGCCAAACATGCCATTTACATGTGTTTGTTTGATGCCTGCTGCAACGCCGCGTACCCCCCACCCCTCCCCTCCCCTCCCCTCTCCGTCCTCTACCCATCGTCCCTCGCGCCTCGCGAGTCCACAAGATGCATTTAATAATTTACAAATGCATTTGCAGCAGATGTGTTAAAATTCGTAAAGTAATAAAATAACAAATCAAACGCACACAACAACAACAACAACAACGACAGCAACAACAACAACATTCAAGCTGCATGCTGGAAGATGCATCAAACGAAACTGACACGCCCCCTGCCGACCGACCGCCCGCCCCGTTTCGACTAAACAGAAACGAGTGCAGTGGAAACTTCAAAGGCGAACGGACATTAGGTACAAATATTTTATTTACAGACGCGACTAAACAGTCATTGATAAATAAACAGACAAAATCGCTACACAGCAAAAAAATGACTTGAAAATAACTCGAGAACTAGCAGAGCTGGATATGCCAAGCTAGTTATGTACGTTTTTGTAGGATATATGCAGGCTACGAGTATTTCACTTTAGATACGCTCAAAATGGCAAAAGAAAGTTATTTTTGTAGTTAAAGCCTTGCGCTTTGGGATGCACGCACATTTTTATGCCATATTTAAGCTCTGAAAATTTCATATAGATCGGACTATAAACTCCCGAGTTACTCAAGGCAGCTTTATTCCTAAATAGCGTGGGACATAGAGAAGAAGATGTTTGTGTGCATGCATAGAAGGCAGCTAGAATGTTTGTCCTTACATGCAGGGTATCTCCCAGTCGGGCACTCCCAGCCAGATCTTACACCTGAGCTGTGGACAAGGAGTTCTCTGTGCTGCACTCTCCAGGGCACTTTAAGGCCCGCTCAACTCGAGCCCAGTTGGCCGGGCAGCTAACGTAGCTGATGTAAGCTAATTTGAAGCCAAATTATACGCACACTTGGCGCCAACTGCACGTAAGTGTGTGTGTGTGTGTGTGTGTACAGTGCCACACAAAAGGATATGCAAAAGGCTTTGCGTGATACTCGACCGCAGCGTCAAACAACTGGAAAGCAGCCCTAGTCGAGTGAATGGGGCTCGGGCAAATCGAACATTTCCAGCAAATTGCTTTTGCATAAAGACTGCCGCCACTTGTCGAGCACGGCCCACTCTCTCCCAAAGAACTTTCCAGCTGTAAATGCGCTTCACGTGCTCGCTGCGAGGGGGAAGAGGGGCGAATGCAGCACAATTATGTGCGCCCAGGCTCTGTGTGCTGCAATCCTGACTGCTGCTGCTGCTGCCTGACGCATTTGGCTAATATGCGGCCTAAGTGCAGTTAGGGTTTTTTTAGTTAATGCCAAATTAGAGGCGTTTACTTTGCACGTTGTCCTTTTTTACGCAGCATTCGACGCTGTTTGTCCTCGCACGATGTGGGCGATGATGATGATGATGATGCTGCAGCAGCAAAGAGCAAAATGAAAACACTAAAAATTAGCTATTTAGAGTGCTACTTCTGGCCGAAAATGGAGCAAAACGTGCTCAACAGCTGGCAAACTATATAATTTACCGCCAACAAAGTGCTGCGACAATATCTCAAGTCGAGCTCTGGAGACTAGCTTTTAACAACTTGACAAAGTTTTATGTATAGGCTACACATTTAAAATCTAACCGATAGGCTGCATTTTAACACATTTTTCTGAGCGTTGAACCTGTAAGCGAGTAGTCGCTGGTTCAAATTTTATGCTATTTGTTAGTATTTACAAATTAAAAGAAATAAATTACTGTGGTATGAAAAATGAGAATGAAATTCAAAATTTGTCTATTATTCTGTTTGTTGCGTTAACCTAGAAGACTTTCATATGCATTCTTTGAGAAGCCTTAACCAACCTCTCTTCGAACTCCTATGGAGAAGGAAGTTTTATATTTTGTGATATATAGAGATAATATATATATAAAATAACTGACAATTCATAATCCGGCAAGCAATATTATTCCTATAAATAATTCCTAATCATTTGCTTTTATTTTGTTAAAATTGTGTAACATATAATTTATGTTGCGTAAATGTTGGCGCCTTAATATTATATAGCCAGTTGTTAAGCTTAAAGAAAATTGGCACAAGGGCAACAATTTTCCAGCAGTTGCAGTTGCCTGTGCCCAACCATTTTTCGACTGTCTTTAATTGTGCGAGATGCCAGCCAAAAAGTATCTATAAGATACACGAGACAGAGCACGCGCTCGTCTGTGGCTGAGTGTGTGTGTGTGTGCGAGTGTGTGTGTATGTGTATCTGTAACTGTACCAGGCCAGCGTCACCTGCTGCTGCTGCCAGTTATAAATATTGTATCGCCAGAGTCAGGCCTCATCTCCAAGAGAAGCAGCAGCAGCAGAAACTGCGAATGCGACTCGACTCGACTCTTGTGGCAGTTGCAAGCGCGCTGCTCAGCTTGCCTCTATCTGTGTCTGTTTGTGTGTGTGTGTGTGTGTGTTGTTGATCTGTTTGAATGTCTGTCTGTTTGTTTGTAATTGCGTAAACATACTCGTACATATTTTATTTTATATTTTATTGTTTCGCTTCGCTGCGCTGCGCCATAAGGGCAGATACCTATAATTTTCTTATGTCTTCGTACAATGAAAACACAGCAACTACAACAACAACAACAACAAGAACAACAACAACGGACAACGGCAATAATAATAATCATCATTATCCTCATCGTCATCATCATCGTCATCATAAAGACAACAGTCACCGACTTCGTCGCCGTCGTCGCCAACTGAACTAACGACACATAGAAATGTGTGTACCCTACAATAAATGTGGAATATAAATAAATAAAATATAATGAAAGGCAGTCAAATAAATGAAAATGAAAATAACAAATGAAAATGACAAATGAAAATGACAAATATAACAAAACTTAACGCGCAGCCGGCGCAGGGAAAACAAATGACGCGCGAGTCGCTGGAACTGGAAATGGAGCTGGAGCTGGAGCTGGGGCTGGAGATGTAAACGAATGTGAATGTGAATGTGCCTTGAATGTGTGAATGTGAATGTTGTTGTTATTGTTGTTGCTGTCTTCAATTTGCTGCCAATGGAAATTGTCTTTGTTGCGGCCAACGACCCAAACAGAAGATCTTAAGACTGTGCTGAGAGAATGAGGTGTCAGGAAGCAGGCAATTAAAGGAAAGTCAGGATGATATTAATATTATATTGGATGAAGAAAACGAAATGCAACACATTGAAGTATATTTAATGAAATGGAATGGATGGAATGGAACAAGGAAATAAAGTTAGGCTTTAGGTCAATCAAGTAAATATTATCAGGCAAATAATCATCCAATATTATATTGCTATAGTTTCAACATAACAGTAAAACTAGTCGCAAATGGCATGGAACAAATTGAAAATGAGTCAGTGAGCCAATTGAGAGATCTAAGACTTGTGAAAGAAGAGTGAGAGAGTAGGAGAGGCAATGATATGGAATTTATAAATTCAATGATATGGAATGAAATGGAACGGAATGGAATGGAACAGGCGCGCCACGCAACGAAACGAAACGTATACTAATACAATTAAACTAGTTTTCAGGCTACTTCAATAATATTAATATAAACATTCTATAATATTTTGTTAAGCTTCTTTTAATGGAATGGAACAAAATGAAATAGGGCCAAGCAGAAGATCTGATCATTAGCATTAAAAAAGAAAGACAGGATAAAAACTCCTAAAGAAACAAATGGAATTAGACCATGAAATGATATAAATTGTAGTTAAATTGAACCAACAAATATGAAATGAAATGAAATGGAATGGAACGTAAGTGCCACTCAGCGAAACGAAACTTAATGGAAAAAAATGAAACACTTTGAAAAATGCAAATACCTAAGAATAATTTTTATTTCCGTTACATGGAACTAGTTCCAAGTAGCTATAAATGCAATGGAATGAAATGGAATAAGAACACTGAAATGGGAGATTAACTAAAGTTTAACAGCACACTTCAAGTGCCATAAAATATAATGAAAATTGGTTACAAATTGAGAAAATGAAAAAGAAAATTAGATGAATGCATTTGAGCTGTGAAAAAGAATACAATTTGTTGGCTGACTCAAAGAACTAGTTCCGCATGTCAATAAATCGAATGGATAACAATAGAGATCGACTCACAAAAACCCAAAGCTTATCGTGGAAATTGAAAAAGACTCGAAGAACTGCTGCCAAATACCGATGACTTGTAAAAGACGAATCCTATGGAAGATATGTGTGTATTTGTGTGGCCGAAAATAGACTTTCTAATTGAAGTTATTTGTTTTTGTGTATTTACGGCCTAGATAATTATTGTTTTTATTTAAGCCACAAATAGCACGACATTGACGTAAATATTAAGACCCGTATTTATATAACCTTTATTGCACTACATATAATCGGTTTTTATTTAAACAATCACCGTTGAGCTGTAAATTGCGTTACGGTCTAAAGATAAATTATTCCAAGTCATTCGCGTCGAATCTATGACAATGGAAATGTTTAAACTAGCCCATTTAATGGCCTGCCGATTAGCTGGTATCGTGTTCTTTATTTCTTCTGCCCCAAAACTACATTTGTACACGGCAACTATACATAGTACATACTACATACAATATTGCATGGAGGAGCTCAGCTGAGCTGTCTGGCCATAAAGTACACATATAATAATATTTAATGGAGAAACTGCGACTGTGGGCGAATCTTATCAGCGAAATTACTTTCAAAAGGCTGGAAATCAACACAAAAACCCAAGATTACAAATTGTTATTATTATTATATTGTGTATTAGTTCTGGCCCGATAAGATCTATCACGGTTTCTAATACACATCCGTTTACTTTTTATTATTATTTTTCAATTTCTTGTTGTTGTTTTGCCCCTCTATAAAATAAATTAGTTATTTATTTCTCGAGTACAAGTTCTTTATAGTTTTTAGACTTTTTATGGCGCTTTCTAGATGAAGAAGCAGAGAGCTAATGCACAGCAAATTATCGAACGAGTGCCATAAATTATAGTCCGCATTTGTTTCCTGCGCGATTGCATAAGAGCAAGATTTCTGTTTTGCTTTTACGAAATCTTTGCCCAAATAATAATAAAAAATAGAATATAAAATGTTAGAAAATGCTTTAAATTTTTATTAAGCCGATAAGAGGGAAACCCAGCCAACTGATATTTTTTCACACTCGTTGGTCTTTGCCGGTTAGATCAAAATTTTTTATGTTAAACCCCGAACATAAATTTGATTTATTTGTTGCCTGAGCTGAGGGGACGGGGGGGAAATCAATCAAAGCGGCCTAATGAGCCGCCGACCCCACAGTTCGACACAGTCCGGAAACAGTTGACATCGCCGAGACCTCCCAAGACCCCGAAAACCGATTCTCACGATCCCCAAAGCCCGGCGTCTTCTCTCAACAAGTAGCTAATGACCTCCGCTCTGAGCTCTGGACTCGGGAGTTCAAGCAACCTGCTTTGCATAAATCGACATCTTGGCTTAAGCACAACCTGCAGACTCTGCGACTCGCACATTACAGTTATGACTAATACACGAGACAAAGAGAAATGTTTGCTCTCCCTCTCTCTCCCTCTCTCTCTCTCTATCTGTCTCTGTCTCTGTTTCTTGCCAGCTGCTCGCTGAGCTGTCAAAGAACTTTTCCGCACTTGGCAATTTTCAGTAATTTTCTTGCAAAAACAATTGCTTGGCATAAAAGAAAAACCAAAAAGGAGCTGCCAACGTGAATGATAGCACCTGATATACCCTGTACATATATGAAACTTCTTACAACCTCTTCAGCCATACTGATTGACTGACTGATGATCAACTCCCTATTTTATTTCTGCCTACTAAAGATCGTATCTACAGATACATTTGAAAGAAGTCCACCACAAACCTGCCTGATTGATTGACTGTCTTTCTGATTGATTGCTTGCTTTGTTGTCAACTCTCTGCTGCGTGTAGGTTTTATTAATAAAGGATGATATGTATACATGCATTGCAAATAGTTAAAATTCATAGATACATTTCAAAGTTGCCTGATTGACCGACTGACTGATTGATTAGCAACTCTCTCTCTCCTGTGTAAGCACAGGCTGATATACAAAATCTCGTATCTACAGATAAATTTCAAGAAACTTTAGAATAAACATTTCTGATTGACTGTGCCTAAGAAAACCAGCTAACATTTTAGCCCAACAACTACCTATGCAGCTTAGCTGATATGCCCTTTATAAGCTCTCACACGCGGTATGCACACACAGGCGCCTTGCTAGGAGAATCCACCAAAAAGTCAAGGAACTCAAGTGAGCGTCACACAAAATGATGTGTAAACACGGCGAGCACAAGCAGAGTGTGAGAGGGAGAGAGGGGGAGTGGGTGAGCGAGAGCGAGACAAGAACTGGCTAGCAAATGTACTACATAGATGCCAGGCACAACAGACACTCCCCTGCCCTGCCACCACACCCCCCCCCCCCCCACCCCCGCCCCCACGACGAGCTACTTATTCACAGCAGCCGCGGCATTTGTTACTTCGCGTAACTTTTGCTGAGTGCCTGGTATGTCAGCGCTCTCAGCGCGCTGTGTGTGCGTGTGTGCCTGCGAGTGTGTGCGAGTGTGTGTGTGTGTGTTTGGACTACAAAATTTCTTGTGAATGAAACCTCAGCCAAGCTCTCGTTCTCTTACTCTCCCGCTCTCTCGCTCGCTCGCTCCCAGGCGAGTTCAGAGAACAAGTGCTTTGGCAAAGTTGCGACTCTATTAAGTAATAGGCGCTCAGTTTTTTGGCCAGCGACTGGCACCTACACGCATTTCCGCACGTCTGTCGACTGTGCATTATTGTAAGGAGTTGGTCGCTCGGGGGGGAGGGGGGAGGCGGGAGGTCTGCTTGCCACCACGGGGATTTCCCCAATGATGACGACGAGGGCGACAACAACGCGACTTTTGCAAGTTTTCCTATTTTTTTTTCTCCCAATAACTTTGACTTTTTCTCTGCTTCTTCCACTTCTTCTGCCTCGTTTGCTTTGTGCTTTGTTGTTGTTATTTTTTCTGTTATTACAATTTTCTCTTGATTTCATTTCAATAAATTAACAGAGCAACAGTAAATTGCGCCAGCAAAAAGATAATTAAGCGCAAAAATGAAGAAAATGGTTGCCATCGTTTTTTCTGCCCCTCCCCCCCCCCTCCCCTCCCTCTCGTCTGCCTCCTCCTCTTGCGAGCAAGTCTCAATTATGCAGCAGCTGCTGCTGCTACATATTGAATACTTTATTTCTATCCATGAATATCCACAGCTCAGCATTCATATTCATAAGCCACAACACACACACTCACACACACACACACTCGCACACCCTACTCGGCGAGCAGCGACTGCGACAGCGACGCATATATGCATTATTTATGCCACAAATCAAACAAAAACAAATACAAATCAAATACAAATACAAATAGATATAGAAAAACTTACAATAACAACAACAAAAATGCATATACAGGCATTTCTTAAGTGCAAAAAAAAATAATATGAAAAATGTAAAAACAAAAGGAAAAACAAGTCAAAGCAAAAACAAAACATTTAAAACTCAATGTCAAACGTTTTACATAAAATAATCTTTATCTGCAAGTTCGAAACTAACTCAAATAATATTAAAAATAATGACGAGTCAGCAGGCAAAGTACACTCAAAGAAAAACTCTACACACTTAACTGTAATTAAGTACAATTAATTTTTAATATATATATAATTTCTGCCTGCTCTTAAGCTTAATTTATATGAATAATATATAAAGATAAAAAGCTCGAGTCAGGCTTTTATTAGTGGAACACATGAGATGTTCATACACCAAATCAGCGAAAAAGTAAGTAGTTCAACGATTTTAAGCACAAGCTGAGCTTGAAAACATTAAAAAGGAATTCTTAAGTTAAATTTAGTTGCAGCAAAATGTCTGCAAATTGAGTTACAAGTTCTTAAAACAGCAGCTCATAAAGTTCAATAAAATATTGAATATGATGCGGAATAATATATATATATACATATACATATATAAATATATATATATAATAATAATCAAAACTTCTAACTAACAAAATATTGAACAAACTTACTTTAATTTAGTATTACGAGTGCAAGATCATATCTTGAATATATCTATATATAAAATATGAGATATATTCTTAATCTAAGTAGCAGCTATTATATTATATTGATATGTATTTCTATGCTCTAGACTCAAGTCAAGATATATCTATATATTTTTATATCTTTATATATGTATATCTATATATATTTACAGAAACAACAATTTCAACAGCTTTTCCCTATCTTCTTTTAAACTATCTTCAAATTTTGCTGCTAACTATTTCTCTCAGTGCACACAGCGTTGCATTTGGTGGCGCGCAATCAAAGTGGAATCAAAGCCGCATTAGTTGAAATTATAGAAAAACGCAATGCAACTCCTTGAGCTAAACGAGACACGAGACAAATATTTGCGCGGCTTTTGTTTGCATTGCCATCAATTTTTTTTCGTCATTTGTTTAACTAATTTTAATGTTTTATTTGTTGTTGTTGTTGCTGTTTTCTTCTTCTTCTAGTGCCCATTTTCTTTGCTGGATGCGTGCATTGCGCAATTTGACGTCATTAGCATTAAATGTTGAATTATTTTTTCAAGTCGTTGACGCAGTTAATGTCAAGACCCCAGAGCCTAGGCCTAGCCCTCCCCCCCCCCCTTCTTCGCCCTTCCCCTTCCCGCACTTTCGACTGCAGCGCAGTTTCTTATACAAATAGAAAATCGGCTTTAATGTGCAATCTAATAGAAATAACAACCAATGTTGTTGTTGTTGTTGTGTTAATTCGATGTAATAGACATGCATTTATGCACTTTTCCTATTTTGCCGTTTGTTTATTTTTTGGTCACACGCGGCGTATGCGCATTATGTAAAAATAATTCAACCCGATCGCATGCCCCTTTGGCCAACTGAACAATCGGTCCAAATGCCAAGCTACACACACACACACACACATACATACACATAAATATATATGTATATATATGTGTATGTTTTGCATAGCTGCAATTGGGGTACAATGTACTTGGCTAGTTTTTTTGGCATTCTTTTGTGGAATTAATTAGCCAATTAGTTAATTATAATCTATATATTAATCTATTAACTGATTAGGGGCCCGCTCAAGTAGCCATAACAATATAAATTGACCGCTTTCAAGATTATAATTTTTAATTTAAGCAATTATTACTCGCGAATCGCTAATCAAATCAATTTTTTTTTTTTTTGGAACTTTGTACTAAACGAAATAGAAATGTTTCTGGCACATAAATGAGGCGCCCATTTTCTTATCAATCAAGTGAAAAGTAGATGAAGCGGCAAAAAACTTGAAAAATTCTGGAGTTCAGGAAAATTCTGCTGATTAATCTCAACTCTTTTCAAGTTCAGAAATTCTATTCTTTGTTCTTTTATCATAATTTGAACTTGACGAATCTTTCCTGGTTTCTCAGTTTTGACTAAAAATTCCAAACATTTCCTTTTGATTATATGAAAAATATTAGATAAATCATATATGATATATATATAGAAGATATAATAATATAAAATGTGCATACTCTGTAGAATAATGGAGAGTTCTTTACTCGAATCAAGTACAAATATTCATGTCTTCTCTTGGGAAGAAACTTAATATTTTAAGACCTTTTCTGTTTAGGCCTAAAATACAAAAAAAAATACTTAAATAAAAGTTGTGCTTCCACTATTAAAACCTTACGCTTAAGTATGCAAATTAATAAGGGATTTTATACTTAATCCAAGTCTTTAATCTATTTTTTTTTTACTTATTGCTTTTTTTATATTCCTTCATTTGTAAACACAAGGCTGGAATATAGAACTCGAAGTTCCTCGTTCTATTGTTATATTTGTTATATTTGCATTGTATGCAAGTGCATACTTGCATAAATTTGCATAATTCTTTAATCAAGTATTTGCTTTTTAAATCAAGGCTCGGATTGCTTGAAACTTGAAACTAAGGAATATTTGGTATGAATTCAAGAGAGTTTCGATTGATATTTCGTGGGCATTCTTTAGATTAAGTCTAATTTTTCTTTACTTAATTGAAATTTTTATTCCTAAAAATGAATTCCTTAAAATTGTAAATACAAGCCATAAATGTGCTGCATTTTGAACTGAGAACTATTGTATTTTCCTATTATTTCAAGTTTGCAATTTCTTTAATCAAGTTTTTTCTACTTTATTTCAGACTCAGACTTATACTTGATTCAAGAATGTTCGCACTGATTTCTATAAACTTTAAACTGGATCTAAAAGGATTTCTTTTGGTGAGTGCATGGATAATATCATAAGAAGTATTTTCTTATATATCAAATCTGAAAATTCTTGTATCAAGAGTTTTTACCTTAATCTAAGAATCAGATCGTTTCATACTTAATTAAAGAATGTTCGGATGAAAATTTCTGAGTGCAAATTTTCTTTGTTTCTTTCCTCCAAGTCATTTTCTCTTATGTTAAGAACTCTTTTCTCAATTTACAACTAAAATAAGAACTCTCTATAGTTTTATGTGTGTTTCTGCTTGATTTCAGTAATTTTATCCAAGTCTCAGATTGTTTAGTCTTCTTAATTGAAGAATATTCCTTCTGATTTCTACTTGACTTTCGACTTGAATTAAGTTAGTTTCTCTGCGAGTCTTATATAATATATACATATGTATATTCAATTGGAAGGCAACTCACCCGCTCCTCTTCGCGTATCATCTCAGCAATTTCCGGTTTGATTTCCATGTCATCGTGATGTCCGCCCACCGAGGAGGTGCTGTTGCCGCCAACGGCTGCGCTGCCCGGCGCAGCGGCGCCGCCAGCCGCGGCTGCGGCGAGAGAGGCGCCCAGAGCGCTGGCCATGGCCGCGTGCGAGTGGGCCAGCTGATGCTGGGCGGCCAGCTGTTGGGCGGCGGCGGCAGCCGCATGATGGTGCATGGACGAGGCGCTGGGCGGCGGCGGGGCCGATGCCGAGGCATGATGGGCCGCAGCGGCCACGGCGGCGGCCATGTGTGGCGGCAGCTGCGCCTGCGCCTGCGCAGCGCCAGCTGTGCATTGGTTCTTGCCGGTGGGCGAGCTGAGCGCCGCGGCGGAGCCGTTGCTGTGCGCCGTCGGCGGCGGCGGCGGCGGCGCCGGAGAGCAGCTGCGATAGGCATTGGCAGCCGAGGAGCCGCCCGAAGCGGCGCCCGAGCCGGAGCCGGAGCTGGAGCAAGACGTGGCCGAGTTGCCGGCCGTGGAGGCGGCCGAGCTGCTGCTGCTGGAGGCGCTGGAGGCGCAGCTGGGCTGCTGCAGCGCTTGCGGATTGGGCGATGCGAACGGATTGCGCACAATTGTCGATGTGGTCATGGCCAGCGGCTGGCTCTGGCCGGTGCCGGAGCTGGGCGTGCGCGTCTGCGGCGATTCGGTGCGCAGTGGCAGCGGCAGCGGACTGGGCGTGGCATAGCTGCCGTCGCGGGAACGCTTGCGCTGGCGCTGATTGAGATCCAGCGCCGAGTCGCCGGCGCGCAGCTTGGCCAGCAGCCGGGCGCGTTTGGGCTCCACATGCTCGTCATCCTCCTCGCTGGCTCTCAAAATGGCCGCAGCAGCGGCGAGCTCGTCCTCCTCGTCGTCCTCGTCGTAGACGGTCATGCGCTGCTCCGGGAGCAGCGAGGCGCCCGCAATGCCGCCCGAGGCCGAGGCCGAGCTCGAGCCGGCGCTCACCTCGGCCAGGCCGCGTATCTTGAGCGTCTCGGCGACCTTCAGCAGCGGATTGATCTGATCCTGGCACACATTGATCTCGCCCTTGTACATGAACTCCACCAAAGCCTTCAGATCGCACCAGTTGACGTCGCGCATAATGATAATCGGATGCTGGCAGGGATTATCGTAGAACAGAGCCTGAAAGTACGGCGAACAGGCGGACAGCACCATTTTGTGCGCCTTGATGGACTGGCCCTCGCAGGCGAGCGTCACGTCCACGAAGGATTCATTTTGCAGCAGCTCGTCGAACACATTCGTCAGGTTCGACTGATAGTTATTCCAGCGCAGGCAGAACTGTTGATTGTCCGCCGGTGAGTTCTTGCGATCAGCTGCCACGCCCACGCCCACGCCCATGCCCAGACCGACGCCCACTCCGACGCCGACTGGCGGCAATTTGTGGGCCAGCTTGGGCTTCTGTTCCTGCTGCAGCATCTTAGCGCGCGTCTGTCCAAATTCAAAGAGCCCGATGGCCGCCAAATTGTGCGCGACCAGCGGCTGCGGGGAGACGGGCAGCGAGCGGGATTTTTTGGCGCTCAGCTGGACGCGCAGCTCCGGATCCAGCGGCTCGCTGTGGCCCACCACCTCGCTGGAGGTTAGTGGGCGTGGCGGTGGCGTCAGCGGCTGTTCATGGAGCACGCTCGGCTTGTCCAGCTCCTCCACCTCCAGCTTGACGTCCAGCTGCTGTCGCTGCTGCTGCTGCTGCTCCTGTTCCGCGGACGACAGCTGTTCGTTTGGGGCTTCGTCCAATGCTTTGTTGACCGTCTCGTAGGCCCGTAGGTCCGTTTCCGTTTCCGTTTCCGGCTGCACTTCCGGCTGCTTTGGCATCTCGGCATTAACCATTGTGTAGTCGCTGGGCTCGTACTGCTCGCTCTCGAGCTTCCTTTCAAAGTCCATGATGTCCTTGGTCATATCCATAGTTCTGCGGCTTTGCTTTACTTTGACAGAGTTCGTTTTTCTTCAGAGTTCAAATTCTATTTCTCAATTATTTAGCACATTTTACAGCTTTTTTTCTCTACGCAGAGAAATTGTTTTTGTTTTTGTTGTTGTTGTTGTTTCTCTCGTTTTTCAGCTGCAATAAGAGAGAGAGAAAAAAAGCACACAAAATGCTAATTCGTTAATTTCAGTGAAATCGCTGAACAAACGGAAATCTTACAAATAAATAAAGATAAGTAAAAGTTTCAATGCAAAAACTTGGAGAAAAAAACTCTCACACTTTTCTCGCATATTTTAATTTATTTTAATATTTGCTTTAATATATGTAGATCTCGCTAGATAAAATATATATTGGTTTTTTTTTCATTATAATTATTATTAAACTATAAAGTCGAACTTTTGGCTATCAAATAATCAGGGCTGCGCTTAAGAAAATACGACTCTTAGGTTAGAACCAGCAACTTATTTTGTTCAATTGCCTCAGTTCAAAGTTAGCTCTTATAGCGAGATCTGCTAGATAGTTTTATCATTTAAATACTTTACTAAAAGTAAGATCATACTTAATTAAGAAAATACACATATCTGATTTGAACCAGCAACTTTTCTTGCTCGGCTTCCTCAGTAACATCCAGTTGACTCATTTTTTTTACCGGGCTCTTTTTAAGTTAATAGAAGTTAGATCTTAGTAAATCTGACTAATATGAATTTTGCCTTAGAATATACCACTCTGAGCTTGAACCAGCAACTTCTCTTGTATATATTCTCGTGTTCTCTTTCGTAACTCTATTAAATAAGGCCAAAATTCTCGGTATTCTATCCCCCTCTTTCTCTTATCTCTCTTTCTCTCTCTCTCTCTCTTTCTCTCTCTCTCTCTCTCTCTCTCTCTCTCTCTCTCTCTCTCTCTCTCTCTCTCTCTCTCTATCTCTCTCTCTCTCTCTCTCCTATCTATCTTGCTCCTCCTCTCTCTATCTCTCTTTCTCTCTCTCTCTCTATCCATCCTCTATCTCTCTCTCATTCTCTTTTCCTCTCTCTCTCTCTCTTTCTCTCTTTCACTCTCTTTCTCTCTCTCTCTCTTCCTTTTTCTCTCTTTTTCTCTCTCACTCTCTCTCTTTATCTCTCCTTTTCTCTCTCCTCTTCTCTCTCTGGTGCACTTTCATTTCTATTAATTTTCTGCAACTGCAGCCCCTGCTCCCCCTACTCCCACTCCACCTACCACCTACCACTCCCACCTTCCACCTCCCACTCGTCTGTCTCTGTCTCTGCCCCTGCCCCCTCGCCCCTGGCAAATTATTATTTTATTAGCTAAGCGCACATTTATTTATGTTTCATTTCGGCCTAATTTATTATAGAGATTTTCCAAACAATTATTGCTCCGCACAGACATATATTATAGCCTTTGCTACATATATATATATATATATATATATGTATATATTATTATCTGTTTTATCTGATGTGTATGCATAAATATATATACATATATATTATCTTTTCATTTCATTTGTGTTTCATTCTGCGTCGCTTTATAAACAAGTGGAATACATTTATATTTAATTAAATATTATTATTTATGGCCGCTCAGCACATTTACGTAATTATATTTATTTAAATAAATGCGTGTATGTATGCCCATACATATATTAATGTATTTATATTTATATGTGTGCATATGTATGTATGTATGTGTATAGCTGGGCATTTAAATAAATTTATTTTGTTGCGGCTGTTGCGCTCGAGGGGGCGGGCCGCGGGGCGCGGGGCGCGTGAGGGGACGGGGGCCGCTTGTCTAACTGCGCGTGGGAGGTCTGCAGAAATGTTTCACTTTGTCGCACAGAGAGTGTGCGTGTGTGTGTGCGAGTGTGTGTGTGTGTGTGTGTGTGTGTGGCAATGCAAACACAGTCAGGCATAAAATTAATTTATTTTTATTATTATTGTTATTGTATTTCTTTTGCTGCTTCTTTTGCGACTGCGACTCTCTTGTTTTATGTTTATTATTTCATTCCAATTAAATCTGCTGACTGAGAGTCGTCTCTCTTTCTCGATATGCCCTACCAGAGGGTATCATACATTTGACGTGTCATGCGTAACGCAAGCTGGGAAATTGATCTGCGAAATTGGGCCAAGCACAAAATTGAGAGATCGCACTCCCGTTGAGGTGATATCAACATATATTATTTATATAATTTAAATTTTAAATATACTTTGGCAGCTTCTAAACAGACGCTCGCCTAGAAATAGTCGGTTGGGGGATATACATATATATATATATATATATATATATATATATATATATATATATATATATATATATATATATATATATATATATATAATTTGTTTGTAGTTTAGAGAAGAAAATATAGTTGTTTTTAATAAACTATATTGTAGAGCGACATTAACGCTTTCGCAGATCCCAAAGAGTCGCTTGTCTATAAAAAATTGGCTGAGCAGGAAAATTTAGGGATCGAACATCCGTTATATATAAAGGATATATAGACATTTCCTCCAACAATTTCTATACCCTATCGATTTAACATTCTATTTAGCCTATTTACACATTCTTTACTTCTGTTAATCCTTTGATTGTCTCTTTTCTAACTATTATAACTATTCACATTCCAAAATCCTTTCTAATACCTTTCTTCTGGACTTAAGACTTTGCTCTAGAGCTGTGAAAAGGGACATAGCTGAGCCGGAAGGGCGACCATAAATAATAATTAATAAAATAAATAAATTAGTAAACAAGTTAAGCAATTAATATTCAGATAAATAAATATAAGATAAATAAATTAAGATATAAATTAATTAAATAATTAGCACATAAATAAATAAATTAATTAATTAATTTATATTTTAAATAAATAAGTAAACAAATAAATAATAATATTTATTTCTATGCGAGGCATCTTTGGAGAAGTGATTTTTATATTTGTCAATATTTTGTGTTACCCTAGATATTTCGCCCACTCTGCTTAAAAGAACTTCAAAACTTTCCTCACATAACTGAAAAATCATCCCAAATCGAACAACTATATGGTATATATAGTATATATAGTATGGGATATGCCTCTTATGGCAACAATCTGACGCAAAGAAAGCTTTTCTTTCAAATCTTTTCCAAGTTAATTGAAGTGTATTTAAACTTCGGCTTGCCCTTCTTTCTCCCTTCTCCTTCTTCTTATTATTATTATATTTATAATGCAGAATTCTGCCCAATTTGGCGCTCAAACAACAACAACAACAACAATTGCCATAAGACATTATTCGCTGCGAATTGTTTTTTTTTATTATTATTTTATTTATTGTTGTTGCTGGCAACTTTTGCCCTTTGTTGTTGTTGCTATTGTTGTTGTTGTTGCTGATGCTTTGCCATTATAACTTTTATTTATTATTGTTGTTGTTTTTGCGCCTTAAATTTAATGCTTCTTGGGAAAAGCAAAGCAACAACAACAACAAGAAAGCAACAAACCCAATAAAATAAACAAAACTCGCAAAAATATTTATATGTTATTTTATATTTTTCTGTTGTATTTCTTTTTTATTGTTTATGTTATTTGTTGCTGTTGTTGTTGCTGCTTTGGCCATTTCCTGTTCGGCATTTATTTATTTTTTGTTTTTTCTTTTCAAGTTTTTCTGAAACCGAAAACTGAAAACTGAGGCCGAGCCTGGCTGGGCTTCCTTATCGTTGTTGTTGTTGTTGTTTTTTGATTAATTATTTATAATGCGCGCAGCTGTTGCGCGGCATAAAAATAAAAATTAAAATTGAAGCGCGGCAACAAAAAATAAATAAAATAAAACGAAAATGTGCACATTAAAAATAAAAAGAAAGGCAAGCCGGCTGCGGCAGCAATAACAACACACTCACACACACACACTCAACACACACACACACTCAACACACACACACTCAAACACACACACACACTCAACACACACACACACACACTCAACACACACAGCACACACACACACACACTTAGCAGCAGTCAAAGTTGTGCTTCGTTTTTTTTATTTCTCGCTTCTTTTTTTTTATTTTAATATTTATTATTTTTATTTATTTAATTTACGAGTCCTGCGAAGTTTGCACAGCACATTTGTTGTTGTTGTTGTTGCTGCTGCTGCCTCCGCCTGACAGGAGCGCACACCTTTGTCTGTGTGTGTGTGTGTGTGCGCATATATAAATATATATTTTGTATTTATTTATTTACGCTTATTTATTATTTATGCAGGCAAATAATAAATTACACAAGTTGTTGCCGTTTGCTGCTGGGCCCCAGCTCTTGCTGCCAGCCTTTTTATGGCCCTCAGCTGTGTGTGTGCGTGTGTGTGTGTGTGCCGCTCTGTGTGTGTGTGTTTTTTTTGGCGCGCCAGCCCAAGACGCGGCAGCAGCAGCAGCAGCAACAAGGAGCTGCAAACAGGATGCGGCGCGTAAGTTTTTGCTGAGCGCCCAAAACACAAACAACAACAAAAACACTTTTTACGAGCCAGACTGGCGCGCTCTATGTGTTTGTGTGTGTGTGTGAGAGAGTGGGAAGGGGGCGGGTGGGGGTGGCGTGCGGGCGGCGGTGTGCACACGTTATAAATTTATAAATTACAATTTCTTGGCGTAGCAGCAAAAGGAGCTGGCAAAATGTGCGCAAAGGCGCCTCGATAACTTATAGATATATAAGTGTATAAATATATACATATATATATATATGTAATTTATACACATATATTAAGATATACAAATATGTTTAATTTGCTCCACATAGATACATATATATTTATATAAATGTTTTATTTATAAACCCGCATCGATTTTCATGCGACAATTAAATGCAAGTTTACGTGACGTTACGTTACGTTACGTTGCGTTACGTTACGTTACGCTGTTATTTGTCAAACACACGGCTATGCAATTATTATAATAATCATAATTATAAAACATTTTTTATGGCTTAACAAATACAAATTGAACATACACAAATCTGACTGAGTTTTCCACGTACTTTTCCAAGTTTTGCTTGACGCACATTTGTTGTTGTTGTTGTTTCTGTTGTTGTTGTTGTTGTTGTTGAGAG
This sequence comes from Drosophila borealis, assembly GCA_035045885.1. NCBI lineage: Eukaryota > Metazoa > Arthropoda > Insecta > Diptera > Drosophilidae > Drosophila > Drosophila borealis. The sequence goes on along the minus strand of JAWNOR010000164.1, from coordinate 1,797,779 downwards.
TTTAGTTTGTGCAGCGCGTGCAACACATTATGTTGTTTCTATTTGTATTTATTTTTAATTTCTTATTTGTTGTTGTTTGTTTTTGTTGTTTCATTCACACACACACGACGACGACGACGACGTTTAGCGGCACATTCGTTTATTGTTATTGTTATTGTTGTTGTTGTTGTTTTCTGGCTTTTTGCGTACGCTGCTCACAAAACGTTGCGTTGCATTCACGACGAAAGTTAAATACGAACTGATTGCTCGGCAAAAGTATCTAACAGATACAATGAATGAAACTCGAAACTCGGCGTCGCTGCGCTGCCGGCGTCGCTGCCGGCGCTGCATGAGCGCGAGCGCCAGAGCGCGTGAGAGCGAGCGCGCGAGAGAGAGAGAGCGCCCACAAAAACACACATTTGTTATTCCGGTTGTTTGCGGCGAATTCGGCGCGCTGGCCGCGACGTCTTAAGAGCAGCCGGCCTTTGCCTGCTTAAGAGAGCGTCAAGCGTGCGCGCGCTCTCTTTGCTAATTATTACTTCTTTTTTTTTTTTTGTTAACAACTTGTGCGATCTTGTCGCAGCTTATGTTAATTAATAATTTTTTATTTAAGCTCTATTTAAATCAGGTTTTTAGCTGCACTTGAGCTTTCATAGCAGCCAGCTGCTGTCTTGCATTTGCATCAATTGTGGGCCCTAGGGGAGGGAGCGGGGGTAGGCGGGCAGGCAGTGCACGAGCCAATAAGGCAAATGTATAAAAATCGCGAATAACATCAAGACACGCATAACGAAAAACTGCGCCTACTACAAAACAGGCCGAGTGCAGCAGCAGCAGCAGCAGCAACAACAACAACAAGAACAACAAGAACAACAACAAGAGGCGCATTCTTCTGGCCGGAAAGAAAGAGAGAAGCTGCAGCATTTGGTCCAGTAAGAAAATGTTGCAAATAGTTTTTAGTGCAACCCCCGACGACGGCAATCTTCAGCTTATTGCAGCCATTCATTGTTATTGTTGTTGTTGCTGTGGCTGTTGCTGCTGCTGCTGCTGCTTAGCCCAACAACTACTGCGAAAAGAGCACAGAAAAACTACAGCACTTGGCCACGCCCTCGATGCGAGCCAACAAGCGGGTAGTGCAATGGGTGTGAGCGAGCGCGCAAGCTTGGCGCTCGCTCCCTACACGAACAGAGCAGTCGAGCAGTCAAGGTGAGAGGCGACCCCTCGTCCCCTCCAACCCATTCCCCCCACCTCTTAACGACTAGCGTATGAGCGAGAGCGAGAGGGAGAGCGAGCCGAGCCGAGCATTGCTGCGGCGCTCTCTTAGACGACGTCGCTCATTGGCAAGTCCAAAAAGAGCAAAAACTTTGAGCGCAACAACAACAACAGCAAGAACGAGCAAAAAACAAAAAAAAAAAGAAGAAAACAGCAAAAGCATTAAGCAGAAAGATGTGCAGCGGGCCAAAGAGGAAATGCAAAATGCGAGCTGTTGTTGTTGTCGCTCTCGTTGTTGTTGTTGTTGTTGTGGCTGGTGACGTCACGCAGTAGGCGGCGCTACGAACGCATTTTTAATATGCAGCTCGCATAGTTGTTGTTTGTAGGCCTCCTGCTGCAGCAGCTGTTGTTGTTGTTGTTGTTGTTGCTGCTGCTGCTGCTGGTTGACATGTGCGCAACCAATAACAACAACTAAACTAAAGCCCATGTGTGCGCGCGTGTGTGTGTGTGTTTGTGTGTGCGTGCGTTTGTTTTTGTATATTTTGCATATTTTATTTGATTTGCTTTCTCGCTTTTTTTTGGCCTTTTTTGTGCTTCGTGCGCTTCTGCGAGCCGCTCGCACGCTTCGTGCTCAACGCCCATTGGCTGGCATTTTAAATATATATATATATGAATTATATACGTATATATATATATATATATTTATATAGCTGTGTGTAGAAAAAAGCGTAGCATCGTAAATATTTATAAGCGCCTCTTCGGCCTGCCGCCAGCTTCGGCAGACACGAAACTCGGCGAATTACAAAAGCGAATCAAAACGATTTGCTAGTATTTATTTAATAGTTATTATAAAATTAGAAAACATTTTAATTTGTAGATATGTTTTTACTGCGAAAGCTCTTTTAAGCGGATACATATAGTTCTAGTTCTGGTTCTAGTTATATTTATAGTTGTAGTTATTGTTCTAGTGCTAGTTCCAGTTCTAGTTCGGGTTCTGGTACTAGATCTTGTTCTAGTTACAATTCCAGTTCTAGTTTTGTTCCTGGTTATGGTACAAGTTCTTGGTTTAGTTCTAGTTCCAGTTCTAATTCTAGTTCAGGTTCTACTTTTACTTTCAGTTCTAGTTCTAGTTTAGTTTTAGTTATAATTCTAATTCTAGTTCCAGATCTAGTTCTAGTTCTAGTTTAAGTTATGGTTCTAATTTTAGTTCCAGTTCTAATTCTAGTTATACTTCTAGCTTAAGTTCTAGTTCGTTTGTTCTGGCAAAATGTCATTTTTTCTTCTGATTTTTAATAGAATAATATTTTAAAAATTTTGAATGTATTCAAAAATCCAGAAATGATGGAATTTTTTAACAATCATATTTTTAGGTTATTTTTCAAATCCTGGGAGTTCTTCATAAAAGTGTAATCGTATATATGTATGTATATGTATATCATAGAGAGAGGAGGAGCAGAAGAATTTAATATTTCCTTCTCTGATTTTTATAGTGAGGCCAAGAACTTTATAGAGTTTCTGGAGGAGAATAAACTATTTTAAATACAATTCTCATTCTTCCCATAAAAGTGATTTTCCTAAAATTGTATAGAGTCTCTTATGGAGAATAAAACATCTTATACTTAGAAAAAAAAAACGTTTTTGTTAGCCTCAAAATAGGCACTGATCTTCTGTGCATTGACAATGAAATTCTTCAAAATGGGGTCCATCAATTAGTCTAAGTGAGATCATCTGCAAGAAAAATCCTCCAACTTAACTCAAAGATAGAGTATCTTTCACATATGACAAGATCTTAGAACTAAGATAGAGTATCTTTCAGATATGACAAACTTTTGAAAGGCTTTTGCCGCAGAGCTCTTCAAGATTTATAAAAATGACAGTTTCTGTCAGTTTTTTGCATTTAATCAAGTCACTTTCTGTTGCGCCGCTGAACGCCGGAAATGAAAGCCCTTTCCGCTTTAACAAGCTCAAAGATGGCAGCCGAAAAAACCAAAAAAAAAAAAAAAAGAAATGCTAAAAAGTGAAGTGAGAAAAATAAAAAAAAAGGAAAAACTAGCGAGTATTGGCTTCCGTTCTGCCGTGGCGAGTAGGAAATTTCAAAGTGAAAATTATTGGGAAAAAGCGTGAAAAAAATGTGTATGTGTGTGTGTGTGTGTGTTTGTGTGTGTGTGTGGGCAGCGGTGTGGAAACCACGTTAAAGGACATCCGCTAGCAAAGCGAAAGAGTTCATATTGGCAGCATCCAGCGAGAGAAGTCAAAGAAATGGCGACAGGAAATGGACATTGCCACTAGAAAGAAGCAGAGCACAAGCGACAAAAATAAAAACAAAACAAAACAAAATACTACGGAATATCCCTGGAGATGGGCAGCTAGGCAAATGCTAACCTACAAATCGAAGTGGACAACAAACAACTCGGGCCTTGCCAGCTCCCAAAAACGAAGCCAAAACTCTCTGAAGAGCTCTTCAATGCCTTCCGATGCCAGAGCATTTGATGTCTTCTGTCCAAGCGGAGCGACAAGCCGTAAATGAAAACAAAAAGAGATCCAGAAAAAACCCCAACGAGGCTTCGAGTGCTCTGCAAAGTTGCGTTTGTTTTCAGCTCCGACATATAAATGATAGCTAAGAGGCGCCTCTAGAGGAATACCATAAAAAGATCTGGCCAAGAGTTAAATGTGTCATCTGAGAATGTGTTAGCCAAAGGCCACAGTGGCCAGAACCAAACAAATATTAGGTTGACATTTTATATATTTTATAGCTTTAAAATGATTTCCACGCGAATTCCAATCAATATATTTCCAAGAATGAAAAAGAAATAAAATAAATATTTGGGTTAAAAATAAAATACCTTGGAGAGAGATCTATTCCGAAAGCATAAAAAACTTGATTCCCAACGTGAGTTGAACCAGCGACATTTCTTCTTTGAGCTTGCGGCCTTATTTAAAAGCTTTGTTCTATACCTAAGACATTCTATATTCATATATTATATTAAGTATACCTAAGTAATATGCATTTTTATTCCAGTTCTGCCACGATTCACAAAATCCGTGCGGGAATTAATTTTGGAACATTTGAAGATATTTCAACCAATAAAATCATGCTAAAAATGAAGGTAGGAAAAAAACTGTGATTAGAGATTATATATATACTACGGGCTTTGCTCACGACAAGTTTTGTACATCTTGCGCAAAATTAATTAAATAATTAATTTATTAAATAAAAATTTTAATCTAACTTTTTCACCCAATTCCTGCCCGTGGAAAGTTGAATGTTGGCCGTAATATCGTAAACTTTTTAGACGTGGAGTATGTACTTTACAAAGATATTTGAAAACTTGTTAAAAGTCTGTCGAATATAAAACGAAAAGTTGAAATCAACGTTATATGTCAATCTTGTGCTGAGAATCTTGAAGCCGAAAAGTAACTGTCTCTTCTTAAGCCTTTAAACCGCATTTTCCATCGAAAAGCTGTAGATTTTGCAAAAAACTTTTCAATTATATATTCACTAAGATTGTTAAAAATTAGTTTGATATCGATTCGTTGATAAATAGAAAAGTTACAAATTTTCCGCCGATTTTCCACAGCTGCGGGTGGAAATTCCATAATCGCGGAAACACGTGTTTAGTAAGATTTTATGTCAAGTCTAGAAAATAAGTTGTGATGTTTGTTGAAATTCCAGCTTTATAGCTCTTACGTTGATCACCAATCAATCAGTCTGTCATTCAGTCAGTCAGTCAGTCAATCAATCAATCTGAACAAGTAGTTTTATATATAGACATTGGGTGTACCTAACTAATATGCTTTTTATTCCAGCTCTGCCAGGATCCACACAACTAGCGCCGGAAATTATTTTTGTGTAATTGAAGATATTTCAACCGAGCTAAATCTGGCGAAAACTTAAGGTAGGAAAAGAACTCCGATTGGAATATAATAATATCTATTAAGCAAACTCAATTTGAAAGATAGATTAGATAAGACAAATCATAAGTTTTTCGCAGCTTAAATCGTTTCAATACTTTGCACAATCGATTGTGCGAGAGAACGGAATAATCCTTGGATCCAGGCGCATTCTTCGCGCTTGCTGGCTTTGCCAGTGCATTGTTTGTGTCCGGGGCGTAAAATTTACATCTGCGAATACTTGGGTCAAAGGCATTTTTTTGCACCCTAAACCCATGGCAAATGCTTACAATGGGTATATTGGTTGGGGGTAAACGTATGCAATAGGCAGAAGGAGGCCTACGGCGGAAGGAGGCCTGTCTGTCCTTCCGTCTATCTCTTCTTCCGTCTGTCTGTTCGAAGGGTTTCCAATTGTTCACGCAGATAACGTATTTTTCAAATCATCGATAATTTCTTCAATTCTTCACTACACTTTTGCATGAAATCGATTAAAATCGATATCGATTTTCGGTTATGCGAAAATATATCTCGAAACAGATGGGAATTAGAAACGTCAAATTTCGAATATAGCTGCTCGTAGAGTATACACAGATCTAGAATTTTTCAGCTTTTGTTTAACTCCACGCATTCTTTACTATTTTCGAAAAAAAACAATTTTAATAGGTATTGCCTTGCACACACTTTTGCCTGGCATACTTAAGCCCTGAAAATTTCTAAGGAATCGGACTTTAAACACGAAAGTTAAATAAGAAGGCAATTCCCAAAACATAGAGTAGGGGCAAAGGAAAGAAACACAGCAAAAAGTGCGCAGCTCTTGGCTAAAATGCTCGTGTAAGGCTTTTAAGTAATGAGCAGGGTATCTGCTAGTCGGGCACTACTCTTTAGTTTACTCCGACTTGTTTTTAGATGCTGTTGCTGCTGTTGTTGCTGCATTTTCAACTGTGGCAAGTTCTGCTTAAAGTGTAGATCACGCAAAATCAACGCAGCACAGAAAAAAATGAAGAGAAAATCCAGCACAACAAGCTGCGTGTGTTGTTGTGTGTGTCTGTGTGTGTGTGGGTGGGTGTGTGGGTGTGTGTGTGCCCCTTTTAACAATAGAAGTAGCCACAGCAGCAGTCGGTTCCGTTGGCTGACTCTGCCCCCGGCCTGGGCCTGGGCCTGGGCCTTGGTCAATTGGTTAGTTGCCGTTGCCGTTAGAAAATTGCGCATACGACGCGTCGTCCACGTTCTCGTGCTCCTCGTCCGGCAAACAAAAAGTAAATACAAAAAAAAAATATGTAAAAGCCGCCGTCGTCGTCGTCGTCGGCGTCGTTGAAGTTTTCTCCAGTTTTATTTCCCCAAAGGCCGCGCGACGTGCGCTACCTAACAAAAGAGTTTCTAATGATTTTTGCGCCCTGTTTGTGCGCCCCCCCCCCCCCTTTACTCCCTTCCCTCCCCCCTCCCTCTGCTGGCCCCCTCTCTGGTGCCTGCTGGTCGTCGCCTTTGCAATTGTTGTTGCTGTTGTTGCAGACGGAAATGAAAATCGAAAAGAATTGTTAGCCAGCCTCCAAACTCTGGCTAAAGAGTAGGCCTACACTTGCACCCCCCTCAACCCCACCCCCCCCCTCCCTTTGCATTCCAACCACTCCCTCTGGCACTGCGCCCGCTGCTGCTCAAACAATGCAAATAAATTCAATCGATGCTCGGACCCAAGTCGCCGCTGGCCGTGTTGTCGTTGTTAAGCTCTGCCCCGACCCAGCCCACGTCTCCCCCCCCCCCCCCCCGCCCCTCTCCAATCCCTTGTAGGCGGGCGCCTAGCCCCACGCATGCATGCGTCAGCTGCGCCCATGTGCTCGGTGTGGCGGGGGTGAGGGGTGGCTAGTTGCCGCAGCCGCTGCTAAAGTCGTTGGCTGTGGCCGGGCAACGACGCGCGACTCGTCCTCGGCAGAGTTTTAGAAAAGCAGCTGCAGCTGTCTGTGTGCCTCTCTCTCTCTCTGTATGTGTGCGTGTGTGTCCAGCAGCCCGCATCGTTGCTAAGCTGCCAAATGAAAATCCTTTCGTTGGAGCCCTGACCATGGCCAGGCTCAAGTCCAAAACCAACATGGAGTCGGGTGCTAGGGGAAAGGGGAAAGGCGCAGCCTGTACTCGAATTTTCCATGCGATTTGCAAGCGCAAAATTTCCGCCAAAAACCAAACAAACAAAAACTAACACACGCACAGCACTGTGTGTGTGTGTGTGTGTGCCCACAAAGGCGCTGCAGGATGGCCAGCAGCAGCAGGCGGCCAAAGGATGCGGCTGAAAGGAAATGCGCTGTCGCCGTGCACTTCCTCTCCGCTCTCTCTCTCTGCATTTTCTTGCCATATTTTTTTTTTCTTTTTTGGTGCCTGCTTTTCCTAGAGCGGAAACGCAATTTCCAAGCACGAGGCTGCAGCTCAGGTGCAGGTCCTGCTGCTGCTCCTACTGCTGCTCCTGCTGCTGCTCCTCGTCCTGATCCAGGTCCTGGTTTCGTTGCCCCAAAGACAACAAACAACATTTGGTCGAAGCAACAAACCAAAAATTTGTTTGAGCCAAAGCAAAATTTCGAACGCTGTTTGCCTATGCAGCAGGAAGGAAAACTGGTCAGCAGTTGGAAAAGTGGGAGGGGTGGAAGGGAGGGGAGAGTGATTGAAGGGGCGTGGGCAAGGAGAGTTGATGTTGTTTGGGGGGCTGGGACTTGGATTGGGCGCTGCTTGAGCTGCGAATTGGTTAGCCTGTTGCCGGCTGATGGAAGAGTTCTCTTTTTGTGTTTGTTATACCCATTAAAAATTTGCTAAAAAGGGTATGCTGGTTTTGTGCGTCAGAATGACGAGCTGAGGCGATCGAGCCAGATGCGTTCTGGTACCTACAAAAGCAAGGGATTTATCATATATGTATATGCTCCTATCCCATATGTAGCCTGATAATATTGAGGTAATCGATATATCTTCCCGTTTCGATAGCTGCGATAAAAATCGAAACTTGGGTTTTTAGGCAGAACTCAAAGACTATAGAAGCTAGTTACACCTAATTTGGAATGTAGCTGCTGGAATAGTATATAAAAATAAAAAATAAATCACTTTTTATATACCTCCCCCCATTTCTCCTCAAAACTGACAAGAGCTCAGTTTTAATGCTAGAGCCTTGGGCTTTGGTATGCACACACTTTTCTGTGCCATACTTAAGCTATGCAAATTTCTTTAAGATCGAACTACAGATACCCAAGTTAAGCTAGAATAGATACCCTATAATTAGAGGCTAAGCGAAGAAGAAGCACCGAGGCGTGCGTGCGTTTATCTGAGTTTCTTTGCATGCATAGAAAGAAGTTCGAATGTTTGTCTCAGCAGCTCTTCACTGCATTTAGGGTATCTGCCAGTCGTGCACACCCGCTGCATGCATTCTTACTGGTTTTTTTTTGCTGGTCTTTGATTATGCGTTAGCTGCGTTAGTTGCCCTGAAGGCTTGCAACTGCTTTTACAGCAACTCGGCTCGCCTCTTTTTCATTTACAGCTGCAGCTCTTGACTTTGGCTTAACATCGGGCTCGTCCAGCAAATGCATTTGTCTAATCATTTGTCTTTAATACGCGAAAAGAAACTGACTCAATTTTTTGTGGCACATGCAACGCTGAAAAGTATGCAACAAACTAATGCAGCCGCAAATAGTCTTTGGCTGACAAGCGCTCATTAGAATCGCATTTAACACGAGGCAAAAGCCGCAAAGATGCCACCACATTGCACACAATTATCTGGCCGAGCTAGTTGTTGTTGTTGTTCTTGTTGTTGTTGTTGCCTGGCATTGTGGCATGCCACACATCATGCGCTCTGCTTCAATATACATAAATCTGCGAACTCAACCTATCTTTGACAACAAAAATTCTCATACTTGGCAGCTAAGACTCGCCAAGTGCCGCAACGAAGCTGAAATACCCTGTGAATTTCGACATGCATATAGAAAGCCTTTCAATTATTATAATTTACTCCTAAGCTGGGCAGATATTAATCTAAAGCATTCTGAGCAGGGGTTGTCGTCTAAATTGATGCATCCTCTACTAACTAACTGGATGACGGACTGACTGATTGGTGGGGGAAAACGAGCTAGCAAAACAGAAATCGCCGGTTCAAATATAAATTTTAGCAATATATTTTTGTTGACATAATTCTTTTTGCTAGTCTGAATTTATGGTTACTTAAAAACTTGAATCAAATTGTGAGCGTCGAACTAGCAAAACAGAAATCGCCGGTTCAAATATAAATTTTAGCAATATATTTTTGTTGACATAATTCTTTTTGCTAGTCTGAATTTATGGTTACTTAAAAACTTGAATCAAATTGTGAGCGTCGAACTAGGAAAAGAGAAGTCACCGGTTCAAGCATAAATTTTCGCAATATATTTTTGTTCACATAATTCTTTTTGCTAGTCTGAATTTATGGTTACTTAAAAACTTGAATCAAAGTGTGAGCATCGAACTACCAAAAGAGAAGTTGTCAGTTCAAATATAAATTTTAGCAATATATTTTTGTTGACATAATTCTTTTTGCTAGTCTGAATTTATGCTTACTTAAAAACTTGAATAAAATTGTGAGCATCGAACTACCAAAAGAGAAGTTGTCAGTTCAAATATAAATTTTCGCAATATATTTTTGTTTACATAATTTTCTAGTCTGACTTTTTAAGTACGAAAAAACTAGAACCAACTTGAGCAGATTTTTTATACAGCATTCTAACCAGGGCTTCTCCTCTAAGTTGATTCTTCTTTTACAAACTGATTGGATGACGAACTGATTGATTGAGGGGGACAAACGGTGTCCATCAACATCAACACCAATGCAGCCTTAAGGATATGCTTCGTAAACGTGACTTCATGAAGCTGAACGTTGAACTAGCAAAAGAGAAGACGGTGGCTCAAATGGACATTTTATATATTTTTCTTTACTCTTTAGAACTTTGTAGCGGTTAAAAACTTAAATCAATTTTTTATATTCTATTTAATGTGACCTCAAATTGAAGCAACATTTTTTTTGAGGAAAAAACTTGAAAAGTCGCTGGTTTAAATGCAAATTTTATATATTTTTATTTTCATCTTTTTTCAAGTCTGACTTTTTAAGTACGTAACAACTGGAATTAATTTTGAATATCTCGTTTTAATGCTGTGTACTTCAACTTGACATCTGGAATTGAGACAGCATTTTTTGTGGTCAAACAACTTGTAACTTATGTGAGGCAGCAACAGTTTATGTCCCTTTGGCAAGGGCATACAACCAGCTAACATATACACTCACACATTTATATATATATATATATTGTAATGCCCGCAAACAAAATAAAAGTCAAAAGCACGCCGAGGCCCGCCGGGACTTGCCTGGCAGCCAGCGGAGGCATTGTCTATAAAACATATACAAATATACAAAAATATATATATATATATATATAGAAAAACATTTTCTTTTTTTTTTTTGCCAGCTCACGCTGTGCCTCAGGATGTTTGGCGTCCTTAGAATAAAATCCTTTTTAAATATATATATATTTTTTTTTTATCTCACTTCTGCGTGCGAACGTAAAAAAAAGCACTGCGTTGTCCTTGTCGAGGTTGCAGCTGAGTGGCTTTCCCTCTCTGTGTGTGTATGTGTGTGTGTGTGTGGCACGCGCGATTTTGTGTGGCGCGTGCCTTTTGGGCGCCCGACAGCAGCAACAGCACTTCCTTCTGGCCACATGGAGACCCTGGAATCCACTGTTGGCAAATCGCTCTTAAGTGTTATTTGTCTACGTTTGCGCCAGCTCCAGACTGTGTCTCCTTCTCTGTCTGTGTGTGAGAGTGTGTGAGTGTGTGTGAGTGTGTGTGTGTGTGTGCCAGCTTGTGTCCTGGGCGTGTGCTCTGGTAATTGTGCCGCTCATATGTGTGAATTAAATGTGCCGTAAAGGATCCCAATTTTCCGGTCACTTAACTGAAAACCGAGAATGTGCCAAAAACATGCGGATGCAAAAGGTGGCTGAGGAGTGTGAGAGCGGGGGGGGGGGGGCAGCCGGGCGCTGTTGGGCAACATTTTTGTGTGCTCGTGTTATCCTTAACCCTTCGCCGCTTTGGTTATTCACGGATCATGTGCTGATTGTTCATTCGACTAAGGACATTGTCTGACAAGGCTGCGACACGCCAAGCCTGGCAAACAGAGTCAGCGAAAAGGTTAGAAAAAAGGATTCGAGTATTTAAATCAACTTAACAAGGTTTAGCAGGACTTAACATGAGTGTTGGGTAACGAGTTTTGAAAGACCATAATATATTTAAATAATTATACAAATACGTAGAAGTGGTAAATTCAGCTCTTGGGATTAATGACTGCCTTCCCTTATATTAAGTTAAATGTTTTGTTTAGTTCAAAATATTTACAAGTTGCCAAACTTCTTTTTTTTGTATATAGATTCGTATATAGACATCAAAATTTCGCACTCCTGTCAAAGTCTTACCCCTAGGCTTCGTAGATAGATATGGGTCAAAATTTCCCACCCCCATAACTCGGCCAAAACTCAACCGATTTTCACGCGGATTGGCTTTATGTTCATGGTTTTCCCTCTAAAATAATCTGGCATTTAAATCTGACCACACATTTTTGGGTCGAAATTCATGTCATAATCTTACCCCTAGGAATCGTATATAGACATGGGCCAAAATTTCCCACCCCCATAACTCGGCCAAAACTCAACCGTTTTTTATGAGGCTTGTCTTTTTGTTTATGGTTTTCCCTCTAAAATAATCCTGCATTTAAATCTGACCACACATTTTTGGGTCGAAATTCATGTCATAATCTTACCCCTAGGACTCGTATATATGTAGACATGGGCCAAAATTTCCCACCCCCATAACTCGGCCAAAACTCAAACGATTTTCATGAGACTTGGATTTTTGTTCATGGTTTTCCCTCTAAAATAATCTGGCATTTAAACCTGACAACACAATTTTTAGTCGAAATTCATGTCAAAATCTTACCCCTAGGAATCGTATATAGACATGGGCCAAAATTTCCCACCCCCATAACTCGGCCAAAACTCAACCGTTTTTTATGAGGCTTGTCTTTTTGTTCATGGTTTTCCCTCTAAAATAATTTGGCATTTAAATCTGACCACGCATTTTTGGGTCGAAATTCTTGTCAAAATCTTACCCCTAGGATTCGTATATAGACATAGGTCGAAATTTCCCACCCCCACAACTCGGCCAAAACTCAACCGATTTTCACCCGGATTGGCTTTTTGTTCATGGTTTTCCCTCTAAAACAATCTGGCATTTAAATCCGACCACACATTTTTGGGTCGAAATTCATGTCATAATCTTACCCCTAGGAATCGTATATAGACATGGGCCAAAATTTCCCACCCCCATAACTCGGCCAAAACTCAACCGTTTTTTATGAGGCTTGTCTTTTTGTTTATGGTTTTCCCTCTAAAATAATCCTGCATTTAAATCTGACCACACATTTTTGGGTCGAAATTCATGTCATAATCTTACCCCTAGGACTCGTATATATGTAGACATGGGCCAAAATTTCCCACCCCCATAACTCGGCCAAAACTTAACCGATTTTCATGAGACTTGGATTTTTGTTCATGGTTTTCCCTCTAAAATAATCTGGCATTTAAACCTGACAACACAATTTTTAGTCGAAATTCATGTCAAAATCTTACCCCTAGGAATCGTATATAGACATGGGCCAAAATTTCCCACCCCCATAACTCGGCCAAAACTCAACCGTTTTTTATGAGGCTTGTCTTTTTGTTCATGGTTTTCCCTCTAAAATAATCTGGCATTTAAATCTAACCACGCATTTTTGGGTCGAAATTCATGTCAAAATCTTACCCCTAGGATTCGTATATAGACATAGGTCGAAATTTCCCACCCCCACAACTCGGCCAAAACTCAACCGATTTTCACCCGGATTGGCTTTTTGTTCATGGTTTTCCCTCTAAAACAATCTGGCATTTAAATCCGACCACACATTTTTGGGTCGAAATTCATGTCATAATCTTACCCCTAGGATTCGAATATAGACATGGGTCGAAATTTCCCACCCCATAACTCGGCCAAAACTCAACCGATTTTCACCCGGATTGGCCTTTTGTTCATGGTTTTCCCTCTAAAATAATCCTGCATTTAAATCTGACCACACATTTTTGGGTCGAAATTCATGTCATAATCTTACCCCTAGGATTCGAATATAGACATGGGTCGAAATTTCCCACCCCATAACTCGGCCAAAACTCAACCGATTTTCACCCGGATTGGCTTTTTGTTCATGGTTTTCCCTCTAAAATAATCCTGCATTTAAATCTGACCACACATTTTTGGGTCGAAATTCATGTCAAAATCTTACCCCTAGGACTCATATATAGACATAGGCCAAAATTTCCCACCCCCATAACTCGGCCAAAACTCAACCGATTTTCAAGCGGACTGGCTTTTTGTTCATGATTTTCCCTCTAAAATAATCCTGCATTTAAATCTGACCACACATTTTTGGGTCGAAATTCATGTCATAATCTTACCCCTAGGATTCGTATATAGACATAGGTCGAAATTTCCCACCCCCACAACTCGGCCAAAACTCAACCGATTTTCACCCGGATTGGCTTTTTGTTCATGGTTTTCCCTCTAAAACAATCTGGCATTTAAATCCGACCACACATTTTTGGGTCGAAATTCATGTCATAATCTTAACCCTAGGATTCGAATATAGACATGGGTCGAAATTTCCCACCCCATAACTCAGCCAAAACTCAACCGTTTTTTATGAGGCTTGTCTTTTTGTTCATGGTTTTCCCTCTAAAATAATCCTGCATTTAAATCTGACCACACATTTTTGGGTCGAAATTCATGTCATAATCTTACCCCTAGGATTCGTATATAGACATAGGTCGAAATTTCCCACCCCCATAACTCGGCCAAAACTCAACCGATTTTCACCCGGATTGGCTTTTTGTTCATGGTTTTCCCTCTAAAACAATCTGGCATTTAAATCCGACCACACATTTTTGGGTCGAAATTCATGTCATAATCTTACCCCTAGGATTCGAATATAGACATGGGTCGAAATTTCCCACCCCATAACTCGGCCAAAACTCAACCGATTTTCACCCGGATTGGCTTTTTGTTCATGGTTTTCCCTCTAAAATAATCCTGCATTTAAATCTGACCACACATTTTTAGGTCGAAATTCATGTCATAATCTTACCCCTAGGATTCGTATATAGACTTGGGTCAAAATTTCCCACCTCCATAACTCGGCCAAAACTCAACCGATTTTCACCCGGATTGGCTTTTTGTTCGTGGTTTTCCCTCTAAGATAATCTGGCATTTAAATCTGACCACACATTTTTGGTTCGAAATTCATGTCATAATCTTACCCCTAGGAATCGTATATAGACATGGGCCAAAATTTCCCACCCCCATAACTCAGCCAAAACTCAACCGTTTTTTATGAGGCTTGTCTTTTTGTTCATGGTTTTCCCTCTAAAATAATCCTGCATTAAAATCTGACCACACATTTTTGGGTCGAAATTCATGTCATAATCTTACCCCTAGGATTCGTATATAGTCGTAGGTCAATATTTCCCATCCCCATAACTCGGCCAAAACTCGGCCCATAACTCGGCCAAAACTCAACCGATTTTCACCCGGATTGGCTTTTTGTTCATGGTTTTCCCTCCAAAATAATCCTGCATTTAAATCTGACCACACATTTTTAGGTCGAAATTCATGTCATAATCTTACCCCTAGGATTCGTATATAGACTTGGGTCAAAATTTCCCACCTCCATAACTCGGCCAAAACTCAACCGATTTTCATAAGGCTTGGCTTTTTGTTCATGGTTTTCCCTCTAAAATAATCCTGCATTTAAATCTGACCACACATTTTTGGGTCGAAATTCATGTCATAATCTTACCCCTAGGATTCGTATATAGACATAGGTCGAAATTTCCCACCCCCATAACTCGGCCAAAACTCAACCGATTTTCACCCGGATTGGCTTTTTGTTCATGGTTTTCCCTCTAAAACAATCTGGCATTTAAATCCGACCACACATTTTTGGGTCGAAATTCATGTCATAATCTTACCCCTAGGATTCGAATATAGACATGGGTCGAAATTTCCCACCCCATAACTCAGCCAAAACTCAACCGTTTTTTATGAGGCTTGTCTTTTTGTTCATGGTTTTCCCTCTAAAATAATCCTGCATTTAAATCTGACCACACATTTTTGGGTCGAAATTCATGTCATAATCTTACCCCTAGGATTCGTATATAGACATAGGTCGAAATTTCCCACCCCCATAACTCGGCCAAAACTCAACCGATTTTCACCCGGATTGGCTTTTTGTTCATGGTTTTCCCTCTAAAACAATCTGGCATTTAAATCCGACCACACATTTTTGGGTCGAAATTCATGTCATAATCTTACCCCTAGGATTCGAATATAGACATGGGTCGAAATTTCCCACCCCATAACTCGGCCAAAACTCAACCGATTTTCACCCGGATTGGCTTTTTGTTCATGGTTTTCCCTCTAAAATAATCCTGCATTTAAATCTGACCACACATTTTTAGGTTGAAATTCATGTCATAATCTTACCCCTAGGATTCGTATATAGACTTGGGTCAAAATTTCCCACCTCCATAACTCGGCCAAAACTCAACCGATTTTCATAAGGCTTGGCTTTTTGTTCATGGTTTTCCCTCTAAAATAATCTGGCATTTAAATCTGACCACACATTTTTGGGTGGAAATTCATGTCATAATCTTACCCCTAGGAATCGTATATAGACATGGGCCAAAATTTCCCACCCCCATAACTCGGCCAAAACTCAACCGTTTTTTATGAGGCATGTCTTATTGTTCATGGTTTTCCCTCTAAAATAATCTGGCATTTAAATCTGACCACACATTTTTTGGTCGAAATTCATGTCATAATCTTACCCCTAGGATTCGAATATAGACATGGGTCGAAATTTCCCACCCCCATAACTCGGCCAAAACTCAACCGATTTTCACCCGGATTGGCTTTTTGTTCATGGTTTTCCCTCTAAAATAATCCTGCATTTAAATCTGACCACACATTTTTGGGTCGAAATTCATGTCATAGTCTTACCCCTAGTACTCATATATAGACATGGGCCAAAATTTCCCACCCCCATAACTCGGCCAAAACTCAACCGATTTTCATGAGACTTGGATTTTTGTTCATGGTTTTCCCTCTAAAATAATCCTGCATTTAAATCTGATCACACATTTTTGAGTCGGAATTCATGCCAAAATCTTACCCCTAGGATTCGTATATAGACATGGGTCAAAACTTCCCACCACCATAACTCAGCCAAAACTCAACCGATTTTCACCCGGATTGGCTTTTTGTTCATGGTTTTCCCTCTAAAATAATCTGGCATTTAAATCTGACGACACATTTTTGGTTCGAAATTCATGTCATAATCTTACCCCTAGGAATCGTATATAGACATGGGCCAAAATTTCCCACCCCCATAACTCAGCCAAAACTCAACCGTTTTTTATGAGGCTTGTCTTTTTGTTCATGGTTTTCCCTCTAAAATAATCCTGCATTAAAATCTGACCACACATTTTTGGGTCGAAATTCATGTCATAATCTTACCCCTAGGATTCGTATATAGACTTGGGTCAAAATTTCCCACCTCCATAACTCGGCCAAAACTCAACCGATTTTCATAAGGCTTGGCTTTTTGTTCATGGTTTTCCCTCTAAAATAATCTGGCATTTAAATCTGACCACACATTTTTGGGTCGAAATTCATGTCATAATCTTACCCCTAGGATTCGTATATAGTCGTAGGTCAATATTTCCCATCCCCATGACTCGGCCAAAACTCGGCCCATAACTCGGCCAAAACTCAACCGATTTTCACCCGGATTGGCTTTTTGTTCATGGTTTTCCCTCTAAAATAATCCTGCATTTAAATCTGACCACACATTTTTGGGTCGAAATTCATGTCATAGTCTTACCCCTAGTACTCATATATAGACATGGGCCAAAATTTCCCACCCCCATAACTCGGCCAAAACTCAACCGATTTTCATGAGACTTGGATTTTTGTTCATGGTTTTCCCTCTAAAATAATCTGGCATTTAAATCTGATCACACATTTTTGAGTCGGAATTCATGCCAAAATCTTACCCCTAGGATTCGTATATAGACATGGGTCAAAACTTCCCACCACCATAACTCAGCCAAAACTCAACCGATTTTCACCCGGATTGGCTTTTTGTTCATGGTTTTCCCTCTAAAATAATCCTGCATTTAAATCTGACCACACATTTTTGGGTCGAAATTCATGTCATAATCTTACCCCTAGGATTCGTATATAGTCGTAGGTCAATATTTCCCATCCCCATAACTCGGCCAAAACTCAACCGATTTTCATGAGACTTGGATTTTTGTTCATGGCTTTCCCTCTAAAATAATCTGGCATTTAAATCTGACAACACAATTTTTAGTCGAAATTCATGTCAAAATCTTACCCCTAGGAATCGTATATAGACATGGGTCGAAATTTCCCACCCCCATAACTCGGCCAAAACTCAACCGATTTTCACCCGGATTGGCTTTTTGTTCATGGTTTTCCCTCTAAAATAATCTGGCATTTAAATCTGACCACACATTTTTTAGTCGAAATTCAAGTCAAAATCTTACCCCTAGTATACGTATATAGACATGGGTCAAAATTTCCCACCTCCATAACTCGGCCAAAACTCAACCGATTTTCACCAGAATTAGCTTTTTGTTCATGGCTTGGCGTGTATTTGGCTTTTAAATCTGGCAACAATATTTTCGGTCAAAATTCATGTGTTAATTTTACCCTCGAATATCCTATATTGACATAAGTCAAAAAAAGAGTGAAAGTTCGGACCGGTTCGGTATACTTAGAGGAGCTATAGCTATATGGTGTTCATTCTGTTACGAATACCTATTTATCTTCTCCGATTTATATTCTTAAATGCCTTACAGTACGTAGCTCGGCTCCAAACAAACTGTTATTCAGAGTTTTGAACGCAACTGCAAGACTAATTAGCAAGATCCCCACACATATTGCACATATAGCGATTTAAACCGAAGGCTGAATGTGAAAAGCCAAAGGCATCTGGGGCATTTATGCACAGCTCGTAAGCGCCTTAGTGTGCCCCGACGAGGTGGAGGGGTCAGAGTGTAGCTGGGATATAGACCGCAAGAATTAACCGCCAACGGGCGGGTCGTCGTGATAAGCCAGCTTCTTGGACTGGCCACAGACAACACATCGCTGGCAGTCAAAACCGAATTCTGTTGCCCAACCGCATAATTACCTTGCCCGGCTCATGGCAATTTAACTGCCTGGCATAATGTGACAGGGGCACAAAGATGCAAAGGACATAAGCACACACTCACAAACACACACACACACAGAGATGCCCACACATAGGACATCTCCGGCAGGCAGTCGCCTTTAGGTGTCCGGCAAATGTTATCCTTTGCGGTTTACACATTTCCATTTGTCGCTGTGAGGTGTCCGGAAGTCCGGATATCCGACAGCCAAACAATGTTTTTATTATAAACAAAGTAAAACAAATTAGCGGTAACAAGCCACAAAAAAAAAACAATCTGTAAAATAGCTGAAAAAAAAAACTGAAAAAAAGGCAAGGTACGACGAAGCACAAGACCCAACATAGCTGTCAGCGAGCTGCCAGTGTGCGAAATGGTTGCTATTTTAATACCCTTTCCAATCGGGTATTCCTGTTATGAAAGGGAATGTAAATGCTTATAATCTTTTATTATATTACCTTATGGAAGCAGCTCCAGGAAAATTTTGTATAAATGTGGTATATAGTTGGATATAATGGCAAAATGTAGCTAGCCAATGGTAACTCTGGTGCCAGTGTTGGAAAACGCGAGTAATTTATCGATAATTTTTGCAGTTAAATGAGAAGCAAACAATGCCTATCTATATCTATATCAATGCCTTTATCTATATCTATATCTATATCTATATCTATATCTATATAAATCGCAGCAACCCAGCTAAAAACTCGAGCTGCTTAATTCGAACCAGCGACTTCTCGCTTGCTAGTTCAATGCTCAGGCACGAAAGCCACACAAGCTCACAACGTCCCGTTTACAGAGCTTACATTTCTGCTCTTTTGTTGATGTTTTTTATTAAAGCTTTGAACCATCTTTTTTTCTCGTCAACAGTTCGAACATTCTAAAAACCCGTCTTATTGTTCGCTTTTGATTCAAAAGGAAACTTCTCTTAAAACTTCAGCTTATGATCTATATACACAAATAATTTGTCAATTATTTCAATAGATTTTGTGGAAGATATAGATATATAAATATTGTTATTTATTTCTCAGCGCTATGCAGCTTTCTGTCTGCTTTCTGTCAGGGTATTTGAACTTTGCCAGACCAGAGCAGATAAATTTTCCTGCTCGTTTTTCATATGTTATCCTTTCACGGACACTTCATTATGTGGTTAGGCTGCGGGCGTTAAAAAGGGTTTTGATAAACACACAGACATTCGACTTAATAAACGCACATGCATAAATATATATATATTATATGTATTTTTAATATAGTAATAATAATATGTTGCGCGTGGTGTTTTTTTTTTAGCTCTGCACAGTTTGTTAATTGTTTTGAGTTAATTTAATGCCAACAAGGATCGGCGGGTGTTAAAGGACACACGTGTGCTGCTAATTACCAACGGGCAACAACAAGGACACGAAGACAGAAAGGACACGGAAAGCACACGGAGACTGCAGAGACGGCATAGACTGGAGCGAGGGCAAGGTGTCTCAGCCATTGGGCAAACGCACATTAATGAACTGTAACTGTAACTGTAACTGTAATAGGAACTGGGCAAGGACACGGCGCAAGGTGCGAGAACTGAGCGACGGCTGCTGCCGCTGCTGAAGAAGGACATCAACGCTTTGCTGTGCCGCAGTTAATTAGGAAATTAAATTGAGTAAAGTGCTTGAGCGTTTTGCTTGTTTGCCAGCGACTAGCTGTGTGTGTGTGCTCTATATGTGTGTGTGTGTGTGTGTGCTGTGTGTGTGTGTGTGTGCTGTGTGTGTGTGTGTGTGCTGTGTGTATGTGTTTGTGTGTATGTGTGCACACACGCCTCAAAAATAATTAAGCGTAAAAAAACAGCGCGCTAAGCGCTTGAGCTGCTGCTCTCTCGCTCGCTCACGCATTCCCAATTGATCTATGACAACCAGCGACCCCCCCTCCCCCCCTCACCTCACACACACACACAACCACCCCCCCCTCCTGTTGACGCCCATACAAACAGCTTCTTGAGCCGCCAACTGGCTCCTCTTACGCACACACTCCTCCTGGCCTCTTCTTCTGTGCGAGCTCGTCTGTGGGTTGGCGCTTGGGATTCTCGCCTCAATCCAACCCCTTACACAAGCACGCCACCCCCCCCCCCTCGCCCAGCCCCCCCTGGGCACTTATGTACAAGTGGGCAACGCCGTGCGTTGCCTACTTTTAGGCGGCTGCCATTCATTTTCATTTGCCCAGTGGATTTTTGCGCCTCTTTCGCCACGTTCCCGGCGCTCGGCTGCGACTCGAGTGTGTGGGGCGTGGGAACTGGGGCTCTCCGGCACGCTCCGGCTCCAGAGTGGTTCGTCTTCGTGGCAATTGCTCTTATCGCTTGTTGCCGTTACGTTTTTTGGTATATAACGCGCGCATCTGTGTGTGTGTGTGTGTGTGTGGAGCACGCACCAACTGGCTGCTCGGAAGGCGGAGCCAGTGGCTGCCTATCGGGCAAGAGATTCAATGTGGTTGCTTTGGAAATTGTTGAAGGCTCCTCTTCAGCTACAACTTCCCAGCAGCTCCTCCTTCGCCTCCGCCTCCGCCTCCGCCTCCTACTCCGTCTCTGTCTCGCCTCTCACACGCGCAGCGCATAAAAATCCAGGCCATTAATTATAATGGATATGGATATATGCATTTGACCGATGCATGGGCTTATATCAACTTTATCCGCTGACAACGGAAAACAACAAATAGAAGAAGAAGTAGGAGGAGGAAAAAAATGCAAAACAAATCTCTGAACATCAATCAAAGTGCAAATCATGCTAAATTATATCAGACACAGATGACGGCGCATCAACTAAAAATTACACAGCTCAAAAAATAAACCAAAAAAATGCACACAAAGCCGTCGACTAACTAAAATAGATAAATTGAAAGACGACGAATTAGCATGTACACTTGCAATTATATGGCATATATATAATAATAAATATAATATATATATATAAAATTTAAATTTAAAATAATTTGAATACATATAACATAATAAATAATAAATATTAAAACATTGAAAATATTATAAAGCACGTTCTCTATCTAAAGATTATTACAGATATACCTAAAAGTTGAACTTTTTTGGAAATATTTCAGATTTATAAACATTATTATATATATATTTCTATTTTCTTATGGGAACTATGCACTCCTTGCATTAAGTTGCTCATACGATTAAATTGTTGAAGCGGAGGCTCAGAGCTGCTTAGATATATAATAATATATAAATAATAATAAAAAATAATGTACAAAAATTATCTATTTGAGCAGAGAAAGGCATTAACAGATATTCAAGAGTGTTCATATGGAGGACCTAAAGAATATATATACTTAATATGATAATAATAAGTATATATCTATAACAGAATATATATTATATAATATAAATTAAATAGAAAAAAACCTTAACCCTAATACAAAATCGAGTGTGTTCACATGCTGGACTTTAAGAGTAATATACATAATACATGAATATTCGTTTGGCTGGCTCGAGGTCCGGGGTTTTTTTATTCAAAACAAAAACAAACAAAAAAACAAATTTTGTTTAATTTTCACCGATATATTTCGACTGTATTTCGGCAACCGTCTTCAGGGCAAATAATTTACACATCTGAGCTACTTATATATACTATAAATATAAATAATTATATAAAAATTAAAGATATTAATAATTCAGATATATTTGTTGGACTTTTGCTGACCTGTTTTCTATTTTTTGGGTTCTTGATCTAGACACTAGTTCCTGGCTTTAATGTGCTTTAATTGAAGCACAAATTATCTCTTATTTCTCCAAGATATTTTGTTTCTACTCGAGAAGCTTATAATATAATAATTCAGCAACTCTTTTTGAATATAGAAAAGGCAGCTCAGAAAAGAGTTGTAGAATTTACTTTATAAATCGTAGCGTAAAGGGTTTTCAACATATCTGCAGAATAATTCTTTGCTTTATAACACGCTCGGCCTGGAAGCCTAGAGGAGACCAGAAACCGCTTTGTATATAAATTGAATAACTTTATTGGCCATTGTAAATTCTAAGAAAAAGCTTATGCTCAGCTCTTACATTTGTATACACTGCAGTCGCAAAGGGATATTCTTTTTTGGCAAATTGCAAATAGAAAATGTTTTAGCGGAAATTTGATTTGAAAAAGCGTTTTGCCGGCAAATAAATGAGATTATGTGCTGCCAAAATGTGGAGGACACTAACGTGTCTAGAGTCCAGAATCCAGAGCTTGCATGTCTCTCAGCTCGGGGCAATCGAGGCATTAAAAAATGCAAAAAATTATATATCAAAGCAGTCGAGGAAGGAAACGGATGACGACGACGACGACAACAGAGACAAGGACGAGGACGAGGACGAGGAGTCCGGACAGGTCCGTTGCACGTCATATGAAATTATTATATCGCACACACACACACACACCGACACACACACTCACCGACACACACACTAGCCGGACATTGAGGATATTCCTACGTGCTCTGTCTACCAAGTGGCGGGGGCCAAAAGCAAACCTTGGCCCGGCCAGGAGAGCCATGCAAAATAAAATAGCTTCAATCAAAAAAAATTCGAAATTTTGTTAGAAAATTGCAAAAAAAAATTACACATACGTCATGTATGTGCAACAAAAAGACGCAACAAAAAACTAACCAAAGACACAGCAACCGAGGCGAACGACAACAGTATCGACGACAACAGCAGGGGGTGGGAAGGGGGGGGGGGGCGAGCAGCGTGAGGGGGTCGCCTCTCAGGGAGATCCAAAGGGAGCTTAGGTTAATGCACAAGGCCGCCAAACAAGCACGACTGCAGTGGAGTTCCTGGGGAAGGGGAATGGGAGGAGGGGGTGTTGTTGTTGCAGCTATGGGGCGTATACTTAATTTTGGGGATTAAAGCTGCGCGGTGTTTGCCAAACAAAAACTCTTGTTAGCAAATATATTATATATATTTTTACTTACTTATTATCGATTGAGTAAACTATCGATTAATCAAATTATCGATATGTTTGCTGCATTTAGTATTCATTTAATTATATATTTATTTATTAAAAGCAGCAAATAGTAAATGCTGCAAATATATCGATAATTGTCCCGATCGATAGAGATATTCTTTTATAATTTAAATATGAAGTGTATAACAGGCAAAAGGAGACAGCTTCGACAACATAAAGTATACATATATATTTTGGATCAGCCGAGTTGATGTCCGCCTATCCATCTGTCCGTGCCTCTGTCAGTGTCTATGCAACTTGTCTCTCAGTTTCAAAACTGTCTTCTTGTTACTTTGTTGCTGGCAGTACATATTTCGGAACTAGCCAGATGGTACCACTATATCACATAGCTGTCATAGTTGAATGATCGTTCGAAAAGTAGGTTCTTGTACGAAGTACTTATTTGTTTATCAAGAGTTCTTGACCTATGACATCTTTTTAAGACCGCTTTACTATATTATATAGCTCTCTAAAGGGAAGCGGTCGATAGATGAGTTTTTGTAAGGCAAAAAAATTTGTTTTCCAAAACTCCATTTCTGTTTTCATCAAACTCAGCATCAAGCTGCGCTATGCTCACATGCAAAAGACAAATGTCTATCCTCACTATCTCATTTTTAACTATTTAAATTAATTTTCAAAACGTGTCTATACTTTGCATATTGTGCATATTCATCTATCAAATTCCTCGGCTCTTGCTATATTTGTTTGTTGCAAACGAGAACTGAATCAAAATTTGTTAATCCACAAAGTTTTTGTTGTGCATGTTTTTCGAAAATTTATAAATATTAGTTTACAATTTATTGGTTACTTTACTACTCGGCGTATGAAAGGTAAACAAATGCCTCATAAATAATATTAGGTAAAATTAATAAATTCTATTTATATTTATTTGTTATTATTCGCCTTAATTCCTATGGAACAGAATATAGAGATTTGGCTTGGCCCTGCTTCAATTAACACGCTGCAGCTGCTTGTGCTTTTTGCACACATGCTAATAAAACCGATCTTAATAAATCAAATTTCTACTTTAATCATGTATGAGCAGCTCCCCTCTCCCTCCTCTCCCCCTCCCTTCCACCCTCCACCCTTTGCTGTAGCAATAGGATAATAAGCGCAGACACAAGTTCATATATCAAAAGCAAAGCGAAGCCCCAAACACGTGGCGGCATGTCTGCAATTTCTGAAGTGTTTTTCTTTTTCAAATCTACATAGATATATCTGCACACACACACACACATATATAGATATATAGATTTATATATTTATATGGCAGCAGGGGTAGGTTTCGCACTGAAACTGAAAGCTAGATAGATCCTTCGAACACTTATCGCATTCAACATCATTTGCATGCGGCAAAATCGAAAAAACCTGAAACAAATAAAAATCATGAAATAAATTAGAGAAATACAAGAACAGCAGCAGAGGGAGCGGGGTGGGGGAGGGGGGCTGCAGCCGGAAATGTTAGATGCCAGCCGAAAAAAAGTTGCAAAAAATGCCAAAAAAATCTATATATATATTTATAAATATACACACACACATGTGTGAGTGTGTGTAGAGGCAACAAATATGCGGGCAGCGCAGACAGTTTTCTAGTTGATTTTTTGCAATCTGCAGTTTTCTGCTGCCGCTTTGTATGAAACGTCGGAAATGTTGCTACAAGACCCAAACCCAAGCCTCTCAAATCTCCATTCCACCCAAAACTCAAACCCTAAGCCGCCGCTAGTCTGTCTGGAGCTGAAGCTGCACCCGAGTCTCAAACCAGCCCCCCCCCCCTCCCTCCATCTCACACACAGCCAAAACATGCTCCACACTTGACTGCAGCAGCGACTGCGGCTCTGCCTGTGTCTGGACACGTCGTTCACGTGTCCTCTCTCTCTTCTCTCTCTCTGTGTGTGTGTGTGTGTGGTGTCCTTCAGTTGGCAACACCTCGCGACGCATTTGTGGCATGTGGCAACAACCACCGCGTTTAATCAGCGACAGCAGCCGCAGCAGCCGAAGCAGCAGCAGCAGTTGTCCGTCTGCTTCTTCTTGGCCATCAGCTTTTATTGTTGTTGGCCCTTGCCTCGCTGCTTGCCTCGCTGCTTGCCTCGCTGCTGGCGTCGCTGCTGGCGTCGCTGCTTGCCTCGCTGCCTGTTGTTGTTTAGATTTCTTTGTCCCTACGTACATATTTTTGGCTGTTTTTGGTGGCTCAACCGTTTCAATATTTGCACTGCCCGTTGCCACCCCGCCCCGCTTACCACCCACCACGCCCCTCACGCCCCTCACCCCTCAGCGGTTGCCATTATTTCCTGCTGTGTCTGTGCTCTGCTGCTTGCGCCCCCTTCTGCTCGTCTTCTGCCCCGCCTTCGGCTGCTGTTGCGCTTCTATCATATATCATGTTCAGGCGCAACACCTTGCAGAACCCTCAACCCCTCCCCCCCCCCTATCCACCCTCTTGGCACCTGCCGCATACTCGAACTTCTTTTGGCCCAAACGCTTTTTATGCATTTTCCATTATTTCACATTTCAATTTTCAATTTACCAATTTGTTGTTTCTTTCTTTTTCTTTTTCATTTTTTTTTTGTGCCAATTTATTAAGCTGTTTTATTTTCTTCCCTTTTTTTAATTCATATTTTTCCCTTTGTTTTAGTATTTCTTTACTTTTTGCAACTTTAAGCACTCGCATATCTTTAAGCTGGCGTTAAATTGGCCAAGTTTGTTTGGGCGCTGCGTGCAACATGTGGCAAGTGGCTGCTGCTGCTGCTGCTGTGGCGCGTGCCTAGTTGCCCTTTGGGGGCGTGTGTGCAGCACTTAACAAATCTTCAAGCAATAAACACCACACACACACACACACACCCACACACACACACGCGCGCAGGCAGGGGCTTAGCATGTGGCATGCAGCTGTGGCGCCCCTTAATGCATGCTGCAATAAACATGCAGCAAGTGGCAAGACGCCGCACAGCACAAATCTGAATGTGCCGCACACACACGCGCACACAGTCTCGGCAAGGAGCTGCTCCTTTTCGCAGAGCTCAGACAACAATTTGTAAGCCAACACACACGCCCAATTAACCAACAAGAAGAAGAAGCAGCAGCAGCAGCTGTGGCAGTGGCAGTGGCAGTGGCAGCTCCTGGCCACTCGGACACTGTGACTTTTGGCATGGCCTTGCAACACACGCTTGGCTTGTGGCATGCGGCATGTGGCATGTGGCCTGCTGCCCAGACGGAATAATTTTTCAAAGGGACACACTTTGGGGCGCCACTTGACTGAGCATTTGCTTAGCAGCCGCCTCTCGCTCCGTCCACGTCTCCAGCTCCGTCTCCGTCTCCTTCTCCTGCTCCTGCTCCGTCTCTGTCTCTTTGTGGTAAGTGCCACAATTGTGTGTCAAGGTCGTCTGTTGCCGTTGCTGCTGCTGCTGCTGCTGCTGTTGTTTCCTGCTTCAAGACGATGCCCCAAACGTTGTGGCACGAACGAGCACAATAACGTCTCCAGCCCGGGCGAATGTTTTGCCTGCAAGTGTGCGTGTATGTGTTGGTGTGTGTGTGTGTGTGTGTGTGGCAAGTGTATTGTGTGGCAAGCTCTGTCGGAGGGTTGAGGCAAGCTGTCTGCTCCGGCATTTGCCGTAGACATTCTTGGGGAATACCTTTTAGCAACTCAGACTTGTCTGACTGCTGCCGCTGCTGCTCCTGCTGCTGATGTCTGTGTGTGTGTGTGTGTGTCTGGGTGTGTGTGTGTGTGGCTATGCTACTTATGACTGTTGTTTTTGCTGCTGCTGCTGGCTTTTTATACCCTGAACCCATTGTAAAGAGGTTATGTTCGTTTTGTGCAACTGTTAAAGGCAGAGGACAGCATCTCTGACCCTATAAAGTATATTAAAGTATTAAAGTCTTAATCAGGCGGACGAGCTGAGACTTTCTAGCCATGTCCAGCTGATTGTCTGTTTGTCTGTCCATCAATCTGTCAATCGATCTAGAGACTTCTCATATACATATATTCCTCTATATCACACGCAGCATGATATTATTTTTATTGTAATCGATATCTCTGCCCATTTCGATAGCTGCGATAAAAATCGATTTAAAGACTTGGTTTTTTTTAAGCATAACTCGAGGATTATAGAAGCTAGTTAAACCAAACTTGCTATGTAGCTGCTAGAATGGTATATTGATATAAAAAATAGATCACTTTTTGTTTGACTCCCCATTCCCCCTCAAAACTGACAAAAGCTCACTTTTCAATGCTAGAGCCTTGGGCTTTGGTATGCACACACTTTTCTGTGCCATAGTTAAGCCATGGAAGTTTCATTAAGATCGGACTCCAAGCACCCAAGTTAAGCTAGACTTCACATACCCTATAACAAGAGGCTAAGCGAAGAAGAAGCACCGAGGCGTGCCTGTCTCTGTATTTCCTTGTGCTTGTATGTATAGAAGGAAGTTCAAATGTTTGCATCATCAGCTCAACACTAGCTTGAGGGTATCTGCCAGTCGGGCACACCCGTCTAGAACATGCCTGTTTCACATTTATTTTGCTGCTGCTGCTGCTGCTTCTGCCGCTTGTCTGCCGCAATTTTACTCTCGAAAATTGTGTGAAAATTGTTTTGCTTGTTGTCTTGCTGTTGTTGTTGTTGTTGCCGTCGTCATTTGGCCTTTTGCCTTTTTGTTTAAGATTCTGTGGTTTGTGCATTTGTAAATAATCTTGTTTTACATCGCATCCGAGACTGGAGACTGGACGAGACTGTCCGCCCGGCTCGTGTGCTGGTCAAATCTTAGGGGGCGGGGCGGGGCGGGGCTGCCAACCAGAAGGCTACATAATTTATGTGTGAAAAGTCGCTCTTGCTCTTTCTCTCTGTGTGTGTGTGTGTTTGTGTGTATTTGATTTTAGCTTAAGAATTTGAGCCTAAGGTTTCTTGTTTGTGTGTGCGTGTGTGTGTGTGTGTGTGCGGCAGCTTGAGTCAATTATGTTGCACAGATATCAAGTTAACAAATTAAATGGCTCTTTGCATGCCACAAAATGATTGGCTTTAAATAAACACTTTAATTGTTTGATTTTTGGGAGTAGCTTTTGAGCCTTTTATTGTTAATTGTGGCAGGATTATTGAAATACATTCACAATTGCGCATCTATTGTGAACGAGTAACTTGTGCTAGTTAATGACATGTTATAGAGAAATTTTTGAATGTATAAATAATATAAATGTATAAATAAGTACATATACAATTATTGATGGCATTCCCCACAGAGCTGATTTAGTAGCTACAATTTTAACTTGAGCTAATTCTAACTTGGCCAAATACTCCTTATTTCCGCAAGTCCTACTTTTCACACAAAACATGGGAATAACTATTTAAATACTCTCCACGAACCGATGGGGCACACCACCCGGTAGGCCATTCTAGAGGCGTCTCAGCATCTCAGGAGTCAATGGAGTCCAAGCTAGGAACATGGAATGAAATAATCCTAAAGACGCTTACTGAGGTGAAATATCTTCATCGCAGCGTTCGCGAACGACATGAAGACTTCACAGGACTTCAAGACTCCGCAGACTGCTCGATCTGCTCGTAGGACAAACGCCAGGCTTTTTAGCGTCCGATTGCAGAGTCTTCCACAGGGTGCTGGGGGTTGGGAAGAGGGTGAGGGAAGGGGGGGGGGGAGGTGTGTGTGGCACTAACATGCTGAAGATTGCCATGAAGCCGCACTCCGCCAGCCGGCTAAAAAGCCAGAAAACTTGGGGAAAACTTAACCTCAAGCCGAAAAGCGAACTCCGTTTGAACGCCTCTGCTGCTCTAAGGATGCACTGCGAGCTATCAATGTGCTTCAGCAGCTCCCGCAGCAGGCAGGAGTCTCCTTCCCAACCAGAGAGCAGACGTAAAAAGTGGGCAACTGTGTGCAATGGCAGCTTGGCGCTGGATTCAGGGTAACTCCTAGTCGGGCATTCCCTCTTATGTGTGGTATATGATACGACTGAGTAAGCAGCCATACGGCTTATATTAAAGTGAGAGTTGACCCGATTGGACGCAGTGCACCTTACACTTCCAATGAATAATACAAGAACGGGATTTTTAATAATCAGAATAACAATAATTAGACAATAATTAGACAAAAAATCATTTATGCTTTCGGTTGGCTTACCAGACATATATCATGATACATACACACACCTTATTATATATTTTACTCTGCGCTCTACTGATCGTTTTCACTGGCGCTTTATGATAAATTCATGAGACGTTTAGCAGGTTTAATTATGTTTAATTGTTAACAAGGAATTAATCAGATCTATTGCGATAAAACATCTCAGGCTCAAAGTAGCCAATAATTAAGTAATAATAATATGAATTCAATATTTTATTTCAAATGCCGTTTTCAGAGTTTGTTTTACCCCCTTTACAAATTCTATTCAAATTTCTTATATTTAATAAGCCAACGTCTACTGAAATAAAACATAGATGGCGGCAGTGTGCAATTCCCAAAATTACCCCCAAAAGGTGGTCGCCCAAGACAAGGGTTCTTATCCGCACTAAATGCCGGGGTATTTTGCTTTTATTCCAAAGATTATTTTCCATGTATCAAACTAGACGGCGGCAGTGTGCAATTCCCAACATTTTCCTCAAAAGGTGGTCGCCCAAGACAAGGGTTCTCATCCGCACAAAATGCCTGGGGTATTTTTCTCTTATCCTATACAAACACCAATATGAGTCAGCGCATGCGTTCCACTCAAATCCAGCCCTTTCAAATTCTATCCAAATTTCTTGAATTTAATAAGCCAACGTCTACTGAAATCAAACATAGACGGCGGCAATGTGCAATTCCCAAAATTACCCCCAAAAGGTGGTCGCCCAAGACAAGGGTTCTTATCCGCACTAAATGCCTGGGGTAATATGCTTTTATCCCAAAGGTTCTTTTCCATGTATAAGACTAGATGGCGGCAGTGTGCAATTCCCAAAATAAGTCTCTTCTCAACTAATTCCGTACGAAATGGAATACTTTAAGCTTCAATAACTGCGTCTAAACGTCATTTTAGCTACATATGTTATGCCCAGTTTTCGAAATATACTTTTCTCAGATGAAATTTTTATTGACAATAATTGTGCTCATATTATGATAGATATGTTTGTATATGATCCAGACACGCAACAGACACGCCTGTATACATAGACACACACATGACATATAAATAGTTCCTATTTCGTTATCTCATGCAGTCGCCCTTGAATAAACATACTATTATCTACAACTCGTGTATATGTATGTCGCCCTACTCGCCTGATCAGACGCAGTTGCTGCGACTGTGACTGACTATCAGCGAGATTCCAAAATATAAAAGATTTCAATCATTCCTCACTCTTATGAGCAATGCCCCAGCTAGACCCTGGGGACAGCTCATGCGCTTTTCGAAGCGGTTCCAAAGTTCGCGCCCAGGCAGCGGACATTACGTAGTTTCCAAGCGATACAGAGTAATTTAGACGCCGCCACGGAATAGCCATAAAAATCGAACGATAACAAATGATCAAGACTTATCAGCAGGGCGCCGAGTAAGAGAGAGAGAGAGAGAGAGAGTGAGAGAGCGAGAGAGCGGCCGCTAGAGAGAGCCAGAGCGAGCGAGTGAGAGCGAGGGCAAGTCCCGGGCTGATCTGCAGACACATTAAAAAGCATTAAGACATAAATACATATTGAAACATGGAAGAACATTAGGAATAGGAATCCAGCCTTATCGCCGACATGCCCGGCCATTTATCAGCCTAAGGCTGAGCGCTGCTAGAAAATCGAGCGATCCGACTTCTATTCAGTTGAGTTCCAGCAAGAGTCGAGCGAGGTCTACACGCAACTCAATGTTATAGTAACAAATACTAGCTAAACGCAGTTAATAAAATCATAAAACAAACACTTTGAAAATTTGATAAGAATTAAAAAAATTGTTATAAAATTAAAATATAAATAGACATCATTTATATACATATGTATATATAATTCAAAAAGTTAAACCCAACTAAATCGAACTAAACGGAGTTTGTTTTAAAGTGAAACTTAAAATTTGAATGAAAATAAAATAAATACTAAATGAATAAATAATAAATATTTCAAGCAAATTAAATACTAATTATAATTATAATATAAATAATAAACCATATACAAACAAAATTAAAAATAAATATATATTATTTTATACAGACAAATGAAATAAATATATATATCAATTTGATCATATGTCGAATATACAGATATATTCAAAAGTTAATCCCAGCTAAGCGAAGGCTTTAAAGTGCAAAGCAAAATCATAAACAAATAAAAAATTTACAAAATTATTAAATAAATAAAATAAAATGATATAAAAATAACTATATATGTACATAAGCATATATATATACGTTTTTATAAATAAATAGATGAGCATAAATAATATAAAATAAATATAAAAGATAAAAAACTATCAATATAAATAAATGTTATAACTAAAATATATATGCACACGGAATTATAAATGTGTAAAAAACAGCATATTAAAATCTAAATCTAAAAGACAATATATAAAAAAAATATATATATATATAATATACTATATATATTAGCTCTATATAATCACACACATTTCGCCTGACTGATAAGCCGGAGCTCTTGGTGCAGGCGAAAAAACAAATATTCAAGACGCGTTGCAACTTTTGAACTCTGCGCTGCGATGATTTCCCATACAGTGAGGTGAGCATATATATGCATATATATATATATATATATATATATAGAGCAGCGTGTCGATAAG
This sequence comes from Drosophila borealis, assembly GCA_035045885.1. Classification (NCBI taxonomy): domain Eukaryota; kingdom Metazoa; phylum Arthropoda; class Insecta; order Diptera; family Drosophilidae; genus Drosophila; species Drosophila borealis. The sequence goes on along the minus strand of JAWNOR010000164.1, from coordinate 1,765,635 downwards.
CGAATATTAAAACCGAATTGCCATTTGCAGAGTATTCAAGCTGATGTATATCGTGGCTGGCATACTGATTAGCAATGAGGAAATCTGCGATACGGTCGATCGCATACAGATCGCGCCACGCGTCGAAATGAAGCCCGACCCGGAGCAACGCGGCGCCGTTGCGATGCGGCCGGAACGCAGCGACTCGCCCAAATCGAAGCGGCGCAGGAAGGTTAGCGTCACCGGACTGGCCGGCGGCATGGTGCGCGGCGTCACCAGCAAGGTGACCAGCCAGGTGACCAGCCGGATGGGCACACGCTGCACCTGGCTCTACACCATGCCCCGCATCCTGGGCCAGTGGCGCAATTTGGCGCTCAGCTTCACCGTCTGGACCATACCCAACTGGCTGCTCGAGTACACGTCCGGCTACATCAGCCGAAAGTTCTTCATTAACAGCGACTGTGATATGATCTACAAATAGTTGGAATAGCTATATATGTATATAGCTATATATGTATGTGCCCCAACACCTGATCTGGGCATTATAATTACTATACTATGCAGACATTTCTGGTAGCCATCAAGTATATAGTATATAACATGTATATAGAGTATAACTATTGCAGAGCCTAAGTCCATGTGCTTATCAGTCGGTTTGTTCACCTGCCTGTTCTCTGTGAACTAGTCTCGCCGAGCAGCTATGCTGCTCCAACTAGGTACAGCTGCTTCTCTGAAATGCAGTTAGTACATATCCCAAAACCCAGTCGGATCGGTTAACTATATCTTATAGATGCCATTGACATGACTCAAGTAATATCTAGGTCTTGTGTCTAAACTTGAGCCTTAAGCACGTGTTTATAAACCCGACAACTATATTATTGTTAGAATCGCTCGAAACTTTTGTTACTATGCGAAAATCCTATTCGTTTTCTAGGCGTAATCGGACTACTTCATAGATAAGATCGTTTGTAAATGAAGTTCTTGTACTTTAATACAGTTTATTGTACAAACCTGGCGGCACTTAACTTGATTTAACGCGCATTTCTTAAATTAAAACTTTATAAAAAAAAGTTTTTGTATGGTCAAATTTAAGCAATGAAAAATTTAAAAAACTTGATAATCATATTGCTATTCTATTACTATATATATAATCTATATATATATTTTACTACAATATTATAATATAATTGTTTTGATTAGCTTTAAGATATCTTACGAGCACATTTTATCGTTTCCCTATATCATATAGCTCCCATAGGAACAATATGTCAAAAATGTATGGAGAACCTTGTTTTATTCTTATAGATAAGGAAACGCTAGGAAACTCCACAAAGGATTGTTTAAATATCAGTTATATGCGTAAAATATTTCAATTTTATTCTAAAAAGAACTAATTGCATAAATTCGGCAAGGAATTAGTTTCTGTCCCGCTCGCTCTCCAGAGGGATCCTTCCCTTTCTCCCCCTCTCTCTCTCTCTCTTTCATTTCTCTACCCAAAATTTGACTAAGACACAGATAGAAGTGGAATTTATTTAAGTTTTAGTGCTAAGATGCAATAGTTAGGCATAAGTTGAAATAAATTAAGTGTTTGCCAAACATTTAGACATCGAATTACATATTGAATATAACGTGTATATATATATATATCTTTTAAATTTGTGGTATATGTGGCATATGGTCCCAGCATAACAAGGTTTCCTATTTCTCGATGTCTGCCTCCTCCGTTTAATCGCCCTCGGCTATGTAGTGCTCCGTGTTGTCTGGACTGTTGCCGCCGCCGGCGCCGGCGGAGCGTACATTGAGGCTATTGTGCAGCATATTCGCTATGCTGTCCACGTCGAGATTCTCATCCGTGGCCGAGATCTTGCGCAGAGCGGAGCAAACGATGCTCAGATCTCCTTTTAGCTCGCTGACCACGGCGGTTATCTTCTGGGCATTGGAGAGAACCTCCACGCTGCTCGTATACGGATTGTAGCGCACGCCAAAGGGACGCTGGATGCTCTCCGCAAAGGCTCTATAGAGAGAGAGAGAAAGTGAGAGAGAGAGAGAAAGTAAGAGAGAGAGAGAGGGAGAGAGAGTCGGGAGCTGGGGTGTGGAGAAACTTAATGGCCACTTACCGCATTTTCTCCTTGGCCTCCTCGAAGGAGTCTGTATAGTAGTAGGCATTCTGATAGGATGTGATGATGCACTCCTCCTTGCAGGTCAGCTCCGGATCGAATTTCTTGATCTTGTCCTGTGCCGTAATGGCATGCTGCAGCTCCGCCACAGAGCTGAGCAGACCAGCGCCGTAGACCTTGAAGCTGTTGTCCGTCTGCTTGCACAGGCCAAACTCGACGGTGAAAAAGTACAGCTGCAGAGAAGAAAGTTACTTGAAGAGCATTGAAAAAGGGGGGAACTTTGAAAGTGAAGCCCTGCATCTATTAATTCATTTGAACTCAACTCGGATACTCAAACGAACCAAACGATTCGAGCCGAAGACGAACAAGTTCGATCAAACGCAGTTCGAACTGGTCGAACACAGCAGAAATGTTTGATTTTGAATCGAACTTGTTTAATCAGCTCGAGCTTATTTGATGGGATTGTTTCGAGTATTCAATCGATTCTATTTTTTAGCCACAACTCCAACAGCTCGAGCCAACTTAATTTGAGTCTTGACTCGTTTGATTCTTCCGAATTATTCGAGTAGCCGATTGACTCGATGCAGGGCTCGTAATTCCCAGCACACCCACCGTGGCGAGCTTCTCAATGTCCGCATCGCAGGCGCCCAGCGAGGCGAGGCCAATCTCCTGGGAGAACTGGGCAAAGCTCGAGTTGGCCAACAGCGGCATGTGGCCCAAAAGTTCATGACAGCAATCACTGGAATTTGTAACACAATTAACACACACACACACACTCGCACACACACACGTTCGCACACTTACGGCTCGGGCGTGTAGAAGGGATCCGAGGAGTGCCTTATGTACTGCGTGCAGTGGAACACGCGAAAGGCGAGTCCGGAGAGAAAGTCACGGGGCGAGAGGTAACCAGCCACTGGACGCAACTGAAAGCCCGTCTTGCGCTTCAGATAGCTGCTGACATCCTGCAGCTGCGGCAGATTGTCCTCACGATAGCCACAAAACTTGACCAGCTCCGGCCAGTTCTCCATGTACTCGGGCACCGCGTGCAGCTGATAGAGGCGATGCAGCTCCAAGAAGACGGTGCCCCTGCACCACAACAACAACCACTAAGTTGCAACAACAGCAAGAACAACAAGAAATCCAATTGCCACTTACCAAGTTTTCACCTCCTCCGGTGTGTACTGAACGCGTGGAATGGGATTGCCACTGAGAAGAGGCGGAAGAGAAGGAAGGATGTAGCTGAGTTTAAGGATGGGGGAAGCTTACAGGCCTGGACTTGGACTTACTGCTTGAAATTGTTGGCTATGGCCGAGAACTGTTCGCGTCGCTTGCGATAAATGGGATCCTTGAAGCCGGGATGGTCGGCATCCAGGTCGGAGCCATACATGAGCACATTCTGCGCCTGATCCAAGTCGGATATCTTGCGCGGAAACCAAACCATGTCACCAAAGTCTGCGCCATATTGGAAAATCAATTTACAGAAGGCAAATCAAATTTAAAATATGCAATTTCTCTTTATGTCCTCTATTTTGAACTAGATAAAGGGTAGTTTAGTTCTTGATATTTCCATTGAACCGCATTGAAACTAGAAATACAATTATTTGTACAGTCCTTGCAAATTTCTTGCTGAAAGTGATTTTACTATGTTTGATAGGTCGATTATATCCGTATAACTTTTTGCCCTTGTCCGCGCAGCCTGTATGCGGCACAGTTTTAGAGTCTCCACTTGAGGCTATGGGTTACAGGTTAAATTTTAGAGTCACGGCCACCCAGTATTTGAATTGTAATCTTGAATTTCTGCCCGGTCAGGTTTTGACTCACATTTCTGGAGTCTCGTTGAGATCTTTCCCGTGAGCCACAGCTTAAGAGAAGCTGTGCGAGTAACACAGTTTTGGAGTCACTGTTGAAAGTTCAATTTTATTGTGCGCCGTTTTAGAGTCACAGTTTATACTTTTAGTTTTAGGGTCGCAGTTCTAGAGCCAAATTTATTGAGTCTCGAAGTCAAAGTGTTCGAGTCGTAATTGTTAAGTATTGTAGTACTGTGATCTTTTTAAAGATCACAGCTAAATTGGCCCATCATTGTAGTCCCAGTCTTATGCATTCCGTTATAAAGTCCCAACCGTACAGTCCCAAGTTGGCAGCTATAGTTTTGAAGTCCCAGTTTTAAAGTGCCCTATTTGAGAGTGTTAGTTTCGGAGTCACTGTTTCGGAGTCGCTGTTTCGGAGTCACTGTTTCGGAGTCGCTGTTTCGGAGTCACTGTTTCGGAGTCGCTGTTTAGGAGTCGCCGATTCGGAGTCGCTGATTCGGAGTCACCGTTTTGAATATCCACAGTTTTTGGTCAAAGTTTTAGAGTCACAGTTTCGGAGTCATAGTTTCGGAGTCACAGTTTTCAATAGCCACATCGTTTAGAGCTCATATTACTCAGTTTTTAAACAAGCGTTCTTTCATCCGTTTAAAACAGGGTATCTCTTGATTTGCTTTTATATAATCTTGCTAGATTTCAATTCAATTCCATGGAGCATTAGAGACCACTCTCTCTCTCTCTTTTTCACTCTCCCTAAGCATCGAAAGGATTTGAATGCAGATACTCACCAAAACTGGAGCAGGCGGACAGGGAAGGCGCCCGGGCCAAAGTGTGCGCATTAACGGACGTATAGTTGACCGAGGCGACCTCGCGATTGAGCATTTTCACCACCTGATCCAAGCGCCGTGGATCGCACTCGACATCCACCAGGACGTCGGCCTGATGGCAGGTCGCCTCCACGGGCGACAGCTCCAGGTGCAGCACATTGATGCCCAGCTCCTGGAAGACCTGCAGGGCCCGCGCCAAGTTGCCCACCTGGTTCTTCAGGGTGAACAAAATGGAGATGCGCTCGCCGCCGGCCGCAAGTGGACGCCCCGCATCGCCGGGCAGGCGCGACGGCTCGGCGGTGGTGCCGTTGCTCCGTTCCTGCTTGTTGGAGGAGGAGAACAATAGAAAATTGTCGCCAGGTGCCGAGGCATGTCGGGCGAGACTTGCGTGCGTTGAGGAGCCCGTCGCCGACTCCTTCTTGAGCGTGTGCAGCGGACTGCCCTGTTTGACGGCCCATTCCTGTTCGCCGCTGCGGTACAGCCACAGGCCGAGCAGACTCTTGCCCGATGCGCTCATTCTCATAGGTATATATGTGGGCTAGAAGAAATTGCCCGGTGTTGCCCGGCTCAAATTAATAATGTTGAAAATGCTTGCGTAAGTAAGCCGCTCAAGTTGAACCCATGCAAAAAAATTGAACTATCTAATTATTTAAATAATATATTTTGGCTTCCGTCTACTCGGTGGTTCAAACCCTAAGCTTCATATTGGAGCCTACTCTATCGACTGCTTGTGTTTTGCTTCTATAATTATTGCTGCTTCTTTTCTAGGAATTTAAAAATTGAGTTTAACAAATATCAAAAATAGAAATTTGCTACTTGAGTTGAACCAGCGACTTCTCCCAATGCTCAGACAACCAAGCCAAGCTCGTTGTTCCGACTATTCTTGATGCTCCTAAAAACTTTTTACGAACTTATAACTTGTTGAATTTAGCAAAACCTTGTCTTGGTGCTCACTTTCGACTTTCGAAGGGAAGTTTCAGTAAGAAATTTCAAGTTTCTAGCTCTATTGTCTATGGGTTATACAATCAAGAATAATCCAGTTACTTTTTGGGCTGTGTCCACAATTCACTTTATTTCACTTTTATTCACTTTTAATCACAACTGTAGCACACGCGTCGTATACGCAATGCAAACGCAACGGCAACTGCAAGATCCTGCCACGGCACCAGCGCCTTTTATAGGCAGCCTCATGGCAGCACACACACACACACACGCACACACACACACACACACACTCACACCCATTAAGAGACATACATATTCAATTGTATTTATCAAGTGTGCGTAGCGAGATAAATTTGTTCAAGGATATAAAAGCTACAAGTGAGTTTCTTTTGCTCCACCTCCTTCTGGCAGGCTCTCTATCTGTCTGTGTGTGTGTGTGTGTGTGCGTGAGTGTGTGGGTGTAGCTCGTTTTGATTGGCCAAATCACGCTGAAATCAGGCTAGCTCCTAACACATGACGTCATTTCACTTTCTAATCAGCAGCAACAACATTTAATGCGTTAGGAGTTCGAGTTGAACGTTTATTTTATTTTACTTGATTTTTTTTCTTTTTTTTTTTGTATTTTCTTCTGTCAGCGCTTGACTTTCAAATGCGTTTGCTTAATTTATGCGGGCATGAAATACCGTGAAAGCACTAGCTACGAGCTGTACTTAGCCAAATGCAAGACTTATAGTCTGGAGTAACAATCGATTGGGAAGAACTCGAAACTCGATTAAAAAACGTAGCAACAAATGTGAATTTGAAGCTCGATGCAGTTAAAAAAACGCTAAAAAAGAACTTGTTAGGGCTTAGGAAATACTGAGTAGATATTAGGAAAACTCTACAATCAAAAAATATTGTTATCCTACATTCAATAAAATGAAAAACTAATTGAAGTTCTCTTTCTGTTGAGCCCTTACGAGTTGGAAGAGAACTATAGCTCCGAGATGAAAAATACGTTGGATCGATTATATATTATAAACTCTTATAATTATACTCCTAAAATTATTAAGGCGATTGCATCGAATCGGTTAAGTTATAGAAAATTCGGGTTCCCCTTCCTTCCAGCCAGGCTTTTTCGAGTAGGAAGAATATTATTACTCCTGGATACGTTTATTTCAAAATTTCTAAAACTTACCCGATCAAAAATACTTTGGATCGGTTATGATTTATAAACTCTTTGTCATTTTAAGCACGCCTACAGCGAATCGGTTAAGATATAGCAAATTCGAGTTCCCTTTCTGTCGAGCCTTTTCGAGTAGGAAAAAAACTGTTACCTCTGGATACATTCATTTCAAATTCCTTAACCCTAATAAAAGGGTACTTAGAAACCCCTTTTGGTATTATAAAATAGATTACAACGAATGGGTTAGATCTTTCGAGTTCCCTTTCTGTTGAGCATTTACGAGTTGAAAGTTTCTAAAACGTACTCATCAAAAAAGTACTGCGAATCGGTTATAAATGATAATCCCTTTTCTCATTTTGAAGAAGAGTGCATCGAATCAGTTGGGACTAAGCCATACTAATTCCGAGCTCCTTTTCCGTTAAACCTTAACGATTTGAAAGAGAACTCCTGAAATTTTGCGAAGCGGTTATCAGCAGAAAATGCTTTGGTCATTTTATAAAGAAGTGCATCGAATTGGTTAGGACTTAGGCCTATTCGAGTTTCCTTTTCGAGTAGGAAGAGAACAATACCCACTGCATCAATTTATAGCAAGGCGCCAAAACTTTCTCAACGGAACAGTACTGCGAATCGGTTATCAGCTGGAAACCGCTTCTGTCACAAACTTTCACTGGACAACAGCCAAGTCTACGGTATGTGGCATGCGGCATGACGAGGCAACCACTTGATGCGCTTGCCTTGCCTCGCCTTGCCTTGACAATGTGCTGAAAGTTGGCGGGCAGAGAGCTCGGGCCCAAGCGCCAGAGTCAATAACAGATAAATGGCAATTTCTTTTGCGGTTCTGCCTTTCGCTTTGCCTTTGCTTTCGATTCGCTTTGGGGCACCATTGTTTGCGCTTAGAGAAAAGCAAACAACGGGGGCAGCTTCTGTTTCTAGAGGGTGAAGTCAAAGTTAGCTACTTGTCTATTAAAATATGCGGGCACAGCCAGCACTACACGCACTGAATGAGCTGATGTGATAAACGTAATGGCTACTCTTCTCCCCCCTTCCCCTCAATCAAAGTGATTGCTGCTGGCCAACTGGCCAACAGTTGTGTGATGGATTTATAGCAGATGATTCTTAAAGGCGCCCCTTAAAGACAGCAAGAACAGAGCGCAACAGGCCATTTCTCAAATAAATGAATGAATGAATGAATTGACTGCATGAATGGAGCTTGTGATTTCAGTTGATTTCCGTCTAATTAAGTTAAGGCAGCTTCTATGCAAGGACTGCTGCTCAGCTTCTTGAGGAATAGAAATAACTGAGTGCAGAGATGAATAGACACATGCACTCCGGCAAAAGACAGAGTACTTTTGCAAGTCACTGTGCCCAAATGGAGACTTGGTTCACAATTTCCTAAGCTGATCAGAGAATTACCTTGAGCACAAATGGAGCACATCAATGGAGTACTCAAACCAGGAAATAATTTAGTTCGTTTTTCAGATTGGGTTATTTAAGCAAATCTTGTAGCTTGTCAGAGTTGGAGCTACCAAATTTGGGTATGTTTGTTATCTTAAGGTATACAAAGATTAAGTTTTTTTATAACTTTTAGATACCTGTTCCATTTTTCAACATAGAACCTTGCGCTTAGGTATGACTACATATTTGGCTGCCATATTTAAGCATTAAACATTTCATATCGATTGGACCTCAAACACCGAACATTTGACTTAATGTGGGATAAATGAGAAAAGAAGCGCAGGCGTCACATAAAATGAGGTTAGAACAAAACTAGAATGTTTGCAACGGCAAATCGTCGCTGGGTCCAGGGTATTGCCTAGTCGGGCATGCTCGACTAAAGCGAAGTTGCAAATATTCAAGACCAAAATTTTTTTCCCAGAACTTGGAACTGCGTTTTCTCTGAGTGTGTGAGCTCGTGCGAGTGCTTAGATGGACGTGTTGCTGCCTTTCACCCTTTATTCAATCTTCATTAGGCCCGTCGATAAACAAGCACAAATTAATTATACTTTCTTTTTTGCACTTCGCGTTTTCGGCTTCTCCTTTTTTGTTTGGTTTTCTGCGACTACTTATCTAATTATCTTTGGTTGGCAGCCTTTTAATGGCTTCCCGACTTAACTACTTATATATATTTTTTATTGGACTCACAAATGCTTAAGATTTGACAATTGTTATAGGGTATTATTGTTATTATTTTTTATTTATATTATTCTTTTTATAGTATAACTTTAAGCTTTGCACTAAATAGGAATTTTTACGTTGGGTTCTGGGAGAGAGATGCCAAAATTTGGAATTCAAAATAACAGGCGAAAATAATAATAATAATAATAATGATAATTAAAGAGCTGAAAAATTCTTCTAAATTCTTTGAGGGCATCTATTGAAAGGCACCCAAAAATGCATCTATTTCCAGCAAAAATATCGAATCTGCGATTAAAGCTTGTGACGTTTGAAAGGGACACAGCTCCTCCCTCTGATCCTGGCGAGATAATGTCGTCTTAAAGGAACATAGACATAGCCATAGCACATAATTCCCTCGGAGTTGTGAAGTTAGTTATGTTGTAGAAGGGCGGAGATATATTTTGTGCGAAATTATTATCTTGGTATGATTGTGGAGGTCGACAAGGGTTGCGAGTTCGAGTTCAGTAACAGGGAAGCAAATTTTGTATAATTTAATTGAAAATGCTTAAGCAAACGAGCTTTATTTGTTGTTGGTATAAGGTAACATAGGGTATCTCCTAGTCAACCCCTTCCGACTAGAGCTCTCCTACTTGTTTTATCTTAAGATTTCTGATAGAAATTGACTGTCAATCGAGGTTTAATATGCATTTATTTTTAGGTATATGGAATCCACCCTCTGGCGCCAGAATTCAAAAATGGACTAGGGCTTCCATCCGCCCTGGAACGTGCCGCACTGCGTCCGGCTTGTCCGTCTGTGTTGCAAGCAACAGTATTGCAATTCGCGATACTCACCCCCAAAAAAAAAAAGACTTTCGATAGGGGAAGCGCATGCGTGCAACTTGTCAACCCCCAAATGCAGTTCCCAGCCAGCTCCAGAACGCTTTCTGCTTGTAAACAAAAACAAGTTGAGAGAGAGAGAGAGAGTGGGAGAGTGGGAGAGAGAGCGCCATGGTCTCTCGCGCTGGAGCATGCTCCTGACAGCTGAGGCTCGCATAAATTTCCCAGCTGCGAGAGGGCAGACTTTAGCTTTGAAGTGGACGTCAAACTGGGCTGAAGTGCGAGAAATCGACGTCAAGGAAATTATTGATTAATTCAGTTTTGTAGTGAAAAAAGTGTTTCGGCTGCTTGGGAGATGTTGAATTAGTTGCAAATTCTGGGCACTGGACGCGCGACACCACAACACAACGCGAAAGCTACCAACCACACATAGCTAAACGCCTCAATTTGTAGGCGTGGCAGCTGGACAACGCGATGGCCGACAGCGAATTCGAGGAGTTCCGCAGGCCCATCTTTGAGCCACATGCCATAAGCACCACATTCGGCAAGAAGAAAACCACACATGCATTTTACTCGTAAGTGAAAACCACTTGAAAAATCAATTGAATGCGGGCGAACACGTGCTCTATATGTATATCCATTTGACGGGGGGGGGGGGTCCCCTCCCCCTATTCCTGACTAACTCCAGACGCAGTCAACCCTCGGGGCAACAGCTGACCCAAGGATGCTGCAGTGTATCTAAAGATTCCATTGCATATATATATATATACATATGTGCTTGTAAATCTGAAGTATTACTAGCAGGTCTCAGTTTTTCCGTATTTTCATTTTCATACCTTGTTCAAGGCTTACTTTGATGATTGATGTTTGCTGCAGAGCTTTGAAAATGAATTTAAATCCAACTTCATCAAAATTAACCTTGGACTCACATTTTCCTTCCAAGGCAGCGGATTATACGAAAAGAATATGGGACGCATTTTTTGTGCAATTTCACAAAGACTCTTGCAAATTATTTGCGAGCCAATCAGATGCAACGCAACAATATTTAATAAAACAATATTTCCATCCATTTTCCACCCATGCGTGTGGAACTTTTCGATGACCTCTTCTCCTCATATTTAGCCCAAAACAAGTTGCTATAATTTGTTTAAGCTGCATTTACATAGCTTTTACGTCTTAATCTGTGTCCTGTTCATAAATCAGTCAATCAGTCAATCAATCAGTCAATCAGTCAATCAATCAGTCCAGTCAGCACAGATAAGCTTTCCCTTAGCAAACACTATAACTTATCTCACAATTACCACTTCAAATTCACTTTTGTGCAGTCTAACACCCAACGATGATCTTGAGGATTCGAATTCATCCAAAAGCGACGGCTCCGACCAGGAGGACGGCATTGCCGATGGCAAGCTGCAGCGTCAAGTGGAGGATGATGAGTTGGGCGATGGCCTAAAAGTCACACTCTCCTCGGATGGCTCACTCGATACAAACGACTCGTTCAACTCGCACAGGCATCATCCATTGAATCACCAGGATGCCATTGGTGGATTCATTGGCATCAACGGGCTGGCCCCAGTTGCTGCTGTCGCGGGGCCAACTGTTGGCCCGGTAACAAGCACGGAGCAGCTGTTGACACCTAGCGCTGCGGCAACGCGACGTCGCCGCAAGTTGCCGGAGATACCCAAGAATAAGAAATGTAAGTAGGGTGGCAACTAGAGCGCTGCATCGATTAATTCACGAGCAGCGAACTCGGATACTCAATCGAACCAACAGACTCGAGCTACCTATTCCCATATCCAACTAAGCAGTGTTCGAATTAACGATTCATTAATACTCAATTGAACCAACAGACTCGAGTGCTTTATTCGCATATCGAACTAAACAGTGTTCGTAGAAACGATTCATTAGTACTCAATCGAACCAACAGACTCGAGCTACCTATGGGAATAAAGGATTCATTAATACTCAATCGAACCAACAGACTCGAGTGCTTTATTCTCATATCGAACTAAGCAGTGTTCGAATAAACGATTCATCAAACACAAACACATTCAAACAAAAAAAGTTCGAACTGCTTGAGTCAGCAACATGTTTGAGCTAACTAAGTTCGAACTGCTCGAGTCAGCAACATGTTCGAGCTAATAAAGTTCGAACTGCTCGAGTCGGCAACATGTTCGAACTAATAAAGTTCGAGCTGCTCGAGTCAGCAACATGTTCGAGCTAACATAGCTCGAACTGCTCGCGTCAGCAACATGTTTGAGCTAATAAAGTTCGAACTGCTCGCGTCAGCAACATGTTTGAGCTAATAAAGTTCGAACTGCTTGAGTCGGCAACATGTTCGAGCTAACAAAGTTCGAACTACTCGAGTCGGCAACATGTTCGAGCTAACAAAAATCGATCTGCTATCCTCAGCAACATGTTCGAGCTAACATAGTTCGAACTGCTCGAGTCGGCAACATGTTCGAGCTAACAAAAATCGATCTGCTATCCTCAGCAACATGTTCGAGCTAACATAGTTCGAACTGCTCGAGTCAGCAACATGTTTGAGCTAATGGCACGTGCGATTAGCTCGAACACAATCAACCAAATCTATCTCCGCCTCAACAGGTATTAATTGTTCGATAATCCAAAACGCAACTCTTTTAACTCGATGCATAACTCTGGCGGCAACCCAGCCATAAAGTCAATTACCAGCCGCATGCCTAGTTAACATTTGCCCCTCGTCCCACGTAGCTAAAGCTAATCTACTCATGGCCTCGTTGCAGCTTCCATTTTGCATATTTTAGGTGGCCCCAATGCCTGCACCCTAGCGGATGAGTTTCGCATGGGAGCAGCAGCAGCAGCTACGGCTGGAGCGGCAGCTGGAGCTGTAACTGGAGCGGCAGCCGGAGCGGCTGGCTCCTTGGTGGCGCCGCGTACGAATCAGCAGCGCTCGTTTCTAACGCTCAAATGCGGCTATCTGCTGGACGAGGACTCCAGCCCGGACTCGGAGCGCTTGCAGAGCCTCGGCGATGTGGACAGCGGTCATAGTACGGCGCATTCGCCGAACGATTTCAAGAGCATGTCGCCGCAGATCACGTCGCCGGTGTCGCAGTCACCCTTTCCGCCTGTCTTTGGCGGCGTGCCCTTCGGCCAGCTGGAGATGCTGGAGGCGACACACCGTGGCCTGCACAAGTTTGTGCCGCGACACCATGACGAGATCGAGCTGGAGATCGGCGATGCCATCTATGTGCAAAAGGAGGCCGAGGACTTGTGGTGCGAGGGCGTCAATTTGCGCACCGGCCGCCAGGGCATCTTTCCCTCGGCCTATGCCGTCGATTTGGATTACAACGAGTTCGATCCGACCGTGCAGCTGGTCAAGAAGGAGCGCTACCTGCTCGGCTACCTGGGCTCCGTCGAGACACTCGCCCACAAGGGCACCGGCGTCGTCTGCCAGGCGGTCCGCAAAATCGTCGGCGAATACGGCAACTCGCCCACGGGACAAACGTGCATTCTGGAGGTATCCGATCAGGGTCTACGCATGGTCGATCGCTCGGCCCCAAACGTAAGTCAACATATGTTCCTCTATATATACAAATATGTATATATACCAGAGTCTTGCACAAATCCATTTCAAATGACAAAGTGATTTGATTGGAATGAAAATCTTAAATCTTAATTCTTTAAATACCGATTCATACAAGTTGAACGAACAGACACAAATATCAATTGATATTCCCGCTTCGAACCGATTCGGTTTGTCCAATCAGACTCTCTTGTTTTTATATTAAATTCGAAATCTCGCGTGCAACAGTTTTCTTTTTATATTATTTTAAATTATTATCGATTAAAATATGTAAAATTACTTAAGGATAGCAAAAAGAAACTAGAACAGAAACTAAGTTGAGCACAAAAATATTTCGTTTATAATTCGAAAATAATTCGAAAATAATTCCAACTACTTGCAAGAAGTGGGTTAATTCGAAAGATTGCTCGACTTGTTCGCTTCTTCTTCTAGTTACTTGTTTCTTTTCGTTGGATTTGTTTAAATTTTCGTTGTTCGTTTGTTCAATTCGAACTCAACGAAGCTTGAAACGAAGCCGAACGAAGACGGTTTGGGCTTAAGCTATGCTTGTTCGGTTTTCAAAAAAAAAAACGATTTTAGACTATTTCGAAAGCAGCAAATGTATTCGCAAATGTATTCGTGCAAAACCCTAGATAGACTATCCATTTGTCAAGCTCTATATCATTCACTTTGCAAACAGAACAAAAAGGAGAAGAAGCCCTGCATCGATTACTTCTACTCCCTGAAGAACGTCTCATTCTGCGCCTTTCATCCACGCGATCATCGCTTCATTGGCTTCATCACAAAGCATCCGACAGTGCAGCGATTCGCCTGTCACGTCTTCAAGGGCAACGAGTCCACCAGGCCCGTGGCCGAGGCAGTTGGGTAAGTAATGGGCACATTTATATAGTAAATACCATATTCGATTCTAATTCAATTTCTCTCTCTCAGTCGCGCCTTTCAGCGTTTCTATCAGAAGTTTATCGAGACGGCTTATCCCATCGAGGACATCTACATTGAGTAGAGAGCGCGATCGCGATGCTTTAAAGGAAAAACAAACAAATACAATACTTAAAATACCATATATAGTCTATATTTTTTGTGTGATTATTAATAGAAATCAACAAAATTGTTTGGTCTTCGTCGAAAAGCTACAAAAAACAAACACACACACACACACACACACACGCAAACACAAAGTGAAAAACCTTAAACTTTCAAATAATATCATGCAATAATAATTAAACAGAAAAACAAAAAAAGTAAGAAGAAGAATCTTAGACAGCTATCTATCTAAAACTCTGGATAAGTCTCGTCATATTTGTTCGCGAAATTCTTCAAATTGTAAATAATTCATTTCGGTTCGTAAAGCACACACAAACGACGAAATACACACACAGAGAACGCAGCGATTAGACAATTTAAGTGTAACTTAGAGAGAACCGCTAAAAATTCAATTAAAAATCAAATATTATTAAATCGTGACTTCTTACATAGCAATACCGGAATATATATCTATGCACAAACCAGATGAAATAAACTTTTCGCGTCAAATCGAGCTGGTTATAAAATACCTGAAACAAAAATAAACCGTGCATTACACTCAGAGATAAAATCCAGGAACTTTTAAGCATAATCGAAGCATTTCTTAAACTTGTTTCAAGTTTTTTTTTAAACTGTAAGTACTTTATTTTTTATTTATTTGCTCAAGTTGAAAATAGTTCAATTAAGGATTTCGTAGTTTCCTTGGGAAGGTCAGTTAATTGATTTTAATTTAAGTATATGCGATTTTTTTTACATCTATTTTAAGGCTTTTTACTTTTATTAACAATTATTTTTAGTATTGACATCCAAGAAACCTTACAGATTCTTGATAATGCTGGACTTGAGTACAGAATTTTTCTCTGAGTGTACTGCTTGTGTGGCCAAAGTAGCATAAGCCTTGAGTTATCAAGAGAATCTCTCGTCTGGATTTTGTGCAAGTGTTATAAGCTATATATGTATATGTATATCATGTTTTGATTTCTACAGAAGTTAATTTCAACAAAGGCTCACTCCACACGCAAATTTTCTAGTATTATCATATTATTGAAAGCCCAAATCTAAGATGTGTAAAACAATTATATATAAAGACGAATATATATGTACTTATACAGAAAACAAAAGAAAATATATATATATATATAAAATCGGATTATATTGTATGCTGAAATGAATTGTAACAAGTCGGGTATGACCGACTAGGAAATGCCCTGAACCTAGTGTCTAGAAAAACTTTTCTAGTTTCTTTCTATACATATGCAAAAACGCGACAGTCTTGATTAACTCCGGTGTTTATAGTCCGATCCTTATGAAATTCCTAGGGCTTAAATAAATGCAAGGCTTTAATTAAAACGAGTAAGAGAAATCTAATCCGATTATGTCGTTTAAAGCGATATATCTCCGCGCGAAATGATGTCGTTTTTAGATCTTTTTTCAAATATCTGATCCGATTTCGGGTGAATAACGTCTGATTTTGGAATTTTATACGTTTTTGAATTCGTTCTGTTCCCTAATATAAATTGGCATTTTATTAAATCAAAAATAGATGGGTTAAAAAAAGTTCTTGACCGAAAAACGATTCATTTGTAAAGTCAACCTTTTCTGATGATTTTTTGTAATATCTCGTCCAAATAATGTCCGATTTGGGAATGATATACCATTTTTGACTCGTAAGGTTCAGTACTGTCGATTGGCATTACAAAAATGAAAATCTAAATTTTGACCCAAATCAACAAAATGGCAAGAGGTTACGTTTTTTCTCAAATTCGGGGTCGGTTCGAAAATCGAAACTTTTTTCATGCTTTTTATTGAATATCTCTGGTAAATACTGTCTGATTTTGAAATGTTAAACCTTTTTTAATTCATAGGGATCCCTACTATCAATTGGCATTCAAACATTTTATAAAACGATTCGTTTCAAAAGTCAAGTTTTTTTGATTAAGTTTTGGAATATCTTTGCCAAATAATGTCCGACTTTGGAATGATATGCCATTTTGGACTCGATTGGCATTAAAAAAATGAAAATCTAAATTTGTATTTCTTATTTATTTTTATTTTCGAATTTCTCGGGTAAATTTCGTCCTGACGAGTCCTGTGTCAAACACCTCGTATGGACAAGGACTATTATCTGGCCAAGAGACATCAAAATTGTCCTTATGGTTTCCGAGATATGCGTATTGTCTTTTTAAGGGACATTAAATTGGCCACCTTAAGGACTTTTCTGATGTCCTTTGGACAACATGTAGTCATTGTCCTGCTAACTTAGAATATGTTATAAGAAGGACGAAAATCCTGCAAGGAGCTGAGGAAAAGAGATTGTTGTCTGTAGAGATAAAAGGCTGTAGATCGGCCGTATCCTTGCCGATCACGACGTCCATTTGCCGACAGATAGTCCTCATCCTCCCAATTCAGTATATACAATGAAAAGGACGAAAGTCCTTTAGACAGCCTAGATATGAGTAAAATTCTTTCGTAATTTAACATAGCCATAACTCGGCCGTATCCTTGCGGATCCTGACAAGTCCTGTGTCAAACAAATCGTATGAACAAGGACTATAAACCGTCCAAAGGACATCAAAATCATCCTTGCCGTTTCCGATATATAGCCTATTTTCGAAAAAGGACATTTTCTAACTAGCTATAACTCGGCCATATCCTGAAGGATATCGGAAGGATATGCCTTTATGAACTCGCGGGAAGCAGGACTATCGATTGGCATTCAAGGATTTCCAGAATTCGACAAAAAATTTCATCGAAATTTATCCTAGGGGGTTAGTCGCAAAATTGGCCAAAATCGAAAATATCCGGGCTAACTTTGCCATTTGAAGGACTATCGGGATGTCCTTTGGCCAGTATATAGTCCTCGCCGTCCCATTTAAGAATTAACAACCCAAAGGACGAAAGTCCTTCAGACAAAAATGTTTTTAGGACGATTTTGTTTGCAGAAAATAAGCCATAACTCGAGCATATCCTTGCGTATCCTGTCGAGTCATATGTCAAAATAATTGTGTTGGCCAGGACTACCAACTGGCCAAATTCATTAAGATCGTCCTTGTAGTTTTGCAGAAATTCAAGGATTTGTGTCTTCGGGCCATTTCCGTGCGCTCCGGGGCTGAAATTTTACAAGTCCAATTTCGAGTCATATGGTTCTTAGATGACCCCATTTTTTTATGATGCAGATCGATGTAGGGGGTCTATACGATCCTAACGCACCATGTCCTTTGAAAATCTGCAAGGACATGCCTGAGTTATGACCTATTTTCTGCTTTTTTATAATTATTCATATTTTTAATTTAAATGTGTTTTTATCCTTTCAGACTGCCAAATTAAGGACTTCAATGAGCTCTAAGGACCTTTACGAGTGACAAAGCAGATTTTTCCAGGCGCGAACTTTAATCAATTAGCATAAAAATCAACAATTTGATCAATTTAAACATAAATAAATCAATTATTTAAAATAAACAAAGAAATTCCTGTTTTTTTATTTAAATCCAACGGTCTTTAGAAATCCATTGCATACCCGCCAGGGGCGTCTGCTGGCAAACCGCTGGTTGCCGAGATTTTTCTTAAAATCTGCCAAAATACCAGGCGAACAGAAACGCCTAGAAGGTCGACAAAAAATATTTTTTAGCTGCCGAAAAAATTTCATTGCATACCCAAAAGGGGCGCCTTCGCCGCCGGCTGGGTCCCAAATTTTACCTAAAATTTCCCAAAAACACCAGGCGAACAGAAACGCCCAGAAGGTCGACAAATAATATTTTTGCGGCCGGAAAATGACGTAGTAAAAAGGGGCACCCTCACCGCCAGTCCCAAATATGCCCTAAATTCCGCTCAAGTACCAGGCGAACATAAATGCACAGAAGGTCGACGAGTGGTTTGAATAAAATTTTCGTTGCATAGCATTAAGGGGCAAAAATGTAACTCAATTAAAATGAGTGCTGTTAGTTAGCAGTTTATGTAAAATGAGCGCTGTAAGCCGGCTGTTTTACAACAGCTGCAGCTGCAGCTTATGTAAAAGGGCTCCTGAAAGAAATAGCATACATGTTTTTGGACCATTTCAATGCACATTTTGCACAGATCTGATCCTTTAGGTTCCCAAGGACTATATCGATGGTATGGTATAACCAAGGATATGCTAGTCAACTAGAAACCATCGAGGGGGCGGAACTGTTGCTGGGGGCGGCTGTAAATGAAAAGCATACATATTTTTGGACACTGTTTTGCAAGAACTTGGTCCTTTAGGTTCGCTAGGACTATATCCATGATATGGAATAACCAAGGATATATAGGTCAACTAGGTACCATGATTAGCGATCATTTGCTGACTAAATGTTGTCCGTGTCCATCCGCAGATCAGCGGCGGAGTTATGTCGCCTTAAAACGCTTCTAGCCCTTAAGCCAGAGAACCGCGTAGCTGTTCTGGGCGATGGCCAGCGATTCGGCGCCAATGCCAAAGATGGGCCGAGTATCATTAGCCAGAAGGTGTCGATAATGGCGCCGCTGGCAAAGATTAGCTGACCCACCAACAGTATGAGCATATGGATAATGGTATCCAGACGTATGCCGAACAGGCGATCGACCACAAAGCCGCCCAGAGAAAGTACAGATGATCGTCAACCGATTCCGCAGATCTTAAAGCGACATCATTATTTGTTAATTATATGTAGTCCATGAAAGTTGGCATATTATGCTGAAAAATACAAAATGAAAAATATATTAGTTTTTGTAACAGTCCGGCTTTGGAAAGACAGACCTTTAAGGATTCGTGAGTCTTTAAAATCGACTGAATTCTACTAAATGTTGATTTGAGAATCGACGCAGATTGGCAACAATTTTGATATAATCATTGCCATTTTGGTCCAAATTTAAATATGACTTTGTTTAAGGTATATCCATTGCATGAAACAACTAAGATCATCCAGGTGCCAACGTAATTGAATGTTTTCTTGTCCATGGCAGATTTAGCTGCAAAATTCCAAATAAAATATTAGTTAGTATTTTGTAAGAATTTAATATCGGTTAAATTAAGTCCGACTTCGGAAGAATATACCTTTTGGGGTTCATGAAAGTCTTCCAAATCGACATAGCACTAAGAAATTTTGATTACAGAACCGACAAGAATTTAGCAGCCACTTTGATGTAACTCAGAAGGCGAACGATATTAACCAGAGCATTTACCCTTATAATATTTTCAAAGAACTTTACTCGACTGCCGACTGCTGGCCAAAGTCGGCGCACAGAAAACTGAGCGAGCAATCCATAAACGGGAGGAATCGCCGTTCAAAGGTAGATAACGCATAGCCAAGCATACACAAGCACGCATAAGTATATATCAAGTGCAAGAACACACAACCAAACATATTCAGAGAGAATTGCCAAATATCTACATGCATATGTATGTATATATGTCTGTGTATATGTTTGCTTGTGCATTATCTTCTCACATTCTCACGAATTTTTTGAGATGTAGAGAGAAAATTACAATAAAATAATCACTTTAACATTCGTGAAAGTCTATAAAATCGATGGACTTCTTTAAATTTTGATTTGACGATTTCTTTTATGGCTATTAATACTTCCGAGCCGTACAAGTCCGAAAACGTATACCATGAGAATTTTCACTGATAATATTTTAAAACAGAATTACTCGACTGCTGCCCTTTAACTAAAGCCAAATCATATTGCGCGGGCGCAAAGTGGACAAAAGTCGGCGCACAGCAACTCAAGAAAGTTCCGCTTTCAAAGGTAGATAACGCAATTATACACAAGCAAAGTAGATATGAATTGCGAAAACACACACCCGAACATATGCAAAGAGAATATGTACATATATATGTATGTATGTGTATATTTGCATTATCTTCTTATCTTCTTATTCATCGCGCTCTCATGAGAGGAAAAAATTACAATTAAATAAACACTTTAAAAGACATCAGTCTATAAAATCGATGGAATTCTTCAAATTTTGATTTCACTTTTGTTAAACTTTAGAATACGAAGTTTTTTTTATGGTTTTTAATACTTCCGAAACGTAAAAGACCGATAAAGTATACCATTAGAGATACGGATGAATTTTCACTTATAATTTACTCGACAGCTGCGCTTTAACTAAACCAAAATCACGTTGCGCGGAGGCAAAGTGGACAAAAGTCGGCGCACAGCAACTCGAGTAAGCGCTGTTCAAAGGTTGATAACGCATAGGAAAGCATACACAAGCAAGCATAAGTAGATATTAATTGCGGGAACACACACCCAAAAATCTGTATGCAGAGGGAATCGGCAAATATGTACGCACATATGTATGTATGTGTATATTTACATTATCTTCTTATTCTTCGCGCTCTCCCGATTTTTTTGCAAAGGAGAACAATATTTTTTGGTAAACTATGTATGATATTAAATAGGTTTCGCAAAAACACTTTCAACTTTGTAATAATCTTTTGAATCGCTGGAATTCTTCAAAGTTTAATTTCACTTTTGTCAACCTTAAGAATATGCTTTTTTTTATGGCTATTAATAGCTGCGACCCGTACAAGACCGCAAACGTATATCATTAGAGATACGGATGGCATTTACTTGAGAATTTTCACTAATAAAATTATTTAAAACAGCTTTACTCGACTGCTGCCTTTAAACTATAACTATCGGCGCACGGCAACTCGAGTAAGCGCCGTTTAAATGTAGATAACGCACAAGCAAGCATAAGTAGATATGAATTGCGGGAACACACACCCTAACATATGAAAAAGAAGAAGAAGAAGAAAGAATCGCCAAATGTGTACATACATATGTACATATGTATGTATGTATGTGTATGATCGCTTGCGCATTATCGTCTTTTTCATCGCGCTCACACAAATTTTTCGCAAAGGAGAAATTATTTTTTTGGTAAACTTTGACATTTTATTTGTTTCGCATAAACGCTTTAACATCCGTGATATATATCGTCTATAAGACCGATGGACTTCCACAAATTTTTATTTAATTTTTGTCAAAACTTTAGAGATTTATGATGCTATTAATTCTTCCGACCCGCACAAGTCCAAAAACGTATGACATTAGAGATACGGATGGCATTTAATTGAGAATTTGCAATTATTTTTTTTTTTAAACAACTTTACTCGACTTCTGCCCTTAAACTAAAACAAAATCATGTTGCGCAGACGCAAAGTGGACCAAAGTCGGCGCAAGCGAGAACACACACCCAAACATACATACATACATACATATGTATGCAGAGAGAATCGCCAAATATGTACAAACATATGTATGTATGTGTATACTTGCATTATCTTCTTATTTCCTTATTCATCGCGCTCTCAAGATAATGGCGAAGTAAGGCGAAAATTACAATAAAATAAACACTTTAATATTTGTGAGTCTATAAAATCGATGGGCTTATTCAAATTTATATTCTTCTTTTGTCACACTTTAGAATACGACGTTTTTTGTATGGTTCAAAGGTAGATAGCGCATAGCCAAGTGTACACAATCATAAGTATACATATATTTATAGCAAAAAAACACTTACCCAAACATATGTACACAGACAGAATCGCAAAATATGCCCGTACGTGTGTGTATTTGCGTGCAAGTGCCTTATCTACTTATGCATCACATCGACAAAATAATAACAGGCTTAATAG
Organism: Drosophila borealis; assembly: GCA_035045885.1. Taxonomy (NCBI): domain Eukaryota; kingdom Metazoa; phylum Arthropoda; class Insecta; order Diptera; family Drosophilidae; genus Drosophila; species Drosophila borealis. Next base: position 1,743,614 of record JAWNOR010000164.1, on the reverse strand, counting down.
ACTAGCGCTCGCAGCACAACAACATGCCCTGTTAACTAATAGGGCCACACTGACTCAGAATAAAGTTGCGCAGATTTATTAAAGCAGCGCTCAGAAAAGAAAGCACTCGAGCGAGCAGACGAGAACATCGCAGCCTGCAGTTATTGACTGGACCAATCAGCGATCAGCACTAAATAGAGTCGTGAGCGCGTGAGCGCAAGACGAAAAATGACAGCGAACACACACACGAACAGCTGATGGTTTATCTCTGGCTTTGGCTCATCTCTCATCTCACACGTGTTTGTGTGTGCGTGTGTATGCTTGGCAATGCGGCGCATCTTGTTCACACTCGAATTTTGATCGCTTGCTAATTTTCTGTGCGCCGGTTTTTGCGCTCGCTTGAGTCACTCGTAATTTAACACTCTGTTAATTTGAGCTCATGTTTTTCTTAGGAGCTGCTGACCCGGGGGAGTCAGAAAGTGTATTATGCATATTTTACTTAGCTTATTTAATAGCTGCTTTTTTTTTAAGAATTTGATTGAACAAAAGAAAATTTTACCTTACAAGTAAGAGGCGATATGTATTGACGAATGGGTTAAATCAAAGTTTTTGTCAAAAAACGATTAGTCTGTCCAACTTTTAAAATGATTTTTATAACTATTTCGGCCAAAATAGTGTTCAAATATAGAATGACTGACATTTTTTAGACTTGTAAGGATTGGCCTTAAAAAAAAAAAAAAACATAATATAAATTGGGACCAAATTTGAGGAAAATGCAAGGAGATACATTACGATTTTTTTTCCAGAAATGGGATCGGTTCGAAAATCAGAACTTTTTTGATGATTGTTTTGTAATAACTCGGGTAAAGAACCTCTCATTTTGGAATGTTATACCTTTTTGAATTCGTACGGTTGAATGTAATTGAATGTTTTCTTGTCCATGGCAGATTTGGCTGCAAAGTTCAAAATAAATAATGAATTAGTCCTTTGTAAGTTTTGAATGACAAATAATAATAAACCAAACCATAAACCAAGTTTGGTGTATTTGGCTGAAAAAATTCTTTTTGGTATGTAGCAAGGGTAAGTAAAAGATATTTTCGTTTTAATAATTTATGTATAATTTCTTCTATATTTTCATATTTATAATACAACTTAGCTTTACTAGTTGGTTGGTTGTTTTGTTTGTTTGTTTTATTTTTACAGCATTATCCTTTTTACATATATATCGAAGTGTAGAAATCATGTTCATAATTATTTAACATACAAAAAAAAAGTTGATTTTTGTTGCCTGTTGTTTTTTACGTGTATATATATGTATTTATATATTTAGTATGTTACACAATACTTATATATTTGGATTTACTAGGCATGTGCTTAGATTGTTCGTATATACTTATATAACACCTACCTGAACCGGCAATTCTAGAATTGTTGTTACCCATTGTTAAACTAGATGCACGTCTAGATCTAATACTAATCCCTAGCACTATATATTTCCCTATGTAGCCCTACGCACTTACAGCCTAACTGTTGCCACCTGTTCAACACCTATATCATATCAATAATAATAATATAATAGTAATAATAATAGTAATAATAATAATAATATAATAATAATAATTTCATTAGTAATACTTATTGTTTTCCTAGTTTGCTTACAAATCTATTCTTGATGTGTTTTTTGCTTAAGAAACGTTTTCTTTTTTTTTTTTGTTTGCTTTTCGTTTTTTTCAATTTTAGGCATATTTAAGAGGTTGCTCGACTTATTTTCAAGTATTTATTTGTTTAAAGTTTCGGTTCCTTAGTTTCTATATATATATATAATGTTAATCTTGTTGTTAATAACTTGATACAAAAACTTGGTCTGGCTGTCGCGAAACATATGGAGAAGGCAACTGAAGAACTTTACGATCTTCACTATTGAATTGTTTCCAAAAACTCTACGTAGTAACAAGTTCAAAGTATATTGCTTCATTTGTACAAAACGGCACCAAAAATATCGTGTCCCTATTTCTTAATTGGAGTTTTGGGTTAATCCCCCAGCCCAATCTAACTTTGTAACTAGGTTTATTTTGTTTTTTAATGCGAACTGTCCCAGAGTTCCGTCCAATTTATGATTTTTGTTTACTGTGTGTTTTAATCTTTGCTTTTAATTGACAAATCGTTTTGAAGGATTTCTGGTCGAGTTTTTTACCCACATTTTTGCCAACTTGAGAGAAAGTATCAGATCATGCTGTCTTACTGGTTTGTTTTTATAGATAAATATCGGAAAAGTAATCGGATTTGTGCGGCGCTTTTAAGTGTAATTGGATTTTAGTTGCATTTTTTGTTTTGTTGTTTTTAAATAAGGCTTTGTTTTTGTTTTTTATTTAAATTTTTGCTAAAAACTACAATTAAAATTAATAATCAGTATTAATTAATAATTAGGTTAGAACGTAATAATAATTTTAAAAAACATTTCTCGCACACGCATACACGCACACACACAATTATATACAGTTATATACGTAAATCTTGCAATTCGCAACTCCCAAATATTTCTAAAAATTACAATTTTTATTTTTGCTCTGAATATAATTGGAATATATATTTTTGTTTGTTTGTGTATATTCACTTTGTTTTCTATGTTTAATAGTTTGTCGTGTTAAATAAACTCTGAACTTGGCTTTATACATAAATATATACATATATATATATATATATATGTGTATATAGTAGACATTAGCGCGATGTGCTTGAAATTTGTTTGGATTGGGTTTTGAAAAAAATTGTTTTGTTTATAGTTTTTCATTGAGGCATTTGTCGTCTGGAACTGGAATGCGCAGCACATCGAGCATAGTCTTAAAATCTATATAATATATATATACATATATATATACGTATACAATATATAGTAATATGATCGTGCGTGCTTTTGTCTTTAGAAAAGGTGTTTTGCAATTTCGAAAATTGAATATAAAATATAAAACAATAACCATCAAATAATTTGCAACTGATTTTTTCTCATTATTTTTTTTTTTTTGGAGTTTCGACACGTTTACACTTAGACGCTAAAAATACAAACATTTCCACGCGCTTGGGAATTACATTTCAAAAGTGTTGTTTTTTTTTGTTAATTTCTAGGTTATGTTGCTGTTCGCTTTTTATATATGCACTTAGTTGCGGCCACGCCTCCCCCCACCCCGCATTGGCAGCCGACTTTGATTTTCGCTAAGAACTACAATTAATGACTACAGGCTACAACTTTAAGTGTTTTTTTTTCTTCTTTTTTTTTGCTCTTTTTTTCCGGTTTTTTTTGTTGTCGATTTTCTTCAGTTTTCTTTTTTTTAAACAAATTTTCTGCTACGTTTTATGGTTTATTATTATGCATTTCGCATTTGTTGTTTGTCATTCGTGTTTTTTAAATAGTTATTAATAAATAATTAAAATATATATATATGTATATATATATGTGTGTGTGTGTGTGATCATATATATTTGTATATATTTTAGCTTTTATGAGTAGGTATTTTATGGAAGTGGGTTAACTAGAATAACGCAACGCGTTATATAAACCGAGCATTTTACTTTTCTCCTTTAACTCTCTGATATTTAGGCTAAACATAATTGCGAATTCCGTTTGTTGTTTAACTTTAATACAGTATTTTACATAGGCTAGTCTACAGATCTATTTATTTATATATATATATATATATGTGTGTCTGTGTATATATATAAAATTCGCTTTAAAATGTACAATTACGATTTAGTATTTGTTGTTGTAGTTCGTTAAATACGTGTATATATAGTATATAGTACTATATAGCTAATATCTTGTGTGTGCACAACAAAAACGGGGCGCGCGGGCTGTAAAAGTAGGGTTAGGTTTCGATTTTTATAGGTTAGGTTTCGATTTTTATAGGTTAGGTATAGATTTGTTTTTATAGGTTAGGTTTTGCACTTACAAACTAACTGTACAAGATCGGGTGGTGTGCTTTTCTTTACGAAAAACCTTCTCAAAGGGAAGGGCAGGAAAATGGGGTTCTGTTTATAGAAATGGGGTTTACACTGAGTAATTGTTTTGGGTTTTGGATTTACTTTTAGGACACTTTGTTGCTGCTGGAAGTGAACGAACTCTGGATCGTTTCTCTCTCTCTCTCTCTATATCTATATATATGTATATACGTATATATAGCTTGGTCGTAGGCTGGCTTTATGATTATCATCTAACCTCACAGTCTTTTTTCAATGGAAGTAAAGCGCCGCCGCCGCCGCCGCGGCTGCTGCTGTTGTTGTTGTTGTTGCCATTGTTGTTGTTATTGTTGTTGTTGTTGTTCGAATTGCTGTTGCAGGAATTGCTGGAACCGGAGCCGGAGCCGCTGGCCGACGGCAACGAATTGTTGCTATTATCATAGTTGCCCACATTGACGCACAGCGGCGAGGTCGATCCCAGAGCAGCTCCCACAACAGCAACTGCAGCAACAGCTGCTGCTCCGCCCCCTCCCCCTCCCCTTGCTCCTGCTGCTCCAGCTCCAGCTCCAGCTCCAGCTCCTCCTTCCGGCAAGGAGGTGGAATCGTGCACATCGGCACTCTTGCTGGAATCGATGATCAGGCAGGGCGGCGAGGGCGTGCTGGCATCCTTGCCCAGTCGCGCCGGCGAGGCATTCGCGTTCTGCGAGTGCGGCGTGAAGCTGCTGTTGTTGGTCAGCGGCGAGGCGGCGACCAGCGGCAGCTCCGCCGGCGAGCTGGCTGGAGCGGGCGCGGACGCGGGCGCGGTCGCTGGCTCCTTGGGTGTCTCCTTGCTGGTCTCCTTGGAGTCCGTTTTGGCGCCTATGACATAGACGCCGCCAGCGGAAATGCGCGCGATCTTCAGACGCAGCGGCGCCTCCATCTGCTGCTGCTGCTGCTCCGGTTTCTCCTGCTGCTGCTGCTGCTGCTGCTGGTCGAGGCTGATTGTGGTTGTTGTCTCCGCCTTGCGTTTGTTGATGCGCAGGATTAGCTTGGGCTTCTCGCCGGGCGAGGCGCTGAGCCGGTTCTCGATCAGCGTCGTGGTCATGGTGCTAGTCAGGATGTTGCCGCTGCAGCTGTTCAGGCTGAACAACTGTTGCTGTTGTTGCTGGAGCAGCAGCTGCTGCTGCTTGAGCCGCTTCTTCTCCTTCTTGTCCTTCTTGGTCTTGTCCTTTTTGTCCTTCTTGGGCTTCGCCGTGTGCTGCTGCTGCTGCTGGCTCTCATTGGAGCCCGCCGCCAGCTGCCGCTTGCTGCTGCTGTTGTTGTCGTCGCCCTTGTCAAAGTCCTGCATCACCTTCTTGCGATAGTTCATCGAGTCGCGCTTGATCTCCTCCAGCGTCGGCGTGCTGTAGTTGCTCGTCAGCCGCTTCTTGGGCGGACAGGCGCGTCGCGTCATCTCGTAGCTGTAGCTGGTTCCGCTGCTCCCGCCGCTCCGCTCCAGCTCCTGCGCCTCGCTAGGCAGCCCGCGTATCTTGATCTTCAGCTTGGGCGCCGTCGCAGCCGCCGCCGCCGCGGCCGCCGCCGCCTGGTGATGATGATCATCCTCACTGCTCTCCAGCGTTTTGCTGCGTCCGCGTCGTTTGCCCGCGCTGCTTGCGGCGCCCGTCTTGCCGTTGTCCGTGGCGCTGCCCGAGCTGCAGGCGCTGCGCCGCCGGCCATCGCCGGCAGCAGGAGCTGCACCAGCTCCGGCGGCGCCGCCGCCGCCGCCCTCGTGCTCCTCGAGGCAGGCATTGGCAGCGTCCAAGGCTCGCAGCTCCCTGTTGCTGGAGTTCTTCTTGAAGCGCTTCGCATTGCCGCCCGATCCCGTCGTCTGCTGCTGCTGCTGCTGCAGCTGCAGCTGCTCCTCGTCCATCTTGTCCAGCTTCTCCAGCGGCAGGCTGTCGGAGGCCGCCGGCAAGCCGCAGGAGCTGTCATCGTTCAGCGTATCCTTCTGCACCACATACAAACTGAGCAGCTCCTTCTTGCGCATGCGCCGCGAATTGCCGCTCACACTGAGCGCCGCCGCCGAGGAGCTGCTTCCGCTGGCCACGGTGCTGGCCGTGACCGTCGTCTGGACCTGTACCTGCGTCTGCACCAGGCTGCTGGCGCCGCCCACCCCGGCGGACAGCTGGCAGCTCGTTTGCGTCACGCTGCTGTAGTGCAGATCCGGATAGGCGAGCGGTCCCTTGATCTTCAGCTTGAGCTGATTGCGCGCATCCGAGAGGGAGGCCTTGGTGTTGAGCATCGTCGTGGTATCCGAGTCTATGGACACCTCCTCCGAGGTGGCCTCCAGCGAGGCCTCCAGCGCGGCGGCAGCGGCGGCGGGCAGCAGCTCCGTGAGCAGCGTGTTGCTGCTGGGCGCCGCCTGGTTGGCCTCGCTCGAATGGAGCAGCGCGCCTTGCAGCAGGCTGCTTGGTGGGACAGAGACGCCTGCTCCTGCTCCGGCTCCGGATCCTGCTGCTCCTCCCGCTGCTGCTGCTGCCTTGTTGCCATTGTGATTGTTGTTATTGTTGTTATTATTGTTGTTGTGATTGTTGCCGCTGCTGCTGCTGCTCGTGGTGCCCGTGGCGCGCAGCGCGGATTGGAACTGTCGCTCGTCCTCCTCATCGAATTCGCTGAGTGTCTGATCCGCCGTGCCGGAGTCGAAGGCGCCCAGCAGATTGTTCTGATAGGCCTCCTGCGAGGCGCTGCTGTGCGGCGCCTCAAAGCCCAGATTGTAGGTGCGCATATCGACCGGGCCGGGCAGCACGGGCTGCAGCAGCGGATTGGCCGGCGCGGATGATGCCGTTCCGGACGACGACGACGACGACGATGTCGTCGTTGTCGTTGCCGTCGTCTTGTTCTGGCCGCGCAGCTTGCAGCTGGCGTAGCTGGTGCTGGGCGCTGCGCCCGGCGCACGCAGCTCGAAGCTGCGCCGTCGATCCCGCAGCGACTGCAGATTCTCGACGCCGGAGCCGGTCAGCTCGTCGTCGTAGTTGTTGAACTCGTACGGCGTGCCCACCAGATTGTTGACAATGTGCGTGTTGCTGCCGTAATCCGACATCGGCGGCGGCAGCGGCAGCATCGCGTTCGCCGAGCTGCTGCCCCGCCCTCGACCGCGTCCGCGTCCACGTCCGCGTGTGCCCGCTGCAGCTGAGCCGCTGGCGCTGCCACGTGGTGCACGCTGCCGCAGCTTGCCGGCGAGCGTGTGCGTCAGTGGATCATATTTCGCGGCCGGCTGCACAGCTGGCGCCGTGGGCGTGGCCGTGGCCAGAGCTACGGCCGGCGGCGGCTGCAGCGCGGCGACAGCTTGTCTGGGAGATTTGCCGGGCGACTTGCCCGGCGGCAGCTGCGGCGACTTCTTCTGCTGCTGCTGCTGCTGCTTAGATGAGGAACTGCTGCTGCTGCTGCTGCGTTTGCTGGGCGAGATGAGCTCCTTGCTCGGCAAGGCCAGAGCTGCGGGCGCGGGTTGAGCCATTGGCTGAGCCAGCACGGGCACGGACACGGGCACGGGCACAGCCACCGGCACGGGCACCGTCTCCAGCTGCACTGGCTCCAGTTGTTGTTGCTGCTGCTGCTGCTGCTGCTGCATCATGGCGGGCAGCAGGGCGGCGGCATATGGCGGCGTCAGCTGATACTGATGATTGGGCGTTAGCGTCATATTGGGCGTGGCATAGGGCGTGCTCACATACGGCGTGCTCGGCTGCGAGCTGTTGCCGTAGATCGATTGACCCTCCGACGGCGTCGACTGCTGCTGCTGCTGCTGTTGCTGCTGTTGGATGATGGCCGCCAGCTGTGGATAGATGCCGCCGTTGTATTGGCTGTTGGGCGTCCTTTGCGACTGCTGTTGATGAGTGGGCGTGGTCGTTGTCTGCTGCACCGGCTGCTGCTGCGTCTGGTTGTTGTACATGGACATGGCATCGATGCCATTGACGAGCGGCGTATGGCTGCCAAAGGCGCCGCTGACACTCCCACTGACACTTCCACTCCCGCTGCCTGCTGCGCTGTTGTTGTTGTTGTTGTTGTTGCACGCTGCAGTTGCTCCAATTCCAGGTGCTCCCGTTCCCGATCCCGTTCCCGCTCCCGCATAGCTATTGAAGTAGCTCTTGTCCAGGCTGGGCGGCTGATCGTTCGACTCGGACACGGAGCTGGGCGAGCTGCTGCGTCTCGCCGCGATCAGATCGTTCTCGTTCCAGCGCTGCATGCGTCCAAAGGGCGACTGCATTCGCGTGTTCTCATCGTAATCGCTCAGCTTGTTGTTGTTGTTGTTGTTGTTCGCCTGCGAGTTGGATGCGGCGGAAAGGCTGGAGTTGACCTGGGCGGGCGGGACAGTGGCACCGGCGCCGGCTCCGGCTGCATAGCTGCTGAGGCTGTTCTTGACCGCTGCCGCCGCCAGATCCACAAAATCGGGCGTGGATTGCGGCGCTGATCCGCCTCCCATTGCTCCTCCCATTCCTGATCCTCCTCCTCCTGCTCCTCCTCCTGCTGATCCCTGGCTGCCATGGCTGCCATTGCTGCTCTTCTGCTGCAGCTGCGGCGAGGCGGAGGCCTTGTTCAGATAACAGCTGAGCGCCGCCTGCGCCGACTGATAGTTCACGCTGCTGTAGCCGCCCAGATTGTTCGTATTCGTTGTGGGCGTGGCATTTGGAGTATTTGTCAAACTGTTGGCATAGCTGCCGCCGGAGTTGGCCGTGAGCGGGGAATCCTTGATGGTCAGCTGGCTGGCCACCGAGTTAGGCGCCGAGTTGCCGAAGAGCAGGCTCTGCTGTGCTGCCTGCTGCTGCGCCTGCTGCTGCTGCGCCTGCTGCTGCAGCTCCTTCTGCGCGTGTATCAGATCCTCGGGATCGGCGGCATTGTGAAACGGAAAGACGGAGGGAATGGCCGGCGTGGGTGGCAGCAAGTCCATCGTGTCCTTGCACTCGTCCAGCTGCGCCTTGCGCTTCGTCTTGCGCAGCTTCTCGACCAGATTCCGCGTGGCCAGCGTGCTGTCCTCCTCGAAGATCTGCCTGCTCCCGCCGCTCAGGCTGGTGCCGAGCAGACTTGTCAGGCGGCCCGAATTGGGCGGATTGAGCACATTGGCCACGCTGCTGGCCAAGCTGGAGGCATAACTATTGGCGTACTTGCTGTCCTCCAGCTCGAGTATGGCATCCACAATCGGCTGATGAGCCGCATCAAGCTCCAGGGCGCTGCACGAGGGCGTGGCCGGAACCGATGACACCGATGGAATCACCGGCAGCAGCGATTCCTGCTGCTGCGCCTGCTGCTGCGCTTGCTGCTGCTCTCCAGAATTCGAGTTCGAGTCCAGCTCTATGATCTCTGGCGGCTCTGGTGGTATAACGGTAACCGCTGGCGAGGATGTGGATGCGGAATATTTGCTCGCATTCGCTAGGAGCTCATTTTTGCGCTCCTCCTCCAGTTCGCGGGCCATTTCCATTTCGTTGAGCAGATGCTGTGTGTGATGCGTGTGCTCCTGCTCCTCCTCGTCCTCGTCGCGCGTGCGTCTTCTTCGGCGCCGCCAGCGGCTGGCGCGTCGCCTGTCCGATCTGCTCCGATCGCTGCCCGCCTCCTCGTCGCTCAGCTCATCGTTGGAGGGCGTCGGCGTGGGCGAGGCGGGCAGCGGCGCCGCCGGCGGTCGCTCATCGATGTCCGCGGACAGTTCCGCCAATTTGCTGGCATTCGCCGAGAGCTGGGTGTGCGTCGGCGCCGTCGTTAGCTCCTCGTCAATGTCCATGGGCTGCTCGCCGGCCTCCTGCGCAGCGGCCGGTGGACTACTGATCAGCCGATCCTCCTCCGCTGCCGGCTCCAGTTGAGGACTTCGCTTGGCCGCCGCCGCCGCCGCCGGCGTCGGTGTGGGCGCCCGTGTTATTGTGGGCGTGGTCGTGGGCAAAGCGGGCGCGGGCGCGGGTGCGGGCGTAGGCGTGGCATTGTTGAGCTGCTGCTGCTTCTTGTCGAGCAGCTTGTCCAGCGCACTGGTCGCCCGTCCGCCCGTCGCCGCCTTGCGCTGAGCTATCTCATGCTCCAGATTTGGCGGCGTTTTCTTCGGCGATTCCGCGCGAGATTTACGCCGATTGCTGGGCAACTTCTCGGGCATCGGCGCCGGCTTCGGCAGGCTGACTGCCGCCGGCGAGGGCGGTCGCGATTTGGAATTGCGCGTGGCACGTTTGCTCAGCGCCGGTGACGCATCGTCTAGCGAGGATTTGCGGCGCTGCGTTGCGGGCTTGGTCGGCGCCGGCGGCGTCACCAGCTCCAGCGCGGGCGGTGTTGGCTTTTGCGGCGTTCTCTTTGGCGATTTGTTGGTGGAATTCTGACGAGTTCGGCTGGCCAGCGGAGGCGGAGGAGGAGGCGGCGGCGCAGCTACTGCTGCTGCTGCAGCTGGTTTGTCCAGAGATTTGCGCGGCGAACGCTTTGGCACACTGGAGCTGGAGCTGGAGGTAATGGCTGCTGCTGCTGCTGCTGCTGGAGCTGGAGCTGGCGCTGTCTTGCGCTTCTCCGGCTCGCTGTCGCTGTCGGAGTCGCTGCCGCTGCTGGAGTTGCTGCTGGCGCTGCTGCTGGAGTTGCTGCCGCTGCTGCTGCTGTTGCTTTCGCCGGAGCTGGAGCTGGACAGATTGGGCGCGGCGATGCGTCGCTTGACGGGCGTCTGCTCCTCCTTGGAGCGTCGCAGCTGCGAGCCGCGTCGCAAAGGCGTCGTCTGCTGCTGCTGTTGCTTGGATGCAGCTGCTCTGCTCGGGGGCGTCGTCGTCGTTGTCGTCGTCGTGGTGGCTGCAGCTGCTCTGCTTGGCGGCGTTGTCGTCGTCGTGGCTGCGCTTGTTCCTACTGCTGCTGCGCCTGTGCCCGCTGCAACTCCGGCTAAATCGTCACTGGCAACGGTTTCCTGTGTGGCTTTGGTCAGGGCTGCGCCGCTGCTCTTCAGCTGCTCGGCGGCCTTTTTGGCTGCCTGTCGCTGGGGCACATATGAGACGGCAAAGTTGCCCAGTTTGGCCAGCTCGTTGTTTTTGGGCGTGGCGGCGGGCGTTGGCTTCTCCTTCTCTTTCTCCTTTGGCTTTTCCCGCTCTCGTTCCTTCTCCTGCTCCTTTTCCCGCTCCCGCTCCCTCTCCTTCTCCTTTTCCTTCTCCCGCTCCTTCTCCTTCTCTTTCTGCTGCTTGGGCGGCCGCCCGCGCTTGCCTCGCTCCGCTCTGGTCTCGCCCGTCGTTTTGGCAGCCGCCTTGGGCAGCTCCTTGGGCCGCGACTTATCTGCCTCGTCCTTGGCTTTGCTGCTGCTGCTGCTGCCGCCGCTGGCTGCCGCATTGGCTGGACTTGGGTCGGGCTCGCGCAACCGCTCGCTGGCATCCGGCAGCAGTGCTGTGGCGAGATTCGTGGAGTTGCGCATGTTCTCGGATGCCTTTTTGGCTGCCTGCCGTTGCGGCACAACGAGCAGATCCACGGGCGGAAAGACGGGCGCGGCGCTGCTTTTGCTGCTGTTCGACTTGGCGTTGGCTTTGGATTTATTTGCAGTTGCTGCAGTCGCCGTCGCAGTTGTTGCTGCTGGTGTTGTGCCCGGCACGAACTCCTTCATGGCGGCCTTGGTGCGTATCGTTTGCTGATTTTGCGAATCGCTCACGTTGCTCTCCGCCGCCGCCTGCTCCGCCTCGGCCTCCGTGCGCCGCTGCTGCTCAGCCACGTCGCGCTCCGGCGTCGTTGTCGTGGAGCTGTCCGAGTCGGAGTAGATGTGCTGTCCCATCTTGCGAATGGCCGACGTCGCCGTCGCAGCTGTCGCAGCATTGCCTGCCGTGGCGCTTGTGTTCCGGCTGTTTGTTGTTGTTGTGTTCCGGTGTGCCTGTCGCTCGGCGAGCTTTACAGGCAGCAGCTCCTCACTTTCATCGCTGGACATGCTGCCCGCGTCCTGCTGCCGCATTTCTTTGTCCATCTGAGCAAGGCCACGCGTCGCTGTCGGCGCTGCACTGGCTCCACCATTGCTGGCCGGTTGTTTTCTGCGCGCTGCACTTGCTCCCGTTCCCGGGCCGGCTCCCGTTCCCGTTGCCGCTCCTCCGCTGTGCTTTGACTTAGTTGCTTGGCTTTTGGCAGGTACTGCTGTTGACTTGTGGACACGCTTGACACGCTCGACACGTTCCCGCTCCCGTTCTCGCTCCCTTTCCCTGGCCCGTGCCCGTGCTCTCGCCCGGTCGTCGTCATCGTCGCTGGAGGAACTGCTGCAGCTGGTCCGCGCATCCGCAGACGCTGCAGACGCACACGCAGCCGCCTCACTTTGACGCCGCTGTCGCTGCCTCTGCCGCTGCTCGACGCTGCGCGCATAGGATTGCTTTCGGACTGCAGTTCCCGCTCCTGATCCTGCTCCCGCTGCAGCTGGCTGGGATTTGTTGCGGTAGCCGTGGCTATCGCTGCCGGAATCACTGCCACTGCCGCTGGCGCTGCCGGAATCGGAGGAGCTGCTGCTGCTGGCGCTGCTGCTGGCGGCGCTGCTGCCGCGCGCCGAGCTGGAATCAGCCGATGATGAGCTGCCGCTTGACGTTGGGGCGGACGCAGCCGTTGCGGATTTATGTGTTTTATGCTGTTGGCTCGACGTCGCCGTCGTTGCCGGACCGCTCTTCGAGGCACGCCTCCCCGCACACGGCATCGCCGTGGACGCCGTTGTTGTTGGCGCCCTTGGCGAGCCACGTGGCTTGGTGTTGGCGGCCTTTTGGCCCATTGTTGTTGCTGCAGCTGTTGTTGCTGTTGTTGTATTTGTTGTTATTGCACCATTGTTGAGCTTCTTTTTGGGCGAAGACTTGAGCGCGGCAGCCTGCTTGCGCTTGTTGGGCGACTGCGAGGCGCGTCCACGTGCCTGCTTCTTGCCCATCAGCTGCTCCAGTATATACTCCAAGCTCTTATACTGCGCCGGCACAGTTAGCTGATCCGTTGAGCTGTAGAAGCTATCGTACAGCGTGGGCCCATCGTTCGCATAGATAATGGCATCCGTGTCCAGGGCGGGTCGCTGTGGCTGCTGCTGCTCCGCTGGGCCCAGCTGCTGCTGCTGCTGCTGCTGCTGCACTGCCTCATCGAGCACGCCGAGCTGCTTGTAGAAGACCTGTTCGCGCAGCTTGAACAGCGAGCGGGAGAGCTTCTCACGCCTGCTGACCATGTAGCAGAGATTGCGCACACGCTCCAGATCCTGGCGTAAGTGCACGACCAGCTTGTGATTCTCCAGATCCTGTTGCTCCTGCTTGCGCGCCAGCATCTCCACATCCTCGGACTTGGGTGGTATCAGTTCGCGATTGTGTCGCGACTTGCGCTTCAGTTTCCAATAATTGTAAATGGCCTCAATTGCATCCTCATCCACATCGAACAAATGGCAGCTAATGTCATTGATATTCACGTGCTTATCAAACTCCGCCTCAACCTCCTGCGGCAATTAAAACAAACCAAAATTGTTTAAGTATTAAGAAACGCAGCATTCAATTCCAAATAGATCCCTGCATCGTTTAATTTGCTGTGCATCAAACTCAGCTACTCAATCGAACCAACGACTCGAACACACGAGCATCGAACTCCGACATGTTCGATGCAACTTTTCACCAATCCCCAAAAAACATTCATAACAAACGAAGTTCGAGCTGATCGAGTCAGCAAAATATTCGGGCTAATGGTCAGTTTGTTGCCCGACAAGACGTGTTTAAGTCAAGGCTCCAACCAGGTTTGAAGCGAAAAGGATCAGACTCCGAATTGAAAATGTACTATTGAGTTAGCGAAATATTCGGCCTAATGGTTAGTTTGTTGTACGACAAGATGTGTATGCATCCAATTAGGTTTGATCCGGAATTATAAGTTAACTTTTGAGTCATTGATATATTCGGGCTAACACGACAAAACGTGTATCCGAAAAAGGGCTCTAACCAGGTTTTTGGTTGATGCCGGTTTTAGGTAGAATTTAACTTCACTATGAAAATATGTGTTGCAATATTTTCATGCATTATATGCATTATTTTCACTAGAACGGACACTTGTAAATTGAAAATATAAGAGTTTAACTCTTATTTTGAAATTACAGGTTTGTTCAAGCCTTAAGCCCAAAGACCGAACAACACGTTAAGCTCTAGCCATACAAAATCTAGCCTGGATTCGCTCGTTCGAAATAATGGTTCGATTTTCGATTGACACGATGCACGGCTCCATTTAAAAACCATAAAAAAATTTACCTGCAGACGTAGAGCACGTGCCTGATTGCGCTCCTCGGAGGTCATATCGTTTTTCCGATGCTTTTGGCGCCTGCGATGATCTTCGCCCTTGCCGCCCGCTGTTGTGTGGCCCGCGTCATCGCCCGCAGCTGTCGCACTGCTCGAGAACTTGTTGTTATGCTTTTGCATGCAGCTGGAGGCGGCTGTGTGATGACTGGATGACGCGCCCTCCTTCTTGCCCTTGCTCATGCTGTGCTTTTGGCAATAGGAGCGCAGCTTGACACCGTCCTCGGCGTTGCCCTCTTCGATAATGGCACGCATCTCGAGGCCATGCTGAAACGCACAGGTCACATGATAGGCCGTCTTGCAGGTCTTCACCGAGCACTGTATGCAGCTGCCGACGCGCTCGCGGCACAGCACACAGATCAGTGCCCAGCGACTTTGCGGAATGCTTGAGATTTTTGTTATTGGCTCCATGCGATCGACACATCCAATGCTCACTTCCGGTATCCACAGGGCACAGGAGACATGCGCCCAATGCTTGCCCGATTTATTGGACTTCATGGCGCCGCCCTTGTTCGGACAGAGCACACACTCCGGCTTGATGCCCATGGAGCAGGTGCGACATAGCCATTGGCCTGCAAAACAATTTGTTTATTGAGTAATAGAATTTCATGGATGTTTCCGGAGCTGGATTACCTGATGGAATCGCTGTAATGCCGTAACAAGCCTGATGCACGCAGATGTTGCAATTATCACAGAATACCATTTCGTTGGCCTCCTCGGAGTCGGGCGAGCGACAAACATCACATATGACGTTCTCATCAAACTCAATGCCCAGACCCTCCTCCTGCTTAAGTATGACCTGAATTTGCTCCCAACAGCGCACCTAGAAAATGTTATAAATTAGTTTTGCCGCTTGCTTGACCTATTATCTAGATTTAGCTAACCTCCAGCTCCTCGATGACGCGCTCGAACTGCGTTTCGTTAATGGGAAACGCGCCGCACAGGGCACGATCGCCATTATATAGACGCAGCCAGGCCTCATCTATGGGATCAATGTCATAGGCACATGTGTTTTCCGCCAGTGCAACTACATTCGTCAGACAATGCAAGTCCGGCGAATAATGTTCGTCTTTGGTGATGCGCAGGAAACGATTTTTTGGACTGCAAGAGGCAAATTATATAAATATTCAACAATATAAATTAATATATATGGCCTAACTATTATTTAATAATTATATTTTTGTAATTATATATTATAATTTGTCCTGACTTTTGATCTATCAACAGCTCAAACTGTGCGAACTACGAAGCTGAAACATTTACTAAAGCTTTCTTTTGGGTCAAAGGTGAGAAAATTCAAGACTCAAGATTTTTTATATAAACGTTAAGATTGTATAAAAAACATCAAGAATGCAAACATCTAACAACTAACGAGCGGTAGGTTGCCGGGTCAAATTCAGCAACAATTTTCGAAGGTAATACATGTTTCTAATTTGCTAGCATTCAGAAAGACGCTTCAATTAATATATAAAAAAATAAATGGAGCGCAGAGAAGAGCAATAAATTGATCTTTGACGTATATAAAGAGTTTGAATAAAATTGTGAATACGCTCAATCATTTCTTATCAGGATATATTCCAGTTTTTTGTATGCTATTCTTAAAGCTTCGGGTAAAGGCATAACAAATATGCCTGGGATAGAAGGTAGCATCTAAGTTAAGAGTTTGTCTCCTCAGCTCAGATCAAGTCTTCTTCACCAGGAGTATTGCTCCGCGTGATCATATGACTATATTATTTCGAGATATCTATTAGGCGAACATCTACCTTAGCCGGAGCACAATAATGTAGAGCAGGACTTGAATGCTGACAAGCTTTTACTAGACATTATAGTTGTTGTTTTCTTTTCAGTTAAATTCTTCCATTTCACGCTCTACTCACAGTTTAAAGTCATGCGCTGGCGACACTACCGGCTCGGACAGCACATAGACACACGGCTCGGGCAGCGAATCGGGATTGACGGGCACCTGTACGCCCTTCTCCCATTCCTGTTTCCATTGATCGGTTACAATCAGATACTCGTAGTTGGCCAACGGCTCTGAGTCTGGCAATTTCATTGCGCTAATGAGATCCTTGCTGCAAATTTAAGAAAATCGAATGAGTTTATAGATGGAGCTTGAGTTGTGGTTTATACGCACCGATACAGTTCAGCTGGCGCTTCGGTGGAGCTGCGATTGTAGATGCTCGACATTTTGATATCGGCCACGGAGCGCGCTTGCCAGGTGCTGCTGCTGCTGTTGTTGTTGTTGTTATTGTTGCTGTTGTTGTTGCTATTGTTGCTGTTGTTGCTTTGCGCTTTACATTTGCTGGCCGACTTGGCCTTGCCCGGCAGTTTTGACATGGACTTGGCCTGGCCGTGTTCCGCTTGTTCCAGCGCAGCAACTGTTGCTGCTGCAACTGTTGTTGTTGCTGTTGCAGCTGCAACTGTTGCTGTTGCAGTTGTTGACGCTGCTGCTGCTGCGGCTGCTGTTGCCGGCGCACCATTGGGCGGTCGTCCTTTGCGTCGCTTTGTGGGCGGCGGCTGCGGCTCAACATCTTGTCGCAGCTGCTGTTGCGGCGGTTGCTGCTGCTGCAGCTGCTGCTGATTACCGCGTTTACCTCTTTGTGACATTTTTCATTGGTGTTGCGTTTTGTGTGTTCTTTAACTTTGTGTGTATGTGTGTGTTGTTGTTGTTGTTGTTGATGGGTTTGCCTACTGGAACCTGCTGCTGAGAGGTTCACCTAGACCGCACGCGTTTGCTGCTCGATTGTGCCAAGTGCGACCTGTAGATGGTGGGTTAAGGTGAGGGGAGGGGTAGGTAAATTAATAAATGTTTCAAATTGTTGCATCAATTTCTTACTACATGCTTAAGGCCACAATTGGCGACACCACAACCACACCGCCGGCTGTTGTAGCTGCTGCTGCTGCTGCTGCTTGTTGTTGTTATAAATTGTATTGTTATTATTGTTGCTGATGCTGTTGTTGTTGGTAGTTTTGTTGTTGTTGTGCTGCTGCTGCTGCCGCCCGTTTAACATGGACGCCGCTGCCGCTGCACCAGCACTAATCCCGAGTAGCGCCGCCACTTTGCAGTCTGTGCCGTGCACTGCTCAGAGCAATAATGCGCGCTGCCGCTGCCCCTCCCCGCGTTTGTTTTCGCTGTGTGTTTCGTCTGTTTCTGCGTTCTCCTTCACTTGCGTATTTTTGTTTTTGCACGCACCTTGTGTGTGTTTTTCTTAAAGTTTTCTGCTCACTGCGCGTCTAAATAGATATCAGTTCATAAAATTTACATTTTATACTACCAATTTTCGTTTTGCAAACTTTTTTGTTGTACATTTTCTATGCGCTTTTCGTCACAAAAAATACACAAAAAAGAGAAAAAGGAAAAAAAAAAACTGAAACTGCCAGTGCAAAGGAAAAGAGCAAAACGCGTTTGCTAAACAAAAGCTGAACGCTTTGCAACGCAAACATTAAATGCCATCCCAAAATCCATCTATCTCGCACGCTCGTTTTAAGGGCGCGCGCATTTGCGGCACTGGTGCGAGCGAGATAGTGTTGGCGTGCGTGCTGCAGCCGTCAGCTTTTGTGCAAACGTCTCTTCCGCTCCTCAGCGCACTGCTCCCCCCCTCTTTCATACACACATTCGATTCGACGTTTTTGCACCTATTTTTTTTTCTTACTTTTTATTGTAGTAATATTATTTGTTTTTGGAAATTGCACATTTTTTGAATGTATTTGAAATGATGCCCGTGCCCGCTAGTTGGCATTGTCGCCACATTTGTTGCTTTGTTTGCCTGTTTTGGTTGTCGCGTTCGAGCGAATTTTGATTGGGATATATTACTCTCTGGGCTTTGCTTTTGCCGCCGCAGACACACACGCGAGCACTTGCTAGTGGTTAAAATGGACGTAGCAAATGAATTGCACGTTACGTTTATTATGCACTCGCGTTTCGCGCAATTGGCATAATGTTTGCGACAAATATGCAATTTTTTTACGGATTATTTACAAGATTTTCTTCTCGGTTTCCTTTTCTACGTCTGCCATTTTGCTTTTCGGCTTATCGATTATTAGAGCTGTACCGGAATCGATTATCGATAGCGGCACTAGTTTATGCTAGTTCCTAATTTCAAATTATCGAAACCAGTTTCAGCCTTTGGCTCCGGGAACCGATATTGCTAGCAATCACTACTCACTCATATTTAATTAATAATTTTTCGTTTTAGAAAAGCCAGTCTATGCTTAAAAAATCAACAAATTTTCATATTTGTGTATGCGCTATATATTGTTGTCAGTTAAGCCGCCTATTGGCGGCTCATGAGAATAAACCTGGAGCTCCGATGTCCGCGCCGATGTCACTTACAATTGGTTATCGAATGAGAGTCAACCACCAACAAAAAGCAGCAAAGGAAGAGAATACAGAAGCGCAAAAAAACAGTTCGCACAAAAGTTTTTTACATCATAAAATAATGTAAGGAGACAAATTAGTAATTGCGACTTATAGATTTAGCAAACGATAAGCTTATAGAAAAGCCCGTCCACACACACGCAGCCTGGCATTAAGAACAGCGCCAAATGCAAATGCATTTCTTTGTCTGCAGTTTGCTAGAATAATCTGTTTTCCGAGTGATTTTTTGGAACGAGTGCACGACGCAGTGCCAACCAAATAAAATCCGAAAAATGTCAACAACTCCAAATTCGAATAGTAGTGGTAGCAACAACAACAACAACAATAGCAACAGTAATAAGCAAAAGCAACAACAACAACAACAGCACGACACATACAGCGACAGCAGCAGCATCGAGGAGAATCTTGAGGCTGCCGAGGAGCGCAGACGCCGCATTCTGAAGAATCGCAGTCGCAGCAGCACCTACATGCAACGGCAGCAGCAGCACAGCGCCATGAGCGTCAGCAGCGGTGCCATCTCCAAGCATGACAAATCCATGACGCCCACCACAAGCAGCGCTGCCGCTGCCGCCGCCGCTGCTGCAGCGGCTGCTGCTGCTGCTGCGCGTCTGGGCCCACCCGAGCGCATCTGCATGCTGGTGGACGGTGTGCGTTTCACCGTCGAGCAAACGCTACTCACAGCCCATCCAAATACCATGCTGGGCACCATGTTCGGCACAGGGTTTCAGTGTGTGCATCCGAATGAGCGCGGCGAATACGAACTGGCCGATGGCATCTCCCATTTGGTGTTTCGCTCAATACTCGAATACTACAAGAGCGGCGTTATACGCTGCCCACCCACTGTATCCGTGCCGGAGCTGAAGGAGGCCTGCGACTATCTGCTTATACCCTTCGACGCGACCACTGTGCGCTGCCAGAATCTAAGTGAGTATTATTGATTGCGGGAGCGTCTCTTAGTAGAGACCTGCATTGGTCTTTCGGTATTCGTATGCGGCTCGAGCTGTTCGATATTCGGTTCAATCGAACTCGAACACAAACCTTTAGCTCGAACATGTTTCTGTCAGTTCGATTGAGTGTCCGAGTTTGATGTAAATGAATTAACCGATGCAGGGCTATATCTCTTAGTCAAGTGCCGTCTACTTTGCTCTCCCTCTCGTTTGTCTTTACCCCCTCTGCCATGCTGACACACACACACGCCTCTGTTTCTCACAAAGGAGGCCTGCTTCATGAGCTGAGCAATGAGGGTGCCCGCCAACAGTTCGAGGTCTTTCTGGAGGATCTTATATTGCCGCTAATGGTTGCCTCAGCGCAGCGCGGCGATCGCGAATGCCATGTCGTTGTGCTGCTCGACGACGACATGGTCGACTGGGATGAAGAGTTCCCCCCGCAAATGGGCGAGGAGTATTGCCAGAGTAGGTCAAGATTACCATTCTAATGTACATCAAATTAATCCCATTTTGCTGCAGCCGTGCATAGCACTGCCATGCATCGTTTCTTCAAGTACATTGAGAATCGTGATGTGGCCAAGCAGGTGATGAAGGACCGTGGACTGAAGAAGATACGCTGCGGCATTGAGGGCTATCCCACGCACAAGGAGAAGATACGCCGACGACCCGGCGGCCGTGCTGAGGTCATTTACAGCTATGTCCAGCGTCCGTTCATACACATGTCCTGGGAGAAGGAGGAGGCCAAGAGTCGTCATGTCGATTTCCAGTGTGTAAAGTCCAAGTCTGTTACGAATCTCGCCGAAGCGAATGCCGATCCGCCGCTGGAATTAGATGCAAGTGCGTATACTCTAAACTATTTCTGTGCCAGATTTTTTTCAACTGTTCTCCTCCTGCTGCTTTCGCGTTTCAGGTGGCAATCCCATTCCGCCGCCCACCGTAGCCGTGGTCAATGCTCAAGCACACAATGTTGATCTGGGCGCACCGGCAATGGGCATTGTTAACATTGGCGTTCCCGTTGACGTGGCCGCTGTTGTTGCGGTCGATGAAGCCGCCGGCGGCGTCGTTATGTTAAACGAACTGGAGCTTGCGGCCGCAGCGGTCGCTGCACCGGGCATTGTTGATGAACATGTGTAGAGATCGCCCCAAGGGCTGGATATACACTGCCATCTTCTTAGCTGCACGCACCCAGAACAACGCTTTGTACGTTTTAAATCCAAAATTTTGTATACACTATCAACATAAAACATAAACCTAAATATACCCTGCCAAGGAAATAACTCCGACTTGATCAAAAGGACTTTTTTTGTTTTTTTTGGTTAGGAATATGAATCGCAAAATAAGAATAGTAAATATAGGGTATCTGATATTCAGGCACACTTAACTTACCAGTTTAAAGTTGTCCGGGAATTCACGCTTGCTCCAATTTTAAACAAATGAAAACAAATTTTATTCAATTAAAAAACATATTGCCATGGCTTTGCGATTTGGAACTGTCCCCGATTTTAAGCACCATCAAAGGATTCGCGCTCGCCTTGCGCCAGCGTGGACGTCTCCCAGTTGAGGGAACGCTCGATGGCCATTTTCCATTTCTGATAGCGCAAATTACGCTCCGTGGAATTTATTTTCGGCTTGACGGCTTCGCGCTCCTCCGACTTGGAGAGCGGACCCTCCATGTTGTACTGCGGCGCCACCGTCTTGTAGGCGGCCATAGCAGCGCCCTGGAACAGATAGAAAGGAGAATTAAAAAGTAGGTAAAGATGATGGGATTATAGCCCTTCATCGGTTTGAATACTTCCGTGCGAGAATAAACTATTCACGACATTCATGAGAAACGAAGTTCGAGCTATTCGAGTAAGCAACATGTTCGAGCTATTCGAGTAAGCAACATGTTCGATATAGCACATGTTCGCTCGAACACAATTGAAATAGACGAGTTTGGTTGAACAACTCGAACAGCTCGAAACTTGACTCGCACGACCATAATAATTGTAACGAGTATCCGAAATGGCTTTCGTTCGACCCAATGCAGTTCCCTACGGTTAACCTACCAGCGCTGTGGTCTCTGCGATCTTGGCGCGCAGCACATGAATGCCGACGAGATCGGACTGCAGCTGCAGGAACAGATTGTTGACGGTCATGCCGCCATCGACCATCAGCTTGGCCAGCGGAATTTTGCAGTCCTTGTGCATGGAGTCGAGTATGTCGCGCACCTGGAAGCAAACCGCCTCCAGTGTGGCGCGGACAATATGCTCACTGGTCGTCTCCTCGCTGAGGCCGCAGAGCACGCCGCGTGCATCCTGATTCCAATAGGGCGCATACAGGCCATTGAAGGCGGGCACAAAGTACACGTCCAACGAGTTGTCCACCATGCTGGCCATGGACTCAATCTGGCCCGTATTCTGAATGAGTCCAATGTTATCGCGCAGCCAATTGAAGGCGGCACCAGCTATGGAGACGCTGCCCTCCAGCGCATAATAGGGCGACGCCTTGCGTCCCAGCTGATAGCCCACGGTGGTCAGCAAGCCGTGCTGTGAGTGCACTATGGAGGGGCCCGTATTGTACAGCAAAAAGCAGCCGGTGCCGTAGGTGGCCTTGGCCTGGCCCTTGGTCAAACACTGCTGACCCACCAGCGCCGCCTGCTGATCCCCCAGATCCGCCGTTATGCTGATGCCCCGCAGCACGCCGGCCGCAATGGTGCCAAAGTGCTCGGCGCTCGAGCAGATCTCCGGCAAAATGCTATTGGGCAGGCCAAAGAACTTCAACAGATTGGCATCCCATTGCAGGGTCTCGATGTTCATGAGCATTGTGCGCGACGCATTTGTCACATCCGTCTTGTGCACCCCGCCATTCGGTCCGCCCGTCAGATTGTACATCAGCCAGGTGTCAATGGTGCCGAACATGGCGTCGCCCGCGTCCATGGCCCTGCGCACCGTGGCCACATTGTCGCGCAGCCAGCGCAATTTTACGCCGGAGAAGTACGGCGATAGCGGCAAGCCGCACAGTGGCCGCAAATAGTTAATGTTCCGCGCATTGTTCGGTATCTTTTCCAGCAATTCCTCCACAGTGCTTGTCGTACGATTGTCCAGCCAAATGATGGCATTGGCCAGCGCCTCGCCCGTGTTGCGATCCCAGACCAAAGTCGACTCACGCTGATTGGTAATGCCAATAGCCAAAATATCCTGTGAATTTCGGAAAATAAATAAAAAAATGTTTAATTATTACGAATTATTACGAGACGTTTAACTTATTGGTTGAGACATTTACGATCTTTTAAATTTTTGGTTAAAATGTCCTAAGAATTAGGGAAATTAAATTTTTAAAAATTGTTTAATTATTTGGAGTCTCGTCAGTTAAAGTTTAATAACTGAATAAGATATTTTCGACCTTTAAAATTTTAATTGTCCTCTTAAAAATCTTTATTTTTAAAATACATTTTTTCTGACTGCTGACTACTCTCAAGTATTTAATCAACATAAATAATGGTTATTGTTGTTGTATATTTTATTTATATTTTCATTATTTATTTATAATTTCAATAACTGTTCACTTGACCTTGCAATAACTTTTTCTATGAAGCTTGAGTTTGAATTAAATCTTTTTGGCGCGCTGCTGAAAGCTCGCGTATTATTTTAGCCGCAATAACAAAGTGTGGCAACACTGGTCGGCCAGCACAGAACAGTAAACAAAAAATAAACGTAAAGAAAAACCTGCTGATAACAAAACAAAAGAAAATATAGAGAGAGGCAAGCAAAACGACGTAACAATTATTTTTACTGTAGCCGGATATTTAATTAACGTTGTGCCGTTCGCCTCAATGTCAAACACAGTTAAAATTCTCAGTCGAACAGTCGCCCAAATCATATTCAGCCGCAACAAACAGATGCTGCGCATTATGTCAGGTGTTCCAAGTGCCGGCGCCGGCGACGATGGCGCCGCCGCCGTCGTGGCCGTTGGCCAGATGAGGGCGACCAATGACAAGGCCGGCAATTTACGGCAAGTGGAGGAGCTGGTGGCACGTGCCGCTGCCAAAAAGGCCAAGATGCTTTTTTTGCCCGAGTGCTGTGATTTTGTTGGCGAGAATCGCGGCGAGACGCTGCAGCTGGCGGAGCCCCTGACAGGGCAGCTGATGCGCAAGTACCAGGCGCTGGCCAAATGCCATCAGATGTGGCTCTCGCTGGGCGGCGTTCACGAGCTGAAGACGGGGGGCTCAGACGAGGAGAAGGGGCGAATATACAATGCCCATGTCCTGGTCAATGATCAGGGCGAATTGGCGGCCGTCTATCGCAAGCTGCATCTGTTCGATGCGACCACCAAGGAGATACGTTTGCGTGAATCGGATACGGTGGCGCCGGGTGAACGATTGGAGAAGCCCGTGGCGACGCCCGCCGGCCAGGTGGGCCTGCAGATCTGCTATGATCTGCGCTTCGCGGAGCCGGCGCTGCTGCTGCGCAAACAGGGCGCCCAACTGTTGACCTATCCGGCGGCCTTTACCTATGCCACGGGCAAGGCGCACTGGGAGATTCTGCTGCGGGCGCGTGCCATCGAAACGCAATGCTTTGTGGTGGCCGCCGCCCAGCAGGGCTGGCACAACAAGAAGCGTCAGAGCTGGGGCCACAGCATGATCATCGGTCCCTGGGGCAACGTGCTGGCCGACTGCGGCGGCGAGCAGGAGCTAGCCGTGGGCATAGCCGAGCTGGATCTAGCACAGCTGGAGAAGCTCTATCAGAGCATGCCCTGCTTTGAGCATCGACGCAACGACATCTATAGCTTGACGGGCTTCAAGTTGAGCGCGCCCGACTACAAGCTGTGTGAGCCCAGCACACAGGCTGGACAGGATCGACCCTTTGCGGAGAACATCGTGGACAAGCGCACCATATTTTTCGAGTCCGAGCACTGTTATGCCTTCACCAATCTGCGCTGTGTCGTCGAGGGTCACGTCCTGGTCTCCACCAAGCGCGTGACGCCGCGCCTCAATGGACTCAACTGCGCCGAGATCACGGATCTGTTTGCCACCGTGTGCATGGTGCAGCGCATGCTGGAGCACATCTATGGCACCACCTCCGCCACGGTCACCGTGCAGGATGGCGCCAATGCCGGCCAGACGGTCCCTCACGTTCACTTCCATGTCATGCCGCGGCGCAATGGCGACTTTGGCCACAACGATCAGATCTACGTTAAGCTGGACGATCGCGCCGAGAATCTGCCGCCGCGCACGCTCCAGGAACGCATCGATGAGGCCCAAAAGTACCGCGACTATCTGCACACCACCGCCAGCTAACCAGATGCAGCCAATCCCCAAAACCAATATGTGTCCTTGTACTTGTCATTAAAGTTCGGTTTTTAAAACTAGCTGGATTTTTGTATATACTAAATAGCTCTGCATGCGCATCTAGGATGTGTCTAGCTCTTAAATATAGCTCGCAAATGCTTTCCACACACATTCGAGCAAAAGCAATATACCATTTTGTCTCCTTTTGAATGGGTATGAAGCTCACCTCGATTTTTCCGCCCAGAGCGACGAGCTTTCGGCAGGCGCCATCGATGCACTCGTTGACAGTGTTGGTAATGACGAGCGGATCCTGCTCGCACCAGCCCTCCTTGACGAAAATGGACGGCACTTCGATCTGATGATAGCAGACAATGTCATCGGTGCCCGCACGGAATATCATAAAGCGCGCCGAGGTGGTGCCCTCGTCAATGGCGCCAATAAATGGCCCCGCCATGTTGACCTCGCCTGCTGCACTGTCGCCGGTATCCATTTCCAGAGCTTGTTTGGGGGGGTTACGTATGCACCGGACACTAACACTCAAGTAAACACGCAAAATTAATGTAAATTCCGCTCCGCTTTGCCACTAAAACTGCTGTTCGATTGTCGGCGACATATTTGTCAGACGCGATTACGATAAGAGATAAGGTCCAGCCCCTTTGTTGGGAAAGCTTTTGAGGTGTACTCTGTCCCCGATAACTATTAAAACCCGTTTTGCAAAACGTAAATATTTATTGCGAATGAGCGTGTAGAAGCGAAACGAGAATAACGGCGTTCATGCGGCAACGAATATGTGATTAATGCCGGCAACAAAAAGTGGCTAGTATTTTGTATGAGTAATTTTATAATATTAATTTTATTTAAAAGCGTGCAATAGAAACTTAAATCAATTGAATTTGTTTAGCAAGCACAGTGGGCTCATTTTACAGCACTGCCCGCCAGTGTGTGCACAACATAAAAAGGAAGTATTTTTTTGGTAATCATTTACGGTCACACTGTAACCGCTGTACTCACACCTGGCCAGCCAAATGGTTGTAATTTATTTGTTTGCATATCTTAACTGCAAACCCGAAACATGTCCATATCGGAGCAGCATCGCATCGGGCTGCGCGATCTGTTGATTAACGAAACAAACACACCCGTGCTGCTGCAGCTGGCCAGAAGCGTCACAAAAAATGTGTGCAGCATCGAAGAGCCCGAAGGTAAGCAAAATGAATGAAAAACAATAAAAACAAATACAAGCGATTTCTGCCTACAGAGGCGCTGGGCTACCTGACGGCGCATATGGAGGACATACACAAGCTGCTGCATAAACGACACATTACGCGGGATCTGCTGTTTAAATACCTGCATAAACGCCTGCCCGGTACCTATACAGACTTCACCAAAGCGGATTTGGTCATGCGGGTGATAAAATATTGGGATCAACAGCTGAACGCGGGCATCATGCAAGAGCAAGGCTCAACTGGCTTGGACACATATTGTGCGACCCAGCCGCGTAGGGAAGAGGAGTTCCCCATACATTTGATAGCGCGCAAATTTGGCGAATGGTTCTTCGACAAATACAACTCCGACCAGCTGAAGCTGACCGACCTGTGGAGCGATGCGGCACTGCAGCTGGAGGTCATCGCGGATGACGGCGCCAGCGAGCTGCAGTGTGCCAGCGCTGAGGAGGTGCTGGTTGCGCTGATCAGCGCTAAGCAACAGTTTGGTTTCTACTTTAATCCCAATTTAACACATTCGGGCATACAGGGACGCATCGATTCCTACGGCCAGGTCGTGGTGCTCTGCTGCGGCACACTGCACACGGCCGACAGATCTGTTGGGGTCTTCGAATGCGCCTTTGGCCTGTTGCGCGATCCGCACGCCAACAACAACTGGAAGCCCAAAAAGTTCAAGTGTTTGCTGCGCAGCGAACTGAGCCCGCCGCGACTGCACACCCTAAACGCCAGCGAGACGCTGCAGACGGCTCTGGCGCTGCCCACGCCCAGCGACACACTCGACTAGCCAGTGGCAGGAGAAGTCTTCGAAGTAGCTGACTCTATAATTTATTTTGTAAGAGTATATATATTTATATACATAACTAGTCTGTTAAAGCAAGCAAAAAGAAATCAATTCTTTTGAAACCTTGTTTAAATTTCCGTTGTAAATGAAATTTTTATGTTCCACCTAACGAACTTTACTTTAGGACTGTCAAATGATATTAATAAACTGCCTTGATTAATCCCAATGCTAACAAATCTTTAAAATTCAACAAGTGTTTGATACATCTATAGGTATACGCCATTTCAGATTAAATTCTTTCAGAATCTATTCACTGTTCGTTTCTATGAAAACTCAATGATATAGTTATCCGGTTTCTTGAGAAAAATATAGTTGAACTAATAATGGGCGCGTTTAGATAGCTTATTTTTTAACAAGAAAGAACGGCTAAAATTGTATACCCTTGTGGAACTCTGCCTTACGGCTTTGCAGATATGTGAGAAGTGGTGAAGATATCTTAAACCTTTTCCATATAGAAACCAAAAAACGACTTATTCTTCCTATAGACCTATTGTTATAAGGTAGTTGTCCCCTGCTGATAGGATTTAGCTCATATGCGTGAAGCATGGTAGGACTCGGAAATGTCAAGCTGTTCAGGACAACTTGGAAAACAAAAAATGTATACAAGAACTTAATGTTTGACCGATCGCGGGAAACTCTATGATATAGTGTTTCGTTGTTGATAATGTATCTAATATGTAGAAAGAATTTTGAAAAAAATATATGAAAATCCAGATACCTTGACAAACAAAAAGGTTTTCATACAACAACTAAATTTTCGACCAAACATTCCCATTATATAATGGTTCTCATTTATCTACTGCCTACTCGAAATCGTTCAGTTTGATCAAGATATCTTTATATCCAAAAACCTATTTTTTTTCCTAAATAATCCCAATTATCTGGATAATATATCTATGAAATCTATATGAAATTCATTTATGGAAGCTATATGAGATAGCTAGGAATGCAATAACACTTGAAAATGTTGATTCCAGTCAGTAGGGCTTTAAAAACTAAGTTTTTCATACAAAAACTATTGTTCCTATGGAAGCAACATTTTTTAAGATATGAGGAGGGATCCGAACCGTCTAACTCTCTAATTATGTATGGTTTCTTAGAGATTATTTGAATAATAAGACACTTATTAACTTTGAAAGAGATTGATAGACGGACGGATCAGACATGGAATATACCTAACAAAATTTTGGGTGGGCTAAAAAATCAAAACTAAACTACTTTAATGACTAATTCCCCTAAAACCTTACAGATTTTTACTACGCCTGGCAGTCTAAAAATGCTTCAGTTAAGGAAATATTTAACCTTTTGCTTACGTTACCTGCTATTTGTTCCAAGAGGGGATCCGCGCTCCTGTTTTTTACCTGTGGATAGAAAAACACACGAGAGAGAATGTTTCTCAGTAAAACACGCGATTTTTAAAGATCACACAACTTACGCCCGAACGTGGAATTGTGTCAGTTTCAAAAGACGCGCAGTTTCCACATTTTTTGGGCACTTTCGGCCGAGTTTGCTGCAAGTTCAGAAAAAACAACAGCATTAAACGAAGGCTTAAAAACAAACTATTTTTGTGTTTCTTTTTTAAAGGGTGAAAAAAATAATAGCAAGCTGACCCGGTGTTATAATTGGTTTATAAACTGATTTTGAGCCGAAAAATATATTATTACCAGTTGCGCTGCTCGAGGCTCCACATTACTTTTATAGACGTTTTCTAGAAACGTGAATTTTGGCTGAGCAGGTCCACTGAAATGGTATCAAATATTAATAATAGTTTTTGAAAAGAGGCGAATGCAACTAGTAGTTATATATACTATATAATTGCGCGCGCGCGCTCGTGTGTGTGTGTGTGTGTGTGTGTGTGTGTGTGTGTGTAGTGAAAGAAGAATTGGTATGGTGGGTGTTTGTAGTTTTACATAGTACATGCATATACATACATATATATATATATATATATATATTAGGTATTACTTAGATCTATCGATAAGGTCGTAAGCACGCACACACATAACAATTCGGCCGATTCACAAAGCGCGTACAACAAAAAACCACAAAACTTATGTACATTTGCTTAGATAGTATTTGCATATAGTATGTAGAAAGATAGTAGTTGTATTCTATTTAATAGATGTGTGTTGTCTGGGGGTGAGTGGTCTTTGAAGTTCGGTAATGATAATAATAATAACTCGAATAACTCGCTTTAACTAACATCGCTAACGTAATTGCTTAGTCTAGAAATGATTGAATTACGTTTAATCTCTCTCTCGGTTGTACACGCATCTACATTTTCTCCTGTATAAACGGATGCATTAGCGCCTGATTTAGCGATATACGCTTGCCCGGATCCAGTGCAAACATATTCTCCAGCAGATCCTTCAGCTGTGTAACCTTGCGATGCTGATCATCGGGCAAATTCTGATCGGCAATTAGCTCCTGCTGCAAATTGCGCGTTGGCTTCACCACGGGCATCACAACGATCTTTTCCTGCAAAGGCAACAAAAATGATATTAGTAAAAATTTTGATAAATTTACGATAGAACTCTGTATCGATGCTGGGCTCTGATATGCAGACGCGTCACTTACCCGCTCCGTTAGCTTGTCTATCTCGTGGTAGAGGAAATTGCAGCTCTGATCGAAATGCTGTTCCCTGAACTGACCCTTGCGTACAATACGATTGGGTATCTTGCCTTTAACATCCATAAAGAACTTGAGCATTTGATTATTGCTTTTGCCACTGAACAATATCTTGCCCGTGTATAGCTCATAGATGGTACAGCCGGCCGACCAGGTATCAATGCCATAATCATACGGTATGCCCATTATGATTTCGGGCGCACGATAGAAACGTGAAACCAGATAAGGCGTTATTTCGTTCTCACTTATGCCCGAAGCGGAGCCGAAATCGCACAGTTTCAAGATGAGATTATTCTCATTGACCAGAATATTGTCGGGCTTGATGTCCGCATGCAGTATCCCAGTCTTCTTCAGCAGTTTGAGCGCCAGGAACAATTGCTGCGTATAGCTGCGCACCGCCTTGATGTGCAGACCCACGTTTTTGCCATATTTCTTAAGAACCTCACGCAGATTCATAGCCAGCGGCTCAAACACCATGCACAAGTGCTAATTTGAGAGAATTTAAAGAGTTTTATCAATTAAAATATGTGGATATTTTTAGCCAGTTTAAGAACTTACCTGCTTGTGGAAAAAGTGTCGATACAACCGCAGACAATGAAAACGATCATCGGGATCGGCATCGTTGAGCTTCTTCAGGATTTCCAACTCGCGCAGACCCGTTTTGTGCCTGTTGCAGGATATTTAAAATAAATATTATGCTTTATCTTAATAGACAAAATTACTAAACTAACTAAAGACAAAACATTTCTATAAATCAGGGAAATTTTGAAAAATACTCTAAGTAAACATTTTTAAAAATCGGTTGAACAAAACTAAGAAATTATTAATACAGTTATAGGGACACAATTTAAATTGTTAACCGATGAGCTTAAAACTTTTTTACAATAAATAATTTAACAAATCTCAAAACCTTTTAAAGAGTTTGTTTAAGTCCGACCAGGCATAACCGGGCTGCTCTCTTGATTCGCACTTACATGAT
This sequence comes from Drosophila borealis, assembly GCA_035045885.1. Taxonomy (NCBI): domain Eukaryota; kingdom Metazoa; phylum Arthropoda; class Insecta; order Diptera; family Drosophilidae; genus Drosophila; species Drosophila borealis. The sequence continues at coordinate 1,713,214 of JAWNOR010000164.1, read as the reverse complement.
CTCATTGTTGCGTATAATCTTGATGGCCACGTTGGCGTTGCCACGCGCCTGATCGCGTCCACGGACCACATTGCTGAACACGCCCTGCCCCGTGTAGCCGCTGACTAGGTAGCGATTGTCCAGGACCTCGCCGATGCGCACGCGATAATAGCCCTCGGCATCGTCCCAATTGTCCGTCAGCGCAGGATTCTCAATTTGATGCTTGTTGTGCACAATTGTGCTGGGTGACTATAAAGATTAAGAGAGAGTTGTGGAAGCATTAGAAATTGAATCGAGCGAAAGATATTGCGACATTTACGATCTTGCGACTCACATCGAAATTGGAATCGACGTCCTGATCGGCAAACATGTCCCACTCGTTGCGCTTCTCTTTAACTGCGCTGTTCTTGGACGAATTCGCATCGAAGGGCTCTGTCTTGCCAAGTGCATCCTGCTGCTCCTCCTCCTCCTTATCCTGCAGCGTAGGCGTGGGCGTGCGCTGTGCACGTTCTGGTTTGGAGGAAACGGGTGAAGTGCTTCTGGACTCGTACGAATTGGATTTGCGCGGCGTTGGGCTGGTTGTGCGCGATTCCTGATCATTTGTGCCCAATTTCTGTTCAGAAATGAAAATAAATTTGTAGTTGGAGCCCAAACATATAAAAGCTGGTATTGTACATTAATATTCCACCCAATCTGATCTTCAAGCAGTCACCCAAGACAATATATATATATATATATGGATATGTGTGCCGTTACCTTGAGCAGCTCCTCGCGCTGCTTGCGGCGCAGCTCAATGATACGCTCCTCATCATCCTCATCCTCGTTGATGTCTATGTCCAGGCTGGCTTCCTCATCGCTGCTCTCCTTTTCATGCATTTTCTGGCCTTCGCTCAGCGAGCCCTTGTAGCGATCGCGATCCGCGGCGCCAAAGCCATTGCCAGAGCCTCGTCCGCCGCGTCCGGTACCGCCACGATCCTGCTCCTGCTGTCGTTCACGTTCACGTCTGCGGTCCGACTCAACCTTGCTGCGACTGTGCGAACGTGGCCGATTCCAGCGTTCACGATCTCGTTGGTCACGCTCTCGCGGCCGACCGCCGGCTCGGTCCGGGGGCTGTCGACTGTCCCGGTCCGGACGTCGGTCGTGGTCACGACTTTGTTCGCGCCGCTCGCGCTGCTTGTCGCGATTGATCTCCTGGCGCAGATCCTCCATGTTCCTATTGTTCTCCTGATGGTGGCGTCTCTGGTTGTGGTGTTGCTGCTGATGCTGCTGTTGCTCTATGCGACGGCGCGGCGTGCGACTGCGTTGATCGCGGAGCATACGATCGCGGGAGCGTCGATCGCGTGAGCGTCCCGCTGCCAGCGATGTGTCCTCACGTGTGCGACTTCTCTGCGGGCGGGCGGGCGATGCGTGACGTCGTCGCTTCTCCGGCGTGGGCGAGGGCGTGCGCTGGCCACCGCTAGAATCATCCAATAATATAACATCGGGTTCGTTTGAGTTATTGATGTTAGATTGTTTATTATTAACATGTTTACTAGTTGCAGTTGCCAGCGGCGCTGCAGACTGCGAGCTCGGCCTGCCCTGCGGCACCTCAATAGCTGCTATAATGGCCTGCTGCTGCTGCTGCAGCTCGTCGCGCCTGCGCTTAGCCAGCACCGAATTGGAGCGACTCTCGTCGCCCTCAGTGTCTGACATGTAGGCGCCCAGACGCGCCTGCAGCAGCGCCTTTTGCTTCATCAGTTCCTCCAAATTGAGCTCATCCTCGAGCTTGGCCGGCAACACAGGACTGGCAATGTCAATGGGGCTGGAATTAGATATAAGTATCTGATTATTATTGTAACACTTTTTATACTCCCTTAAAGGCTATTGCAACCCATAGAGAGAGGCATCTGTGAACCCCTAAAGTCCTTATTTTGAACAGTTCGGATCATCGTCCGTCTGTCTGTTTCTTTGCAATCGAAATGGTCAGGAATGATCGGTCGAAAATGAGAAAAATATATGATTCATATCTCACGAACATCGGACTATAACAAATAGCTCTACAGGAAGAATCAGTCGACAAGTTTTCAAGATATCTTCACTAGGAGGATAGTTCCTCACATACCTGCCAAACCGTAAGCCAAATTTCCGCAAGGGTATTTACTCATCGGCGTGCCGAAGACATGTTTTTAGGTTTTTTGTCATTTAATACATACACTTCACTCTCGCTACCCGAGGTGGCCACCTCCAGCACGGGCAGCACCTTGTTCTGTATGGTTTTGGTTATCTCCTCGACCAGGCTGCACGGATCCGTATTTGGTTTAACGATGCGAAAGTCGGCGGAACCGTTGGACGACAGTATGGTGCTGCGCTCCCGGCTGGCCGCCTGCATGATCTGGGTGAATTTGCTGCTAAGACTTTGGGCGCCAGCATTTGAGGATTCGCTTTGTCGCTGATGGCGCTTCTTGGACTTCTTGTGCTTTTTGTGCACTTTCTCGCTGGAGCTGGTTTTTTTGTGTTTCTTATGCTTTTTGGACTTCTTGTGCCTGGCGCGACGCTCCTCGGTGTCGCTGTTGTCGCTGGAGTCGTAACTGCTTGGAAGCACACACCACAAATTAATATACATACACACGTATCGCACACGCATACACACGCACAGCACACAAACACATAACCTCACAAAGCTTTGCTTGCTAATTTGTTATTTTGCCACCTACCTTTTGTCATCACTCGTCATTGTGTATAACTGTTGGTGCAAGAGACATGCACCAATGCTCGTATTATTAAAAATTAAACTTTCAATTAGTCTTTGGTGCGCGATTTTACATTTGCATTCGAGTTGGTATCAAAACGTTTGGCTCAAGTTCGTTTGAGCGACGACTCTACTGAACAAATGAACTAGGCGAACTACTGCTGAATGAGCAGACATTTAACAGCTGCTCACAGGCACTGTGAATTAATCATAACAGCGAGGTAACATAAAACATATAAAGTTCTAATTTCATAGTTTTGACGGGTACTAATCAACCATTGTTATTTTCAAAAATATGGTATCTGCTCGAAAGTTTGAACAGCAGAAAGAAATCACTCATTATGAAAAGATTTCAGAGTTTAAATTGGCCGCCTAAGTATTTGCATTTTTTCATAACAGAGACAGTGTTGCCCCCGACCGCTTCAAAAAAGTAGCTTAATTCAATGTTTGAAATAACTAAAAAAAAGGCTAAATAGCCAACGTAAGGTAAATAATTTCACTGTTTACGACTGACGACCGAAACATTGATAAAACTAGCTATAAAAAAGCGTGTTGGCAACACTGACTTGAGCAGCACGCCGGCAAGGCAATGATTGCAAAAGTTTCTCGTTTGTGTTCGCTCAAGTTATTCCAACAACAATTTCGAGTAACTGCACTTTCGACTTGCTTACGTAGTATACGGCCGCACAGCACAGCCGTCGCCATGGATAAAGTGTATCTGCGCCATGCAGAAAATACTGAGGAGCTGCACATTACGTTTCGCTATGCCAACAAGGAGCTCAAGCTGGATCGCAGCTTTAACTTCTGCCGGCGCATGGACGAGCGTGTGGATGAAGCCCTCACCCGCATACGGAACAACGTCGAGAAGGAGCTGAGCAAACGCAGCAGAAGGAAGACCAAGGGCGCACCAGCTGCTGCCGAGAGCTCGCCGCCCCCCAATCCGGATGAGATAATTGTGGAGCTGCATCGGGACGGGTCCGAGGAACGCATCCTGGGCATCACTTTTGCCGAGTTGCTGTCGGACCTTGCAAATGTTGAACTTAAACTGCGCGTTTTGGACACCACATTTGATGTGGTGCTGAATGAGCCTTGGACTGGAGCACTCCAGTTGCCCAGCTCCATTATGGCCGGCTGCCTGGTTTATCCGCTGAAGCTCGAACTGCAGTTTGCCAGCCGGGCGCACAGTTCAGGTGAATGGTATAAAGCAACAAAGCCCGCATCGGGAATCTTTAATGAGAAAACCCAATGGGAGCCATGCGGCCAGGGTCTGATCTATCAAGTGGCGCCCGCGGATATAGGCTATCATTTAAAGCTGGTCGTGACGCCGGCAAATGAGAGTGGCCTCTCGGGTCCGGCGACGGACTGCATCAGCAAATTGCCGGTTCAGCCGGGACCCGATGCTTGTCCCTTTGAGCTGCGCCAGCAACATACCCGCCAGCCACTGAGCGGACTCCATGAGATGCGCGTGGTCAGCTACAATCTGCTGGCCGATCTCTATGCGGATGGAGACTACGCGCGCAAGACTCTGTTTCCCTACTGCGCGCCGGCTGCTCTGAAAATTGAGTACCGCAAGCAGCTGTTCATCAAGGAGCTGGTTGGCTATAATGCGGACTTGCTGTGCCTGCAGGAGGTAGATCTCAAGATATTTGAGCACGATCTGCAGCACGTGCTGGAGCATAGCTTCGCTGGCATCATGACGCCCAAGGGCGCCTGCGCCGAGGGCATTGCCCTGTTCTATCGCAAGTCACGGTTTCAGCTGCTCCACAACTATGTCCTGCACCTCGGCGACAACATAAGCACATTGCCCATCTTTGCACCGCTCTGGAATCGGATTAAGCACAACGAACAGCTGGCCAAGCGCATATGCGACAGGTCCACCACATTACAGTTGTGTCTGCTGCAGCTGCGGAAGACGGGTCGCTATGTGCTAGTGGCCAATACACATCTCTACTTCCATCCGGATGCAGATCACATACGCCTGCTGCAGATTGGTTTCTCGCTCATCTTTGTGGAGCACATGTACAGGCAAACCATAAAGGAACGCAATATTTGTTCACAAAATATTGGACTCATATTCTGTGGCGACTTTAATAGCGTGCCGGAATGTGGCATCTATAAGCTGATGACCGAACGGTTTGTTGGCCCAGATTTTGTGGACTGGCGCAGCAACACGGAGGAGGCTGTCACAGATGTGGAGCTCCGGCAGCCATTCATGATGAGCTCCGCTTGTGGTACACCGCCGTACACCAATTATACGACGCTCTTTGCGGCCTGCTTGGATTATATATTCTATCAAAGCGATTGCTTTGATTTGCTGCAGTCTGTGCCGCTGCCCACGGTGGAGGAGTTGAGTGCCAACGAAGCTATACCGTCCGTCACGTTTCCGTCGGATCACGTGGCTCTCGTGGCGGATCTCGCATTTAAATCAACCTAATTGTTGACTGTAAATAAATTGTTTTTTATTATAGTAAAACTAATTTGTACTCCTGTCTAACTGGCCACAGCCACGTCCACGTCGTGCTCATCCTTTTCAATGCTCAGCTCCAGCACGGCATCCTCGTCGACAGACATGGTTATGGGTTCCTTGGAGCTTTCTGTTGAGGCTGAGTTCTCTTTAGGCTTGCCGCGATTGCTATCGAATTTGTTGGTCACAACGTTGTTCAGTTCATCGTCATCGTCGTCGTCGCTGACCTCCATAATGCCATTATTATCGTTATTATCAACGGATGCAGCGTCGCTTTCGCTGGATGATGACGACGAGCCCGAACTGTTCTCCTCCTCCAGCTGCTGCTCCAGCTCGTGTATGGTGTACATCAGCAGCGTGAAATCGTTGCGACGTTTCTGGAACTTGAACTCCATCTTTAGCTTCTTCTGTGTCAGTTTGTCGATCTCCTTTTTGATGGTCTCAATTTGTTTTTCGGTAGCCTTGCGATCCGGCTGCTCCTCGATGAGCGAGGCGAGCAAATCGTATTCCATTTTATTTTTGCGTAATTCCTTGGCTATGATTAGCTCCTTCTTGCTCGCCTCGATCTCCTCCTTAGCCAATTCGATGCTCTCCTGATGCTTTTCCGCCAGTTTGGTGTAGTTCTCCTGTTCCTCCTGGATCATGCGCAGCGTTTGCACATTTTTCAAAGCAGCAAATTGACATTGTGCCAGCTGCGCCATCAAACGATCGAACATTATTTGACTAAAATTTAAGCTGGTTAATGAGCATTAATTGTGGATGATTTGTGTGGGACCCTACTTGGTCTCCGGAGAGTCGTTCTTGGAGTTGGCCCATTTCAGGAACTGTTTTAAGAGCATGTTCAGTCTGCGGTCTTCGCCCGTGCCATCGCCATCAATAAGCAGACGCTGTTTTATAATCTCCTCTGCGTAGGTTAACTATTAGTGTGCTTACAATATTTACAAATAAATAATTTACCGTCGTTCATCGCAGCGGCTTTTGTTTTTTTTTTTAATTTTAACTACAGCAAAAGACCGGCTGATTCGCTCGCCTGCAGCTATGCTCAGTAAAAATATCGAGTCCAAAATTCACCACACACTCACATGTTAAACCGATAGTTCTTTATTCACCACATACATTTTATCGAAAACATTTGCCGCATTTGCACGGCGCTTATTAAACTTTGTTGTTTCTGTTTAGTTTTTTGAGTGAAATACGCAAAATGACTGCTGTGCCGCCGCCCGCAAACATATCCACACTGATGCCACTGGGTAAGCACCAATATAATTTCAATTTGTAAGCATTTTAAACGTTTGTCATGCTGCCGGCAGAACTGGTGGACAAATGCATCGGTTCCAGAATTCACATCATCATGAAGAACGACAAGGAAATGGTGGGCACCTTGCTGGGCTTTGATGATTTCGTCAACATGCTGCTGGACGATGTAACGGAATACGAGAACACGCCCGATGGACGCCGCATCACAAAGCTAGATCAGATTCTGCTTAATGGCAACAACATTACAATGGTGAGTAGGAGATGGTAACAGCTGAGAGGTAGCTTTTGTGATTATTTATACATCATTTAATTACAGTTGGTGCCTGGTGGCGAGCTGGCTGAATAGCAATTTTATACACTTTTTACACTCCTAATAAACATGAATAAAATGAAATCAAGTGTTTAATTGGTCACATTGGCTCCAGTGCTGGCAATTTAACTATTTATAGCTAAATCAGACTATTTTCAGAGGTCGTTTGGCGGTAACAGCTGCAATTTTCGTCCCATTTAGCCATTTATTGGCATCCCAATGAGAGGAACCAACAACCCTGTTAATACCAATTTAGCTGCTCTCAATATAACATTCCGCTAACATTGTCAGCACTTATTGGAACAGTGCTGCCAGATAATTGTAGTATGTGTGTGTGTTGTGCGAAGGTGGCAGCTCCGCGCATGCGCATTTGAACTGAGCGCGCGCGTTGTTTCTATCGCGTTTACCATGCAACGCCGCGGCTGACAGTCAACATGTGCCATAAATAAGTACTAACGGTAATGTTCTAGTTGCATATACTCCCATGTCCGGTTGCTCTTTGCCACTCAGTACGGCACCAAACGCGAACGGAAGTGGAACAAGCGAAGCGGAAACCCACACGACGGCCGCCGCCGCCGCACGAATCTGAAAAAGTTTTCCAACAAAACAAAATAATAGACAGCAGCAATTTGGTCAATGTTATGACTAATTGGTATTATAACGTGGACAGCGCTTAAAGCGAGCGCTTCAGCAATTTAATACTGTGTTGAGATATTCAGTTAATAGAAAACGTTAAAGGTTCTGTGCAATTTTGTCGGTATCTGTTGTCGGGGGTCGTCTTCGTAGTCGTAGACGCTGGCCAAGAGACTTGCCTGGGCAACATGATTGCGTGCAGAAATCAATAGATAAAACCATGAGCAGCAGCTGCCAGAGCATCGCCACGGCGGCCAGCAGTGCCGCCACAACAGCAGCCGCCGTCTCCATGTCCGTTTCGAATGCCACTTCAGTCGGTTCCCTCATAGCCGCCGCCTGCATGCAGCCGCAGCAGCAGCATCTGACGCACCAGCACCAGCAGCAGCCGCCGGCAGCGTCTCACTATGTCAACGGCACGGGCAGCCTGGGTCGCCTTAAGTTTCATCACAAGAGTCTCGATGCCAGCGACGAGGAGCTCGAGTATGCGCAGGTATGTGGCCAGCACATTAATTGAAAATGGGCGAGGTGAGGCAAAGTATCATCCACCCACTCGTCGGCTGCTTATTGAGTCATAATGCGATGTCCTGCAGCGTGGGCTCAATTGAAATTGCCTTGTGGCGGGTGGTGCTAGGTAGGTGGTTGCTGCTGGTTCCCCCCCAGCCATAACTCTCTATACACATACACATACACATATGCCCGTCGTGTTGGTGCCAGTGTTGCCAACGGTCGCATCACAAAACGTAGCTGAATCCAAATGTTTAAAGTAGCTTTAAGTTGGCAAGGGTTGCCATTGAGACGACAAGAAAATAGCTAAATTAGTTTTTAAAATTTCAGCTTAAAAAAAGCTTAATTGACAACACGTAAAAAAGTACTTGTCATTGATAAGCCAAAGAATATATTAATATTAATACTGTTTCCGGTTAAAGATCTTAAAATACAAGCTGAATACAAGCTGAATTTAAAGCAAAAAATATCTAAAAATGGCTGAAATAATTTTCTGAGCACAATACGGTAGATCCACAAAACTAGTTAAATCAGATTAAAATGACTACTCTTTCCAGTTGAAGACATCTTTAAATATCTTAATTTGTCTAACTGACAGCTGAATTGACAACACGAGTTTCCTCTTCGAAAATAATAGCTGAATTTTAAGTAAAAAATAGCTAAAAATAGCCGAAATTACTTTCCGAACACAAAACAAATACAGAAAAATACCAAAATCAGTTTAAAATTTCTACTGTAGAATTTTAAATTGGCAACACAAGTTTTCGTAGCTGAGGATTCGTATACAGAAATGGGTCAAAATTTTAACTCCCAAAATTCAGCCAAAACTCAACCGATTTTCATGAGGCTTGTCTTTTTGTTCATGGTTTTCCCTCTTAAATAATCTGGCATTTAAATCTGACCACACATTTTTGAGTCGAAATTCATGTCAAAATCTTACCCCTAGGATTCGTATATAGACATGGGTCGAAATTTCCCACCCCCATAACTCGGCCAAAACTCAACCGATTTTCACCCGGATTGGCTTTTTGTTCATGGTTTTCCCTCTAAAATAATCTGGCATTTAAATCTGACCACACATTTTTGGGTCGAAATTCATGTCAAAATCTTAATCCTAGGATTCGTATATAGACATGGGCCAAAATTTCCCACCCCCATAACTCGACCAAAACTCAACCGATTTTCACCCGGATTGGCTTTTTGTTCATGGTTTTCCCTCTAAAATAATCTGGCATTTAAATCTGACAACTCATTTTTTAGTCGAAATTCATGTCATAATCTTACCCCTAGGATTCGTATATAGACATGGGTCGAAATTTCCCACACCCATAACTCGGCCAAAACTCAACCGATTTTCACCCGGATTGGCTTTTTGTTCATGGTTTTCCCTTTAAATTAATCTGGCATTTAAATCTGACCACACATTTTTGGGTCGAAATTCATGTCAAAATCTTAATCCTAGGATTCGTATATAGACATGGGCCAAAATTTCCCACCCCCATAACTCGACCAAAACTCAACCGATTTTCACCCGGATTGGCTTTTTGTTCATGGTTTTCCCTCTAAAATAATCTGGCATTTAAATCTGACCACACATTTTTGGGTCGAAATTCATGTCAAAATCTTAATCCTAGGATTCGTATATAGACATGGGTCGAAATTTCCCACACCCATAACTCGGCCAAAACTCAACCGATTTTCACCCGGATTGGCTTTTTGTTCATGGTTTTCCCTTTAAATTAATCTGGCATTTAAATCTGACCACATATTTTTTAGTCGAAATTCATGTCATAATCTTACCCCTAGGATTCGTATATAGACATGGGTCGAAATTTCCCACCCCCATAACTCGGCCAAAACTCAACCGATTTGCACCCGGATTGGCTTTTTGTTCATGGTTTTCCCTCTAAAATAATCTGGCATTTAAATCTGACAACTCATTTTTGGGTCGAAATTCATGTCATAATCTTACCCCTAGGATTCGTATATAGACATGGGTCGAAATTTCCCACCCCCATAACTCGGCCAAAACTCAACCGATTTTCATGAGGCTTGGCTTTTTGTTCATGGTTTTCTTTAGATTAATATGAAAATAGCTAAATCAGCATGAAATTTCTACTGTTTCCGACTGAAGACGTCTTTAGCTTTCAGCTGAATTGGCAAGACGAGTTTCCGCCTCAAAAATAGCTGCTGAATTTATAGAAAATCTTGGTAAAAATAGCTGAAACAACTTTCTGAATACAAATAGGCAATTACTTTTCTTCCGGCTAAAAACGTCTTCAAATAGCACGAGTTTTCGCTGCAAAAATTACCTCAATTCAGAAGGGAAAAAATAGCTTAAAAAAACCAAATTTGGCTAGCTGACAGCTGAATTGGCAGCTCGAGTTTTCGCTGAAAGAATTTAGCTCAACTCAGAGGGTAAAAAATAGCTAAAGATAGCCAGATTTGGCTAACTGTCAGCTGAGTAGGCAACCCTGGCTGGTGGTGGCTCTTGACGCTGTTTTTGTTGGGTAGTGTGGGCAGTTCAGGGGTTGAAAGCCGCCTCAGCTGTTTACTCTAGCGAAGTTCACGCTTGGCCAGACACTTGGCCAGCACAAACCAAGGCTGCGCCTCGCCAATCAACTTTAAATAATTCAATGCTCCGGAAGCAGCGACACGCCATCAATCCGAGCCCCGCGCCCCGAACCCCGAAAACGTTGGACGTGCCCTACTCCGCGGCCTTTGTTCATGAAATTAATTGAATTATGGTTTTTATGATATTTTTGTGTAATGCTTGGAAATGTTAAAATGAAACCGAAACCGAAACCGGAACTGTTTATTGTAGAGGCCCAGCTCGTGGATCGTTCTAGCTGCATGTGGAATTTACTATGCCATATATTTTTATATTTATATTATACATATTCATAAAAGTGCGGCAGCTTCTATTTGTGTGTTCTGCCTTGCATATTTCTCTGCTTAAAGCTGCTTCACCTACTCAACTTCTCGCTTGAATACTAGAATTTTCCTAGGTCTGATTCCCGAGCGTCTGATTGCATTTAATATTTATAAATGTGCGGACCATAAAAGCAAACATTCAGCTTGTGTAATATGCATGAAAACATAGTATAACTATACCTTTATATAAAGGTATTTTAGTCAATATATGTACATACCTAGACTAGCTTGGGTCAAATGACTAACATTTAAAATGCAATCGGTACCGAAATTGTGAGCGTATTTCACGCCAACTTCTGGCAGATATACTTTTTGTTTGACCCATTATTATTTCTGCCTTTTTTTAGTGCAATAACAAACTAAATAAACAAATGTAAAAAATGAAAACAAATGTCAAATTTGAGCCGGTGACCTCTCTTTTGCTAGTTCAACGCTCAGGCAGCTAAGCCACGCTTTGTTGTTGATGTTTTTCGTACAAACTTTGAAAAACTTTTTCAAAAATTTGGAGAGGGAATTTCTCGAAATTCTCACTCTTGACCCAAAACAATGCTTCATAGCCTTACTTCAGTTCTAAACTTATGCTGAGAATATTATATGAAGGCCTGGACGCTTTTTTTGCAATTAGCTATAGTATTATTTATAAAATAGTATGAATGTATTATAGTTAATCTTTTTGATAAAAATAAAATAATTAGAAACCAAGTTACCTTTTTCAAGGCAATGTATTTAGAAGAGATTCTTCAAAACTCCATAAAGTACAAATCATACCCTTTTGTTTTTGATCCGAATCAAGCCTATCTCTCAGTTTCATATTCCAAATATTTAACATCTAGCCAAATATTTAACATGTAGTCAGCGAGTTGCTTGGGTTCATAAGGAACAACTCGACTTTAAATGCTGATCAAGAATATATGCCTAACGCCTAATAGGATCTTTGATTTCTTCTCCTGCTCAGTTGCATACCTCTAAACACTTACCATATACCCTCTGCTGCAACAGTTTACAGGGCATATATAGTAGTTAACACCTGGGGATATTCATTTGGGTTCAGCCACAAATGTGGCACACCAAATGGCCGCCGGCTGCCCACGAGCTGCCGCTGCGAAATGAAATGATGTTTGCCAACTGTTGGCCAGGCTTAAGAGCAGCACGTTTTCCAACTTTTAACAAAAAGTTTTCCATGAATACGCTATGAGGATGGCGCAGACAACACTTTCACTGAGCAGAGTCTGGCCCAAGGGGGTGAGGAGGACGGGTTGAGGAAGGCTGTTGAAACAATGGAAAGCAAACAAGACACACAGACATCAACAGGCACACACACACACATGTCATAGTTAAATAGACAGCGCAGGGCTTTTCATTAAATCTTTACTAAGGACAGACAAACAGAGATAGAGAGAGAGAGAGAGAGAGAGAGAGACAGAGGGGGGGAGAAAGGGAGAGAGAGAGAAAGCGTCAGGACATTTGTAATGCCATAAATGGCTTAGCCGCCCGATGGCCGCTTTTTAAAGCTATTCAAATGAAAGCAAATCCCTAAGCTCTTGTAGCTATTGCCCGACTAGAGGATACCCTATACCCTGCCGCAATACAAATTCTAGCTTTCTTCAATAGGAGGCGGGCTGTGCTTCCCCTTACCTTGGCCCCCCACACTTTGAATGGGAAATACAGTCTGGAATAGCTTCGTCCTATTTGTTGGAAATTATCAGGTCTTAAATGTATATACTAAAGCGCAAGTTTGTTTCTTTAATAATTCGTGCATTCAATTGGGGAAATTTGATTTTTGGGGAAATGGTGGCTATCAGAAAAAAATCATTCTTAAATAAATTCTTAAATACCTACCAAATTTTGGAGTCTATAGCTTTTATAATCTTCGAGTAATACCCAAAAAAAAAAGCAGGTCTTGAAATCGATATTTTGAAAATGTTAGGAGATATCGAAAGAAATCGATTAATTCTTCCTGCGCTTGTTACAGGACGGAAAGACGGAAAAGACTTCTTCTTCGATCTAAAGCAGCCCTTCCCCTTGATCAAGAATATGTCTACTTTTTGGGCTAGGATATGCTTCCTTCCCGTTTGTGATGGGTTCAGGGTATAACAAGGAAGAGAATATATAGATACCCTTGCAGACTTATGACAGATGACCAAGGTATATTTCCGGGCGATATATTTCAGACAGATGTGACTACTACTAAAGCTGAGTTTGGGTAAGATTTAGGGGAGAACAAAGAAGTGCCATGGCAGCTATATGATGTAGCTTTTAAATATCCCATAGTTATGCCGACTTCTAACTCACATTTCGCGCTTGCAGCTATCGCGCTCCACCCACATCCTGGGCCGCTACAAGTCGGAGCGTTTTCTGGCCTCCAAGCCGGATGAGGATCGACGGCGTCGGACCATCATTGTGGAGAAGAAGAACGACTCGTACGGCTTCACGCTGCAGAGCTATGGCATCCACTACAAGTGCGACGAGGAGCTGGAGATGATCACGTACGTGGACTATGTGGAATATGGCGGGCCGGCCTATCGGGCCGGGATGCGCGAGGGCGACGTTATACTCTCGATCAATGGCAACGACATGGAGAAGGCCGATCACAAGACAATTGTGGAGTTCATCAAGAAGTGCGAGCTGCGCATGCGCATGGTTGTGCTCTTCGAGGATTGCGTGCGTAAGGTGAGTACTTGTCGGATCCCAGCTGTCCAGTTAATCCACTAAAGAAATGTGTTGGTGTCGCACAGGTGGATCTGCACATGCGCTACATACAGCTGCAGAGCATGCTGCAGCAGAAGATGAACGAGCTGGAGCGCGTGCATCTGCGCGAACGCGAGCTGCTGGAGGGCAAGTGGAAGACGCACAGCTTGCCGGCGCGCAAGAAGGCAAATGCCGCCAACAGCTCGCCCAGCGAGGGCGACGGCATCTCGCCCACAGAGCCGGGCGTCATTGAGCCGGGCTTCTATCGACCCGCTCTGTCCACGGAGGATGTGGCCAACATGGCGCTGAGGCAGCAGCCGGTAATAATTCCGCCGCCGGCACAGTTTATGCTCACCTATCACTATCTGGACCCGAGCTATCGCTATGTGCTGCGGCCCACGCACATCGAGCCGGGCCTGCAGCGGAGCAGCAGCAGCAGCGGCGGCGGCGGCGGCGGCGGGGATCCTCACCAGGCGCAGCAGGCCATGCACTATATGCTGCAGCGCACCGAGTCGCTGGACACGAACAGCGCCAGCCAGGCGACGCAGTATCACAGCGCCAGCGCTGGAGGAGTAGGAGCAGGAGGAGCAGGAGGAGCAGGTGGTGGTGGGTCCGTGGTGAAGCCGCCGGCGCCGCCGCCGCGCACCTGCGAGAAGCACAAGCCGCCCGCCAAGCTGGAGAAGACGAAGCATTGCCATGCCGGACACTCGTGCAATCCCTGTGTGGGTCACTTTCGCTGGAAGTCCGCGGAGAAGTCGCACAGCAATGGGGATAACGTCAGCCTGGATGCCTACGATCTGGCCAGTCCCTGCTGCGACACGCAGTGCGTGCCGACCCGTCGCCGCCATCGCCAGCACAAGGAGCACACGCACACGCACACGCACAAGCACAAGCATCGCGATCGGGAGCGCTCCGAGCCGAAGGATAAGCAGGCTGCCGGACGGCACAAGTCGCAGACCCATGCCGCCGGCGCCGCCGCCTCCTCCTGCTCGCCTGTGGTCAAGGCGACGCAGGCGAATCATCATCATCATCACCATCATCGGCATGTGCACGAGCAGACGCCGCCGCCGCCGCCGTCGCAGCCGCCGGCACAGGCGCATCCTCATCATCATTATCACCAGCCCTCGCAGTCGGGCAGCGTGCGCTCGCGCTACTTTGACCTGGCCTCCGGGCTGGCCAGCCACTGCAGCCTGCATTCGTGCACCTCCAGCGATTTTGGGCCCGCCGATTCCGCCTCCTATACGACCTCAATCAGCACGGATACGCTCTTCTGGGAGCCCAAGAGCGAGGCGGGGCAGGCGCAGGCGCAGGCGACGCAGGCATCACGCCAGCATTCGACCAAGTCGCGACAGTCGTACGAGCAGGCACAGAACGTCCAGGGTCATGTCCATGCGCATCATCATCATCATCCGCATTACCATGTGACCGCCACGCAGGTGCAGCCGTCCCAGATCTATCCGAACAGCATGGCCTATGTGCAGAAGCCCAAGTCGTGGGACAATCTGGCCACCAAGGCGCTGGTTGGACAGGGCTTTGGCTATGGCTATCTGGACACGGCGGTGGCCATGAAGCCGCCAGTCAAGCTGCAAATTGCCCAGCAGCGGCATTCGATGCCGCGCCGGAATCCCTATGGCCGTTATTCCACCTATGGCGATGTGGAGAACTATGCACCGCCGCCCACCGAATTTGTGGGCGAGCTAACGACCACCACGACGACCACGATTACGGCCAAGTCCACGGAGGAGCTGCTGGCCGCCTGCGACTGCCTGACGCCGCAGCAGCAGCAGGCCCTCAAGGCCGCCCAGTATCAGCTCAGCCAGACGCAGAAGCTTTCGCATCAGAACTCCTGCCAAATGGGCTACTATTCCCATCTGCCCAGGCCCACCGCGGACGTGGGCATCTCCACGACACAGCCCCCGCAACAGCAGCAGCAGCAGCAGCAGCCGCAGCTGCAGGCGAATAATGGCTGCGATGTTGCCAACGTGTCGGAGGCCACTCGCTTGTAGGCGGCCAGCCGTTAATTTAGCCATTTTCTGGCCGAATTCGGGGCTTGGCAGAGCTCTTTCGCCGGAAACGGTTGAAATTATATGCTGATTTAGCTATTTTTTAACATATCTGGCAACCCTGCTTATTGCCAAATTGTGCTCAGCAACAGTGTTGCCCATTCAGATATTTTTTGGCTAAATACGGCTAGTTTCAGATGTCTTCAGCCGGAAACAGTTAAAATTCAAACTGATTTAGATATTTTTCTGGATATCTGGCAACTCTGCTTATGGCCAAATTGTGCTCAGCAACAGTGTTGCAAATTCAGCTGTTTTATAGCTAGATACAGCTATTTTTAGATGTTTTCAGTCAAAAATAGTTAAACTTTAAACTTATTTATCCATTTTTTGGCATCTCTGGCAATTCCGCTTATAGCTAAATTACGCTAAAAGCAGCTATTTGGCTATTTTTCAGCTATATTTGGCCCTTAACAAAGGCTTTCAATCTGATATTGCTATTTCTGGCGACTCTGGCAATCCTATTTACTGCCTACTTCTGCTCCGCGGGCTAAATCAGCTAATTTTGGCTATTTTTAACATCATATCTAGCTCATTTTTGAAACGGCAGTTGGCAACACTGCCGATAATTGCCATCAGGCTAGCAACTAGGCCGACTACACATAAACCGTCTTTCAAGTGAGCTTCCAAAGTGAATGCATTCAAAGGCATTCAAGCTGCGAGATCGAATTAACTCGACAGCATTTGCACATTTGCACATAGTTTAAATGAAAAACCATCTGGCAACGTTGAGTGCATTTGCTTTGGGGGCTCTCTACACTACAACATGTACATCGAAACACTTAGCAAATGTTGCAGCCAAATTTTTAAATTTTAACTAGAACTTGAAAAACAGTTAGGAACAGTTAGAGAGTTATTACAACTAGACGCATTAAAGTTTCCGGATTTTTGGATTTATTTAAAGACTGAAAGCTACGCGTAGTATATTTTAATAGAGGTTAGAGGTGAGACAGGTTCTTGAACCTGGGCGGCTCAAGTGCTTGAATCTATAGTTAAAAGCTAGACATACATATTATAAATACATACATATATGATTTATATATGCATGATAGCTATTGTTTTTAACATACTGTAGATATACCTTTAATATATATGTATACCTAATATTTATTATAGTTATTATGGAAAGCTGATGTCGAACAATGTAATTTAATCATTGTGATAGTGCGAAAAGGCAGATACTGAGAGAAAAAAAAAAACAACAAACACAATTTTAGTCAACTATATATATATAAAAATATATATCTATGTATAATTGATCAAATGGCGCTTTTGATGTAATGCAATTTGTAAATGTTATTGTACTTTATATATATATTATATATAATACAATAAAATTCAATGTGTGTTCATGTAGTATAACTCCAGAAAAATAGTTAAACGTTTTACTCGTTGGCATGGTTTTTAAATGTAATTGTTATTATTTTCATTGTCACTTTCTACTATCCATCTGATCGTATCTTAACCTAGATGGCAACTCTGTATCCCTAACCTATATCGGTTATATTTGATAATTATTTACCAGATGGCAACGCTGTAGACTTACCCAATGGATGCCCGGCAAATTTTTGTTTTTATTTTTATTATCACTCTGATATCCGTCTGATCGTAGCCACATTGAAGTGTGAGAACAATTTACCAGATGGCAACTCTGTAAATACAAATATTTTTCAAAGATTTTTTATTGTCAATCTGATATCCTATATTAATATATTATAAATATTAATTATATTAATAATATGTGATAATAATAAACCAGATGGCATCTCTAGTGTTATTTTTCATATACCCTAGGGCATATTATTGTTGAAACTTTGATATCTGATCAAAGCCCCAACCCATTTCAATAATATATGACAACAATTTATCAGGTGGCAACTCTGTAGAGTTACTTTTTAGAAGTCCAACCGAAAATCTACGAATCTTAAAAGATTTTTTACTGGCACTCCGATATCCGACCGTAACTATCCGATCGTAGCTCCATATGAATTGAATATGACAATAATTAACCAGGTGGCAACTCTGTAGAGTTTCTTTTTAAATACATAATGTCACTCCGATATCCGATCGTAACTCCAACCTATACCAATTGTATATGCCAACAATTTACCAGGTGGCAACTCTATAGAGTTACTTTTTAGAAGTCCAACCGAAAATCTACGAATCTTAAAAGATTTTTTACTGGCACTCCGATATCCGACCGTAACTATCCGATCGTAGCTCCATATGAATTGAATATGACAATAATTAACCAGGTGGCAACTCTGTAGAGTTTCTTTTTAAATACATAATGTCACTCCGATATCCGATCGTAACTCCAACCTATACCAATTGTATATGCCAACAATTTACCAGGTGGCAACTCTATAGAGTTACTTTTTAGAAGTCCAACCGAAAATCTACGAATCTTAAAAGATTTTTTACTGGCACTCCGATATCCGACCGTAACTATCCGATCGTAGCTCCATATGAATTGAATATGACAATAATTAACCAAGTGGCAACTCTGTAGAGTTTCTTTTTAAATACATAATGTCACTCCGATATCCGATCGTAACTCCAACCTATACCAATTGTATATGCCAACAATTTACCAGGTGGCAACTCTATAGAGTTACTTTTCAAATGTGCAACGGTAAGACTGCAGACGGTCAGCTGTTTTGTTGCTGGTTCAACCCCCGAAATGGCTGTCAAAATGAACGCCCTCTTGCGGCTAACGTATGGACTAGCAGCTGTCAGTTTTGGGCAAAAAAATCAATACCAACCCCAACCCCAACCCCCTTCGTTAAAAATGTAAATGCGAAAAAATTCAATACTGTGCAGCCATACACGACGCTCGCAACGCGTTTCCACAAATCACAAGAACTCGTGTGTTCCATAAATTAAACGAAATTCTCACAGAAACCCAACATGAAAACGCAAACACAATAGAGAAGGATCGAAGTGCAAACGCCGCCAAAAAAAAAAAGAACGGCAAGGAAAGCGAGGAAATCAGCAAAAAAAAAAAAGGAGAAAAGTGCGTGAAACGTTAACCGGCAAAAAACGGGATACAAAGCCAACAAAAGGACGCAGTGAAAGTGTCATGGAAAACGCGTAGTTCCCGTGCCTGAGCAGAGGGAAAATATGTTAGGTGTGGCTTTGGAGCGCTGCTAGCGGGAAGCCTGAGCGTGGGCGGCTGACTGGATCTGGCAACACCGGCGGCGGCGGCGGCAGCATCAGCAACAACAAACACGGCGGAATCGAAGGCGGCGGCAACGGCAACGGCAACGGCAACGGCAACGGAGACGGAGCACAGCGGCACAGCCCCCCCCACCAGCAAACAGTTAAAGCAGTTGACATTCCGCCAGCGGGCGCGGCGACGGCAACGGCAACGGCTGCGCTGGCGGCTGCTGCTAAGCTTGTTGTTGTTGTTGTTGGCGGCAGCGGCAGCGGCAGAAACGGAGGCAGAGGCAGAGGCAGGTACAACAATGATAAGGTAGGTTTACATTATTAAGCCCCTCGAATAAATGCAATTCTTTAAATTGCAAATGGCGCTCAACGTCAATTAAAGCCCAAGGGTTGTTCCGCAAAACTCCAATTTGCAAAAGAAAAGTTTTGACTTCTTTATTATTACTAAAGAGAAACATTCCGTAAATGTGACTGGTTTAGGTTGTTTTTATAGGCGAAAGAGTTTATGGGAACATTCTTAGCTTTTGTGGCGCCGAACGTCAATTAAGGCTCAAAAATTGTTTCGCAAAACTCCTAATTGCTAAATTGTACCTTATTAACAAATATAAATATTTTGTTTTACCAGTATATCTCTATACTTTCCCGACATAGTTTTTTCTTGTAGGCGAAAGGGTTTTCGTTTATGGCTCCCAACATCTATTAATGCCCAAGGGCTGTTCAGCAAAACTCCCAATTACAAAAGAAAACGTTTACTACTTTCCTATTAAGGAGAAACATTCCTTAAAAGTGCGTGGTTAATGTTGCTTTTAGGGGCGAAAGAGTTTTTAGGAACAGCCTTCACAGCTGTGCCATTCAACTTTTACTTAAGATCTAGGATTATTCCGCAAAACTCCAAATTGAAAAAAAAATGTACCCTCTTTATATATTTTTTTATATATTTTGTTTTGCTAGTCTTACTTTTTATTTGCCTGGTATAGTTTGTCTTCATAGGCGAAAGGGTTTTGGGAACAGTCTTAGCTTTTGTGGCGCTCAACGCTAATTAATACTCAAAGGGTGTTCCGCATAACTCCAAATTGCAAACAATTTGTCCCAATTGCATAGCAAATTTTTTTGTTAGTATGGAAAATATTTTCTAACGATTGTTTACACAATTTTACTGCCTCATTTAAGTTGTTATTTTTTTGGAGTTTGCGCTTTTGGGAATAGCCTTAACTTTCGTTCTGTGTTGCTGCAGGCAACGTAATTTAATCAATTCGATAAATACAGATTTGCCAATGCCCAAAAAATTTCAACTGCCTCCAGTCACAGAGGCAAACAAATATCACAGCAACAGCAAACTACGATATGCGAGCCGAAAGTTTTTTCGGTCATTCAGCAGACAAGAAGCCACACGTAGAACACAACTGTATGCCAGTACAGTGGTCGCTCGAAAAGTGATACTTTTTGAAATTAGAATTTGCATATTTAATGCATGTCACGGACATTGGAGTCTTGCTTAATGAAATTCTCTTCTTTTTTATAAAGTTATTTTAAATAATTGTTGAATTTTTACAATTTAAACAAAAAGTAAATACAACTCAACTCAAATTGTTGTCAGGTCTTCTTGAATAACTTCGGTGCTTATAGTCCGATCAATATGAAATTTTCAGGCCATTAATACGGCATATAAATGTGTGCAAATGCAAATGCTTAATGACTTAGTCCAAAAAAATGTTCTTCAAATGGACTTTATAAAATTTTGGGGTAATGAAGAATATATATATATATATGTATATATGTATGTATAAAGTAAAATATTCTTAATCCGTATATATTGTACGAAAACCTAGCTACCAAGTTTTTAGTATTCAGCTCTTATAATCCTCGAGAAATGCTGAAAGAAACTAAAAACTATGCTGACATCGATATTTATCGATATTATGAATATGGGAGATATTATGTATAAGGTTAACTATATAACAAATTGCAATTCTTCAGCTTTAATGTTCAGTCAAAGCAGTTTCTCATCTCAATCAAATATACATATAATATATTATATATGTATATTAGTACAACTTGAGTTGGAGCTGCCTTCTTCCGCCTGTTGCATATATTTGCACAAAACCCCTTTTTACTCATATTCAACGGGACGCCCGAGGCAGCAGCTGTCCGTTCAGTCGAGCTTACACTGTAATTGCTGTACTCATCATCAGTCGAATAATTTGTAGCCTAAGCTGCCAACTGCCAGCTTGAATATATGTGTATACAAATACATATTTATGCTCGATTGTGCTTTGAGCTGGGATCTGTGAGGCCTCTGAACTTGATGTTTGCTGCGGATGCACATGACAACATCATTATCAGTGTCAAAATGCCATTAAGTGTGTAAATGTGTGCGGCATACAATGCCTTTGAAGGATTACACGCACACTCACCCACACACACACACACACACACACACACACACACACACACACACACACAGAGACAACAAACAAAAAAGAGGAAGAAAAACTGAAAATAAGTATTACAAAAAAAAAAGAGAGAGAGAAGAAGAAATGCGCTGCTTTGTCGAAAAGCAAAGACCATGCGAGTAAAATTTGCCAGAGTGCTGGCGGGCATTGAAAACACACGCACACGTGTGTGTGTGTGCGTGTGTGTGTGTGTGTGTGTGTGTGTGCCGCTTGGCAGTTAGTCAAAAAGCGTCTAGCGATGAGCGCCAAAGTGCGTTGCATACTTTTTAGCGCGCTTTGTTTGACTCGAATTGGGATTTTCCCAGCAGCAGCAGCAGCCGCAGTTGTCGTCATCCTGCAGCAACAACAACAACATGCAACAACAACAACAACAACAACATGCAACAACAACTATTTGAAACAGGCAGCAGAGAGGCACAACTTGTAGTTTTTTCATTTCTCCTTTGCCACGTTGACAACATGCAGTCAACTGGCAGGCGACAAAAATGTCCTTGACCATTTGCACTTTTGGCTCGCGACAATAAATCTTTGGTTTTTATCGGCATTGGGACATGGCCGGTATTATATACGTTAAAAGTGTACTTATATTATATGATAGCTGTTAATCGTGTCTTTACTATTAACATTCATTTGGTCTTACTATTAACATTCAGTTTTCACTCATTTTTCCCCTCATTAAGGTGGATTGGAGTGAAATTTTCTTAAGGAGCTTCAAAAATTAGTTGAATTAATATAAATTATTAAACTAAATATCAACCGTGGACTACAATCTGGCAGCCGAGACTATGATAAATCAATTTCGTCTCATTTTTGCCCGGTATCAAACGGTTGACTACCCTTTTTTTTGGTTATAAAACGCGTAAGATCTCTGACTGGAAATGGTAGAACAATCTAGTACGATTACATTTACATTTATTCTTTTAACGATGAACTGTCTCAATGCTAAAGCTAACACTTTTCAATCAAAACACTCTGCGCGGAGAAAGATGAATAACACTTGCGAGCTGTATTCGAATTTCTCAGATTAAAATTTAAAAGAAAAATACTTGATATAAAGCAGATTAATACTTCCGAGTTGAACTACAATTTCCTGTACGATTTTTGGGATTTACAATTTTCCTAGTTAATAGTTGAAAACATTTCCAATACTAAGAAAACCAGGTACACGGTTTTACAATAAAGCTGAAGGTTCTCTCGCTTTTTAATTTTCTAAAGTGGAATTATAAATTTTCCTAACTACCCAAGGGCAAAACGAACTTGTTGTGATTTGTAGGCTGTGCCTGCGCTGCCTGCATTCTATGTGTGTGTGTGTGTGTATGAGTCTGTCTGTGTGTGTTAATAAGCATTGGCATAGTGGCAACGACTTTGCTTAGTATTTGTGTTTTTTCATTTCCGGTTTCCACATGTTGACATGCTGCTGCTGCTGCTGTTGCTTGAGTCCTGCTGCTGCTGCTCCTGCTGCTCCTGCTCCTGCGCCCGCTGTTAATGATGATGGTAATCGTAATGAAGTCAGCAGCAGCAGCAGCCAGTTATGGACGCTGTCACAGCTAGCATTTAAAGTGAGAGAGAGCGAGAGAGAGAGAGAGAGGGAGGCGAGAGTGAGTCAGCTTGTTAGTTTATCAGCTTTGTTTGGACTTCTCGCCGCTTCGTTCATCTCGCCGCGTCGAACGTTGCGTATGCGTAATTTTCATATTATGTAATTTGCACTTGTTAAATGGACTCTTAATTTGATTAGGGCGCCGTAAATATGAAGTGGCGTCGCTTCTCACACAATTCCATGTGACGCATGTCTTTTGCCAGCCTCCTAAAAACCATATTTACCCAATGGCAACCACTGCTGCTCCTTCCCCTCCCCCTCCTCCTCTTCGTCCTGCTCATCTCAGTTGTGACTGCTGCTGCTGCTGCTGCTGATGAGCTCATATTGAAAGTTTTTGTGCCAGCGACCTAGTTTGGCTCAACCGAAATCAATGTGGTCGCTGTGGCGCCATTTGCACTAGCGACCCTTTTGCTCTGCTGATTCCTGGACGCAGCCTCCGCTCTCCGCTCTCCGCTGCCGCCAGCATTTAATCATCAGTTTTTCTTCGTTTTCCGCAAACATTTTCCTTGGCCTCTTTCAATGCCCATTCATTCAATAATTGAAATGTTTGAAAGACCTGTCCGAGCCTTTAAAGCAGCCTTATCGTTGAGTTAACCTCATAGATCTCAGAGAATATGAAAACTATTTGAAAACAAAATGTGTTATGCGAGTTCTTATATATCAAGTTAACCCTAGACTTTCCATATGTTTCCACAACCTAACCTTCCAATTGTATAAAAACTATAATAATTAAATTAGAGTGCTTCGAATTTATTTCTGGAATTTCCCAATCTTAACTGAGGCATTCCACTTTAATGTGGCTTTTGAAAGTTTCATGTTTAAAGACTTTTAAAAAGCAAAATTCCAATTTCCAATTACAAAGCCATAAGACTTGGGCCTAGAGAAATACAAAATAGCCTTCATATCAGTATTCGCTTTTCATTTTAGTCTTCTTTCGCAAGACTTTATATTAGGCTGCCTAATACCCTTTCTCAGTTGTCCAATAGCCATAGCCTCATCATATAGACTTTATGCCTTGGACTATTGTCCTGATTTTATATACAAATTTGTTTATTTCCATTATAAAATCGAAATTCTTTTGCTGTTCAGACTTAAGGGGACTGCAGTAAATCTTCGATCTTCAAAAGTAAAACAATTCAGTTTTACTTTCTTTACAAATTCATATTTTAGCTACTAAACTTTTGGGCACATTTGGAGGTCTTTACTCGATTTACTTTTAGTTATTGGAAACCAAAATAAAAAATGTAAGTTGAAATATATTGACTATGTTTTTATACACATGAATAATAGGAACCATAAATTCTAAAGAATTTGCAGCTAATAATATAGATTTGCCTAGGGGACAGGGTATCTGTGAGTCGATCATTTTCAAGTTGAGGCATTTTCACTTGTTTCCAATTTGGTTTAGTCACCTGCTCGGGCGTTATTAATTGAGCTTTTGATGCACTGCATCGATTGTCTCCCCCTCTCTCTCCCTCTCCCTCTTCCTCTCTGTCCATCTGCACGCCTGCTCCTCTTTGCGGACCGTCCCCCGGGCCCCCTCCGGAGCGCTTAAAAAACAAAGTAATTGTTAGCGACAAATTCGTATTTTAATTAAACTTGAATTCAACTGTCTC
Source organism: Drosophila borealis (assembly GCA_035045885.1). Lineage (NCBI taxonomy): Eukaryota > Metazoa > Arthropoda > Insecta > Diptera > Drosophilidae > Drosophila > Drosophila borealis. Next base: position 1,688,823 of record JAWNOR010000164.1, on the reverse strand, counting down.
CAGCCTCGAAATGTTGCATCATCCAAATTGGCTTGACGGATTTGAATGAAATCGAAATATAGCTATAATTCGCGGCGATACAATTCGCATTGTTTGCGCATGGTTAAGTATATTTTTTGCGCTTGACAAATGTGTCATAAAAATTATATATTTAATAATGCGGCGATGAACAAAATGAACATTAAGCATACGCCGCATTGGCATTTATTGTATTTCACGATTATTGACAACGACATCATCAACATTGTTATGCCCTGTGCCCATTGAGAATTGCGCAAAGCGGCTATATTGGCTGTGTGGAAGAATATGTAACAGTTAGACTTTATTTGGGTTGTATATACATATACACACTGGTTGTTCATTTGGTTTTTATGAGAGCGCCAAGCTCAGATACCCAAATAGGAATATCTATTTTGACCAACAAGTCTCTGATTTTTGGTATGTAAACACATTTGGCTGTCATATTGAGGGACTGCAAATGTCAAGCTAGTCAGAATTTAAGTACACAAGTTATTCAAAAATGAAATATGTTAAAAGAATCAGGAAAGAAAAGGAACAGCTGCGCCCAAGAGTTGCAGCTAAATTTTTTAAACTAATTTAAATAATAGTTAGTCAATTTCAGTTGTGTTCAGCTCAATTTGGGGATCCAAACCCGAATAGGAAATATTTTAATAGACAAGTAAGACTATAGATTGCCTTAGCTGAGCACAGGGTATTTGGTGGTCGGTGCGACTAAATTGGAGCACTTCTACTTGTTCTTAACATCATTATAATCAATGTGACTGGCTCAATGAGCGGCTCAATGAATCTGAAGTGGGCAGCGCTTGCTGCGATTATATACCAAGATGCGCATATAGAAAGATAGATATAGATACATGTGGGATAGATAGATAAATGCGGATTGCATGATTCAGTTGGCCAACTGAAGGCAACGGAGACGGAGTTGTGCCGCGGCGCAGCTAAGAGATTCAATTAAAAATCAAATATTTAACTTCTTTTGCAGCACATCCGGTTCGCAGACATAACACTTTGGGGCGGCAGAGAACGGCATGGTGAAAATGGAGTCCACTGAGGAACAGGATAGAAAGCTTGTCTTGGAGTTTTGCCATTTGCTAGAGAAATCCAAACAGCTCTTCAATGGACTCAGGTATGCAAAATAAATCAGTTAACATATTTATATGTATATATAATGCTGACTTCGTTCCAATTAACACAGAGATCTGCCGCAGTATGGGCATCGGCAGTGGCAAGCCTATTTTGGACGCACCTTCGATGTCTACACAAAGCTCTGGAAGTTTCAGCAGCAACATCGCATGGTCCTCGACTCCAAATATGGACTGAAACGTTGGCAAATTGGCGAAATAGCCAGCAAAATCGGACAGCTTTATTATCACTATTAGTGAGTATTATATATATATAATGACAGCCCGATTGCCTGAATGTTCCATGTGAACTCGGCTCTCTAGAAAGCTATTCTCCTGAAACTTGGTATAGATGCGTCTTTTAACTGCAGCTGGAGCATATATAGGCATTAGTCGAATCGGATTACTATATGATATAGTTTTCATAGATTGGATTCGTCAAGTATGAGCAACTTATTTGATTTAAAAGCTAGAAAAGTTTCTGAAACTTAACAGTCACAAGAATTTGTATGCTTATTGCGTAAACAAATAAAATAATTCAACATCCATATACTATATCATATAGCTGTCATAGAAACAATACTCTTTAAATTTAGATCACAAATTTAGTTCTTGTATGAGCAAGATTTTTATTTTATAAGCTATGGTGATCAAGTGAATCAATTACAAGTATTTTTATGCTACCAATATTTAGACAAAGCCCAAACAACCTCGGTGTCTCATTCCATATAGGTATTTCTACCATGTCCTCCACCAGTACGAACAACTTTTTAGTTTTTGTTCAAATTCGCCAAATACGAGCTTAATTACATTCCCAATATTTGATGGAAAACACATAAACACTGCACTATACTATAAAGTTTCTGTAGAAACGTTAGATCATAAATTTAGATCTGGTTCAACCCCGTTTTTGATTGAAAAGTAATTTAATCAATCTTTACAATAACAAGAAATTTTATGCTACTAAAATGAACTGAAATAGATACTTCAACATCCATCTACTATGTCATATAGCTGGCAAAGGAACGATCCTTTATAGATTTAGATCATAGTTATAGTTCTTGTATGAACAACTTTTTCGTTTTTCAAGCTAGCAAGAACTCGTATGCTTTTAAAATAAATACAATAGATATATCCAGATCGATATTCTATATCATATAGCTGTCATAGGAAAAATATGTTATAAATTTAGATCTTGTATTAAGTTCTTGTATGAACAAGTTTTATGTTTGAAATCTAGCTTAAATAAACTTAATAGTCGCAGGAACTTGTATGCTACAAAAATAAACACGGAAAATAATTTAACATCGATCTACTATATCATAAAGCTGGCATAGGAACTCATCTTTATACATTTAGATCAAACTTTTAGTTCTTGTATGAAAAACTTGTTTCCTTAGATCGCACATTTAGTTCTCGTATGAACAAATTGTTCCATTTACAGTCTAATTAAAGTATTTTTAAGCCTATAAAATATATTTATAATATAAAATATATTTTATACAAAAGATCTGTTAAAAATTTAGATCTGATATGAAAAACTTTATAGTTATTAAAGATATCCTGAATTAACATGGGCTTTCAACATACGAACGATTCGTTAAAAATTTAGATCTGATATGAAAAACTTTACAGTTTTTAAAGATAGCCTCACTTAAAATAGGCTTTCAACCTATGCCCTTAACTATATTATAGAACAACTATTTGAGCGTTGTACTAAATTTGCGTTGTTTTTTTGATTTGGATTAGTTTAAGAACCAGCGAAACGAACTACCTGAACGAGGCGTATCAGTTCTATGCGGCCATACGGGGACGTGCGTATTATTCGCGCGCTGCTAAGGAGGATCGGCCGGATTTGATGGTGAAGAAGTTGCGGTATTATGCACGCTTCATAGTCGTCTGTCTGCTGCTGAAGAAGATGAAGCTGGTGCGGGAGCTGGTCACGGAGCTGGAGAAACAAATACAGGAGTACACGAACACGTAAAACGCTTGACAATTCCATTTGCTGATCACATTTAATCTTTTGCCCACTTTCAGTTACGAGCCGGAAGATCATTTGGAATGGTCGCTGGTGCTGGAGGAGATCAAGGGCTTCATCAAGGCCGAGGCGGCGGTGGCAGTACTCCATGCCGATTCCAATCCCATCATATTATCGCACAGGTGAGTCGTTGGCGCAATCGATGTATAATTCAGCATACACCTTGCCCGTGCTTTCGTCGGCGGAGTAGGAGTCTATGGAGAGCTCGTGGGGTTAGATACATATGTGTTCTATCTGTGGGTTGGCTCTTTATATGTTTTGCGTAGGTATACGAGTTTTGATTCAGTTCTGTTGCTATCAATTATTTCATTTATTGTGCTTATCACAGAAGACTTGAAAACACCAAAGAAACACTCACTGTTCTCATTCATCACGCACTTTTCCATTGATTTTCCCCCCAACTTCATGCACCACACACACACACACACCCACACACACACCAACTGAGAAACAAATGGAAATTATGAGTATATCTTGAGTACTCGAGAGTTTTTTTAATTCACTTTATCATTTTTCCAAGATCTTCACTTATGATGATCGCATTATTGATCTAATCATCTGTCTGTTTAGGGAACAAAACTATCTATCTATTAGAATGATTCCTTAAAACATGACACGATGATTTAAAAGATCTACTTTTAAATTGTTTTTTGAATACTAAAGTACTTGCATATAAATAAATAAAGAAATCATAAATCTGTTCTAAGATCTCGATTAAATGTTATGACAGAAATCAGACAGAAATCAGAAATTATAAAATCCTTGACATTTAATTTGAGGTTTAAAAAAATGTAAATGAATGCTTTCTATAAGCCCTTACGAAGATCTCTTACGATTATTATAGAGAAAAACTGTTTGTGGATTTTATCCTTTACATATTTATTGGTGATGATAATTTAAATCGATTGATTATATATTATCAAGAAAAGTTTCATAGTTAAAATAAACGAAGATCTCTGAAGATTATTATAGAGAAAAACTGTTTGCGGATTTTATCCTTTACATATTTATTGGTGATGATAATTTAAATCGATTGTATTTAAAAATATTATTATCCAAACTTTATTCCAAAGATATCCTTTCGGATAATTTGTTTTCTCAGTGGTAACATACACACACACATACACCCCTTGTTTTATGATTTCTTATGTTCTCCCCACGTATAAATACCCTCTGATACACATACACACACACAGACACACACACACGAACCCCATTTTCCCAGCCCTATATATATCACCTCATTAGTGCGCCACATTCTCAATTCTTCTGTGAAAGCACGGGCCACCGCAATTCGTTTGTGGACCAGCACAACTACAACGACTGATGGGCAGTGGTTCCGGTTCTAGGTTATCGCCGCTGACGACGCCGCCGTGCGAGAGATCGCCGCACATGACGCTCAGTTTGCAGGAGATACTCATTGTTGGATCGGCATGCGAGCAGGCCAAGTTCTCCGAGCTGACGATGGACATGTTTAGGTGAATATTCTCACAAATTAACTCTAGAGAATGTCTGTTAAAAAAAAAAAAAAAAAATAATTAATCTGGCTGCAGAATGCTGCAGACGCTGGAACGTGAACCGACGGAAGCGGCAACGAATCCGCTGAGCATGTCCCATGGCCTGCACGGGCACGATGCGAGTCCGGCGGCCGGTCGCATACCACCATACGTATTGCCCGGCTCCAAGGGCTATTTGGAGAATGGCCGTCATTTTCGAGACAATCCACACAAATATCTAATGTACAAGCCTTCGATTAGCCAGCTGCTGGTCTTTCTGGCCAGCGGCTTTAAGGAACTGCCCCTGGGCGGTGCTCTACTCCTGTACATGTCAGCGGACGGCTGTTTCTCCACCACAAAGCATCCCGAGGACTGTGAGTAGCAACTCCAGGTTTCCAGTAATCCTGTCTAATCTTCTGCTTCTGCCACCACAGATGGCTACGAGCTGGGCGGCCTGGGCACCAGTGTGAAGCGCGACAGTGTCGATGGCGGCGGCTTATCCTGTCGCGGCAAGTCCTACAAGGAGAGCCACTGCCTATATCCGGGCGATCTATATCCATTTACGCGTCGGCCCATGTTCGTCATCATCGATTCGGATAATTCGTTTGTCTTTCAGCATATACCCCGCTACTTTGGCCAGCCGCTGGTCGTTCTAATGTCGCCGCAAGATGTGCCGCCCGCTTTCCAAGGTAAACATTGCTATATATCTAAGTATTTGCTAACTGATTGATTGCCTGACTGACTGACTGATTGATGTACAATGTACAGCCCGAATCAAAGGAGCTTCCTTTCAGCTCGAAAGTAAGCGCTTAGTTGGGCTTTTGAAAGATTCGACCTACAAGTGAGGGAAAGTTTGCATGTGCCTGTGTGATTTAAGTGTCTGGGCGTCGAACCAGCAAATTAGAGGTCGCCGGTTCAAATTTGACAGTAGTTTTCAATTTTCATATTTGTTTACCTAATTTGTTTTTATTGACAAGGCTATTATGCTCGTTTTGCCAGATCTTGAACGTCGAGCCAGCAAATGAGAGATCGCCAGTTCAAACTTGACAGTAGTTTTCAATTTTCATATTTGTTCACCTAATTTGTTTTTATTTACAAGGCTATTATGCTTGTTTTGCCAGATCTCGAGCCAGCAAATGAGAGGTCGCCGCTTCAAATTTGACAGTAATTTTCAACTTCACATTTGAGTACCTAATTTGTTTTTATTTACAAGGCTATTATGGCGCTTTGCCAGACTCTAAACGTTGAACCAGCAAATGAGAGGTCGCCGGTTCAACTTTGACAGTAATTTTCAATTTTCATATTTGTTTACCTACGCGAACTAATGGAACATTGATTTTATATTGACCGATAAATAATTTGATCGTGCATATACCATAAAAAAGAGATCGCTCTACTCACTTTATACTCTCCCTCCCTCTCTCTCTCTCTATTTATCTTGCAGCTGATGTACAGCATCATGGGTCGCTGTTCACGTTGTTCCTGCACTCCCCGCTCACGGCGCTCTGCTACATATGCAATGTGGGAGATGTGCCCATCCATCACTGGGAACGCTGCCAGACCTATGTGGATCGCTTCATAACAGAAGCGTCGCGCCTGGTCACGCGTTGTCGCATCGATGAGATCGAACAGGGCATAGGCTTTATCGGTAAGAGGTCTCGCTTGGCATATTGCAAGCCCGCACTCTAATGGGGTTTATCTTGTTGCTTTTCAGACTCCTCCTATGTTCAGTTCTTTGGCGACGATTTTCTGCGCACACTAATTCTACGCTTCGTCTTCTGTGATGTGGTGCTGCGCTTGCATCGCGGTTTCCGTGGACGCCACATGCGACCGCGCTGTGAGCCCCAGCTGCCGGCTAACGAACTGCTCGAACATCCCTCGCTGTCGCACATCATTTTCCAGCTGGCATCGGCGCTCGATGTGCGCGGCCATTTCTCGGAGGGACCCGAGTGCGACTGATGACTTTTTTTGGCCGTAGTCTTAGTTCTAGTCGTAATTTTCTACACGAGGCTGTTGCCCCTCTACTGCCCGGACAGACAGTTTTCGTTGTTGCATTATCTGTACAATACTTTTTCGCTGGCAACGAGCTGCAACGTTAGCTGAAACTGGCAAACCGAAGGCTATTCAAGGCTGGGCATCTGAAATAAAGTGAAAGAAACTCCATTATGTGTTTGCCGCTTTTGTCGAAATCAGGGCTGCAAACTACCACAAAAAGAAAGGTTGCCGGTTCGAAATAGCTTCCTGCCTTGAGGCTCGGCTCGGCTCGTGAACCTGATTTTCTACAACCGAAAAACCTAGGCTTTGTTTTAATTTACTTCACTTTATCATATATTTTGAAAATCCTAATAAAGTTATTCTATTCTATGCAAACTACCATAAAAAGAAAGGTCGCCGGTTCGAACCAGCTTCCTGCCTTGAGGCTCGGCTCATGGGCCTGACTTTCTACTTCGAAGGTTTTATTTCACTTTATCATATATTTTGAAAATCCTAATAAAGTTATTCTATTTATTTATCTCTACCAAAATATGGTACGACAAATCCCAAGTTCTTTATGCTTAAGACTTTTATTTTTAACTTAACTACTTAGGAAAAAAATGTGGTTCATTTCGGGTTTCGATTCGGTTGTTCTTTAGGCAACTAGTTCCATTTAGGTTTCGGTTCATATTTACAAATAAATTGGAATTCCGAGTTCGAACCGGTTCGGTTCAGAAACTTGTTTGCAGCCTTGTTCGAAATCGCATATTAAATTTTTATAACATACAGACAAGATAATATTTACATAAATATAAATACATATATATATATATATATATATATATATATATATATATATATATATATATATATATATATATATATATATATATATAAATTATACGCGAAATATATAATAATAATAATCAAGTAGCTAGTTTTCTTATATAGTGCGTCGCGCAATGGAAAGGTCCAAAGTTAGTTGCTTAGCATATACATAATAATAATAATAATAACAATAATAATAATATTGAATATAAAAGTTATACACAACACAAAAAAAAAACCAAATCTTGATAACAATTAAATATAAAGCAGCAAAAAAAATAATGAAACCTAACAAAACGATAACTGCCAAAGAGAAGAAGAAAATGAATCAAATTTAGTTGAACAGCAATTTTTAAAAATTTCGAAAACAATTTTCAAGCAAAACAACAATTAAGATTAGAGAGCAGGAAAAATAAAAATAAATAAAAACAAAAAACAAAACATTTTCATACGCAGCGATAAACGTTTAGCTTTTATACAACAGTTAGAGGAGAATATAAATAAATAAAAACGAAACTTAAATTAAAATCTATAAACACGACACACTATATAAGAAATGCGTTTTTTACGGCATTTTCATGCATGTACACGAGACGCTTACAACAAATTAATATAAACAAGAACAACAAACGAATAATAATTATAATAAATATATTGTACGTATGTAATATTGCATATAGGTATTATTATGATTACAAGATGACTGAAAGTTACTGTTTCAAAACGCAAAAAAACGAAAACAAAAAAATTTAGCAAAAATAATAATTACTTATACATAGTTAAGCTAACGAACGAAAAGTAAAATAAAATAAATATATACAAAATATATTTTGCGTATGTTAAACAAAATTTAAATTTAAAACAATCCCAGCAAAATATTTTATACGAATTCAAAACAAAAACAACAACAAAAAACAAATCTATACTTGAGCAACAAAATAAATAAAAATAAAAACAATATCATGTTTCGGCATTCACATTCACATGAACAAATCCCTATATACGAATTGCCATTATCATATATCGCTGTGTTCCACAAAGTAAATACGAAATTTATTGGTTTTTTTTGAATATATCGAAAGAATGCTCGAGCATAACATATAACATATAGAAAATGGAATGGAATCATAGGCAAACATATACAATATTTCATATATGAAAATAAAACTAGTTAAGCGCATAGAAAAATGCCTAACGGGCCTGTTATAGATTCCGAAGCGGACGAAATTTTTCGGTATCGAAATGAAAACGTGTCGTTTCCGAATTTCGGAATTTTAAGTAACCTTTTTCATTATAATGTAAAATTATTGCAGTATTTACAGATATAAATTTCTTTTTCTTGCTTGGATAGACTTTTTTATGAAAATCTCAACCAAAAACTACAGGCCAAAAGAAACCTATCGAAACGAAACCGACCGTTCGAGTGAAAATGAAAACGTTTCCAAACCGATTTGGACTCACTCCGAATACCGAAACGAAAAGGAATCACAGCGAAATCTAGAACCGGCCCGCATATTTGACAGACCCACAAAAACAAACGTAAATAAACACCGCATCAAACATTTCAAATTACTTTCAATTTTATAGTTTACTTAAAGAAAAAACCTTAACAAATTTTGTGTATAAAAAAATCGAGAAATAAAAACGAAAACCCAAACAAAACTATGTAAAATTTCTCAAGTCTCAAGCTGTCTTATAAACAATACGAAACGCCATTATTTTCCAAGGATCTTAAATACTCTTAACTTCTTTGTTAGCAACAAACAAATTGTATAGACTTTTTAACAAATTTGTTTCAAACTTGTGTACATACAAACATATGTAATTCTAAAAAGAAAAAGAAAGAAAAATAAGAAAATATGATTAAAAGAAAATGCTCTTGATGAACCAAATGATAATATTATTGCTAGCGCGTTATCATTATTTTCATTAACATTAGATTTTGTACATTTGAAAATTGCATTTACATAACTGCAAAAAAGCAAAGACAAACAAAAAATAACAACACAAACACAAAATAATATGCAAATTAATTCATGATTAATCAGCAACATTAGCCACACGTAAGCGATACAAACAAATCCCACAAAGAGTACATTCAAACATAATCATAAGCGAATTGTTTAAAACACACACACGCACACACACACACACACACTATCAACCCATTAACAACAAAACAAACGATAACAACAAATTTAGCAAAACCACAAAAAACATTAACAAAATGACAACAAAGACATATGAAAGTATGGGAACGAGGGGAGTGTATGGAGTTTGTATGAGAAATAAGAATAAAGCACATGTTTGAAAAGAAAATCAGTTTGTGTTTAATATTTATTTAGCCTAAGATTGGATGGGTTTAGGTTGAGCAGGGTGAGGCACTATTAAACCAATGTCTTATTCCTCAATCTGCTATTCCTTAGCTTGGTTTTCTCCAAGTAATGAAATCAGGGCTCGCCGAGGTCTTTCCAGTTCAAAATTAATCAAGAGCGGCTGACTTCGTCACCTCGAATAAAATACTCTTTCAGGTTATCAGCTATGTGAGAGAAATGGCGAAGTTCCCAATTGCTGACTTTGGTGAAGACATCTCAAAAAACAGACAATCCTTTCATACAAAAACTTATTTCTCAAACGATTCTGTCTTGATAGGACTTTCCTTATATGTAAGAAGCATTCAAGAGTTCACAAATGTCCACTTTGGTCAAGATATATTCGAAAATTAAAAATGTTTTTTTGTACAAAGGCGGGCAAAATTTGAAATGTGTCCTGCTTGCAACAGAAATAAGGAACTATGCAAAGGTCGATGGCTACATTGACTCGGCTCTTAATAATAATTAAGAACATTTATATTTTATAGGGCCAGAGAAGTTGCCTTTTATGCACTGCACATTCCATAACAAAAAAAAAATACCCTCTACAAAGTTATAAAAATACTATTTGCAAAATATATAATTCAATTCGATTGCTTTTTAAGCTGGTTCGTTTGAAAGTTTTAGTAAAAAATGCTGTAGTTCCGGCTTCTAATCGGTTAGATCTTAAATCAATATGTAGCTTGCTTTAAATCATTTAAATAAGCTGATATCGCAGAAATCTAAAGCCATTTACCGAAAATTCCCGTCTCTAGCTGAGCAATACACTAACTAGGCACAACGAGGAGGTCAAAAGTTGCAACTCCAATAGCTGGACAATTTTAATCTAGTTAAAGCTATGCCTTGCTCAGGCGACCCGTGTACTTCTCAATCCAATCGATAAACGAGGAGACGCGTGTAAATATATCCGGCAATCGGAGCTGGCACTTCTCATCGTAACCATGTGAGACGACGCCAACAACAGTTTGGGTGCCATCGTCCAGCACCAAAGGGCTGCCCGAGTCGCCGCGACAGGGCAGTCCGCCGTTGGAATCAATGCACAAAAATGAATCCAATATGAGCTTGCGTTCGCCATTCAGCTGTTTGTTCCACAGACGCTCGCACAGCTTATTCGAGATGATTTTTACATTCAAATATTGCAATATGTCGGAGGGTCGCTGCTTGGCCGTCAGGCCCCAGCCGGAGCTAATGGCCGAGCGACCGTTCAGGTTGAATCTATTCATGCCCTTGGGCAGCTTGGCGGGCTGCGCATAAGCGCCTAGTTTTAGATCCTTGGGCAGACGAATGAGTGCAATATCATTGGCCACCGTCTGACGATCGTACCAAGGATGCACAATTGTGTCCTTCTTTCTGGCCAACAGCTCCATGTGGCCGGGCTCGTTTTTCTTTGCCCTGTTCAGGGCGCCCGCGGTGACAATCACTTTGAGCCTGCAAATTGGAAAGGGTTTTTTTTAAATAAATCTCGACTTGGCTTGTTGTTGGTTTTTACACTCACAAATTTGTGTACGGCTCCTGCAGGCAATGCGCTGCGGTTAGTATCCAACGCTTCGTCAGAATCGTGCCGCCACACAAACTGGGCTCATCCCCGGAGTTGCTGAAGTAGACATGCAGTGCCACCTGGTAGGGCAGTTGCTTGGGCCTCGCAGCCGAACCATTGATAATCCGCAAATGGCCTTGGCTGTGGATTAGGCACGGGCACAGCAGCAGCAGCAGCAGCAGGTAGAGTGTGTAGAAAGGCTGTCTCATTTGTTTGCTTAACTATGGAGTCGAGTTAGCATGCGCCTTATATATAGCCTTGGATAATAGCTCCAGTTTATAGCCCCAGATCGTGCACTTCACCTTATCACTGTTTTACATAATAAACAACTTTTCTGCGTGCTATCAGTTTATTAGTAAAAAAAAATTGCTGAGCTTTCGCTACAGGAGATTATATGCATACATGACATTATCTATATATATATATATATGTATGTATATGATATATATACAGTGAATGCTCGGCTGACGATCATTTGCCTTAGGCACATCTCCACAATTTGTACCTCAATTTCGGACGAACCTAATTTATCAAAAATGGACGTAAGACAAGAGTGCCTAGAACTAGGAATTACTTTTGCGTTTATTGTTCGAACTTTACGATATATGCAGATCTTAATGGATCTTATGGTATGCATAGCTCATAGCAAAGAGTGATTGTTTCCAGATCTCTGTGTACTATATGAGAGTCGACATTCCAAATTTGGCGCCTCTATCTTTTGTAAGCTGCGAGATTTGCTTCAAAAACAGAATTTCCATATAGATTTTTATCGATGTATGAAGATATTATGGAGACCAGGCAAGTTATAGGTTCTGAGACCGAGAGTACGGACAGGCGGACGGACATGGAAAGATCGAAAAATAAATACTTTATGGAGTCGGAAAAGTCTCCTTTACATGTATTTACGTTCTTAATTACATTACAATTTGCACCCTTTTTTCTACCCATCAAAAATGGGCATAATTATTGCATTATCAGAGGAATATTTAAAAATTTGGAAAATCATAAATGAGTCGGGGATTTCCTATTTTAAGCGGTCGCCCGTTCAAGCGAGTTTTCACTGTATGTATAGTATTATATACAATTTGTTAATGCTGCTTGCCAAACTTGTAGATTACTTCGTGATGATACTTCTCGCCGGGACGCAGTATGGTCGAGGGGAAATTCTCATGATTCACCGAATCGGGAAACTTTTGCGTCTCCAGACAGAAGGCGCCATGCTTGGCATAGGCTGCGCCCGCTTTGCCCGGCAGCGGACTCTCTCCGTTCGCCTGGTTGGGCAAAAAGTTGGAGGTATAGAACTGTACGCCCGGCTGGTTGCTGGCAATCTCCAGCCAGCGACCGCTCGGCGGATGCGCAACTCTCGCAACGTTCGTAATGCCCTCGGGCGGCGTAAACTTCACGCAAAAGTTGTCATCATAGCCACGCGCCGGCTCCAGCTGCCGGAGGCGTTCGCCCAGGTTGCTGGCGATCCGTAAATCAAATTTGCCGCCATCCACTTGCAGAATTTTGCCCGTGGGTATGGAATCCGCGTCCGTTTCGGTAATGCCATATGCATTGATGGCAATCGTATGCTCGTAGAGTCCGGCTTGGCCAGCTTTGTGCCCGGCCAGATTGAAGTAGGAATGATTGGTGAGATTCACGGGCGTCGCTTTGGTCGTCACCGCATCCATGCACACATGCAGGCAGTTGTCCTCGGTGAGCGTGAAGCGCACAGTGGCAATCACCTCGCCGGGATAGCCCTCGTGGCCGTCGGGATTGGTGTGCGTCAGGCTGACGCCGTTGGGCAGCACCTCCAGCAGTTGCCAGTGCGCCTTGTTGAAGCCTATGAAGCCGCCGTGCAGCTGCAATTGACCCCGGTTGCGGGTGACCTCAATTGTCTTGCCGTCCAGTACGAATCGGCCATTGGCTATGCGATTGCAGACGCGGCCCACGGTGGCACCCATATAAGGATTCTGTTCGCTTTCATAGCCAGCCAAATCATCAAATCCGAGCGTCACGTCCTCCACCTGACCTTGGGCATCCGGCACCTTAATGCTGCTGATCGTGGCGCCCAGCGTTAGAATCTGCACCGACATCTGCTCATCGTTGCTCAGCGTAAAGCGTCGAATTGTTTCCGTTTCCTTGGTGAATGGATTCACTGCAGCCTCGGCGAAAACATCTTCTTTAACGTGCACCATGTCGACCTCACTTTGTAATGAGTTAAACATACACAATGCAGTCACTTAAGTACTGCACACTGCGAAAACCGCAAACACTTCATAAAGAACACATGTTTGTACGTAAATACATATGTATGCACAATGTTGATACAAAATATCTTATCAATGTGTTGAGTGAGAGTTTCCTACCGCAAGCTCACTTCAAGGCATATCAGTTGAATTTAAGTAGCACTTACATGCATGCAGCTGAAACTTAGTTGATATACAACTATTAAATTATTTCTTTTGTGTATTTCAACAAACAGTGATTTATTTTAGATAATTGCACTTGAAATGGCGCGATTTGACTGCGGCTTATCGATAGTTATTTAAATGCTTTCGATAGTTTACAGCATGCTAATCATCGATTAATATTGGGCAATCAGCTGAGCTATGTTATCAGTGGCTTGATGAGTCTGTTAGCAGTTGTGGAGCAATGTATGCTCCACACCACAGTTGCGGCATATGTAAAAACCTACAGTAACAAAACCTGTGAAAATACATTTCAGGCACAACTAGAGGTGCTTCGATCTTTTAAATGCTTAATTCATTTTTTATGGATAAGCACTTGAAATGCCTCTTATCGATAGCTTACTGATCCACTTGTTGCATATGCTTAAATCAGCTGAGCTCTGTTATCCGTTGCTTAATGTGAGTTGTGAATCAGTTAACAGTTGTTGGGCAGTGCTCGCTCCAAATAACAGCTGCTGCCAATGTTAAGACCTACAACTACAGAGCCTTTAAAAACAATATACGACTAATTTCGATTTATTAAACGCTCATCAACACGGACACAAATGCTGTTGAATAGCTACCGCTTCGCTTAACAGTTAAAGTTAGCAGCATGCTCTTAGGCATGTATTAAATGAACTAGTTTAACACTAATCTACTAATTAGTTCGTTCTTTGAGCTAAGTCGAACGTTCGAACGAACTAATTCCGAACGATTCGATGCAACTCTTTTTGTTTATAAAATCAAAATGGGCTTGACGTGGCAGCGGTTGAGATTTAATTTATTAGTGACCATTGGACTAACATCCTTTTGCCTGCTCGTTAAAACAATCAGCGCACAAGAAGCACAACAACCATGGTACGAAAATTTGCCCGCAGTCGCCATGGATTATAAGGTAATAGTTGAAATTAGAAAGTGGATGGGCTAAACAACAATAAATATGTGGTATAAATAATTTATTAAATACAGGTACACATAGATGCCGGCAAGGAGGACTGCTATCATCAGTATGTGCAGGCGGGTGCCACCTTCTACGTCTCATTCAGCGTAAGTATGCGAAATGGATGCCCACGCATTTTCTTCACGTTTTACCTTTAACAGGTGGTGCGCGGCGGAGACGGCATGGCTGGTTTTGCCGTACGCAATCCGGGTGGCGAAATCGTGAAACCCTATCAGTGGCAGGCCACGGCGGATTATACAGACCAAGTCTCACCCGGCGGTTACTATTCCGTGTGCATTGACAATCAGTTCTCGCGCTTTGCGGGCAAACTGGTCAACATCTACATCACGGTGGTCAAGTACGATGCCTGGGACAAGTATGCCAAGGAAATCGAAGAGCTGCAGCTGAATATGCAAAACTTTACGACCACAATTGGCACCGTCGAGCGCAACATTAATGATATGCTGGGCTATCAGGCGCACAGCAGGCATCGTGAATCGCGCGACTATGCTCTGCTGCTGGACAACAATTCGTATATACAAACATTCTCCATTAGCCAGATTGTGGTCATTCTGATTACGTGCTCCATTCAGGTGAAAAGTTTTCTCAATTACGCCAGTGCTGCCAATTTAGCTATTTCTTGATATCACAATGACAACCTTGTATATAAGCTAGTTTTTACCATTTGGCAACACTGATTAACACTTTTAATTTGTTTATTATAACTTAAAGAATTACTTTTTATTTCTAGGTATTCTTCGTGCGCAAACTGTTCGAAGTGAAGACCACCACCAAGAGCCGTATTTAGTTACTAATAGGGCCTTCTTCATGGGCGCCTAACTTGCGGCATTTATGCACAAAGCTGTAAAAAACACACTTTTATACTTTCCCCCGTTCTTTTATACGTATACGTACACACACGTTCCTCAAGCGCACTGAACATATACACCAAGCATTCATCATGAAACCTATTATAATATGTAATTATTTTAATGTTGGCAAACAGAACAAGTGCAAACTTAACAGACTTCAACTACTGATATTTATCATTTGTCCATATATATAAAACTTATGTGATAAATGAACACGTGTCGAAGAGAGAGATAGAGGAGTTTTTAATTAAATTAAAGTTTATATTTTATACTTGAGTATATGTATACATCACAACGTAAAGCTTCTTATTTGTATTTGGGTTTGTGTCTAGGCTAAGTTAAGTTAGTTTCCTGCAAGCTCTTCAATCCCGTTGGATTCAGTGTTGCCAACTTCCGCTTTAAAATAGCTGAATTGCACAAATCAATTTGAAATTTCAACTAAAAGTAGCCAAATTTAGCTAGGAAGCTGCTGCATTGGCAGCACTGGTTGGATAACGTATGCAGTTGAGGTTAATTGTAGTTTGTTTGAAATTCACGATTATTACTGATAATTGTATATATTGTATCTATTGGTATTGGGAGGCGAATAGCTGGGTGCGTCTAGCTCGGAAAAAATGCCTTCGCCCGTATCGCTGCCGGGCCTGAGTACGCCCTCACTAAAAACAGAGCGTATTTTATTTGAATAATACGTATATTACGCATATCGAAATCGACTTTTAACCGAATTCCAAGAGTTTTCTTGCTCACCCAA
Organism: Drosophila borealis; assembly: GCA_035045885.1. NCBI lineage: Eukaryota > Metazoa > Arthropoda > Insecta > Diptera > Drosophilidae > Drosophila > Drosophila borealis. The sequence continues at coordinate 1,672,441 of JAWNOR010000164.1, read as the reverse complement.
AGGCACTGCCCCCGAAGCGTCCCACATTGGCAGTCTGGTAATAATTATAGGGCGTCGCATTTATCCAGGAAGTAAGCATAAAAGCGCTCAGAAAAAACACACAAATGTTGAGGAACTGCATTTCCCTAAAGCTTGATGTCTTCTTTTCCGATTTCTTCAATAAAATGTGTTTTTATTTTTATTTAATAGCACAACCCGCTACCGAAGCTGTCGCAATGAGTTTCAATCGAGTTATGCGGCTACCACTTGGAAGAATGGCCACCTATTTATACTGAAGACCTGATTTTGACCAGTCTATTTACATATACGACAATCAGAACTAGTTTCCATATCATTGACGCTGTTTCTTAAAAGCGTTTTAATGGACAAGAGAAATTTAAATGGCACTCAATAATATATTTGTATTAATATTAACCAAAAGGTTAAATTTACAAACTATCCGCCAACTGGACAGCTTTATGCAAAAATGTGTTGCATTAGAGAAAATTTAAATAATATTTAAAATTTAATATTCAATGTTTATGTCAGTTCAGAGTACGTCAAACATTGAATTTAAAGTAACGGAAAAAAAATCACACAAAAACATGTTTTTTTTTTTCGTCAGAATATGAACAAAAATAATAAATACAAATAACGTTTTACTATGTCATAATCATAGTAACAATCGGAGACCGGTTAAGTTCTATTCTACATTAATCTGATTTCTAAGTAAAAAATGAGCTCATAAATACGAACGATTGATAATATTCATACTAATTTATCCGTTTTTTTGCGTTTCCGGAATTCAAATTTGTATTTTTTTTTTGTTGAGAAAATGTGACCTCCAATTGGAGAAAAAGGGCGATGTACGAAAAACATAAACAACAACGAACGAGACGTCATAAGGCTACATGGCTTATGTGTCTGTGCGTCAGACCAGCAAGCGAGAGGTCGCTGGTTCGAATATAGAATAGAAAGAACGTACGAAAAACATAAACAAACACAAACGAGACGTCATAAGGCTACATGGTGTCTGTGTTGTTTGTGCGTCGGGCCAGCAAGCGAGAGGTCGCTGGTTCGAATATAGAATAGATAGAATGTACGAAAAACGCAAACAACAACGAACGAGACGTCATAAGGCTTACATGGCTTAGGTGTCTGTGCGTCGGACCAGCAAGCAAGAGGTCGCCGGTTCGAAGATAGAAAAACGCAATCTGGAGCGTTTTTGTACATGGCAGCAGTTGGCGCGAGTTACAGAAACAACACCAGTGCATTTGAGACGGACGACGACGGGTAATTTACGCTTTTATTGCTCAGAAAATGTAAAACTAAATCATTTAAATAAAGGGGCAATTTTTACCAAAACTCAAATGTTTCATTGAAAATGGGCAGCAACAGTGAAAGGAAAAGAGGAAGAGTTGTGAACCAGGTTCACGAACCGAACCTAACGAAGCGGCATTTGTGCGAACCATGAACCGAACCAGAGCATGAACATGTGGTTCATGAACTTGTGATAATTGTGAGAACATGAGAAGCTCAATTATAGCTAAGTTGTTCTTGAAATATGTAAAATATAATTGAGAAGAATTTTAAATATTTTTTAACTAGTTTTAGTTCCGCAATGAATAGTTATATAAAATCTTTTTTGCCTATGAGAATTTTAGTTAACATAAATAAAGGCACACACACACAGATGCGCACTCATTTTAATTACAAAAATTAAAATGCGATTATGTGTGCGCTTATCTGCGGCGTCTTCTTGGCCAATTCCCGCTGCAGTTTCCCAGCTGCGCCCTAAAGTAGGCATTGAAAACGAAGCCGCAAATGATGCGAGCTGGGCCCCAAACAAACTAAGCGCCTAATGGCCCGCACACAGATAAGTGAGTGCTTGCTTGCGTGTGTGTGCGAGTGTGTGTGTTAGTGCTGGCTCTTTAACTGTTTTAAACGCCATTGTTAAAATATTGCTCATACGCACTTCCGCCCGAAATGGGGTCTTTGCTTGGACTAATGATGCCAGCGCCGCAGCCAGTGCTGCCCAAGAACGTGCAGCAGCAGCAGTCGCAGTCGCAGCAGTCGCAGTCGCAGCAGCAGCAGCAGCCAGTGTGCACAACGTCGACTGCAGTTCAGATGTGGCTCCGCCCACTTTTTGGCTAAGCGCAGATAAACAAAGCGGGCGAAAGGGAGCGCGCGTGCGCATCAACCACCGCAAAGGAAGCGTTCATGTTGGGGTGCAGCTGCCGCTGCTTGGGCATCCTTTTGATGTGCCCTGCTGATTGCGGCTCCCAAAATGTGGGAGGAGTGTGTGTGTGTGTGCGTGTGTGTGTGTGTGCCGGCGCCATCTTGAGAGCACGCGCACGAGATGATTTGTGCCAGGCATTGTGCCAGGCCAGGCCAGGCTAGGCCAGGCTTTTTGTGTATGGCCAGCGGGACATACACATTAACTTGGAGTGCGCGTTACCGTTACGACACGTCGAGCGGAGCAGCATAATAACGGCACTTTGCGGTCGAATATACGTCGGTCCACACACACGTTCGACACACGCACACACACACAGGAAGCCGCCAACGGCAGCCGCTCTGACCAACTGACAAAAAGGCGAAGGGGGACAAAACAAAACGAAATAAATATAAAAAAAAGTAAAAAGTAAAAATACAAACAAAAACAAAACTTGGACAAATGCGCTTGTTGCTTGCCAACTGGCAGTAGGCGTGGCAGCGCCCCATTTTGCGCACGTGTATGTGTGTGTGTGTTGCATAAATTGTTGTGCGGAAATTATTGAAATTTTACTTTTTGGCGAAACTCGCGGCGAGAAAGTGGCCCGCCGACAATGCCAAAGGGACGCGTTGCGGCTACCGTCGGCGTTCTGTGCCACGCCTCCTTTGCCTACTTTGCGCACTGACAAATTCCCTTGCATATCCGCTACAACAACAACAACAACTAGCCACAAAACTAAACAAACACCGCCCGCCAGCCCCCTCACCGCGCGGCCACAGCCAAGCCAAGCCAAGCTTGTTCTCCGTCGCCATTTTGGACAATAATTTCACCTCCGGTTTGCACAAACACAACGGTAAACGGTATTAAAAAAAAAGAACGTAGCACAAAATGCCGGCAAGTGACGTGTGAAGTTTTATCGTATTTCAACAATATTAGTTAGTCAAAGTGCATTAATTAATTAATTAATTGAATTAATTGGAGCTTGAGATTTTTGGATAAAGCACAAACACAGAAACCAGCATAATCCTGAGGTGAGTTTCTAATAGTGTTCAAGGGAACAGCAGCCATATTTTAATTATTTAATTTATTATTATTAGTTATACTTATTATTATTATTGATTATTATTGTTACTATTATTACAATTATTATTATTTATTATTATTATTATTGTTATTATTATTATTATTATTATAATCATTATTATTATTATGATAAGTCGTATTATTATTATTATTGTTATTATTATTATTATTATTATAATTATTATTATTATTATTATTATTATTATTATTATCATTATTATTATTGCTATTACTTTGATTAATATAATTATTATTAATATTTGCATTATTATTATTATTAATATCAGTATTATTACTTTTATTATTGTTATTATTATTTGTTTTACTATTATTATTATTATCATTATTATTATTATTATTGTTACTATTAATATTATCATTATTATAATTTTTATTTAATTCTGTGCAATTATTATTGTATTAATACACAAATTGGTAGCCTTTTAAACTGACAATCTTGATCAGCATAATTAGAAACTGATCAGTTTATTTGTTATTATGACAAAGGTATTATCACATTATTATATTATTTTTCAAAACAGGATTCATACGTAGTTCTTATGAAACAAAATCTTAAACAAATCGAAATATCCACAATCCTTACAGTTTAACAAACAATTGTTAAAACTAGTCAAGGAGTTGTCCTTTTTTTATAGTTAACCCAATAATAAGTTTATCAGCTAAGGTCGCCTTTGGCTGAAGATTTATAATCTTAACCTCTATAAGCTTCCTCTTAGTTCCCAGTTCTATTTTCAACCAGAAATATTCTCTATATTCATAAGAGGTTTCAATAAATACTCTTAGTAAAGGGTTTTTATACACATTCCTATGATTTGTAGCCTTACTATGAGCTGCTTAGAAAGACCTCTATGGAAACATAAAATTGAGCTCTGTTATATTATATTTAACTCCATATCTCTATTCAACGTGGCGTGCTCCTCGAGCTTGAATGGATTCTTCATTTTGATCCGAACAAGCTCGGCTACTCGAAATATAATCTGCTTATTCTAATGCCCACGGGTGAAACCAGTTTTGGGTAATAGAACTGATTTGAAATGAGAATTCCAAATTGGTTTTTGCCCAGAATCGAGCCTTAAGCCGAAGTAGTTGTATAGAGAAGAGGCGAATCAGAGCCTGAATCGAACCAATTAGTTTTTGAGACTATTAGGCTCAAACAAATTTGTGCTTTCAGATAAACATTTCTTTTTAAAAATTTTTCACTTTTTCTAAAAGCGCTGAATATACTTTTAATATACTCTACAATAAATAGATTTTTGATAGTTAAATATATAATTGCGAGTATAATAAATTTAATCTATATTAAATTCATTTGTTCTATTAAAAAACGTAAAAACTCTGCGGAATCTAGTTTCAAAACCAAATCTGGGTTCACAGATGGCAAATTGGTTTACGGTTAGCTGATTGGTTTGCTTGATAATGCCATGCCCTGTTCGAGGATTCTGTGAACCCAGTTAACGAACCAAACTTTGAAACGAGGCCTTTGTTCGAGCCACGAGCCGGTCCATATAGACAATGGTCAAAATTTCCCAACCCCATAACTTGCTCAAATCTCATCCGATTTTCACGAAGTTTGGCTCTTTGTTTATGATTTGGCCTCTAAAATAAAAATGGCATCAAAATCTGGCAACATTATTTTTGGTCGAAATGCATCTAAATATGGCACCCTCAAATATCCCATATGGACATGGGTCAAAATTTCCCACTCCCATAACTCGGCCAAAACTCAACCGATCTTCACCCGGATTTGATTTTCGTTCATGGTTTTCCCTCTAAAATAATCTGGCATTTAAATCTGACCACACATTTTTTAGTCGAAATTCATGTCAAAATCGTACCCCTAGGATTCATATATAGACATGGGCCAAAATTTCCCACCCCCATAACTCGGCCAAAACTCAACCGATTTTCGCACGGATTGGATTTTCGTTCATGGTTTTCCCTGTTAAATAATCCTGCATTTAAATCTGACCACACATTTTTTAGTCGAAATTCATGTCACAATCTTATCCCTAGGATTCGTATATAGACATGGGTCCAAATTTCCCACCCCCATAACTCGGCCAAAACTCAACAGATTTTCACGAGGTTTAGTTTTTTCTCCATGGTTTGGCCTCTAAAATAATTTGACATTTAAATCTGGGAACATAATTTCTAGTCGAAATTTATGTTAAATGTTACCCTCTGAAATCCTATATGGACATGGGTCGAAATTTCCCACCCCCATAACTCGGTCGAATCTCATCCGATTTTCACGTGGTTTTGGCTCTTTGTTCATGATTTGGCCTCTAGATCAATTTGGCATCAAAATCTGGCGACATTATTTTTGGTCGAAATTCATCTAAATATGACACCTTCAAATATCCTATATAGTCGAAATTTCCCACTCCCATAACTCGGCCAAAACTCAACCGATTTTCACCCGGATTTGATTTTCGTTCATGGTTTTACATCTTACACCTAGGATTCATATATAGACATGGGTTAAAATTTCCCACTCCCATAACTCGGCCAAAACTCAACAGATTCTCACGAGGTTTAGTTTTTTCTTCATGGTTTGGCCTCTAAAATAATTTGACATTTAAATCTAGGAACATAATTTCTAGTCAAAATTTATGTTAAATGTTACCCTCTGAAATCCTATATGGACATGAGTCGAAATTTCCCACTCCCATAACTTGGTCAAATCTCATCCGATTTTCACGAGGTTTAGTTTTTTCTTCATGGTTTGTCCTTTAGATTAATTTGTCATCAAAATCTGGCAACATTATTCTTGGTCGAAATTCATGTAAAAATGGTACCCTCAAATATCTTATATAGTCGAAATTTCCCACTCCCTCTAGATAATCTAAAAAAAAAGCAGATTTTTCAAAGTTTAGCTAAACGTCATTTAAAATGCCGCCGGCTTTTTTCACAGCTCAAAAAATTACATTTACAAAATCACGAATGTAAGTGCGTGTTAAATGACCACGCCCCCACACGAAAGTAAGAAGAATGAGAAGAAAAAAAACGCCCATTAACCAGAGCTGATAGGTAAATCTTACAAACCATTAAAGTGCCTCAGACGGCGCGTGTGTCCTCATCCTGTTAATTAAAATGCTGCGCGCAAGCATTATGTCATTAGCTCTATATGCAAAGTATGTCTGTGCCTGTGTGTGTGTGTGTGTGTGTGTTTGGCATATGTATGCGTATGCTCGTCAAATCGTTTTTTATACAGCTCAGCATAGCCACGCGTCGTACCGCATGGCCGTAGCATCACGGCATCCCGGCATCCCGGCAGCCCGGCATCCCGGCATCCCGACATCCTGGCATCCTGCGCGTATTTCCGGTGTGCGCGAGCGCGCGCGCGGCCTCTCGAACGAGAAACGAAATGCGATAGCTTCAAAATGGCTGCGCGTTCGTCCTTCGGCGTGTCCTTGCGCCTTGCGCCTTGTGCCTAACTGCTTTTGGGCCCAGGTCCACGCAATTTGCTTGCAAACACAATATGATAAATAATAATAAACAAGGCGTGTGCAGCCCGTTTATAATGTCAGTCTCTGTAATGTCTGATGACGTTGCAGATAGCCAAATGCCAGTTGTTGTTGTTGTTGTTGTTGTTGTTGTTGCTGCCACGCTTTAAGCTGCCACAAAGTGCGTTCAAAATTTAAGGCCTCTTGTTATACCCAGCACGCAGTCAAGATGGTTAAAAGGGATCTAGACCCTGACACCCTTATGCTAATCTATGTATGTAACGGGCAGCAGCAGATATCTTCCACCCCATTACACATATATATACTTGATCAGCAGCAAGAGACATGTCGCTGGAGCCATGGCTGCCTGGCAGTCCGTCTGTCTGTCCGTCTGTTCGTTTGTCTCTTCTTCTGTCCGTATGTGTGAACACGTCAGTCTCGAAAAGTCTTAGAGCTACAGATACTTATACTCCCTTACTATATCTCGATATTGTCTATATGCTCGATATCTGCATTCATTTTCATACTATCGATATTTATCGATAATATAAGAGCTAGATGTCTCTAGATAGAAATTTGGTTTGTATATTCCCGAATATCATATTCAATTTATGCATATTTCAACTCAAGGCTATTGTCACGCTGTTCCCCACAAATTTCACATCTTTATCACATCTTCACATTCTTAATATCATCTCTTATTTTCATACTATCGACAAATATCGATATTGAGCCATAGAGTTTTGAGCATATCTTTGGTCTGCATATTCCCGACTGTCATACTAATATTATGAATATTTCAGCTCAAGACTATGCTTCCGCTGTTCCCCACAAAACTCCAAATTTTAAATACATATTCTCCTATATTCACATCTCGATACTCTTAATATCTTCTCTTAATTTCATATTATCGATAATTATCGATTTGGAGACATGGGGTTTTTTAAGCATATCTTCATAAATATAAAAGCTAGACACAAGAAAATTTGTTATGTACATCGAACAACATATTCATATTCACAAAACTCCAAATTTTAAATACATATTCTCCTATATTCACATCTCGATACTCTTAATATCTGCTCTTAATTTCATACTATCGATAATTATCGATTTGGAGACATGGGTTTTTTTGAGTATATCTTCGATAATATAAGTGCTAGATACTTTTAGATAGTAATTTGGTATGTAAATTCCCTCATATCATATTAATATTATGAATATTTCTCAAAATTCAAATAAATGCATTTTTGTTAGTCAAGTCTTAGGCTAGGGTATCTATGGTGTTTCATGCCATATTTAAGATCTGAAATATTCATAAACATCGGACTCTGAAGAGCCAAATTATTCAAGAATGGATATTTCAAACAAAGCCCAAGGCTCAGGTCTAAGGCTGAGTAAAGAAGAAGCACACACTGAGACTTGGCTTTGTATGCATAGAAGAAAGCTAGGTGCCTTGTGCAGGGTATCTGCTAGTCGGAGACACTCGCTTGCAGCTCCCTTACTTGTTATTGTTGCTGCTGTTGTGGCATAAATTTCGTTGGCATAAATCAAAATTCAGCAACTTCCGATGAAGGCAGAGTGCAAAAATTTGCATGGCACACACAACACACAGGCGCACACACACACAGGCACACACACACTAGTACACACACACTGGCACACACATGGCAAACAATAGCTGCATTAGAAATGCACGCTCAAATGGCCGCCGTCCACGCATAACGCTCATACGCAGCGTTGGCCCCGCACCATAAATAACCCGAAGCAGATAATTATGCATATGTATATCTTCGGGGGCCCCAGAGCACAACAGCTAACACTAATTATGTTGGCTAGTGTAGCCAGTCTCTGAGCGTGGCCAATTTTGCAAAATATTTTAAAATTGCAGTCATTAATTGCAGGCCATTCGCTGTGATTTATGTGCATTATCACATGTTAATTCAGGCGCATTTATTCAAGCAAAATATATTCCCCTTAAACCTAGTTCCAGCATTATTTTCTTTAGCTATCCAGAATATTTTTTGGCTCAAATGTTTCTATACAAAAAACTATTGAAATCTAATAAAAGTGAGGGCAAAGTGCTCGTAGTAAGATATAAAATAGAAAGAGCTAACAATTGTTATCTTCGAAATACGAAAGATACCAATGTTTAAACTTAAATATAACAGAGTCTAGGAAATTCATATTATTTTTGCTATATATAGTTTTTGAAAGCTTCTAAAATATTACCTGTTTTTTTATATATTTGAAACCATTTTTGGTTTAATTTATTGGATTACAGAAATAAATCTGAAAAAAATAGTTGGTTTTCTACAAAGACCCTGGATTTGTAACTTTCTTTGAAATTTTTTGATTTTGATACATATATTTCAAAATATATTGCCTAAAAGAAGGCATCATATTTATATTGTGAGAAAAATAAGATACCAACGCTTAAACTGAAATAAAAAAAAAATCCTAAAAGATCCCTATTATGTGTACTTAATATATTTCGAAAGCTTCTAAAATATTGCCTATGCTATTTAGAATTTATTGAATTACAGACATAAATCTAAAAGCGAGTTGATTTTCTATGAAGACTCTAGATTTTCAACTTTCTTTGAATTCGATTTTGATAAGAGTACAAATTGATTGATTGTTTCTCTGAGTGTACTTAACTCTCATAAGCACAAACTAAAAGAATTGAAATATGTTTTTCTACGGAAATCACAAAATAATTATTTGCCACGCCTAAAAAAATACCCAACAATTAACTATATTAATTTTATTTTTTTTTATATAAAAATGGGTAATATACTATTTAGTTGATTTCTGTGTTTGCAGAGTCAAGTGGAATCCATTGCTTAACCAACACGTAGCCGTTGACGGTTCGGAGGGACGCGCCATGTACGAGAACTCGTGTTCGTATCAAACGGCGCTGGACTTGAAGCGCGTGTCGCCGCCGACGCTGGCCCAGGTGAAAACGGAGGACTGCCTGACGTTGGGCCAATGCTCGCCGGACTGGACCTCGTATCGGTTCCATCAGTCGACCTTCGAGCAGCTGAAGCAGAGCGTCGAGAAGGCCAAGGCGGCGCTGCAGGATCGCAGCAGTTTCTTTGGTGCCAGCAGCGCCTTCAGGTGAGTCGCCCAGGTGATAGCTCTGCTTCTACTTCCAGCCATCTAATGCCATTCGGTTGTGCCTTGCAGCGACATCTACTCCAGCCAGCGGCTAACCGACACGCTGGACACACTGCCCGCCATGCAGAATGGAACTGGCGCCGGCAATTGTCTCGGCCTCACACACAATGCGGGCGCCGGCGTGGGCGTGGGCGTCGGTGTAGGCGTGGGCGTGGGCGTGCTCAACTATAACACGGTGAGCAGCAGCAGCGCCGGCGTCCTGGGCGGCAGCGTGCAGCGGCATCGCCTAGACACACTGCAGCCGCCATCGGGCTGCTCGCCCGTCGGCACACAGCACGGCGTCATCACGTCCAGCGCGGGCCATGTGCCGGCTGCCACCTTGGATGCGGTCAGCTCGCCCTCGGTGCCGCCGTCGCTATCAGCGTCCACCACGTCGCACGTGGAGCACAAAGTTCGAACAGGTAGGAAGGCGCAACAAAAACTTTATTTCGATCTATGCGGTCTGACAGTGAAAGGCATCTCTGATCGATGAAACTATATATATGTACATACATATATGTTCACGATCAGCATCTGGTTTAAAACTGAACCGGTTGGAACCGGGCAAAAATTACTTTTAAACTTAAACCAAATCAGTTGACCACAAAAAAAGGCTAACCAAAACCCGAACCAAACCATATTTTTGATCACAGAAACATGACTCGAACTTAGCATAGGTTCACGAATCCAATCTTGAGGCGGACAGCTTGTTCGACACGTAAGCTGAACCACGGACTTTTTTACGACCCTGTCTTGGTGATTCCAACCCTGATTACAATAAATTTATTCCTTGGTTCGTAAACCTGGTTGTTAACTTTAGGGCTGGGAGCTGGTTCGACGCCAAAATCCAACCGCTGACCACGTTGTTTTTGGTATTTCCAGCCCTGAGCCGAAGCCAGTTCGAAGCGTAAACCGAATCATTCTTTTGATGTTTCCAGCCCTGATTAAAACAGATCTATTTATAGGCTCGTTAGCCTAGTTGTTCACCTTGGCGTCATGATTTTTTGGTGTTTGCAAAGCTGAACTGGAAACGGTTCACAGCGTAAGCCAAACCACGAACCAATAAGGAAGAGAGCCTCCAACCATATTTTTGATGTTTCTAACTAATAATTAAAGAGATCTATTCTTAGGTTCGGGAACCTGGTTGTTCACCTTAAGGCAGGGAACAGGTTCGAAGCTAAGCCGAGTCACAGCCCTGTTTTCGGTGTTTCCAGCCCTGAACCAGAACCGGTTCGAAGCGTAAATCAAAACCCTGAACACATTTTTAATGTACCCAACTCTGATTAAAACAAATCTGTTCCCAGTTTCGTTATCTTGGTTCGTCATCTCAAGGCAAACAGTTTTTGGCTTAATCCGTGAACCGAACCACATTTTGTTAGCTTGTAGCCCTAGTTTTAAAGGTATGATTGCAGCCCTGCCCGTTCGTATATTTTGCAATCAAAAATGCCATTTTAGCAGCTTGTTTAGCTGCTTTTAGCCGTAAAGCAACCCACTGACCTTCTCGCTGTGGGTCTAACACAAAAATGTCAGCGAAATGGCGGAAAAACAAATCCTGCGCTTCCGGCAGAGCCAAAGCTACAAAAAAAAAAAAACACAGAGGAGAAAAAAATTGTTGTTTCTTTTACAAAAGTGGCAAATTTCGCGTATATTTATTTAAACACATCCAAGCAGCATATGTTGACCATTGGCCGCCGCCCACAAAGGCCCGGCGAACGCCGAAAAATGTTCGCGTCCAAAAGTCCGTTACATTTTATGGGCCACAAAAAAAATGTGGCAAAAAAGCGCTAGCTGGACATAATTTTTCGTTGTTGCTGCTGTTGTTGTTGTTGTGGCCCAAAAATAAAAATAAAAGAAATTATAAAAAGCCAAATTGAATTATCCATATAAACGTCAAGGTCTTGCTTGCAGTTGCCTCCCTCCACTTGTTTATCAATTTAAGCCCGCGCAACGGATGTGGCTTATAATGCGACCACAAAGGGGGCGGGTGGGCAGTGTATATACATGTATGTGTGTGTGAGTGTGTGTGTGCTTGGATAGAAACATCAAAAATGCACTGTCCACAATAGCATCGCGTGCCTGGCGAGAATTTGTTATGCCGCCTCCGTCATGTTGTGTCCACTTATATCTATAAGAAATTCTTTCCTATTCACGTCTTTTTATTTCGTATACCCTGTACTCTTTGTAGATGGCTAAAGCGGGTAGTTGGTTTTTGTGGGAATGTGTGTAAGAAGCAGAGGTAGGCATTCTCTAGCTAAGTCGATCCATGTATGTCAGTCCAGCTGTCCGTCCGGCTGTCCGTCCGCCTGTCCGTCCGGCTGTCCGTCCCTCTGTGCGAGTTCGTCCATCTCCGAGATTTGAAAAGATACCGACTCGGAATATGAAATTTATAGTCTCCTATACAACATCTAGAATGAGTTATCATTTGTTTTTCGATGTTTCCTATCATTTTCATAATATCGATAAATCGATATTATCGATAAATATCAATTTTGAGGCATCGTTTTTTTTTTTTTGGCATAGCTCGAAAACTATAAGAGATAGGTACACAATCTCGATATGCATGTTCTCGCATATTATATATAAGATAAAAAAAGCTTGAAAATATTTTTTCAATATTTCCTATCATTTTGATAACAGCGATAAATATCAATGTTGGGAGTCAGGTTAAGAGCTAGATACACCAAATTTGACATGTAGTTAGTATATACTTATAAGATATAAAAAGCTTATAAATATTTTTGCAATATATTTTCCGATATTATGAGCGTCGATTTGGAGACATGGTTTCTTAGGACTAAGCCCTGTAAATTTGATAAGGATCGGACTTTAAGCACCGAGTTATTCAAGACCGCATTTCACATAGTCTGGAGCTGTGTGTGTGTGCTTTTTTGTATGTATGTATAGAAAACATCTACAATATTTGGATACAGGGTATCTCCTAGTCAGTCACTCCCTTTTCCTTGCTATTTTTTTTTGACTTTTTAATCGTCTTGGCTTTGTGGCCTGTTTTTGGTAAGCCGGAATTCAATATGACAAGCAAGCAAGTCCCTTTGACTGGCTTTAGGGTGGCCCAAAATGGCCGCCAGCTGAAGCCAACTCAAACCCAGCCTCGCCGCGCTCAAGTAAATATGAAATGAATCCTTTTAAGCTGTCTCTCGAGGCCAGTACACCTCTCCCCTCTCTCTCCCACTCTCTCTCTGTCTCTCCCTCCCCCTCTGTAGCTGCCCCTCTCTCTCTCTCTCTAGCTGTCTTTATGAGCTTTGCTGCTGTCAACTGCTGCCTTCTGCTCTGCTGCCATCGCATAAAGGAACTTTGTCATGCGTAACTCATTATTTTTGCTGAAAAACGTTTGGCTCACAAAGCACATAAAAGATAATTACGCTCCCCATCATTTGGTATAGGAGTTGTATCGTATTGTCCTTCTACTGACAGACCCCACATTGGAAAACCAGCTAAGAACGAAAACAAGAAACGGCTTAGTGAGCAATTCCTTGTCAATATATATTTTTTCTGCCTATTATAAGCAACATTTTGCAAAGTATAAAAACTTGACGTTCAGTCAGTCAGCTATATACATATAGACGTATTTAGGAAGAGCATGGTACTTCCGGTACAAAATTCGAACTATCATAACTCGGCCAAAAGTGAACCGATTTTTATGCTTGTTGGTTCTGTGCTCCTGGTTTGTCCTCTAGATTGATTTTGCAAGCAAATCTAGGCCTATTTGGAAATTAATTTTTTTGGAAATTGATTTATAAATATTATGTACCATGCCTTCCCCTCCTTACTTATTGCTTGGCATTTTTAAATATTATTCCCAATTAATTCTGTTTGTAAAACTGAGTAAGAAATGCTAGCTTTAAAATAATATTCAGATCGTCTAAATTTCGCTTCAAAGTGAAGCCAAAATTCATAAATTTAGTAAATGGCTTTACTTAACTTCAAACTTCCAAAACTTTGCCAAAACTTAACCTCATTTTGGCGAATGAACGCATTTTGGTCATGGTTTAACCTCTAAATTGTATTGGAGTATTTTGTTTTGTAAAAATATCTTGCATAATAAATTTATTGAGCCTTATTCCTTATTCGTTTTCAGAATTAATTATAGATGTAGAATCCAATATTTGTATTTGTTATCGATCGTGGGCTTAAAAACTTTTATAAAAAGCTATGTTGAAAATTATTGTGAGCCGTTGCAAAATTCCTTCAAGAAATTGACAAAAAAAAAATATGACATTGTATCCTATCTGTCTAGTCTACAAACTTTCATAACTCTGTCAACAGTAAAGCGATTTACATGAACAAGGTCATTTTGTTTGAAGTATGAGCTCTAGTTAGTGTGTACTTTAGGTGCACAATTGGGATCAATTATTTCTCGAGCATAGGTGCTCTATTCTCTTTAAAGTTTTTAGCTTGCTATCTTTGCTATCTCTAACCATAGGTCATTTAAGTGTCGTATTTGACTATCTTTAGGAGCTTCAATTATGACACAGTCACGTTCCCAGGCACTCAACTCATGTTTATTTCAGTCTCGCCTTTATGGCCATTATCGGACATGGACATCAAGCTCTGCATTGACATTTCAATTGAAAGCGTTGCGAATTTCGCCGGCGCGCTTATTGTTGTTTACATCAAACAAAGATTTACGGCAATTAAACACGGCTACGGCTGCTGCTGCTGTTGCTGCTGTTGCTGCTGTTGCTGTTGCTGGTCTAATGTCTGAAGTGACAACCCTCGCGATTATGTCCTTTGCGGTTCACAGGCTCTCAGGCCGTCAGTCTGTTTGTCTGGGGGTGGCTGCCGAGCGGCGTTGCGTGTCAGGCGAGCGTCATGGTTGGGCGGCGGCACCAGCTACCACGACCAGCCATAATTTGGGCAATAAATAAACGGGCCAGTTACGTTTTGATGCCGCCGCTGACAATTATCTATGTTGAGATTTATGACTGGACCTCTGTGTGTCTCCCTGCTCTGTGGTCTGCTCCATGCCGAATGGCGAAGCGTGTCGCGCTGAGTGTGCAAATTTGTGCTGCCTAGCAATTAAAATTTGTTTGTTTCTTTCTTTTTTCCACTTCTTTTTTTTTTTTTTTTCTGTTCTCCTTGCAGAGAAATCGACGCTGGATTGCGTCACAACGTCCTCGCATGCCGCCGTCGCCTCGTCCTCCACGGCAGCCGCATCGGCGTCCAGCAGCGAGCTGGGCAGGCACAGCGTCGGCAAAAGCAACGCCAGCAGCAGCAACGGCCACAACAATGCCAGCAATTCACTCTGTGAGTATTTGTTTTCTTAAAGTTATATCAACTATATCTTATTACGGGAATGCTCTAAAATTCGCTTGTCAATCGCGTGAGCTTAGCCTTGACAGCTTTCAGTCTGGACAAGAACCAGCGTCAAAAGCAGCTCAGTTGCCGTCTACGCGCCAACAGAGGGCGCTGCTGCTACTCAAGGGCAGCCCAGTTGTTAGCCGTGTTTATGTTCATGTTAAAATTATGTTCATGTCAAAGAAAACATATATTTTAACATGTTGTTTGCTTACATTCTTGTTGTAATTTTTTTTACTAGGCTATCTAACATAAAAACGGGACGCCTGAGAGAAATTTGCAAGCATGTGCTTGTTTGCGCAAGCTAGTTATAATACATTTTTATGCATGTCCAGCGACTCCATCCACTTTTCTGTTTGGCAGAACTAAGAAATGCTCAACCTTAAAAGGCAGAACCTAGACAACAACTTTTAAGTTTATATATTTGACTAGAAGTTAAAGTTGGACGTTTATATATTTGACTTGAAGATAAACAAGTTATATTTAAAATTTACACCTTGTTAAGCCACCCTAACAACCAGTGTTGCCAATGTTATTCAATTCAATGTTAAAAATAGCTAAATCAGCTCGGAGTACAAATTGGCTATACAAATATTTGCCAGAGATGCTAAGCCAGTTTAACATATTAAACAGCTTTTGACTAAAGACAAAAAAAAGAACATTTAAATTTAATTCAGAAAATAGCTGAATCGAAAAATGAACTGCTGAAGCACGCTTAATTCACAGTGTGGGCATACTTATGTATATGTTAAGTTTAACAATCACTTTAACAAGGACTTTAACATGTTTTTTTCTGAAGCTTATGCTAGTAACATTAACCAGAACTTTGAAAGCAAGCTGTTAATATTTAGTAGCATATTTAATAGCAGTGTTGTCACCTTGTTTATATATTTGAAAATGTGTGTTAAATATATTTGATTAAAATATTCATACCTGGTAAATTTTAAAACTATTGAGATGTGGCGTTGCCATGTGGTTTTTCTGTAAAATTGGAGAAAAAACCTTAATAGGTACCACTTGAAAGCAATTCAACAAGCTGTTTATAACTTAAAAAACAGTGTTGCCACCTTGTTTAAACGCTGAAAAATATGTGTTGATGACAATTAATTCTACATGCGCTTAATGCTCGTATGAACTAAGTGAGATATTGGAGAAAAATCTTAGAAAACAAATATTGTAGCCTTACCTAACAGTGTTGCCACCTTGCTCATACCCTGAAAAATATGTGTTAATGACATTTAATTGTGCTTCAATTTAACGTTCCTCTGAACTCTCAGTAACATTGGGCAAATATCTTAATGTATATCCCATAGAACTTAGAAAGAAAATAATCTAGCATTAACTAACAGTGTTGCCACCTTGCTACCGTGTGAACTACCTGTAGCATCAGGGGGAAAACCTTAATGTCTCAATTGCAAGCACCACTTGACTTTGATGCCTAGAATCCAATCTAAGCTGGCAGTCTGAAGGCTGCGCCCCTCAGCAGGACACAACAGTGGGAAAGTTGGGCAAACAAACGATGAGCTGATGTCTTTGCCACTGTAAACATACAAAACGCAACAGTCACAACAATTGCTGTGATGCCAGCCAGCGTTGCCAACCGTTGATAATTTGACTCTTAAGTGCTCTTCAGAGCTAATCCTATTAAGCACAGTCACACGGACGGACGCAGAGGGTTGTCCTCTTGGCAGAGACAATGAGGCTAATCGACAGATCATAAAATGATCAAAATGTTATGTGAAGCGCATTAGGGCGCACGCGTCGCTGACAGCGTGCCTGACAGAGGGAATAGGCCGATGACGGGGGGTGGGGGGGAGAGTGTCAATTATTGAAGGGTAGCTGGTAGCTCGTTCAGAGTGTGAGACACACTTTAGGCACGGACAATTGAGCGGCGGCATTCTTGCTTTTATTTTCGGTTTAGATAAAGTAAACATGTTGTGTGATTATTTGTAGTACTCGGGATTACAGCTTAATTAATTTAAATAATTATTGCACCGAAAAAAGAAACATTTTTCGGTTTGAATTGGCAATGTTTAGATTCGAGACATTGTAAATTATGTTATATTGTTATAATTATTAATTAATTGAAATATTTATTGCGCTAAGAAAAACCCTTTTTCTGTATAATAAGAGGGTTAAATGTCAAAGATGTTGAAGTGAGCTGTCAAGGCTCATGTTTTATTTTATTTTATATTTTATTTTATATTTTATATTATATTTTATTTGTACACTGTTTCGACTGTGAAAGAAAGTTTATTGGCTTTCTGCAATGCGAAATTCTTTATTTCCCAGAGTCACAGTTTGAAAGTTACATCATTTGAGGCTACAGTCTTAGAGTCACCAATTCCCTACTTGGTTTTAATTGGTTTTAATTAATTAATGTCAAACTACAGTAGACTTCTGAGGATTTATCTTCCTTTCATAATTAATCGTAGAACTCTGCTTGTTGTAATAGTTATTTATAAGTTAATTACGAGTAAAATCAACTCTTCTGGGTGGACTAGCCAACTAAACTTATCTATCCATATTAGATTTACACTTAGTTTTACATCTCTAACCTTTAAATTTTGGTCAACTGATCATATTTGCATTTCGGGTGCTCTGTGATGATTACAACAAGCATTACAGAGTATTCTGCTGGAAGTCTTCTCTTCCTCGTATAAAGTCTTCTATTCAAAACTATTTGGCAAGAAGATAGTCTTTGTCTATAGTCTTAGATTGTCTATAATCTATATATAGTCTATAGTCTATAGACTTGACTATAGTCTATAGTCTCTAGTCTCTAGTCTATAGTCTCTAGTCTCTACTCTAGTCTCTAATCTCTAGTCTCTAGTCTCTAGTCTCTAGTCTCTAGTCTCTAGTCTCTAGTCTCTAGTCTCTACTCTAGTCTCTAGTCTCTTGTCTCTTGTCTCTAGTCTCTAGTCTCTAGTCTCTAGTCTCTAGTCTCTAGTCTCTAGTCTCTAGTCTCTAGTTTCTATTCTCTAGTCTCTAGTCTCTAGTCTCTAGTCTCTAGTCTCTAGTCTCTAGTCTCTAGTCTCTAGTCTCTAGTCTCTAGTCTCTAGTCTCTAGTCTCTAGTCTCTAGTCTCTAGTCTCTAGTCTCTAGTCTCTAGTCTCTAGTCTCTTGTCTCTAGTCTCTAGTCTCTAGTCTCTAGTCTCTAGTCTCTAGTCTCTAGTCTCTAGTCTCTAGTCTCTAGTCTCTAGTCTCTAGTCTCTAGTCTCTAGTCTCTAGTCTCTAGTCTCTAGTCTCTAGTCTCTAGTCTCTAGTCTCTAGTCTCTAGTCTCTAGTCTCTAGTCTCTAGTCTCTAGTCTCTAGTCTCTAGTCTCTAGTCTCTAGTCTCTAGTCTCTAGTCTCTAGTCTCTAGTCTCTAGTCTCTAGTCTCTAGTCTATAGTCTCTAGTCTCTAGTCTCTAGTCTCTAGTCTCTAGTCTCTAGTCTATAGTCTCTAGTCTCTAGTATCTAGTATCTAGTATCTAGTCTCTAGTCTCTACTCTAGTCTCTAGTCTCTAGTCTCTAGTCTCTAGTCTCTAGTCTATAGTCTAAACAACTACACAATCTTTTGTAAAATATGGTTATATTCCATTGGTTTAGCTTTTTTCTCGAGGTTTAGCTTCATTTTCCTAAACCGTTTCCAGTTTTGGTTCATTCAAATAAAAACGGGAAATCTTAATATTTTATTTTGTACCTACAAACCTTAACTAATATTTGCTTGTCTATTTTTTTGCTGCTTGACTTGTAAATCACAGCTCCAATTACGATGTTTGGCAACAGAATTATTCAAGAATTAAACATATTTAAAAACTTTCATCTATAATTACGAAAAGTTGTTGCTTTTGTAAAAAGATTTAATTAAAATTAAATGAAATTTCAAATGCCCAAACATTCTGCCCGAACATTTGCCTATCGTGCGCGCATCTCCCGTCAAGTTTTGCCAGCATAATCTGATAATCTGTGAACAGCATTAGACCCCATTCTGGACGCCCAGCGGGTGTTTAACTTCTGCCACACCCACACAGCGAGAGAGAGAGAGAGAGAGAGTACGCCCACATTGTGCCAATGTTGCACGTTTTACACTTCCCGTACCGTCCCCTCCTCCCCCCCTCCCCCCTCTTGACCCTGCTGTGCGGGGGCGCCGTATGTTTTGCTCACTTCAAATTTAATTTCTGATTTCATTTGCGCACAGTTTGTATTTCTCTTCATTTTTTTTTTCACCATTTTTTTTTTTTTTGTTGCCTGTCGTAATTGTTTCAGGCTGTGAAAATAAATTGAAAATTGTGCTGTGCCAACTGGCGCAACGTTGGCAACACTGGCTGTGCGCTGCTGTTGCTTCTTCTTCTACGCTTTTGCGCCGCGTCCTTTTTGACAGCTTCGCGCACTGACGCGCTGCGCCTTCAAATTTATGCGCTCATCTTTTTTAAATGCTTAAAATGTGCAATTTTTTCTATTCTTCTTGGTTTTTTTTTTTTGCTCAAAATTACATATGAGCATGAGCTGGCCTGGTTCGCAAAAGTTCAAGGAGCAACTTTTTCCCATGCTAGTTGTGTATTGATGTCCAAATATTTGTATTCATGGCCCTTTTCGCGGTTCACTTAACTCCCAGCATAGTCATTATGGCAACCCCCTGAGATTTGTGCACGAGTTGCTCATAAATCAATTCATTGTTGTTATTGTTATTGCCCAACCCCCCCTAGAAAAGGCCGCCGCCGCCCCCGGTCGATAATAATGCTGATGACGGCAACAAGCTGGAAAATGTTGCTAATTTAGTTGTGCATTGATTTTGGCGCGCCGATAAAAACAATTTGCCTAAGCAATAAACTAAAAAAAAACAAAAACAATTAAAAGGGAAACTTTAAAAAAATCCAACTGTCAGGGAAATGCAGAGAGGGAGAGAGAGAGGGAGAGAGAGGTCGGCAACAGGTTGCTTCCGTTGCGGGCCCATTGTGATTTATGCCGCTGAAAATGACCCGCTTCCGACATGAAATATCAAAAATCACGCGCACTTGCAAAGTTTAGAAACACGGACGACGACGACGACGACCAACAACAACACTGGCGGAGACGGAGGCGAGGCGGCAAAACACTCTGGCAACCTTGTCGCTTGCACCTACCGCCGGAAACGCAGCGCAGCCAGAGCCGGAGGTGGCCGTGTCGAAGCGTCTCCGGTGGCCAAGCGACTGCAATTTAGTTGTCAATTGAATTTATGAGCTACGACCTCAACAATTTATTGTGTCGCACTTTTCATTTCGCACTTTTTTTTCTCTCATCTCAAGTAACACGTGAGCGTTGCCAGACTTCCACAGAGGGTTGGGGCGAGCGTGAGACGAAAAATTATGGCCAAAAGTCAATCGGGCCAATTGACAGCACGAGGGGGTCGCACAAGTCAAACCGCGACGTTATTTATGACCCGGCGGCCACGTGAACCTCAACCTAAACCTCAGCCTGAACCCCTTGCCGATGTCCTCCCCTCCCTCAATGTAGTTTGTCTGTTAATTGTTTGTTTGCTGTTTGTTGTCACTCCGGCCCTCGAGTCCCTTCGGCGTGTGAATATGTTAGCTCTCAAAAAAAGTAAATGTAGGAACATTTTCCAAAAAACAAGTCAAACGTCGGGTAATCGGAGTCATGAATCGCACCACGCGCCGCTCACCGTGCACCGTGCACCACACCCACCCTCCTTTACAGCACTTCCCCTTGTCGTTAGCCAACACTTTCCCAGCCGTTTCAATTGCGCAATTATTGCGCCCATTGTTTAGTTAGATACCGCATAAAAAGGGACACTAACAATATGCTTTCTTCTGCGTGCTCTTAATTTGTTTTTATTACAATTTTCACTTTTGATATATTTCTTTTGCTTGGGAAACATTTTTGATAAATTTATCTGATAACTAAATTGTGTTTGTCAAATATAAGTATAAATTTTTATTATTTCTCACACTTTGAAATTGTGTTCTATGAACCGAAACACTAGGATCTACCTAGGTTAGTTTTTCGAGCTGTGGTTAACCTGATTTAACTTAATGAAGCCTAACCTAACCCTACCTAGCCTAGCCTAACCTAACCTAGACTTATCCTTACCTTAACTAGATCCTAGATATTATGTTTTATTCTAATCAAAGTCTTTGCATTGCTCTTAATTACTAAATGAGCCTAGTTATATAGTATCAAGATAACTGTCAGATATGGCCTTCTTTTAAGACCCCAGACTCAAGCCCCGGACATTCGAACTTCGGGTTCCGTATCCCGGGACATGAACCATGATCCTCGAACCATAAATCACATTCTTCTACCATTGAATTGTGACAAAATCTTTCTTAACTTTGATATAGCTATAGAAAAGTTGATTTTAATTTGTCTTAAATATTATATAAGATCTCAATGTGCTGATCAAAATAATAATATTAAAATAATTAAATTTAAATTTAATGTATATATCATTTATTATATTAAGGATTTAGGTCTCACCAACTCAGTGCAGAACTTAGACTCGCTTTGAGTAGAGTTTAAGGAGCTTTCCTTATAAAAAACAATATTACAAATACGTCCCATTCTTACTCAACTGCCGCAACTCCACTTATTTTCCACTTCTCCAAGCATTGACTAACAATAGAATCCGCATAATGTCTAGTTTCTTTTCATACGCGTACTCCCCCAAAATAAAACTTTACCCATTATTGCAGGCAAATTCGGTTGCTGATTTATGGAATATTTCACTTTATAGCCGTTGCCGCCCATTTGATTAACAAATTATTGAATCAGGCAAAAGTCACATACAACAAAATGTACAACACAATGCATTGTGTTCTCTCGCTCTTACATTTTTCGAGGGGCCAATGTGGACATCTAACAATATGTGTTGCGCAATGTGAATCGATATACCCATGCTTAAGCGCGTCACATATCCGTTTGGGTTATCGAAAGGCCAAGCAGTCATCTTCGCTTACTAGATGTTAAGGTTGCCATTTGAATACCCTGTACTCATTGACAATGTGTCCGACAGTATAAGCGATAAGAGCTGGCACATTTTAATTTGATCGTAGATAAAATTGATTTCCCAATATAGGCAACTTCCTAGATTCCATGAAATCGATTAATATCGGTTTGAGGTTCCTGACTGCATTTCTGATCCACTGACAGTAAAAGTTCAATAAATTTTCTTACTTCCATGCGATCGATAAAAATCGATTTAAAGACTAGTTCGTAAGAATGACAGTTCGTAAATTCAAAATATATATGTTTTTTTACGAGATGTTTTTTGCATTTATTTTAAATTATCGATCACTCTACTTATTTCCACGACATCGATAAATATCGATTTGATGCCTAATCCACTTGACTGTATGTTACTGTTAAAATTGTAATAACCATATTCTTTTGTATGAAATGCTCCTTAAATTGTATTCAAATTATCGATCACTTTTCTTATTTCCACGAAATCGATAAATATCGATGTAAGCTCTAGTCAATCAATTTTACCTTCTCCACAAAATCGATATATTTTTAATCGAATATAGAAAATCTCTCGAAATTGTGTCCTCAAGTATGTAAACATAACTTTTCATATTGCTCGTTTGAAAATTTGCATCTGAAATTCTAATTGATGTATCAGTCAGTCAATCAAGACCAACAGTTTCATACATCTATCCCTACAGCCAATGCTAGTTTATTGTATCCTTTGACACATCCACATCTACATAAAGCTTTCCATATCCCTTTATAATAGCTATTATAACAATACGCATTTCTGGCCTGCAACAAGCGGGAGAAGAAGACAAAAATCAACAAAAAACACAACTCGCATAAAAATCTCGCTGCAGGCGAAATGAGCAATCCGACGGGTCGCTCGTGCAAGGCGGGCGGGCATTAAAGGGCCGCAACGGGTGCCAAGAAAAGGAGCAATCACTCCAGGAGCTGTGCTCCCTGTCCGGCCTGGCCCTGCCCTGGCCAGCTGCAGAGTGCGTCCTGTCATGCCGCTGGCAGGCAGTCGGCCAGTTGGCCACGTGCCGTCGCGTGTTATATCATTCATACGTCATTAATGGCCACGTGTGCTGTTGTTGTTGCCTTTTGCTTTTGCTTATGCTGCTGTTGTTTTTGTAGGCAGTTTGTTTTTGTTGCATAGACACACAGGCGCGCGTAATATTAGCAGCACGCTTGCTCTCTCCCACACACGCACACACACACACTCTCTCTCTTTCACTCCCGACTTTGCTTTATTGAGCTTGAGAAAACAAATCGCAGCGTTGATTGCGTTTCTTATTAACTGCAAATGTTGGTGGTTGCCCAACACTGACAATATGCTCCCTGTCAGCCCAAACCCTGCCCCCCCCCCCGCTCTACACCCCTCGCTCACACAACATTCGTGTCATGTTTGTCTTGAC
Source organism: Drosophila borealis (assembly GCA_035045885.1). Taxonomy (NCBI): domain Eukaryota; kingdom Metazoa; phylum Arthropoda; class Insecta; order Diptera; family Drosophilidae; genus Drosophila; species Drosophila borealis. Next base: position 1,648,852 of record JAWNOR010000164.1, on the reverse strand, counting down.
GCTTCGTTGACTTCTCTGGCTGCACACAAACAAATGGAACACGAACCTTGATGCATTGGGCCTGGGCCTGGTCCTGGGTCTGGGCTTGGGGTTTGTGTTTGGGCTGTGGGTGTGGGTTGCTGTCCGCGCTAAGATGACGCATTTCGCAGTTCGCCTCAAGTGTAGGCGTGGCGGCGTCAGCGTCTTAGCAACCGCGGCTTAAATAGCTCGCCCCGCGGAAATGCCGCATGTGGGAAGGCGCAGGGGCGGCGGGTTGGCGTCTAAGGGGGGAAGGGAGGGGGGTTGGGGGTGGCGCATGCAAAATGGCGGAAACAGCGCCACAAAAGAAATTAATTTAAAGTTTTGCCGCAAGCGTGAAAATGAAATTACATAATGAATGCAATTAAAATACCAACTAAATTTCGCACAGCCAACACACACACACACATATACTCAGCAAACACACACACACACACACAGCGCCGCGCCAAACATTTGCGCCAAGTGAACTTAGTTTCCTCCCTAACCAAACTCTGCCCCCTTTAGAGCCCTTCGCCTTTGGCTGCCAGCGAGCCAAGAACAGCAAATTGCTATTTAGCCATTTTAGATTCCATTAGCAAGGGTTTGCACACACACACTCACACACACACACACGCACTTGTAGACACACATTTTTAGCTACGAGGGACGTTTATTGAATGCCATAATCAAGGCTTCAAACCAGATTTGTAAAAGAATCCGGTTTGAGTCTGAACTTACATTATTTTTATTAACCATGAACCGAACCTTGAATCGTGGGTGGAAAGGGTAGAAAATCAAACCAAAGCCGGAGCTGAATCATAGATTTAAACAAAAATGGTTTTTCTGCGTATATTTTTAAATATAATTGCAAAATTTTGTTTCCCACCGTGAACTGAACCATGAAAACATTTCTTCGCACTGTGAACTTGGTTCGAACCGTGAACTGAGCCAGGGAGAACATTTCTTCAGACATTACAGTTAACCAATATACATACGACTTTTCCCCGAGAGAGAATGCGAAAATCTTTAAACAGTTATTTTGAATGAGCTAAGCAGAATTTCGTTAACATATTCCAAGTATTGATAGCCTTGCTGAGGAAATAGAATTAATTGTTTAACGCCCGCTTTGACATTCTGAGGTATCACATAATCCTAAAAAGACGACGAGTCCATATTGCTTTATATAGATATATATCAGTAAATATATATGGGAAGACATTGTTCAGAAAATGTCTTTTTACAGAAAAGTTATCTGTAAATCGTTTTAGAATTGGGCGAAATTTTCGTTTTGAATAAATACTATGTATTAAATAGACTTAATTTTTCTATGAAAATAACTAGTTAAAATATAATAATTTTTTTTTAAGTCAAGTTCTTAAGTATTTTTAGAGACATTAAATAAGAACTGATTGCTATATTGAATAGACATCAAATTTATCGATTGTACAGTATGGGTTTTTATACATTTCATGAGCTTAATTATTTAATATTGCGACTTAAACGAGTTATTGAGTCCGTTTTTGGACTTTTGCTAAGCGGTATCTCTCGTTATTACGTTTTCTATTTCAAATCGAATTTTTAATTACTTTGCCTTACTTCAAAAGCGACCCACGCAGTCCCGAGTGCATATGAGATTTTAAATGGCTGCCATCAAGCCAAAGTTGAAGCCGTCCTCCAGATAACTTTTATTAAATAACTGCTTGTCAAAGCAAGGCAGCACACACACACTCACACACACACACACACATCGCCTAGCGTTGCCAACTTTTTTTGCGAAAAGCGAAATTTGTTTTTAGCAGCACAAAAAAAGGCCAAAAGAAAACTATAAAAAGCTATTGCTGTGCACATGCATGTGGCTGAGCAGCTGCAATTTGTGTGTTGACGCCTGTGAATTAGCCACCCACACACACACCTACACACACACACACACACACAAACAGGGCGTTAGCAAAAGGCTGAAATGAGTTTTGGAACAGAGCAAATAAAAAAATAAAAAACAATTTCAATGATCTCGAAAATTAATTAAGCCAGCCAAGGGGCAATGTGTATGTGTGTGTCTAGGTGTTGGTGTGCATGTGTGTGTGTGTGTGTGTCTCTATCTGTATCAGTTATTTTGCATAGCTTGCAGCAGACTTTCGCAGGGCGACAGGAGAAATTGCACTTGAGCAGCTGAAGCGACGCTGACGCCGACGTCGACGTCGACGCCGACTGGAGCAGTTGAGAGCGACGTCAACGTGTGGCGCAGGCTTTGCAATCAGCGCGCGGCAACAACAATTGTCGATTTGAGCCACAATTCTGGCATCGCAACAAGCAGCTTGAATGGCCATCAAGCCATTGTTTTCAGGTGTTTACCCCGTAACCCCCACACACACAGACACCCACACACAAATACATACAAACACACACACACACACACAGAGAGTACATGCCCACGCCTCCCCCACGCCCCACCACTTGAATTTGCTGCAACGCGCAGCGCCAACTTGATGTGGGTGTAGTCGCAATGTAGGCGAACGACGAAACGGTAATATCCTTGTGTTTGGTGGAAGGAAAAAGGAAGTGGATAATACATCCGTCCTTGTTGCTTCGTGTCACCCACTAAAAAGGCAACGCCACAGCGCAGTGCAGTCGCTGCCTTTAACGACGACGACGACGACGACGACGTCGCCAGCGCGACGAGTCCCTACACACAGTGAGCGAGCGAGATAGCAATGGCACAAGCGTGTGAGCAAGCGAGAGAGCGAGCGAGGCAGAGAGCGTCAAGTGTGGCTGCCTACAAATTTGAACGAAAGCTGCGGCTGGATTTCAAGTGGAAACGGTAAACTCCTACAAATAGAGAACGACAGAGGGCGTGCAAGCAGCAGCCAAAGGGCGAGCGAGAGAACGAGAGAGAGGGCGAGCGAGTTGATTAAGAGAGCAAAATGATCGATAGAAGCAGGTTCTAAAAATAGCCGCCAGCAAAAAATTGTGCAGAAATTGTTTTGTCAATGCCATTTGCAAAAAGCTTGCGCTTAAGCGAGCAACTGTGTGTGTGTGTGTGAGAGAGTGTGTGTGTGTGAGTATGCGCGCGTGTGTGTGTGTGCAAAGCTAGGCCACACCTTGTCTCAACGCTGATTGGTGTTTCAACGGAAAAGGGGTGGCTGCCTTTCTGGTGTGGATTATAACCTAAGTATATCCTGGCGCGCATAAAGGACAACAGCAGCGACGTCGTCGTCAAACAGAGCCAGCAACACACACACACACACACACACTGATACACACGCACACTCACAGCCAGACAGATAGATACACAAAGCAGCAGCAGAAGCAGCAGCAGCAACCACCCAACCAGCCCGAACCACCCACCCCCACATTGTGACTGGCTGAGCCTGCGCCCTTCTGCTGCGTGGGGTTGTTTTTTTTTTTTTTTTTTGGGGTTCGCCTTGCACTGGCCCGGTAGCTGGGCCAGGATATGCGCGATTTGACGACGGAATGAAATCAATTGTTACGCTGCCGTGCCACAGATCGGACGCAATCCGGTGTCACACAGTCGCAACAGCTCTCACCGAAAGCATCTCTGCTAGTTATTTACGCTGCGTATACGCGATTTAGAAGTCACAACCGCACAGATTGACACATATATAAATCAACACACACTCACACACACTCACACACACATTCTCGCACAGAGACTCGCGCGTGCAGTCGGTCTAAAATCAAAGTGCATTTGGATAGCTCGGCCCGGAAGTGGAGGTGTCCGGTAACGGTAACCGGTTCCGATCGTCACTTTTCCCGTTCCGTTTTCCGGCGCGACCGCTTGCCGTTGACTTCTTTTCCGCAAATCAATTCAATTTGAAATTGGAGAAACAAACACTTCGAAGACTCGCCTAAATTTGGCATTGTGTACGTGAAATTCGTGTCCTGGTTTCCGTCGTGGCATATTGCTCTGACTAGGAGCAACCGTAGCAGCCGGACGAGCAGCAGCAGCAGCAGCACCGCCGGCGGTTGCCGTCGCTGCCACCACAATGCTCGACATTAAATCATCCGCTGATTATTTGTCACGCTCCACGGGCAGCTTTAGCAATTTCTCAATGCTCTTCGCAGGTGAGTGGGCAATGTGTGAATCCAGCCGGCCAACGGTGATGGGCAATCCCACATGGAATCCAAGTAAATAAATCAATATATATAAATATCTATCTATATTTATATTTACGATAACAAACCCAACTGAATTTTGCTAGTCTAAGTCGAGCCCTTTTCCACGCAAATTTACAACTTTACAATTTCTATTCCTGAAATTTCCGTTTTTCTTCTCAATTTCCGTGCAAATTTACAATTTCTTTGACTGACATTTTCTTCTATTTTCTCTTCTGTTGCAGATTCCTCGTACAAATCGTCGTGGGGCTCGCACAGCTCCACACAATCGCAAGGTGAGTTTAAATTAATATAAGAAATAGTTTTATTTTTGGGGGCTTACTTGAGACGCATTATTCTGATTCGAATAATATCTATATTTTTGATTGTGTTCATAAACAAAACAGAATTGAAAAAAGATAACAAAGTTTTTGACTTTCTCAAGATTTCTGTTGATTTATTTTTCATATTTTCTGTCTTCCCAGCATCAAAAGATTCCCATAATTTTCATTCAGTTTATTTTCTTTATTATTATTATAAAATTATTATTATTATTTTCCATTTGGTTGAAAAAATAAGTACATAGACTGTCTAATGAAAACGCGACGGTGCTTCAAAGCGCGTAGGAGGAAAACTTTAATTGGAAAACTTTAAATAGTTGGAAATAACCCACAAAAAGTACGGAACACATTGATCAAGCCAGGACCCAACAAATCAACACACAATATTAGAACTATTTCATATTAACGTTTAAAAATCCTAAGATCATTTTCTGAGTTCTAAAGAGGATAAAAATTGCAAATTGGTTCGAAATCTAGAAGCTCTCAAATAGAAATAATATGGGACTCATTGTGACTTGAAACTAGAAGACAAAACATTTTTGATACAATTTATTAAAATGTGTAAATGCTTTTTTTCTTTGCTTCCATCCTAGCTTAGAAAGAAGTGGAGAAAACTGAGATATTATTGTTTTTCCTCAATTCAAAATGTTGAAAAATATGTTAGCTAATCCTATTTATAGGAGAAAAGGAAGCTTAATATCTTAATACTTGAAAATAATTCTTTTGAGGCCATTTAGGTAATATTTCAAGAATTTTTTTTAGCAACTTTTAAAAGTAAAGCTTCTTATCCGAATATTCTCGCAAGACATCCAGCTAGCTTAAGGATTTTCATATCTTATGTTAGGATAAAAAATATTTCCAAAAGCCTTATTTAATTCCTATCAGCCATAAAATGTACAAAATTGTAAAAACTTTGCCACTTGCAAAAGTTTGAATGATATGAAATTACGAAAAGATCTATTCAAAAAGTTATATGAAATTATTGGCCACAAACTAAGCAAAGGGCACTTGAAAAGCCAATAAATAAATAAATGCATGTGTACACACTGATTAGTATGCAAAAGAGACAGCACACACACACACAGACACACACACACACAGGCACACACTGAAAGGCGCCCAACGAACCGTGCAAAATGCTGTTCAATCTATTGATAAACTCAACAAGCCTGAATGGGAAAAATACAAAAAATGAAATGTAAAATTGAAAAGGTGTTGCCTACACGTGTCCCTGTCAGCCAAAAGTCAGTCAGGGACGTGGCGAAGGGGTGTCAAATGAAGCGTGGAGACACGCATAGGGTCTGGCTTTTAACCAAACTGAAGAACCTGCTCATTAGGCTAGTTAGGAAAGGCACTTAATAATAATTTAAAAGGAAATTAAATAAGCTAGAATTAGGGACTGCGGATTGGCAGATATGTGAAGGGATTAATGAAGCTCCTAATTGATGAGTTGGTTAAAGATATTTAAAGAAACAAAACACTTTTCCATATAAAAGCTCAATTTTAGATCCATTCTGTCTGTAGAGCTATACGATAAAATACTTCGAAGTTATAATTAGGATAGGGATAAGGATAGGTATTCAGGTAGTTTTGGTAAGGATAATGTGGATAAGATAAGGATAAGTATAGGTAGGAAAGTAGTTCGAAGTTATAGTAGGGATAAGGATAAGTTCTAGTTATAGTAAGGATAAGGACAAGGATAGGTAGGAAAGTAGTTCGAAGTAATAGTAGGGATAAGGATAAGTTCTAGTTATAGTAAGGATAAGGATAAGGATAAGGTAGGTAAGGATAAGAATAAGTTCGAGTTATAATAATTATAAGGATAAGTATAAGGAAAAGGACGGCTCATATAAAGAGAGCTTGGATAAACTAATAGATCCCGAGTCTAGTCAAGTTATCTAAAAAACTGACCTATTATTGCTATGGCAGCTATATGATATAGTAGTACGATTCTGCCATTTGCGACATATGTGCTGCCTACAACAAAAATACAGATCTATGTAAAGTTTCAAAGGCTTTAAAACTGAGACACTAATTTGCATAGAAAGAAAAAGAAGGAGAGATGGACTTGGCGATGTCAACTCGACTAATCAAGCATATATATGTATATATGTATGCCTCATATAATGTCTCCTTTTAACACATGTTAGGACAAACCTATAATACCCTTTAAAGGGTTAAAACAAAAACAACTTTCCACTATAAACCCGCAAGATCTTTGCCTTGCGGCTGCAAATCTGAGCGACAAACTGTAAAGCGTTTTAACATGAAGTTTCAGCTTGGCTGCGCGTGTTTAGCTGCCAGCCAGGCACTGACAACAGAAAGCCCAACCCCCCCCCCCCGCCTTTACAAATTCTCCCCTCCCCCCTCCCCCACCCTCACCCCGCTCGAATGCAATCGGGCATCTTTTGTGCGCTTCGCAGTTGAGTGGCCACGCAAAAGCGTAAAACCCAAAATGTCACAGAGAAAAGTTATACACCTCCCTCTCTCTCACTCTCTCTGTCTCTCTCTCTCTCTCTGTCGCTCTCTCCTTTGCTGTTGATATTTTTTGTGTATTTTTTGCACAATGAGTGACAACGAAAACAACAGCGGGCGGTGCACAACCACTCGGCCATGCCCCTGGCCCGGAGTTCTTTGCCGCCCGCCTGCCCTGCGGCTTTAATTTGTATGGAGCGTGAAGTTTGCCGCAACTTTCAACGCTTTTTGACACTCTCCACCCTCTCTCTCCTCCTTCTCTCTCTTTTCTCTCCCTCTCTCTCTCTCTCTGCAGAGATCTCATCGCATTTTAAATTGAATTGCCAGCGGCATTGTTTTGCCCGCCATACAATCATATTCCATTAAAATGAAAGAGCCCGACGCTGGCGAGGATTGCTCATATCACAGTCCCCGTCGCTTCCCAGTTTCCCCCCCGGCTCCTCCGCGTCTTTCATAGCCTCTGGGCTGTGATTTGCTTTGATGACAGAACTATGATAATGTTTGTGCTGCGGCTGAGTTTGATGCCTTTGATTGTGTTTAAATGACAAGTGTTATGGGTTTCACAATATTAACTGACAACTGGTTGACTTTACGCCTGGCTAGCTTTCCATCAAACAGGCTAATGAGATTTATGCAAGAGACGACACAAAAACTTATCAGACAGAGACCTGCATCGGTTAATTTGTTTGTAACAAACTCGACAGACTCGTCTTTCGATTTTCCACCAAACTCCAAGATATTCATCACAAACGAAAGCTCGAACTGTTCGACTCAGCAACATGTTCGAGCTAACTGTGTTTGTGTTGCATTCATGCGAGACAATACATGTATGAATGATGAGCTCGAATACAATCGAAATAGTTGGAAATAGTTGCGAAAACTTTGTGTTTTTAAATTAAATAGTAATTAAATAATTACTAGTTAATCTAATTACTAGATAATATTAACTAGAATTGAGAGCCAAAAATATTCAGCTAACACAGGCAATATCTTTTAGAGACAGTTTTTTTGCACATATTCAAAATTGTCAGTCTGCTGAGACAGAGCATCTGAAAATCTTAGAGAACATAGATCTGCACTCGATAAATTGCATCAAACATTTTGAAAAGGTAACATAAAATGACAAATTTTCGTAATTTCGTTCGCTATAAAATTTAAAAGTTAAAACGACTTATTTAAAATACTTTGGGGTAGAGGACATTTATAAATTGGTATGGATACCTTGGTATATAGCCAGATAGATGAATAAATAAAAGACAGCTACAAATATAAAGTGTTCTAGGAGTAACATATTAAATTTGAGGACGGAGAGGAATGACACATGCACATATTGGATGAAAATATAGACGAACGAATAAATATATATAAAGAATTGCATTATACAGCTGACAAAATGAACTTTACTGCTCCAACTTATAGACCGTAACGCCGCTGAGATCAATGGGTTCATGCAAATACAAAGACTCACATATCCAGATTATTTGCCTGTTAATACACATAAAGAATATTCATATATTTTTTAGGCCAATAGCTCATTTGTCTTTTATATCGATTTTTTGTATTGAATATCTCGGGTAAATACTGTCCGATTTTGATATTTATTTATTTATTTATTTATTTATATGTGGTCGACAAAACGAGTGTTTTCCAATTATTCAACACATAATAAATACAATTAGAAAAATTAAATGCTAAAAGCCTAGATAGAGAACACAAATTTCAAATAGCATCACCGACCGATTACTTACTATACTTTTAATCCTTAGATTATTTCGTTCTTTTCTAAATACTGATTGCCGTCTGTTTGAAATTTTCATTTCGATACGATTACTTTCCCAATAGACTCGTTTCTAATATAATTCAAAATTGTATTCAATATTTGCAGGCTACAGCTCGAATGCGTTGAGTATTAAACATGATCCGCACACACAACTACGGCAATCTGGTGAGTACGACATATTAGATGCCCTAAATGTAGGTAAAATAAATGAAAATAGAAAAACAAGTTAAGTACCTTTCGCTGTTTGGATGCATTAAAGGCATATTAAGAGAAGGTGCTTGAGTTCACGTGCCGCTTTGTTTAGCCCAAACTCAAACATAAACACGGCGCAGCCAGCGAGGCTGTTCGCTGTTTACCAACACTAATAAAGTTTTGTGCGCACGCTGCAAGTGCCACTCGAGGAGTTTCGGGCACTGTTTTTTATTTTTTATTTTTGTTCTTTATATTTTTGAAACAAATACCACCACTCAATGCCAAGTCCACTCCAGAGTCAGAGTGTGCGACCGCCAGCCGTGCGTTATGTCCTCTTAGCTCACCCCAACTTTTTTGGTCGTGCGCTTTAAAGTGTTGTAAAATCCTCTTTTGGAAAATACTGTCGCAAATCAAACCTTAAATACGCCACTTGAGCTGGAATGGAAACAAAAGTGCGCCACATTCGTATTCACATTCACATTCAGAATTCGCATTCGAATTGAAGCGTAATGGAAACAATTGAAATACCATAAAGGATTCTCAATTAGAGCACAGCCCCAGACGCACTCAAAACGATGCCGAGAACTTGGCTTGCTTTTCTGCTTCTGCCTCTTTTTTTGCTGTCAAATTTGACGGCCGTGGCCGAACAAGACGCGTGCCAGCCAGCCAGCCAGTCAGTCAGCCTGCCAAAGTTGCCGTCGGTCCTGTTTATGCGGCGCATTAAATTGTTCAGAGCGCGCGAACAATAGGCCCGGCGAAAACAAAAGCAGAGCATTGTAGACGGCAGTGCGCGACTAGCAGATACTCTGCAACAAACATATTAGCGCCTTTTACAGAGGCTGTGCTTCTTCTTAGGAATATACACTCTCCTCTTTCCAGTGGGAAAATAACCCAAAGTAACTCAGAAGTTTCTGGTCCGATCTTTATCAAATTTTCGGGGCTTAAGTATGGCATATAAAAGTGTGTGTATACCTGAGCACAAAGCTTCAGCTCGAAATCTGAGCAATTTTGATAGATATGCATAAAGTGTGATATACCTTAACTATGTATGCTAGATGAGAAGCTACATACCAAAATTGATGTATATAGCCTTTATAATTCTCGAGTTAAGCTTTAAAAAGCAAGTTATAAAATCGATATTTATCATGCTGCTTATGATAGAGTTGAATATATATTTACCATTTCACGTCTCTTAATTTTATAGTTTCGAGCTGTAAGTGCTTCCATAGACAGACTTTTCCTATTGAACAAGAATCTATAAAGGGCCAATGGCTTCGCAGATGCTTCTTTCCGCCTGTTACATACATGCGCTGTCAAATATGATACCCTTTTTTAGGCCTCTTTCGATAGGGTATAAAAAACAATGCTTGCTGATGAATATATATCTATATCTATATATATATGCACATTCTGAATGATGCGAATTAGGGACAATTGTGCTGCGGAGCTGCGTCAAAGATGCTGTTGGCAACAGTCTAACCTTTAGCTAGCTGCCGCGCCAGAAAGTATGCTAAGCTTTTTGGCTCAGTCGCTGCGCAGGCAGGAAACGCGCGCCGGATAATAAGTGAAATGGATATACGACTCTGTGAGTGTGTGTGTGTGTGTGTGTAAGTGCAGTTTCGGTAATGCATTTCATTTCATCGGCGGAAACGTAACTTGCCCACGTACAATTCTTTTTTTTCGAGCTCTCGCCCTCACACAATATATAATGTATTCCGTTTTGGCAGGTCCTTCATTAACATTTGCATAAAATGCACTAAAAGTAATCGAGTTGGAGTTGGAGTCGGAGTAAAATACTAAAACAAAAACTAATGTCCTGCCACCCTCTTTGCAGATCCATATCAAATGTTCGGACCCACCAGCAGCAGGCTGGCCAGCTCAGGTGAGTGAAAATCACAAAAGCATAAAGATACAGGTGCTTAGATTAAGTTGATTAAGGACAAGACAAAAACACAAAACAAGACCCGTGTCTGGCACTCGCTATCCCTCCCTTCTCTCTCCCCCTCTGGCTGCACTTCATTATCATATCAATTTCTGGCCGAGATTCGGCTGGCCGTTAGTCACCGGCGCGCCCTAACAAATTAACCCATTGCATGCACACGGGACTAAAGCTGAACCCTGAACGGGCTTTACACTTTTCTAATTTATGCGAAAGGTGTTTTTTCGGTTTTCGGTAAAGAATTTATTATTCGCCACATATCGCATGCGTGTGTCTAAGCGCTGCTGTGGGCGTGGCCAGGCAATTATTTTTTATTTTATTTCAGTTCTTGTTTTTCTCTCTTTCGTTCTACCCAACTTTTGACTTTAAGCGTCAGCAGTTGTCTGTTCAGCACGCGCCCAAAAGCTGACTTTACAAAATAAAAAAAAAAACGTTTTCTAGTTTTAAAAAGGGTTTGACAAAGGGTTAAAAAGTAGGTGTGCATTCATCACTTATGATTAATAGCCAAAGTGCAGCGCAAATGTTCTCATGCCTCAAAAAAAAAACAAAAAATTAAAGAGGGCAGGTTTTTAAAGCAGTATTATATAGATATACCAGCTTAGAGCTAGATTATCTGTTAACTATTATATATGCATTAAAAAAATCAAATTGCGACTATCGTGCTGTTATCGATAATACAAATTATATTAAATACCGATAAGAACAAGATATAGATATAGCTTAGAACTGGGCTATCTATCCACTTTTTTATATTCGCATTAAAGAAATCGAGTTGCAACTATCGTGCTGTTATCGATGATAAAAGCTATAAATAATGTTGATAATGATATAATATAGATAAAGCTTGGAGCTAGATTATTTATCAACTATTTTTATTATTCAAGTTGCGATAATAATAGTTATAATTAATATTCGGTTATCTATCAACTGTTGTATCTCAACTTCAAGTGCTGCATTAAAGGCATCGTTTTTCAGCTATCGAATTGTTATCGATAATTTTGATTCCTAATGCTTACTCTGTTCGCAAAAATGATTGATTTCATAATAATTATAAAATAATTCTTTTCTAATTTCTTAAATTTGTCAAGCACTAAAGCCAAGACTAAGATAACTTTTTCTAAAAATTACCGATATGTTCATCGATTTATTATTCACAATTTCGAATTTAATTGATTATTTTATTAACAAAAATCATGGATAAAACATATTTTAAAGTATTTATATGTTCAGTTTCTTAAAATCGTAAGGAACAATACCTTGTAACCTTTTTCAGAACTGATCGATATGTCTATCGATTTACTATCGATAACTATCAATTAGTTTGTTTATTTTCTAACCTAATAAACATTATTTTTGTATACTTATTTTTACGTTCCCTGAAAATTGTAAAGCATTTAAGCCAAGACTTGAATAACTTCATCAAAAATTATCGATTTGGCCTATCGAAACTATCGATTATGGTCACATTTGCAACTCTTCTACACACTTATGTACCACAAGCCTCTAATAAATTCGAAATTGCATGGAAATTCGACAAACTTTAATTTGGAATTGAATTTGGCCGTCATGCAATGAAAGTTTTGAGGAAAATCAATAATTTTTATTGATCCTGCGGCAGGATGGGCTTTGCCGCCATTGTTGGCCACTCTAGTGGGGTTGTCGAGCCACCCCCCGCCCCCTAAAAATAATCAACCCCTCCACGCCCACAAGCGGCGCCCCAAACATGGCGTTTGAAACGGAATTAGCATAAAAACTCAGACGCCCAACATTTTCCGGCGCGACATTTACACGAGCCGAGCGCCATTGCTCCCGCCTTCACACACTCTCTCTCTCTCTCTCTCGCTCTCTCTCTTTCGCTCTTTCTCTCTCTCTCTCTCTCTTTCTCGATGGAGGTATTCTGTCTCTTTCAAGCTCAAGCTGCGTGTTTGTTGTTTAGGTTTGGGCCGTTGCCAAGTTGACTTCAACTTGAAGTTAATCGCAAAAGCTCACTGAGAAACACACACACACACACACACACGCACACACACACGTGGTTTCTGCGCTTTCGCTTTTTGGGTGGCAAAAATGCTGTTTTTGATTAATTATGGCTTCCTCTGGACACGGAACCGCTTTGTTAGCCAAGTCCGGTCTCGGCCTGCCTGCAAGCTGCAAGAATCGCACCTCCCCGCGCCTCGCTCCTCCCCCCTCCCGCCTCGTGCCTCATTTGCATGCGCCCGCCTCAGACACAGCTGCAAGTTGTGCATGCAACCAAAACAGTGTAAAAAAAAAATAAAACTACTAGAGAGAAAACCCCTAAAACTAGCTGCTGCTCCAGTCGTGACATAATTACCAGGCAGCAGCACACAAACTAGTTTGTAATTAAAAAAAAAATAAAGAAGAAAAAAAAACAAGTGCAGCCTCAGTCGGCACATCAAAGCAACATTTCCACACTTTCCACGACTCCTCAAGCTAATTACTTATGCTTTTCCACGTTTCTTTTTTCGCTTTTTTTTCGCTTAATATATTAAATTAACATTTCTCAGAGGCGGCGCCGACGCCTTCGTGGCCAAATTGCCCCGCCAATTGGCCAAAAGGGCGTGCTCGGCTAGCAGCTACTTTTTTATTGCAAAAATTATGTCCGAAATAAGTTTTAATATGCAAGCTTGGGGATGCAGAAACTAGAGAACAAGCCTATCATCGGTCGTTGATCCTATTAGAAAATTGTGTATTCTTATTGGACTTTTAGCATTTAATTTTTATAATTTCGACCATAAATAAATAAAATAACATGAATAAAATAAATAAAATAAATACAATTAAATAAAATAAAATAAAATAAAAAAATAAATAAATAAAATAAAATAAAATAAATAAAATATTATTTATTTTATTTATTTTATTTTATTTTATTTAGTTATTTTTTTTTATTTTATTTTATTTTATTTTATTTTATTGTATTTATTTTATTTATTTTATTCATGTTATTTTATAAATAAATAAATAAATAAATAAAATAAATAAAATAAATAAAATAAATAAAATAAATAAAATAAATAAAATAAATAAAATAAATAAAATAAATAAAATAAATAAAATAAATAAAATATATACAATTAAATAAAATAAATAAAATAAATAAAATAAATGAAATAAATCAAATAAATAAAATTCAATAAAATAAAATAAAATAAATAAAAATAAAGTCTGAACTTTAGTGGGAGATTAACAAGGAACTGGCCTCTTTATGAGTAATATATCGCTTTTATTGGCAAGATTTTCTCAACTCAGAATATTCTCTAGGATAGAGTTTGTTACTGACATTATAAATCAATTCTGAAGAGTCCAAGGAAAAAAATGTTTTAACCCTTGCATGCATGAAAAATCTTATTAACATCGGACCACTATATAATATAGCTGTTATAGGAAAGATTGGTGGAAAAGGAAAACTTATATGGCAACATATTCTGTTTTCATAAAAATTTCAACAAACTTAGCAAGTGCGAGCTGCACTGCAAGGGTATTAAATCTTGTTAAAGTTGTCCTTACTTTCACGTTTATATATATTTTTAAATTGAAGATATTTTATTTTGGCCAAAAAAGTGCTAAGCATAAATTGCCTAGGTTGTGAAGGCAGAATAAATCTAGAGTTTAAGCCATGGAAAAAATATCTTTAAAATCGCTTAAGTTTTGTTTTATGGCTCAATCAAGTGCTAGACTACAGGTTAACTTCGTGTCAGTTAGCTGTTCGTATTCCCGTGGACAAGGAACACCTTCTGTCTATTATTGTGACTTAATAGCGTGTCAATTGCTCGCCACGCCTTCGGCTGGCCAGAGCCCAACCGGTTGGGTTATCATTCATTCTTGTCGTTGTCATCATCAACATCATCCTGGTCGTCGTCGTCGTGTTGGCACTTAACACATTCTCTTGACCATGATTTGCAATTAACGCAATATTCATGACGTTTCTCACACATGAGCAAACAGCGCTCAAAGCCACCACCCAAAAAAAAAGGAAGAAAAAAAAGGAAACTCAACCTTAACTTCCCAGGGCTGTCAGGTTTTTCATCCCCTGCAGACTTGCCCTCCCTCCCCCTCCCTCACCCTTTGTGTGTGTGTTCTTTTCTGTTTTATTTTTGTGACAGGGCACAGAGCGAGCGAGCAAGAGCGCGTCCGACTTTGTTCTGGGGCTGGGCCTAATTGCCAAATGATTAAGCGATTTATGATGTCTGCGTTGAATGCGTGCCGAATCGTTTGCACAATGCGAAAATAATAATTTTGTAAATGTTTCAGCACGCACAAAGGAAAAATCAAAGTATACTCATAAATATATTATTGCATAATGAACGCGACGACATTGAGGCAATTGTGATTCGAGCTGCTAAAAAGCCAAAGGTCAACTGAAGATGTGCGCACATGAAATGGTTGAGCGAATCTCTGAATTGTAGAGAGAGCTAACTAACTGCGAGTTAAGGAGCCGGAACGCATATCTTGAGCTAGACATGAACTTTTGATGTTTTAGGAATTTGTTCGGAATACATTTAACAGTCACTTTAACATGTTGTCAAGCACGTTTTCGTTAACTAAAGCAATGCTAACTTTAACTAGTATTCTAGCTGGTAAATATTTGACTTGCACATAAGTATGCAGAGTTGCCAGCTTTATAAACAATCAACTGCTTGTCATTAACAATTACATAAGAGCTTCTTATATTATTGAGCTGTCCTGTCAGCTCGTCGAAAATGTGTCGCCATATCCATTTTCCTATCATATATTTGTGATATTAAAAAAACATTTTCTTGGAGTAACTACATGACACTTTAACTTCATGTCAACTTACGTTTACCTACGAAAAACTTTTCCATGCTGTAAATCTCATTTGAATTGAAAATTTTTTTCACAATTTGTGATATAAAAAGCTCATTTTCGCTTTAGAATATTTCGCAATTAACAGCAGCTAAAGCAGTCTGTTTTAGTTAGTTAGACAACTTAACTGCCAGGTAAATATTTACCATGCACATAAGTATGGGGAGTTGCCACCGTTTTGAATGATAAAATGTTCGACATGAATATTGAAGTGCTCTGCTCAACTGGGGTGCAAATGTGCTTAGATCTTTTTGAAATAGCGTTGCCACACTTTCCCGTTTACGTTGAGAAAATGTGACACACTTTAACTTCATGTCAGCTCACGTTTACCACGCACTTAGCTTCGTTCGAATTTAAAAACCATTTCCCCATCAAACTGAATTTGTGATAGTAAGAAACCCTTTTCCGCACTAGAATTTTTCACATATAATACTAGATATTAGCATATATTATGTATACATTCATGATATGCCGTCTTACATTTCACTTACATGCAATGTCATTTCCTTTGGCTTCAACTTATTACCAAAAACTTTTCCACAACGTTCAAGTCTCGCTAATTTATCGAATTGTTACATTACATAAATAAATCGGGAAAAGCCTGCTGGCAAGTGGAGATGCCGGTCGCGGTCAAGAGGTCGCCGAGGTCCCCGTCGGCGTGTCGGAAATGCTTTATGGCACTTTTGCATGCCACAAAATGCTTAGTTTTTGGCCACGAGGCGCAGTCAAAGTTACATAATTCCATGCCTGCTGGCAGCAGTAGCAGCAGCAGCGGGACTAAAGGATATGCTCTTTTGACGGACATTTAGGCTGGCAAAATACTGGCATTAAGAATGCTTTTATATTTCTATTATATACATACGTAAACGTATAAATTCTACTACAACTTCTCCTTACAGGCTCGGGACAGATACAATTATGGCAGTTCCTGCTCGAGCTGCTGTCGGACTCCAACAATGCCAGCTGCATCACCTGGGAGGGCACCAACGGCGAGTTCAAGCTAACCGATCCCGACGAGGTCGCCCGCCGCTGGGGCGAGCGCAAATCCAAGCCCAACATGAACTACGACAAGCTGAGTCGCGCCTTAAGGTAAGCAACAGACAGATGACAAATTTCTATTTAATTCCAGGGGTTGTTTTTAGTTTATCCTCCTTTTTTGTTTTTTTGTTTTGTGCGCTCAAGTGCTGCTAATTAGTCCAAGTACTCGCAGTTTATCTCTAGGGCAGACCAAAAATGTGGGCATGTGTGCAATTTGTGCCCAACACGAGCCCAAAATCGGAGAGTCTCATCAATAACGATTGATTCGATTCGAGACTGATTAGCTGCTTTCTCAACAATTGGTGCACTAAATGCGCAGAAAATACCAAATAAGAGGATGATAAAAAAAACAACAACATAAGCGAACGTTTACCTACACTGCTCCGCCTGTGGGCGTGTCCCTCGCAAAGAAATTCAATATGAAATTGCTTTCGTCCCGGTCCGAAAATGTAATCAAAAATGCCAATAAAACATGAAATCTGGCAATCTAATTGCTGTAAATGTGATTGCTGACCCAACGCTACACAACACTGGCCCCCGTCATAAATCCCTGTTCCAATACTGCCCCTGCCCCTGCCTCTGCCCTGGCCTGGACAACTGTTAGGTTTGGGCAGCGTTGCCAGAAACATATGCACAACTATTTAAATATTTGCGCAACGGTCAATTTGCTAAGCACACAGCGCCAGCTCTGAAGAATTGTGCAAACGTGATGGCAACCCTTTTTTTTTTTTTTTTACTTTTATTCTTGTGATTCGCTTCTTGAAACTGTCAATTGCAATCAGGCGGCGGGCCAGGGCCAATGAGTGCCAATGAAGGAGAAGCTGACAATTCAAGTGGAAGAATCCTCGCAGCCAATTTGCAATAGACACACACACACACACACGCACACACACTCGCAAGCAGACAATCAACATGTAAATAAATGTAAAAAGTGTTGGATAAGCGACAACAAAGCAAAGGAAAGCCTTTTTTTTTGTTTGATGATGTGCGGAAGCGTCAACACGTCCTATGCCTGCCCGCCTGTCTCTCTGTCTGTCTGTCTGTCTGTCTCTTTGTCTGTCTGCTGTGTGTTATCCTTTTTGAATACCCTAACAGAGGGTATTATAATTTTGACACGAAGCGAACACTTCTGTTGCCATAAAAATAGTATTTTAAAGTATTATTTAGGTTATAAATATATCAGTATTATCAGCCGAGTCGACCCAGTTTGATCTGCTCACTATAACATTTATATACATATATATAGACAGATAGCTTCCTTAGAAACAATTTGACAAAAAATGGGTTTTTGTACTCTGCTTTGCTAGACTCCTAATAAAAAGGATATTTTATATTTGACGGATATAGAAATTCTCAGTTAATAATTTTGTGAGTAGCTAAAGAAACAAATATTGACACATTTCTCCACTCTCGAATCTATTTGTTAATAACTTGAAAAGTAAGTGTTGGAAAATATGTCATTTCCTTGATTTACAACACTCTAAATACTTGGTTATTTTTAAGGCTTTTAAAAAGAAACGATTAAAAATGTCGTCAAAGTATCGCCTTTTTTCAAATTTCAACAATTTACAAAAGTATACAAACGATTAACTAGAAGAAGTATAAAATACTAAAAATATTCTAGATAAACTTAGTATTAGTATATACAATAAATACCAAGCTCTACTTGCACACTCACAAAATATCATAGAAATTGAAAGCTGCGAATATTCGTTTAAAATCTATTTTATGTGGCTTTGCAAGCAGCCAAAAATACTTCACATTTTCCGTGCCGAAGAATAGAAAAGTACATGTATGGCAACCAGTGTTGCCAAATACCCGTGAATCCAATGTTGGAAAAGGCTAAAGATATCTGAATTAGCTTGCTAAGCTTAGATTGACAAAAAACAGATTTGAAAATCAGCTTAAAATTTCAACTACTTGCGGCTGAAGGCCTCTTTAAACAGCCTAATCTGGCTAGAAAAAGCTAAAACTGCTTTAAGCCTGTAAGGGTATTTAAGCTTCGGCAGAGATATTATTTTAATACTTATATATTTTTTTGTATTTTTCTCACATTTCAACTCAATTGAACGCAGTCGCCGTCTCTGCTTTCATGTGTGCTAAGAAATGTGAGCGCTGCAAAGTATGCTGCACATATCTTCAAGTGTGTGTGCGCAAGTGTGTGTATGTGCGTGTGTGTGTAAATGAAAACTGAGCAGCAAATGTAGATGCTTGCCACATAAAGACAACAAGGACAAGTGCTTTAATGCTTCATTTGCCTTGTTTATTCACAGCCGGCTGCCCTTTTGTTGGCCACTTGGCCTGCCACACACACGCACACACACACACACGCACACACATATAAAGACACCCACACACACATATAAAGCGTGTAAATGGCTTTTACTTTAATCCTTTTTGCTCGGCTGTTTGTCGCGCTGATTGTGTGCTTTGTGCCCCGCGTCCATCAGCAGCCATTGATTGGTTCTGATTGTTTGCTCCCACACACCCGCCCCTCCCCCCTCCCCCCTCTCCACCCAACACCCCATCAAAGGGTCCAAAGAATACGCCTTTGTCTTTTGTTGCTGCCTTTAATTTATGCCATTAATTGGCATAATTTATGGCCAATAGCGCAGGCAGCAAAGTGAAAATATATATTTAAAAAAATTACTGTGCGCATCGAAATTTAAATTAGTTAACATGTTTTATTTTTGTTTTGTTTTGTTTTTGTCTGCTGCGAAACAAAAGCGACGCAAAACCGAATTCGATATGTGCAATAAAATTGCAATAAAGTAATAAAAGCATAAAACTTGAATGTATATTTCTGTGCAGATCTTCAAATAATTATGCTAATTTTAATGCATAAATAATTAAAGGCAAAGGGAGGGCATTTAATGAGACGCGGACTCTACACAATAAAAACAATATATATGGTATGCGTTAGATCTATAGATCCTATATAATCTGAAAACATTATAAGGGACCTTATATCTGTGCTTATTACTGTAGTTAACTCATGTGATGAAGATGCACGCTGAGACGGGTTTTCGGGAAATTCCACCCGCATGTGTGGAAAAATTTTATGCCTGCCAAGGGCAAGCCCATAGGTCAAAATTTCCCACTAACATAACTCGGTCAAAACTCAACCGATTTTCACGAGATTTCGTTTTTTCTTCATGGTTTTCCCTCTCAAATAATCTGGCATTCAAAAATCTGACCACACATTTTTGAGTCGAAATTCATGTCAAAATCTTATCCCTAGAATTCGTATATAGACATAGGTCAAAATTTCCCAGCCCCATAACTCGGCCAAAACTCAACCGATTTTAACCCGGATTGGCTTTTTGTTCATGGTTTTCCCTCTCAAAAAATCTGACATTTAAATCTGACCACACATTTTTTAGTCGAAATTCATGTCAAAATCTTATCCCTAGGATTCGTATATAGACATGGGTCGAAATTTCCCACCCCCATAACTCGGCCAAAACTCAACCGATTTTAACCCGGATTGGCTTTTTGTTCATGGTTTTTCCTCTAAACAAATCTGGCATTTAAATCTGACCACACATTTTTAGGTCGAAATTCATGTCAAAATCGTACACCTAGGATTCGTATATAGATATGGGTCAAAATTTCCCACCTCCATAACTCGGCCAAAACTCAACCGATTTTCACGAGGTTTAGTTTTTTCTTCTTCCTCTAAAATAATCTGGCATTTAAATCTGACCACACATTTTTTAGTCGAAATTCATGTCAAAATCTTACCCCTAGGATTCGTATATAGACATCGGTCGAAATTTCCCACCTCCATAACTCGGCCAAAACTCAACCGATTTTCACGAGGTTTAGTTTTTTCTTCATGGTTTTGCCCTTAGACTAATCTGATATATAAATCTGGAAACATACTTTTTAGCCAAAATTCAACATTTTACCCTCTCAAATCCTATATGGACATGGGTCGAAATTTCCCACCCCCATAGCTCGGTCAAGTCTCAATCGATTTTCACGAGGTTTAGATTTTTCTTCATGGTATTGAAAAATCTTTGAAATAATTTTTGTTATACGTATCACGGGCAAAGTCGAGGCATATATATATTGAAAGCGGGACCATTTAGATAAAGTATGAAAAAACGACATTGAAGTCTAAATAAATTTCTTTAAGCTTATTATTAATGCTCGGAATAAACCGTGTCCAAATATGCATTGGTTTAATATAGATGTATTCCAGTTTATAAATGTAAATGTTAAAGTGGACTTACCCAAAAGTTCGCTGAAAGACAAAAGAAAAAGAAAGTTAGTAAGTTCGACTAAAAAAGAGAATCAATATGAGAGAGATTGAGAGAGAATGAGAGAGAGAGAGTAAGAGAAAGAAAGAGAGAGAGGAAGAGAGTTTATTTCGCCTGTAAGTCTTAGCTGAATTCATGAGAATTGCATAGAAGAGCGATATGTAAAAATACGAGATATTAAAAAATGTTGTGTAAACTTGGTAAGCGTGTATAAATATCGAATAACAACTTTGCTTTTGTGATAACATCGTAGCTGTGACCTTCGACCTGACATTGAACCAGCGTCCTCCATTGCTGTAAATGTAGTTTATCACAGATCGCTCAGTTATTTGTTTAGTTTACCCAGTACGCAGCTGACTTAATCACTTTTCGGGCTGCCCAAGCGAAGCAAACAGAAATTTTCGGGCAATCGTCTGTCTTGTCCGCCCGCCCGCTGCTTGGCTGTCTGCCCAAGCAATTTGGCTTGGCCCTGAGCCACGAAATATTTCTGTTTGAGTTTATGCGCAAGGCGTTTGCCATTTAATTGCGGGCTGGGATTGGCCGGGGGGGGGGTTGGGTTGGGGTGTTTGGCCAAAGTCTAGCACTAAAATCGCCTAATGTCAGCAAATTAACTTAAAACGCATAAAGCGCGCATTATTTTGTAATTATTTATGCGCTCAGTCCTTTGTTTGGCTTTCCCACATTGGCAGCAGCAAACATTACCCCACCGAAAAATGACTCTCTGTAGTTTGTTACGGGGAAAACTCTTCTAGCGAACGGTCTTAAGGGAGAATCCAGTCATGTTGTAGTTCAATGAGAGATTGCCTCGGGAAGGGAAATGATTTTAAAATTTGCGGGATGTGTGAGAGTTTTGAAAGATTCACTATAAATCATCAATTACTTGCCTCGCTTTTATGAAATGGATGAATATCGATAAGAAATCGATAATAATCAAAAATAAATCGATAAGGAAACGATAAAAAATTGAGAATAAATCGATAAAAAAGATAAGAAATCGATAAGAACAAATAAGACATCGATTAATCGATAAGAATCGAGAATAATCGATAAGAAATCGGTTAAAACGATAAGAAATCGATAAAAACGATAAGAATTAGATAATAGTCAATAATTCATGGATAATAATCGAAAAAAAATCAATGACCATCGATAAGAATTGGTAAGAAATCGATAATAATGGATAATACTCGATAAAAATCGACGATAACCGATATTGCAATCCTTTAAAAATAACTCGGAAGTTATAAGCTCTAGAGGCACAAAATTTGGTGTGTATACGCTCGATTAGAATATAAAGGTCCAGAATATTTTACTTTACAAAAAGCTCTTTAAAAAATAACATATGTGTATGTAGGTTAAGTGTCTTGGTATTTATGCCTCAAAAATTTCCTTACGATCGGACAATACACACCGAACTTATTCAGGGCCAAGGCTTTGATCAGTGTGTCTTTAAGTCCGACACTGCCGACTAGATGAATTTAATTGATTTAAATTTTCTGTGATCTACAAATGCTTCGCCCAAGCCAGTTATGACTGTATTTTTGCTGCACTCTCTATATTTGCAGATATTATTATGACAAGAACATCATGACCAAGGTGCATGGCAAGCGCTATGCGTACAAATTCGATTTCCAGGGCCTGGCGGCGGCCACACAGCCGGCGGCCAGCGATCCCACCTACAAGTATCAGAGCGATCTGTTTATGACGCCATATCATCACAGCGCGAAGCTCAGCTCGTTTATGAGTCCGCATCATGGCATGACCTCGTCCTCAGGTGGGTTTCGCTTGCAGTCACGCATTGCGTTCCATTTCTGATCTGATTTGAATTGTTTCTTTTTTTTTTTTTGCAGCCTCCATATTTCCGACGGCCGCCTCGTGGGGCAACTGGGGCAGCCCGGCGACAAATCTGTATCAGCCGCACTCGATGAGCCATGTGACGCCCTCGCATGTGGCGCCGCATCTCAGCTCCTATCCGCACTACGCATGACCATCATAATATGAGAGCAATGCCGGCGCTGGCGGTGCCAGCAGCGCGGTTAGCGTTGGCGTCGCCGGCGGCGCTGGCATTATGAGCGGCTTTGGCGGCGGCGGCGGCGGCACCACCAGCACCACCAGCAGCGGCAGCAACAACACCACCAGCAGCAGCAGCAACAACAACACCACCGCCAACAACAGCAACAGCAACAACAACAGCAGCGGCGGCGGCAATCTGAATGCCGGACAGTCGCATCTGGAGTCCAGTCTGGGCCAGAATCTGAATGCGGCGCCGGCACATGCCAGCGCTGGCTTTGGTCTCGGCGTTCACAGCATGAGCATGGGCGTCGGTGTCGGTGTGGGCGTGGGCGTGGGCGGCAGCAATTCGACGCTCAACTCGCTGGTCGTGGGCAATCGCCTGATGAACAGCAGCCTGCCGACGCTGCTCAAATGATGCCACCTGGAGAAGTTCGGTCTGAGTCTGGGCGCCGGTCCGCCACCGCCAGCGGCCACGCCCGCCGACGCAGCGCCGGACGGCAGCAGCGGCGGTCACGCATATCCCGGCAGCTACGGCGCCGCCAGCGAGCGCACACTGTACGACTATCTGGACATGAAGGGCGAGCAGGCGACGTTTTTATTGTAAGTGTAACCAAAACCACCAGAAAAAAAAAAAAACAAAAACACATGAAAACCAATAGAAAAAAAAGAAAAACCAAAACCAGAAAACAGCGGATTTTACTCATAGCCAATAGCTCAAGAACCAGTCAAAAGCTGCTGATCGAGAATATATATCTATATATATATACGAATGTTTATCCTGTGGTTACCTTATGTGATTCCACCCGCACGTGTGGAAAAATCGTGGAATAAAATTGCATGAAACTTTTTTGTTTGCCAATCGATCAATCTCAAACTAAGTTACAAAAGTTCTTTGTTCAAATTCATTTGAGCGGTTTTTCACAATTTTCCTAAATCCACCCGTCTTGGTGGAAATGTTGTGCTAGAAGTTTTTCGGCACAAACTCAATTCCCAGACTTCTTATTCAAAAGCAAAATGGAACTAAATTCGAAAACAATTCCATAAATATCAATAAAGTTCGAAATTAAGACGTCGAATTGTAGCACAAAACTTAGACCGAAGAAAGCCGAAAAATGACAGTTAGTATATTTATATAAGTATACAAATAAATATACATTTTATACGTTTAATCATTGATGCTTTTATGCGGCATTCTGCTTATTAAGTAACCCATTTCGACTATGGTGGCAATGTTGTTGTTTTGTTATACGGAACACTCCATCTGTCGCTGCAAGTGCCGTAGACATTGCACTTACGGCTGCAGCACTTGTTGTCATAAATGCAAGCCTTGCCATTCGGCGTGCACCAGTCGATATTTCCGCACACTAGAGCGAGGCCCATGGAGACACTCAGCACCGATAATATCCAACTCATCTTGTTGGCTTAGCCTTCGGTTTGGAAATGAACATTTTTGCTTTCTTCACTTGCGCTTTATTTCTTTGTTAATTGAAAAAGTTTCACGAGGCGTTTTAGTTACGCTCTTTAGTTATAAAACTCGGTGAACGAATCGATTTGTGGCACAATTTATAAAGGTCCGATAATTATTTTAAGCCAATAATCACATTATATAAGCGTCTATTAGCTGACCTTGACCCAGCACAAGTCTTTAGCTTTGGAAGAAATATTAACATTCGGTATTTATTTCCTTGGATCCTTGAATATGAGTTTGAACCAAAGCTTCGTCCAAACAACCTTTGATACCCATTTTCACGAATCAGGGTGGATTTACCAAAAAGTGTGAGAAACTTTACAAAAATGTAGAAAAATAAATTTTTGGAAAATTGCTTGGTAAACCGAAAAGTTACATGCAAATCTTTTCCGTTAATTTTCCACGCTTGCAGGTGGAATTGCCTAGAACGTATTCATCACATAGGGCAACTACAGTAAAAATTTCAGTTTCGATTATTATTCTATTATCTGGGTTTAAATTAAGACCAAGCAGAGATAAATCGGGGAAGTAATTTTCGACGCTATAAAGTATATGTATGTATATATGTATATATATTCTTGATCAGTAACAGAACACATAAGTCTACGTATGTATATGTAAATATCACTCAGATGCGATAAATGCATGCATTTTGTGTGGCGTAGGTGTGTCCGTGTGTGTGAATGTGTGTGTAAATGTGTGTATAAATGTGTGTGTGCGCGTGTCTTTTGACAATTTTAGTTAACGTTGTTGCCGTAAGTTGAACTCTTAACCTAAACCTAAACATATACATATGAGAAACAAACAAAACTCGTTTTCCAGTACGAAAACAATTTGCAAATCTTCTGAATTGTTCTAGTATAAATACTCGATTGTAAGCTAAAACGATTACCGGAACACACATATATATGTATGTAAACTAAAAATATATATGCGATATTTTGAATTGTTGTTAGCATTTGCCACTTGTTAATAGTAAGGGATAAGCAGGTCTTAAAGGATCGATCATTCAATCTATGTATTTCTTCTACAACAATAAAAGCGTAGTTCATAATTCTAAGCTGAATCGATAACTAATTATCGATAGTTCTTCGCTTCATAGAAAAAGCAACTCTCGTTTAGTGTTTGTTGGCGAACTGTAAATATACAAATATATAGAATACAGATCTAAGAATGAATGGGGATTCTTAAGTTTTTTAGTTGATACTCGTATACCCTGTAACTGCTATGGAATGGGGGTATGCCAAATGTGGAAAGGCAACTTCAAGACACCTACGCACAGGTACAGGGTATCAACTAGTCGAGCACTTTCGTCTAGATTCTCTTCATTCGTTTTGATTTTCTTTAACCTTTGATTTCCATAATATTTCTTTTGCTAATTATATAACTTGGGCGTTCTTTATCAGTTCGATATGGTTGACTGTGATAGTTGATTGTACAGTTAAAACTCTTGAATAATTTTTAAATAACCTAAACATCTAACACGATGCATTATCTAACGAAAAAAAAAAGAAAAGAAACGTAAATCTTAATCTTAAACATAAAAACAAAAAAAAGTTCTGTGTGTATAAAAAATATTTAGAAATGTTAAGAGCAAATTCAACAATATTAAAAAATAAATAAATATATATGTATACATGTATATGTATACACCCCCTTCTATCCATACGCAGTGGGTAGCAAAAGTATCGATACTTATAAATGTACTTATGTAATTTTAAATGTGTGTGTAATTGAGATATGCAACTTTATGCTACATCTAAATGTATACAATTTTTAAATTCTGAATGTAACTTTACAAAATATTATATAACTAAGTATAATAGACAACCACCACATTGTGTACCCCTCCTCCCCCCTCCCCTATCCCACTAAGCGTTAAGTTCATTTAAGTGGAATACCTTAAACAAAAATAAAAAAGTCAAAAAAAAAAAAACAAAACCCAATTCAAGAACAACAACAACAAATCTTTTCAATTCATTCTCAATTAGTACAGGTTTTTTTTATACTTGATTAATAAAATTACTTATTAGATTAATGATTAATAATTAATTAATCATTCGGATGCCTTGTTGAACCACTTGAATTCGTAGTGCTTCAGCGAGTTCTCATCGGGCAGCGTCGCCTCCTTGCCCTCCAGTTTGCGCCAGCTAATGTGCGGCTGGAAGCCAAACTCATTGGCAATATACTCGACGACACGCTCCACATCATCATCGCCGATGGCAAAGTAGTTGCCCACTTTATCACCGTTACGGCTTCCGGTCTCCTCATGGCCATTATAGTCCAATATATACTTAAATTTGTACAAATCGCCTGTGAGTCCGGGTTCACCAACTGCTCCTGTATTGGTTGCTGTCTTAGTTGAGGTGGGTTCTGCAAGCAAAGCTTTTGATGCAACACTTAACGAATCTGGTTTCTGTCCGGGCTTACGTGGTGGATTGTTACTTGCTGTGTTACCGCTGCTTGGCGGTTGACTTTGCTGCTTGGTTGCTGTCACGGCTGGCAGCGCTGCAACTGTGTCTACATATGTTTTATTAATATTCAATCAAGTTAACGAATGGTTATGTGTCTGGGCTTACTTGGCTTGAAACTTGCTGAGCTGCTGCTGCTGCCTGTTGGTTGTTGCGGTCTCTTGCTGTCTGCTAATACTGAGAATGCTTATAAAAATAAATAAACTCAACGAATTGGTGGTTGGCTGGGCTTACATGGCTTGACGCCTGCTGCTGTTTGTTGCTGGGTGCCTGTCAAGGCTGGCAACGCTCCTGCGGCCGCATTGCCAACTGCACTGAATGGTTGCTGACCCGACTGAACGGCTGCAAGTTTTTGAATTTTAAATCATTTTTAAATGGAAATCAATTGAAAAACGTGATTAATTTGTTTACTTGCAGGCAGCTGTGTGTGTATGGCAGTGTGTGTGTGTGCTGGTGTTGTTTGTGTGGTGTGTGGCAGTAGAACAGGCTGTGCCTCAGTGGCAAACGTTGCAAATTGATGGGGCGTTGCGTCCGGATTACGATTGGAGAGCGGAGGCGTGGGCGTCTGCTGTTGTACAGCCCCGGCAACTGCTTGCTTCACAGGCAACGCCAAGCTAATGGGTCGCAGCGCACCAAAGGCAAAACTGTTCAGCTCCTTGGCGCCCACTGTTGCCGGCGGAATCCTCGCCAGCTTTGCCACAACAGCAGCGGCGGAGCTGGGGGCCGGCAGCTCTTGTGGCTGTGTCGCTGTGCCACTGGCGGTCAGGACATTCGATGCCAGTGGAATCCCTACTAGACTTGCTGCATGAACAGCAGCAGAGCTCGGAGCAGGCGCATCCGCTAGCAGTTCCTTTGGCTGCGATGCTGTGCCATCGGCCGCCTCCAGGCTACTCGGCGGCCGCAGTGCCTGCACCTTGGCTAATTCATGAATCAGAGCCACGGTCTTCGCATTGCGCACAACTTCTTTTTCCTCAGGCTCCTCCGCAGCAGCCTGGGCTGGATCAGCAGCCGGGGCAGAAGCAGCAGCCGGGGCAGGAGCAGCAGCCGGGGCAGGAGCAGCAGCCGGAGCAGGAGCAGCGGCAGGAGCATCAGTAGCCACTGCTGCTTGAGGATCATGGGGGTCAATAACAAAGCTCTGCAAATCCTTCGGAGGATTCCTCACTAGATTTGCCACATGAACAGCAGCAGAGCTCGGAGCAGGCGCATCCGCTAGCAGTTCCTTTGGCTGCGATGCTGTGCCATCGGCCTCCACCAGGCTACTCGGCGGCCGCAGAGCCTGAACCTTGGCTAATTCGTGAACCAGAGCCACGGTCTTTGCATTGCGCACAACTTCGGGTTCCACGGGCTCCTCTGCAGCAGCCGGGGCAGGAGCAGGAGTATCATTTGGGTCCACAGCAAAGCTCTGTAAATCCAGCGCACCCGCTGCTGCCGGCGGAATCCTCGCCAGCTTGGCCACAAAAGCAGCTGCAGAGCTAAGAGCAGGCGCATCCGCTGGCAGCTCCTTTGACTGCGTCGTCGTGGCACTGGCACTCAGGACATTCGCTGGCCGCAGCGCCCGCACCTTGGCTATTTCGTGAGCCAGTGCCACGGTCTTCGCATTGCGCACAACAGCTGGCTCCTGCGCAGGAGCAGGTACTGCAGCTGGGAACAAAGTAGCAGCGGCTGCTGCTTTCGGCTCATGGTGGCTAAAGACAAAGCTCTGCAAATCCTGCGCAGCGGGCGGAATCCTCGCCAAGTTCTCCAGCTCAAAGGCATCCTTAAGGATTGGGGCCTGTCTGTGTGTGTGTGTCCGTGTGCTGGGTGTAAGTGTCTGCCGTCGTTCACCTGTGAACTCACCTGGCACTGCTCCGGCTCCCGCTGACGGGGACAGCGGCTGCGAGAGCGGGCGTATCTCCGTTTTGGTGCTGGGACGGATGCCCGGCTGCGGCGCTTCCGGCGGTGGGGATTTGTTAAGAAAGCAGCCCGAGCAGGCGGCGGTATTAAAGTGATGCCTGGCCACAGACGCCGCCGTGGTCGTCGTTGTGGGCGGCGGGCTCTCTGCATTGATCGAGTTTCGATTAGTTGACATTATTCTTAATTATTATTGGTCTTCTACGTGCTGCACTTACTGGGCGCTGCGGGACCCGCATACGGATAGTTTTTCATCGATATTATCCGGAATTTGCCCTCCTCGTCGGTCGCATAGACCGTCACGTGGTAGATTCCATCGGCGGTTATAAAACCAAATTCGCCCATTACAATTCCGTTCTCATCTAATAAAAGGGCAGAACACAATCTGATTATTCATTCAATGTGCACGTAAGAGCGAGCTAGTCGAAAGCGCCTGACTAGCAGATACCCTGTAGATGCATTTTGGTGGGAGGTGAAAAGAAGAGACGAGCATGTACTTTTCTAAATTGATATCTTTAGCTCCTAAAATATCTGCGATCAAATGACTGCAATATCGATATTTATCGAAAGGGAGCGAGCTATTGAAAAAAAACCTAAGTTTCACTCTCTCTCTCGTTCTCTCTCTCTCTCTCTCTCTCTCTAGTCTCTAGCTTTAACAACCTACAAGTTAAGCTCATAAAAAATTGAGGCTGCAAATCGATATTTATCGATGCTCGCATAACGTAGCGATATATTCTATCAAATCATATTACATAGAATTTGTCAATGTGAAAGAAGTTAAATATACTCAAAATGTTGGAAGAAACATTTCGATACTTATCTAATTCTAGGAAATGGCAAAGTTATCGAAAACGGATTATTATTTTCGAAAGGAGCATAGGGTCTACATTCCTTAATGTTTTTTCCATGCTCAAGAAACTGGGATTGAATATCGATATTAATCGATTGTGGAAAGAAGAAGCGCGCTATCGAACATTTTATAACATTTAAATCCATCGTGTAGGTCTCTAGATATTATATCCAGCGAACTATGCTCAAAATCCTGATGCTGAACTTCGATATTTATCGATTTGAAATATATTTCAACAGAAATTTATTATACTGTGCGGAAATCTATGTGTACATTTTTATATTTTCAGATCTTATGCTACGAAAAAACA
Organism: Drosophila borealis; assembly: GCA_035045885.1. NCBI lineage: Eukaryota > Metazoa > Arthropoda > Insecta > Diptera > Drosophilidae > Drosophila > Drosophila borealis. The sequence goes on along the minus strand of JAWNOR010000164.1, from coordinate 1,618,865 downwards.
TGCTGAACACGAAAAAATGGGAAACAGATAACTTATTTTGCGCATTAACTGATGTTTTAGTTATCGTAGTCTCTGTCATTCAAGGAGTTAGACGTTCAAACTGTTGAGGCACATCTATGCTGCATATACCTCATTTGCTTGTGTTCATGTTGCAGGGTATAGTGAATAAATATATTCCATGCATGTATAGATCACTTTCATTATTAATGCCGAAACTGGACCTACAAACCAGCCAAACAGGCGCTTGGGCCCGGCTATAAAGATAAAGATCGAATAAACTGTCGCGATAATTATGCCCGTCGTTTCATGATCGTCGTTTTATGATCGTCGTTTTATGATCTTCGGCTTTTGTTTATGACAAGTCCCAGCCGAGACTTAACGCATGCAAGAATTATGCTTAACAAATAAACTCCAACGTCTACGTCCTGCTACTACAGCCACCCACCTGTGCGGCACCTGTGCGGCACCTGTGCGGCACCTGTCTCGGTCTTTAGTTAGTTATTCTCTGGCCTTAAACAAGTTTCGATTCGCACTTATCGCTGCGATCGCGCATTTTTAAACGTTTCAATGCCCGTTTCACGATTGCTTGTGTCATTTTAATGGACATAATCTGTTGTCATTTCTTTATGGCCGTCTTAATGTGCCACGCAATTGTAGAGAAAGGAAAGGGAGACAAATATCGGCAAATATCAAATGTCATTTGAAGAGAAAAATTGCACAGAAATTGTATATATACATATATGAGATGCTTAAAAGCAATGTTTGAAATGGATCTATCTATCTTCATACGCTCGAAAACATCTTGATTTGTTATACCCCGCACATAGTGGGTAAGAAGGGCATAATGTTAAAGCAGAAGACGTCTGTGACTAATTAAAATGTTTACATTCTTGATCAGCGTTAACGGCTGAGTCGATTGAGCCAAGCCTCTTTGTCTATCCGTCCGTATTTAGAAACTCTTCGATCTCTGGAAATATAAGAGCTAAGGACTTCACATTTTGAACTTAGCTCCTTCCATTGCCCTCATATATCAATTCTGTTTCAAATCTTCCAAAGCTTTCTCAGTTTTTCTCAAATCGATCAAAATCGATATAGATAACCTGTTTTTTGAGCATAGTTCGGATCTTCTAGGAGCTAGCAACAACAAATTTTGTTTAGATCCAGAATATTCAATCTCTTCGTTGATACCTCACCCCGTTTCCAAAAAAAATTGTAAGAAACTTCTTTTTGGAAGTAAGCCTTATGCTTCGATATTTAAAAACATTTGCCTGCCATAAGAAAATTTTTATAGATCGGACAATAAGCACCGAACGACTGACTTGGTTTCAGGATTGGGCAGGCACGACAAAAGCCTTCTTTTATATGTAAGAAAGTTAGCATATTATCTTAATATTTATTACAAAAACTTCATTAAAAGATTCTGTCTGTTCTTCTTTTATACTATCATTTAAATATTAAATAAAAATAAAATAATTAAAGAAATTTATTTTATTTTTCCTGGATTTTTAGTTAAGAAATCAAAACTCGAAAAGAGTTAAAAAATTGTTTTGTTTTTCTAGGAAATGCTCTTAAATTTTTTAAAACGAAAGTTCGCACATAATATTCTACTAAATTAAAACTTTTCTTATCTATGCAATCTGCATATGCAAATAGCTCTAAAATCTATAAATGTTTGCGCATTGTGTGTTGTGTGTGTGTGTGCACAACAAGTTACCCACATAATGTTGTGTGTGCTTTTCTAATACACGCTCAACTCTGGCATTTCGGATACACTTAGTATAAATATAGACTTATAAATATTGAAATTTGGCGACATTTGCAGTTTTGGTTTTGAAACAAGAGACAAATCAATAAATAAGCCAAATGGAGCTCTGGCTACATGTTATGCTAATTGAAGAGGTTCTTAAGTTTTCTGACAATTTTATTACCAACTATTGAAGATGCCTCTCGCAATTAGAGGCAGACATAGAGAGAGAGGGAGGCATACTGGTGGAATCTTAGGCATTTCAATTGATATTGACCCCGGGTGTCAGCAGCTGCGGCTATTAGAGCTGCAAACGTGTATTGTGCGGCATTGCACAATTCGTCGTCGTCGTCGTCGTCGTCGTTGGGGCAGTTGCCGCAAAAAGTCAAAAGCTGTTGCCTTTTTTGTCGCCGATGGCAGTTGCTAATGCTTGCCAGCATGACGCAGCTCCATTTGCATACATGCACACACACACACACACACACACACACACACATGTGTTTGATTGAGCATATCGGTGTCAATCAATTTCGAAAGAATCCTTCGGCTTCCGCTCACCTCTTTGCTCGCGGCGATGCTGCTGCTCCTCGATGGTAAAGCCGAATTTGTAGGGACGCACCGTGGCTGGCAGGACGAAGCTAAAGCACAGCACACTCAGCAGCTTGTACAAAATAAATTAAATAAATTATAAAAACAATTAGAACACACACTCACACACACACACACACACAGGCGCGCACTTACAACACAATTGACAGCCAAAAATGTTTGCCTCATTTTGCAGCTTGTCTTAATTGAATTCTTGAAAATTTGCAAATTTCGCGTATTATTTTTTTGTTTTTATTTATATTGGCGCGCACCGTTAGCTCGTTTGTTATATACTTTATATAATTTTATTATTAATTCAATTAACGCAATTAATTTATGCGGAGCAGTACCGTTAGCGACGCGTCTCTCAACTGAGCAGGCGAAACGGCTGAAACACACCCCACGATGTTCGGCGACCAATTGACAAACTTAATAATATTTGGTAAACATTATAAAACATTGGTTAGCCAGCACACACACACGCACGCACACATAGCTGGCTGAGCCCGCGCTACTGCGTACATGCGTGTGTGTGTGTGTGTGTGCTAGCATATCAGCTAACTGAGCGCTGTTTGCTCAAAACCAACTAAATACCCTCTAAACAACAAGCTAGATCCGTTCACTTGCTTGTTTACTAATGAAAATTACCCGGCGTCGCGCGAGTATTCTTTACATATTTGCGAATAATAATTAAGAATATTTATATAAAATAAGCTAAATAATAAATAACCTAAACCAGCATTAAATGTATAAACACATATTTATATATAAATTAAAAATTGCTACTCTTTAACATTTTTATAGACTTTCACTTTTTCTCAGGCCATAAAAAGTATATAGCGTAGTGCAGCATATATGCATTTATTATATAAATTTTAAATATATATATAAGTTTTATATGAAGCAGAATCTATATTATATTATTATTTTGAAGGTTACCTAGCAGTTTTGAACCCAACCGTTCGGGAATTTAAATTACATTGAATATGTTACTATGACCCAAGCCTTGTATTCAATCCCAAAAAAAAAACAGTCGAGCCGAAGCCCGAATCGAATAATTTTTTGTCTCAAAAACAGTTTGGTTTGAAAAAAGAAACTTTTAAGGGAGACTCAGCCTCAAATCTCAAACATCTTCGGCTCATAATCATGTATATATGCAACCAAACTTGATAGCGTAGATGATAGGTAGATGATGGGGGAGATTTTTGAATATGAATAGAAATCATATTTTGTATGTGAAAAATGTATAATTAGCGATATTTTCAGTACAACACGTATTTAAAATTGAAAAATTAAAGTGCTTAATTAATAAAATAAGTGAGAAACCAAGAACCTGGGTTCAAGATCATGATCCGTACTTTAAAGCAGTTCAAAACCGAAAACCGAACCAGCGACTTTTTTTTTTTAATTTCCAATTCTAAAACCAATTTCTATCCTCATTTTGCCTAAAGAACTTTAAAATTTATGTTTCATTTACCAATAACCTGGTAAATTTCCACTCTGAAAAAATAGTGTTGACAAACTCTAGTGTTGTTAAGCGTTTGTGCAGCTTTGACAGCTGAGGGATTATCGAAAACTATTTTTTTAGATTTCATTTTACTTTTCATAGCTTGTCTTGATCAGACCTTTTCTTATATTTTTTATATTATCAAATAATAATCTTAATTTTTACAGGGCATAAGCAAGTCGACTACGCACCCAGACAGCATCTACTCTAGTATTAATAATTATTTTAATTTTTCAAAACATGTCATTATGCTGATCATTTGCATAGCTCGTGGCAATATGGATATACGTGAATCAAGCAAAATTGTAAATATGAAGATATAATAATAATTATTGACACCTACAGATAATGAAAAATGTGGGTTGACAGCGCGCTTATTGGCTGCTCGCAGTTAATTACGGAGCACAGTTCGAGAAATACAAATGGCTTCACGATATGATTTATCAGCTTCGATTGATGCCAACTACCGTTGCAAGCCGTAGGGTAAACAGAATGCAATGAGGAAGAGCTGTTTACACTGCACCACACTACTGTGCATCATTAATCAGCCATCGTCTGTCCCGAGATGCGTTGCGCATCTGCCTGTGTCTGCTTGCCGGATGCAGCAGAAATTGCATCTGTTGTGCTGTCAGCTATTTTCTTGTACATGCAAATATTGCTGTCAAGTTCAGGGAATATTCTCAGCTTCATTTGCATTTAAATTGCAATGCAAACAGCTTGAACAACTTGTCTAAATAATATAAAACAAGCAACATTTTTTGGTTTCGCCTAAAAGTAGGCAATAAAATTATTTTGCATTTGTCAAGTTTGTTGCCTAAGTCTTTTGTTTCGCATGTGCTTTTACGGCGAGGCCTAAAAGTTGCACACATTTTTTAACGTTCAATATCAAAGCAGACACATACTTCTAGGTTCTAGGTATATCCCCAGCTATACCCTGTACGCATTAAAAATATTTAAAGGGATATATTGCTGATCTGTAATATATGGAACGGATGTGCTTCTTCTTCACTTAGTTCCATGGGAAACGCATTCTTGACTAGCCTTAGAGCTTAGGCTTAAAAATATGAGACTAAAGTGTGTATATACCAAAGCGTAAGGCTCTACTTTAAAAAAAAAAAGAGCAAAGAGCAGAGACATTTAAAAAGTGAAATATATTTAATATGTTTAAATAAATACTTATAGTATAAGAAGAGCTACAAACTAAAATTGTTGTCTGAAGCTCATATGTTCTTCGAGTGAAACCTAAAATACCGTCTCGCGAAATCGATATTTATCGATATAAATAAAATGATTGGAGATATTTTATGGTGAAGAGGTATATATATTTAAAATTTAAGCTTTTGAAGTTTTCGACGTGCATACGGATGCGGTACATCAACTCGGCTCGTCGTACTGATCGACAATTTAGATTCCTTATGAACTTGGAGATGCTTCTTTCAACATTTTACATGCATTAATATGCCTAATAAGGTTGTTCAGACTCTATCAAGCACATAGGCATATATACTCTTGATAGGTTTTATTAATATATTCATATTATTCTATCTATTTGTAGCCTAATGTAAGACGCAGTTAAGCCAAAAGAAATATAGGGTAACTACTTGTCGATCTACTCGTTTCTCGTATAGTATGAATATATATTTTTGAGATATAAAGTCTTCAGGTTTTGAAGGTTTCAAGATCGTTCAAAACGTGCTTACACAAATGTTGAAACTAAGCTAGATCAATTCAGCTCATCAAACTGATCAAGATATACATATATATTTTATAGGCCCGGAGATACTTCCTGCTGCATGTAACATCCAATTATATACCTGATCAGGTTACCCAGACTCTATCAAGCAGAAAGTGATATACACTCTTCCACATTATATATGCACATACTCAGGTACTTATCGATTTATTGTTCTATCAATTTGCAGAAAAAAGGGTTGTTTTCAGTCAAGCACAATTCAAATAAGAGACATATAAGTATAGGGTAACTAATTGTCGAGTTCTTCGATCTAATCGGAATTGAGGGATCAAAGCAAACGTCTTGATTCGCATTGAAGCGCTTGATTCGACTGAAGCCAACGCGACGCTGACCCAAACCTTTATACATTGTTGCAGATGGAAATCTGGTTTTTTATGCATGACTTGTTTAACACTTTATTGCCGCTTCAAGTACTTCTAACTTCAAATAGTCGAGCTCTTTAAGATCAGATAATTAAGTAATAAAGTAAGCGCGCAAAATTTTAAGAAAATTCTTTTTTAATTTAAGCGCACAAACAAATATAAGAGGAAATAAGTTGTAGACATTTTTACGTACTTCCCCTTAAAAAAAACCTAGACTAGAAGCAGGCCAGATGGGTTGTTGATCTCTAAATAAATCATGGCTCTGTCCGAAAAACTAATTTATGCATATGTTTGATAAGCTCGGCCCAATAAAAATACCAGACGCAGATCATTGTTCGTTTAGGCAGCAATTTATATTCAAATAAATGTATATAAAAATATATTTTTTTTTGGACGGCTTAAAAATATTTACGTCAGCAAAGGTTGCGGGCATGCAAATCAGAATTAGCTGACCAGTGTTGGGCAGCGCTGGTACACATTTTCTACGCTTGATTGACTTTCAAAGATGTTGCTTTAAAAATTAGCATCAGCATAAAAAGAATGCTTCAAACGGGAGTATCCGACCAGGAGGTACCCTGTGGGAAATGGGTTTCTGGGGGATCTTTAGAATTTTCCAAGGCACAAATAATGCATCTATCTGTGTGTGAATTCTAAGGCCCAAAACTTTGGAGGGGGAAGTATCCAACACACTTCTTGAATACCTTCGCCCAATATTTAGCAATACAAAGTCTCTAGATTTCGATGTCGATTCTTATCGATTTCAATGAAATGAGACCTGTTATTGAAACTTTGAAGCAAAACTGAACTTCACGGGAAATAGGAGCAACTACATTCCAAATTTAAGCTCTCCGGCATATAATTCTTTCAGAATATGAATCTTCATGAAGTCGGAAATGCCTGCTTCTGCCTGTTACATATATTCACACATAATCAGTATACCTCTCAACTCATTCTCAATAGTTTGAGGGTATAAAAATCATAAAATATTTATGTACGTTTGTGCAAGTTTATAATTTTTAGGAAATTAACCTTCAAAATTGTTGTTGGTTTCGACTTTGTTTCGTGCGGCTGTCAAACAAATTCGCTGCTCGCTAATTGTAAAAATTATATCGTAGATGCACAGCTTTCATTATGTACCTATTAATTACAAAGAAAACAAAATTCGAACAGCAGAAAAAAGCGAAAACCCAATATAAAAAAAAAAAAACAAGTTTATTCACACAACGAAATTTGCAAATTTCGTTGATGATGCAAAATGAACGCGAAGGTCGCGCGCCAGCCGCAGCCACGATGCGTATACAAGGCAGAAGATGACCACGGAAAAAATACAACAAAAAATATTGTATATACTATATACGAATCGGGTGCCAGTTTTTATACTTAAAGCAGAAGCCGCTCTTGCGTCATACTTTTCATTTCGTTTTGGGCCCAGAACGCGTTATGCAAATCGATAATTAAGAATCGATAACCAGGAATTTGCATAACTGTTAGTTTTATACGCAAAGCAAGCACATATTGTTTGCCAGAAACTAAGAGTTGGCCTTTGTTACAGGGATCCGGGTTTCATAAATAAATTACTTTCTTTTCATTTCATTTTTATTTCGATCTTCTATCGAGCATTATTTGTTAATTTGTAGCTGGTTTAAATCGAATTCCTATTCAATTTTTATCATATCTCTAGATGGAATACAGATCAAGCTTATTTCACTTATTTGATGCTTCACCATAAATTGTATAAACGAAGGCATAGACTGCAGGTAAGCGGAAATTTATTATTAATTATTGTTATTATTTAATGCATTCATATTTGTATGTTTTATTTATACGGTCACCCAAGGGTTGAAAAAACACCCTTCTCGCTGAGCAATGATAACTGTTTTGCGAGTCAGATCTCAGCTAAGACGATTTATTAATGTGTTCTATACTTGGACTTGGAATATTCGAATGAATAAAACTTATCCCTCAAGCATGACATAAGCTCAATTACTTAACCTAAAATTCCCGTTGACAAAGTGTTACCAGAGCTGAAAATTTAGTATTTTTTAGCACATGCATATAGTCATTTTTAAGCTTCATGACTTAGTCAACGAATGGAATTCACCACCGACATTCACATAGTTGTAGGAGACGCACTTGCTACGATTAATTAAAGAGGGAAGTTAAATAGGCAGAAGTCTGCTCGAGTATGATGGCAAACGCATATCAGGATCCCAGTTTAATCCACAAAGGGAATATTTTGGATACTGGACACATGAGGCATACTCAAGAAAAGGTCGTACCAAAGATATAAAAATTGATTGGCAAACTCCTTGGATCTACGATTGATAAAACCCAAAGCAATTATGGACTTATTGACCACGGTCGTTAAATGAGAGTCGAATTTAAGTTTTGAAGCCAGAATGATACCTACATCACTCTTCACCTTATCTACATATATATAGGTACTCCTATTTATAAGTACTACAAATATCAGACATATATATAGTATATAGTATATATAAGCTAAGAGGTGGGATCTTCCAGGAATCTGTGCTGCAAATTGCTTGCTTTGCATTTGATTGAGCTTTTCATCTTTCTTTTTTTTTGAGCATATTTAGTTATAGTTTATAGCTTCTATATATTATTTATTAATTTTTTTATATAATATTTGTATATTTGCAATTTTTTTTTGTTTGGTTTTTTGGGAATGTTCCATTAATTGTTAGCCGGCCTGTTTGGGCCGTGTCTAGGCAGCTAGCTTGACAATGGGATGGTAGCCCGTCTCGTCAGCCGTGAAGGTAATCTCGTATTTTTTGCCATCGGGCGCTGTCCAGCTGCTGGAGCCGGACACGGCGAGCACGCCCTCGGCGTCTCCGGTGCCCGGCTTCAGGACGCCCTCCTCGCTGCGTGCGATGCCGTTGCTGGTCTCGTAGCTGGGCATGGGAGGGAGGATATTAAATGGATGCTTCGGATGTGGACAGCTCAAACTCACGTAAAGGAGTATTTGTCGATGCCATTGTTGTCGGTTTCCAGGCGCAAAGTCTCCGCCTTTGAATCATCCTCCGCAGGCATTGCCCGGGCGAAACTAACCACCGCCAGGCACACAACTAAAAACAGGGTATAGCACTTCATGTTTGGTTTACACTCGACTGCACTTAACTGGCCCGTTGACCGTAACGCGAATGGCTTTTATAGGCGACCTGGTGCTAAAAGTTCTAGAGAACAATATCCTAATCGGCGCAGCAAAAAAAAAAAAGAATACAACAATATTCTAAGTAAACAAATTAATGAAAAAATTCAATAAAATACATTTTAATTTTAGATTAACACTTTTTTTTTTGCAATAAAACAGCTTTGATTGTCATTCCTCATACGCTTGCCAGATACTAAATAAAAAAGAAACAAATAAACATAAACAAATAAAAAACGCAAAGATAAAGCTAAATCAAAATATCACTACTCTGTAATTATTTAGCTATGATAAATGTATTACGAGTAAGTTCGCGCCCGAGGCGAAATATTTGAGCATGTATTAAATCAAAATAACTTTGACTTTCTGCGACTTAGTACAGCTCACAGCTCGGCATCCCAGGCATGACATAACCTCAGTTGCTTAACACAAATTCACATTTGAAAATTATGCAATAAGTAATTGCACATTAATTATATTTCATTTTACGAGAAAGTACTGAGTATTTAGGCCATAAAATGAACCCATTTTCGGGTGCTGCTCAGAGTTTATTTCTCCAGCATTCCCCTTGATATTCAGTGTAACCAGAGCTTCAAATGAAGTAATTTTTAGCTCATTAATTATATTTAATCGTACGATAAAGCACGCAGCATTAAGGCCACAAAATGAACCCATTTTTGAGTGCTGCTTAGAGTTTATTTCTCGAGCAAGACACAACCTCAACTACTTAGCCTAAAATTCCCCTTAAAATCCAGTGTAACCAGAGCTTCAAATGCAGTATTTTTTAGCTCATTAATTCTACTCTGAATCCATTGAAAATGAGTAAGAAGGAAGTTCCACCTGTATATAGCAGGCAGAAGGAAGCATCTTCGATCCCATCAAGTATATATATTCTTGATCATCATGATCGATCTCACGACCTATAAGAGCTAGAGACTGAAGTTTTCAACGTAGGCCCTGCTAGTGCCCGCACAGTTCGAGCTTGTGCTCGATAATCGCATCAATCGATAATAATCGATATCGAAATCCTATTTTCCAATAAACATCTAAATGCTTGCTTTGCATTTCATTTTGATTTTATTTTAATTTTTATTGAGCATATCTAGTTAATTTATAGCTTCTATATATTTTTTATATTTTTTTTTTTAATTTTTGTATATTTGCAATTTTTTTGTTTGGTTTTTTGGGAATGTTCCATTAAGTGTTAGCCGGCCTATTTGCGCCTGTCTAGGCAGCTAGCTTGACGATGGCATGGCAGCCCGTCTCGTGTCAGAAGGTCGATCTCAGAACCTATAAGAGCTATAGATTTGGTAGGAATGTCCTCCTAGTGCCCGCGCAGTACGAGTTTGTGTTCGATAATCGATAACTTGCCCATTTTACAAGCAATCGATAAAAATCGATATCGAAATTCCGATTTTTAAGCAAATCTCTTTGTCAAAAGTCTCCAAATTTGGCACGTAGCTTTTTAAATAGTGTATACAGATCAAGAGTCTGTCATTAAATATTCCCCCCATTTAATGTGAGCATTTGGTGTTGGTAGAAGAAGGTTCAAGGTATACCCCAGTCGGCCACTCCCGACTAGAGCCCTCTTTTGTTTTATTTTATTATAGAAGAAAATACTGATTACTAAGTCCGAGCCAATGATCCATTTGTGGCTGCGCTCTAGTTATGGGGCAAATGGTCACCCTGTGGCTGGAAACCGTTCTCGTCGGCAATATAGTTCAGCGTATAGGTCTGACCATCGGGCGCCACCCAGCTGACGGATCCGCGCACGCTGAGCGCCTCCTGTTCGGTGCCGGCGTTCTTCAGCTCCGCCTGTTCCTGGCGTGTGACGCCATCGCTCGTCTCGTAGCTGTAAGGCGGGAATTTTTTATTAAATATCCTCTAGTTTACTTTGTATTCCCGGGCTATACGCACGCAAAGTTATAGCCATCGGTGCCGATGTTTTCGTTATCGTAACGCAAAATTGTTGCCTGCTGTGAGTCATCCAGCGGCGCCGCCTGGCTGCTGGACAGGAGCACAAATCCGAACAGGACGAAGGCACAAACGTTGATTCCACGCATTTTCGAAAAGTTTTGTGTTTTAGATCAAGAGGAGTTCACGACACGCTACCGTACTTGTCACAATTAGGCGCTAACGAGTTATGTGGCGCCTGCTAATGAGCTGACAGCTATTTATACTAATTCATCAGGCTATCCAAAGTGCTCCCACTCACACACTCACACACTCACACACACACACACACACACACCACACACACACACACACAAACAAACAAGCACACAATAAGGTAGCCATAACAATCGCCTTTAATGCACACAAATTATATAATTGTTGACTCTGCTCTGGGCATGCCCAAGACTCTGTCTGCCTGTGCGTGGTTGTGCGTGTGTGCGTGTGTGTGTGTGTGTGTGCATGTCTTAAGCTTTTAATTGAACAAGCCAAAAACCCATTAAGCATTTGATGTACACTCGAATCTCATTTGAATTGGCCGCCAAGTGAATCTCGAATCTCGAATCTCGATCCGCGATCCGCGAGCCGAACGTAATCATGATAATGCGGCAAGTGATAATGAAATGTGCTCGCAAATATTTGGTTAGACGCGCGTGTTTGCATATCTATGGCAATAGGTCAACGGCTGAATTTACTTACACACAACACCAAAAAGTGTCTAAAATAAAAAATATAATTAGGCAGCAGCACGGCAGCAACAGGAAATAATTATTATAAAGAATATACAAGCACATATATATATATATATATATATATATATATATATATATATATATATATATATATATATAAATATAATACTATTTAAAAGAAAACAAAGAAGTTCCTCAATCTTAACTAACAACAGCTAAAATCTGGCTAATTTGAGTCTTAAGCGCATTTATAGTTAACATATTTAGGCTATTCCATGGCCACGCACTTGCTGGTCGTACGACTTGAACATCAAGAAAAACGAGGAAAAAAAAATAGTATTATATTGCAACTGCCTTCATAGCCGGAATGCATTAAAAATGGTTAAAGATGGTTAAATTGTTGTTGTGCGTATGTGTGTAACAGGCAGAAGAAGGCCTCTCCGAACACATCAAGCATACAAATTCTTGCTGAGCATCAACAGAAGAGTCAATAAAGCCATGTCTCTTCGATAATGGGACTCTTAAGAGGTAAAACTAGGAAATCTGAGCATGAAATCGATAAAAATGCGATATAAAAATCCTAATTTTATGAGCTTATCTCGCAGCATATAAGAGCTATAGACAACAAATTTTGTATATAGACATATATATATATAGATATATATATCTTCTTAAATTCTCTACCCCGTATCCGCTAAAACTGTGGTAAGCCGTATTTTCGGAGTTATAGTATTCAGATTTGGTATTTACACACATTTGGATATCATATTTATTCTCTGAAAAGTTCATAAAGATCGGACATAAAAGACCGAAGTTACCATAGTGTGGTTAAGCTTGGAAGAAGCCCAGAAGTGTGCATGGGACATGTGTGCGTATCTGTGTTTGTATGTATGTGTGCATGTGTATATGTAAGTTATAATTATTGTAACGACAGACGTGTTCAGGGTATCTGCCAGTCGTGCACTTGCGCCTAGAGATTATCTTAATCTTAACATTTTTAAAGATCAGCATTGAAAATGTTTTAAAAAATATCATTTAATTTTTTGTATTTTTTAATTTCAGTGATGTTTACGTTTTTCCTGGTAAAGCCAAAATAGTACATATAGAATGTTGTCAAAATATATGGATATATATATAAGTATATTATAAGGTGACACAATTTTATAAAGCCGCGTCAGGTTGACCTTCAAAAAGACCCAAAACTAGAGGCTGCATTGCCAGTCGACGTTGTGGCCGGCGGGGGCGGGCACAACTTGTTAAGTGAAGATGCGACACGAGATTCGAGCTCTAGCTTGGGTGTGCGTGTGTGTGTGTGTGTGTGTTGATGACCTTAGTCAATAAAATAAAAACTGAATAAAGCTGCGCTGCGCTGCGCTATAGCGACGGCTGTGTACAGGGCGTATGCGTAATGTATTGTATCGCATTTAACAGCCGCTCTGCTCAGCGTTCCCCTTCCGCCAATGCCCCCCTCGGCTGCCCCCTCAGCTGCTGCTGCTGCTGCTGCGGCTGCTCATCAATCAGCATTGAGGAGCCGCCAAGTGACTGCCCAGTCGGAACGTAACTCTTGACGTTGTTTGATTGTTTTGCAGTTACGATTGATAAATGAGGCGCTTGGCCAAAAGATGCGCCCGTAAATTGCCCAACACGAAGTTGGCCCCAGCTGCACTAGTTTGCCCTTTAGCTGAACTGAGTGGTGGTTTTTTTTTTTGTTTTTTGTTTGTTTCTTGTTTAAACAATTTTGTTGTATTTAATATTTTCTCAGCTGTTGTTGCTGTGCAGTTCTCACTTTCGTTGCCGTCTTTGGCGAAGCGTGTTTATTGAACCGGTCCGTCCCTGGCCAGCTGACTCTGTTCACGCAACGCCACAACTGCCCAGCAACAAGTTTACCTCTTAAATACCCTGACGCAGGGTTTAAACGGATAGCCATGCTACATGTGACACCTTTGCAATCATTTTAATTTAATTTTTAATGCTATTTTCTTTGTGATTAATCACAAGAATTTCTGGATTTGAACCAGCGACCTCTCGTTTGCTGGTTGGATGCAATGGCATAATTATCTTTCCCCGTCTTGTCGCACACTTTTTACCCCATATATGAAAATTTAAGGGAATTTCTGGATTTGAACCAGCGACTTCTCGTTAAATGGTTCGATGGAAAGGCATAATTATTTTCCCCCGTCTAGTTACACACTTTTTACCCCATATATACAAATTTAAAAGAATTTCTGGATTTGAACCAGCTACTTCTCGTTTGCTGGTTGGATGCAAAGGAAAACTTTTTTTTTCCCGTCCAATCGCACACTTTAACCCCAGAGGAGGCCTCTGTAATAATTTCATCTTCTCTTTCTTTGCCGTTCCTCACCGATCCTTCAGTCGGACCAAACACTTTTGTGTATATAGCTACATTAGACAGATGTCTGTGAGGATATTTAATCGTCGGCTTGCCACAGGTAGCGAATTTTTCTTGTTATATGCACGCGTATAAACACATGCCTATATATGTAGAGCCAAATGCTAATTTAATGCTGTGTTAGAATAAATTTTAGTGGTGAAAATTGATGGCCTCACATTGTCAAAAATCAACAATCTACATATTTAAATATTTATAGACATCTTTTAACATTTTGACAACAAAAGCACAGGTGATCAGCGTGATCAGCGCATTCCGGACGACGTTTCCTGGCGCGGCAGATGCTCGCCTTCCGGCTGAAATCCATTCTCGTCGGCCAGATAGTTGAGCTTATAGTGTACACCGTCGGGTCCCACCCATTTAACGCTACCCTTTACGGCAATGGCCTCCTGTGCGGTCCCGGCATGCTTCAGTTCGGCCGTCTCCTGGCGCGAGATGCCGTCGCTCGTCTCGTAGCTGTTGCGAATGCTTGACACAATTAATTTTTTTTCAATTAGCTCCGCGGACGTCCACCTACTAGAAGGCATAGCCGTTGCCATCCAAGTTGACATTTTCAAATTTCAATATCTGCGCATCGTTGGGGCTGGCACCGCCGCGGGCAACTGCCAAGACAGCCAGCAGGCCGAGCAGGCCGAGAATCTTTGGTCTGATCATGACAAGCACCGTTTCCAACTGTCCTGCATCGCGGCGCAGCTGCGACTAATGTCGATTGTGCAAAATATTTGAATATCTGGTCTTAGTACACGGCGGAAAAAAAAACGAGAACAATTTCAATTGGATTTAAGAGCTGAGAAAAATGAAACAAAAATATATACTTTCTTTTAAGCTGGAGCTATTATCATTGATCTGCGAGTTTTTTATATTTAATATTTGGTAAGAAACCGGATTCAAGCCCAACCTTGAACCAAATCAGTTGCCCAAAAAAAAAAAGAAGGAGGTTCATGAATGTGGGAAAGCAGGTATAAGCCGAACCATCGTAAGCTAATGTTAATTGAAACCCTAT
Organism: Drosophila borealis; assembly: GCA_035045885.1. Classification (NCBI taxonomy): domain Eukaryota; kingdom Metazoa; phylum Arthropoda; class Insecta; order Diptera; family Drosophilidae; genus Drosophila; species Drosophila borealis. The sequence continues at coordinate 1,603,684 of JAWNOR010000164.1, read as the reverse complement.
ACGATCTCATTCAAATTTGAATATCAATATCATAAGTCACTCAAACAATAAGGCTAAGAATATGATCTTTCTCTTATACCTCGTCTTTCCGTTTTTGCAAATAATAATAATCATTTTTTATAATTAAATCAACGTAATGGGATCTTATATAATATATAATCTAGAACACAAAGCATAAAATATATCGATATGCACTTACCCGAATATGTCCACATCACTGAAAGAAAAGAATTAGAGAATTAGTTAGATATGAGAAAGAAATAAAAATAAAATGGAGAGACAGAGCGAGAGAGAATTATATAGACCACAAAAGACATAAATAGAGTAAGGATAAGAGCAGAGATAAATTTGATTTGCAGGAAAATCTAGCCGCCTTTTATGAATTCATGAGAATCGCATAGTAGAGCGATATTTAAAAAGACGTTATTATTTGATTTGAAGCGCAGCGGGACCTTAACTTGGCATGCGCTTGAAAACAAAGAACCCATACATACATTCATATATACTTACATAGATACATACATACATCTACCCACATACATATACATATATACATACATACATACATACATACATACATACATACATACATACGTACATACATACATATATACATACATACATACATATATACATACATACATACAAACATACATACGTACAAACATACATACGTACATACATACATACATACATACATACATACATACATACATACATACATACATACAAACATACATACGTACATACATACATATATACATACATACATACATACATACATACATACATACATACATACATACATACATACATACATACATACATACATTCAGACATATTTACATTGCACATATACGTATACATATATTACAATCATACTGCATACATGCACATACATATGTTCATACATATGTACACACACGCAAATGCATATATACAAATACAGAGACACACAAAAATAAAGGTAAGCTGCCTAATGTTATAGTCAAATAGTCTAAGCATGCAAGCCTGGAAGTGTTACTTGATTACATGAGAATCGCATAGTAAGGCGATATGTAAAATAAACTTCTTAATTTTAAGCGCAGCGGTGGGTGTTGTGAGGAAAGTGAAGTAAATTTGGTCTAAGTTCGGGATAAGAGAACATGCACACATAGACTGTGTTACCCGGCCTTGCCCGGACTAAGTTTCTATTCCTAAATTTTAAACATCAGTGTAACACCCAATTAGATCGCCATCAAAGTCGATTTCGGCAATTGGTTAATCACATTTTAAGTAACATTAGACAAATGAAAATAAAACTTTCGCCCACAAAGACTTAGTTTGCTTTGTTTCGTTTTTCTCTGTGTAAATGCATAAGTACAATAAAATGAGGGGCCAAACGATGCGCGATGCGCGAAACAAAAGCAAACCAGCTACAAATCTGGCTAAAACGCGAAATTTATACAGTCGAAAAAGTTCAAATGGTGCTGAAACGTTAAATGGCAAGCAAAAATTAAGAGATTTGTTTTCTTGTGCGGATTTGGGCATTTCACTTGCACTTGAGCCAAATACAAGTGACCCCGTTACGATCCATCGATTATATCTACATCTTTATCCCAATCCAAGCATAACTGTGCCCGCTTTGTATCTGGCAAATAATGGTTGGGTGAGGTCCGGCTGTAATCAATCAAAGCCAATTGCCAAAAGACAAGCAGTCAGCAGCAGCAGCAGCAGCAGCAGCAGCAGCAGCAGCCGTCAGCAGCAATCAGCCAAGTTAAGTAATAAAGGTTGGCCACAGTTAAACGGGTTTAGGGTACACTTATATCTTTTATCTTTCTTGTACTTCAGTTGGTTTTTTCCTTTGTCTTTCTCGTTTTTTTTTTTTTTTTTTGGCAATCTTTTGCAGGAGTCTGGCTATAAATTGGCTGCTGCGCTTACAATTGGCATGCATTAACTGCAAGCTCCTTGAACGCACCACAAGTCCGGTCAAAAATAAACATCTTAGCCAAAATGAAGTACTCGTACGCCTTTGTTGCCGCTCTTGTTGCCGTCGTTGCCTGCGTCTCCGTCCAGGCTGCACCTCCGCAGCAAGAGGCTCAGGTGCTGCGCTTCGATTCCGATGTGCAGCCGGAGGGCTATAAGTTTGCGTGAGTACAAATCAAACTGCGGACAGTGTGTCAAGGTCAGCAAACAAAACTGGTTTAACCCCTCCTCTCTCTCTCTCTCTCTCTCTCTCTCTTTCTGTTATCAGCGTGGAGACGAGCGACGGCAAGACACATCAGGAGGAGGGCCAGCTGAAGAACGTGGGCACCGAGCACGAGGCAATTGCGGTGCATGGCGTCTACTCCTATGTCGGCGATGATGGCCAGACCTATACGCTCAACTATGTGGCCGATGAGAACGGCTTCCAGCCACAGGGTGACCATCTGCCGCGCGCCGTTCAATAAGGCCCCGAGTCATCCCACACCCATATGTTAACTAGGTTTAAGAGCTACACAAATCATTTTGCAAACAAACAAACAAACAAACAAGCAAACAATTAAGAAAATCTCATAGTCATGCTCAATAAAATACCAACAGTTTTATGTTCCATATAAAAACAAATGTTTTTTTTCGAATTATTTTAATTGTAAATTAATGACTGATTGACTGGCTGACTGACTGATTGACGTACTGACCAAACAATTTAAAGCACATTCACAAAGTTATTTCAGAAAGTACTGACTAATTGACTAACTGACTGACTAATTGATTGATTGATTGGCTGACTGATTGACTGAGTGATTGGCTGTCTAAATAACTGGTTAAACAACTGATTGACTGATTATCTAACTAGCTCATTTATGACTGATTGACTAGCTGACTGACCGATTGACTAAATGACTTACTGACGGATTGACTGCTTGACTAACTGATGGCTATTGGACTGACTGACTTATTTACTTACTGAATGACTGTCTTGCTGACAAACTGAGTGATTGACTGACTGACCGACTGGCTGATTAACTGATTCAACAACTGATTGGCTAACTGATAAACTATTTGACTTAGTGAATGCATGATAAACTGATTGACTCTGTGAATAACTGATTGAATGACAAACTAACTGAATGATTGATTAACTAACTGAATAACTGGCTGTCTGATTGACTGTCTGCTCTCTAACTGATTGACTTACTGATTGACTTACTACTCGACTGACTGATTGCCTATGCGACTTACTGACTAACGGACTGACTGACTGACCTCTTAAATTAATGAAGAATCATAATTTTCTCTTTTAAAGAAAGAATGTGATCACAAAGAGAGTACTGATTGACCGACTGACTAATTGATAATTAACACACAAACGTAAGCTGCGAGAGCTTACAAGCTGAATGTTATAATTAAAAATACATTATGTGAAGTAGCATTTCGATCTTTTCGAAAATCCCATTTCTGATCTCCTTGGTGGAAATTGGAAGTCTGTGGTTTTTACGAAACTTCACACCACGGGCACAAAGGAAGGAAAGGGTTTAAATTTAAAATTTATAGAATATTGATGTCCTAAATAACTTGACTATCTATCCGTTAGTATTATATAAAGTCTTGCTTCTGTAATACACACAGTATAGAAAAAATTCCAAAAAGTTTCTTTTTTTAAAACAATCAATTTATTTCACATTTAATATTGCTTCTTAGGCAACGGGGGCGACGGGCAGATGAGCGCCCTGAGGCTGGAAACCGTTCTCGTCGGCGATGTAGTTGACCACGTAGGTCTGACCATCATCGGCAACGAAGGCGAATGAGCCCTTAACGGAAATAGCCTCTTGTTCTGTGCCAATGTTCTTCAGCTGACCCTGTTCGTCCTTTTGGGTGCCATCGGATGTCTCCAAACTGTAGTTGTGAAGGCAAAGGATCAGCAAAGGCTTGAAGCTCCCAATATTCGCATGGCTTACCCATATTTGTAGCTGTCAGGCTGGACATCTGAGTCCAGACGCAGAATTTTGACATCATCAACAGGCGCTGCCAGGGCCAGGGCGAAGAGGGCGACGAAGACAATGAGGAACTTCATGTTTAGATATTGTGTAGCGCGTTTGAGGCTTCAAAGGTAACTATGCTTAATATCATATCATGGCTGAGTATTTATAGTTAAACATAGATGTCAACCTGCCCAGTTGACAATGGCAACAAACTAGTTTAATTCGCAAAATAATCGAAAAATTCGCGACAACTTATTGGCAATCAAAATAGCTTGGGTATTCATAAAAATGCATGAGTCTTAATTTATTCCTTAACAGAAATCTGCCTCAGTCAAGCATGCCAAACTAGACTAACTAGCAAGAACCGCCTAATCAGGAGTGCATGATTAGCATTTAACCAAGTCTGTGGAAAACTTAAGATTAAATATGATTTATTTATCTTTTTTATTAGTCAGCCAAACAAAGTTGTAAAGAAAACATCAACAACTTTCATCTTCCCTGAGAACTAGCCCTGGTTCATTTAGGACGCGTTGTTCTAACACATTTTTCTTCTGAATTTGAACCAGCGACCTGTTCGACTTCTTACCCATACAGACTAACGACTGCTTGACTGACCTAAGCGAATTATTTTTTTTTAAATAAATTACGAATCAGAAACCTGGAAGATGTCTTCCCGCTCCCTGACCTTCCCCGCGGAAAGACACGCGAACATCTCTTTTTTGGCTGTGCATAAATTATAAATAATTTATACTTAATGCTTCTGCTTAAAACTTGAAATGTTCCAAAGAAAAAAAATAGGAGAATAGCAACAGAGAAACATGTTTTTGCATAGCTTAATGCAAAGACGAAGCTAATAAAAATAAAACAAAATGTTTTTGTTGGCAATGCACAAAAATTATAGATTATAAATTCTAGATTTATGGTGCAGCAGATTTTGGCTAGAATGCTTTTTTATGTTCATTGATTTTTTGAATAAATATAAAAAGTAATTAAAAATAAATAGGTATTATAATAATTATTATAAAAAAAAGGAATGCTTTGTGTGTGGCTTTGACACAGATTTTTAATCTTTGAATCAAGTTGGGCGTAGTTTTATATTTCCGGTAAGATATTGAAAAAATATATATAGATGAAGATGATAAATATAATATATAAGTAAATAAGAATGATAAATATATTTAGACGGTAATTTGGGCTTGTTTTCATTGAGCTCTGTGGCTGTAGGGCAAACGAGCTTGGCTTATATGGTAAATACACAAGAGTACAAGGGAGTATGGGTCTGAATATGCGAGTGTGTCCAAAATTAAATTGAAGCTTTTGATTGATTTACGAAAAATGCAAATTCGTCGTCGCAGCACAATCATGATTATCGCGTTGATTATGATGGAAGCGGCAATCGTAATGAAGTCGAGATATTTCCTATGAACATCTTTGTTTTGTTTGCCTTAGAAGTTTTTGTTATTATCGATGAATTTTGTTGTTGTTTTTTTCTCTCGCTTTGTTTTTGTCTTTGACGGAGACGGAGACGGAGACTTGTTGGTGCGTTTTTCAAGCCAATTTGTTAGCTTATGCGCTGTGTGTAATTAGTCATTTTTGTTGTTGTTGTTTTTCGTATTTTTGGACAAAGTTTTCTTTATTTATCGTATTGTAGTAATTTATTGGTGGACACTCGTCAGTTTTTGGCTATAAAAAGCACCTGGACAGCCATAGCAGACATCACAAGTCCACAAGAGTTCACAGTTCGTAGTTCGATCGCGAAACATTTTCCAGAATGAAATACACAATTGCTTTGGTATTGGTTGCATTCCTGGCGGCCGTCCTGGCGGCACCGCTCGATGACAGCAAAACGGCACAGATCCTGCGCCTCGAGTCCGATGTCCAGCCCAACGGCTACAAGTTCGGGTAAGCAAACGGCACAGCCTTTGACAGAGAGAGAGAGAGAGAGAAAGCGAGAGAGAGCAGTAACACGGCGTGTTCCTCTTGACAGTTGGGAGACGAGCGATGGACAGAAGCACGACGAGGAGGGCAGCCTGACCAATCCGGGTGCTGAGAACGAATCGATCGCTGTGCGCGGCTCCTACTCCTTCACGGCCGATGATGGCCAGGTGTATACCGTGAACTATGTGGCCGATGAGAACGGCTTCCAGCCGGAGGGCGCCCATCTGCCCAATGTGCCCATTGGCAACTAATCTGTATTTGGAAACCAAGAGCTGTTCTTTCTATTAAGCATTTGAATTTATATATATATTTAATAAAATGGCATCATGCAAGCATAAATTGTAGCAACCGTTGCCGGGTCTTAATTCCATCTGAAACTGGTATTCAGCACTGAATATCCAGAAGTAGTTCCCAAATGCAACTTCCCCTTTACCAGTTAAACCGGAAACGATTATATAGAAATTCAAATTTCTAACCAAAATCAAAGCTAAATTCATATTTTGATACTGATGCCGCCTCAACTTTGACTTTTGCATGGCATCTATAAAAAGCGCTGCAACGCTGCAGTCGGACATCAAACAGTTGTTGACTCTACAACCAGGAGCACAAAATGAAGTTCATTATCCTGTTCGCCGCCTTCCTCGCCCTGGCCTGCGCCGCGCCCAGCGACGTGGTGATCACGGATCAGCGTCTGGATGTTGAGCCCGAAAACTGGTCCTTCAATTTGGCAACCAGCGACGGCACCAGCGCCCAGCAGAGCGGTGTCCTCACCAATGCCGGCAGCGAGCACGAGGCAATCGCCGTCAAGGGCTCGTTCGAGCACGTTGGCCCCGATGGCGTCAAGTACACCGTCAACTACATCGCTGATGAGAACGGTTTCCAGCCCGAAGGCGCCCATATCCCAAAGGCTGATTATTAAATCATATCAATAATGTCGAACATGAATCCGTTTTAGAACTCAAATAAATCAAATGGGTTAACTTTAACAAATGGGCACTTTTTTCATACCCCTTCGAGAAGGACTAGATACGTTTAACCTGACGGTTGTGCTGATAACTGAGATGCATTGTGAAGCTCGTTATTGCTCAGTTTGCCAATGATATATTGAAAAACTGAACATTCTTCCTATAGAGCTATATGATATAGCATTTCAATACTTATAAGATTTGGCTTACATGTGTGAACCATGGCTAGGAGCTCGTAAATTCCAAATGGGATTGCGATAGCAAGAACCAATTATCGTTCCATTTCCTATATGATATAGTGGACCGACATTGATCAAATTACGCTTATATATAGGCAGCAAGGTTAAATATATGTGTGCCAGGTTTGGTCAAGTTATCTTGGGTAATATATTTTTCATGCAAGAACTTAATTTATAATGGAATGTTCCCAAGGCAGCTATATGGCACTTATTTTATTTATTTACTTATTCATTTTTTTTACTTACTTATTTATTAATTTATTAATGGTCAACACAAACGATTGTCTCCCTAATTATTAAATACATCAAATGAGGAAAACTTAATGCTAAGAGCCTAATTAGAATTTGTTTTATTTCCCACAATTTGTTTTATTTTCCCTTCCCCGCCCAGCTATGTCCCCTTTCTCAGCTAATTTTGTCAGTAATGTTTTTTAGAGCCTACAGCTAAGAAGGAAGATGCTAGTGATCCGATCCTATGCCAGTTTCCAAGAAAATAGACTAGTTTGCTTAGGAACAGGCAGGCGAATATATGGCTGTTGATATTGATCAGCAATGTATGCACTTAATGGGGTCGGAGGTGACTCCTTGCTCTAAGCATATCAGTGTGTCCCATATTTCACTACATTCCCAGCCTTAAGACCTTTTAATTCCCTAACGATCAGGCAATACACTCAGACTTTATTTAATCGTGAATTTTTTAACCAGAGAAAAGAAACAGCCCAAGCGGATCCAACAGTGCGCAGGGCTTAGGCTGGTTTGTATTTGCTTCGGAGCTGACTGACTATAAAGAATCAGTAGGAAAATTCACTAGTACAAATTAATGAATTAAGCTCTTACACAATCTCAGACAATAGCACCTAACACGTGACGAACATTAAGATCTCAATGCGTTGATCAAAATAATAATAATACAAAATAATATAATATAATAATAATAATACAAAAATCGAAGCTGAAAACAGTGTAAGTTTTAGTGAAGCAGCCCGAATCACACTATAATTTGTAATTCAGCGTTTTTTGATAAGTAGACTTAAGAATGAGTTGGGCGTAAAACTCTTCTCTTTAATATAGAGGTTGACAAATAAAAAGAAGAGAGTGGGAATGGGACTAGAATAGAATACAGAATAATATAAGCTAAGGGTAGATGATAATTCTTTCTTCCTCAACGTGTACACGATAGGGAATTAAATTATGTGAACTGAAACTATAATAACAAGTTAAAGGTCACAAGTCGGAAGTGTCCGACAGGGGATACCCGGGATAAAAATAAATAAAATTTAAAAAAAAGGAAAGGGCTTAATGGGATTAAAATATGTGTATACCTAAATGTTATTTTATTTTCCTTGTAAACGATCCATTTACCGAGCACAATTAGAATCCAGATAAGACTCATCTAAAAAGACTTATTCGATGCATGAAAATGCGAGAAAACGACATAATATCACATATCTAGAGAAATGCATTTGGTCTGGCTGGCCTTATTCCAACGAAAGCATTTATGGACCTAGAACAACAACCTTCTACAATCAGAGAAGGGAGTGCCTACATTTGGTTATAGCATAAACTTACATAGATACAAATGACAAAAACAAGAGTTAGAGATACCAAATTTGGTATAAAGAATATCTTAGAGAACCAGAATACTTAACTTATTCAATAGCATTTGAATAACTCTGTGGGAGATATTGTCTTGGGCTTTGGAATTTACATGCATTTGAATATCATGTTTATGGTCCAAGAAGTTCATAGAGATCGGCCGATAAGCATCTCAGTTATTTGAGTACATATTTCATAGAGTGTGTGGATGCGGGTAAGGGAAGCTAAAATGTTATTCGAGGTATCTGCTAGTCGAGCACTCTTAATTCTTGGCACTGTTTTGAATTATCTCAAGAGCTGCCTTATCTGGAAACCCAAAAAACTTAAAGCAGAAATGTTTCAGGAAAACAATCAATTTATTTCAAATTTAACATCGCTTCTTAGGCAACGGGGGCGACGGGCAGATGAGCGCCCTGGGGCTGGAAACCGTTCTCGTCGGCGATGTAGTTGACCACGTAGGTCTGACCATCATCGGCAACGAAGGCGAATGAGCCCTTAACGGAAATAGCCTCTTGTTCTGTTCCAATGTTCTTCAGCTGACCCTGTTCGTCCTTTTTTGTGCCGTCGGATGTCTCCAAACTGTAGTTGTGAAGGCAAAGGATCAGCAAAAGCTTGAAGCTCTCAAAATTTGTATGGCTTACGCATATTTGTAGCTTTCAGGCTGGACATCTGAGTCCAGACGCAGAATTTGGACATCATCAACAGGCGCTGCCAGGGCCAGGGCGAAGAGGGCGACGAAGACAATGAGGAACTTCATGTTTAGATATTGTGTAGCGCGTTTGAGGCTTCAAAGGTAACTATGCTTTATCTAGCCGCTTCTCTGCGTATTTATAGTGGATCTTGAGGGGTCCATTAGGCATAACAAAAACAATACTCTATCCAAAAAAAAAAATGAAAAAAATGCTGCAAAACTAGTTTAATATATACGTACAACTTGGCCAACTAAAATGCAAACTTAAAATCGTAACAATTGATTTAGTAGCGAAATGAATATTAATTTAAACTTGAAATAAACTATATGACTATAAATGGATGTCTCGCCGTCAAGCAGGCCTACATGGCAAACATGCAAATTTAAACAAGAATGGAAACAGACTACATACTAATAGGGCATATATCTATAGATATATAGAAACCTTTGCAAACGCATGTCAAATGTTCGCACAAGCAGATCCAATTCTTTCCAATTCTCTGCTATTTATAGAGCAACAGATGACATGTTTGAGTTGATTATTTGCAAATTCGGTGGAGCCGCATTCATAATTGTAAAAGATATAAAAATAAAACGTGATCTGGGCAACGTCTACGAGAAGTTGCGAAGTTAATTAAAACTATTTTCAAGCCAAACTTGTTGGTCGTTTTAATTTTTGTTCATTTGAGAAACAAGGCAAATATAGATTTATATAGTTTTTAATTTACATACGGAATTCCTTTTTTTACGATTTTTTTTTTGCATCGTAATTTGTGTAAGTCTTAGACTATTTCTTATCACAGTCAAGGTTGCAAAAATATTTAGAACAAATCCGATACGAAATTGCATTTAACATGAACCGAGCCATATTTCATCAATAAATAAAATAAGAATTTGGGTATAAAATATATTTGAAATGTTCTAGTTTGAATCGCAATTGAGATGACGAAGTTTCAGATTGGTTCGAACCTTAAAGAAGACCACAGAATGTATATTCTTTTTACAGGCACGATTTCATTTGCTGTACTCCCGTTCATTATACAGCGCATCTTTTAGTCGAGCAAACTTGACTTGACTTGAGACTTTTATTTGAATTTCAATTATTTGTTCGCTCTTTTTAGATTTTGTGTGCACTCCTCATAGCTTACAGGGGCGACAATTAACACATGTCGGCCTCAGCACAGATATTCACAAGCCCATGTAGGAAAAAAACAATCATAAAAGCAACTAAGGGAGTTGTCCAGAAACAGCCTAACAAGAAGATACCCTAGATGACGTCTTCACTTAGTCCCATCTTTATGGTCCGGTCCGATCTTTATGAAATTTTCAGGGCATTAACATGACAACAGAATATGTGTGGATACCAAAGTCCAACACGCTGCCGCCAGGAATGCATCCATTTTCAATTTTAGGGAGAACGCAGAAAAATATTCAAAAAGTGAAATATTCTGGATGTGCCTATACTCCACTAGGAACTACAACCCAAATATGATGAGTCTAGCTTTTATAAGAAACGAGATATGGTCAAAAAACCTAACTCGACTCGACTATAGATACTGATCAGGTTTATATATAGCTTATAAGGTTGATGATGCCTCCTTTTACCTATAGAAAACATTTCCCCACAAACATGATACCCTTTTCCGACATTTTCAATGGGTCTAGGGTATCAGAAAATAATTATGTATAAACAAATAATGTGCTAATTGTATTTATTAGCTGCTGTTGTCGCCTTTCGGTTGAGCTACCCGCTGTGAGTATAAAAGCCAACTCGTATGGCCAAGAGGGCAAATTATTTTCGACAGCCGATCAAGAAGACATCAATAGGAACATGAAGTGCGCCCTGGTCTACCTCTGCCTGTGCCTGTGCCTGGCCCTGTGCGCAGCTGCGCCCACGAACGACGCGACAATTGTGTCCCAATCATCGGATGTGCAGCCCGATGGCTACAAATTGCAGCTGGAGACGAGCGATGGTACCAAGCGCAACGAAGAGGGCATCCTCAAGAATCCTGGCACCGACAATGAGGCACTCGCCGTCAAGGGCGCCTTCTCCTACGTGGGCGATGATGGCGTCACCTATTCGGTGAGCTATGTGGCCGATGAGAACGGCTTCCAGCCCGAAGGCGCACACATACCCCATGTCTAGCGGGGCGTGGCAACTAGCTTAAGCGAAAGCCTGTTATATAGTTTTTTATAATAAATGAGAAGCATTTGAGAAAAGTCCAAAAAGTACGAGTATCGAAATTCAATTTTAATGCGATTAACAATTACAAAGCACGACACTAACTTCACTCACTGACTGACTGACTGATTGACTGACTGACCGAATGACTGACTGACTGACTGATGCACAGCACAACCAACTTAGAGACTAAACAAATAATGAGCTTATCCATCGGTTATCCAGTGTGTGTGTGTGTGTGTATGGTGTGTATTACTTGGGTATGTGCGCACCCTCCGGCTGGAATCCATTCTCATCGGCCACAAAGTTAATGGTATAGGTCTGTCCATCGGGCGCCACCCAGCTGACGGATCCGCGAACGGAGAGGGATTCGTTCTCGGTGCCCGCATTGTTGACCACCGCCTCCTCGGTGCGCGTGGTGCCGTCGCTTAGCTTATAGCTGAACTTGTAGCCGCCAATGCCAATGTTATCCGACTCGTATTCCACCACCTCCACATCGCCCTGGGGTCGAGCCGTGCAGCAGGCGGCGGCCAACAGCAGCAAACCAACGACTAGCATCTGTTCAAGGATACAATGAAACGGCAAACAATTGATTGTTCACGGGTTATCGGTGATCGGTTATCGTTTATCGTTTATCTTTTATCGTTATCGGTTATCCATTTACCATTTTCATCATCTTGTCGAGCGTTTCGTGTGTGCGTTGCGTTCACTTGTGTCCGTTGAGACAATCGAGCGTTCAATGTTGCTAATGCCGCATCTTCGTTGCATTTTTATACCCCGCATTCAAAGATTTTGCCAACGTCATAAATTTTGCACAATTGTGCGGCAGTAGCACATACATAGACGCGGCTCTCGCGGCCATCCGGTAATGTATTTAATTTACCAACAGTTCACCAATAGCCGCCAGCCTCAAAGTCGCTGCGACAAGTAACATTTAAAGCGAATCTTCGACGGCGACATTACCAAATGCACATTCTGGCTTAATAACTATCCGATGCACTTGGGCCAAATGCCTTCAAATGCACTGGCACTAAATATATATAAAGGAATTCAGCCAGAAAGTGAAATGCGGCAAGGGAAGTAACAGCCCACGATTCGAGCTCTAAATTTGATTATCAATGCAAATATATGTATATACACTATAATGTATACTTATATATATCCATCTCAATTTCTTTTAATAAGCATCCACTATTATTATGAATAAAAAAAGGATTCAAACCTCGAATTTTATTGCTAAAAAGCAACTTTGCATACTGCAAATAGTTTTCTTATAAAATCAAGAAAAATAGTTTGATTTGATTTATAACTGGTACAAAAATAACTAAAATAATGTTTAACTTAATTATTATTTTATTATTTATCCCCTTTTATATTTTTGAGTTTGGAAACTTTACAATTAAATTCCCTTTTCTCTTTAGAAATTTTCCCCTTAGAAAACTTTAACAAAAATAAAAAAAAAATCTCCCCATTATTATAATATTATTTACTTTTGCCTGCTCTAAGGCAATTAACAATTAAATTTATTCAAATTAATAAAAAAAAATAGAGCTCGATATATTTAAAACTTGAACAAAAATAAAAAAATAATGTATTTTAATCTGAATACGATTTTTGGTTTTAGCCTATTTACAAGTTAAATTCCTTTTCTTCAATATATTACGGCAAAAAGAAGCAAACAATTCCAACTAAAATGCCTTAAGAATAAAAAGAAAATAAAAACTTTTCCACCTAAGACAGACATCGAGTCAATAGAAGTTTAAAATAATGTTTAAAGATTCTAATTTAGTTAGAAATAATAATTGTCATAAATCATGTAAAACTTTGTCGTAAAACAGCAATAAGTTCATGGGCTGAAAGTGTATCTGGAATTCGTAGTAAAGTCTTTAAGTAGCCGAATGTCGGTTTAATGAATGCGTAAATAGTTTGTCTTTTGTACAATATGTAAACACCATACTAGCCGATGGTTTATTGCCCAAGTATCTAGATATTCAATGTGTTTTAATGTTTAATAATTTTAGTCAAGCTGCTGACCCAACAGCATTTAACTGGCAATAGTTTAACTGTCAGCTGGCAGCCAACAGTTAACAGAGGGCCGCAAGTTCATATCAAGTCCGAAATAATTCTACATATATATGTGTATGCTCTGCTGTGTATGGTCCACTGGCAATCGGAAAAACCAGCAACGTGCTTGACTCTTGACATATGCAACGGCCTTTGCAGCCAGCTTCGGATTGATGTCTCTGGCAACTGCAGCGGATCTCGCCACATACACCTATTCACGTATTCAGCATCTTTCGTATCTTCAGTTGGTTTTTGTGTTTTCCAATTTATTCCACCTTCGTTGACCGCTACAAGTCGCCAAAGAAGCAGCAGCAGAAGAAGCAGCTACAAATTGGCAAGCCAGTCAATCGAGTTTTTGGACACTTTTTTTCCCCAACTAAGGCGACCTTTTCCCAATACCCAAAACTTTGGGCAGCCAGTCAACTGGTCTAAGCACAGGACATTCTCCAGCTGACATTGACCACAAGATAATCCATCCATTTAACAGATTGTGATTGCACCAAAATGAAGATCGGATTAAGCTAGTCGGTACTAGCTGGCATACTAGCTATAAACACAGCTAATTTTTAAATGGTTTACTTCCCGCATTTTTGTATATGTTATTCTGAATGTCTTCTTAATGTTTAATTACCAACTTGTGCTTAAGACGCAGGTTATTAAAAGACTAGTTTCAAAGTGTACTAAATGACCTTCTGCTTCGCAACAATATCCAGAAATAAATTTTAAGAACTGCGCGCATCGCAGATCTTATACCCCTTACCCAAAGAAAAGTGCAACCCCAATTTATCTGTGTATATATATATATATATTCTTGTTCCGTCTGGCCATTGACAGACGCCTCAAAATTGAAATTGAAATATATATTTTCGTAAAGCATATATCATTTTATCGACATTTCCTCGCATTTCCATAACAACAAGATATATCCATTTGTGTGACTTGATTTTTTTAAGGATTACTTGAAAATTACACTAAGTAAATAGAATACAATTTTTTTTTAAACGCGTTTGATTTAAGTTATAGATATCTTTTGATTAAGGTTACCCTAATCTAAAAGAAAGAATAATCGGTTTAATAAAACAATGTCATATGCTGTGGAATTATGTTAGAAGAGCTAGATGTATCCGATTTGGTATTTAGGTTATCGTAGGGTGTATACAGATTAAATTAATTTCACTTTTTTGATGCCTTTTGAATGTACTTATTTCCCCAAAGTAAGAAAAATCGACGAAGATCTCTTGCTTTGGTATAAGCACAAATTGGTATGCCATATTATAAGAAATGAAATTTTCACAAGAATCGGACTATAAGCACCGAAAGTTTATCAAGAGAGAATTTCTTATGCATAGTGAGGGTATTTTGTTTATGTATGTAAAAAGGAAGAACTATATAGACATTCTCTTTCTCTCTCTCTCTCTCTCTAAATATTACGACAAGGCATCATCTCCTGTTTTACTAATATACACAAAAAGAGGCAAGATAAACAACTCCGACTAACTTTGGCTAGTTCGTATAGCTACAGAGTTTTCTGATTTAGGCCAAGTATTTGGTTGAAGTATTTGTTTTTGGCTTAATGCCTCCTGTGTTTGTAGATAAAAACATTGCCTTAAACTTAGTTGATTATAGATAGATAATCAGATAGATAATCAGTCAATTGAGTTAGGCTCCTCGAAAAATATCCTTGGGAATGATTTTGATGTTAGTTGCTGAATGGATAACGGTTCAAAATGGCTAACAAATAGAAATTCAAATGGTATTTTTTTTTTTTTTTTTGGAAAACAATTTATTTAAAATTTAATATCGCTTCTTAGGCAACGGGGGCGACGGGCAGATGAGCGCCCTGGGGCTGGTAACCGTTCTCATCGGCGATGTAGTTGATTGTGTAGGTCTGACCATCATCGGCAACGAAGGAGAATGAGCCCTTGACGACAACAGCCTCTTCTTCTCCGATCTGCTTTAGCTCACCCTGGGACTCAGCGACAGTACCATCATCCAGCTGCAGGCTGTAATAGTGAAAGTAAAGGATCAGCAAATGCTTGTTGCCCGAAATGGCGAGATGACGGGATGACGAGATCAGATGTGGAGACTTACGCATTTTTGAAGCCAGTTGGGCTGACATCTGATTCTTGACGCAATACAACAGCATCTTTTTGTGGTGGCGCTGCCAGGGCCAGGGCGAAGAGGGCGACGAAGGCGATGAGGAACTTCATGTTTAGATATTGTGTAGTGCGTTTGAGATATCAAAGGTAACTATGCTTTTTAGGGCTGAACGTGTGCGTATTTATAGCAAAAAACAGATGGTCGCTTAATGTGGACAACAAAAGCGCAAAACTAGTTTAATGCTAAAGATGACCGAAAATTCACAACTTAAATTTAAAATGCATATATCGCTGCTTCAAATTTAATTATACATATACATATATGTATATTCATATATATATATATATATATATATACATATATATATATATTGTGCGCAAAGACGTCAGCATATTCCAAATACAAATTTTATGCTTATGCAAATTGAAGGCGTTGCTTGTCTGGATTCAAATCCAGCGCCATTCAACTCATTTGACATTCTCTTTATACATTGGTACGAAAGTTTCCGAATTCTTAAAGCGAGTTACATAATCGCCGCGTTCTATTTACATATATATTTATTGCTGTCTCTGCTTGCTAACTGCTTCTTGTCTGAACTTCACTGTCCCTTTCCAGACACAGATACCGAGTTGCGTCTTCGGACTTAAGATTAAGATGCTCGCATCTTCAAGGTCAGCGCCACTGTCTGATTATCTGGTTGGCAACCCGCACGCACGCACAGCCAGATCTTGGCCAGACTCTGACAGACGGCCAGACAGACAGACGGCCAGACGGCCAGACAGATGAAGAGTTGGGGGTACCGGTTCTTCGAGTGTGCGGCGACATCTTTTCATACCCTTGTTGTGAGTACTTTGAGTTTGTCATGGCATTTGTAACATATAGAAGAGTATGTCTTCAATGTCATGAAGTATATATATTCTTGATAAGTGTTAACAGTTGGGTCGATATTGCCAGATTCCGCTTTCTGTTTGTTTCGATGCCAACTTGACTCTCAGCAGTCAAGCTATCCTCATCAAACTTTCCATAGATCCGTCTCTATATCGGACCACTATATTTATATCGTTGTCTTTGACCTCCTTTTGTAATTCCTTTTAACAGGATATCTTCAACAAACTCTGCGCTCGCAAGCTTCACACCTCCGCCCCGATATCCCCATGTTAAGTAGAGTACTTAATCTTCGGCCTCTTAAGGATAGTTATTCTTTCTGGTTTTCTTTCGGCTTGACTTCTTATTTTAGTACGGCTTTGGCATCAGCTCGTCTTTGAGGGGCCAGTTAAATTAGCACTTGCGCGTTAATGGCAATGTCTTAAAGCCAAGTTATGTTTTTGTTTTTCGCCCCACACTCCCCCCAAACACTTCGCTGCCTTCGTTCTAGCCCCACTCAATGGGTTTATTTACATAGTTTGTGTGCGTATTGCAATTTCAATATGTAAATGTCACGCCTTATGGGTTTTTTTTAATTGCTTAACCGCAGTATCGCAACATGTGCAAATACAACACCACAAAATAATTCAATTAACTTGAGGCCAGGTTATGAAGCAGTCGCCGCAGGAGCATACGAATTGTTAATTCGTTTCCGAATTTGGAAGCAAACTCAATGTCTATGTTAAGTGCATACTTTTAGTCAGAGCCAAATTAGGGTAGGACGTAGAAGTGGCTATCTCCGAAACCCTCAAGTATATATACTCTGGTCGGGAGTACATCAAGACATATTTCTCTGACAGAGTATAACAGCTAAAGGCCCTAAATTTAAAAATGTTTCCATATCAAGCTTATATATTTAAATAATCGAAAGTTCGTCAGACTAGATATATATCAGTGAGAGGAGATTGCAGTTAATATCGATAGAAGCAGATTTTAACAAATATCGATTAAGAGACATACTTAATAAATATCGATAAGAAATGTTCAAAACTTCGATTAAAAGGAATTTCAATAAATATCGATCAAAGAGATTTCCTATCGATAAAAAGAGATTTTAATAAGTATCTATAAAAAGAGATATCAATAAATATCGATAAAAAGAGATGTCAATAAATATCGATTTCAAAAATATCGATAACAATAAATTTCCTGTGCCGTCATTGAACATAAATCGGGGATAACAAGATAATAAACCTATTAAATCCTATTAAACAATCAAATTGGTTGATATGCCGAGGGTCTGATTCATAGATGACCCCATAGTGTTTGAATGCGAATCGATAGAGTTAGTCGTGGCGATCCTGGCAAGGTTATGGAAGTGTTAGACCAACTTTAGTAAAAAGTACACTTAATTATAGTCAAACCTCGCTCATATCCCTGCAAGTCTGGCAAAAACATACCTTCTTATGCACTCAGCGAGCAAAACTATCGATTGGCATTCAAAAAATGTTCAGGATTCAACTCAAACCAAGGAATATCATGGTGTCCTTAGATCCAATGGAAGTTCATGTTCTGCAGACTTAGAATATTCAATGAAAATCCATAAGGCAGAATCTTGCTATTCTAACGCTTTATTCCTTTGAACATCTGCAAGAGTTTGATCAAGTTGGAGTTTACGATTTGCAAAAAAATGTTATATTTTTGCAGCTTCTTAAAAGCCAAGCACAAGAGTATGCAGTAAAAGTTATATAAATTTCACGCTCAGCGGCGAAGTATGGGATAGTTTGACGCCAAGCCCTGATTGTTTTTACGTAAAAAAAAATATGTTTGTATGTATATACAAATATATACGCAATACTAGAAAAATTGCCCGACGTCGCCCGGCTAAAAAGAATCAAATACATCTTATTATTTTAACTTTTTGTAAATAATAATTATTAACAATAACAAGTAAGAAAATTGAAAATAACTTTTGAATTGGGAACGGCAACCTCACGCTCGTTAGTTCGACTCTTAAACACCTTAGTCAAGAATATATCGCGTTGGTGTTTTTTTAGTCAATCTTTGACGAACCTCTTCGCTCATTTGAAGATTAAATATTTTCAAATGTTACGCTCAAAAAAAAAGGCTCTTAACCTCGTAATGCTTTTCGTTCAGAGAAACTTTTGTATGCATGTATATAGATTTATGTTGCAGATTTTAAGAGTCTAGTCGAATGAGCCTTAACACCATATATGGGTCTTTAGAGCGCAGTTCATTTAAACTCAAAATTAAAATGATTAATTTCAATTTTGGTCTGAAAAGCCAACTAGTCAACGACTAAGCTCTTAATTGCTTCCGGCGTTTTTAGCCACACACGATCATAAATACGGATTATGTTCTATATAAAATGACACACAATATATATATGTAAATAAAAAATGTTTTGAAAAGTCACTTCATTCAAACACTTTTTCTTGCAAGTTGTCTGCCAGTTAGATTATGATCAGTTATGCGAATCGGTTTGTTTTGTTTTGTTGTTAATTAATTATTATTAGCCAAACGACATACGACGATTCTACTATTTATCTCAGTAAACAGATCATTTCCAATGAAATATTATCCAACTATAATCCGCACTTGATTTACTTTAGATATTGACACTAGCACAGTTTTGTTTATCGTCTTTCAATTATTTTATTGAATTGCATTTTGTTTTAATTTAACTCTAATCGGAAACCATAGAAAAAGAACCTAAACTAATACGTAGAACAAATATAAACACAAACTTGCCTAAAACTGGGGAAAACCTCAAAGTCTTGCCTTGAGCTAAGTCTAAATAATAAACAACAAATGAGAAGCTCAGCCAGCCAGCGATGACAAAGATTTCGGTGACAATTTGCGATTCTTGAGACCCGGACGACGCGAGGGTCGAGCGTTGCGTGCAAAATTGTTGGCATTCTGTATATCCTCGGGCGTGGAGCGATCATTGATCAGCTCGCCCACCTCATCGCGATGTGTGCCATTTGGCAGCGTATAGCTGAAAGAGTTTAGAATTAGAGACCACTTTTCGCTTGCCGCTTGCTGCACCTCTAGATCGATCGCCAGCTTACCCGAACTCGTAGCCCTGACGCGTGGGTATATAGCTGAACTGTTCGATAATCACATCGCCCAGCTGAATGTCCAGCACGGTGCCAGGTGCATATGAGGCGATGGCGCCGTTCTCTCTGCCACAGAGAACACTGGCGAGCAGCAGCAGCAGCAGACACCTGCTTATAATTGACATCGTGTTCCACAGGTGCAACCGTCGGCCCTCACAGCTGGCTGTGAATTGAAGCCAAACGGTGCTCATCATGGGGCACACATTATGTTCGCGACGAGGCCAAATCAAAAGCCAAAAACAAAAGCGCTGAGTAAGCCCGGAGGTGCTGGTAACACGATTGCTTCATCCATTGCCGTCCAGTTTACTTTTGTATTTGCATAAGGAAAGCAGCCAAAGAAAAAACCAAATAATAGACAAACAACAACAAATTCAAGACAGCCAGCATACATCACATACAAGCTCTGCATGTTGAGTTAAAAAACCATTTAAAAAACATAACACATCAAAGAAAAGCTTTTCCGACGCTCTCAATGCCCTATAACCTAAGCAATGCGGGGGGGTTTACATGTTGTACAAAAACAAAGCACAAATCATTCATAAACAAAACACACTAAAACCAAGCTTAGCCGAAGCACCAAATGCCCTAACAACGTACGGATCATAAATACCAATTAGCTATGTGCTTAAAAAGCTTTGTTAAATCTTAAAAGCTTTTTTTAAAGTGCTTAAAATACGCTACTTAATTTTTTTGGAGCTTTAAGCGATATATTTATAAAGAAGAGTTGTATATGTGCAACAACAAAAGTTACAAACAGGTTCACCCAGTCTATATGCCCGCTACAATTAGAACAGCTTACTAATCACAGATCCATTAATCAAATACTCTCTCAGCGAAGCTTAACGCTTAAAGCTTAACATGTTCAGCAACCACAGCCTGCGAGCTTTTAAGTCGCGCTTTGTAAACTGAAAGCTTTTAATACTGTGTAAAAGTATAAACTTACGAATAGGGTATATTAACTCATGTGTGTAACAATTTGGCATATCGATCTCAGGGAATAGGACATCCTATATATAAATATTAAAATAATATTCGAAATTAATTGAGAATTTTCTCTTTTAACATCGCAGCGACGTGATCCAATAATATGTAAGCCTTGTTTTTGGGCCTTTAAGCCCCGAAATGATCCACAAAACTAAAAAGCGATCGCCTTTTAAATGCACAAGAAATTTAAGTAATTAATTTGGTTAGGTTCATTGAAAATTCAACGAACAACAATCGTTTGTTGAACAGACGAAGATTTGTGAATACACAATATGTCATAATGAAGTAAGTATATACTGATTAAAATTGCCCGAAATTGCCTGTCAACTAATATTAACATGACTGCGTCGTAGCAGTAATCATACAACATATATGTAGATGGGACAGTTAGAACAAAAACTGTTAGCCATTCATTTTCTGTAGATCAGGTCCCCCGTCGACTTCGTTTTTGTTCGGCTGCAAAACTCGCTCACTTGTTCAGAGAGCAATAGAGTTAGAGAGCTATAAGATTTGAGTGCTGTGCTGGCATTGTTGTTTTTTATTTCGCTTCTACTACAGGAAACTGCTTCGGCAGTGCTCTCACAGCTCTCTCATTAATTTCTAAAGACAATTAAAATGTATGAGTCGACGGGGGACCTGATATACAAAAAATGAATGGCTGCAAAGTTTTGTTCTAGCTGTCCCATCTATAGTTTGTATCGTTAGTTAACAAAAAAAAAAACAATAAAGGCAGAATTAAATTGAATGAGTATTATGCTAAAAAAAAAAAACCATTCATTTTCCATTTCCTTGTTTATTATTCTAAAATTTTTTTTTAATTTTTTTTCTTGGTGAATAATAAACTTGTATGCAAATCAATCAAAAATTGTAAATTGCTGTTGGATTTGAACCGCGTATTTTTTCTTACTAGTTCAACGCTGAGACACCGACGCCAAACAGGCTCATGACGTAATATTTGCAAAATATAATTATATGGCAGAGTTATTTTTTGATAACGATTTGAAACACTTGGTTTTAGCTCAACTTCATTTTATACAAACTCTTCTATACATATGTAGATTTACGACTAATTATCATGCTTTTATTTTAAATTGATCACAATTAAGATTTAAGTACAATCTAAGCCTTATCCTTCGCCGTTTTCACCTTGTGTGCCGTCACATAGGGCTGAAAGCCGTTCTTGTTCGCCTTATAGAGCACCTTGTACTCATAGCCGTCCGCGGATATGAAGCTATAGCCGCCACGATATTCCACAGGCTTTTGGGTCTGCTCCCCGTTCGGCTGCTCGGTTGTCTCCAGATCGGGATTCACTTTCACCTTGTAGGTAATATCCTCCGAGCGCTGATAGCCATTCTCTGTCTGAAAGCTATGCAGCAGTTGGTCTATATATTAGGAATATGCTGCTAGGTTGGGCTTATGTGTGTAGAGCTTACCCAAAATGCAGCTCCTCCTCGCGTTCCTCATCCTCAACTGGCACAGCCGCAGCCAAAGCCAGCGACAGCAGCAACAAACCGAGTGGCAACTGTACACGAAAAATAATAAGTTAATAACTAAAAGAAAATAACGCACAGTTTATTAATTTTATTTACTTACCAATTTCATTGCACTTGTATTAAATAATTCAATTATAATAATATTAAATAACTTTTACTGCCTTTCAAGAGCTGTTTTTAATTCTTAGCCTCTGCTCGTCTGCGTTTCTTGATGCCAACTAAAGCCAGATGGGCTTTGCCAGCGGCTCAGATGAGCAAATCAGCCGAAATAAGTCTAAAAGATAACCAAAACAAATATCTGAGCGGCAAGCCTTAGTCAAGTCATGAGATTGCGTCATAGTTTATGGCCCAACTTTTGTTCTAAGCCGGAGCCAAAAAAAAAAACGCCACAACAACATATGAAGAAAGCTAACTACAACATTTGAAGCGGGTTCTTGTCGTATTTAAACTTTAAATTAAATCATCTCTAGCTATAAGATCAATAAATTCAGCTCAAGTATTAAAACATTGTGTTGCGCTTTGGTTTTTTCTTAACTCAAATTCTAAATTTAATAGATGGTGCAATATTATTTAAGCCCCAATAAACTTTTGAAGCCTTGAAACTGATATTAAACAGAAACCAGATTCTGCATTTAAAATGCTTTTGTTTAACTACTTTTTATTTTGCTTCTTTCCTTTTTTGTGAAAATATCGTGTACTCATCTTTTTTTGAAAAATACAACAAAATTTTAGAAGCCGAAATAGTATTTTTTAATTATGATTTATATTTATTTATTCAGGTTCGACAAAACGAGAGTCGACTTAAGTATTTAATACATAAGAAAAGAAAAATCAAGATCTGAAAACGTAAGAATTGTTTCTATCAAAACTAGTATAGAATTTCTTCTCAAAATAGTTTAGCGTGGTCTAATTGGGAGTGCCTGACTAGAAGATACCCTAAGCACAGCTTCCTTCTTTACACAAACATACACACGAACGCACAGACAAACGCGAGCTTCTTTTTCCCTTTGCCCCACTACATGTATAGGGAAATGCAAACTTAATTAATTTCGGTAGATATAGTCCGATCTTCAATCAATTTTCATAGCTTATGTATGTCACATAAAAGTGTATATATACCAAAGATCATGGCTCTACCATGAGGGAGGTATCTAAAAAGATTTTTCTTATTGAATATAAATTATAAATAGTAAATCATTTATCCCAAACGTGAACTATTTTAAATCTACATAATCATTCGAGAACCTATATTTTGGTATATCTCTTATAACTCTTGAGTTATCTCAAGAAATTGATTTCAATCATATATAGTAAGGTGTAACGTGGGTTTAAAATCCCGTACAAACTGGGAATCTAAATACAAAATATACAATTCGTTGTTTATGGTATTCGAAACTTTTAATAACTAGTAGATAATCTGTGCCCAGAGGGACACACGGGTCCTACTTGAATTCATGAGAATCGCAAAGGAGGGCAATATTCAAAACTTCTTTTTTATGCGCTTGCAGAGGTAATTATAATTTTGTTATGAAATGTGTAACGCATAGAAGGAGACATCTCCGACCCCATAAAGTATATATATTCTAGATCAACATCAACAGTCGAGTCGATATATAGATATATCTATGTCTGTCCGTTATTTTATGGAAAAATATTCTGTTTTCCAACTTAGCATTCAAGAGCTATTATTTACGAGATTCACATAAGGGTATATGCTTACTTCTCGTTTTAGTTAAACTTTGATGAACCCCGCTTAGTGAAACTAGCCTAGTCAACAGTTGCTACGGCTCCCGTGATTGAGAAACACATGCACATCTATTCGGGCTGTCAATGTGGGCTGCGGACAATTTATCAAAAAGTCTGCAACTAAATGTTTATTTAGGCGTGCTGAAGAACTTAATCGGACCGGGCTGAGGCTGAAGAACCCCTAAGCCAGAGAGTAGTCGGCTAATTTTAGCGGTCGACAAGCGACAGGAATCGCAATTAGATCGTTGCGCTCTGTCAAAATGCACTTTATGAATTTGAGATTTTCCCTGTTGTGTTGGGTTTGGGTTTGGCAAATGCGGGCGCGAAATATGCGCAATGGGTGCGTAGCGAAATGACCACCGGATGAGGAGATGGAAATCTGCAAAATCGGTGGGCGGGGAGCGACAATTGTTGGTTTAGGCAGCCGGTGCAGCGTTTGGTGCGAGCCAGCGAAACGGGTGTGCGGTGGTGGTTAGTTGGTGGATTGGCTGGATTGGCCGGATTGGTTGCTTGGTGGCTGAGCTGGCCTGGTTGGTGGTTGCTTGGTGGCAGCAACTGGCAACTGGCAACAGCTGACGCTATCGAACAGGTTCAAAAATCCACAGAGCCTGGGAATCCGTCAGCTGCGCGCCAGCACATTACAAGTAGAACAAGCTGACAACAACATTGCCATTAGCTAGGCTCTGCTCGATGGCAGCGCCAGGACGACGGACGACTGACGACGACCACCCTGGCATGCGGCAATATTAGCGGCATCACAGAGCCGGAGCCGGCACAAGTTTAGCTGGCAAATGATGAAGGTGGTTCGGCAAAAAGTTAATAGACGATTGACTAAAGCCGACAACTCCGCACTGTTCGCCAGGGGCTTAGCACCCCCCCCCCCCCCTTTTCTATCTTTTTTTTTTTGGGTAAGGACAGGCAAAGTGCATTAGATGAGTGTGCGCACACACACGCGGGGTTGCTGCTGCAGGTGTTGCCTGTGCCGTGCCTGATCCTTAACTGCACCAACCCCTCCCCCTCCCCCTCCCCAACCCACTCTCTGGCTCTTGCCGAATATTGCCTTTGAATTAAAAGTTTTGTTTGCGGCCTGGCCTGGTTTTGTTGTTTTTAGCGATTAGTTGCGGAACTGTTAGATTTTCAGTTGTAGCCCGGATTGTACACTCGATTTGTTAGAATTTAATCATTTGTTCGAATTAGCAATTGGGTTGTAATTTTTGTGTTACACAAACTATCCCTAGATAAGAAGCTAACTTAAAAAAAAAGGTAGTCTCTTTAAGACTTTTAGATTTTCCTATTCTCTTTTTTGCTATTACAATTTTTTTTTCTCTAAATCATGAAGAATCCAATTTACCAAGTTTCTTCAGTTAAAATATAATTTATTAGAAGATAATGTATATTATAATATATATAATAACTATATTTATAAATATGTTTCCAAATGTGCACTTACCCAAAAATATACAGCCACACTCCTCAATAAATATTCCTGGAAGAAAAAAGAAAAAAGAGTTAATTATGTAGAGTAAGAGAAGGAGAAAACAAGACAGTAAATTTAAATTAGAGTTCGAGTACAAATAAACCTATTAACATTGACAACGCAACTTGCAAAACGAGCATATAAACCTGCCGGCCTTATATGGAATCATGAGAATCGCATAGTAAGGCATTTAAAAGAACCTTATTTTTCATTGGCTGCACAACGGAAATTAAATTTGGTTTGCACATGTATGCACATATACGTAGTTACCTACATACATTACTACATAAACCCATACATACATACATATATACATATACCATAAAGACAAAGGTCAAAATGTCCCACCCCCATAACTTGGTCAAATCTCATCCGATATTCACCGGGCTTGGCCTTTTCGTCATGGTTTGGCCTGTAGATCAATTCTGCATCAAAATCTGGCAACATTATTTTTGGTCGAAATTCATGTGAAAATGGTACCCTCAAATATCCTATATAGACATAGGTGAAAATGTCCCACCCCCATAATTTGGTCAAATCTCATCCGATATTCACCGGGCTTGGCTTTTTGTTCATGGTTTGGCCTGTAGATCAATTCTGCATCTAAATCTGGCAACATTATTTTTGGTCGAAATTCATGTGAAAATGGTGACCTCAAATATCCTATATAGACACAGGTCAAATTTCCCAGCCCTATAACTTGGTCAAATCTCATCCAATTTTCACGAGGTTTAGTTTTTTATTCATGGTTTGGTCTCTAGTTCAATTTGGCATCAAAATCTGGCAACATTATTTTTGGTCGAAATTCATGTGAAAATGGTACCCTCAAATATATTATATAGACATAGGTCAAAATGTACCACCCCCATAACTTGGTCAAATCTCATCCGATATTCACCGGGCTTAGTTTTTTATTAATGGTTTGGCCTGTAGATCAATTCTGCATCTAAATCTGGCAACATTATTTTTGGTCGAAATTTATGTGAAAATGGTACCCTCAAATATCCTATATAGACACAGGTCAAATTTCCCAGCCCCATAACTTGGTCAAATCTCATCCAATTTTCACGAGGTTTAGTTTTTTATTCATGGCTTGGTCTCTAGTTCAATTTGGCATCAACATCTGGCAACATTATTTTTGGTCGAAATTCATTTGAAAATGGTACCCTCAAATATCTTATATAGACATAGGTCAAAATGTCCCACCCCCATAACTTGGTCAAATCTCATCCGATATTCACCGGGATTAGTTTTTTATTCATGGTTTGGCCTGTGGATCAATTCTGCATCTAAATCTGGCAACATTATTTTTGGTCGAAATTCATGTGAAAATGGTACCCTCAAATATCCTATTTAGACACAGGTCAAATTTCCCAGCCCCATAACTTGGTCAAATCTCATCCAAATTTCACGAGGTTTAGTTTTTTATTCATGGTTTGGCCTGTAGATCAATTCTGCATCAAAATCTGGCAACATTATTTTTGGTCGAAATTCATGTGAAAATGGTACCCTCAAATATCCTATATAGACACAGGTCAAATTTCCCAGCCCCATAACTTGGTCAAATCTCATCCAATTTTCACGGGGTTTAGTTTTTTATTCATGGTTTGGCCTGTAGATCAATTCTGCATCAAAATCTGGCAACATTATTTTTGGTCGAAATTCATGTGAAAATGGTACCCTCAAATATCATATATAGACATAGGTCAAAATGTCCCACCCCCATAACATGGTCAAATCTCATCCGATATTCACCGGGCTTGGCTTTTTGTTCATGGTTTGGCCTGTAGATCAATTCTGCATCAAAATCTGGCAACATTATTTTTGGTCGAAATTCATGTGAAAATGGTACCCTCAAATATCATATATAGACATAGATCCAAATTTCCCACCCCCATAACTCGGTCAAAACTGAACAAATTTTCACGTGGTTTGAATTTGTGTAAATGGTTTTGCCTCTAGATCAATTTGGCATCTAAATCTGGCAACATTACATTTGGTCAAAATTCATGTAAAAATGGTACCCTTTTATTAGTCTTACTTGAATTAATGAGAATCGCATAGTAGGGCGATATTAACAATTCGTTGATATGCTAAGATTACATGGCTACGATCACACTTTGTGGATTTGTTGACCACAATGAGCCCATCCACAGATCGAAACATATTTGCCTTCGCCCAAATATAATATATTAATTACTAATTTATATTTCTTAATAATATTCTATATTTCATGCCACAATAGCTCTCTTCAATTTCTAGCAGTGTAGTCGCATTGGCCCAGTTTTCGGATTTCATTTTCAAATGCAATTTGTATCCACGCACGTGACTGACCCCCGGGTGCAACAGGTTGTGGTCAAATGCAATTGTTGGCCATATAAAAGGCCAGCGTCGAACGGTCAGCAGCAACAGTTAGAAAGCGAAATGGTACGGAGAACATTATTGATTGTTATGCTCATCTGCTTGGGCAGCCTAGTGGCAGCGGAGCCGGCGGGTTATCCGAGTGCGCGTCCACCAGCGCCTAAGCCCCCACGACCGCCTGCACCACCCAGCGGCAGCTATGCAGCACCTAGGCAACCCAGCACCAGCTACGGAGCCCCGAAGCCACCCAGCAGCAGCTATGGCGCACCGAAGCCACCAGCAGCTGCGCCTGCGCCGAAACCAGCTTATGGAGCGCCGCCCAGGAAGCCGCCGCCAGCGCCACCAGCTCCGCCTCGCGACAGCTATGGACCACCACCGACAAATCCCAATCAGAACTATTTGCCGCCCTCGAGTGGCGGCGGTGGTGCACCAGGTGGCGGTGGTGGTGAAAGCATTCCCATTATTAAGCTTGAGTCCAAAGTGAACACCGATGGATCCTACAAGGTAAGTAAAGTGTATTTAACCTCTTGCAATTCTCATCTATTCAATCCTTGCAAGTACGAATATGAAACGGGCAACGGCATCCAGGCCGAGGAGATGGGCTACTTGAAAAACGCTGGCGTCGAGGGCGCCGAGGCACAGGTGGCCGAGGGCTCCTTCTCCTACAGCAGTCCCGAGGGTCAGAGCATCTCGTTGACCTACATTGCGGACGAGAACGGTTTCCAGCCGCAGGGCGATCATTTGCCCACACCGCCGCCCATACCCGTGGAGATACAGGAGGCACTCGATAAGCTGGCCGCCAGCGGCGGCTGTCATGATTGCGATGATCAAGGAGGAGGCGGCGGCGGCGGCGGCGGCGGTGGCTACGCCTATCGCAGAAAGTAATTAAACGGCAACAAAAACAAATGGCAATAAACGCGGCTTTCAACAACAGGTCTTGGCCCACTTATTTTAAACAAGCAAACACCAAACTGAAATTGGCTTGAGCCAGGTGTCTGTTTCCGTGCAGGCAGGCCTCTGCCTCTGCCTTTGGCTCACTTTACTTAAGGGCTGCTCAAACCCATCCCCCTCCCCTCCCCCCTGGCACACGCAACCCTCCGCGTCTGTGAGACTGTGTGACTGGCAACACATGTTTTTCGCCTTGTCCTGTTGATCGCATAGCCTCATATTAGCGGCGGGGTTGCTGGCTTTGCAATGATGAAAACATTAGTGTCGCAGCATATTTTACACAGCACAGGAGCGCACTCGCAACTTGTGCGGTTTGGGCCAAGGCAATAAAGGGGCGCTTGCCTTTTGCATAAAAAGAGAATATAGAATACTGGCAGAAGTTACCTGATCTCAGACAGTTCGAAAAAACACCCAAACTTTTTTTCATTGATTAAAATTAAATATAAATTTGAACCAGCGACTTCTCGCGGGCTAGCATGAGGTCAGGTTTGCAAGGTGCACTGCCTTCTTGCACACAAACTTAGACCGACATTTTGTCCTACTGAAAAGTCGAGAAGTGTATGCATATTCTGTATTTCGTCTTCTCGAAGGTTTGAACCTTTAACTTCGTGCTCACTGCGCTATTTAATCGACTTCTTTAAGCCTGTTAAAAAATGTATATGAATATATATGCAGCTGATAGTTAAAATGACTTTTTAAATAGTAAAGACTTAGGACCTTCGTATCGCTACCACATCCCATAGACTAGCCGGAGGTTTGAACTCGGAAGCTTGCAAAATTATTAATTATTGCTAATATATTATATATTATATTATATTATATTATATTATATTAATATTATTAATATTACTGAAGCGCTCAATCAAAATAACAGCTGGGCACTTTATAAAAATAATATGTTATCTAAATGAAAGCGACTTCCCCTTTTCAGCAAGAAATTCTACAGAAAGCCGAACTTCAAATTTCGTGCGGCCTTGGGCCCGTTTTGGCCCGCAAGCCGTTCAGGCAGTCGAAAATCACGACCCACCCTAAACCACAAATAGTAAAACGATACACACCAATATATTAAGGCATTATCAACGAGGGTGGAAGGGATGGCAACAGGAAACAGAATGGGGGGGGGGGGGGGAAGAGGGGATGCGAATGCGATTTGTATATGGTGGCATTACAGCAACAACAACAACAACAATAGGAACAAGGACAACAAACGATCGTTTAATTTCAATTAAAAACATTTGCCCAAAAGCCAAAAAGAAAAAAGGACGAAGGGTGCCGGGCAGAGCCGGGCACTGGGTGTGAGAGGATTAGGCAAAGGAATACGCACACTTGCTACAGGGGCCCGCTTAGCCCTGGTGCTTAGTGCTTTAGTGCCAGAGTACATGATGTTGCACTTGCCGCGCAGCACCAGGACCGAGAACGGGACCGAGACCGGGACCGGGACCGGGACCAGGACCAACACCAGGCAAAAGGGATGGCCGGTCGGTCGGTCGAGCTGGTTGCTGCGAGCGAGCGAGCGAGATGGTCGCAAAGTGCGTAGCAATGTCAGCTTGGGCCGTGGCTGGCTGGGAATTCTTGCACTTGACGCCAGTTTCAGTGTTTTGACACTGCAAGCCGTAACAAATCCAAACAGGACGCGTTCGTTGCCAGAGCCGGGGGGGAGGCTGCGCGCCTGTATAAAAGCAGCGCGTAAGTTCCAATTGGAACGCAGAATCGTAGACGAACGCGAGCGATGCACACGACGTCCCAACTCGACAATCTGGAGCTGGATGAGACAACGGCGGCACAGGGCCAAAAGCGAGCCACCAGCATGATCTTTCGCATCGAGCAGCTGCTCCCGGGCGGCACAACAACAACAACAACAACAGGAACAGCCACATCCTTGGCCACAACAAGCTCCGCCCCAGCTCCGCCTAAGCGAGCACGGAGCAGCTTGCGGCCGGGCGTCTACACGGCCCAGTACACGCCCAAGGACACGTGCTCGGCTGGCGTGCCGACGGCTGCGCTGCTCAGCTCGATGGGCACGGCGGCGCCCAGCGATGCCCGTGTCCACTGCAGCCTGGTTAATGGGGAGCTGGCGCTGTCCGCGACGCTGCTGCGCCAGATCAAGCTCTCCGAGGACATTTACAGCTTCAATGCGCTGTTCGAGCTGCACGCGGGACAGTTGCGGATCCGTCTGGTGCGGGATGTGGCGCGCGAGGATGAGGTTGTGGCCTGGTTCGGCGAGGAGCTGGTGCTGCTCATGGGCATACCATTCCTCACGCCGCTCAACATTCAGGGTGAGTCGATACAAAGCGAGACATTTCTTTTTTCCCAAAACTAATTGGAGATTTATTCTTGTTTAGGCAACAATCGCTACACCTGCCACCTGTGCCACCTGACCTTTGAGACGCCGCATCCGCTCAAGATACACCTGGCCCTCGGCTGCGGGCGCAGCGTTATGGATCTGCTCTGGATGCGTTTGCACTATGCTTTGAAGTCGGCGGCACGTGCGCCCAGCACCAGCATGACATTGTCACCCACGCCGGCCACCTCTTCCACATCCTCGGCCTCGCCTAATCGTTCGCCGCCGCCGCCCACACGCTTCTCCGCCTTTCGACCCATGGCCGCCCTGCAGTCAATGCCGCTGCCCACGCAGGCGCCGCCGGCGGGTGCACTCTCCTCGTACCTGCCGGCCATGGCGATGGGCGCACCGCTGTCGGCGCATCCGATGAACGCGGCCGCCCAGATCGAGGCCATAGTCAGCAATATGGGCGCCTCGAAGCAGGGCCATCTGTGCATCTATTGCGGCAAGGTCTACTCCCGCAAGTATGGCCTCAAGATACACATACGCACCCACACGGGCTTCAAGCCGCTCAAGTGCAAGTTCTGTCTGCGTCCCTTCGGTGATCCCAGCAATCTCAACAAGCACGTGCGCCTCCATCTCCAGACACAGCCCAGCGGCGATGGCGGCGGCGGCGTGGACGTCGCTGGGGTTGAGCCGGAGCTGGGCTTTCAGTGTCAGATATGCCACAAGACGCTCGCCCGGGCCAGAGATCTGCAGCGGCACATGGAGACGCGACATGCCACAAGCAGCACAACAACAGCAACAACAACAGCCACAGCAGCTACAACGGGCGGTGGAATGCCCAGTCATAGCTGAGGGCGTGCCCCAGATTATTTATATAGCTATACTTTGAGGCTGTGATAGAACGCGAAGAAGGTCGGAAGAGGAAATGTGGTCAATTTTATATTGGGATTTAAATCCTGTACAAACTGAGAATCTAAATATAAAATATACGATTCGTTTTTTATGGTATATCAAGCTTTTAATTACTAGTGATCAGTGCCCAGAGGCATAGAGGAAACCTACTCGAATTCATGAGAATCGCAAAGAAGGGCAATATTCAAAAATTACGTTAATTTTAATTTACAAAGAGCTGGTAATGGGGGAATAGACTCAGGCAATTGGTGAGTCGCATTAAGCCCAGATATTAACAGCTACAAAAGATCGAAAGAATGAGATAATCGCGGAAGTTCGATCTTTAGACTTCGTTCCAGTTAGTCAGGAAAAACACATGTATATAAATATATAGATATAATACATAAATAGCCTTGGGATGTTTGTAAATCTTATAGATCTTAAAATAATACCAAAAATTTAACATGTTAAAAGAATATATAAAAATAGGACTCACTAAATGAATCAAATTGTTTAATCGCTTTATTCAATTCAATTTTAAATACGTAATCAAAGGTGCATTTCCATCGAATAATGCACAAATCGTATTTTTTATTCGATAATAAACGCTAATACTCGCTCACATGTACATATAATGATGTATACGTGAGTGTGTACATAAATAGATGAATACATTCAGGATTCCCCAAATTGAATACTCTCTAACTCTCTCTCTCTCTCTCTGTCTCTCTCTCCCACTTGGCATTCAGACATTTGACGGGGTACAGCAAAGCAATCAATCACATGATGTATTTAGCTGTGCCAAAGCAGATCGTACTTAACTATGTATACATAAATATATACATATATGTGTATGTGTGTGTGTGTGTGTGAGTGTGTATGTGCAGGTAGAAAACTGTTGAGCAAAACATGTCAAAAATACAAGATTTACATATAGAGTAGTATATATGGTAAATAAAATGCGACGGTAAGTTAAGTATATAATATTAAATATAGTTATGTATGTAGTATAGATCGGAGCATAAAGTTAACTATATATTGTGGTTTCTCGATAATGGAACTAGTACATTTCATTTCTTTGTTGTTTTTTTTTTGTCTTTGAAAGTTTAAACAAAATTGTTTTAACACACTCTTTTTAAACAGTTTTAAGGCACTACCTCAAGGAATATCTATTCCAGAGTGTCCCTTGGGGGTTGTTTCAAGTAGTTTGTTTTTGTTTTTTCTAGATCAGAAACTTAGCAGCATGAATGATAATACAAATATGGTGTGTGTGTGTGTGTGTGTTGGTTTGGGTGTGTGTAATATTTATCACTGAAGCACTTATATATAGTTAAACCGTTATAGATATATGTATATATGTATGCAAGTTTTAGCTAATTGTTTTTCTTTACTTATCTTGGATATTTGACGATACGTTTGTGTTGGCTTTGAAGTCTCTACTCGTTATATGGGGTTTACATAGACACCGATCGTAAATACTTAATTAAGACATTTAAGGAATACATACATATATTGTACATACTAGCTTATGAGGGGAGGAATATTGGAATTTTTATTGCATTGTAAAAATCGTAACATAAATTCTTATATGAAGCACACTTGGGTTCGGTTTATTACTATTTACTAATTAGGGTTAGCATTACTTTACTTTCTTTTCTTTTTTTTTTGTCAATTTTTCTCGCATTAACAAAATATTATTATGGAATTAAAGGGTTGTGTTAACAACATTTATTACAGTTACCTTAATAAATGTACGCATGTATTATATGTATATTTTATGTAGGGGATTTGTATGTATAATTTACTCGTATATAGTATATACATATATATATATGAAGTTTTGGTTGTATTACAGTTGCGTGCTCATCGTTGTTGTTCCCGCTGGTTGTTCATCTTTTAAGAATTAAAGAGTTACGAATTTTTTCAAGCCTTTTGTAATTTTGCTAATGCTCTTTTCTTTTAACTACGCTTATGATTATAAATTATTTTTATTATTATATTTTTTTTTTTGGTTTTCAATGGGAAACCTGGGTTTTAGTACTTTTTGGATTTTATTAACTTGGCTTAATTGAAATACTGAACTGCTGAACACACACAGACAAAAATGTACGTCAAGTTATAAAGTACAAATTCTATTTTGTTTTTCACTCTTAATTTGTTTACATATATATATATGCGTGTATATATATATTAATTATATTAATATGTAAGTGTATGCACGAGTATAAGTGTTGTTAGTAGCAGATCTCAAAACTGTTTTTGAAGACTTTAATGTTCACAATTGTTGTTAGTTTTGTTTATGCATGGATCGCATGCAAAACATTGGACGTTTGGTAATTAATTAATATTATTTTAATTTTCTTTTAGTTTTACTTATTGTTTAAGTTTCAATTTGTTTGCACTTTAACAAATTGCTTAAAGCTGCGCACAAGACTTTGTCTACAGTTTCTTTACTTTATTTTAGTTTTTTTTTTGTTTTTGTTTAGTAAATCATCTTAAATTCAAAATACTCTGAATACTTTTTATTGTATTGTAGAGTTTGTCCAAGGTGAATGCTTGCTTAAGATTTAAAAGACACACAGTATGTTAGTAAAACTATCTCTACTTATAAGGTTTACAACAATGCTTCCGCTTTATCATCTACACGTTTTCCATGTTAACCCTTTCCGATTGAATTCGAAAGTTTTTCATTGAAGTTTACTTTATGCAATAATTAGGTAAGGCATATGCACGAGGGAAGGACTCGGTTCTTGGTTATTAGAGAAAACATAAAGCTTTGGTTGTCGAGGGGAGGGAAGACAAAATAAAATCAATTTTGCAATTACTTATGCATATTACATCTAGATTACAAATGGATTCTAGACAGATTCTATTTATAGTAGAGATTAAAGTGAATTTTAAATCCGAATGCGGTTCCTAAACATCATTATAATAGACTTCTTTAATGGGACATTATTGCTGTACTCTTATTGCTGTTTGTTTTAGTTCATTTAAATGGATTTGTGGTTAATTTTTGTTTGTGTATAAGAAATGGTGTGCGTGTGGGTGTGTGTGTGTGTGTGTGTGTATGTAAAGGCCAACAAAATGGGTTTTACTTGGTTAGGTTACAATTCACAATTTGTTGAACTTAAATCTGTTAATCTTTTTTTCGTTTTCATTTTTTTATCAAATACCCTGCAACTTCATTTAATTATCACAGTTTACATCAGAGATAGTTTAAACATTTTCTATGTTTTACTTATTTTTCATTCGTTTTTTTTTTTCTTTCTTATTTGTTGCAAAAATAAAAGCAAGCGATTTGAAATTTGTGCAAGCATTTGTATGGTTTTTTTTTTGTTTGTTTTTTGGTTAGATCGTACAATTACAT
Organism: Drosophila borealis; assembly: GCA_035045885.1. NCBI lineage: Eukaryota > Metazoa > Arthropoda > Insecta > Diptera > Drosophilidae > Drosophila > Drosophila borealis. Next base: position 1,568,407 of record JAWNOR010000164.1, on the reverse strand, counting down.
TCATCATGCCAAGCCTCGTTTGATTTGTTGTTAAACAAGTTGCTGATGCTTACGACTAAATTATATTTTTATTTAATTTTTTTTTTTATTATTCAAATCCCAAATCCCAAGAGTTTGGGTTTTATAGTACGGTTGAGCTGATATGTTGCGTCCTCAACTATCGACCTTTCGAGTGGTTTATCATTTTATTTAATATATAAATTTATGCATAACAATTAATTTAAATTAAACATGTGATGTGTTTTTTTTTTTTGTTATTAGTAATTGTGTGAAATAAACATCAATTTTACTTTTCAAGTAATTTGTTTTCTCTTTTATTTTTTTTAAACATAATTATAATGTAATTATTTGGAAGCAAAAGATGGCATATCTGTTTATCATTTCGGTTTTGTTCTTTTTGTTCAATTGTTTTTGTTGCTTTCTTTTTTATTTTTACGCAAACGACAAAATTTGAAACAACAACAACAAAGCTGCAAAAATTATAATAATTATAAATATACATATATATATGTATGTATATATAAGTATATTAAAAATGTCTTCTTAGATTTGCACATACCAGTTAAAAAATATAAAAAGATTATACAGGGTATTATACATATGTTGTATTCGTGTGTCTGTGTGTGTATGTTGTGTGTGTGTGTGTGTATGTATGTGTGGCAAATGCTGTTGTCGTTTTTTTGTAGTTCTCAGTTTTGTACTTTCGACGTTGAATACATTTTTTGGTGAAACTATAAATTGGTACAACAAATAGAATGGCATAGGGCATATAGTATATAATATATAACTAATACACCTGCATAAATTTTGTGCTTGCAGCATGTGTGCGGTGTGTGTGGTGTGTGTGTGTGTGTGTGTGTAGCAAAGATATCAATATTTGGTTTTGCTTTGTTTCAAAATACATACAATTAATACAAGTCTCCAAGTAATACAAACAATAAACATATATATAATAGTACATCTTGCAAAACAAGCTAAAAACAAACTGATAAAAAAAAAAACAAACAAATTTATTGTTTTTACTTGAAGTAATGCTCATTTGTTGTCTTAACACATTGAGAGAGTATTGAATATGGTAACTAATCGAGTTATACAAACGAAATTACAGCTTATTATAATAAATAGGAAATTGGCAATACGACGAGCGAGTAGTAGAAGGAATCAACAACATATTTTCCAATCTTTCATTTCTCTTTTACTAAGTTCTCTTTTTTCGTTTTTTCTTGAATTGGGCGGGCTCGGGCTTTACTAATACACAAATCGTTTGTATATATATATAGGCTTGTACATCAGTTCTATATATATATATAGTATGTACGTATTGTAGTAGTAGCGTGTAGTATATGTATATATATATATATGTAAATATGTATGCATGATTATGTATAAGAAATGTTCAAAGAGCAAATCAAAGGCTTGTTTTTTATGTTTTACAACTTTTCGACACATTTTTTATGTATGCTAACAAATTGCAGTTGCTGACGTCGTTTCTCTGGCTGCATGTGCGTGTGTTTGGGTGTGTGTTTGGGAGTGTGTGTGTGTGTGGGGGTGTGTGGTGTTGAGTGTGCCGGCACATTTATGTTGTCGTTGTTGCAATCTCCGCAGTTTTTGAGGCAGCCGCAGCTATGCTCTCCGACTTCTTTGGCTGCTCCGCCAACTGCTCCGTTCCAGCTGTGATGTTGCTGTCGTCGCGAGCCTCGCCGCCGCCGCTGCTGCTGTTGTTATCGTTGGCATGATTGCTGCAAATAGACCACAAATGAATAAATATTTTATATTTAACACTTAAATAGACCACAAGTCCAGATGGGCGCGTTCTAGCTGGAGTGGACGCGGCAGTCGCCATCAGTCTAAGCCGATGCATGTGATTCCGATTGCAGTGCTAGGAATAAATAGTTTTACCTTCTACCAAAATAATTTATGGGTTCTACATGGACTTATGGAAATCAGAGATACATATTGCAATAGGCAAACAATCAGCCGAATTGTGAAATGTGTGTAAGCACGACGAGATCCTCTTTCCTAAATCTGTTGCTTTTAGCTCTAAAAAACTTTGGGAACCCGAAATTCGACATTAATCGGAAAATTAAAAAAATTCTATATACAAATTTTAAATTAAAAATAAAACCAGAACTACATATCAATATTTGTCGATTTAGGAATAAAACGGCGAATTATCGATAATTTAAAAAAAATTGATGTCATATACGAAAACCTTTCATACATTTCGAATTTATGCCCTAAAGCCTTTCTTATCTCGCGATATACATACAATACAAAAAAAAAAACCAATACTGCAATTAAATATTAGTTAGCACAAATTAATACAGATTTCCTGAAACGTTCATCGAGCAAAATGAAACCTGCTTTCTGTGTGGTAAAAAGCGAGAACTCTCTAAAAGATAGTCAGACAGACAGCTGTACATGGTTAGATTAACTTAGCTATGCTTATTTAAATAGTCTTTGGCAAAGAAAATTTCTGCTTCTACCAGCTGCATACTTCACTTTACACTCTTACTTTACCCACTCTCAATGGGTTAAGCATATGAACTTATGGAAGAAAGGGAATAAATTCCTCTCTCTTCCGTGCTTACAATTCGGTTATTTTGCTGGGTCCATTCGATATGGATGTGGGTTGTTGTTGATCCGTTGCCAATTCAGACTGATTGCTGCTGCCGCCGCCCAACGGCTTGGTCCACATGCCCTCATCGTCCTCGTAATCCTCCTCGCCGTCAAGCAGCACCGATTGCAGTCGACTCACAATCGATGTGGCTGCCGTGGCAGCCGTTGTGCCAGCTGTTTCGGCATCGTTAAGCTCATTTTGCTTATCGCTGGATGCTTTCTCCACGTTGGCATTGTTGTCGTATTCTGCCTGCCGGTCGTCGTCATTGGTGGTTGAATTGTTTGTTGTGGTTGTTGTTGTTGCAGTCATGGACACATCGTCCTCGTTCATTTCAGTTCGATGCTCCTCAATGCTGTTGCTCGTGGGCGCTTCAGTGGGCGCCTGTGCTGCTGCAGCATCCGTTGCCGGCGGCTGTGTTGTCGGCAAGCCCAGATCGCTGCTGAAGCTACTGAAATGTGCATCAAAATCGGCAAAATTGTCGCTGGTGAATTCGGTGCCCCAGCTGGCGGTGCCAGCATTGACCAGATTGTCATCCGCATCGGAGATGCCCGTCATGTCAGCGAATTGTACATCCATGTCCCAGGGATCAGCGGCCAGATTGTTGAGCGTTGTGGAATTCTTGGTGAGCATGCCATGACCATGGCCATCGCCACTGCTGCCGCCGTGCTGCTCATCATCGTCATCGTCATCGTCGTCGATGTTGCCCCCGAATTGAAACAGATTCTGATCATTGTCCATGGTAAAGACAATGTCCTGCAGTGTATTATCCAGATCGCTGTAGCAAACATTGCTGTACGAGAGCGCGCCAGTGTCCCAGGTATTGGCCTCGCCCAGAAAATCCTTGGAGTTGCCCGCATTATACTCATTCTCCTCATGCGGATTGCAATTGGCCAGCAGCTTGTTCTGCTGGGATACCGCCAGCGTAAATTCACCCTCCTCGGCGTCGATCAGCGACTGCCAGAGCTGCAGCTCCGACTCATTGCCAAAGCTAGACGCAATCAGGGCAGCGATATGTTCAGATTCTGATATACAATTCGTAATATGTCTTAGGATTTTGATCAGATGCCCCATATAGCCCAATCGTCGACCCTTCTCGGTGGATCTATTTATGTGTGTATGAGAGTAAAAATAGTTATGTAAGTTAATCCGGGCATTTCTCTGGACAGCTGCTTTCTACTTACTGCGCCTCTGTATTGTGCCGCCAGTAATTGACCAATTTGGACACCAGTTGGCAATTGACAATAAGCTGTAATAATCGTTCAAGTATATATATTTACTAATAAGTATATTTTTGTAACTGTCTAAAGAATTGGGATATTGCATCCTCAAGTGTCAAAAGAAAGCTGCCTGAAACTTATTTGTATAGATATGTGTTCAGATTCGTTTCACACTTTTCACCCAATGGGGGGCATTGAACCGGTGGAAACGGGGTCAAATATTAGTTGGGTGAAGTATCGCCCGGGCAAAGAAAGGATATAGCTCTTATATAAACAAGAACACATTTTATATGGGCACAAATCAGATACAATCCAAATGGGACCTGAGCTAGAGAACCCCTCAACTTACATATGTTTGCATCTCTGTGGGCGGGTTGTTGATTGGCGCTTTGGTCTGGTCCAGATCGTTGAGCGTTGGCTGCGTTGCATCAGCCGTCGTATTCGCTTCTGCTTGGCTATCATCAGGAACAGCTGCAACGGCAGCGACAGCGGCAGCAACAGCAACAGCTTCATCATCAGCAGAATTGTGCTCAATGTGATTCTCCTGCGTGTTGGCTGTTGCTTCAGTCTCGCTTCCGTCTGCCTTTACAGCAGCTGAGGCTGCTGCTGCTGCTTCTTGCTGTGCTTCGAGTTCGATGTCCGATGCCTGATTATCCTTGCCGCCCTCTGCACGCTTTACGTCGTTTAAGGCATTCTTCATTTCCACCTCAGTCCGCAAGGCATCATTCGTGGCCTTCATCAGGCAGTTGAATATGTAATCATCCTGGAATATATCGGTGCACTCAGTGGAGTTGGTGTTGTTATTCGACAGCTCATTGTAGAACACCAGATGCAATGCCTTCTCCAGCTCACTATGCAGAAAGTTGTTCCAGCAGTACTCCTTGAAATAGTCCAGCAGCAGAGCAAAGTAGTCTGTGGCACAGATGCTGCGGGCAGAAGGGGAACAGGATTAGTGTCAATTGATGCATGCTGCTGGCCTATCTTCAACTTACGCCTTTTGTATGGTCTCGTGCTTGGTCTCCAGCAGTGCGGTGAAGACGCGGCAAACCTGAAGGCGCGTCTTGCCAAATGGCGGCGAGAGCACCGCCGCGGTCGTTTCCAGGCTCGGTTTCTGCAAGCATATTCGAGAAAAGGGTTTAAAAGCTGTTTCGTGGACCCTCGGATAGAGCCCTGCATCGATTCCAGCAAAACGCGTTTCGGATACTCGAACACATATTTCGAGTCGATTTAAATGTGTTGCGGCTCGATCTGTTTGAGTTGCAGACAAGAAACCGAGTCGAACAAGTTCGTTCGAACTAATTGTACATACATGTATTGTCTGGCACAACACAAACACGTTTAGCTCGAACATGTCGCTGACTCGATCAGCTCGAACTCCATTCACAAGCATTTCTTTTGTTTTGACGAATCATTAATTCGAACACGGATTAGCTCAATAATCGAATGCTCGAGTCAGTCGGGCTTCGATTGAATAAAATGTAACCGATGCAGAGCTCTAGTTTTTGGGTACTGGGTCACAACAAACACAACACACCGCGGGCGGATTCTTCAGCACATGCACAAATTCCTGTAGGCGTGGCGCTATAACCGTAATCACAGTCTCCTGCACTTCCTGATGAAATTCGCGCTCACGTTTCTGCAGTAAACGCTGGCGATCCGAGTTCGGCTCATCACTGCAAACAACAAAAAGAGATAAGAGATTATTTTTAGGGAATAATTGCGTAGCTGTTGGGCTGACTCACGTGAATGTAATGGGCTTGATAAGCGTAAGTACAACCGATATTCCTGATAAGATGGCGCTCTCTAGAGCGTTTGGTTCCAAAATCACATTTAACAAGGCTTCAATTGTCTGTGCGGATTCAATGGTACGCAATATGGGATTTGAGCCATCGAACGCTGGCTCAAACGAGTCGTTCTCCTGCTCGGTTTGCCGCATAAGACGACCTTGGTTGATAAGATCACAGAAAAAGTCCGCAACATTTGCATGTTTATCGGTCTCTTGAGGATTACGCAATATTGCAATCAGTCTCTCAACAATTTTATCTTCAGTTAACCACTGGAAAAATCAAAAATAAATTTATTAAGTGCGTATATTTAGAAAGTTATCAAGCAGCTGGCCTAGTTGCGGTTGCTCAACTGTGCTTTTAATTTGCAGTTAAAATAAAACTTGAACCGAAACAGGCCCCAATTATTACAAACTGTAGGCTTTATATAATTATACCCTTGTAGAAAGTCTTATTATTTTGGAATGAAATGTGAAATGCATAAAAGAAGGCATCTCCCGCTTCAAGTTTCAACAGTCGAGGTAGATATAACAATTTAAGTCTGTCGGTTGCAGAAAGATCATATGTCGGAACAAGTCGGATCGGACCACTATATCATATAGCTGTCATAGGAACGATTGGTCGAATCTTTCTGTATAAAAAGCTATGTATTTTTTTTTTTAAATATCTTTCTTATCATCCTTAAAATTCCTCACCAAAATGGCCAATCGTAAGCCCATTTTCTACAAGGGTATTTCATCTTCGGCTTGCCGAAGAGAGACGTTTTTTTTTTTTGTTACTTCGTATAGGTTGCGCTTCAGTTGACCACCATCGATGTCCTTCATCATTTGCATTATTAGATCGGGTATGACCGGTGTGTCGAAGTGTTTACAAATGAAATCCAAAAAGTTCTTCTGCAATTTAATATACTCCAAAAGTTGTAGGCACATGTGTTGATACAAAAACCAATCTTGTTCAGGCTTTTTGGTAAAGAGCATGCTAAACGTTTTACTAAAAAACGATGATAGCAATGGATTTAACGGTGGTTCCTTTTCCAGATATGAATACAGCAATTGCAGGGTATCCGCATCTGACAGCAGTTTCTCATCTAGGGACGGCAGGCCGCTGCGTGGGATTCCAAATAAATCGAAAATAAATCAGTATATGTTGGCACGGGTGGGTGGAGTAGGGTGGAGTGGAGTGGGGTGAGGTGGGGTGAGGTGCTGTGGCTCTCGTGTAGGGTGGGGGGCGTTACTTACAGTGTGAGTATCTCACATGACATGTTTGCATAGCGAAAACGCTGCGCCATGGGCAGATCCTCCGCGGGTTCCGTTGTGATTAGCTCGACGAGTCGTCTAATTACCTCGGGCCGTGTAAAATAGTTAACCAGGTTCTTTTTTTGCGTTTTGCATTCCTGCAGTATATCCTCCTCGTCCAGAAATTCCTCAACCGTGGAGTTCTATAGATTTGCAAAACTTTTATTGAAAAAACACACACACACACACACGCACACACAAAAAGACAACAACAACCGAGATCGGTACGCACCTCCTTCTCCAGCAGCGCCTCTATGTTGGCTGAGGGCGCATAACCCTTGTCCCAAAACATTTTTCGCACGTACGTCTTGGCGGTGACACTTTCGGGCTTGGTGATAAGAATTGGGCAGCACGCTTGCTTTGTTTAGCTTTTAATTGTGTGTTGTGTTTTGATGCACTGAACTTTCTTTTTAGCTAATTGCACTGCACAGCACTGCCGTATTTTTGCACTTTAAAACAACGACTTGTAATAATTTTTTCCACCTAAAGATTGCGTTGACACGCTAATGTAAAAAGTGTAATGTTAAACTCAAAATGGAACTGTTGTACTCAATATGGTCACGTAATGCTCAAAATGGCAGTAACGAGAGTTTCTGCGTTTATACGCAGCAAGGCCATTATTGAGTTAACATAATGTGCTAGATGTTCGAACAAAGCGTGATAAACGTGATAATTAATAATAAGCAGACTGTTGCAAAAATGTTTCTTTAGGCTGTAATTTATATATATAAAATGGCAGCTCATTCAAAGCACATAATAGAATGATACGTTTTGTTCAAATTCTTTGGGTTGTGCACAACAAATAGTTCCTGATCATGCACAGATCATAGCTCACAAGTCAGAGCTGCCAGGGTTTATAAGCTGGTAGTTTTGGGCCAAGTTGTTGGTATATGCGCGTTAACCTGTTTCGGCCACACTTAATGTAGAGATTGGTGGCATTCAGATTTAACAGTCGAAGTGAACATTTTTTTCACTTCCAAATATTAATGTTATATATTTAACAATGTTAATATGTATTATCTCAAATGGTATTTAACATTCATTTATGCATTTGAAGAAAACTTTTGTCCAACAGTTCAATTACTGACTGTTATAGTTGCACACTGACTGTTATATTCACAGCTGTGACTGTTAATAACAGACTGTGTATACCTGTTACTCTCTGCATGCAGTCACAGTTACGCCAATGTTGCTCAGCTCTAATTTAATGTAGCGTCGCTAGCCCAAGCATAAAAATTGTCAATGTCGCTTGCTTATTTACGATTTTGGCAAATTGCCAGCAAATCTGGCGAATTATTAGTTAAATGTGTCGCACAACACCCTCACCATGTACACGGTCAAGTCGGAAATCTACAGTGAGACCAACTATCAGACAGAGCGCAGTGCAGACGGTCACATTGTCTCCAAATTCCGTTTTCGTTATCCTGGCGCACGGGATGACAACGCCAAAGCTACTGTAGACGGCGATGGTGACCTCGAAGTGCAGCGTCCCAGGCGCGGCACCATTGAACTTGAGCATTCCGATGCCACCGAGCTGAAATTGGTGGGGCTGCAGGTGTGGCGCGGTGCGCTGCTGCTGGCTGATTATGTGTTCCATCAGCGTGAAGAGCTGGCCAGCAAGACGCTCATGGAGCTGGGCGCAGGCGTGGGACTCACCAGCATTGCAGCCGCCATGCACAACGGCGGGCAGGTCTACTGCACGGATGTGAATCTCGGCAGCATACTGCAGCTAATGCGGAGCAATGTCCAGCGCAATGCTCAGCTGCTCCGTGGCCAGGTGGCGGTGCTCGAGTACGACTTCCTGGCACCCAAGGCCAATCTGAGCCCTGAGCTCCTCGCGGCCATTGATGCCAGCGATGTGATAATGGCAGCGGATGTCATCTATGAGGATACGCTGACCGATGCCTTTGTGGCCGTCATGGAACACATCTTTGCACGTGGCCAGCAGTCGGGCAGGCCCAAGTGCATCTATGTGGCCATGGAGAAGCGTTACGTCTTCACCTTGGAGGACTGCGACTCTGTGGCGCCCATGTGGGAGCACTTTCTCAGGCAGACGGCGCACAAGCCATGGCTAATGGAGCAGCTCCCGCTGGACTTTCCACAGTATTTCGAATACGAGCGTTGCCCGCAGCTGGTCCTGATGCGCATAACCTGCCGCTGATTAAAGTCCTTTTTGTATAGTTTCCATGTAGAGCTGGGCGCGTGTCGCATTTTGCGACAATTCACGACACGAACACGAGCCTCAATTCGCAGAATAAAAGGGACGAAAAATCAAATATTAATTGACGGTAGAGATGGGCACGAGTTGACACGACACGAACACGAAAAAACATGCACTATCGGAAATATGAATAGAATGTAGAGATGGGCACAAGTTTACATGACACGAACACGAACTCGAAAAGAAACACGCACGAGCAGCAACATGGCATGCACGAGTTTTCGATCGCTTTTGCTCACGATAAAAAACATATATCTACGAACTCGTAAAGGGTATAAAGAAAGTATACTTAATCGGTCTATCTTAAAGGTCTGCCTGATCGGGTCGCAATATCATATAGCTGTCTTTAGAACTATAGATCCAAAATGGAATTTTTACATGAATTTCATTAGCTTTTATAATATATAATATCTCTATTATTACACATAAAGTCGTGCTTGTTCGTGTCCCTAAAGAGAACACGACACGCGCTCAACTCTAGTAAAAAAAAAATGAAGCTTTAAATCGTCAGCCCTCAAACTTATAAATAAAAATTGTTAGATTTATTAGTTGTGTAAAGAGGATGCAATAAATATAAATATTTAATAATGTTAAACAATTTGCACCCTATGCATCACTTAAATTCCCACATAGTATTAGAAACTAAACCCAAGTCGGAGCTGGGTTTGTCTTTGTCTTGTTGTACTGTCTGCCCAGCTTAATCCTATGATTAACGTTCACTTTAAGCTAATGTCATTATGCTATAACCCTGAACCCGTTCGTGTGCTGCCATTTGCGCTGTGCGTCACAAGTCCTGCATTGCCAGAATGATGTTCTCCAGCGCCTGGCGTGCATCCGTGGCCGGAAAATGCTGCAGCACACTGAGCGCAGCTGCCGTGTGCTTGCACTGCAGCTCCTTGGTCTTGGCCAGCGCCGGTCCGGCTATGACGGCCTTGTGTATTTGGACATAGTCGATGAGCTCTACGGACTTTTTGCCCGGCTCGATCAGTGCATAGAGGCTGGGATCGTGCTCCAGATGGAACAGCACCGGCGCGCTGACCAGACTGAAGGTCGTATCCAGCGGCAGTGTGGGGCACTGAAAGATTTCCGCATCGAGGCAGGCCTGCCAGGCCAGCGCCAGATGCTTGCCAAAGCGATACGCATGGCGCTGCATCTGCTCGCTCTGGCCGGCCAGCTTGAGTGAGGCCTGGCAGGACTTGCCCAGCAGACTGCCCGCATTGAGTATATTGCGGCATTCCCATTCCTGCTCCGGATTGCCCAGCACCTGGCCAATGGGCATGGGCGTCATCACGTCGTGCTCGTTGAAGTCCACGCCCACGGTAAGCGAGGGACGCTGGAATGTGCCGGGCTTAAAGGGCAGTGGATTGTTCTGCTCATCGCGTTCGCCAATGAATTCCGATTCGGAAAAATCACGCACCGCCGACGAGATCAGCTCGACCACCTCCTGATTGCGCAAATTCGCCAGCTCGGCGCTGGAATGGCCCAGCAAATAGTCGCCGGTGAGCAGGCCAATCTTATTGCCAAACGACATGTCATCGTAGGTGCTAACATCCTGGCCAGCCTGCGTGCCCGACTGCAAATTGACCACGCTCTACGAATAAACAATCGACGAGTGGGTTAAGCGAGAGATCATGAGCTGCTGCTGATTAACGGGGACTCACATTGTGCACCAGATGCGAGATGCGTATCATTTCCGTGACCTCGGCGAGGGCGCGCTGCGAATGGAGGACGCCAGCGCTTTTATCCTGCTCCACATCCGGTATGCTCGGCGCGTGTCCAGCTGCCTTGGAGACCAGCAACACGATCAGACCCCAGGCCTGCATCGTGTTCTTGCCATTGTACAGCAGATGCCTGTTGAGATTAGGAGAATCAATAAAGGGTAACCAGAAGTTTATGCAGCGTTGCCAATCCCGCTAACTGTCGCTATTTTCAGCTGTCAGCAGCCGGAAAGATTTGAGAATCTGCCCAACTTTTAACTGATTTATCTATTTGTATACACTTGTAGAAGGTATTATCAGTTTGTCATGACATTTGCGACATCTCCGATTGAATATAGTTTATGTACATTCTTGATCAGTAAAGGGAGTCCTTCAGCTTTAATAACCGTCTTGCTGTTGCAATATTAATTATTTTTTCACTTCACTATTCTCCTCACATATTTGCAAGGTCGTGCGTCAAAGTTTCGCAAGGTCGTGCGTCAAAGTTTCGCAAGGCCGAAAGTCGAAAGTTCTACAAGGGTATTTAATCTTCGGCTTGCCCTTCTCTTCTGTTAACATTGGATTTGGCCACGCCGTTTGGCAACACTGCACACACACTTATATTTGCCGCGCATACTCACTTGGCTGTCTTCATCAGGGGATGCGCACTGCCCACCAGCTTGCGCAGGTGCAGCGCCACATTGGCGATCTCGTCGCTGAGCAGCCAGCGCAGGCTGAGAAAGGATGTGGGATAGCCGACAATCCGTTCCGCTTCGCTAACGGCACGATTCCAGTCGTGGCGTGGCGGTGGGGTTGCCTGCTTGCTGCTCACCGTTGACGTTGCCGTAGAGCGTTTCTGCTGCTGGGTGAAAGTTGAGAGCAGCACAGGTGCGGTGCGCTCGCGGCGGCGCAGCAGCTGGCCTTGCGGCATCCTGTGCCGCATCAACTGTTGCATAATCAATCTTTGCATCTTCTGTACTCGATTTCTAACTCGATTTATTGCACAATTTAATGGCTTTAATAGCTGCCTCTAATGCAATTTGGCAATCCGTCTCTCGTCCGTTAAACGCTGCTCGCTGCTTGCTGCTCGGTCGCCAACTGTTGAAAAGTGAAATCACAGTCGCTGCTCGGGCTTGATGTCGCGACGACGTCTGCTGCGCTGTTGCTGTTGTTGTTATTGTTGCTGCTGCTGCGGCTTCTTCGCTGGCGGCCCACTTTTACAGTTGGCACCGACAACGACGACGCCGCCTGTAAACCGTTTTGTTTGTTTGCTCTTGACTTGAAAACGGGTTTTGCTTATGGCTGACACCTGCCGCCGCACCTCCGACCATTATTTGCGTTGTGCTCATTTGTTTTCGTTTTATTGCATTCCAACGCGCAAAACAGCTGTTGCCTATCGATACATCGATAGTGACGATAGTTTAGTCACGTTGACCGTTCGGATACTGAACCAGTGTTGCCAACGATCGTTGCCAGTAAATTTCTGAGCACTAAGTTCAAAAGATCTTAACATAGGTTGAGCAAAGATTGCCAATTGACACACAAAAAAAAGGCAACGAGTTGCCACATAGTCAACAATTATAAATTAAACTGTTCTTGAAGCACTGTTCACGTGATTACCAAAATAGCTGAAATAGCTTACCAAATCAGCTGCATTGGCCACACTGCACGGAGCATTGGAATTTCAATATCGATTTTAGATATCGTTGCAGTTTGGCATGCATTTTGCCTACCCAACGTACTGAACTTCAGAATCGTGCAGAGTCGATAAAAAAGCATTGCATACTTTTAGTTTGACCGCTGACCTTATCAATATTCGAATACCAAAATATATTATCAATATTTGGTTTGTTGATAATGAAGCACACATTATCAGTATGCAAAGGTCTTGCCATTGTCGAGTTTTGTTATTGATTGTTGTGTATTAGTTTGGAAAAACCATGTAGATGCCACGACGTTAGAGTATTACAAGTAGTGTTAGGGTACCGTTATCAGCTTTGGATAGTAGAAATAAACTTGGCTTGGCGCATGTGCCGAGCTGTCTGGCAGGCCATGAATGAACCTGAATTATGTTTAAAGCAGACACCCTTAAAATGTTTGAACCAGAAATAACACAGCTTGCTCTCTCACTCGTTCGGTCATTCGCTCTCTCCGCGCAGCAGCTAACGGTGTATGCGTGGAAAAACAGTTAAAACGGCATTAAAATCGAAATCGATAAGTACGCAAGGCACACAGTGCGTTTTTTGTGAGAAAAACGTGAAAAAAAAGAAAAGTTTGCTTTTTAATTGGCCATTAGGCCAAATCAGTTTGAAATTCACAATTTTGTTATCAACACAACCAGAGCATGTCCAAGAAAAGTGTTAGCCCCTAGAATTACCAGACATCGTAGTGCTAGGCGAGAGCGTTAAAAGCAAAAAAAAAAAAGAAAAATTATTAGACAAGCTCTGCTTGAACATAAATCGATATCAGCAGAGGACAGCCAGGGCCAGGGCTGCTGCTCCAGTGAAAATTTTCATATGAATTTCCCCAATCATATTTGCCCGATTATGTAAAAGTGCTTAAGAGGCTGCATTAGCTCTGATTGCCAAAGTTTAAAATCTTTCTATTACATAAGTTTTTTTGTGGTCAATATCATTAATCCCGTTTCCAACCCGCTCACACCATACACTTGCAGCTGCTTAAGGTAATGTAAGGCCATTTGATTGGAGCTCGACTAGAACCAAACGCTTCTCTGCTTGATAAAAACGCGCTAGTTGCCAAAAGCTAACAGAATGCAGCCGCCGCCGCGCAAGGTAAACCCCAAGCAACCCAACCCCAGATAATCCAACAGATATTCCTATCATCATCGCCATATCATATCATATCGTATCATATTCCAGGGTAACTATGTGAAATTCCTGAAGAATTTGCACACGGAGCAGGTGGCCAAGTTGCAGCTAAAGAATCAGCATGAGTGCGATCTGCTGGACGACATCCGGCAGTTCACGCTCAAGCGATCCGCGATTGAGAAATCGTATAGCGAGGCGCTGCTCAAGATCTCATCGCAGTATCTCAACAAGAAAATACCCAATATACCCGATATTAAAATGGACGGCATGGAGGAGCGCTGGTAAGTGCACCCATTGGCAGATCTGGAAAAAACCTTTCTCCAATTTCCTAACTCTACCAAGGAACATGTGGAGCGTTTGGCGCACCGTCTTGGAGGAGAACGAGAAGCTGGCACGCGCTCGGCTCGCCGCCATCGAGGTGTTCCAGCAACAGATCGCCGACGAGTCGAAGGTGCTGCGGGATTACAAGCTGGCCATTGCCAAGCGTTCGCTTGCGGGCATTGTCAACGTGCAGAAGGAGCTGCACTTGAGCGTTGGCGATGTGGACAAGACCAAAAAGTCGTACTTTGATGAGGAGCATTGCGCCCACGATGTCCGCGACAAGGCCAAGGATATTGAGGAGAAGCTCAAGAAGAAGAAGGGTTCCTTCTTTCAGTCCATCACGTCGCTGCAGAAGAACAGCGCCCGGGTCACATCGCGCAAGGAGCTGCTCGAGGAGAAATCCTCCGGAGCACGCAACGACTACATCTTGAGTCTGGCCGCTGCCAATGCCCATCAGAATCGCTATTTTACCGTCGATTTGCAGACAACAATGACCACCATGGAGAACTACGTCTTCGAGCGTGTCGCCGAGTATCTGATGCTAATGGGGTAAGCCCGGGTTTTATTTGTGGTTAGAAATTGGAAGGGTTTTCCCTACTGAGTTGTCAGCTCCAAAGGCAAAGAACTAGCGAAAGCAAATGAAACTCATTCATAATATTTAAAATCGTTCGAAATTTCTTAATTCCGCTCAGAGATCCAAATAATAGTGTCCACTTTTGGTCAAAGAGGGTTGACCTGGGAGAGGTGTTGTACCTACTCGGGAAATGAAGGAAAACAAGAGTGAACCTTGAACCCAGCGTCATTACAAAAACAAAGCTAACGTCTTTGGATGCACACACAAAAATATGTCCAGTTTACACCTTGGCTATGCCTCTTTCCTTATCCCCATACTAAGGGAACTTGGATCTTTATTTTGCGATCCCTTTGAAATATTCAGGGCATAATTATGGCATACAAGTCTGTATAAATACCAAAGCCCAAGGCTATAACTCCAAAAGTTTTAACTTGTTTTTATATAAGGCGAAACAGAGGAGGTTTCCAAAAAGTGTCAGGCTCTAGAATTGTGTATTCCATTATCTTCAAGATATGCTAAGAAAACAGGATTTCGATATCGATTTTTATCGATTTCATGGAAACGTTATTGATTATTTTTAATCAACTTGATCTGGGTCGACAATAGGAGGAGATTAGTTTTAGCTTCCAAGTGTCTAAGTTTTGTAGTCTCTGAGATCTTTGAGCTCATATATACGGACAGAGGGACGGTCGGACAGATAGAGAGACGGACCAATATGGACAATATGCCCTATAAATCCATTTTCAAAGGATTCGAGTCACCCAAAATTGTGTGACCTTTCATACACCTTTCACTGCATATAGCTTATAATATATGATATCATATCTTGTCTTTTACAGGCGCACGGAGCTGCTAACCTGCTCGGCGACGCAGAATAGCTTTGGCAAGATACGCGATCAGGCACAGCAGCTGACCAGGGAGTATAATTTGCAGTGCTGCTATCTGTTCTATCCGGTGCTGAAGCAGCACATCCAGTACGACTTTGAGGCATGCGATAATGATCCGGTGCGAAAGGTGACCACCGAGCACGACTCGGCTGCCGAGACGCTGACCAAGGAGGCCAAGAATCTGGCGGGTCGTGTGGTCAAGGAGAATGCCTCGATACGCGAGCATGCCAAGAAGTTGGCGCTGTGTCAATCGCTGCGGGATGCCGGCCAGCGTACAGATCCTAACGATCCAAATGGACCGGATCTGGATACGAAAATCGACGAGTTCCGCGATCAGATACGTCGCTCCGAAACGGAAAAGGCCAAGGCGGAGGCGTGCCTTCAGTGTCTGCGCGACGGCGGCATCAATGTGGACGAATGGGTGCAGGAGGCGGAAATCATGGGCGTCCAGGAGCTAACACGCTCGGCCAGCTCCATATCCATGCGCACCGATGCCTCCGGCCAGGGTGAGAATCCCAGCTCCGACTCGTTCTACGATAGCGACAAGGAGGAGGCAGCTGGTGCCACGGCCGTTGCCGCAGCCAAGCCCAAGCCGGAGCAACAGCAGCAGTTCTCGCGGGATCGCACCTTCAGTGACAGCGACGAGGAGCCCGAGGAGCAGGAAAGGGCACAGCCAAGCGTTGCGGCACCGGCGCAAAAGTTGAACGCCGGCAATGCAGGTGGCTGGGATGATCCGACCGAGGTCAATTGGGAGGAGGCCGAGGACGACAAGGACGATCCCATTGTGCCCGAGCCCAAGGAGGCCATCTTCAAGTGCACCGCGCTCTACAGCTACACGGTGAGTGGGACAGTTAGATATATATATTCTTAATGGGGTTTACTAATAGAGTAACTCGATCTTAGGCCCAAAATCCCGACGAGCTCACAATTGTTGAGAATGAGCAGCTGGAGGTGGTTGGGGAAGGAGATGGGGATGGCTGGTTGCGGGCGCGCAATTATCGGGGCGAGGAGGGCTACGTGCCGCACAATTATCTGGACATTGAGCAGGACGCGGCCGGTAGCGCCTTTAATGGTAGTTCAGGCAATCAATTGCGCTCACAAATCTCATTCTCATCTGTCGATTATACCGTTGACAACGAAGATCAGACCGTGGACTCAATGCAATCGCCCGACCAGGTATCGGTCATAATGGCGCCACAAAAGCGCCTCAAATCGGACGTCGAATGGTGCATTGCGCTCTACGATTACGATGCCACCGCCGAGGATGAGCTCACCTTCGAGGAGGGCGACAAGATCAAGATAATTACCAAGACCGCGCACGGCGTCGACGACGGCTGGTGGGAGGGCGAACTGGATGGCAAATTTGGCAATTTTCCATCGCTGGTTGTCGAGGAATGCGACGAAATGGGCGAACCGCTGAGCGAGGGAGTCGACGACGAGTCGCCGCCGCCGACAGCAGCGCCCAGTTTTGCATTGCCGCCGGCGCCCGCTCTGCCGGCAGAGTACGCGCACGAGCTGACGGACATAACGGAGGATATGTTCGGCTCACAGGATACGGCAGGTGAGTTGCCACAAAGTGCGACCCAGTTAACTAGTCAATTAATCTTTCTCCTTCTCTCTCGCTCCGCTGCAGACGAGGATCGGGACAGCGGCTATATACCCAATGGAGCTGCAGTGCCCAGCATGCCTCCGCCAGGTAATTGTCCTGGCCATCTAGACACATTTATTCTCTGTTTCTCTCTCCAAAAAAAAAACGCTCTCTTTTTACATATTTATATAAACACACGCCACATCGATCTCTATAGAACAAACCATCTTTTATGTATTTGTTTCATGTTTCACCAAAAACTCGAAAGTACTCTTATACCTGCTTCTATATATTCTCTAGAGGTACCCAAACATAATCTTCAAGTGCAGCTCGTCCAACTACTAACCACCACTAACTACCAATACCACCACAACCACAACCAACCACCTCTACCAAAACCTACAGATCTACTCCACACCGTCACTGTAACTATTCTTCAAACTAGAGCCCAGCATTGAGTCAACCTTAATCCGCGTCGGATACTCAAACAATTATCTAGATCGAGCGAGTCAAGACTTGAAATTGTTCGTCTCGAGCTCTTCGAGTTGTAGACAACCAATTGAGTTGCTCGAGTCGATTGAAAATTCGGTTGTATCGCGTTCGCTCTAAGTTCGATTCGTTTGGTTGTGCTCGAACTCGAACATGTTGCAAACTCGAGCAGTTCGAACTTCGATTTTATGAATGACTTCGTGTTTCGCGAAAGCTCGAGTCTGTTGGTTTTTGTTTAAGTCGTTCGAGTATCCGAGTTTGATGCAAATAATTTAACTGATGCAGGGCTCTATTTCTAAACACACCCCGTTTAATGTGCTATCTCTTAATCGAACGAAAAAACTTAAATATTGTTTAACGTGTCCTAAGCAAGACCAGAAGCTAAGAACTAAAAACTAAAATTCTTTACAGTGTTCTTTAGGCTGCTTTACAACGTGTCTCCTCGTGTGTTGGTGTTTCCTGCTATGCTACTAATTACGATCTCTACGATTCTGAAAATTTTGTATTTGGTTTTTTTTTATTTTGTGTTCGATACCTTCTCGATTTCAAGATTGTTTTTGTTTGTTCGTAGCAAGTAATTTGTGTGTGTATCTTTGGCACCATTTTTTAACCAATTGGTATTTTTAGTCACAATTTGGTATCTATCTGTTTTTATTGCTGTGTACAACTTGCCTTTCGCTCCGTGTAAGAAACTTTTCGTGTCCAATGTTTCTTAACTTTAACCCTTAAGTGTGCTGTTTGCGCTTTCTTTATGTGTGTACATATATGTACTTGATATCTTATTCTATATCTGCGGTTGCAGTCAATATTTATGGCTATTTTCGTAAAACTATCTTCAGAACATTTTTAATATTCGTAGATTGTTTAATATAGTGCTGCTTGCTAGCATTTGCTAACTTTTATACGCAAAAAATATTGGAAAATTTCAGAGCTCTTCCAAAAAGTTAGCAAGCTAAACAGTTAGCAGCCCCTGTGAATACCCTGTAATAAAACTAATGTTTAATGTGTCCCAAATGTAGTTCAGTAAAGTTAAATAAAGCAAATAAACCTGCTCTAGTCGAGTGTAATGCTTCAGTACCTTTTCTGGCTCTTCTATATATATTATTCTCCTTTCTTGCTTTAAAGTTACAAAGCTTTGTACATTTTATAAACTACTTCAGCTCTAAGAGAGCTGCCTATTTTTGACCCCCAAGTGCTATCCATATATGTATTTTTTAGATCTTTTATCTGATACATATAGCATGTGCATGCGCTCCAGTCGAAACCCCATTTCCTCGAACGTATGAATAAATGTAAATATATACAATATTTTTTTTGTCTTATATAATTTTTAATCCTTTTATTTAATTACCGAACCCTTTGTGTACAAATATGTCTAGCTGTTGGATGTTTTCCAAGTTAAAGATCTTGTTCCCTTAATCGAGTCTTCCAATATTTAATTGAGATTTCACCGCTCTCACTCACTTGATAAAGGGTTCTTAAAAATGCGTATTTATGATTTAAAAAACAAGTCCCAATTGAATTGACTAAATCAAGCTTTTTCTCTTTATATTTAATGCTAACTCAGTGCTTATACAAGAGCCTGGCATGGAGGTAATTACATTTAAATACCCTAATCCAAAATATTTATATGTATAATACTTTTTATCCTAACTGATTGACTGACGGACTGATTGAATCACGAACGGACTGAGGGACTGACTGAGAATACACTTTATTTGATGAAGGTGAAAGCTAAGAGAGCAGTTTTTTAAAATTCCACCAGAATGTGTGAAAAATTCGTGAAAAAAATGCAGCAACATGGTCGCATGAAACTATTTCGCTTACTGTCCGAACGGCTTCAATTTCATTTCCAACGGTTTTTGTGCCAGCTCACTCATTGGATTTTTTCACACATTTCGGAAAATCCACTTGATATTGTTGGAAATGGGCGTCAACGATTTGTTGGTTGAAGTTGCGGATTTAAACCCATTTCCAAGGGTCTTTGCATTTAAGCTTGTAACACACTTTGCAATTTCTATCCCACTTAGATATAAAATATAGACCGTCCTATGGGATTTGAATTCACTTTAGAGCTCTACGTAAAAATGTAATGAGCACGTATTACGGCGAGTTAATTAATTCCACCCGCAATAGTGGAAAATAGGCTGATAGCAGTTGGAGGTAACTCTTATGATTTATTCATTGTAATGATCTTTGTGAAAATGTATTTAGTACGTCTTTCACATATTTTGGCAATTCACGCCTCTTGGTGAAAAATTCAACTCAAAGGTATTATGGGCGAGAGACTATTTTTGGGTTTTAAGCTGTAAGATATAACTTGGGATGTGGATTTCAGGGTGGAATGGGTACACTTAAATATGCACAGAGTCCGGCAAGGCCGGGCAATAAGCACAAGTCATGAAAAAAAAACTCTTTACGCAAATTTGTGGAAAGTAATTGACTTTTTGTCTATTGCAGGACGATTTCAGTGACGATGAGAAGCCGCCGCCGTCGTTGCCGCCACCGCAGTTAACCAAGCCGGTTGAGGGCGGAACGGCGACGGCCACAGCGAATAGTTTGAATTTAGGTATGGCACAAATAATTGTTACCGCTGCAACCCCAATGGTTGAAGACGGTGCCGATAAATCTTTCCCACCAGTAGGAGAAAGGGACAATTCAAAGCAAGCGAAGGAACAGAAACCGGTGTTGGATAAAAAGCCCGATATTGTGCCGAAGCCGAAGGCTAAAGTTGCGGCCCAGAAGCAGCCGCCGCCGCCGGCAGCGTCAGCTGCCAAAGAAGGTAATATTGGTGTTGGCGATGATGATGATGTTGTTGGGGTCGGTGGTGTTCAGTTGGTTTCCAATGTAACCATAACACTGACAGAGTATCCATCCTGTCATGCAGAGGATGAACAGTCTTTCCTGGATGGCGGCAGCGATTCGACCGCGGCCGATGTGCCCGTACTGCAGGAGCCGGAGGATCCGTTTATTGAGAAATCCGCAACTGGCGCTGTCCAGTCTGTTGGAGCAGCTGCTGCTGAAGGCGGCAGCACTGGATTTGAGGCCGACTTCGAGGCCAATTTCGATGCTAATTTCGATGATGCATTTGCTGCCAGCGGAGCTGCCGCTGAAGCTGGAGCCGGAACTGGAGCTGGAGCTGCAGTCGGAGGCGGTGGTGGTGGAGGTGGGGGCGGCGGCCAGTCGAGCAGCTTGGACATGAATTGTGAGGCACCGGCCGAGGATGTTATTGAGGCGCCCAAGCAGGTGGTCGGCGGACGGGCCAGCATACCCGAGGAACTGGACTCAAATCAATTGGCACGCTTGGAGAATCTGAAAGAGTCGAATGCCTAGACAGCTAATGCCAACTCCCTAAAGGCAACAGCCAGGCTCTACTTAAATGTTGTTCGTTATATTTTAGGCACACACAACAAACATTGAGCACGATAAACGTTCTATATAGAGACTAAAAACCCGTTCGGCTCAGAATGAGAACCACACACTGTATTCAATTAACGACAAGCACATACATATACTCTCACAGACAGGCGGGTCGCTGCGACTAAACAATAAACACAATTTGACGAAACATAATCTAAGACAACGATACAGCTCAATAAACTCAAGCCACACCAGATCGGAGGCCCACATAGTAAAAGTTCTTGACATAACTCTCCTCTCGATGCGGTCGTTGTAGTTCTCTCAGTCTCTGAAACGGATCTTCGAATATCAGCTTATAATCGAGCAATAATATATATATATATATATGTATTTATATATGTATGTGTATATATCTAAGTCGACTACATATTAATACGTATTCTAGTTAAAAATATAACATATATATATATATATATGTATAATTTAATTGCGCTTGATTAACAGTACGAATACCAGCCAAAATTTCAACTCATAGTCAAATATTTATGTTCTGTTGCAAAGAAAAAGTAATTATAATATTAATTAAATATACTCATTGTTAGGAATTGTGTATACCGTAGACAATTTCTTTTCAGCTAGTTTGCTTCAAATACATATACATATATATGCATATATGTATGTCTTCTTTATGTATATCGTTGTACAATGTTATTGAAAGTCTACTCAAATTAGTTTAATTTAGTTCAATTGACTTGTTTCGATTATACCTGAAATGCCTATTGAAATTTTTGCGAATCGTCTAGTTAAAATACTCAAAGCATAAATCACTGATTAACGTATGAAGAGCTCTCTTTGGGTTCGTTTAAATATAAATATGATATAAATCAAATTATTGAAATATACCGCAATGTATTGTATGTTAATTTCCGGTGAGGCAAAGTTCGTGTCATAAGCAAAAACTTCTGTTTAAACGATTAATAAATAAATAAATATTTCAAAACAGTAAACAACTGGACTTTACTTTCCATCAAAAGGGGGGAATAGGTGAAGAATTTAAATATAAAAAGAAATTGTTGATAGCCTCGGCCGTGGTACGTATAAAATAAATTGTCTCAAAAATCTTTAGAAAATTAACTTCAAACTGCTCGTTCGGTAAGCCTAAACGGAGTGCAAATTTCGATCTATGTTAATTTTGATATTTGAGGATTACATTATCACATGAACTTCGACCAAAAATTTTGTTGTCAGATTTAGATGCAAAATTGATCTAGATGCCAAACCATGATCAAAAAGCCAAACCTCGGGCGAATCTGATGAGATTTGGCCGAGTTATGGGAATGGGAAATTTCGACCTATGTGAGGATATCCTTTCCACAGGAAGTTCGACCAAAAATTTTGTTGTCAGATTTAGATGCCAATTTGATCTAGAGGCCAAACCATGAACAAAAAGCCAAACCTCGGGCGAATCTGATGAGTTTTGGCCGAGTTATGGGGTTGAGAAATTTCGACCTATGTCTATGTATATAGGATATGTGAAGGTATGCTTTCCACATGAAGTTCGACCAAAAATTTTGTTGTCAGATTTAGATGCAAAATTGATCTAGATGCCAAACCATTAACAAAGAGCCAAACCTCGTAAAAATCGGTTGAGTTTTGACTGAGTTATGGGGGTGGGAAATTTCGACCTATGTCTATATAGGATATGTGAGGGTAGTCTTTCCACATGAAGTTCGACTAAAAATTTTGTTGGCAGATTTAGATGCAAAATTGATCTAGATACCAAACCATTAACAAAGAGCCAAACCTCGGGAAAATCTGATGAGATTTGGCCGAGTTATGGGGGTGGGAAATTTCGACCTATGTCTTAATAGGATATGTGAAGGTATGCTTTCCACATGAAGTTCGATCAAAAATTTTGTTGTCAGATTTAGATGCAAAATTGATCTAGATGCCAAACCATTAACAAAGAGCCAAACCTCGGGAAAATCTGATGAGATTTGGTCGAGTTATGGGGGTGGGAAATTTCGACCTATGTCTTAATAGGATATGTGAAGGTATGCTTTCCACATGAATTTCGACCAAAAATATAGTTGTCAGATTTATATGCCAAATTGATCTAGATGCCAAACCATTAACAAAGAGCCAAACCTCGGGCGAATCTGATGAAATTTGGCCGAGTTATGGGGCCTAATAAGAAGGTTAACCTTTGCATCTCTAAAGTTCTCTTATAAGCTCCACAAAAAAGTCTTTGGACCATGGTTAGCACATAAGGAAAACAAATTGAAATGTTATGTTTTTTTTCCATATCTTTATTCGTATTCGCTTCATTTGCAATATTATAATAATTATCTTTTTGCTTGGTTTGGATGTTGCCCCATTGTCTTTACTTGACGCATTTCATTTTAGCATTCAACTTAATTTTATAGGTTCGTTTTTTGTTTTTGTTTTCTTGTTCTTGTTGTTGTTCTTTCTGTAACATTTATTGCGTGTTTGTTATGTGTGTATTTATTTGTTATACGCTATAGATATTTCATTATATTTTTTATTCTTTTTTTTTTTTTGGTTTGTTTTTAGTTTTTTTGTTTTTATATATAACGAAATTAACACAGTCAAAATTTGTGATCAGTGATCAATCATTACATACGCATTACGTTTTAAATTAATTTATTTTATTTTATTTTGTTTAATATTATTACTTTTGTTTTGTTTTTTTTTTTTTGTTTTTTGGTTTTATGCCGTTTTCAAACAGTTACATAATGCTTCTTGCTTATCTAATATTTCGGGGTATTTATACTGGGTTTGATTATTTTGAGCAACGGAAATGTGCAGAGTTTGTGATTGAAGTGAAAAACTGATGAGCGGAAGCGAGAGACTTTTTGAAAATATAATTGACAAGAGGTCGAGCTGTGTCAGTGAGAAATAAATGAGTTGCGAAGAAAATCAATTGATTTACAAAAAATCAAAAATTATGTTCAAGAATTGACTGCTCCGTGGGAGTTGTGTGATTTCTCGCTGGCTGCTGACATGTGCTGGTGATAATCAATAACAAATCTTCATTTATTGCAATTAGGAACTTCTTTAATGGACGGATAAAAAACAAAAATTATAGACAGCTGTCAATGGTTGTCTGAGAGAGAGAGAGCTGTTTAGGTAATGCCTCGAAAGGGAATATGCTGTTGAAATTGCAAGTTTGCAGCTGGCGGAATTTGCAGCGAGTTGTGCAAAGGATTTGACTTTTTCCTATACCCTGAATCCATCTGGTAAATTGTAATTTGAAGTATACATTCATCTATATCAAGTGAAGAACGAGTTACTCATTTATATATCGATATCTGCTCTCACTTTCCTAACTCTAATCGATAAATATCGATTTTGATGCTTGAGCATAGCTCGAAATGCATGAGAACTATATACATAGAACTGTGCATGTAACTACTCGTAGATTATTCACAAATTGGGAATATTTAACATTCGGATAATTAGGCCAAAGATAAAGCCTTGGGATTTGGTTTGCTCGCCATCTTCAAGCACTGAAAATTTCATAAAGATCGGACTTTAAGCACCGAAGTTCAGTACGAATGCATTTGTCTTCTCGGTTCAGGGTATCTGCTAGTCGAGCATGCCCGACTAGAGTTTTTTGTATGCTGTTAACAATAATTGAGCAACAAATCAAATTAACAATTAGATAACAAGACTTAAGTTTTATAATTATTGAAATGCGTTTCGTAAACATTTCATAAAAGTAATTTTCTTTGCTTGGAAAATGTTTTTGCTATGAACAAAAAACCGAAATAATAATATTAGAAAATGTACAACCATAAGAATGTTTGAAGGTGTGAGTGAGTGTGTGTGTGTGTGTGTGAGTGAGTGTGTGTGTGTGAGTTAAATATTCAATTTAAATTTTCCAGTTTTTTTTGTGCAATTTTCCAATTGTATTTCGTATTGTGTTTGGGATTATGGTTTCTATATATTAATAATTATAATTATTTTATTAACATTTTATCATTATATTACTTTGGTTTGCATTTAAAAAATGTTTGGTGCGCGCTTATGAATGGTTGTGTGTGTGTGTGTGAGCGTGTGTGTGTGTGTGTGTTGCCTTGACTAAATGCCTTAAGTTTTTAACTGGTTTTGCTTATCTAAATACTTTAGAATTTCATTTTTGAGACCATCATACATACATATATAATATACATACATTTATTATACATAATGTACATACACAATGTAATTATTACATCATGCACATACATCTAAACTATGTCATACCATATGCATATATGTGTATATGTGTACTGCGTATATGTATACATACATATCATTTCTCAGATTCATTATAAAATGTGTTTGGTGTCTGGTGCCGCCCTCTTAAAAGGCGGCACCAAAAATGCTTCAAACATTTCTTTGGTTTCTTCTTCGTCTATTAATTTTTTGGGTTTCTTCTTCTTTGCGTGTGTGTGTGTGTGTATATTTTTTTAAGGGCTTGTGTCATTATTTGTCCTAAATGCTTTGCCTCTTGTTTCTGTTTTTTTATTTATTTTTTTTTTAATTTTTATAAATATTCTTAAATATTTCCATTAAAAAATTTCACTATAGCCAACTAAATGTTATTCCTTTTTCCTTTTTTTGACAAATTATATTGTTAACTAGGTGTAGAGTAAAAAAGAATATGAAAAGTAAATACATTAACTTAACTAATTCATTAATTGTTCTTGTTGTTTTCCTTTTTTGGTTTATTTTTTTTTTACAAATTCTCAGCTATTTATCTGTTTTTTTTTTGTTTACAACTAAAATGCTTCATCTTTTTTTTTGGAAATACGCTCCGAAACCGTTGAGCAGCTATTTGTTCTTGTTGTTATCGATTTTTGTAATCGTTTCTTGTTATCGTTTAACGCTTTACCGATAAATCTCATATATCGCTTATGCATGTATCCAATTTTTCAGTTTATAAACATTTTGATTTAACTATTTTTGTTTTTTTTCTTCTTCTTCTTAGTTTTTCGTTTTTTCTCGGTAATATAATTGAATTCCGACACCTGTATAGCTATAAAATATATGTATATAGTATATGCCAGTTATACATATATATATATTTATGTGCTTTTCTTTATGTTTTTTGTTTTTTGTCTTTGTTTTTATCACCGATTTCACTTGCTGTCGCGTTCGAGTTGAGTTTTCTGCCTGATTCTAACTATGTACTGAAAAAATTGTGTTCCTAAGAATAGTTTTTCATTGCTGTTCTCACTGCTCTTCTTCTTTTCGAATATACCCTTGTAGGTAGGCGTTATAATCTGTGACTTAAGACAATTTCGAGCTTATAAAGCATATATATTCTTGATCAGCATCAACAGATCAGTCGATATGGCAAGTTCGATGAAATAGGCTCTGCTGGCGTTCATACTTCAGAACTTTCCGGATCAGACGACTATATCATACAGCTGCCATAATGGGTCAAAATCTAATTTTCGGCATAAAAAGGCATTTTTCATCTTTGAAACTTCCTAAAAAGGGCGACATTTATTAGACTTACGATGCTTTTTATATATGAGCCATATCTTTTTAACAACGGACCACTTTAGGAATAATAGGTCGAAAATTAAGTTCTTGTTTGAAAAAATTGTTTGTTTCGAAAGATATCTTCACTTAACTTGGCGTATACGAGTTCTACCAAGCTTTACACACATTAAACACGGGATATTCATATCGTATCACTTTTTAAAAGAGCTCTATGGGAAGATCAGCCCGAAGAATGTATTTGTTTTTGGAATCTCAAGATATCTAAGCCCAACTCTGCCATAAAAAGCTTCTCAATTCGCTTTCATATAACTGCCAAACGTCTACAAGGGTATTCAATGTTCGGCATGCCGAAGGTAAACTATCTTCTTTGTTTTATTTGAGTTCTTATATTTCTTCTTCTTCGGGTGTATTTGTGTAAATCAATTGCAGTTGCAGTTTATCTCAAATCCATGTAGGTAAGTACTTGGC
Organism: Drosophila borealis; assembly: GCA_035045885.1. Lineage (NCBI taxonomy): Eukaryota > Metazoa > Arthropoda > Insecta > Diptera > Drosophilidae > Drosophila > Drosophila borealis. Next base: position 1,541,541 of record JAWNOR010000164.1, on the reverse strand, counting down.
TCAACTGATCATACAAAAATCTAGGTAAAAGTTCAATTGCTTTACTTTCACTTAATTTATACGTGAGTGTGTTATCGTGTGTGTGTGTGTGTGTGTGGGTGTCCGTGTGTGTTTGTCTAGAAAGTTAATAAAGTAATTTTTGCTTGTTGTTGTTTCCTTCAGATGTATCTATATGTATCATTAGTTAGGTTATGTTTGGTTAAGTGTATGGATTATAGGTATTAAGGGTAGCTGTTCCTTGTTGACTGTGTAGATTTAGCTATTTGTCTTTATCTGCTGCCTCCTCTTCTTCTTCTGTGCCTATAATATTCCTCAATTTATCGACAGTCTTGCGCCTAGAATTGTAATTTCATTTTGCTTACACTGCCAGTATACCTTACTATGGGAGTACTTTTTGCATATACTATATATATATAAAATTAATTGTTTGTTTTTTATTTGTTTACATATAAAAAACTCGTGCTACATATAGGTGCTTAAATATGTTATGTTATTGTATATACTCATTGCATAAAGTACACATACATATATTATATGCAGATGTGTCTGTGTGTGTGTGTTTGTCTATATAATAGTTATATGTGTGTGTGTCTGTGTCTGTATATAACTATCATATTATCCATATACATAATACTACTCATATATGGTGTATAACTCAGCATTAGCTATAGCCGCCCCTCCTCATCTCAGCTAACTGTACAAAAAACTTTAGGCCTAGATATAGCTTCCTGCTTCCTCTTCATCTTCTTACCATAACTAATAAATTAAAACTTTATGATGATATATTTGTTTGTTGTTGTTTTTTTTATGGTATTTGTGATTTCGTTAAATTTACTCAGTATTGTGCTAGGTTTTGGTATTCAAACTAAAACTCACTTTTAACTAAATACTTTTCGAGGAACTTTACCAAAACTTCAAATGTACTTATGTGTGTGTGTGTGTGTGTTGTTTGTGTGTGTGTGAGAGTATTATACTAAGCTTAAATTGTGCATTGTTTATATGTATTTATCGCTTTATTGACTGCTTGAACTTGTGTCTGAGTTGCTTTAACTAGTTGTAATTACATTTAACTAACTTTAATTAATTGTTATTTTCATTTTGCGAAGTTTTGCTCCTACTTTGCGCTTCTTCTGCTGCGGCTGCTGCTGCTTCATCAGTTTTTATATACAATTTTTAAATAATAAATCTTGAACATCTCCACGTCATAAAAATCAATTAAACTATCAACTATCGTCATTGTTAAACAACTATTTTGTGATGCTTACGGTCTAAGTTTCTTTTTAGGCAGTTTCATTCAAATTTTGTGTATATAACTCTATTTATTTTCGATTCGTAACTCGTCTATTGGGTGTTATCTTTCATCTACCCTGAACCCACTGAAACTGACACGAGAAAGAGTCTGGGAATTTGGAATATATGTACATTCCACTATGCCTTATGCGAGATGCTGAGACATGAAGTTTTGGGCATAGCTTGAAATTTATCGTAAGATATATATAGATAAAAGATCTAAAATTAGATCAGATTAAAAGTTAGAGCCTTGCGCTTTGGTATGCACACACATTTGAGTGTCATAATCAAGTCCTAAAAGTCTCATAGAGATCGGACAATAAACACCGAAGAAGAAGAAGCGCTCTGCTTATAAGAAAACGTGAATATTTCCCAGGGCAGCTTGTCGCTGGGTTCAGGGTATCCCCTAGTCGAGCACAGCCGACTTTAGAATTTGTGTCTTTGCCACTTTGCTTTTGAAATTGTGCCGCAAAGTTGTTTGGATTTTATAATTTTTGTGGTGTGCAATTAAAATATTCGGTTTATTCCTCCTGTTTGCATTAGTTTGCGTTATTCGTTTTTTTTTTTTTTATAAAATTTGTTGAAAATAAAATCGTTTATTAAAACTTGAATTAGCTATTTTGCTTGTTTGTTTTTGTTTTTTTATATGCCCGATGCCTTTCGCATACAAAAGGTGCCTTTGATAGTAATGCATAAGAATTTTTCTTTGTATTTATTTTCCATGTGCAAATTATTTAAAAATTGTTATTATTTTTTTTTAAGAGTAGTATTATTCTTTTCTTTTTTTTCATTCGCTTTAAATTAAATGATTTGATTAATTTGAAAATTTGTTGTTTTACACTTTTCCTACAAAATTTGGCCATTTTTCTTGGAAGCGCTAAAAAGTGTTCAGTTTTGAAAAATCAAGAAACATATTTTCGATGCCATAGATGAGGTGCCCATAGACGTATTTCTTGTGAAGGGGTGTGTGGCGGTCGGGGGAAGGGGGAGGGGGAGTTTTGTTTTAAAAACCATAAACTAAATTTGGTTTTCGCCTAAACTAAGGAAGACTAGTTGACTGTCTGCTCGGGAGGGAAGTAGGGCAAAGTAAGAATTGATACAAATGAAATGGAAACTAGTTGAAAATCTCTCAAAAAATGTTTCTTTCACTTTGGTTTTCCCTTCTTTTCTTTGAAGAGGTTTTCTTTATAGTTAGGTTTTCTATATTAGCTTATGTCAATTGCATCGGGTGTATTAAAAATTTGAATTATGTGAGTCTGAAATTAATTCTTGTTGTCTGTGCTTTATTTTCTTTTCTATTTTTTCCGTTTGTTTTTATATCTTTATATTAATTCTGCTTCTGCTGCACCTTTTATATTTGCTACTATTTGCTTTTGATTATTCATCGTGTTGTTGCTGCTCTTCGTCTTCCTCTTCTTTATTTATGCTATTTTTTTTTTATATTTATTTTCTTTATTTTGCGTAAATCTATTTAACAATATTCTTTACTCTCGTCCGTAATATGTGTGTGTCTTTATTTTGTTTTATTATTATTTTAATTTTTATTTTTAGTATTTAACAATAATATGTTGCCTTTTGCATTTCTCCATATCGCTAGTTAAAATTAGTTTTTGGTTAATCATCTTTTTTTTTGCTTTAATTTTTTATTTTTATTTATTTTTTTGTTGTTTTTCAGCGCCTTGCACAGTTTAACTCTCTTGTGCGCTGTTGTCCATTGTTGCCGTCGCCTCCTTGGGGGGCGTGGCGATTTATTCCTCCCCGAGCAGGACAAGATCGTCGGCAACGACATCGCTCACGTGCAGGTAGATAATCCAGTACATCAGATTGAAGCACACAAAGCACACGGGAAACACAATGCGCGAGTATTTGTCAATATCCGAGGGCGTTATGCCCAGCAGTTTGTTAATATCCTGTGAGAGGATCACAAATTATTAAAATATACCATATGATATACTAGAACGCAACACGGAAAGCAAACTAAAAGAAAACTTTGCGAGATTCTTTCAACTGAACACGGAAAACGAAAAAAAGGCGATATTAAAGTTTCAACACTTACATGTATAAAAAAATCAAAAGTCTTCAAAAAAATACTTGATTTAAGCATAAAAAGACGGACGAAAAACGAGCCTTCAATTTCAAGTACGATTCACATTTGTTTTTATTACAAGAATGTTTAAAAATATTGCTCAAAGAACAATTTCTAAATCCACAAAATAAAAATCGAGCGAATTAGAACTTAAAAATTCAAGTACACGCAGCACGAGATATTTGAAAATAAAATAAAGTAAAACTAGAATTCTGAAAGTAAGTACAAAGCACTTGATTCAAGTAAAAAAATCTTATTCAAATGTAAAAGCGAAATTTGTTATCATAAAAAATTTTCAATTAGCTTGATAAAAAATAGATTTAAGTAAAAAAGAATACTGAAAATAAAACCAACAAATAACTAAAGAATTCTTAAGAATATAAACGAAATCATGGCTGGGTCATAAAATGCTTCTTTTAAGTAGAAAATAATACTGAAAAAGAAAAACAACAAATAAATTATACTGAAAAATAAACAAATTCTTGATTTGTGCATAACTCATTAATGCATGATTTAAGTAAATATAAAGTTAGACTTTGAGGTATTGCCGTATCGAGTACGATCTTTACCTTTACCTTTTTTACTTTGCCCGGATGTAGAAGATGTGCTGGGACTGCCGCCTCCGGATCACCGCCAGCATCTGGCGGTCCGCCACCACCGCCACCGCCTCCGCCGCCGCCACCGCCAGGACCAGCGCCGCCGGGCGCTGGGCCGGGTCCATGGGATTGGGGACCGCCACGTCCGCCGTTCACCGTATTCTCCAATGTGCCGCCCTTGGAGTGTGCCTTTGGGTCGTGGACCTTGAATCTCACCTCCTGGAACAAGGGTCCCACTATCGAGCAACCGCGCGTACCAACGTTTTGTTGGATATTTGAAAAGCCGATTGGGCGGTTACTCACTGTTTGTTTGGGCGCATGCGGATGACCATGGCTGTGGGCATGATGACCATGCCCATGTCCATGCTCAGGACCGGGTCCGCCTCCGACATTCGGATTCGGATTGGCCTGCTGCTGCACACCATCTAACTGTTGCTTTTTCTGCTCAGCTATCTTTTGGATCGCCATAAATCTTTGTTTTCGCATTTGAATTCGTTTTGCCATATAGCCGACGGTGGCGTATTCTACGATTGCGATATGATATTTGGATATTGGATACAGTTTCGAATTGATTGTTGTCAGTTTATAGAATTTTTGATTTTGATTTTTTTTTTTTTTGTAATGCAACAATTTTGATAATGGGTACGGACGGTTGCGGGCGGTTCGTGGTGGTGTGGGGGGAGGAAAATTTAGGAGTTAATGCGGATGCACAAAATTTTGAATCAAGTCGCGTTCCACATGAGGTTTTTTTAAGATGATTGTTGAATAATTGTTGGTGGTGGTTGTTGTTGTTGTTATAGTTGTAGTTGTTGTAGTTGTTGTAGTTGTTGTTGTTGTAGTTGTTGTAGTTGTTGTCATTAGTTGGATGGTTGCACAGTTTGTAATTTTGAAGTACGGTTTGGAACGGTATATGGGGGGAAAATGGAGCGTTTTTTGAAAAATATTAATTTTTATTTTTTTTTGTTGGCATTCATTTGTAAATGTACGTATAAATATATATATAAATACATAAATATTATGCAAATATATTATGTAAAGCAAGATAAATGGAAAAGGAAATTGTGATTTAGAAAAATTTTGGATATATGATAATATATATGTGTGTATATGTAATAAGAAACAGAAAAACTGGGAAAGGGCTTTGGGTAAGCACTACACAGGGTAATAAAAGTCAGAATTACAACAGACGAGTGTGCTCGACTGGCCGATACCCTGTACCAAGATATCGAATGTTAGCAGAAGAAGATTAAAATTGTTGCGATTCGTGGAATATATTCATAAATAAGTATATATATAAATATAAATATTGAAAACTATTAAAGCAAGTGAGCTTAGTTGTGTTTAAAGGAATCTAGAAGTAAATCCAAGGCCAAATTAAGGTAACAGCAGAACTGGGAGAGAGACTCTTGTATGAATGTATCTCTTTAAAGTTGAATTGAGTGTGTTTACAGAACTGAGAGCCAGGTTGATTCTATAAAGTCGTATAAAGGCATAAGATAAGCTATATTCTAGCTGCGATATATCCGCGATAAGTATATAAAGACAGACTGTTAAAACGATTAGCTTGTTATCCCCCTTCTTGACTTGCACAATTTTCCAGGGTACAGGGTATAAATAATCAACGTCACTTGTGTGTGTTTGTGTGCGTGTGTTTGTTGTTGTTCACGTTGGTTGGTTGTTAAATAAAAATTGAATAAATTCATATTCTGTTCGTAAGCCAAGCAACAAAAAAAAGTGTGTAGAAGCAGGTGTAGTGTGTGTGTGTGTTTTGGTGTGTTGGTGTGTGTGGAGGTAAGATAGGTAAGTACAGACAGAGAAAGATAGATAGAGAGCAATAAAGGTGTAACGACTAAATGTTAGTGTATGTGTGCGTGTGTGTGTATGCGTGTCTGTGTGTGTGTGTGTGTGTGTGTGTTTGTATTTGTGTGAGCGTGTGCGTGTGAGTGTGCGTGTGCGTGTGTGTGGTGCTTGTCAGTATCTGTCTGTCTGCTGCTAATGTTATTGTTGCTGTTGTTCTTTTTGTTTCTATATTGTTGTGAAATGAGTGAACGAATAAGATAAAAAAAAATTATATTTAATTTGTTGGCCAAATGGTTTATGTATTAAATTTATATCTGCTGTTGAACCATCATTCAAGGAAAATGTTTATGTGCGTGCCTTAAATGCAAATTCATTGAACAGTCGCCTGTGTAGGGGACACACACATTTCCAGCTTTTCGTTTCGCCTCGTCTATTTGAGTGATACACATATGTCAAATCCTTAACTGGACCACATGCACGGATCGTATTTACATATATATGGATATATGGATCGCAAAAGACTTACAGGATAAGCGCTATGAGGCGTGCTCTCGACGAGGGTAACTGTTTGGTTTCGACCAACAATGTTTGGGTAGGGCTTGGCGGGTTTTTTTTTTGGGCGTGAGTAAATAGTTTCTTAGAACAAGTAACGAGCGAGTTTACTTACCCGATCTCCGAGCGCCGTTGCTGTAAATGCATAGAGAATGGAAACAGAGGGAGACCCTTTCGGCCTCGTATCTTACCTAACCTCAAGTGTGGAGAGTTTGCCTGGGCGTTAACATTTGCGCCTGTCATGTCTGGGGCACACATTCAAATGACGCAGACTTGACAGGCCAAATGTTATATAGTATATATGTATGTAGATATAGAAATATATCAAGGCAAATTTTGTTGAGGTTTGAGATATATGTTCAGCTATGCATGGCCGGCACATCGTCTTCTTCTTGGACTCTATATACAGTGTAGTGTATTTTTTTTTTTTACATATTTCTTATTACTTTTTTGTCTATTTTATTCAATTCAATCGCGACTCAAGCCAGGTGTGACGCAAGGCATGCTGGTATTCATATTGGTTTTTAAATGCGCTCGGTTTTAGCTCGTACCCCTGGGCTGGAGATTTCAGAATCGTTGTGTTTGTTTCTTTTCAGATTTGAATTTCATAATTTTTATATGTATGGTAAGTAGCTTTTGTTTTTAGGCTGTTCGTAGGCTTTGCGTTAGAGTGGAAGCTGGGCGTATATTAATATCTGGGTACCATTGCAGGTTGAAATGTGTTCGCTCATGTGCATTTCTCTATGCAATTATCATGATGACAAAAATCATTCTCATTTTCATTTTCATTCTCATTTTAGTTTTTTTTTTGTTTTTTTAGTTTTTGTAATGTTTTGTTTTTGTTTTGCTTGTTGCGTGGAACACAATGTCAACCTGAGGCGACTACAATAATAGTTAAGTACGAGTAAAGCTAAAAAGGCTAAAATAATTTTTGGCATATATAAACTTGGGCTATTCAGAGTTGACTGCAAGGCAGCATAAAGTAGACTTTAACAGATGCACCTAAGGTAAGGTCTCCTTTGAGTACTGGAATATGGATAAAGTAGACTTGGATAGATTCAACTAAGGTTAAATCTTATGTGAGTTCGAGTCTGGTTAAAATTAACTTTAAGTTGCTCCTGAGGAAAGATCTTCTGTGAGTACTCGAGTATGTTTAAAGTAGACTTTAAGAGATGTTCCTAAGGTACGACCTTTTGTGAGTAAAGTATACTTAAATAAATGCTCCTAAGTTAAGATCTTCTGTAAGTATATAGTAGACTTTAATAGATACTCCTAAGCTAAGGTCTTCTATGATTATTCGAGCATGGTTAAAGTAGACTTTAAGAAATGCTTCTAAGATCTTCTCTTCTACTCGAGTATGGCTATATAGAGGTAAAGTACGGACCTTTTGTGAGTTTACGATTATATTTAACTATTTTCCATCTTAATTTGTTTATAGTAAAACTTTATAAATGGTTGAAATATGAGGCAAATTGAATCTAGCGCCACTTTTGGCTCTTCTTCTTTGATTTACAGCGTTCACTTTTTAACATTAATTACGAAATGTTAATAACTATACAAAACAGTGTTGGAAAACACAACGAAAGTCTATCATACACTGTGATAACCTACACATGACATCAAAAATATTTTCTGGCTTACAGAAAGGTGGAAAAGAGTGTGAAGTTGTCTACTTTAAGCTGCTTTGCAGGCGGTTTTCTCTGAATATTCCAAATGCTTTTTATTGTTTACTTGCAGAAGCATGCTTCGATTGTTTTAAGGGTATTCTAAAAGCTCTGCATGTGTATTAACTAGTGCACTATATGTGTGTGTGTGTGTGTAGGGTGTGTGTTGGTGTTTGTGTGTGTGTGTGTGTGTGTGTGTGCAAAACTTTTCGCTTGGAAATTTTGTGCCCCTACTGTTTTCGGGGGGTGGGGCAGAGCGCGTATCTATGAATTTGCATACATTTTCTTTAGATGATAGCTGCATTGTTTCTTTGTATAAAAGAAATTAACAATAACATACAAATACGAAAAAAGAGATTTTTTTTTATCATTTTTTCTTCGTTTTTTTTTTCTCATTGTTGTTGACCTGAGTTGAGAGTTTGTTGTTAGGTAAAAAGTAGTGTGAGTTGTTGCTTAAGATGTTAGGATTTTAAGAGAGAAAGTTAAAAGTTAGAGCATTGGACTGGACTGTAGTAGAATTGTTTCAAATATATTTCCAGAGCAATACAAAAATTTTGGATAATTTACATAGAAAGCTGATTGGCTCGATAAATAGATTTGAAACATATATAGATATATATATATTGTTTTGTTTTTTTTTTTACTACCAGCATTAAATGAATTTTGTGGAAATTAAATTGAGTTGAGGGAAAAGTTGTTGAGCAATAAAAAAATCTACTCAAAAAGTTGTACCAAAAGCTCAAGTAAATCATATTCAAAATTTACTTGAACTTTTCATTTTGTTACTATATATGTATATATATTTATTTTTGTTATGTTTTTTGCTGTAAAAAAAAGACTGTTGAAAGATAGTGTATTTGTATCTGTGGTAGTTTTTTTTTTTGCTGCAAAACGCTAAGCGAAGTTGAGTGGCAAGGTGTTAAGTATTGGCATATTGGCTGGTTCGAGTGCCTTTCGCCAAGGTAAGAAATCAAAAACTAAAACTAATGAAATACGAGATGTGTATCAAAATCAATTTCGAGAAATAAAGCAACACACAAAATTTCACAGGGTATGTGTGTGTTCGTATTGATGATGCTTTTGTGTGGTGCTGTTGTGAATTTATGGTATTTAATTGTATTTGGCTACTTGATTGGTTTGTAATTTAAATTCGGTTTTTTTTTTTTGAGGGGGGTGTGTTTTTAGTAAATGTGTTTTGTTTTTTTCGCTAGATTTTGTTTACCCAGTAGACTGGCAAAGACCATAACGAAGCATGTTCCCAGATAGACGTCAATCGATTTGACGTACGAAATCTTTGGCAGCGCTGCGTTTGTTGACGACATCAAAGTGGTCATTGTCAACACGGTTGTCACACCGAGCGCCACACGCGCCGGCGTTGCATTGCGATTGAGCCAAAATGATACCCATGATATAATAACGATCAGTCCAGAGGGTATGTAGATTTGTATAAGATAATAGCCCATCGAACGCACGAATTGTATTTCGCAGGCTAAGCGCGAATAGTTGCCTGTTCACACACACACATTTGTATATATATACAGTCAGTATTTAGTTATGATTATTATTATTATTATTTAATAATTGTGAATAGAAATTGTAAATTGTTTTCGTTTTCGAGTTATTCAAAGATCGAGCATATGAAAAGAGATTTTTGGGGAGAGAAAGAGAAAAAGAGAGCAGAGAGTAATATATTATTAGTAAATATTTCGCTAAAAATTCGAATGTTTTTTTCTTTTTCTTTTGCTTTTCTCTTTTAAATTAAAATCATAAATTGTTTATGTATATTAGTAACAATTATCAATATAAGTTTTCAACACTCAACAGAAAATTAATAAAAATAAATTTAATATAAAGTAAATTAACTAATTAGAAAACATTACAAATGAATTAAGCATTTTTGTAAATAATGAGCGCATTTAACTGAGAGCAACGAGTATTTCGATAGCCGCAACTCGAGGGTTGCAAGCACATCGCTGTTACGATAAATCTATCGATAAATCTATCGCTTGGACAGTTAATTTAAGAGTATGTTAGGTTTGCATATGGTACTTTAAGAAATATGTGTATAAATTAGTACGTAAATACCAACAAAAGCAAAATCGAGTAACCAAACAATATATATGATAATGGGATCTGCAATATTTGAATAACATTATGTAGTTAAAGTTGTGTGTTTAGTGCTAATTAGATGAAATACTTAACGCTGCAGTCGCCTACTTGCTAAACTGCAAACTGTTTGAGTAAACGAGTATGTTAGGATATTTATTAAAACAATTAACTAAAATGAAATGAAAGAGCGAAAACCTCTTAAGAGTGGCCGGGCGAGAGACAAAAAGAAAACTTCCAGAAAATTATTTGAAAGAAAAAGTTAACATGAGCAGAGAGCGAGACAGAGAGAGAGAGAGAGAGAGAGAGAGAGCTAGCCTAAGGCCCAGTTAGGCACAAATGGTTTTTGGCCTGCGAGAATTTGTATGTAATAAATATATATATATATTTTTTTGTATTTTTTTTTTTTGAAAGGAAACTTTAAAGATGAGAGCATGCTTGGGAGGGCGTATCTTGTATATTTTTCATATTTGTTTTATATATTTAATTATATATATATTTGATTTGATTTTTTAAGATTTTGTTGCTTGCTTCTGCTAATTATCAAAAAAATGGATTTTAGTTTTTATTTAAGTTTTTAAATTCTAGATAGTATTTTTTTCGATTTGAATGTTTTTGCAGTATATTCTGTGTATATTTTTTGTTGTATTTTTTACAATATTGATGTGATTGTTGCTGTTGTTGGGTTATGCTAATGAATTTTCGATAGCGTTTTCAATTTTGGCAATTACTTTGTTTTCTTTTAGTATTTTTTTTTTGTAAAAACTAAATGTGACTAGATAATAATGTAAATAGTCAAGTGTGTGTGTGTGTATGTCTGTGTGTTTGAAAATATAATATATAATTTGTACGAGTTTGAATGCCAGGCATAAATCGAAAGGATGATTATCTAAGTACAAAAGCCATATAAAGTTAAGCATCGCTATACTTTTTTATTTGTATTGGTGTTCAATAGATATATATATAGAAGATATATGTAAGTATTTATTTTGCATATAAATATATATTTTACTTAATGCTTTCCATGACACAAATGTCGCTAAGTCAATTTCAGTTTGATTTCGTTTTTACTATTTTTTCGCTTTCAAATTTTTTCTGTTTAGATTTTAATGTTCTTGACGGAGCATGAGAAATTGTTCAATTGCATTTTTGTTGATTCGTTTGGCATTGCCGATAATTTAATTTTGTTAATGAACTAATGACGAAATTAGTGAAAAGAAATCGGAATCAACTCGAAACGAAACTGAGAAAATAAGTGAATTAAGTGAAATACTAAATGAATATTTAAGAAAATAAATTCAGCTAGCTTAACATGCATTAGTCTTGCGCTTAAATATTGATATATGTTTTTATCTGTAGCTCTAGATTGCGCTCAGGCTGTTTATATATTCAAATTCCTTTTGGCAAAGAAATGCATTTGCTTCGCTATAAACTTGCAGATGTTCCGGCTGAACGCGACTTGCTGTGAATCTAAGTCCATGAAATATGGTTCATTTGTTTGACTTAAGCTTAAGATGACATTTTAATCGGATTCAGTCGGATCGGACAACTATAACAGATAGTCATAACAGGCAAGGTCGAATAAATATATGTTTTCGAGTATTTGATTATCTGCAAGAGTATAGAATCTTCGGCGGACCGAAGCTAGTTTAAATTCTGACTCCGATTTATTTGAGCGTTAGTTAAATGTAAATGTTGAGAGTAAGCAAAATATTATGCATACATGCATTTGTCTAATTTTGTGGCCATTTTCGCTTGGAACCGCAGATCAAATTGCACTCGAACTCGATTTAGCCCGATATATTTATATATATATATATATATATTTGTATATATATGTATAACTGACTGACGTTCTAGTTAGATGAGGAAGTACGAGTGCTTTATCAAAATAATTTGGGTTGTAAAGAATGCAAATGTTAAGGTTAAGCAACTAATCGAACTAAAGATGGAAACGCAAAATCTTTATATATATATATAAAATTTATATATATATATATAAGTATTAATACAAGTCGTCATCAGCACTATTTTGTATATACATACATATGAAACATATGTATATGTATAGGTAGTAAAGGTAAATAAGTATATGTATATACATATGTATATATATATATGTATGTATATATATGTATGTATATATAAAGTTAAAAGTAAAGTTTGTAAAAAAATCGGTAACCGTCTACAGGTACCTGTGGTAAGACTGATCTCCATAGCCCTTTGACGATGACCCAAGACCTTAAACTGGGGAAGCGATACCTCGCTCGAGACACCAACCGAGTTAGGGCCTTCGTTCCATTTATAGCGTATGTCACGCATCGTGTAGCCGACTATATATATATGTTGTGTATATGCAGTTGGAGATGATCCATGGTTTTATAATTATCAAAGTATTTTTTTTCATATGGTGATATATATTTTTTATCGAATTTTTTATTTATATTTTTTTTATACATATTTTTTTATATATTTTTTATTTATATTTTGTTGTATATTTTTATACATATTTTTATATATATTTTTTATTTATATATTTTTTTTTATATATATTTTTTTATATATATATTTTTATATATGTATTTTTTTATATATATATTTTTTGTTATCATAATTGATATATTTTATATTCATTTTTGATTTATATATTGTTTATAATTTAATTGAATTTATATTTTTGTACAGTTGTTGTTCGGCGTTGTTCGGTGTGGTTGTCGTTGCGAAAAATATGCACAAAACAAAAAATACATTTCGTGAGACTATTAATGATTGGCAAAAAAAGAATTTCATAGTAAGTCTTATCAATTTTTTTTTGTTTTTTTATACTTTTCTGTTTTAAATTTGGTATTGTTTTTTTCTTTTTGCAGTTTATCATTTGTTTTATTACGTTAATTAATAGTCTCATTCAGAACTTGTTGCTTAAAGTGTTGTCAAATATATTTTTTGATTCACATTTTAAAATAGTTTGAAATATATTTTTGCTCATATATTACAATTCCGTATTACATGTATTGTACAAAAAGGGGTTATATATAGTTGCTATGGATTCATAATATAGAGAGCATTCAAGAATTTTTGAATAGTTTGCAACTAGACTTAAAGCTACTGTTTGTTCTTATTGGCAGTAGTTAGTTAATTAGAATTCGTTTCTCTTTTTCACTTAAGCACTTAAAAATGGCAGAAATTGGTGCTCTTGTGTTTTCTGTATAATATATATATATATATAGATCTATGTATATTTATTTTTGGTTTTACAACATTTTTTTATAAAATATTTGTTGTTGTTGTTGGTTAGCCTACCCAAGCAAATGCGCTAAAATGGACGGCAAACTGGAACTGGACTCGTAAGTACACACAATAATTAAAAGGAAAAGAGTTTAGAAAAAAAAAGAAGTAGAGTTTACGGCATACTCGCAACGCCTAGCAAAGCACTGTCTAACACTGGTCTAACACTGTCTAACACTGGACTACGAATCGTTTATAAATTATTGTTAAATTGTTTAGATGATCAATCAAAAGTGATGTAGGCACAACAGAGGTTAGTAAAGGAGGACACTCGAAACACAATAATATATGTATTTAGTATTTAGTTAGTAGAACAAGTTACAGTTAGCACTCGATATAGGTGAAACACAAAACTAAAGAAAATGTGCATGTTGTTGGTATGTTTAATATATAGAACATATATATTGTATATATATATATTTATGCGCTAAAAACCCTTTTTTTTTTTTAAAGGAAATCAAAACACAAAAATTGATTACGAAATGTTAAAGAAATGAGAAAAATATAAAGAAAAACTGTTTGTCACAACAAATAAAATATATGTTAATGTGATTCATTAACAATGTTTGTTTGACTTTTTTTTTTTTGGATTCTGGTATGAATTTGTAATGTATGGAGGGTACCTGTGGTTAGGTTTATTTCGGTCGCCCTCTGCCTGTGTCCCAAAACACGGAACTGCGGTAGTTCGACCTCACTGCTCATGCCAACACTACTCAGTCCATCTCTCCAGAAATATCGGATATCTCGCATCGTGTAACCGACTGGTTGTGGTAGTTGTTGTTGTTGTAGTTGTTGCAAAGAGGGGGGCGGTAGTTAATTAATTATTGTTATTGTTGTTTGTTGTTGTTTGTTGTTGTAGTTGTTGTAGTTGTAGTTGTTATTGTGAAGGTGGTTTAAGGATTAGTTTCGGTTAGTAACACTTGGATTAGTCTTAGTTTTGCACTCACATATATAGCATGAGTTTTGGGTGGTTTTTACAAGTATCTTAAGCTTAAGACTACAGTGAGTTAAGATCTGGCTTTTGCCGCGTTTTGTGGCGTGTGTCTTGACAAAGAATCATAACATATTTAAATGTATTTACATTGGTTAGCTTATTGTGTGGCCTCTGAGTAAAAGCGTGCTGCGTATGTACTTTTTTTTTGGTTTTTTTTTAATAATATACATTGAATTGTTTAAAATATATATATATGGTATAATATAACGTTAGTTAATATTAAGCACATTTAGTTTCTGTTAAGTCGATCGATCAAAATCAGGAGCCTTCTGCGGTTGCTGTAAGTGAGAAGGCGACCGAAAACCAACCAATCTAATGAATTCTTTTTTGGCTTTTATGTTCAATTTTTTGTTTTGTTTTTATCTGGGAGTTTGTTTTGGGGCACATGGATGAAACATGAGAGTAAAAAGAGTTATACGTATGCTGCAGGATAAATCGTTGGAAAAATATACTCATACATATTTATTAGCTGATTTGGCGGCTGTGCAAAATGGCCAAAGAAAAAACATAAAAACTGGGGGATATGTACGCAGTAAACCCTTGCTAAATCTACAGCTAGATACGAATAAAAGCAATGCTAAACAAGTTTTTTTTTTTTTTATTCATATTATTTCAGTGTGCCCGATTTGTAAGAAAAAGTAAACTATTGTAAACCAAATATTTGAGAGCTAGAAAACAGAGCATTGTGCCTCAAGACCTCATTTGATTAAGGTAAAAAAAAAACATATATGTATATATATTATGATATAGTACATAATACGCTGCGGAGATATTGACGACCCGTCAAATATCACTAGAAATTATTGTGTTTATTTCGTAAATACGATAATTAGTAAGTATGTGTGTGTGTTTGTCTTCTCTGAGTGCGTTGACTTACAATTTGCTTGCGTTTTTCAACACTTTCTTTTTCAATTTTCTGCCCACACTGAACAAACAGCGCGCGGCCTTAAGCTTAGTGGCCAAAATTTGGTGCAGATGCAATTAGTTACGGGCTAGATATATATATATATATATATATATATATATTTATAAATTATATATATATATATATATATGCATATATATGCATAAGTTTTCAGATATTACTAGACTAGGCAGCTACACATGCTAAATTGGTCATGACGAGTGGGCAGTTTGAGCGTTAGCCAACACTAAGCACATCGGCACTTTACTTTGGCCACTCGGGTTCTGGTTAAGTGCTTCATATTCTGAATGAGTTCATTTCTTATCGATATATATATCGATATAAATACAATTACAATTTTCATTTCGATATTTAATTCAAGTTTCTTTTGTCTTCTTTTTTTTTTTTTGCCTTATTTACTTTAGTTTGTAGCATTTTAATTAAATATAATAGTTAGGTAATTGGGCATTGTACTTACAGCTTTCGATCTCAATGTGACACAGTTGACGGTCCATTGGGAAATACTGCAGATTCATCGGACACGATGCGGTGATAGTCAATCTGAAAGGTCATTTTTTTCGTGTGTTCGTTTTTTTTTTTTTGTGTTTTGTTGAGAAGAAGAATTCGATTAGTATGTTAGTGGAAAAGGTTTGGCATGAACACAGCTAATGGTTACAACAATTAAATAAGCAGAGGGTAGGAGCAAATAATTTACGACATTAAGGTTGGGGTTAGGGTAATTTTCTTATATAATATATATATTATATATATATATATAATTTTTTTTTGGTTTTTCTAGTATTTGAAACAGAGCGAGTTCAATTGGTTATGAGTTAACATTCATTATTATTATAATTGTTATTAGAAATGTTAATAAATAACAACATTTGTATTTTGTAAGTGAGAGTTACGAGTGGCATTTGGTTGTACTTAGATAGTGAGGCGAGTGGCGCTGGGTTAAACATGAGGTTAATTGGCCTAAGTTCTACGCATACGTGATAAGGCATATTAGTTAAGTTTTAGTTCAGTTTAGTTTGGTTTGGTTTGATTTAGTTTAGTTAGTCGGCTTCCCCGTTGAGCAGCAGCTGGGTAGCGATTTTGGACAGATTCTTGTTTAAAGGTAGTAGAAAATTGTATGCCCAGTAGCTACAGTAGCTACTGCGACCAGTGCAACCTTTTGGCGGTGTAAAAGACACATGGAGATAACTGCAACTGGTACCCCTCTTGAGGTTGTTGTTCTTAATTCGACTTCTTGATCTCGTTGTGGTGCCTGGTCGGATGGGGGTGGGGGGGGCGCGGGTTCTGTTTTGCAAACTTCATGGAAACTTGTCGAAATGAAATGTGCAAAAGATTCTTTTGATTTAAACGCTCGGAATATATTGCATATATATATATGTATATCGCCAACTTTCTATCGCTTTCACTTTTTGCCAATTGAACTCACTTGATTGAAAACTGTTTTTCATTTTGTTGAACTTTTCGTTTCGTTTCGATTGTTTTTTGTTTATTGTTTTGTTTTTTGGTTAGTAAATTACAACATCCATTTATACACACACATCAAAAACAGTACAAAGTTGCAAAAAGGGTTAAGAAATAATTGGAACAAACAAAAAAAAAATGTTTTAGTTAGTAAATAGTTTTTGAACTATTCGCAGTACATTTTAAGTTTTGTTTTTTGTTTTGTTTTGTTTACACATAGACATATAGATTGTTAAAAATAATTTGAAAAATTGCATTTGATTTGATTTGCTGGAAGATAGTTGATAGTTTTACCTAATACTTCTTGTTATCGATCCAGAATGATGCACTCGAATGAATTCATTACTGGTTGTTGCAATGTGAAAATATGATTGTTTTTCATTTACAAAAAAGGTGTCAGGTACCCAAATATTCTTAATGAATTCTGATCCAACCGATAGTGTTTCTACACCAGGTCGTTTTCTATACGCTAAACGAGGATCGGTCCAAAATTGACGAAAGTAAAAATCCAATGTAAAGTCCTATACACGAAAAATATCGATACGAGTATCGATCCGAATTTATCGACGACGATTTCGATTTCGATTACCAAAATGGGGAGCAAAAAGAGATGTTTGTTTCTTATTAGTAAACTTAGTATAGCACTTAAAGCTTAGAGTATTATGAAAACAATAAACACAAATCGAACTAAACCAAAATAGTTTCTCATATATCGAAAATGAAAGTTTAAGAAAGTGTTTAAGAATTGTTGAAAATCAGGGAAAATTTCGCACAGATTGAAGTATTACTATCGCATATATTTTTGCTAATTAGGAAAATAATAAAAATGCGCTTTACAATACACACAAATCAAATTGTTTTTCTTTTCTTGTGATAGAAACCAAAATTAAAAATTTTGTTTAACAATATCGTGCAACAATTTGTAAACAATATAAAAAGTTGGTGGACTCGGGGGGAATTTTCATTTTCTTCTTTTTTTGAGGGGGTTAAAAATACATTTAAATTTCCGGGCATGCAAAAACATCAAATTTACAGTAAGTTTTTGGGCAGCATTAATGTTTTTATATCGAGAAAATCAGAGAAAAACTGAGAAAACAAACTAAAAATAAGTTAAAAGTAATTAAAAACTATCTTAAATAAACATTAAAATATTTGTAACAATAAATAAGCTTATATACAGTAAGCAGTTCAGAAACCTCTCACAAGTACTTGATTTGCTGTGATGTGAAGTAGTTTAGAGATATTCTGTTTAACTCGAAAATAAGATAGTTAAGTACTTAATTTAAGTGGTAAAAATCTTGTTCTAAGGCAAATGACTGTTCATAATTCATTTGTACAGCGAGATCTTAACTGCTGCTAGCTTGGCTTGGTTTGGCTTGGCTTTTGGCTCTTTGTTGTCCTGCTGCAGTGCCTTAAAGCTAAAGCGTATTAAAAACTTAAAGGAAGCGGTACGGAGCGAGGCGGAGCGGTACTGGGTAGAGGGGGGGACTTGGGTTTAGTTATATAGTAGAGCAGTTCAGATCAGTTGATCAGGCTGAGCTTGGTATACGAGTCATGTGTGTGTGTGTGTGTGTATGTATGTGTGTGGCTATTAGATTGGATTCTTGTTTTTGGGTACACACAATTTGTATCTCGTGTTCAGGATTCGAATTTTAAACTAAGACAAAAAGAATTGAAACGAAATTCGTAAAAATGCAAGTGATATGCGTAAGAGAGCGTACTTTTGGGTACATTTTCTTGTTTTAGTAGATATGTCTAAAATGCTTGTTCTAGAAATTGCGCGCCGCACTCGTGACATTGTTTATGCAATTCTCAGTTGGATAAATTGATTATCTGTAAGTTTCAGGCTTAAGTTCAACTCTAGCAGATTTGGTTTCCACTCGGTACAGGCACGCCAAAAACAAAACTTTAACGAAAAGATTCAAGTACAGCGAAACTCAAAATATTTCAAAGCTCTTTAGGCAGTTATTTAGTTAGTTTATATAATTTTGTAAGGGTTCGAGACTAATCGAAATCATAAATTACACATATTTACGGTAAGAGTTTCATAATTATACAATTAAACTCAAACGCGAGGAGTTTAAAGAGCTGATTTCCTTTGTTTTTTTGTGGGGCTAGGTTGAGTTTTTTCTTATACCATTATACAATTTCCATAGCTGCTGGCATACTTTTATCGGTAACTGTAATTGTATCTGCATCTGTTTGTGTATGTGCATTTGTATTTCCTAATGTATCTATATATTGAGTTGCATCTGTTTTTGTATCAACAGCAGCGACTATGCCTACAAAAGTATCTTTATCTGTATTCGTACAAGCATTTGGAACTGTGTCAGTACACGAACTGTATCTGTAAATGTATCTGTGGTTGAAAAGTAACTTGGATCTGTATCTGTTATGGGACTCGGGGAGTGCCTGTAAAAGTATTCGTCACTGTGTCTGTATAAGTATCTGCATCTATGTAAGTAACTGTGTACTGTATCTTTATCTCTTTAACTGTATCTGTCAAACTGTATCTGGATCTACATTGGTGAAAGTATCTGTGACTTAGGTCGACGAAGCATCCGGAAGTGTGCCTGTAAACGTATGTGCATTGTAACTGCAACTGTAACTTGTAGCTGTATCTATATCGGAAAAAGTATCTGTGAGATTATCTGTAATAGTAGAAGTATCTGAGTATGTATCTGAATCAACACAGTGTGTGTATCTGTGTATTTATAAGTGGAAGTATCAGTAAAAGTTAATGCATCTGCATCTGTGGCTGTATCTGTATCTGTGCATGTATCTATCTGTATCTGTATCTCTGCATGCATCTATCTGTATCTGTATCTGTATCTGTATCTGTATCTGTGATTCTGTATCTGTATCTGAATCTGTATCTGTATGTGTATCTGTAACTGTATCTGTACTTATCCGTATCTGTATCTGGATCGGTGCATCTGTATCTGTAAATGTATCTGTGAACGTATCTGTGCTTGAGAAAGGCAAATTGTTTTTGCCCTATTATTTGCTTGCTTGTTAATTTCTCTCCTTCAGTTTTTTTCCGAAAAGATATCTTTTTTCTTTATGTATTTTTGAAGTTATTTGTACAGTTTTTGTGGGCTAAAAAAATGATATGTAAACTTATAAAAAACAATGCGAAGAATGTTATGTAAGAGTAAGTTTATGCGCATGTTGTTGTAATTGTGTATGCATGAGAGAAACTACAAAGTTGTTGTTGCTGTTGCTGTCGATGTTTTTTTTGGCATGGGGCATTTGGGTCTTGTTCCGTGTGCCGTGTTTCGTGTTGTTTCGCTGCCCCATCTCGTGTACATGTTACTGCTATGTTAACCACGTTTATTTCGCATAAATTGATTGCTATTGACTTTTGATGCCAAAGCCAAACGGTGCACGTGTCAATCCACCCAGCATTGTGCTTTACATAATGGTGCAGTTAAAGTGTAGCGTATAGAACACAGTTGATTCGATGGGTGCTTAAGTACAGTGTATCTGATTTCGCAGACACATGTGCCTGAAAACTGAAACAACGTTTGGCATTGCTTGCTTCCAATCAAATGCTGTTCTCTAGCGACCTCATTCTCAGTGAAGCGTGTATGAGAATGTGTTTATATTTAGCTAAAATCGAGCCAATTTTGTTTATTTGTTATTCAATGATTGTAAAAGTCGTGGATTCGAATGGGGTAAAACTATAAAAGAGTCTAATTCAGGTAATTCAGAACTTCCACGAAGCTAGGTTTAAATATTTAGAATAAAAGCAATTTAAAAAACAATTCGAATGGAACTGTGTGTGTATCCAATTGTATGTGTTATAGTTAAGTCTTTGCTTTGATGAACAAAAATGCATAAGAATTTAATAATTTTGTTGAATTTATTCAAAACTTGAAAAAGCAAAAAAATTGTGAATTAATTCAATTAAATTTTGTTTTAATTTTTTGTTGCTCTCAAAGACCTGTCGAAATGAATAAAATTAAACACAGAAGTACACTTGTACACTTATATACTTTGGCTATATCGAGTATATATATAGATATGTATATCACATATGACATTGAGCTTTAATATATTGTACGAGTATGCTATATGGCGTACATTATTCATATTCATATTCATATTCATTCATATTGTTAACAAAAACGCATGCGCGCAGCCGTTGTCGACAGGACTGCTGTGATTATCTTTTGCCTTTGGCCAGAATAAAGTACAATTAACTAGTTTATGATCAATGCAAGTTTCTAGTTGAAGCATTTAACTTATAAGCTCGAAAAAGTTTAACGTTCCGATTGAATTATGAAACAAATGAGTTTTTAGGGATGCAGGAAATATATTAGACTGAGAGACTTGAGAGGTATAATAAACTAAATATTATTATAAGAAAAAATAATGGCTATCTTCAGCAAGCCGAAGATTCAATACCCTTGTAGACGGCTGACGGCTTTGAAAATATGTAAGGAGCTTGACAGAGCTCGTAATTGCTTAGTTTGGTGAAGATATAAGTGAGAAATAGGACATTTTTTCAGTCGACTCTCATCTATTTACATACATCTTTGCTCTGTAAGAAGCATATAGTGGTCCGATTTGGTCGGAACTGCCTTTAACAGAAAGTCTAAATAATGCAAAGTATACTGAGTATAGCTTAGGCTTAAGACTAGTTCGCATAGAAACAGACAGACGTCTATATTGACTGGGTTATTGATGCTAATCAGGAATATATATGCTTTATGGCGTGGCAATTGTTTCTTAATATGCATTATGCATTTGATAACAAGGGTATAAAAAATTTATGAATTTAAAGCTTTAAGTTTTTAATCAAGAGCAGCGCATAGTATAGAAAATGGAAAGTTTAACCGATTCAAAAGACCTACTCGATTATAAGAAGTATTGATAAATTTAAGACTTGTAAGATATAGATATATGCCCAATTTTAACAGATTGAAGCTACAAAATGTTATGCAATATGTGTGTAGTTTTTCTTCTGACTGTACTTTATTTTGGCTCAACGACAAACTGACGGCATTGCAAAAACAATTATGAACACAACATTTAATTGTTAAAATTTTTTGTAGAATATATGTTTATATATATTAAATAATGTTTAGATATTGTATAATGGGTATATATGCATTGGAAATTTGCGATTTGCTTCGAATGTTTCAAAACCAACAGATTATGATTTACAAATAAAGAAAAACAAGTGTGAACATAGCGAAATTAATAACGAACAAATGTGTACACAAAATGTGTGTTAAGCAAGATTAAAGGCAGAGAAGAGAGAGAGAGAGAGAGACAGAGAGAGAGAGAGAGAGAGAGACAGAGAGAGTGGGGTAGATAGCTGGGGTACAGAGTTGTTAGAGAGTTAAATTAAGAAGTAGACATATGATATATATATTTTTTTGATTTAACTTTTGATTGATTTTAAGAAACAGAAAAGTTGATTTTCACTTTTTGTTTAAATTTGTTATATTTTTTTTTTTTTGGAAATGTTTTTTTTTTTATTTGGTATATTTGGTTGGTATGTACCATGAGAACTTCCGAAACCGAACTGATACTGAGGACATACATTGTGACGCCGACCTCCACAGGGGGACCTGCAACATATACACACACACAGACAGGTTGAGGGTTTGTTTGTTTTCTTTTATCTTTATCTATTCAAATTGTCGTTGTTTTTTAGTTGTTCTTGTTGTTGTTGTTGTTGTACTAAAACGTTGTTTGTTGTTTGTAGTTGTTGTTGTTGTTAGTGTGGGACCCAACATAAATATTAAGTAAATTACACGCACTCCGTTGCAAAAATAACAAAGACAGAGAGATAGAGACTTATTTCTGTCACTGTCAACTCCTGGAAACAGGCAGTAGGCCTTACAATTCTTTTCATTATAACCCGTATTTAAATATATTTTGTTCTAATATTAAGCTGAACGGCTTGAGGGCAATTATGTTTAGTTTGTTGCACAATTAACAAAAATTTTACGATTCCGATCATCAGCAGCAATGTCTGGCAACCCTTTCGAAGCCTTAACTTGTTGGGAATTACAAGCGTCAGTCATCGAAAAAAGTACAGCCTGCATGCCATAGTTCAGCTTTATATCAGTTTTCATACTCAAAAACCGATTTTTATTTGTGGTTGTTTAATTTTCATTAGCAAAATTAAATATACAATGTACAGTTGTGCGCGTTTTTCTTAGTTTTTGATATATAATTTATTTCTACATATTTTCTAAATGTGTGCAAAGGGTTTTGCTTTTGTCTTGTTGCACGCGCCGAATGAAAACCAAATCAACTATTTGAGTTTTGTTATTATTTTGTATATATTGCTGTTGTTTTTAAGGCCCAGCTATATGAAAGCTATGTATTTTTTTCAGTGTATTTCGAATATATTGATAATAAAGTCTAGCGTAACATAAAATGTATTTATATTTTTTTGTATTCTTTTTGCTGTGATAGCGGATTTAACACACCATTTGGAAAAGCTTTGAATTGTACTGAATGGTTGGCAGCTGCAAGTTAAGAAAATGTATCTTAAAAGCTTTGTATGATATGTGTGTGATCCTATAAAAACAAGAAGAAGAAGAAGAAGTAGACGAACACAAAAAGACCATGAGCTGAACGCAAGTAAGTTTTGCTTTCAAGTGTGAGTGTTTGGGTGGGGTGGGGGGTAAGGAAGTAGGGAAAAATTGGTTGAATGGCATGAATTTCTATATATCGTTGGGTATAGTTTGTGTGAACGGGTGGCGGGGGGTTTTTTGGGTGGTAAAGCTTGCTATCTGTGCTGCACCAATTACAAATTGTACTCAAATTGTCAACGACACGAACACACAGAGAGAAACTCGTTTCAAAAATTGTACACACTAAATAAAAGCGTGAATTCGTATTGTTAAGAAGAAGGAAAAAAGCAACGCCAATCTTTAGTTAGTTTGTAGTTCACAGATACTAAGAGAGAGAATGACTTTTTTTAGATTCTATTCGAATTAACTGAGTGCAGCCTCACTTTTAGATTGTTTACTTAAGGTACCTAGTTTTTCGAAAAGTTTAGTTCATAGCTCAACCTAATACGAGTCAGCACTAACTGGAAGAAACCTACGAGAAGTTTAAATAAGTTAAGCTAAATTATAAATGAAATATAACTAAACAGAACTTAAGCAAAGGCAGAAGAAACAAGAACATTAAAAATAGTACGAAAATTGTTCTACAAATTCGTATATCAAAAAGAAAGAGTGGTGTATGTATGTGTGTGTGTGTATAGATATGTGTGTGTGAATATAACGTGTTTCTTTTTTTTTTTGGCAACAAACTAAAGCATTGTGTGGCACAAATTGAATGTTTAAAGTAAAGTGAAATAGTCAGATACAAAATAAATTAAATTTCAACAACAGAGACAAGAAGAGAGAGAGAGAGAGTATGCGAGCGAAACAGAGACAGAGAGAGAGTTTTAAGATCTTAAAGGTACAAAGGTCATTTAGTTTGTACCATTTTCACTTCTGAGAGCGAGCTGATTGATAGCACATACATGGTGACTCCGACTTCGACAGGAGGTCCTGAAACACGTACAGTTTGTTTTGGCATGGTTATATATATAAATATATAGATATATATTTTTTATAGGCGAAACAAAATAACGCTACTTAACAGTTAGTCAGTTCAAAAGTATATGAATTAGTTCAGCTAATATTGAACTTTACTAAATAATATATATATATACGTTGTGCCCGCCCACGTTCAAGTCGCGTTAACTAACCCTATTTAGTGTGTTTAACTAGTTGTTGTATTTAAATATTGTGCTTGTACTTACCACCATAATTGGGTCTTACTCTTTTGTCGTAACTAACACTAAAGGAGTCGAGTATAGCGGATATGTTTACGTCACCCAACATGCTGCCGCCGCCAGTTCTAAAAAGGGGAAGAGAGCAGAAAATGCATGTTAAATAAATTAAGTATAATCATATGAAAATAAGCTGTACTTATAACAATAACAAGAACAGCTAATTGTGGCACAACGAATATTAAATGCGCTTGCAGACTTTGCAGCTTTTTAGTTACAACTTATAAGATATAGAGGTCTATTTTCGAACCCCTGTTCCTATAGTAACTATATGATATAGAGGTTGACAAAATTTGCAGGGTGTTGTCAAGATATGTGGGGCGCACATTAAACAGCTGCATTTTTGACTGAGTCATTAGCCCGTTCAATATTTACAGTAATAGTAGACCGACGAAGTCCAGAGACGCAAGTAATGGTACCCTCAATATCCTATATCACCCTCATAACTTGGTCAAATCTCATCCGATTTTCATGAGGTTTAGCTATTTCTTCATGGTTTGGCCTTTAGATCAATTCTGCATCTAAATCTGACAACATTATTTTTGGTGGGAATGCATGTGAAAATGGAACCCTTAAATATCCTATATAGATACAGGTCAAATTCCCCAGCCCTATAACTTGGTCAAATCTCATCCGATATTCACCGGGCTTGGCTTGTTGTTCATGGTTTGGCCTGTAGATCAATTCTGCATCTAAATCTGGCAACATTATTTTTGGTCGAAATTCATGTGAAAATGGTATCCTGTATTATCCTATATAGACATGGGCCAAAATTTCCCACCCCATAACTCGGTCAAATTTCATCCGATATTCACCGGGCTTGGCTTGTTGTTCATGGTTTGGCCTGTAGATCAATTCTGCATCTAAATCTGGCAACATTATTTTTGGTCGAAATTCATGTGAAAATGGTATCCTGTATTATCCTATATAGACATGGGCCAAAATTTCGCACCCCATAACTCGGTTAAATTTCATCCGATTTTCACAGGGCTTGCCTTTTTCTTCATGGTTTGGTCTCTAGATCAATTCTGCATCTAAATCTGGCAACATTATTTTTGGTCTAAATTCATGTGAAAATTGTACCCTAACATATCCTATATAGTGGACATGGGTCAAAATGTCCCACGCCCATAACTCGGTCAAATCTCATCCGATTTTCATGAGGCTTAGCTCTTTCTTCATGGTTTGGCCTCTAGATCAATTCTGCATCTAAATCTGGCATTATTATTTTTGGTCGAAATTCATGTGAAAATTATACCCTCAAATATCCTATCTGTCATGGGCCAAAATTTCCTATTTATTATTTCTAACACAAATGCTTAACATAATCTTTAACATACATGGGAACTACGAGTGACCGTGTATATCTTTAACATAAAATGGTAACACGATTTTTATATAAAAACTCTGGTTTTGACAGCTATATTATATAGTATAGGTATCAAATTAAAAGAATTAAAATATAAAATAAACATATTTTTTGCAACCGTTGGCAAGCGATCTCGTAAGGAGGTGTAATACAGTTTTTACATTGTTATTAGATTTGATTTTGTTCAAAGTAAAAGTAAAAAGAAATTTGATTTGTATAATTGAAGAGCCACAACCTAGATTTTTGTTGCGAGCGTGGCAACAGCTAGGCAAACATGGCTAGACGATATAGCTATATGCTCTATATGCTGGGAAACGCCTCCTCTTGGCTGTTATCTACATTTATACAACTTTATTAAGCCCTTGTTTTTTTTTCCCAGACATTTTATGGCTGCAGGGTATAAAAGCGGATGAAATGGAAACGGCTGCTGCAGGTATGTGTGTGCGTGTGTGCCTGCATATGTGTATATTTCTATGTGTGTGCGTGTGTGTGTGTGTGTGTGTGTGTGTGTGTGTGTGTGTGCTTTTGTGCTACATTTACTTTATTTGGCATCAAGTGCACACACCCACGCAAAGTCAAACAGTCAAACGGGCTGCCACAACCCATAGCCAGGCACATATGTATATACGAATATTTATTTATGTGAATGCATATATATATACATATATATATATGTATATGTTTATGTGTATATATGTGCTTACACATGCGAGAGTGTATATGTATGAGTGTGCTTGTGTGTGTATTATTTATGGCAAGTCCCTGGCGCTGAAGGCACAGCCATGACTGTGTTTATTTGCGTCTATTCTGCGCTAAACTGTGCTATTAAAGCGCGTTTGTTGGCATTTTAACTGTCTCGCTGCTCGGCTATACACTCAAGTCTGCATGTGTGTGTGTGTGTTTGTTGCTGTTGTGTGTGCGTGAGTGAAATCACAATTTAATAAAAGTTACGCCTGCAAATAAACAGCCAATATGAGTTACTTTCTTCTGTTTTGTGCGCGCGCGCAGTTCAAAAATGTTTGTGTTTTTATGCCCTTCTAGAGGGTATTATCAGTTTCTCAATAAATGTGTTACACATAGATGAAGACATCCCAATTCCCAGATAATATATATATATATATATATATATATATATATATATATATATATATATATATATATATATATATATATATATATATATAACTACTCATATCCGTCTGTCTGTTTATCTCCCAGTCTATTTGAACGCTTCGCACTCGGAAACCCGCGAAGCTAGAGACATTCAATCTTAAATATATATTTCCTTCAATAGCAAATGCCAAAAGAGCATAGTTTTACCTTTCGATAAATCCCATTTGCAGGATATCGATAAATATCGATGTGATAATATGATATCGATACATATCGAATATACGACGTAGTTTTTACGCATAGCTCGAAGATTATTAGAGCTGGATATACAAACGTTAAGGTTTTCGTACATCATATACAGATTAAGAATTCTTAAGCTTTTTGGGATCCCCAGAATACTTCATAATTGGAAAACAACTCATTTTTGTGGTATACACACATTCATATACACATTCATTTATTTGTCATATTTAAGCATTAAAAATTTTATAAAGATCGGATTATAAATACTCGAGTTAATCAAGACTGACTTTCCCATATGGAAAATATGGAGTATGGAGTCAAGAGAAGAAGAAGCAAAGCCTGGCCTAAGGTGCGCAAATTGCGGCGTGGGTTTGTGTGTATGTATATGTGTGTATGCATGCATAAAGTTAGATTCTTAGTATAGGTAGGTTCAGGGTATTTGCTAGTCGGATACTCCCCACATGAGCATTATTACTTTTGTTTCTTATTTTTAATTTTTTCCATTTTAGCATTTCTGTACACAAATTTGAAATTTCACCTTTTGGGCTAATTATTATTAGAGCTGAATTGTTTTTAATTTAGGAGCCAGCTGCAAACTGTAATCAAGCCACAGCGACCCTTTCCCCCCCTTCTCTTTCTCTGCCTCTCTCTCTTTCTGTCTCTCTGTCTCTCTCCCCCCGCTTGCTGCTCTCACTGTCTCGCTTGCTATCGGCTTTTGTGTATACGCAGCGTTGGCATTAAAGCAAAGCCGCAAAAGCGAAAAAAATGGCAGCCTATTTATAAATATGTATTTATGTGTGTATAAGTATTAATATATGTATATATATATATGTATATATATAGATATAGAGTCTAGCTGCTAGCTTCTGCAATGGCCTGACAACAGTTGATGTGCGGTTTGCCTGTGCTTTGTGGATAATGAAAAAGTTTTGATTGCTATTTGATTTGAGTCTAAGAAATGACAGCATTATGGGCGTATGAGCACTTCGCAGCCGTACACCGCTGCGTATGCGCAATATTTGTTATTCCGCTCGAAAAAAAAGAAAAACAACAGAAAAATAAACAACAACAAACGAACCCCTCTTGGCAATGTCATCAAAATTTTAATCTTACCCACTGACAGCTTGTCGTGGCAATTGCTTGCAGAGCGCGCCTCGCATTTGCTATAGACAAAATTGGGGCGTGGCCAGCTGGCAGCGTGGCGTATACGTAATATGCAAATGAGCTGGCAAGCCAGCTGAACTAATTATTATGCCACATTTGATCAACTTATTTATGCAGCTGCGCGCGGGACGACCCTCTACAAAACAGACATGTGTACACACACACACACACATATATGTGTGTGGTGTGTTTCTCTGTTTGTGTGTGTTACACTTGTTATTGAGTGCACTAGAAAATATTGAAGCAGCGTCCAAATATTTGCCTATTGAGACATGCAGATACACATAAGTAGAATTGACTGATTGTTATCTTATTGTAAAACCTTGTGAGTTGTAACAAATAGAAATGCACGACTAGCTGATGCCCTGCATAGGGGATGGAAAATATGTTGAACAGCTTACATTGAAAATATCTTAAATAGAAAATATCTTATGTATAACTAAGACAAAGTAGATAGTTCCCTTTTTGTAAAGCCTTGTGAGCTAAATGTGGCAAATGCCTGACTAGCTGATGCCCTTTTTATAAAAAGAAAGTATCTTAAGATTGTTATGTGTATTTATCGAGTGTATATTTTATATATTATATAATTATAATTAATGTTTTGAATTATAATAAAAGTTTATAAATAAAGCAGAATATGGGCATTACAGGGTATGCAAATAAATGAATTACATTGTTGTACAAAACAATTATAT
The DNA here is from genome assembly GCA_035045885.1 of Drosophila borealis. Lineage (NCBI taxonomy): Eukaryota > Metazoa > Arthropoda > Insecta > Diptera > Drosophilidae > Drosophila > Drosophila borealis. The sequence goes on along the minus strand of JAWNOR010000164.1, from coordinate 1,512,388 downwards.
AAACATAACATTGTCATTCACATACTTTAACATAAACATTAACACGCCTTGTAACTTTAATGAATATGAGAGATATATAGAGAGATGAATTAAGAAGAGGAAGAGAGTCGAACAATAAGAAGTAAAAAGAACTAATTTGCTTTTTGGTCTAATAGCTTTTCGGTCTTCTACAATTTATACATTAATAAATAAATAATAAAAAGAATTTCCTTTTAAATCTAATCAAATTTAAAATATATATTCACTTTTGAAAAAAATCTATGCAACTTAAAGGATAAGCCTTAATAATATGATTTTTTTAATATATTTTAAACAGATGATTTAAACTGGAATTCTATGTTTAAAGAGAACATTTTGTTGACAGTCTTTCCACTGCCATAAACTAAAGTATTTCATTTTGAGTCTGAACAGAATTGGCAACGAGAAGACAGGCACGGAAAGCACAACTTCGCTTTAGATCTTTATTATTCATTTTTATTTTGTGTCCATTTGCACTATGGGCATTTAATGCGCACATAAGTAGGCAACGTTTCTTTCTGCTTGTCATTAGAATATTGCCTAAAGAATCGTGCAAAAAGACGGGTTCGTAATATACATACAGGCTGCGAATTATATTATATTATGTCAGACTTAACTGTAGAATAAGTTGCATTGTATTTATGCATGTGCGTTTAATTAATCGTTCCCTTAATAACAGTTTAATTAATAATAAAGCAAACCAAAACAAAAGGATATAGTATTTTTTCTAAATTTAAATTAAATAAACCCACGAAATTGAAGTTACTTTTAGGGGAAATGATTAATATGATAATAATAATAATTAATAAGGGTCTAATAAGTCATTAGAGCTTTGCTCTACTTTATGTAGGATTTTTGGACACAGTGTCCATTTTGGCCATAGTACTTTAATTCTTCACTATTTTTTGATAGAAAAAAACTAACGAAATTATAATAACTTTTAGCAGATATGGCAGTAAGAGTTCATGAAAATTCTGCTTCAAATCTGCCCTAACAAGCTTTTCCTTTCACAAAATGTCCATAGTAAGTTTTTTTCATTTTTTTTAAGGTAAATAAACTACCTCGAAAAGAAAAGCTAACATGCATTAACAAGCTTTCCTTTGCATTTTGTACAAAAACCAACAAATTTATGTTTACTTTTAACAGAAATGCCAATAAGATTTTGAAACTTCGTTTGTAGAACTTCGCTCTGCATTATTAATTTTATTTATGAAGCTCAAAGCACATTTGGCCCATTATGCGCGTTGCATGCAATAAATGCGCGCATAAGTAGGCAACGCTTTTTGCAACACAAAATTGCAAAGTGGCTTGCACAAGTTTCAAGCAGCCTCCGCCTCAGCAGCAGCAGCACAATAAAAGCTGTAACAGTTACGAAAACAACAACAACAACAACAACGACAACAACGATGAGCTATAAGAAAGGCATGTCATGCGCAGGAGTGAGCATGGTCCAAGCCCAAAACGTGTCGCCAAGTGTTATGCCAACACCATCCGCCATATTATCGCTGGCCACACAGTTTGTTGTCTTATCTGAAGCTGCTGTTCGCATTGCCTGTGTGTGTGTGTCTGTGTTTATTTGTGTGTGTGTGTGTGTGTGCCTGTGGCAACGCCCCAACATTGGTGGCTGCGTAACTTATGCTGCTCGCTCGCAAATGAAAATGTAAGAAATATCTTTGTTATTGTTTGTTGCCGCTGCTGTTGTGGTTGTTGCTTTTGTTGTTGTTGCTGTTGTTGTGGTTGTTGTTGTTGTTGTTGTCGGCGTTGCCGTTGTCGTTTTTAGTGGCACTTTGAGCGCTGGCCCATTACGTATACGCTGCGTTGGACACGCGCCATTGCATAAATTCAAGTGTTATGTTAAAACAAAGCGGAAATGCGAAAAAACAGCTAGCTAACATTATCTTGCTGCCAGTCAGCATGCCCCACCCTCCTCTCTCGCTCTTTTACTCCTCTCTTTCTCCCTCTCTCTCTCTCTCTCTCTCTCTCTCTCTCTTTTCGAATCCGGGACACCCATGTCAGACAAAAGTCTAGCTGGCAACGCCAATGCCAGCGCCAAGATAAGCACAACTTTGGCAAAGGCCTTTATTTTGCGCAGTAAAACGCTGCGTCTTTGTGTGCGTGTGTGTGTGTGTGTAAGTGACTCGGGACTTTTACGCGGCAATTGTGATACCCAACATGTGACTAAGCGTTTTTTAATAAAGTGATAACTTGATGCCTGACGTTTCCTAAAAATAAACATATTCCACAGCTGAAGCCTGAAGTGCGGAGCGTGCGGCGCCGGGGCCGTTGCCGGGAAAAATGGCCGGATAAACATGTTTGGCGCTGACCACGCCCATGCACACACACTCCCAACATCATTAAGTGGTAAATAAAAAAAAAATGGAAAAAGCCAACGGAAAGGAAGATTTTATGTGGGTGTGACAACATGATTGGACGAACACATAAAAATATTAAAGCAACAAGTTATCGGAAAATTACAGATATAATATCAAAGTTTTTTGGACTATCTGGCATAAAATGAATAAACAAAAATATTGAGAGCATTTGTCGAGTCGATTTTGGGTCTGATATTCATTTGAGTCGTAAATATTTAGCACAGTTTTTCTGGGTTAAACGCAGAGAAAGAGGACTCGCGCTTTTCTTTTCTAATTGCTTGACTTTTGCAATTCTCAACAAGTTAATGCTTCTTAATGGCGCTTGCAATCCTTGACTCGAAAAATTTCTTCTGTTCAGTATACAGACAAACTGCTAATTGAGGAGTTGAGGACTTTTTGCCTTCTAGCCTATTACATTTATATAACAAATAACTAAACATAAACCTCTAGCCGGACAGCTTATTACAAGTAATCAAAGGACAATTAAACCAATTACCTTATTAGGGTCAATTTGACTCCGTTCGTGGGGCACAATAAAATACTTCTATATAAAAAATGGTTTATTTATAGTCAGTTTTTGTATGGCCATTACTCAGATATATAATTAAATGACTCTCAATATTGGCTTATTGCTGCATGGCGAACAAGTTTGAATATTATAATAAAGTTTACTTCTGTTTAACGAAAGATTTTTTCGGCGGTTCGAGCCGCAAGCAAGCGAAGAACCAAATCAAAAGAAACATTTCAACTATTATTGTAAGAACCGATTTACTTACAATTTCTTTTCTTCAACAAATAAATATACAAATTGAAAATTTCTTTCGAATTTGAGCTAGCGAGCTTACGCTTGTTAGTTCAACGCTTCTACAAGATTTGACCAAAGTTTGCCTTCATTTTAAAGTCGAATTTTCCGACAAACCGTCTGAGTGCTCACATTGAAGCCAAAAGGAAGCAATAACATAAATTTCAGCCTCCAAGCTCTTAGGTTTTGGGCTCTGCGTTGAATACCAATCAGTCAGTCAGTCAATCAGTCAGTCAATCAGTCAGTCAGTCCAAACAAATTCTTTTATAAATGTAGATCTGTATACTCTTACTTATAATGTATTCTTTACAGGGATATCCTTATGGGGCAACCCGTTCTGTAGCCTTCACAATGATTTGTTCTTTGATAAAATCAAATTTGAAATTCAATTGATGTGACAGCTAAAAGTGAGGAAAATGCATAAAAAGTTGCATTACTTTGACAAGTCCTTGACATTTTCCAAATGAACATCAACAGACAGCTCACAGAAGTAAAGAGAGAGAGAGAGGGGAAGAGAGAGATAGAGACTATAAAAAACCAGGCTACGGCAAATACCAGCGAGGCTAGCAAAAATAGTTGCTGGTCGAATTGCATTACGAGATACATTTGAAAGGAAAAAATAAGGCTGGCACAAAAAAAAAATGAAAGAAACATATATATAGATTGTGAAGTTGCCGTGTCTGGGCTTTATTAAATATTTGAAAAGCGAATAGAAAATGGCAGCGGCTGGCTGAACTGCGACCCTAAAAGGCCCCCTTTGCTTGGAAGCAGCCCCTTTGTGGATATTCTCAATCATCCTCAAAATGTGAAGGAACAACAATTTACGCTCAATGGCACTCGACGGCGAGCTGTTGTCGCAGCTGCTGCCAACGTCTCCAGCCAGCGATGATTCTTGTTATACCCTAACAAAGGGTACTCTAACTTTCGGCAGTGAGTATATAACGCTCTGTAGGAAACATCTTTAAGGAATATACTATTGTTATCTTAATGAAGCTGAGCATTGATATATATATATAAATGTACTTCGAACTAGCAAGCGTGAGGTCGCCGGTTCAAACCCTACAGAACTTTTTTTATATCTGCTGTTTATAAGACTTTAATCGAATCATCATATCGAACTACAATATTATATGGCTGCGATAAAAACAAGGTGTTGAAAGGCTCGCATGTGGTATAGAAATATGAATAGAAATATGTCGAAACTGTATGCTACTTTGAAGGGTATTGAAACTTCGACACTACATTTGCTGTTATTTTTTTTGCTGAATGATGCACACACACATATAGATTGCTGCTGCTTCTGTCGTCAGCTGGGCGGTGTTGCTTTGTCGCTGGCACTTCGGCATTATCTGCCATCAATAAATTCCAAGTGAAGTGCGCACTTGTGTGGCAAGTGCTGCACAACGGGGCACACAGCGGGAGATAGAGGCAGCAGCAGCTACCAGTGCCAGTGCCAGTCCGTGTCCGAGTCCGTGTGCCCAGTCTCCAGCAGCAGGCAGTCAGGCAGCCAGGCAGGAAGTTGAAGGGTCTAAAAGTGAGCAGCAGACGTTGGACTTTTGTGCGGGCAAATTGTGTCGTTGTGTTGCTTTGGCCTTTAACCTTTCTTAGCGTCAGCTGCGCGCGTGTGTGTGTGTGCAAGGCTGCACGGTTTCTGTGTGTGTGTGTGTGTGTGTGTGTGGCCGTGTCGCCTGTGCAATGTTGCATGAAAAAGTGGCGTAAACTCAACTCCAAAGCCGCACCGCCTGGCCCAAATAAGCAGCCAACTGTGCTAAAGTCGTGCCACTTGCCACATTTCCACGACATTTGCCTTTGGCTCTGCTACCGCCTGCCGCCAGCCGCCTGCTGCCCCCTAACCCCTTGTTGTTTTTAGCAGCACACGCGATCAGCTAAGCCCATAAACGTGCATTTGTACGTCTCAGTTCCTAGTTAGTGGCAGTCGCCTATCCGCCGCTGGAGTGGCCCCCAAACCTTTTGATTTACTTAAATTGCCTGTTTGGGCGGCTTATGCAAATCTTGTCTATGTGTGTGCTGAGAACTCAGCCATTTTCTAGCTTAATTTGGCTATATTCAGAGCTTGTTCTACAGAAACAGGCTATTTTCAATAAGCTTTTGTTTAACCATTTCGAAATATATTGAATACTCTAAAGAATAGACGTGGGTTGATTTAAAAGAAAACAAGTTTCGCTGTGTTAAACTCATTTGCATCAAACTGGAATACTCAATCGTCGTAACTGACAGGAGCTAGCTGTTGAGCTTCTAACTGAGCCGTGTTCGGATAAAGGATTTACCAAACCCCAATAAGATGCCATAAACAAAGTTCGAGCTGCTCAGCAACATGTTCGAGCTGCTCGAGTCAGCAACATGTTCGATCTAAGCTATTTTGTGTTGTGTCAATGGAAGATAATGCATGTATGTACCATTAGCTTGAACACAACCGACAATATACGAGTTTGGAGTTCGTTTGCTCCATCAGCTCGGGCTTATTTGTAAGATTGAACTGAGTTCTCGCTCGAGTCAACAGACTCAATATTTTTTGTCTGCAACTCCAGCAATTCAAACTGAATGTGAGTCCAGAATCGTTCGAGCGAAAAGACTGTTGGAGTATCCGAGATACGTTTGGGTTAATTCGAGCTCCGCTCTACTCCAAGCACTTTATAAATTCAGCTACTTTTCAGTCGACAGTTGACAGCACTGTTGCCGTTCCCTCCCTGCAGGGCTGCACCTAAATATGGCCTAATGAGCGTTAACTCGAAAAGGCAAAGAAAAACATTGCCAAATGCCACAAATTGTGTACAATTCTTTTGGGCCGCTAATCAAATATGTCGCATGCACCTTTCCGAAAGCCAAACAACCAGAACACACACTTTCAACAAATCCCCAAGCCAACCCCACCCCGTTTGCCCAAGCAGCCCTTCAACTAGTTGGTAATTACAAGCGCTGCGCTCTGGCAGTTGTCATTTTTCAGGCCCGTCGCATTTTAATAGCCGCCACATGCAAATGTGACGATGACGAGCTTAATAAATTGCCCACATTCATTTTAAAAAAAAAGTAGTCCTCAGCTGTAGTGCTCACTGTAGTAGTTTACTGTTGACCCGCTCAAAACAAGCTGTCATTGCGCCTAATTAGCCCAGTTGACCAGCTCCAGCTCGGAGGCTCAGCTTTTACACGTTGCGCATTTTGCAGTCAACTAATTTTGTATAATCATAAATTATCGTGAACTATGACTCCATTGGGGCACACACAACACACACACAGGGGCCGCTGCAGTTGTGCAATGCAGCAAAGTGCCGCAACAATAAATTTATTTCTATTAAAATATTCAACTAAAGCGTTTTTTATGTCTACTTCAATCTGTGGGAAAAAACTAAATGGGTTTCATCCTGCATAAGCAGAAAGAGACTCTTGCGATCCTATTAATCATATGCATATATTTTCTAAGCCAAGATTAACAAATGACAAAGCTTTGCAAAGTTATGATAATAGGAGAGTGGGATACATGATACAAAGAAAGTCAAACAAATTTGACATGCCAATATTCATAAATTTTGTCAATCCAGTGGGAAATACCTAACCAAAATGCACTCATTCATGAAAATCGGTTAACATATCAAAAAGTTATGGAAGTTTAGTGGGGGCATCTAACCATTAGACACTGGGCACTTTGCTTGTTTTAAAATCAATCAGTCTATCATATAATCAGGTTCTACTAATTGTAGTAGAGCACCGTTCTAGAACTAGTTCAAAACTGATTTGAACCTGATTTTGCCAATAAGCAATCTCCAATGCGACAGCTAAAGGTTAAGTTTTTACCTCAATCAATCATTCAATTGGATCAATCGAGATTACTGCCAAAATTTCGCTCAAGAACCAATTCAAACCCGGTTTGAACCTGATTTTAAGCATAATCGATCTCTCATACTACAGATAAGTGTAAAGATTTCAATCAATCATTTAATCAATCAAATAATTGGTTCAATCAAGTTTTACTAATTGCAGCAAAACTTCGTGCAAGAACCAATATAAAATCGAGGTGTGCCTGTATTTAGCCATAATCAATCTCTAATGCGTCAACTAAATGTGATAAACCTGACTTTAAGCCTTATAAATTCTTTTTACTTCAGCTTTGAGTGAAGATTTAACATCAATCAGTCATTTAATCAATCAAACACTTGGTTCAATCAAGTTTTACTGATTTAAGCAAAACTTCACTCCATATCAACTTGAAAAACGTTTTGAGTCTGATTATGAGTATAATCAATAGCTATTGCGTCTGCTAAATGTTGAGTATTTAAATCAATCACTCAATCAATGAATTAGTACATCAATCAAGCTTTGTTAGTATGTTCTGGAATCAGTTCAATGCTGGTTTGAACCTGATGGCAAGCGTAATCTATCTTTCGTGCGACAGCTAAATATAAAGTAAGCAATCAATCAATTAGCTCAATCAAAACTTACGCAGATTGCACTGTGGTGCTCCGTTTGGGGCCCGTCTCCTGTACGATTAGCGCCATATTTATGGCCAGCCAAATTGTTAGCAGGGGTGTGCGGGTGCGGGGCGTCAGTATAGTTAATTTATCCATTGCTGAAACACTCATGGTGGTGCAAGTTGTTGTTGCTTTTGTTGTTGCTGTTGTTGCTGTTGTTGTGGTGCGTGGTGGCAAAGTCACAAAGTTTGGAAGGTTGTAATTGGTAGTCGTGGGTGCGAATTATTGCTTAGTTAAAAATCTTTTGGTTGTTGTTTTTTGCTTTAGTTAGTTGCGTGGCATTAAAAAGGTTTTTTGTATTATTTATTTTTTTGGTTGTTGTTTGTTTATAAAGTAAGTTTTAGTTGATGTTTTAGTTACAGTTGCAGTAATTAGTTAAGTAAAGCTTCTACTGCTTCCTCTGGTACAGTTGAGTTGAGTCTTCTGCTCTAGCTAGCTTCTCCCTTAACTTCTTGTCTTCCTTCTGGCGCTCTAGTCTCTCAGTCAGTGAGTTAGTTGGTTGTTTTAGGCAGCGAGGCATTCAGTCAGTACATCAGTGCATGCGTGTGAGTGTGTGTGTGTCTGTGTGTGGGTGTGTGTGTTGTGTGTGTGTTTGTTTTCTTTTGCAAATTGTCTGCTTGTGTGTCTCAATGCATGCGCTGCCAGTGCGAGATCGTTTGACTGCGCGGCCAGGCGTAGCTCAACCAGAACAATGCCAGCACGAGTAGCATCAGAAGCTGACACAACAGCACCGAATCCGATATAGATTCAAGTTCAATGGCACTCGGTATGGGCAGACTGGCATGAGCCAATGTTCCTGTTCCTACTGCTGCCTCCTGCTGTTCCTGCTGCTCCTGCTGCCTCACTGTTGTTCTCGTGTCGGTTGTTGCTCTGCTGCGCGCTGTTGTCCTCGGCCACATCAATTGCCAGTTGCTGCTCCAATGTTGTTGTTAGCACACCTCCGTTTTGCTGCGCTCATCCGTTAACTTTCTGTTTGCCTTTTTTTTGCAGCCAGTGTCTGCTTTTTATATTCTTTTAATTACTTTTCTCTCTGGTCGTTGAGCCTTTTACGTTTGTTCAGTGTGCACATTTTATGTGCTGCGTATGTGCCTAGGCTCTTTTCGGTATGCTGCTCATCTTTATCTTTCGCTTACGGTCCTTCAGTTCGTCATCCAAATAGACGCTCCATTCCATTGCCTGTTTAATGTCCTGCTTATTGTTATTGTACCACGGCGCCTTTATTGTCCCCGACCTGTAACAAGCGCCTCTTGTTGCTGTTGTTGTTTTTGCTCTTGATGTTGTTGTTGTTGTTGTTGCAGGCGACTTGTCTCATTTTATGTGTTTGGTTTGGGAATTGTTCGTTTGTTTGTTTTGCCTTTGGCTTTAACTTTTGACATTGTTACTACGATTTTTGGTTTCAATAATTTTGGGTGTTCTCTTTTGTTTGTATTTTTACTTTTTTCTTAGTTTCTATTATTTCAAAAACACTGAAAATTTTTAGAATATATTTTGAAACATTTTTCTGTTTTTTTAATTTATTTTGTTCAATAGTTTTTTTTGTAATTTTTTTGTAAACTATTTATTAAAAGCACACATTGGTTAAATTTGAAAATTTATATTCGCCCATTATTTATATAATTTGTATAATACACTTTGTATTTTCTTATTGTTTGTTTTGTGTGTTTTTAATATGTCAACTTATTTTTATCAATTTATTTGATTATATATAATTCTTGGGTTTGTCCGGCTCTATGTTCTATTTTATATGTGCTTAATGATATAAGTCACAAAATCCCAAAAACTATGTTTTATGTAATATTACTTAATTTTCTCAACATATGAATATATTATAATTTTTATTTATTTTATTGAATACTTTTCTCGTTTATTTGGATTCTTTTTAAAAATGTCTTTTACTATTTAATTTATAGTTTTATTTATGTTTCATGTATATAAGTTTGTTTCACGAATTATTTGTTTTATATATTATTTAGTTTATTTTTATTTATATATTTATTTATTTTATCGTAATTTGATGACTGATTTATTTCTTTTTAACAATGTTTTTATTTATTTATAAATTTTTTATTTAGATCTAATTTTTGGATATTAGCTCCAATCAAAATATTTGTGTTATTGCCTTTTTATATTATTTAATTATTTTAATTTATGTATGTATATTTATTATCCAATTTAGGTTTTTTATGTAATTTCATTATTTTATCACTATTTATAAATATTTATTTATTTAATGATAAGTAATTTATTTATTATTTTGTTAAGATAATTCATTCAATATTTTATATTTATATGTCTTTTATTTATTTATGTTTTAATTTTTATTATATTTCTAATTTAAATAGTTTTTATATATTCCAAAACTTTTGTTGTATTCCAATTAAACATTTTTCATATGAATTTTTGTCTGCAGTTTGAGGGCTTCAAATATTGTTTGTTAATTTTATTTGATATTCCGAATTATGCTGTCTAATTTTATATTTTATTTCATTTCGTTCGAAAGTCTTGACTTTTAGTTGTTTCAAGTTTATAATTTTTAATTATATATATAAAAATAACGGCTTGGTTGGGGCGCAGCTGGCTTGAATTCAAATTTGTTCAGCTTCGAAAGTTTCGAAGTAAATCTATGCATATGCGTAAAAGTCTACTGACACACATTAGCACGCACTCACACACAGGCACGCAGGCACACTGACACACATCAACACACGCATGTACACACACACACACATACACACACGCATGCACACATACACACACACACAGAGTTATGAGCAGGCTCTTTTGTATACTTGTAATTTTGTTTGGTTTTTTGCCACTTCTGCTTCTTCTTCTTCAGCTTTCGTCTTCCTTAGATATATTTTATTTTTTTTTATTTTTATTTCTATTTTTTTTTTGCTGCTCTGCTGCTTGCGTCCGTTACATTTTCTCAGCTGCGCGTTTGAAAGCCGTTTGGCCGTGTTGGCAAACGGGACCAGAACCGTTGACAGTTGTTCAGCGCCAGGCTGTGGACGCGAGAGCGTATCGCGAGCAGCGAGAGAGAGCGCAATGGAGCCAAAAATAGCCTGAGCCTGTATGCGAGAGAGAGAGTAAGAGAGCGCAGCGCCTGTAAGTATGCTATGGCTGCAAAGTCGCGCTCACCTCCGCCTCGCCTCGCCAGCTCAGGTTCGTTCCGCCTCGCTCTTTCGCTCTCTCTCTCTCTCTCTCTCTTTGCTGTTGTCTGCCGCTTTGGCCGTGCTGTGCGCTTTGGGCCACGTTTTTGTTCCCTTTTGGACTTGGCTTTTGCAGAAAATGTCACTGGCAAACTGTGGCAACCCCGGCAGTTACACTCTGTTTAGCATAAACGCTTGCTACTTGGCTCCTGCCACTAGCTGCTAGCTGTGTGTGTGTGTGTGTGTGTGTGCGTGTGTGTGTTTTAGGCCTTTTGCTTTTGTATTGTTGTGTAGTGTTATTCTTTTTTTTTTTGTAATTTTAGCTTTTATTTGTTTTTTTCTAAGCGCATTTGATTTGTATGCCGCTTTGGCTCCTTCCGGCGCCGCGTCCTTTCGCCCCCGCATTGTAATATGCTTTTTATGTTTTTTGCAAAATTCTCCTACACATATCTCGTTAATTGGTTTTGTGTGTGTATGTGTATTACGTATGTATGTGTGTGGCTTTTGCTTTCAAAATTTTGCCAGCCTCGTTGCTTTGATTGCATTTGGTGGCAAAGGATTTAAATTTGGTGCCAGCCGCTAAAATGTTGTTGTTCTTGTTGTATGTGTGTGTGTGTGTGTGTGTGTGTGTGCATTGTTGCCATGGCTGTTGCTGTTGTTCAACTTGTTAAAAAGCATACGAGCTAAGCCTTTGCCAAATAAATTACATAAGCACATGCACATGTATGTAAACATACACAATGCACTGTACAGAGTCTGGCTGAAGAGTTTTCTGGTATATTAATTAAGTTTGATATGAATATCAGTTGTTGTACTTATATATAGACGTATTTAAGCTGCAGCTAAAACTGCGTACATAGCCAGGCCTTTGTCTGAGAGTTATTAATGAGTTTTACATATTTGATGAGCTACAAAACGGAATGTTCTTATACCCCAAACCCATTAAAAAAGGTTATAAAGGGCAGAAAAGCTTTGTGAAAATGTAGGTAGAAGGAGAAGAACACAGAAAGACGCATCTCTGAGCCTATAAGGCATATTCATGCTTGATCAGCATCAAAAGAAGAGTCTGTCTGTCTGTCCGTCTGCATGAGTCTGACCATCTTGAGAACTTTAAATGCTAGAGACTTGAAATTTTGAGTACAGTTCGATATAGCTATATGTTGGGGCGTAGAAAAGCCAAAGTCTTGTAACTTGGTAAGCATGTATGGCATGTAGAGTATGTATAGTATGTATAGTATGTATGGTATGTATAGTATGTATAGTATGTATAGTATGTATACTATGTATAGTATGTATAGTATGAATAGTATGTAAGTATGTATAGTATGTATACTATGTATACTATGTATACTATGTATACCATGTATACTATGTATACTATGTATACCATGTATAGTATGTATAGTATGTATAGTATGTATAGTATGTATAGTATGTATAGTATGTATAGTATGTATAGTATGTATAGTATGTATAGTATGTATAGTATGTATAGTGTGTATAGTATGTATAGTATGTATAGTATGTATAGTATGTATAGTATGTATAGTATGTATGGTATGTATAGTATGTATAGTATGTATAGTATGTAAAGTATGTATAGTATGTATAGTATGTATAGTATGAATAGTATGTATAGTATGTACAGTATGTATAGTATGTATAGTATGTATACCATGTATACTATGTATACTATGTATACCATGTATACTATGTATACTATGTATACCATGTATAGTATGTATAGTATGTATAGTATGTATAGTATGTATAGTATGTATAGTATGTATAGTATGTATAGTATGCATAGTATGTATAGTATGCATAGTATGTATAGTATGTATAGTATGTATAGTATGTATAGTATGTATAGTATGTAAGTATGTATAGTATGTATACTATGTATACTATGTATACTATGTATACTATGTATACTATGTATACTATGTATACCATGTATACTATGTACACTATGTATACCATGTATACTATGTATACTATGTATACCATGTATAGTATGTATAGTATGTATAGTATGTATAGTATGTATAGTATGAATAGTATGTATAGTATGTACAGTATGTATAGTATGTATAGTATGTATAGTATGTATAGTATGTATAGTAAGTATAGTATGTATAGTATGTATAGTATATATAGTATGTATAGTATGTATAGTATATATAGTATGTTTAGTATGTATAGTATGTATAGTATGTATAGTATGTATAGTATGTATAGTATGTATAGTATGTATAGTATGTATAGTGTGTATAGTATGTATAGTATGTATAGTATGTATAGTATGTATAGTATGTATAGTATGTATAGTGTGTATAGTATGTATAGTATGTATAGTATGTATAGTATGTATAGTATGTATAGTATGTATAGTATGTATAGTATGTATAGTATGTATAGTATGTATAGTATGTATAGTATGTATAGTATGTATAGTATGTATAGTATGTATAGTATGTATAGTGTGTATAGTAAACATAAATCTATCATATATCACATTTTGAATGCCTCACTCAAGTCTCCACGATTTATATAATGCATATAGTCTTGGGCTTTGATATGAAAACATGTTGGTATGTAATGTTAAAGCCCTGTGTCTTGTTGTCTATGAATAGAAGTAAGCCAGATTGATTTTAAGGTATCTCCTAGTCGCGCACTTGTTAAATATGCAGGCGTACGCCTTATTTTTGGCCCACTCTTTGCATATTTAATGGTCGCCAACTTGCAAATTACTTAATCAGATTTTATAGACAACTCACAGTATTTTTTGGCAAGGTTTTTAATAGCATCACCGAAATTACTTGCAATATACCAACAATTTTTGGCCAGCTTTCAAAAAGGCCTTTAAATATTCCTTACGCCCAGCTGTCAGCGTTGAGGTGCTGGCTAAGACTTTAAGCCCTTAAGCTTTGGGGCCAGTATCATTATCATGAGCGGCTGTGCTTATGCCTCGTTTATCTACAGATATGCAGCAGTAAACCAGCTGTATGTGTGCAAGTGTGTATATGTGTGTGTGTGTGTGTGTGTCTTGATATGTGGGTCTGCGCGTTTTTGGCAATTAAAAGCATATGCGGGCCGGCTGCCTCATCAGGCTAATCAACGAGCGAACAACCCAACAATTTGCTTCAAAATAAAACAAAGCCAAGTTAGCAAAGGCAGGGCGCAACGAAAGTGGGTGGGGGGAACGGGTGGATGGGCGAGGGGTGCCGCAAGGCGGCTGCCAAAACGAGCGTTGGAGACGCGCACGAAGACGCCGTCGACGATTTTGACGTCGCGGTGCGATGCTCCTAACTTATGCAGAGTGCCCAACCACAGGCAAACAAACGTTTATATACACACACACTCACACACATAGACACACACACAGTCAAACACAAACTCGCGAACACACACGCGCGTTGCAGCAGACTCCTTTTTGCCTACACTTTTGAGTATTTATTTAGGGTTTGCTTTTTTGTTGTGCTGCCTTTGTGTGTGTTAGCGCGTGTGTGTGTCAAGCAAACACGGCCAAAATCATGTGTGTACGTGTGTGTGTGTGTGTGTGTCAGAGCAAATGATTCAGCTGTTTTTATTTGTTTAAATTTGTGCTGTTTCGCAAAAAATGCGCAACTTATTTTTTGATAAAGAATTTGTACTATATATAGTAAATGCATATATAATATATATATATATATATATTTTCGAAACACGTATTTGCCGTTACACACACTCACACACACACACACACACACACACACACAGAGCCACGCACACGACGCGCTCTCTACACCAAGAAATATGCATAAAGTTGGCTTCGATTTTTGCAGCTACGCCTCTTTTTTCGCCCAACGCCAGATTGAAGCACAATTGTTTTTTTTTCATATTTTTTTATATAATTTTTTGAATAATTTTAGGCACCGTCGAATTTGTTGTTGTTGTTTAATTTTGCATAATTATTTTGTTGTACTGTATTATTACCAGAAATCGGTGTGTGTGTGTGTGTGTGTGTGTGTTGGGAAAATGTATCTATGGCTCGCTTTGAACTATTTTTGCACACAGCGTTGACGAGGACAAACGTCTGAACTCAACTCGACACGGACACGGACTCGGGACTTGGACGCCGACGTCGAGGCGCTCAGCAGAAAAGCAGCCTGAACGAACCACTGGCCCAGTGTTGTAAAACACGAAGCTGCACAAAATTCTGGGCGCGACTGGCGAGAGTCCAACACGAAGCGCCACCCGAAGTCTGAAAGCCGAAAGCCGAACGTTGAGACGAAGTCGAACCGGGCCGAAAGTTGCACGCTTCAGCTCTCAGTGTTTGCAAAAGGGGGGTAGGTGAGTTGAGGGGGTGGAGGTGGTTGGGTGTATGTAGCTGTAGCTGTAGCTTCTATAAGTCCTTGTTATTGTTGGCTTTAAGCGCACGCTACTGTTTTGCTGCCCGCGTCGCTGCCAGCGCTGGCGTCGCAGCAAACGTTTTGGGCCGCTGCTGCCAGCCCCTCGCGCAGCCCCTCCCGCTGCTCCTCAGGCAGCTGCTGCTGCTGCTGCTGCCGCTGGAAACTCTGGCACTTCTCGCTCACAAATCAACATAAATCAGCTAAATCGTCAGGAAACAAGCAACACAGCAACTGCAGCAACAGCGGCAGCAGCGGCCGCCGGCTAAAGCTCTGTATTAGTAGATGTAGCTGTCATATTTGTTGTAGTTATTGTAGTTGTTGTTGTTGTAGTAGTTGTTGTTGTTGTTGTTGTTGTTGTGTTAGTTGTAGTTGTTGTTGTAGTTGTTGCTGCTGCTAGAGTAGTTTTTACTCAGGCAGTTGCTCTTGTTTGCCATTTGCTGTCTTCACATGTAGTTCATTTACCAGCACTGGCACACTTGTCGTATGCTTGATATATATATATACATATATATATATATAAATTGAACCAACACGCATTTTGTATGTGTGCCAAGCTGTTGACAGCCCGTCTAAAGGCGCTTTTCCAATCATTTATGCTATACAAATGCTCTTTAAATATCAAATGGCAAATTTCATTTGCATTTTCGATTACTAAATATTGTCTTAATATTAAAAGCATCAAGTTAGAGTGCCCGACTAGAAGATACCCTGATATATATGTATACAAACGAACGTAGAGCAGGCTGCAAGCTGCGCGGCTCTGCTTCTTCTTCCCTTAGACCCACACTTGGTAAGAGAAATGCAGTCTTGATGAACTTAGCTGTTTATAGTACGATGGAATTTTCAGAGCTTAAGTATGGCATACAAAGGAGTATATATACCAAAGAGCAAGGCTCTACCATAAACAGCTTTAGTTCCAACCTTGGGAGAAAAAGGGAAGGGTTTCCAAAAAACAAGGAAATATTTTTAATCTGTGCATGCTATACGAGAACCTACAAACCAAGTTTGGTGTAACTAGCTTTTATAATCTTCGAGTCATACTTAAAAAATTATCCATGCAACCAACCAAATCGACATACCATATTATCTTTATTATAAAAATGAGAGAATGAGATAGCGAGAAAAAAGAAAAGCCCGCTCACCGTTTGATTTGGGAGAATGAATATATTCTAAATTTCAAGATTGCAGCATTGTTAGTTTACGAAGTAATTGTTATTTTTGGACTTTTTCGCATTTAAATCAAATGTTGTTTCTTTTTAATGTTTAATTGATTTCTAAGAATCTTTATGAAAATTCATGTGAGCCGTGTTTCGCCGATTCCAAGACTTCAAATATATATGATAAATATAAATTTTAAAGAAGAGTTTGACGAGAGAATAACAATTGGAAAATAATATATATAATTTGAGGCAAGGAACTTGAACCGGGTAACGCCGGAAAATACCAGCTACGTAATTTATATATCAAATTAAGAGTTTTAGTTTTTTGTAGTTGTTTTCTCATAAATTCCTGATTCCAATGGGCATCAAAATCATCTCAATAATATAGAAATTCAATCATAGTCAAAATGTCAATTTATGCGGTCAGTTAAGGGTCGAAAATAACAGGCCAGAGATTGCGGAGGATTTCATGCTGGCGGTGTCAACCGAGTTGACTTTTCAATGCGCACTGCTGATTTTTTAATAAGCATAAATTTTGCGGGCCAAGCCCAAATACGCCAAACCGAATCACGTATACGCACTCATTCACATGCACACACAGGCACACACACGCACGCACACACACAGGCACACACACTCTCACAGTCACATACAGGCGCGCAAATTGATTGAGTTTGCCGTTGTCATTTGTTGCTGTGGCTGCCCAAATTTATGAAAATGAAATACCAGAGCTTTTACGCCTCGCACGTGTGTGCATATATATGTATGCATGTGTGTGTGTATGTGTGCGAGTGTGTGTGTGAGTGTGTTAGATGTGTGTGTGCGACAGCGTCAAATTAATGAAACACATGCAGGCAGCAAGCGCTGGGTAATTTGTCATTTCGACAAATTTTGAATTATTTAAGCGGAAATCTTAGCGCCCGGAAAGCAAACAAAACAAATGCGCAAGTGATTTGTGATTGCGACTTTGTGATTGTGACTGTGATTGTGACTGTGCCAGTGACGGTGACGGTGACAGATATGAATGACAGTTAAAAAGAATTGTTAAGAAATCAGGAAAAAGAAAGTAGAGTTGTCTACGAAGTGTAGAAGCTTTGATACCCTTAGAAATTAATTTAAGTTGTTCCCAAAATAATTTTTTCCTAATACTTCCCGAATTTTTTCTTTCCCTTTGCTTCAACTCCACTATTCTTGGTCAAAATTCATGTAAAAATGGCCCCTAAAATATCGTATATAGACATAGGTCGAATTTTCCACACCCATAAATCGGCCAAATCTATTCAGATTCGCTCGAGGTTTGGCTTTTTGTTCATGTTATGGCCTCTAGATCAATTTGGCATATAAATCTGACAACAATATTTTTGGACGAAATTCATGTGGACAGGACACCCTCACATATCCTATTTAGACATAGGTCGAAATTTCCCAACCCCATAACTCGGCCAAATCTCATCAGATTTTCCCGAGGTTTGGCTTTTTGTTCATTTTATGGCCTCTAGATCAATTTGGCATATTAATCTGACAACAATATTTTTGGACGAAATTCATGTGGACAGGACACCCTCACATATCCTATTTAGACATAGGTCGAAATTTCCCAACCCCATAACTCGGCCAAAACTCTTCAGATTTTCCCGAGGTTTGGCTTTTTGTTCATGGTTTGGCATCTAGATCAATTTGGTATATAAATCTGACAACAATATTTTTGGGCGAAATTCATGTGGAAAGCATATCCTCACATATCCTATATTGACATAGGTCGAAATTTCCCAGCCCCTTAACTCGGCCAAATCTCATCAGATTCGGCCGAGGTTTCGCTATTTGTTCATGGTTTGGCCACTAGATCAATTTTGCATCTAAATCTGACAACAACATTTTTGGTCGAAATTCATGTGGAAAGGATACCCTCACATATTCTATATAGACATAAGTCGAAATTTCCCACCCCCTTAACTCGGCCAAATCTCATCAGATTTTCCCGAGGTTTGGCTTTTTGTACATGGTTTGCCCTCTAGATCAATTTGGCATATAAATCTGACAACAATATTTTTGGTCAAAATTCATGTGGAAAGGATACCTTCACATATCCTACTTAGACATAGGTCGAAAATTCCCAACCTCATAACTCGGCCAAAACTCATCAGATTTTTCCGAGGTTTGGCTCTTTGTTCATGGTTTGGCATCTAGATCAATTTTGCATCTAAATCTGACAACAACATTTTTGGTCGAAATTCATGGGGACAGGACACCCTCACATATCCTATATAGACATAGGTCGAAATTTCCCAACCCCATAACTCGGCCAAATCTCATCAGATTTTCCCGAGGTTTGGCTTTTTGTTCATGGTTTGGCATCTAGATCAATTTTGCATCTAAATCTGACAACAATATTTTTGGTCAAAATTCATGTGGAAAGTATACCCTCACATGTCCTATTTAGACATAGGTC
The DNA here is from genome assembly GCA_035045885.1 of Drosophila borealis. Lineage (NCBI taxonomy): Eukaryota > Metazoa > Arthropoda > Insecta > Diptera > Drosophilidae > Drosophila > Drosophila borealis. The sequence goes on along the minus strand of JAWNOR010000164.1, from coordinate 1,493,560 downwards.
GAAATTTCCCAACCTCATAACTCGGCCAAAACTCATCAGATTTTCCCGAGGTTTGGCTTTTTGTTCATGGTTTGGCATCTAGATAAATTTTGCATCTAAATCTGACAACAACATTTTTGGTCGAAATTCATGAGGACAGGACACCCTCACATATCGTATATAGACATAGGTCGAAATTTCCCAGCCCCATAACTCGGCCAAATCTCATCAGATTCGCCCGAGGTTTGGCTTTTTGTTTATGGTTTATGGAATTTTGCATCTAAATCTGACAACAAAATTTTGTCGAACTTCATGTGGAAAGGATACCCTCACATATCCTATATAGACATAGGTCGAAATTTCCCAACCCCATAACTCGGCCAAATCTCATCAGATTTTCCCGAGGTTTGGCTCTTTGTTCATGCTTTGGCATCTAGATCAATTTTGCATCTAAATCTGACAACAATATTTTTGGTCAAAATTCATGTGGAAAGGATACCTTCACATACCTTACTTAGACATAGGTCGAAATTTCCTAACCCCAAAACTCGGCCATATCTCATCAGATTTACCTGAGGTTAAGCTCTTTGTTCATGCTTTGGCCTCTATATCAAATTTTGCATCTAAATCTGACAACAATATTTTTGGTCAAAATTCATGTGGAAAGGATACCCTCACATATCCTATATAGACATAGGTCGAAATTTCCCAACCCCATAACTCGGCCAAATCTCATCAGATTCGCCCGTGGTTTGGCTCTTTGTTCATGGTTTGACCTCTATATCAAATTTCGCATCTAAATCTGACAACAATATTTTTGGTCAAAATTCATGCGGAAAGTATACCCTCACATATCCTATTTAGACATAGGTCGAAATTTCCCAACCCCATAACTCGGCCAAAACTCTTCAGATTTTCCCGAGGTTTGGCTCTTTGTTCATGGTTTGGCATCTAGATCAATTTTGCATCTAAATCTGACAACAACATTTTTGGTCGAAATTCATGTGGAAAGCATACCCTCACATATCCTATATAGACATAGGTCGAAATTTCCCACCCCCATAGCTCGGCCAAATCTCATCAGATTCGCCCGAGGTTTCGCTTTTGGTTCATCGTTTGGCCTCTAGAACAATTTTGCATCTAAATTAGGTCACATTATTCTTGTTTTTAGGTTTTGTCCGATTTGCTTCAAACTTATTTTCAAAGCTCTACATAAGAATTTAATGAATACATGCTTTAGCGATTTGCGAAATTTCACGCGCAGCAGTGGTAAATTGGCGGAAAATTGTTGTACAAAAGTTTTTTGATTTTTTTTCCAATCGGTCTGCAACTGGCCCAAGACATAATGTTAATATTTATGCTAACTAATTCTATTATTTTTATTTTTGTCGAAATTTTGCTTGAACTTAAAATTTTTAATACATATTCTGCACATTCTGGCTGCTTTTTGTCTTTCTTTAAATGCAATTAAAATTTCGTTAGGTTTTGTCTTGTTCACAACTTTTTCACCCATTTCGTTTGTTCCCCAAAAATGCTGAGCTTTAAAAAAACAAATAGGTTTCCCAACCACATGGAAATGTAATTGTGTGCAATTTTCAGCAGACAAATGGCACACACGCACAACCACATACTATGTGGGGCAATTTTTTACTTACGAAAACAAAAAGAAGAAGGAATGACCCAGAGCAAAAAATGACAAATACAAACACCTTTGCCTGGGCTCGGACGGAGCACACGTGGCGTATCCTGCATATTGCGTATACGCGGCGTTTGGGTAGATGTTGGGAAACTCAGCTCGAATCTGAAATCTAAATTGCGCAATGTCGCATATTCATAAATGACAAGCACAAATTTGTACGCTAAAAATAAAATGTAAATAAATAATTTGCACTGCGTCATGTCAGAAATTTTAAACACATAATTAACAGCTTATTTAACCCTGTTCTGTGGCTCTGGCCGCTGTCGCCGCTGCGCCAGATTATTCCACATGGTTGGACTGTCAGGCTGACGAGGGACGGTTGGGGTCTGTATTGGGCGGGGCTGCTGTTGTTTCGGGTGGGGCGACTGCAAATTCATAAAAAACTTTTCTATGCTTGGGGCGCTCGCAGTTACAATCGTGGCCTGCACCAACACAATGCCAATGCCCAGGACTGGGGGCAGCCAGGGCAATGATGACAACGACAACAACGCTCGAAACAAAAGCGACACAAAAACAACAACAACAACAGCAAAAGCAGCAACAACAGCCGCAATGGAGCAGCAAAGGAATTGCCTTGCCACACACACACACACACATTTATAAATATATATTCATTTTTTGAACAGCGGGAGCAAGAAGCTGCGCGCAGAGACTGCTGCTAGGCAGCCATTAACAGTGGCTACCAAATATACAATAATCCATACAAATTTTCATTTATTGTTTACAATTTATTAAGTAATTATTATAGGAAGTATTTATTATCATATTATATTAAGTAATTATTTTAATAAAATAATATATTAAAATAAATAAGCATACGTGTAAAACTGGCAACTCTGCCAGCTAGAGATATCGATGCGATCGGGCGATGATGAGAACCAAAATGTTTCATTGTACCAATAAGTAATCAAATTTATCAAGTAAAAAAAACAAAGTAGACAGATATGACTTAGATGTCTGCGCTTTGAATTAGCAAGCGAGAGGTTGCCGGTTCAAATTGAGCAGAAAATTGCAATTATTGTATTTGTTTATTTATATTGCTATTACAAATAAATAAAAAAGACGATAAAAATGCTGTAAAAATTAGAAAGAAATGAAAGGTGAATCGCTTGTAAGAAGCAAATTTAAAATATTTTTTTTGTTGGTCTTGTGATGTCAACTACAATACTGTCTTATTTATGCTTATGCAGATGCCTGCTAGTTGTTTAAATATCGTATTGGGCTAAGCATCAGCACACTTAAGGATCAAATCTCCTAAGTTGAGGGATCGAACCGCCTCCCTAGAGCCAAAGCTCTACAATATATATACTTAAGCTAGCTTTTCAATCACTTTTTACGTAGCCGTCTTTTATTCAGAGTCTCATTGACATCCACCTTAAGCCTTCCCATATTTTCAAGCACTTGTTCAATAAGATGAGGAATAATTAAAAAGAAGTTTTAATGCCTCCACATTTAAATTATCGCATCTAGCCTCACAATGTCCCACCGTGCCTGTGGCATAGGCAGCATAATGTGTCTCTGCCATATGTGTGTGTACGTCTTCTAGCATGATATGTAGGCGTTAGGTAGGCGTGTCTGGGCCCACCTACATAGCCAGCATGTGTTGTGCCATCTTTTAATGTGCCAATGCCCCCCGCAGCGCATCGCATCGCAGGGCATCGCTTCGGATTGCATCGCAGCAACCATCAAGAGCATCAGCAACAGCCATTGCCAGCAGTTGTCTGATGGGTGGGCGTGGCACGGACATGGCCCAAGCGCCGAGCACTGGACAAATGTGCATGTGCAACGAGAGGGTGACAGGAAAAAATAAAAAATAAAACGAGCAAAAAAGAGAGCTAAAATATAGGCGACAACAACATTTGCAATGAAGCGAACATAAAAAGGCGAGAGAAAAAAAAGAAGGAAAATAAAGCAGCAAAAAGAAAATCATTTATTTCGGTTGACACATTTTCCTTTTGGCGCTGCCATCACTGACCCGCTCAGCGAGCAATTTCAATGCGAGACATAAACACAGCAACAATACGACAAGCAGCAGGCGGAGGAGTCGGGGGGGAGGGAGTCGGGCTGGGAGTTTAGGTGAGGTGGGGATTTGGAGTAGCGCAGGGAGCCATAGAAAGGAGCAGGAAGTGCAAATGTTTCTTTCACTTTTCGCATGCTGCTTCTCGTTTGCCAGCGTATTCATACGCTGTTCAGCGAGTGTTCGATGGGGTATATTCGTTTTATTCAATGCACATTTGAGTGCTTGCTCTATAGATTGTACACTTAGCGAGGAATAGTACACAAATCAGGTAAAAAGGCTTTCAAAGTGCAGCCAAAGTAGCTGAACCTTAAAATGTAGGCAAGCTTATAATGTTTTTCCTGATATGTGTAACGCATGAAACGAGACATCTCCGACCCCATAAAGTATATGTATATATTCTCGATCAGCATAAACAGTCAAGTTTATATAGCCATGTCCGTCTGTCCTTCCGTCTCTTTCTTTGCGAACTAGTCTCTCAGTTTGAAAACAATTGTCTTGTAACTATATGGGTCTGTCTATCTGTTGCAGGCAGTACATATGTCGGATCAGACAACTATATGATATAGCTGTCATAGTTTATAGTCATTGTTTATCAAGGAAACTCAACTAAATCTGGCAACAAACTAGTTAAGTCTGGCTGGGCGCCTTCTAAAGGGACATAGAATTAAAGGAGTCCGAATGCGAAGGAAATTGCGCAGGTCTCATCCAATCGATCTCTGATATCGGTTTATATATTCAACGTAACTTTGTAAATTTTTTACGTTAGACTTAACAGTAGTATAAGCAGTATTGTAAATATTGATAAATATAAGTTTATAAAGTATATAAAGAATCGGCTGAAATATGAGTTTCCATAAGGCAACATATTCTCAGCATATTCTCAAACTCAGCATTGACAAACTTGACTCTTTCCACATATCTGCAAAATCTTAAGGAATATGTCTGCAAGGCTATTAAATCATTTGTCGAAGATATTCATACTTTCTCGTTTGCTTCGCAAGATATTTTGACCAAGCTCTGCAATTATAAGCTCTACCATTCACCTCGTTAGCTCTAAGGGTATTAAGTCTGCTGCCGAATATATCCCAACTTTCTCGCCAGCTCAACAACAGCAGTTCTCCCTGCTGCACAGAGTATTGCGTCGTCGATTGCAACCGATTGCAGCGTTTTAACTTGTTGTTGTTGTTGTGTTTGCTTTGCGCGCTGGCAATGTTCCTTTTTGCCTTTTGCCTGTTACTAAATTATTAGTGTGGCTCCAAGCACACCACACACACACACTCACACACACACACACACAAGCTCACACGGAGCGAGCACCTCTCCGTAAATGGCGCCTGTTTATTGTTGAACTTTTCGCTAGTTTCTGCTTTGCTGCCATTTTGAATTTTTAAAGCACGGCGACAAACGCTGCTGCAACTAACCCCCCCCCCCCCCTCCCCCCCAGGCCATAAGCCCTCCAGCGTATTTTGTGACATTTTTGGGGGCGACTGTAGGCGCGGTCGCTGTCTCCGCTGCGACTGGGAGCTGCTGCTGGTAGGCGGCATTTGTGCCGTAAGCGCGCAAATTGGCCAGAGCCTGTCACCGAAAATAAGTTTTTCACTCGGCTGGGCAAGGCCTGGACGCGCTCTATATATGTGTGTGTGTGTGTGTGTGTGTGTGCGGGAGTGTGTGTGTGCGCTTGTACGGGGCGTATACATAATTTTGGCTGGGGCTGCATGAAATTTTTGGACACATGAAGGCGCAGCGGCAGACCCAGGTAAAGCGGTAGCCCCAGAATGGCAACACTTATTATTGTTTGAGCAGCAACAACAACAACAACAGCAGCAGCAACAACAACAAAAGCAGAAACAACAACAACATTTGTGGACGTTGCAGCGCGCAAGCGTTTGCCCGGGCATTTTCCGTAAATCTGAGAGTTTGTTAGCTGCTTGGATGCTGCTCTCTCGTGCTCTTTGTACAAGAAAGTCTCTCAGCACAGTCTGTCTCGCTCTCTTACTCTCTCTCACTCTCTCTCTCACTGTGTGTGTGTGTGTGTGCCAGGCCGCCTGCCGCACAACTTGCGCGCTGTGTTTGCATTGTAGATTTGCGTCTTGTGCGTGTGTGTGTGCGTGTGTATGTTTGCCTGTGTGTGTACGTGTGTGTGTTCATATTTCTTACACCTTATACGACCAAACAATTTTCCAACGCCACGCACTCAACTTAATTTTTGTTGCAACCAAATATTTTGTTGTCAGCAACAACCCCAAACTGCCACGCCTCCCCCTCGCCCATTTCCGCCCTTAGTCCCGCTGGCATCCAAAATTGCGTATGTTGTGCGATTAATCTAAGGCTCAAGCAATGCGTGAGTTGTGCGTTTTATTCGCTGGCAAGAAAATTGTTGGTTGAGGGGTTTGGATTGCTGAGGGGTGTGGAGGGGAGGGGGCGGCATTGCGTTGGCCGCTTGGTCCACTTGTTGTTGCGCTGCGCACTTGATTTGTTGTATTTGCCAAATTTTATCATTTTGATACCCTATACTCATAAATATTAACTAACTGCTTGAGGTATACAGTGAATGCTCCCTAGAGCGAATACATGCGCTTACTCTGTTCTTTTCTATCTCTTATTGGATTGTGTGAGCAGAATTAGTTCTGAGCTTGAAATAGTTGTAAGAGAAAAAACAAGCATGAGGGCAAGATTTCAGGATAATCTTTACTAATACAAAATTAAATATTTATTTGAGTTAAAAATTGTAGGCATACTTCCAAAAAATGTTTGTCAGCATTTAGTTGGTATATGATTTTAATATAAAAATTTTCTATCCAATGCTTTTTTTTTGGCTAGCTTTCTATTTTATTAATATTTGTTTAGTTAGACCTCGAGCCAGCTAAACAAATATTTACTTTCTATGTAGAAAAGCAAGAAATAAAGGAAAAAATTGAGATCAACCTCTGCTAAGACCAAATTAAGCTGTTTCAGATTGTTTTAAATATTTTTACAAATATTTTATGTACACTCATAATTGAAAATATTTTTTAACATTTAGAAATACGTATAAAAATATATACATTTTTTAGAATATATTTTATGACATTCACATAAATTTGTATTTTCTATTTGACTATTTGAACCAGCGACCTCTCGTTTGTTAGCATAGGCTCATTACGTCATATTTTACTAGCAATCTCTGACTATTTTCAGAAGTAAATTTCAGGTTTGTATCTCTTACTATTTAGGCTGTGGATTGATCACCTTTGTAACAGTCAGGCAGGAAAAATCGTTTATATATCAAAAATTCCCTATTGCTCTCAATAAAGCTTTTATATAAACGAAAAATTATAGCTGCAGGGCCGCATTTAATTAGTCGTAACCTCACCTGTTCTCACCTTGCCTTGGTAACTGACTTCATGCCATATGAAATACATTATATCTACATATTCATTTCTTCTATTAAAAAGCCAAAATATAGAAATACTTGGTCTGCTTATGAGGTATCTGCCAGTCGCGTATGCTCATTTTCGTATGTGTGTGTGTGTACGCATGTGTGTATTATATTTTATATGCTGCTTAGCTTTGAGTGCGTGACCTTTTCTTGCATTTTGTTGTTGTTGTGCGCTGTCTTATGGTTACATTATATACATACATATACACATATGTGTGTGTGTGAATTTTAAGTGTGTGTGTGTGTTTGTGTATATGTCTGTAAGCATCAGACACAGCACAAGACTTTGCTTTTGTGTGCTCAGCGCCTTTGAAGCTGCTGCGCCACAAGAAAACCAACAATAATAACAATAACAACAACAGCTGCAGCAACAACAACAACAACAAAAGCAACAACAAAAGCAACAACAAAAGCAACAACATTAACAACAACAACAACAAATACAAGAACCTTCTGCAAATTAGCATAATGGATTTTTTTGTCAAAGCGAATCGCGACGTCGCCTTCTCGACTTTTGTAAAACATGCGCAACAAAAATTTTGCGGTCCGAGCCAAACACGAAATGCATTCACATTTGCCCAATCGTTTGGCTAACTTAATTGTTCAGATTAGCTGGAAAGGGGGAGAGTATGGGGCAGTAAGGGGGGAGGGGGGGTGGTTTGACAAAATCAAAAACCTTTGAACTTTGCGTAGAGTAAACCAAATTCCCTGCTGATAATCCATCAAGTAAAGTAATTTTGGAAAATTTGTGATTTTTAAGAAAGGAATATTTGAATTCATTTCAAGGAGGAATTTGTTAAAAATTAATATATGCTTTATATATATATTTTAATTCTTATAACAGGAAAGAAGAACTTATTATATACAAAATATTTTTGTTAACGCGATTTATCCATTAAATTTAGAACCTACAGAAGAGCAGAAATCCAAGTGAACTCGGGGCTTACTTCCAAGATTCTTGTTTGGGTTTCATAGACAGTTTATTTTTTTTTCTTACATGCACATACCTCTCACATAGAGGGGATATATTCGCTGTTTTAATTAACTTTGTCTTTACGCGGATTCGAACCCTGCATTTCATGCTCATCGTGCCTAAGCTTAACCCAACGTGCTGCTCAGGAGGTCGAGTTATTCGAGACCCCGACTAAAAAGAAATCTACATAAATTTCAATATATACATATATACTTAATGGAGCCGGAGATGTCTTCTTCCCATCTATTGTAACACAAGCGTATAAAAATAGCTTGAAAGATATTTTCTAAATAACTATTTAATCGCAGATTAAAATACCAAAAGCTTTTCGCTTTAAAAATCATTTCTAGATATTCAATGAGCATAAAAAGAGATATATATTTATAGATATATATATACGCATGCAGCTGAGCTGTCAGCTATAAATTCTCATTAATACTTAAATCAAGCAAAAAATCAAAAGTGTCCCACAATACCAACCAATACGCACACCCACACACACGCACACACACACACACAGACATATTGTTGTGCAGGTTCCAGCATAAAAGTGTGTTGCACGACGGCAGACAGAGAGGTAGAGTGTAGGAGAGGGAGAAAGCAAGCTCTGTCTGCACACGGGCTCGCACTGAAGCTGCGAGAGAGATTAAGAGATAGAGAGAGAGAGAGAGAGGGGAGAGCGAGAGGGAGCCAGAGAGCGCCCGTTTGATAACTAAGAGAGAGAGCCCCAAAAGCTGAGCTACTCGCAGCCTGCTCTCTGTTTGCCTTCGGCTTTTGCGGCCATTGCACGGCGTTGTGTTTTGTGTTACGCGTATGACGTCATTAAAGCCTCTGCCACAGCCTCACCTTGCCCAAGCACGAGCTGGCGGCGGCAGCGGCAGCGGCAGCGAGAGCAGCAGCCATGGCCAACACAACGCCGTCTGAGGCTGGGCCCAACCTGAGCTGCGGGGCAGCACATACATATAGCCCCAAAACAGATACCCGCCCCCCTCACACTCCCCCTCCCTCGTTATACTCTACTCAAAGCGTACTTAACCATCGCATCTGTTAGACATCGTCGCTGTGTCTGTGAAATATTTGCGCGTTTTTGTACACTTTTGAGTTTGAGTTTGGGCGCAGGTTTTGCTCGTGTTTTGGGCCGTTTGTCATGCATTTTTCATATTGTGCAGCGCGCAAAATGTGAACAACAGCACACACACACACCCGCACACACACACACAAACACATTAATACACACAGACGCCTACACTTACATGTTTTACACTGTTCAACACTCATTCCCATTGATATATGTAAGTCTCCATGTGTGCCTGTCATTTTGACATTTGTTTACATATTTATGTCAGCCAGTCGGTCTCTAGGTTTTTCTAGTCGAGCTGAGCTTTAGCTTGCCCTCGCTCCCACTTTCCCCCACTCTCCCCCACTCTCCCTCTCTCTCTTTCTCTTTTTTCTCAGTTTAGTCCCTTAACCCCGCTTTACCTTGCCATTTGCTTCTGTTTGCTCCTGCCACTCACTCTCGCCAGCTCCTGTCACTGACTTCCACATTGGCTTGGCCTGTCCAGTTCCTGTTTTAGCCTCTCCCTGCCGTCGTCTGTTGACCTGTCTTTGGCTGGCTTTGAGCCTTCAGTTCACTTGGCTAAGTAACTAACACCCCCGCCCATCTCTCTGGGTCCGCTTTTATTTGTTGCTGCCTGCGCTTCACTTGCTCCTGTCTTTCACTTGTAGGTGTGTGAACGCTGTCTGATCTTTCATCAGCAGCAGCTCCGACGGGCATTGGACAGTTTTATGACTAACTTATTTACGCGAACAAACACCCTGTACATTCGGTTCCCATAGGGTGCCTCCTATCAACTTGATCTGGGTTTATATAGTCACAAGTTATGTATGATAAATCGTGTATATATATAGTATTATACACATATTACTTGTACTTGACTCATTGCTGATCAACGCCTGGAACTATTAAGCGGCAGATTGCTGGTTCAAACTTTGCTTTTGTTTATTTGATATATTATTATTCATAATTTAATGGTGACGGGCGACGCCAAGTAATTTCAGCTTGTTATATATTACCTTGAAATTAGCTTTGAATGCCAATCAAGCTTGGTAATATTTGGGCAATATTTGTGGTCGCAAAATGTTTTCAACCGAATAAAGTGCCTACCCTTGCCCCATAATAGCTCGTTGATAACCTTTTCATTAGAATGCACTCTGTGTGCCCCAACCCTTGGTGCTGTCACTTCAATTTACACTGAACAGCCCTGAACAATGAACTAAAGTCGGTTCCGGCATTATAACGCGCTGCTGTGAACGAATTGTGTCAGAGTTAACAAAACTTATTTGGCCACCCCGACTGCAGGCAGCTAACCTGCAACCCCGACATGGCTAAAATCCAAAATAGTTTGGCACGCAAAACGCACAAGCTACATAACTCAAAGTCCAGCTGCTATTAATAAACCAGTGTCAAAGTTTCTGAAATTCAACTAAACGTTAACATAAATAATATCGCAGCACAGTGGGGCAAGACACAAAAAGAAATTGACATGAAAATCAGCCGGAAGAGAAATGAGTGAATATATAATTCACATATATACATAAAACTGTCGCTTCTGATGGACTGACTGGCTGATTGACTGACTAGCTGATTGACTGACTGACTGACTGACTGACTGATTGATGGAAAACGCACGGCACGAGACGTTGGAACTAGGTAACCCATTTTATTCACTGTAGTCCCCGATACTAACGAATTCGATAATCTGGGTGGATTTAGTAAGCAAAATGGGTGAATTTTATAAAATTTGAAGTAAACCATAATGATTGATTGATCGATGAACAACTCTCAGGTCGAACCGTTGGTGGGACATATTTATTCCGTAGTCTTCTGTCAAAATGTTTCACAGGTTTCAGAAAATCCACTACTCTGGATGGAAATTGGCAACCAAAAAGATTCAAAATGCAAATTATTTATATACATACAATAATTTAAAAAAATTGATTGACTGATTGATGAACAATGCACAGTTCAAGCCGCAGCAGCTATTTTGATGGTATTTTTGCCATAGTCCGTTTTTGGTGTGTTTCCGATGCTCTGATTGATTAAACGATTGAATGATTGAAGAACAAAGCATAGCACGAGACGTTACGGCTCTCTCTTTTTTTTACAATGGCCCCCGACGCCTGAAAATCCGACACTATGGTTGGAAATTGGTAAGAAGAATGAGTGAAAATGTAAAATTTTGAAAACAAATTGATTGACTGATTGATATAAAACGCAGAGCTTAAGCCGTAAGAGCTGGGAACCTGATATTTTCACAGAAGTTATCTCTTGGCGTGTTTCACTTATTTCTAAAAATCCGCCACTCTGAGTGGAAATACAAATTAAAAATAGTACGAAAAATTACTGAAAATGTGAGCTGATTTATAAATATACACCTAAGGGTCAAGCTGAACTGCTTTGCAGCTCTTTGTCAACGTATATGTAAATATATATTTATCATAAATATATATACTTTTTATTTGAACACAAAAAAGTGATCTGGTGCCACTGTGCAACAGTTTATATTTTGTTTTTCGGCTTTGATTAAACTTTTTACCCCGGTTTTAAAAACTGCAACAAAACACACAAAAAGGCAGCAAAAAGCTAACACGCAAAGCCACAAAAAAGCAACACCGATGCTCGAAAATGATGTGCTCCAAAATAAATTAAATTCATAAGCGCGAGTGTTGTGCAGCGCGAGGGCGTGGCAGCAATGGGCGGATATGCGAATACAGACGGGGTCGCATGCGTTAACCTTTGGCATTTTTAATTAAGCGAACGAACAACACATAAAATATCGACACTTCAATTGCTAAAAAAAATGAAAGCAGAAAAAAAAGAATCGCTGGCAGGCAGAAAATTAAGCAGGCAGGCAGGCAGCAGGCAAAGGGGCCCGAGCGGGTGCTGAGGGTTTTGGCAGGGCTGCCAAGGGGATTTAACGAACCGCACCGAACGCAGCCGAGTGTGTTGTATTGCATTAAAGGTAAAACCAGGAGCAGAAGCAGCAGCAGCAACAGCAGCAGCAGCAGGACGACGACGCCAGGCGATGGCAAATGAACGAGCCTATTAACGGCAGCAGCAAGGACGACAGCAACGGCAGCGGCAGCTCTTAATTAAGAACTCATGTTAATTGTAATTATTTGGCACATGAAATTTTTATTAATTTATGCCGCGCACACAACAACAACAAGAAGAAGAGCAACAACAAAGGTGTTAAGCTCATAGTTGTTGCTGGTGCTGGAGTGTTAATGATGATGCTGCTGCTGCTGCTGCTGCTGCTGCTGTTTAGTATGCCAGCAAAAGGGGTGTCGCCCCGCATTATGTGCCCGGTTATAGCCCGGTATACGGCGCAGTTATCAAACGGGCCCGGGACCGCGCAGCACCTGAGCAACGTTTCAAATATATGTGTATACATATATATATATAGGGGTATATATAAAACGAGCAAATGATGAGGCTTCATCTACAGCCTGCCAGCTAATGGCTGTTGTTGTTGTTGTTGCCGCCGCTCTCATAAGTATGCTACATGTTGTGCATACACTACACATTATAGTGTTGTGCGTATTAGATTGCATGTGCGTGTATTACGTATACCCTGTGCAACTGCAAATGACTATAACAGTGAAGGTGTATACATTTACTGCTTTAAAATGCACTTCAAACAATTTGCCTGACAAGGAATAAAACTCATAAGCCCCATTTAAACTCGCTATCGTCTAAAAAGAGTTTAATCTGTGAAATAAGATTGTCTGTCGATTGAATTTCTTTTTATGATTAAAGAAAACAACGCATAGACATTTTGTATAGAACCCAATATGGCTGCGATATGTGAGGAACTTGTAAAGCTCGTAACTTTTAAAAATATCATTTAAAAAAATCTGTTTTTTATATAAAAACAATTCGCTCGACAGATTCTTTCTACATAAATTATGATAAGATATGACTTATATGTAGGGTGTACAGTGAAACTTTATACCCGATTAAACAAAGTTTTCTTTAAAATCAAAAATCTTTTTGGTTCAATAACATAAAATTCGAAATTTCATATTCGACCGACCGTTTCTATGGCAGCTATATAATATAGCCGCCTGATTGTAATAAGATTTTGTACATAAGAGAGTAGAGTAGAGAGTAAAAATAATAAATGACGAGATAGGTCAAGATATATTGATAAGTAAGGCTGTTTTTAGAAAAAATATCTACTTTTTAGCCTATATGATATAGATGATATAGCTATATGATATAGAGGTCTGATCCGTTCGGTTGCGACACTTATTCATATATACTGCAACAGAAGGACGGACGAAAGTTTTAAGACGATAGCTTTAAAACGGAGAGACAAACAGACATGGCTGTATCAAATCGGTTGTTGATGCTGATATAGAATATACATACTTTATGGGGTGAAAATGTCTCATTTATAAAGATTCGTAATATCATGGACAAGGCTATAAAAAAACTATAGGCCATTAAGGCCTAATTTATAATTCTAATTTTATCAAAGCTATTTTTAATTAATTAGAAGGAAGGTCTTTCAACAATTTACGTGTTTCTAAAATATTAAGAGATTCGAAGCAACTTTTTATAGAGAACATGGTTCTCAAGCAACAATTGTCTAGGGACTACCATGGCCACAGTGTAACTTAAAGTCAAGCAATCTCGACCCTAGCACGCGTACATGTTATTAATTTCTTTTGGTTTGGCATTGATTAGACCAGACAGTTGATGTCGATACACAAATAAATGAGCATATATTTCTGGGTATATATATATATATATATGTATACATTTTTTTTTTTGCCAAACCAAAAGCGAAGAGGGCATTGCTCGCACTCCGCCACCTGCACATGGCTCGAGCCTGTCTCCAGCCTGTCCGGAAGTACTTAGATTGACGACAGTGATAGGGCCGCTAATGGTTTCCTGCAGTAATTGGCTATTTCAACCGCGAACACGGGCTAACGGCCGCATGATAATGATGTGGTGGGCGTTGTATCCCAGCCCAAATGGCACTTGTTGTTATTGTCATGCCCGAAATGCTTCAGGTAGTTCCACTAGCATCCGAACAGCTTCTGTTTCTACTCTATGACTATTAAATACACTCGGCTGGTGAGTCTTTCTTTCGAATCTCTTGATAATTAGAACAGAAACGAGTTAAGCAACTCTCAATTCTATTTGTTTAGCCTTGCAGAGGGTATTGATTGTGGATATTCAGAAATTTTAAAGGTGACTTTTGCAAGCCTTTTCAAAATATTTAGTTTCAATTAGTATAAAAAGCCAATATGTTATAGACATGTCTATCTGTGTCCTACAATGAACTTTTTACAGCTTTTTGCTTAGAGCCAACAAATTAAACAACAATCAAAATCAGTATAGGTATATCATATAGCTCTTATAGGAACAATCGGTTGAAAATTGATTTATCATAATTGTAAGCAAATATTTTACCAATGACAAGTCGTTTTAGCGGCCATTTTAGTATTAAGTACTAAGCAAGTGGCATATTAGTAATTAAGATTATGATCATAAAAGTACTTAACAAACGATAGTATTCAATGTAACACTAATGTTTTATATATTCACGTTATTTATTTAATTCTTGACCCAGCGCAAAAGAAGCTGGTGCACATTTATAATGCTAATGAGCCGGTCGGTTCGAGGTCAACTTTGGTTTTTTTTAATTTAAATTGAATCACCAACAAACAACAAGCAGATTAACTGTACAGCTTATTACATAATCTTCTGATTCTATCATCATCAGAGACTGCTATCGACTCCAGATTTGCAGATGCCTTGTATCCCATTCGAAGCTTTAACCAGTTGAGAATTGTAAGTAACTTGCAACGAAAACGCGTAACGTGCATGTCAGACCCTGGGTCATCAACGAAAGAGCTTCGCCCTTAGCCAACTAGATAATTTATCAATAATATTTGCTAATGAATGCAACCATTTCTAGGCCTTGAGGGGGATATTCTAGGCGCTTATTCTAAATGTTTCGAATTAGCGCCCATAAAAGCCCTTTCAGTGCCTATTACTAAGTAAGTGCCTTTCATAATCAAAATTGCCCTTTTAAGAGTCATTTATTAAACCATGTTATTGTTTATATCAAAAGACTGTTAACATGCATGATTAAGCCTGGGACTTGCAACCGGTTAACTATTGTTCAGTTGCTTTCAGGATATCATTATTATAAACATGTTAAATTATATACCATAGTATATTCGGAATTGTTTTTACACGCACACACACACACACACACGTACGCATGTGGGTGTGCGTCTAGTAACGGAAATGGAATTTTGCAGTCGTAACACACACAAGTTTCCGGTGTTGTCTCGCATTTTGTGATTTTCACTGATTAAACGACGCGTACGAGACAGTCGCTCTTATAGGATTAGCATTTCACAAACAAATCGACTGACAAAGGTTGACAGTTGACACACGCACACACACACACATACATACGTACACTTGCATACAGTCAGCCAGTTGGTAGATTTTACGATTCTTCATTTGAGGCAACCCATAATATCATGCTTTTGACATTTACATAGAAATATTTGATGTTTATAATGATGGAACTCTTAAAATACACACACATGGACACACGCCCACATGTGTAACACTCGATGACATTTTGTCACATTTATAGCTGAATATGCTAGAGAGAAAAACCCTCGATTATTCCACATTCAAATATCGAAAAACGTATTTGTGTTTGGCTAAAATCAAGGTTGCATTTGAATCAAGTTGAACCAGCCAAAGTGATTTCTTTTATGCCCTAAAACCATTGACTATGATCCGGAAGGGTATATTGGCTGTGTGGGAAAGTATGTAACAGGCAGAGGGAAGCTTCTCCTATAAAAATATATAATCTTTATCAGCATCAGCAGCCGAGTCGATTGACTGTCCTAGGAGAACTCTGCTTTCCGACCATAGCAAACTTTACAGTTTTATTCAGAGCATATCTCGAAGCTTGTAAGAGCTAATGACACCAAAAGTAGCATGTAAGCGTTTGTACAGTTACACAGATCCAGAATATATTATATATATTGGATACATCCCCGCCGTTCTTCACAAATTTGCCTGGGGTCTTGATATTTACACAAATCTTGTTGCATATATATGCCCTTAAAAAGAGATCAGGAAATAAACGCCCAAGTTCCCACAGTGTGGGATTAATGGAAGAAGCACAGAAGCAACATGTATGCTTGTGTATGCCTGTTTTGCTGTAGCTGGAGGCTTAGGGTAAAGGGGCTTAGGGTATATCCCAGCGCGGACTCCTAACTAGAGCACATTTTTGTTTTTTTTTTTTTGCCTTTTAGAGGATATTTCCCACTTTCAGCCCGTTTCAGGCATCTCTCAGTTGTTGTTTGCTCTTGCAGTTTCGAATTTCATTACAATTTTTCTTTTGTTCCGCAGCGCGTCATGCGCTGAGCGGAAATAGAATGCCAAATCCTCCACTGCCGCGCACCTGCCTCTAACCGGCAAGCAAAACAAAAAGCCAGGCAGCAAATAAATGAAAACAGTTTCAAGCCAGAACAGCCAGGTGAGGCGCTGTGATGCTGCTTGTGTGGGCAGGTGCCTTATAAAGAGACAAACAGTGGCAGCAGCAAATGCAACCTCAGCCGGGCATCGATGGCAAGCTGATAAATAAAGAATTTCAATTAGTGGCAAAAACTTGATTCGGTCTGAAATGCATTTCAGCCCAGCAAAGGAATGAGTCTTTTGAAAAAGGGTTTGTTTTTTGGTATAAAAGCTTTTTGTGTGTGTGCTCGATAAAATTTCCCTATAAAAACAATGTGTACAAAAATAAATAAGTTTATTGAAAGCTTTCGAAGCTCGACTTCCTTAAAGCTTAACCGTTTACAGCTCGTCTTCCTTTAGAAAAGCTTTACAGTTTAGGCTTTCAGGCGTGTCCTCGTGCTGTTAAAAATAACGGCAATATAACAGCACCGAATGCTGTTAAAGATAACAGCAATATAAGAGTAACGCTATAGAACAGTTCGTTTTTCGGACAAGTCGAGTCACTCCTCTTGGGACATTTGAAAGCTGCTTTCACAAGCTATTTAGTACAACATTTTTTTTATATCTAGACGATTGTTCGAAAACAGTTGAAAGCTGTTTCGAAGGAACGTTTAAGGTAACAGTAATTTTGTTAACAGAAATTTAGTTAACAGTTACATGTTATAACTGTACTTTATTTCAATGGGCTGCAAAATATTAGTTTTATTCTTCTACTTATTCTTTTTGTATATACTGTATACATAAACGTTAAAGAAAAGGGTTATAGATATTTTTTTTTTTCGCAACTCTAAGCCCATAAAGTTTACATATTTTTAATCAGTATAAACTGTCGATTCTAGCTAGGTTAATACTCTTTGTTTGAAAGTCTCAATCTCAGAGACTATAAGAACTAGAGGAAGTAAATTTGGACCATACAAATCTTCTCATATTATCAAAGCTAATCTCCGCTTTTGTCCAATTTAGTTGTCAAAGCTTGTGTTCAAAACATAATCAACTAAGCAAAAATAGAGATATCTGTCTAGTTTACAAACTAAGAGTCGGTCTGATAAGCGAGAGGTCGCTAGTTCAAATCAAGCAGAAAATTTTAATTATCCAACAATAAATGTTAATTTATCTTTTATCTTTGAAATTATAAGAGCTGGAAAAGCCAACTTAATGTAATGTATGTAGATTTTTATTATTTTGGGTAATACCCCAAGTACAGCATGATTTTTGCTTAAAAATATGCCTAGATATAAACCTATAAAAAAAGGAGAATATTTTCTGAGCCAGAAGTAACTGGGTACTGGGTAAACCCTAGTCCGGGACTCCTTCTTGAAGCATCATTATTTTGTGATATTTTTTAATTTGTAGTTTGCAGTGCAATAACTGCTCAATTATTTGAACAATAGCCATGTTCATCAAACGTAATTTTGTATTATATTAAGATACTTATATATATACACATATATTTTTATATTTTTCAGAGTCGGTCTTTATTCTGTCTTCTGCTTGTGCTGTGGTCGGTGTCGCAGTTCAAATGCTTGCCGTTTGTTTCTATAAAATTAAAAAGTTTTGCCGCTCCTGCTGCGCTGTAATCTTTATAGATGCTGCCAACAAGTTGGGTAGGGGACATTGCGGGTTGGGTTTCGCAGGGGAGGGGCAGCAACGTGTTTTACCAGCAACAATTGCTTGTTGATTTGGCTGTCGCGCCCAGCGCGTTGTCTTGGGCTAAACTTTTGGCAGGGTCGAGGAACGGACCCAAGCCGACGGCGACGGCGACTGCGATTCGAAACGGTCCAGACAGCCTGTTGGGCTGCCAAAGACAATTTACGACAAGACGAAGGACTTCTACAAATTATCGAGTGACAAAAAAAGAAATTGCAGATAGAAAACGTTGCAGTTTCGGTGTAGACAAAAAACTTTTCTGTGGCCAGTTCGGTCGCTCCGATAAGAAATAATTTATTTCTTATGGCGTGCGGTCAACTTCCCTGGCAAGGTGAGAACAGGTGAGGTGTTACGACAAATTGAATGCGGCCCCGCAGCTTAAAGCTGGCATATACCTAGGCATAATTTCTGCTAAAAAATTACACTCCAGTGGTCAAAGGTTGTATGAAAAACATAATCAAAGAGGCTGTAATAGAAGGTCTGCTTGGAAAACTAAGAGTCGAACTGACAAGCAAGAGGTTGCTGGTTCAAATCAATCAGAAATTTTCAAACATAGGTATTTTCTTCTATTTGTCTATTATCAATAAGAAGAAAATTTAGCATAAATGTTGAAATGGAGGCAATGTATATTACAATACGAATTAAGTTATTTTCCGCCGTTTTCTTAATTAAACAGCATTAAATAAATCAATTACGATGAATCGGTTGCAAAAGAAAGGTTAATTAGTTATTGATTAAATATAAATTTAACATATTTTTTTGCATTCAGAAACTCCTTGAGATTTCCAATATTCCAATTATGTTTGGCTTTTATTTTCTGCAATTTTCTTTCATCCTCATTTCTGGACCGGATCTAGCGCTGGTATACACAGCTATATGTATATCTGTGCTATATATATTTATGCTGTATGCTTTAAGGGCAGCTGCAACACAAAGTTGATTGCGACTGGCAGCTCTCTCACTTGCACTCGCACAGAGTTGGCCCTGTCTACGGCGCTGTGTCCCTCTCTATCTCTGTCTCTGTCTCCGGCTCGGTGCCAGGATATGTGTAGGATGTCATATGAAAGCCACAAGGTTGTGCGCTAGTCGACAGTTGAAAGTCGCAATGACATTTCAAATTTACGGACTATGACAAAGTGAGTTAAATGCATTTTGAAAAATACTCCGACTAGGACGAATTGAAAAGAAAATCCTATAGCGTTGATAAAGTGGGGCAAGCTGCATGAAATGGTTGAAGAAGTGCTTTTAAAGTGGCCCCAAAGTATTCATATGCATATTCTCTTAATCCGCATTCATTAGAGCCCTTCCGTCCTTCACCTCAACGTGTACTCAGCAAGTTTATGGAAACATATTGAACTTCTCTTATTTGATTTTAATATTAAAGTCAAGAGATCAAAGCCCCGTGCAGCTGAAGGTTTATTATAATATATTTTTCTGTAGTCGCAGAGAATTTTTTTTTCATTCGTGTAATCTCAATAAAATCGGCAACTAGCGTATGCCATATAACATATTCACATTAAGGCCCGTAGGCTAATTTTAATACTTGTTTGATTTTTCTAATAAATATGTATGATACGAATTTTGATTTTTGGTGATTTTTCATTTGATCTTGCTTTAGTCTCAGCTATTGTCGTCTTAAGCAGTAAACTAGTTTCCAATGAATATCGCCACGAATTAAAACTATTCAAAATACATAGTTCATTTTAGGGGCCTCAAAACTTGTTATTCAGACGCTGAACATAAAGTTCCTTATTAAAAATGCTGACCCTGAAATCGCCCACAGTCGATTCAGAAGCTGCGGCCGTGCGAAATGCAAATTTGTTTTAAAACTTTGATATAAATACGCGTCCACTTAGCTGATGTTAGTATAGTTACCTTTGATACCTCAAACGCGCAACGCAAAAACCTAAAAATGAAATTCCTGATCGTCTTCGTTGCGCTCTTCGCCGTCGCCCTGGCCGCACCCGCAGATCCTGATGTACAAATTTTGCGCAGCGAATCCGATGTTGGACCCGAAGCATTCAAATACGCGTAATTATTAACCCTTAAGACTGGCTACCGTCCAGCATTGGCTAATCCTTTGTCTTTTGACGCTACAGCTACGAGACATCCGATGGCAGTTCGGCAAATGCAGAAGGTGTCCTAAAAAACGTTGGCACAGAACAAGAGGCTATTGAAGTCCGCGGCTCATTCGCCTACGTTGGCGATGATGGTCAGACCTACAAAATCGACTACGTTGCCGATGAGAACGGTTTCCAGCCCCAGGGCGCTCATTTGCCCGTCGCACCCGTAGCTTAAGAAGCGATATTAAAACTTAAATAAATTGAATGTTGATCTAAAGTTTTTGTATTTCCATATGCAAACAGACAAAAGCAGCTCATCGATCAGGGAAAGAGCACGCTACAGTTCTACTAACTCATTTGATTTTTAGTTCCCAGCATGGTATACTTAGTATATAGTATCATGGATGCACGTTCGCATGTTTTTGAGGAACACATCTGGATGAGTGGATAGACATTAGCATACGTACATGATTATATCTATGTGCTGAATATCTTGACAAGGCCCTTTTAGCTGCGTTGCATGTTCTGCTGCCTCTGCTATGCCTGGGGCTGCGGCATGTTGTTGCAGTTTATTGTTGGCTTGCAAAAGTTATTCATACGCCACGTTCACAATAGTAGTAAATGTAATTTATGTTGGCAAAACATTGCGTAAGTGCATCTGCTGTAAAATTCAAGTAGATGCCACCAGCCTCAGACCAAGGCGAGAACAGCGCCAACTGGCAACTGCCAACTGGCGGCTGGCGTTTATATAAAAGTGTTGCCGCACAAAAATGGCAGTGAATTCAATAAAATTTTCATGCAATATTTGCAGATGCACGCAGCAAAAAGAACCTCATAGACCCATCCAACAATGTCGTTCATAGCAAGAGCCCCGTCTTGAGTTCGTGGGAGATTAAGTGAATTCGCTTTATAGACCCTTTGCGGTTGGCTTCCATAAGTCCATAAACGGGCTTGACATAACGTGCTTAAACCCGTTTGTGTCAAGCAATTATTATTCAATTGTTTAATATAACATACTTCAATTAAAAAATATTTTTTCTATTTTAAAATAAGTAAAAATAATTTTTAAAAATTTTATTTCTCATTCACGAGGGTTCGATCATTGCCTATTTAATATACGTTGAAATATTTCCAAAAAATATTTATAATCTTCAACGAAAAGGACGTTGCTTTTCTACAAAGCCATGCAATAATTGCTGCATATTGATAATAATTAATCAATTAAATTGTATTTGCGCTCCTGCAGTTAAGTAAATTATTTGAAGCTATAGACAAATGTTCAGCTGGCGCAAAATCTGCAAGAAATCGTTCGTTTCGATAAAAGAAAACGAAATTGAAAACACAAACCTTAATAATATATTCGACAAAGATGCCGCAGAGACCAGTCAAACAGCTATTGGCAAAGCCGTAACCTTGGCCGGTCTAGATCTGGGCCCGGGCTTGAGTCTGGTCAAGATCAAGCGGCGTGTGCGGGGTTGTCAACCGGCGGCGCAAGTGAGACGCATCTGCTTAAATCTATGTATCTATCTGCTCGTCGATACGCATCTATGCTAGCTGAAAGTGATAGTGGCTATCACATACACAAACTATATATAAAAGTATATATATAAATATATGTATATATATAGAGATTAACATAGGCAGGCATAAGACCGGGCATCTCGAGGTGTAAACTGCCAGCGATAATGGATAAACATGTTTCAAGAACTTCGGATAGTTGCTAATTGGATTTAGAACTTAATACAGAGAGAGTATAAATAAAGTTAAGGAAATCAAGAGTCAATGCAAATAATTCATATAGTTTATGTATATCAAAACATATTTTATACTATATATACATATATATATATATATATATATATATATATGTAGATTATGTAAATGGGTTGCCGAATTTGAATTCATTTGTCGTCTGCACGTCTTCGCCTTGTGACGTTTTTAATCAACGCAAAACATAAGACCCACTATAACAAGTTTTATCATTTCATTAGTTTTATACTTTTTTGCCATTCAATATGAAACGATAAACTAGTTTTATCCAATACGAATTTGTTGCAAGCTTTGATATAAATACGCGTCCACTTAGCTGATGTTAGTATAGTTACCTTTGATACCTCAAACGCGCAACACAAAAACCTAAAAATGAAATTCCTGATCGTCTTCGTTGCGCTCTTCGCCGTCGCCCTGGCCGCACCCGCAGATCCTGATGTACAAATTTTGCGCAGCGAATCCGATGTTGGACCCGAAGCATTCAAATACGCGTAATTATTAACCCTTAAGACTGGCTACCGTCCAGCATTGGCTAATCCTTTGTCTTTTTACGCTACAGCTACGAGACATCCGATGGCAGTTCGGCAAATGCAGAAGGTGTCCTAAAAAACGTTGGCACAGAACAAGAGGCTATTGAAGTCCGCGGCTCATTCGCCTACGTTGGCGATGATGGTCAGACCTACAAAATCGACTACGTTGCCGATGAGAACGGTTTCCAGCCCCAGGGCGCTCATTTGCCCGTCGCACCCGTAGCTTAAGAAGCGATATTAAAACTTAAATAAATTTAATGTTGATCTAAAGTTTTTGTTTTGTCTATTTGGGAGGAGGGAGTAGCTCGCTGATCGAGGAAAAAGCGCTTACACTAATCGGGTTTTTCAATATTCTTTGCTATCGCAATTTTTTTTTAATTTCAATAGTACAACAAATATTTAATCTTATTAGTACGCAAGATTTGAGTCTGAATTGAACTGATAACTGATCTGTTCTCGTCTCATTTAGTTTGTACTTGTTTTCGTATATGTCGGACTACAAAAGCCAGAGACGTGAAGCGTGAACTAAATATTCTTCTCTACCTTACGTAGAACCATTTTCATAATATCGATAAATATCGATTTTAAGAAAAGTTGTATAAGGCATAACTCGCGGAATATAAGAGCTAGATACACCAAATTATGTATGTAGATTATCGAATAGCATATAGACTTTCATAATATTTCACATATTGAATACCTAGTCTTTGTCTTTGATATGCCATGTTTATGCCCTTCAAGACTTCATAAAGATCGGACTTTAAATACCGAAGTTAATTCAGAATGCATAGACTATACATACATGGTATAAAATTCGTGTACTTTATTAAATTTGTAACTTTTTAAACATATTTTGGGTAATATTTGTAGATTTTAAGATTGATTGAAGTGCCTCAGCGTGGTCAAAACGTGCCCAGGTTGAGGCCAATTTACCAATGTTTAGCCACAAAGAGCCAGACAACTTTTGCAGGCAACATTTCATTTAAAACATATATACATATACACTAAATAGATATGTATATATATACCTATTTTATATATATTTTGCACACATCCCAAAAACGGAATGCTCTAAGTGTAATTTATGCGCGCACACACACACACACACACATGTATATATTCATGCTGTGTATGTAAGAGCGAGAGGAGGAAAATTGGTGAAAATGTGTAACGTTGACCTGACGCCATTTCTGTTGAAGGCTGAAGCTTTGTGGGCCTGTCTACTGTTTGGTGGAGGTTCGGTGGGGAGGGGGATTGTTTGCTGCCAGGGCGCTTGACGCTTTTCATTTTTCTGTTTTTGGGCTAAAATACCAAATTACGGCATAAATAATGCATAGATAACGAAATTTATTACATTTCATGCATCAGCCCGACTACACAGAGAGAGAGCCTGGACATCCAGCCAACCAGCCAGCCAGACTCGAGCCAGCGGACAGGACAAACAGAGCCACCCACTGGGTAAACCCGACACGTCCGGACACATCAGACGGCCTGGAAAAGGCGGCAAATGTTTAACGGATGTCGCTCTGTCGCCTTCTAATTTATGGCTCATATAAGTTGCTCTGATTAGCCACTGCCGGCAATTTTTATCTACAGCCAACAAGTATTCCTCTTGTATATCCAATAGGTGAGAGTTTATGCATTGCTTTTAAATTCGAAGAATGTCTATATATGCCAACAATAACAAGATTTCAATAACTCGACGCCAGCTGAAAGGATGTGCTTATTTATGTTATGAAAATAAAGTTACCCTAAAAAAAATGAGGAAGCAAAAACAGAGAAGTTTGAGCTGCCGAAGCTTAAATACCCTAGCAGACTTTTAGAAGAAGGTGTGAGGTATATTACTATATCAGAAGGGAGACAAGTGGGAGATACCGGGTGTACAAGATGTAGAAGATACCCTGTATGACAAGCTATTGTAGCAGTGTAGCTTTCTTCTAGACAAACATGTCCCACGCAAACACAAGCTTTGGAAAATCCATTCTAGATTAACTTCTGTGCTTATAGTCCGATCTCTTTGAAATTTTCATGGAATATACATATATATGCCATCCAATCCTATATGAATACCAAAGACAAATACGATACCACCCAAAATGAGTTTATTACAATTATGCGGGGTACGGGGGAGGTATTCAACATGTGAAATAATTTTACAATCTATATACAGTTTGAAAATCTACATACATACATTATGTATATCTAGCTCTTATTTTTTTCGGGTTATGCTTGAAAAATTTATGATATAGAAACTTTCTATATACTATTGTATAGATATAGTTAAGTATTTCAATGTTGACAGCAATTTACACTATCTTAGGAGCATAGTGAAGCAACAAAGCTTTTCATAACAGAACTCATGATTCAGCCGATAGTTCCCAAGCGATAGGATCGCTCTTTAATAGCCATATATAGACAGACTCAAGATAGCAAAAAAAAAGTTGCTTAGGCTGGACTATTAATTGTCAAGCAGACAAAAGAACATGGAAGATATCTTATTTGATACATGTTACAAACTTTCTGATATAGTTGTCATACTCTGCCCTCAACTTAGTGTATAGCCAGTCACAAATGTTGTGGTCTGCGCTGTCGCTTCAGTTGTTGCCGATGCGCGTCTGATATGTGTCTTGCTCATATCGTGAGGGAGTTGCTCATAATTGCATTTGCATATTATTTCCCTTTATTGCAAATGTCGCCCTGTTTGACATGACTTCAGTTTTGCTTAGGGGTTGGGCAACTAAAAACTTCGTAACGCCATTTTGGTTATTTTCCACTTCCGCTGATGCTGCTGATGCTGGTGGTTCTACACAGTGGGGTGTTTATTAAATGGCGCATGCTTGCGGCGGTAATATAAAAAAGATTAAAAAACAAACAAAAAAAAAAAAAAAAAAAACGAAACAAAGAGTTAAAAGTTAAGCGTAGCTGCTGAGAAATTATAACGAAACAATTTGCATATAAATTAGGACCAACAGCGAGGTGTCAAATTGTCTGGAGTGCGAACTGGTATCGAAACAACTCAAACAAGTTCCCATCCGAAATACAATAATACAATTTGTCTAATGCGTTTGATGATATTATAAATCCGATGACACAATACACACGACCTGTCAACGAGATCGATCAGCTGAAGGCAATCAATTTTCTGAATTTAAGAGGCATGCAAAGATATAATATAATAAATAAAAAGAAGTTCGCTGTGCAAAAGATCTCGTGTTATATTTAAGGCAAAGATATTCGTGGATTCCGTTTACGGCTTGAAAATAAATATTTAAAGCTTTGGATTGTGAAGGGAGTTTTGCAAATCCACGAAAACATTTTCTTTATAAACCACTATAATAACGAGAAATAAATTATATCTACGGAACGCATAAGGTTTTATACCCCAGTAGACATTTGCCTTACGGTTTGGCAGATATGTGAGAGTAAAGTTCGTAATTTCATGACAAAATTATAATACCCTCGACAAGGGTATAAAAATAGCTGAACTTTAACAGTTGTAATATTTATATGACGAACTTTACATAAAGACAAACCTCGTTTTCAGAAGCTTGAATATCTGTATCTCGTGTCGAGTTACCAAGGTTTACAGCTGGGAAATGTGTAAAATTGGAAAGTTCAACTGGCAACTTAATAGGGCATTCAATGAAACGGAAATCGCAAACGAAAAACAAATAGTATGTCAAGTATCCAAAATCATTTTGGCAACCATTTTATGGTCGTGCTCGTATATTGCGATGACTGCAGTGTCAATACTCGTAAAAAGCCGGATAAATGGATAGGTAAGGATGAAGCAGCAGCAGCAGCAGCAGTAGAAGCAGCAGCAGCAGTAGAAGCAGCAGCAACAGTTAAGCATAAAAGCCAGTCTCGTAATATCCTGCACAATTGTCAGTTTTACTCATTGCTTTATCGTTATTGCCATACCCTTGGCCTTAGCTACGACAGCCCTCAAACCCAACCACACACCCTGCCAGGCAGGTAAACAATGCTAATGCATACTTTGACTTTGACAAGAAGCGAAGAGCTAGAGAGAGAGCTGCACTCAAATCTGGCCGGGCTGAGCCATATTGGGTTTAGACTTATGGTTGTCGCTGCTCGTGAGCATTTGGTTCTGGGGATTTTTGGCTGTCGATTCGTCGATTCGCCTTGGATTATTTCTAGGATAAACGTTGCACATGTTTGCCCCCTTTTTCTTCGTTTTTTTTTTTTTTTTTTTTTGAGGGCGTTCGCAACAATCGAATATAAAATGAATTTACCTTTTGTTGATGTTGTGAAAGACTTTTGCTTATTGGCTTTTGGCTCTTACCTCTATTATACGAACACTCTCTCGTGTAGCTCGCTTTCACGGATTTCGATTGAGCTTAAGACAAATGCAAATATTATTGGGACGCACTACGGGTCGTGTGTATGTAGGGGGCTGCCCCCCTTGCACAAGCTTGCCTCATATGATGAATGATTATGTGCTGCCTCTTGATTTGTTGCCGCTGATAAACTCAATTTGTATTTTGGGGCCTCAGCAGCAGCAGCAGCAGCAGCAGCTGTGTGTCAATTTGGGGGGCGAGGAGCGGGTGAATCATATTGCGCATACGCCGCGTACGTCGGCGGATTGAAAGACGTTTTTTATTGTCAAAGTTTTGCGAGTGCCGGCAGCTCAAGTTGTAACTTGATTTTATGTCACTTTACAACACTGCATTTGAAGTGCCTTCTCAACATAGTGCGCAATTCGCCTTTGTGCAACAACTTGGCTTTTAAAATTTGTTGCTTCTTAACGTGCGCTTTATTTATACACTCAGAGAAAATGCTCGTTTTAAGTTGAAGTATCTTAAGAGTAGCTCAGGCTTTGACTTTAGCCCAAACATTATAAATATTTCGACAATTTCGAGGCTTAAATATATCAGATAAAGGAGTGCTACGTGCAAGTTTTTACCATTAATACTTTCTCTAATGTTTCGTGGAATTAAGGGATGTTTTCTAAAATATATATTATATACAGTGAAAACTCTCCTAACGTACACTTCTCTTGGAAGGACAATTTTTCTGCCTTACGCTTCCTGACACTTCTGGAATCGTCTGGCAACCTCGTCGCATGATAATTATGATATGCTAATAAGGATAGATGTAAGGTTCACTAGAGTGGAAAGTTAAGCAGCAAACGAGCAAGTGAAGAAGGAAGTGAATACTTAAAATTATAAATATCTAAGCAACTATTTGTAACGTGAACGACATTAAACTATTCTTTCTATTAACAATGTTTGTACAAGCTAAGATCACGCAGTTAACCTGGTTCTAACCACGATCCCTTGGGTGGACAATAACTACCCAACGATATCTGCCTATGTATACTATACAAGAATATACAAATTAACTTTGGTATATGTATCTAGATATAGATATGTAGTCCAGCTCTGATAAGTCTCTAGTTAAGCAGAAATAAAACCAATGCTTAAACATCGAAATATATCGATAAAATGAAAATGGGGGATCATATCCCGCTTGCAGATAAAGCAATTTCAACTTGTACTTGATTAAAGTGTAATATATTTCAGAGTTAATAAATGTAAAGATATGTATATAATATCAGTTACATTATGTTTATTAAACATCGGATAGCATGTCTTCCTTTTTTCAACGTTTACCTGCATTTTTATACAGTGTTTATTTAAAGCTTAAATATTGTGATGCATTTAGCATATTGCGCACAAGTTGTTGAATGCAATTTCTCACGCAGGTGTTGGCGGAAATGTGTCTCTGGATCTTATGACTTACAAGAGGGCCACAAGTGCTGTTAGAAATGGGCGTGGCATGTGCTGCCACTAAGGAAATTGGCAGCAGTTGGGCAGTAAGTAACCAATAAGAGTCCGTAGTGCGCGACTTATAGTTAAACCATTGAGTTGTAGAGCTCAATAGATACCCATTACCATACCAAAGCCATATTGGTATATCAAAGTCGCAGACAGACAAATTAAAGACAAATCAGTTTTGCTTTTTTTATTTATATACATACATAATTAAAACTATTTTAATGTGTGCAGTTATTCTCAATGTTCGAATACCTTGTGTTTGTACAATTTGTATAGGGTATAAGAAGTGCACTTGAGGAAATTAAAAATTGTATTCAAATGCCATGCACGAGCGTAAAAATTAATATCCGCTCTTGTTACCCATTGTCGGGCCATGCGGCAGCTTAGTTGTAGGGTAAAATCTCTTAAGGTGCGTGTCAAGACAATTTTTAATTTCAGTTCGCATTCTTCTTCTTTGTTTTGCAGCCAGACATAAAAGAAACGCAGCTGAACGCAATAAAATCTGCTGCTATTTAAAGCATGAAACGATTGTCGTTCATATGTTAATTCATAAAGTGAATTTATCATTATACAGATACTTAATCTAATCACTGATTATCCTAAATTGCTGTATAATATCGAAGCAATCAAAGCACATTTTCGAATTGAATTGATTATGATTATCGAATTGTTGCTCGGCCTGCTTTACTAGTTAATTTTTAATACAGTTTTTCATATATTCTTAGAAAGTAAATAAATAAGCTTTGGTGTTCAGAAAAATTCAATTATACTCGTTAAAAAAGGAGAAATAAAAACATTAATTATTTTTTAATTTTTTGAAGGTAATTAATTATACGGGCCTGTTTTAGATTCTTAATTGACAAAAATGACAGCTTCAACAAATTTAAGCTGGATTTTCTTTGCTTCTTCAAGCACGTTTGAATTATAATTTTTCAAAACAAGATTAGATAAAATAAAATTGTACAAGTGGAAGCTACACCTAAATAATTATAAATTTAAATGATATATATTATATATGTATATATATAATTAAATAACAATTAAATTGCTGATTAGGAGCTATTATGTTTTTTTGCCAATTTACTTTCCTACTGGAAGGCAACATTTTTGACACATAATTTGATCAGAATTTAATTGCACACGAATTAATTTCGCTTCCGTAAAGTATGCTGGGAACCGCAATCTAAAAACAGGCCGCAGAATTTTTAAACAAATTTGCAATATTAAAAACGCACTCACGCATGCTTTAAAATACTAAGTTAATATATAACAATGCCTGCAAGTAGGCAACACAATTTTAATACGTATTGAAAAGCGAATAAAAAAAAAAATTAAAATAAAAATAAGAAATTTATTTCATGATTGATGTCCGATTTCGGAATGATATACCTCTTTCTTCTCGTACGGATCCGGACTATCGATTGACACCAAAAAATCTGAATTCTAAGAAATGGCCAAATTTGAGAAAAACTACTATGTTTTTTGCAAAAATTACGATGCTAGCTGAAAATAGCTGTGACCACGAGTCGAACGAGACCAATCTTTCCAAGATCGAGATACAGCGATTTAAAAAACGCGAAAAAATGCCGTTATAATTTTGAAGATTTTTCGTTTTTTTCTGATAATTCGGCTAAAAATGGTCAGATTTTGGAAAGTTATACCTTCTTGAGCTCGTACCGATCTCTAGAATCGACTTGCATACCACGTTTTTTGATTTTGTTTGGAAATCCAAAATTTTTGAGCGGTGAAGCAGCTGGTGGAGCAGCTGAAGTACCAGTACGAATCTGCTTTAGGAAAGGAACGCTCCGCAGGGAGTCCGGGAGTCTTCCTGACGCACCACAACAGCTACAAATACTTGGGGGTGTGCACTTAGACAGGCTTTAAAAA
This sequence comes from Drosophila borealis, assembly GCA_035045885.1. NCBI lineage: Eukaryota > Metazoa > Arthropoda > Insecta > Diptera > Drosophilidae > Drosophila > Drosophila borealis. The sequence goes on along the minus strand of JAWNOR010000164.1, from coordinate 1,463,213 downwards.
AAAAGGTATGTATGGCATGCTTGATGTACGTAAGATCATAATTTTCATTATATGCAGATGCTGCTACTGAGAAGACAGAACGAAAAATCATAAATATTACAATAATTAATACGAGCAAGACCGGGTAATTTCATCCAGCAATTAACGTATACCGCCCAGCCGCGGCATTGTCTGATAAAAAAAAACAAGAGGTGGCCCGCCCAAAGGCGCCTAGACATAGAGCACAAACATGGCGGCAATGGCCGCGGCAAAGGATAAAAATGTCGAGGCATACAAAATGGCGCATGTGGTCTCCATCCAGGCGACGAGCGGTCCAACGCTCAGCGAGACAATCAGTTGGGCAATGAAGACCATGCTGCTAATGATGGCCACATCGGTGCCCAGGCCACGTGCCTGCTTCAGCGGCACCGTCTCGCCATTATGCACGCGGAACTGCAAAACAAAACAACAAATAGAGACAAATAAAGAGAGAGAGAGACAGGGAGAGCAAGAGAGAGTGAGCGACAGAGAGTGAGGTTTAAGTACATACACAATTCTTGGCATGATAGTTGGCCACCAGTATGAAGGGCATGGTGAAGAGCGTGCCATAGAGTATGCCCGCCGAGGTGCTGAAAACGAGAACGCCCCACTTGGTTGGCCACAGGCCGAGGATCAGCATGCCAATGCCATAGTATATCATGCCGCTGATATAAACCGCCTTGGTGCTACAAGAGAAACAAGAAGAAACATTAAGCTTCGGTTTGCCGAAGGCTTTAATAACCTCACAGATCAGTCAAAACGACCTATTGCCCCTAGGTACATATATATGTATGGAGTATGTAATTATATATTGAGTTGTATATTAACAGGATTTTTGTATATATAAGATTAGTTAGCATATGTTGCAAATGATGAGTAGGGATCGAGTCCCCAAGGAAACGAAAGACATATAAAAAACGTTTTTGTTTTCAATACTATGAGATCTATTCTAATCCTTGCAAATCCAAAGCTCAAGACGAAGCGTAGGTTTCCAGCCTTCTAGGAGACGGACGACAAATAATAAACGATTTCTTTTTGTATAGGAGCTCCAAATTTGATTGATGCTAAGGGATCTGCATAATGTACTAATCCCTGCAAATCGAAAATTGAGCAGGAAGTTTAGGGTTCAAGCCCCCAAGGTGACAAAAGACAAATAATAAACGTATTTTTGAATAAGAGCTCCATATCTCATCAATACTATGAGATCTATATAATATACTAATCTTTGCATATCATAAACTGAGCAGGAAGCTTAGGGTACGAAACCCCGAGCAGACGGAATATAAGTAATAACCTTTCTTTTGTATAAGAGCTCCATATTAGGTCCACACTAAGAGATCTATTTTATATAGTAATCCAATTTTGATGAAAAGTCAAAGAAGCCCAATAATTCCTAGGAGAACCATGAAAGAGCATTCCGACATGGTTAAGACTCTATATATATTATATATATAAAGAATATCTCTATTAATCCTTTGCTTGACAAGATTTCAATATCCATTTCAATGGCATCCGTGACACGTTGCACCCCTTCGTACTTACCCAAACCACTTCATCAACTTGGTCACCGACATGGAGTAAATGGAGCAGGAGAAGGCATAGATGGACATGCCCCAACAGCCGAAGCGCACGCCCTCCTCATAAAGCTGCAGCGGCGCCGAGTTGGGCGGCGCCGTGGGATCACCATGAAAGACCGCTTCGCCGACAAAGTCCGTAAAGTACAGGCAATAGGTGACATGACCCATCCAGCAGAAGAGATTGGTGAGTGCCAGCATGCGCATCGAGTGTGGCATTATGAAGATGCTCTTCAGATAGCCACGCAGCGAAATGGGCGAATGATCCTCGACCTGCAGCTCCGCATCGCGCGGCTTCACCTTGTCGCTGAGCGCGGGCAAATAGCTGTTCTGATAGCCATTGGCCTTCAGCTCATTGGCCATCAGTTCGTTGGCCTTCAGCTCGTTGGCCCGCTGCTGGTCCAGGGTGGAGTTCTCCTGTATATAGTAGATGGCATTGTTGTTCTTCTGCAGCTCTTTCTTGATGGCCGCCTCGGACATGGGACGCAGCATCTCATCGCGCTCGATCAGCTTGAGCGGAATCTCCCGGAAAGTGGTCACCGTGATGAGATAACATATCACAAAGATAATTGTCACCAGGCTAAAGACCGTGGGTATATTGCCGCCCAGAAAGGTGCCAATGTGTGTCGTCTCCCAATCGATGCCGCCAATGGCATAGCCAATGGTGCCGCCAAAGCCCGCGAATAAGGTGAATGTGGTCAGCGCCTTGGGCTGCTCCTCGGGCACGCACATGTCCAGCAAATAGGTGCGCGCCGGCGTCTGGCAAGTGTCCGCATCAAAGTCCAACAGAACCATGCCCAATATGGTCAGAATCACAGCAAATTTAAAATTGGCAGCCGTTGCGCCGGTCTCCGGTTCGGCGGACAGAAAAGCAGCGACAGCGCTCTCGTTGCCAAATGTTGGACTCAGTTCGGTGTAATTGTAGCCCACATCGCCCAGCCAGACGCCCAGATCCTTGCCATAGGGCACCAGTATCAGTCCACAGAGTATGCCCAGCGACAGCAGCGAGATGATCGGCCGGCGTCGACCCCAGCGCAGCTGGCAGCGATCGCTGACGCTGCCCAGCAGCGGCGAGACAAAGAAACCAATCAGCGGCGACAGGCCCCAGGCCATGGTCATGTGCTTGTGATCGATGCCAATCTGGAGCAGAATCGGCGACACAAAGCTCGTCTCGGCCGCGTAGGCAAACTCAATGGCCATCGCAATGGCGGACATGCGGTACAGCTCGAGTCGTGTCTTGCGGCGAAATACATGCGAATAGTCCGCGTCTTGGGCACGTGCATGATTCTCGCGCTGCTTTAGCATGTACTTAATCATGGGATTCTTGGCCGAGGACAATTGTGTGGTCTGCGCTGTATCGGCGGCAACACCAACCATGGCTGAGCACTTGGTTCGAACTGCAGCTAAAATATAGATATGATTCGTGTTAAGATTGGTCAAGTTCTAGTTATTGAGAGCGAAACGGAAGACATTGAAGCCAATTGAGCGGAATGTGCGTCGCGGCACGTCTAAGCAGCTGTTGGCGAAGATCTGTTATTAATTGAGTGGCGTGCAATGTCGCAAGGGGTACACTCAGCGAAAAAGCTGACTAAATTCGAGTTTGAACTTTGTGTAAATTAAGAGAAGCTCGCAAGTTCTTAAGAAGTTTTAATCGAGAGTCTTCAAATTAGTTGCACAATCGTTTTTATTTGTTCTTTTTTAATTTCAATTTAATGTTAAATTTGAACCAGCGACCTTTTTCTTGTAGGTACGCAATCTAGGACAATTCTTACTTGCATTTTGATTCTAATTTCCAATTTGAATTCTCAAATTAACTAAAATTTATTATTAATTTCTGATAACTCAACAAAGAAATGTACTTGGAAGTTTACGAACAGGACAGCATTCCGACCTGAATCTAGCACAGCGCTTTTCTCTCAGTGTAACAGCATTCAATTGACGCGTGGCTATGCCTTAACTCCAGTTCAAAGTTCGAACAGCATTTGATCTAACGACCACAAATCCGAGCGTAAATATTGAATCAAATGCAAATGCAATTTGAAACTGAAACGTTTCACTTATCGCCTGGTTCTTTGTTGTCAGAAATCAGAAATCAGAACTCAAAACCCAACACGTAAACAAAAACAAAACAAGGCAATTGATTGTAATAAGAATGCAGAACATGATGTGGAATAATATATGAAAGCAACCGCTTTTTAATGGCCTTATTTGTTATCTATTTAATCACTTAGCTAAGAATTTGCATTTGAATAATATATTTCTATAGAGCGCGTTGAGTGCAGACAATAATAATGCAGCTCAAACATATCTCAATTTCCTTTATACGACTTCACAGCCTTAACGAAAGCAAACAGCAAGAGCTTAAGAATTTTATTAATACACAATTATATTATAACAATTCATTAATAGAAAGCATTGCGCTAGTCGCCTCAAAGATACCCTGTAAGCGCGCCTAGACTTTTTAGTTTATTGTCCGATTTTTATGCATAATCAGACTAGAGAGATTTTAGGGGTAACTGACAGATCGGTATAGAAAAATTAAATATATAAATAAAAACCATTCGAAAAAGCATATTTGAAAATAAAAATTGAAATTTAAAAATAATTGTTGCATGATTTTTAAAAAATTGCTCAGAAAATAGTTTTTTTTAAAAAAAAATAAAAAAAATTGTATCTGACTTCATATTTTTTAAAATTAATAATATAAAAATTTTTTAAGTTTAGATCTTAAATCTTTATATTTAATTAATTAAAGATCAAATTCTTTAAAAATCTTCTTAGGCAATAGTTAAAAATAAATCATAACTTTTTAGGAAAGATTTAAGATTACTAGACAAAACTCCTAAAAATCTTATTTGGCAAAAACAAAAAAAAATAATAACAACAAAATAAAAACTATAATGGACTTAAAAAAGAAAGTTTCAAGCACAAATGTATACCGAATAAAAACTGTTCGCTACTAAATTGTAACTAGGGCATATTTGATTGGTTTTTAAAATATTTATGTATGCAAAATTCTAAATAAATTAGAATTTCTTAATTAAAGACAACTTTGTTATTCTAGAAGTTTCTAAGTTTCTTCGTATGTGTGCATAATCAACACCAGCCATAATTTGTATACAGGGTATTATAATACAACAACAAAAAACTGATAATTTATAGTGACGAATTTTGTGATGAACGCCCGCTCATTCCCATTATTGTCCGACACTTTGTGTCAATTCAACAAAGCCGCAGGTCATGCGGACTGCTCTTATCACGATATCTCCACGATATAAGCTACATTTATATATATAAATATATATAATTGTGTATATATGTGCCACGTAGACACATCAAAGAAATGCGAATCTGTAGCTCGTGTCGCTGTGCTGACTAGGTCAATAATTTGTCTTAATATATGCACGAGAAATAATCAGACTGAATGCTAATCAGTTTTGCTGTTGCTGACATTAATTAGCGGCTGGTATTAGGAAGTAAGATTGTTTTTTTTCTGTTTTTCAATTTCAGTTGTAAAAGCTAATAATTTGATGGGTTTAGGTTCCGATCTTAAAATAATTAACATATTTGGCCATAAAACTGCGCACACAACAATACACAATTTCACACGTATTTAATTTAATGATGCGTTTCAATTCAACTGTTGTTGGGTTTTTGTTAATTAAGATGATCATTTAAGAGCTGCGCTTCATTATAATGAGATGCCGCTGAGAGAATTCGATTGTGTATTGGACAGGATGTTACATATATGCATATTAATTAGAGGAAAAAAACCATTCTTTACGACCTAATCGTAGCTCAACACGAAAGTCGTTTTGCCAAAGACAATATAGATATAAGCAAAAATTCTATTAATATTTATATTGTCTTTGGCTTTACACATAATTAACTATTTTCCACTTACCTCTGAGATAGTTTATCTATACAATATAGTTTTTTAATTGATTTTTCCTTTTAGTTGGTTAAGTTTCGTTTTGTTGAAATGTTCACTTGAATTTTCACTCACTTTCCGATTTAAGGTTTAGCGTCAATAATTGAAAATGCGATAAAGTTTTTCTCTTGCAGAGATTGTTGTGCAGAAAATAGATTTCGATTTTCTTAAGTTTTAATTGTTTTTTCGTTTGCTGCTTCGAGCGAGCGTGGGCGTGGCACTTTCGTTTGGGCGGCGGCAGTGAATTTGCTATCATAACTTTACCCATCCAATCGATATAACACTTGTTTATAATCACAAAATAATAATTTATTTCTCTGTTTTATGCTATCTTTTTCTTTTCGTTTTTTAAAATTGTTTTTTATTGTTTTTTGTTTTGTTTTCTTGGCTTTTGTTAAAGTGCTGACATTGACGCTGGTCGATCGTTGGAAATGTTTACTACATTGACCTGAACGCTGGCAACTTTTTGGCAAGACATGAAAATTGCTTTCGTTACGCTTAAATAGACCAAAAATAAAAGTCACCAAAAGCAATGACAAGGCACGCACAAAAATTTAATTTTCGAAATTTCGAATTTATATAAATAATATAGATATATTTATATATGTAAATGTATATCTATAGAGGCTCGCTTATTCTTCTAGTTGAATTGACGTTATTTTTGGCCTCCTCCACTGTCGTTCTGTATTTGCGACGATCTGGAGCTAATCTCCTCTGCCCTGCGACTGCTTGACTGAAGCGTCGGCTGATAGACGCACGTATTTATACACAGCATGCAACATACGCACTCTCTCAATTATGGAGCGTGCACTGAGCGAAAAAGTCTGCCGCATACGTTCGACGTAATATAATAAATCAATTATTTATTACAAAGTCTGCAGCTACGTTTTGTTTGCAATACTGATAACATTTATAAACAAAAATAAACACCTTTATTTTCGACATCGAAAATCGAATACCCTTTTGTGGGAGGTATCGTGAGGCTTAATTCAGATATCTTGAAGAAGAAAAAAGAACTATATCAATTAATAGTTCGTTGTTGAAAAGAGTTGGCTCATGTGTTAGAAGTAGGATTAGTAGAAGTAGGATTAGTCATGGTAAAACAAGATAAAATGCCAGGTTGAAAGAAAAAAGTTTTCCAGAGTTTTTCCTCTAAGAACTGAATTGTGGAGCGATCATTCCTTTGGCAGCTGTATGATATAGTGATCCGATCTGATCCGGCTATCTATATTCTTTACACGGGAGGATGAAGCTTTGCAAAGTTTCATGAATATAGCCTTAAGGCTGAGAGATAAGTCTGCACAAAACAACTCACACAGATCAAGAATATATACAGATCTGGAATATATATTCTTTACAGTCTCGAAGATGTCTCCATCGATGCCTAAAACATTTGAACAGTAAATTTTAAAACCCTTTTTCAAGGGCAAACAAGTTTTGCTACTAAATAGTTGATTTTTTTTCGCAGTGTAGCAGCTGCTCATTTTTGCAAATCTTCCGCTGTGTCTCACTTTATCTCTCCCTCGCTCTCTGTCTGTCTGTTCGCTCTGAGCATCGCATGCCTTATCGACAGAAGGGTGCGGGGCTTTCTTTTATCTGTTTTATGCTCATATTGGTTGTTGGGTGTCTTTTGCCCAAAGCCCTAACGTAAGGTACTTGAACTATTTCATTGACTGTGTAACATTTTGAGGCAAAGAAGAATTGCTTGAGCTTTGAATTCACATATTACCCAAATTCTAGACTCACAAAGCAACATTAATTATTATATATAAAACATAATTTTTTTTCTTCACACTTAAACGAACTCTACTCGTCTATAAACCTCTATATCTGGGTTGAGTTAACCGTAGCTTATCCTACACAGCTTAAATTCCTTATAATTTTTTTTAGCTAATATTGTAACTGAAACAAATAGACATTAAATAAAATCAAGATAGTATATACATACGAAATATATATATTTAGGGATATATTCTCAGGTATTTATAAACTTAACTTTTCATATTCATAATTCTGTTTGTTTTGATATCTTAAATGGTTGTTGCCTTTGCCTACGTCTGTTGTAATTGGCGACTAAAGTGTGATTTACAAAATATGAGTAACTAAAAAACGTGATCGTGATAAATCTACGAATTAAATAAAAACAGCTTTAATTGAGCTATAAAATTTGTATACTGTCAAATAATTCCATACGCTAATTATATATATTTATATCATGGAGGCAATTTTAATAATAGCCATCTCTGCAAGGGCATTTAATCTTCGGTATAACCAGAATGTTCGTTGCCTATTTGTAATGCACTTTGGTTTAATTTACCCATTTCATGCCAATCACAGTGCTTAGCCCGCAAACTGCAACCTCTGACACATTTCAATTTTCTAGTTATAAGAAATGCAGTTAGAGCCTAAATGTAAGTACTTAGCTGGAGTAATTAAACATCGCGCATCTTGCACATAATTCAAATGAGAGCCTAAATCGTAGCGTTTGATTTAGCGATTGACTACTGTGGCAAGTCTTTTGCAATCAAATGTAGAGCATTTCATCAGCTCTCGGCTTCAAAGCACTGCACAAAATTCTTGTATTTGTATACCCTCAACCGATTTAAAGTGGGGTATAAATGGGGTATATAAATTTTGTGCAAATTTATGTAACGGGCGAAAGGAGGTTTCTCCGACCCCATTTGGAATATGTAACATATATGCTTGATCAGAACGGTCTACCAACATTATCCACATTAGCAGAATATCTTCCCCCATACCCTGTAAAATTAATATAAAGTTAAGGAGAAGTTAGAGCCTTGTACTTTGGTATATACACACATTCTAGTGCCATATTGTTCCATGAAAAAAGTATTTGCCAAACATGTTTCAAGGCAAAATAAATATTGTGTTAAATTTTGTTCTGTTTCCAAAGGGTAGCTAGAATCTGTGCAATACCAACTCGTCGCCGGGTTTAGGGTATCTCCGAGTCGGGCAATCCCGACCAGAGCACTCTTACCTGTTTGCGTTTAGCCTGTCCAGAAACTACTATTCAAGGAACATGAACAGAAACTAGTTTTGGCGCTGGAACAGGCTGAAGGCCAAGCAAGCATGCTAAATTGACATCCAGTACAGCTGTTGCTTTATCTCGCTTTGACCACACTGATACTCGTGGAAAAATGCTAGGAAAATGCCCAAAACTATTTGGGAAATTCCATTCAAGTGTCTTTCTTTCAATTTTTGTTTACGCGCAAATATTTTCGTCGGACGCTTATCTCTGCACGCCTCATGCGAAAGTGAAGGTTATCTTTAAGTGTTAATAAATTTCTAGTCGCCAGTAAATATCTAACCAAATAAATCTAACTTTGAAAACGTTGTCTTGTGCTTTAAATTTCCCTATTCATTTCTAATTTTAAGCGTTTTAACCCATTTAAAATGGGTAAATAGGGTATACTATTTTTGGGCAAATGCATGTAACAGGCAGAAGAATGAATCTCCGACACCATAAAGTAGATATATTCTTGATGAACATTAAAAGACGAGTCGACCTAGGCATATCCGCTTGTCTTTTTTTTCGTCTGTCCATCCGTCCGGATGTACATATGAACGCGTCGATCATAAGATCATAAGAGCTAGGATCTTGCCCGCACAGTGTGAGTATTCCGATAACTTCGATAACTTGCCCCGCTTCCAAGCAATCGATACAAATCGATATCAAAATCCTGTTTTTTGAGAAAATATCTTTAAGAGCTAGACTCACCAAACTTGACATGTAGCTTCTAGAATATTATTCACAGATTAAGTATCTTTTGTTTTATAGTTATCGCCACACTCTTCTCCTTAGCACGGAGCTGCTTTTGGTGTTCGTAGAAGAAGCTACAGGGTATCCCCTGGCCGAACACTCCCGACTAGAGTATTCCTGTTTTATATTTACCTTTTAATATAAAATTAGCTCTATATACATTGAATGGTGTGTAAGGCCAAGCCGTATAATAATTTCTAAGAAACTTTCTTTTGGGGTCAAAGATGGGCCCCTTTGTATTTTTAATATTGTTCATTAATTTTCCCTATTTAAATGGGACTACATTTTAAACGGGACTTCACAAAAAAAATTAAAAATTAATTTAAGCTGTTACCAAAATGATAATAAAAGAATTAGTTTATTGCTTACTTGCAACTTTCTTAATAAGTTGCCTAAAATGCAAAATTGCTGCCAGAATCAAAAAGTTAAACAGCTGTCTAAATAACTGCAAATATATTTTTATATACATATTCTAGTCTTGGACTCTTCCTAAATATTTGTATATACTGGGATTTAATAGAATTAACATGAAGCAGCTTGTTTGGAACATGTTCGCACAAGCAATTAGCACAAATTTGCGACTTTTGGCATCAGCAGAGATACGTATCGATGTGGCAAGGAAATAAAAATAATACCAAAAAAAAAGTAGCAAAATTATGTAAAAACTGCGGTCTTCGGCCCACAACGATATGTGCCAAGTCATTGACTTGTCTCGGCACACTCTCGCTCTCATTGGGCCCAAAGCCGCGCTCTCGAAGGGGGTGTACATGTTTGTTGGACCTCCGAACGAGACTCCATAAACCGGTAATCGAGCCAAACAAACTGACATTTTCAGCATACAATTTGTGACCGACTGCAAAATCGGCGATGACATTCTTATCGCCGCAGTGCATACATATAGACATATCATATGATATGACATACAATATGGGCCGGTTATCTCTCAGCGTCAGAGCCTGATAGCCGAACGGCTTTATCTCCACAAATCTCAGCAGTTTGTGTGGACAGATTTATTTCTAATTATCAACAATGCACAAATCTCTTCAATAAACCCAAAGCTGATTTATGAATGCAGTAAGAAAAAAAAAGTCGCTTAATATAATTGTAAAATAATCGTAAAATAATGTTAACATAATGTTAAAGTTAGCATAGATCGCTTCACGATTCATATTAACGCTGTGCCAACACAAAGCTCGCAGCTAAGAGACTTGCTGTAGGCTGCTTGGTTTTTTCTGGCGCTGCTTTTTATGAAGCCCAAAAATATGCTGCAAGTACTGTGTTTTTTTTATTGGAATTTGGAATTTTCACATTTCGTGGAGAGAGAGACAGAGAGTGAGAGGAAGAGGGAGAGAGGGGACTAGGTCTAGAAAGCTGAACTCTTTACAGAAGCTTCCCTTGGTGAAACATTTTCAGAGCCTGCGTGACTGATGTGTCTGAGCGTTGAGCAAATTTAGTTTATTCAAATTTGTTTATTTAATTTAACAATAACAATAACAATTAACCCTAAAAAGTGAAGTCAAGGCATTAAAGTCACGTTTAATTTACACTTAAACAGGTCACTTTAGATATAGGAATAAGTAAGGGTAAAAGTTTTTTAGTTTTGCATTTACACCACTTTTTAGTCGAACCGCACGACGCCTGGTAATTTGTTCTTGAAGCAAAAACCTAGTTCTGCATAGTTCAAATGTCGTGTCATATTCAAGAACTTTGCCTTTCGTCAGTGTCTGCAGAATTTTCTGCGGCGACATTTATTTGGTTTTTCAATCTGTTTTCCACATTTTACACACCCTTTGCACATTGTTGTGTTTGTTGTTGTGTGTGTGTTGTTGTTGTTCTTGCTGTTGTGTGTCCATCCAGCCATCTTCATTTGCCAGTTTTGTTTGCGGCAGTTGAAAATTAATATGTCGAGGCTCTCTGGCCCAGCAAATGTCTTAATTAAAACTTGTTTTGGCATCCGCTTCTGCTGCAGGAATGCAGCACACCATCCAAAAAAAAAAAAGAAAACTCGACTGTGTAGAACAGTGTACACTGTACGACAAACTTGTGTGCTTGTTTCCCACACACACAATTGTCTGGCGCCGGCAGTTTAGTTGACGTTTCATTTGCGGACGCAGTCGTCAGCCACATCACGCATACGCCGTGTAATGCAGCCCACAGAAATAACTCTAAACGTCATTTATTTGCAATAATCATATCCAACTATTTGCACCAAAAGTAAATAGATTTTCGAGAGGAATAGCTTCTGGGTCACGTTTCAGCTTCTAGATTGACTTTGCATATTAATAAAAGCTTAATCATTTTCGAATATATTTTTTGTCAAATGTTATGCGCTTAAAGAGATTTTTAGCGGGTAATTTTACGTTGTACAAGAAAGTAAGGCATTCGTCGACACACCGAAGATTTAATACTCTTGTAAAGCTTTCATTCTGGTTTTGCAGATATGTGAGAAAATTGAAGAAGATATCTTGGACTTTGATGAACGAGTGAATTTTAGTTTTGATTTGTCTAGATTGATTGAACTAATCTTTTTACATTGGCAAATCAAATTTTTTTTGCCATTTCCGTTTTGCAAGAATATTATTGAAGAATGAACTTTTTTTCGACTAGGAATTTTAATATTTTATTATACACTTTTGTTTGGTATAAAGTTAGTAAAGAGGATTTCCTTGAGAAGATTCTGATTGGGTTAATTTTTCAGTCAAAAATCAGGCCGAAAATATTTAGTGTATAGAGTCTAGTCCCTAGTAAATGACCCCACTAAACTTTTTATTTCCATAACACGCTGCAAAAACTGAACTGAAATTTATGAAGCATACAGTTTTTATTTAAATTTTACAAAAATATTTATTTTTTGTCTTACATAAATTCACACAAAAATTGTGGTCTTAACATCTCAGTTTCTATTCACATAATTTGAACCCCCAAAATCTTAGCTAATTTTCTTGAAACATAAAATTATGACCAAGTTAGGTTGTACAGCTTTATTTGTCATTTAAGTTTAAGTGCCTTGTTGTAAAAAAGAGCTATGTATTTTTGAAAGGGAAATAACCAGGCGAACGGGTGGCGACTGCTGTTGATAATGGCATTGACAAGCAATTGAAATAATTTTTGAAGCTCTTGCCACATGGTGGCTATTAAAGGTGCTAAAGCGAGTGCCCGACAATTTGATATGCCGTACGCTCTGCCAAAAAGCCAAAGACAATAGCCAAAAAAACAAAAACAAAAACAAAAACGAAGATGAAGGGAAAAAAAAGTGGAGCGGAAGAAAGAAAAAGTTGAGCTCAAAGCCAAAACTCGTTTGCCGTCAGCTGCAAAATGCTTCCTTTATTGTAATCTGCATTTAAGTGGCTTTCTTTTGTGCTGACAGTCGTGTACCTGTGTGTGTAAGAAGGTTTCTGAGTGTGTGTGTGCGTTTTTGTGTGCATGTGTGCGTATTTGTGTGTGTTGCATTCTTATACCCTGTACAAATGGCAAAGGTGTAAAGTAAGGGTATGTAATGTATGTAACGGGCAGAGGGAAGCACTTTAAAGTGTATAAATTCTTGATTATACGAAACTTGAAGGTTGACATGTAAACTATATATGTTCCCAAGTCAAGAAGACAAAACAAAAGACTTAGAAATGTGAATGTATTAATTTTACATATTATTTTCAGAATAGCGATCAATATCGAATTTGAGACATGGTTTTTAAAACAAAGTTCCGAAATAAAGAGAGCAGGGCACTCAAAAATTGGTATATAATTTCTCGTATGGGATAAACAGATAAATATTTCAATATTTGGATACCTAAACTTGGATACTACTCCAATATAAAGGTAGACCGTAGGCTTCTCTATATACACTAACTTCTTCCTGCCCTACTTAAATCCTGGAAGCTTCAATCTTCCCTCAAACTTGGCAGAAGGAAACCTACATTTAAGGGTAGAGAGTTTTTGAATATACAAACAAACAAACTAAAAATTACATAAATAAGATGATATAGGCACCAAAGTTTATTAATAATGCAAAGAGTATAGCCCAGAGACAGACACACAAAAGTTGGTATAAAGGTTCTCGTATGGTATATAAAAAGTACAAATATTTCAATATTTATCCAAGAACCCAATAAAATTGGTAAAAGAAAAACCAAATTTAAAGCTAGAGCTTTGCACTTTTGTATAGACATGCTTCTATGTTCCCTATTTTAGTTCTGGAAAGTTCATAAAGATCACGTTATTTAAAACGCAGGTACTCAGAGTGCATTTCTCACAGAGCTCAGCCTAGAGATAGCTAAATAAAAATAAAGTATATAGGTCATCATATGGTACATAAAAAGTACATATATTTAAATATTTGGATATCCATCCAATCTTCCTTAAAATTGGAAAAGGAAAAACTTAAAATTAATTACGCTTTGTTACAAGTTTCTATATTTGCCTTATTAAAGGTCTGGATTGCATATATTAATTTAGTATAGATCATAATATAATTCAAGAGTACATTAAATTGTTCAAAACACAGCTTTCATCAGTTTAGAGACGCTGCGTTCAGGGTATCTTTTGGCCAGGCACGCCCGACTAGAACGCTGCTATATGTTTGTGCTCTAACGTGCTTTTTTGCACCTTTCAATTTGGCGCACTTTTCGCTGGCGACCAATGCAGCAATTTTGTTGTATTTTTTTGCTTTGGCTAACTGCCGCTCGTTTGATATGTTAATATGCGACTCTTTGATGCGATTGGTAATAGCAGTTGCCGACAATTGCCAGACAATTTAATATTCGCTTATGCTCAAGGGCCAGATAAGAAAAGCAGCTACATCAGCTAGAGCACAATGGGAACAACAAAAAACGGGGGACCAAGTGGCACGAGCCACCCGCAGCTCGAGCGCTTTCGACAAGCTCCACTCATAAAGAAGCTAATGACTAGAAAAGTTATTTATTTCATTATGTTTTTGTATATTTATTTTTGTTGCTCTTTTGTTTCAAATGTTGGAGCTCGCTCATTGTTCTTGTTAATGGACTGCCCGACGTAGCGGACTCTTGAGCGCTGCAAAAAAAAAAGAAGACCAATTCGGACCGTCATACGGTCGGACGGGTAAGAGCCTTTCAAACTGTGCCCAGTTGGTTGGCGATTTACTTGCAGCACTCGCTTTCGGCAAATTGATTGCCACATCGACGCGTCCGAATCGCGGCATGCAATTTGCTTGCCCCCTCCTCTCCCATCTACTCGAAGCTGAAGCTGTGGCAATCGAAGAGCTAGTCTCCAGTTACAGGTCATGTTTAAATATACCCTTGCGTGGGTATCATGAATTTTACAGAAATCGTGACTATATGTCAGTCAGGTAGTTAATCCATCAGGCAGTCGTTCAGTTAGTCTGTCATTCATTTAGTCAATCAATCAATCAGGCAATCAGCCAGTTAGTCTGTCATTCATTCAGTCAGCCAATCAGTCAGTCAATCAATCAGGCAGTTAGAAATTTATTCTGTCATTCATTCAGTCAGTCAATCAATCAATCAGCCTGTCAGACAGTCAGTTGGTCTGTTATTCAGTCAATCGGTCAGTTGTTATTCACTCAGTCAATCAATCAATCAGTCAATCAGTTGATCAATCAGTCAGTCAATCAATTAGCCCCTCTTTTATTCAGCCAGTCAATCGCTCAGTTAGTCAGTCAATCAATCAGTCAGTCAGTTAGTTTAAATGTGGAGCTTCACGTTTTTCAACGTGCTTTACAGCACATTTAATACCCACACCTTTGCCACGCCCACTTTTAGGTTTAGATAACTTTATTGCATATTATTCTAGCGGCAAGGGTATTTAATTTCGTGCACAATATAGCTATTATTTTTTCTGTACTCTACCTCACATTTATTTCGTCTGTGAATAGCATGCAAATACGGTAAAAACGTAAAAAATTTACATACAAACTGCTGCAGTTACCCTCCCCGGTACCACGGGTGGTATGCGAGGGGGGTGGGGAGGTGGTTGAGTGCATGGCAATTCAAGTGCAAATATGTTGGCAGGCCGCACTTGAGTATCAAGTTCTGTGCGCATGAAATGCAATTGTTGTGAATTGGCCGGCGCCAGGCGTTGGTCACACCCCCAAGCCAAAAGCCGCCGACAGCAAATATCAATTGTGCAAGTGTGCGTGTGTGTGTGTGTGCGTGTGTGTGTGCGTGTGTGTGGAGTAACGAGCTTGGCAACCAAGTGGATATATCAAACAACCAGCTGGCCCAATCTGATTGTTAGCCCGGCATTTAAATGTGCGCTGCAAAGCAAATAAAGAGCATCAGCGTGCGGTGTTAAATGTTGCCTTGATCTGTGCAATCAGATAATGTTTATAGTTTTATGACTTTATTTCACTCGGAGGCGTTTAATGAAAATAAAAATAAAAAAACAATAATAATGTTGTAAAGATAAAATCAGAACTGAGTTGTAAAAGCCACACGCAGAGAACATTTGTTGATATAAAGCACAAATTTGTTAGGGGAATTAAAGGTTTACTTGATAAAGAAGCAATTTTGATAAGTAATCAAATATTAAATTTGATAAAGAGTTCCGAAAGAAGTAAGACTTAAAGTAAGACTCATTATATAATAAATATCCCGTCATAAATACATATAAATACATATGTGTGCCTCAATGTAAATAACATATTAGCTACAAAATTACACCTATACCCTTCTTTCAGTCTTTCCCTTGGCAAAGATCAGAAGGAACTGATCAAATTTCAGCGCATAATAAAACAAATCAAATTAAAATAAAACCTTTATTCCCAGTAATCAACATGTGTCTCCTATGCTTATAATTAAAGAACATTCCAGAAATATTAGCAAGCATTTTATCTATTTAGAGCTACGACTTTTCTCGGAGTGTATAATTTATATTCCAGGCTAATTGTGTATCTAATGCGCACAGCAACAGCTTTAACTCAGTTACAGATACAGAGATATATATATATATATTTAACAAAAGTAGCTGCAAGTGCAGTCAAGTTATCTTTTTAGAAATGTGGGGTTTTTTGCTCGGCAGACAGCTGCCGCCCGCTTGATGAGCTTGTTATTGTTTGTGACAGGCGAGAGAGAGGGACAGAGGGAGGGAAGAGTGAGAGGGAGAGAGCGTAGCGCAAAAGCTAAGGCTTAGTTGTGGCAGTGGCAACAAAAGCAGCAGCTCGAATTATACAGAGAGCCATCAAAAGTGATAAGTTGCAGCAGCAACAACAACAACAACTGCAGCAACAACAACTGCAACTGCAGCAGCAGCAACAACAACGGATGTGGCAACAGCTGGTTGTGTGCTGCTACAGTCGCAAGTGCCTGACCAGGTCACAGGCACGTTGATTGGCCAGAGCCGGAAAAAGAAGTTATAACCATTAAGGCGGAAACGGATGTGGCACAGACGTTTCCGCCTTTTGCCAACTCTCGCCCACACACACAGACACACACACACACACACTCGCCCGCATGCAATTCACACCCAGTTTGAAGTTCTCTGTTGCTGTCTGGCCGAAACGCAACGCAAAACCCTTCTGTCAAATAAAATCATTTTGCATTGCAAATGTGCAGCGAGTCGAGCCGAGTCGAGTTTGAGTTTTAGTTTTGTTGGGTCAAGTTTAGCGGCTAACCGCATGCACATCTAATAAAAATATTAAAGAATTTTCTATTATATTTTTGTTGTGGTCTTTGTGTGTGTGTGTGTGTGTGCGTTTCAATTTTGCAACATTTGTTCCACTTGCGAGCCTTTTTAATTAAATATACCGAAAACTTTGCCCGAACTGCTTGTGACTTTCTTTCTAACAATATTTTGTGTGCGCCTCAGACGCGCCCCCTGCTTCCTCCCGCCCCCCTTCGACTGCTCCGCACTGGCAATTAGGGTCTGAGCCCATAAAAAAAGCTAACTAACGTCTCGCTGTTGCTCAAATAAATAACTTGCTTTGATTATTCGGATTTTGGGCGTTTAGGTTTTTAGGGTTTCTCTCGGCCCGCAACCACAACCCAGCAGCTGTTAAATGGCCCGCAAAACTTAAGGCGCTTCAAGCAAAGCGTTGTTTAAATGTTGCTTGCTTTAGTCTGCATCAAATTAAGATTCTATTCTTTTGACACTTTTAGTTGGATTTACCGATCAGGCAGACAAGCTAATTGGATGTAGACAGGCTCGTCGTTTGTTTGTCTGCGAGAAAGCTTCGATCTCGGAAATTAACAAAAATACATATATGTTATATATATTCGATCGTATGCCAGAGCATGATGTTTGACCAAAAATAATGTTGCCAGATTTAGATGCCAAATTTATCTAGAGGCCGAATCATGACTAAAAAGCCAAACCTCGTGAAAATCTGATGAGATTTGACCGAGTTATGGGAGTGGAAAATTTTGATCTATGTCCATATAGGAGAGATAATAGTTATATAGAGATAGCAACTAAATTAATCAGGTATGCATTTTTCGTAGAGTTCAGTTGAGGAAAGAAAGTTGAGTGTGTTTTTAAAATCTTTGTACGGAATGAATATAATATAAGTATATTCCAATGTTCTCCAATTTCGTCGAATTTAAAGCAGAATATTTTAAATAGTTAGCTAGTTTTCCATTTGTTAATTAAATATTTTATATTTCTAGCTGATTCCCCGAGTTTTAATAAGACAGACAAGCGCATTACAAATTTAACATAAATTTAACATGGTTAAATAGCGTGCACGTGGATCCCATCAGCGAGTCGCGCTTTAAAATTTGCATCTTTTGTGGCGAGCGCTTCGCACAGAGTTGCCCATTTTGCGTTTGACTTGCGCTGGATTGACACACTCCCCGGTCCCCAGACAAGCCAGCTGGTGGCGTGGGAGGGTGGGGCACAACATGTGGTGGGTGCAAAAAGTTTTGCATAGCACCGCCGTGTCCTGCCGTAGGCAGACGGGGCCCTGTACTTGGCGCATAGCGCCTATGAAAACTAATAAACTGTGCAACGTGCTTATTTGCAAACATCGACAACCCGGGCAGACAGCGGGTAGGGGGGGCAGCCGGCGGGTAGGGGGCAGCCGACGGGAGGGGGCAGCACTTAGGTAGGCACAAGGGTACCCTACAGGGTACAACAACTTTGTCAAGGTATTAAAGTGACGGCGCGATGAGGCCGCGAACGAGAGACCAGACGCTGTTCTCCTCTAGAGGCTGTCAATGCCAGCTAGCACCAACTTTTGGTTATTATTTTTTATGATACCCTGTACCCGAAGCATATTCCAAATGAGGTGTTTTTAATGTGCTCGAAATGTATTTGAAATGAGCAAGAGAAATTTCGTGCTTCTTTTAAGCTTTGTTCGGGGATCTTTAATTACTTTTAAATTTCGGAAGTGAGTGTAATCAAACTTGTTGGGCTTTAAGATTGAGTTTTGATGAGTGTATATATCAAAAATGAAAAGGTTAAACTGCAGATAACCATATAGGAAGTTTGTTGTCTTCAGTTCTAATGACCTTCCGAGATATGCTCAAGCAGTTTAGATTTCTTTATATATCGATTTAAGTAAAGCTTTCGATAATTGAAGTTTACGACAAGTTAACTTCTAACTATTTAAACCCTACATCTGCCTGTTACATACATAATCCCAACTGCAATATGCCCTCTTATTCAATGCGTATAGGGTACAAAAATAATAAGAATTTTGTTACACTCTTCCATTGAAATGTCACTTCTCAATTCTGCTAATTACAAAGCAATCGAAGTGTAATTAGCAAAGTTATTCAGAAAACTCACTTCCCTTTACAGGGTATTTACACACTTCGTGCACGCCCCACTCTCGTGTCTGTGACTTGCTTTTACTTAAAATTGCAACAATCAACATAAAATTGCTTTCATTGGCAGACAAATTAGATCAGAGTCGTTGCAGCTGCAGTTACGACGAGTTCTCTACCCAAAAAAAAAAAAAAAAAAAAACCTCTCATCTCTTTGGCTCCAGGCCGTGCCCATCTGGAGTTCGTTTTTTTTTTTGTTCTCTCTAGTTTTTTGGCAGCTGCTGCCGGAATTTATGGGCTGAGCAAACGTTGCCAAAAAGCGACATTTATGCCGTTTGAGATAATTGCATTTTATTGCCTTTTATGCACTGCGCGCGCGATGATGAAGGCCAGGCGTCAGGACTAGCTCTTGGTATGTACTTACACATAGTCTGGATTCGGGACAACTATGAAAACTGCTCGCACTGAAGTTAATGTGCTTAAAGTGCAGCAGACGCTTGTTTCAAGTTTAATGTGTGTCGTATTTTAGCTGCGCTTTTATGGCCGCTAAAATCCAACTCCAACAAGCGAGCGCGTAAAATTATTTCAACTTTCAACAAACGGAAACCAGAGCCAGAAACTTGTCGTAAGTCGCAAATTGTGAGCTGTTGTGAGGTGAAAGCAACTGACAAAGTTGTTCCAGCTGGACCCGAGGAAAATTAACAGCGAACTGTAAACAGTTCCGGAAGCCCTATCAACGGGGAGGGAAGGAACATCTTATTAAAATTGATCGATTGTTATCGATTTATTGTAATAAAGAAAAGTATTTGGCTCTGGGATTTCCCGAATGGTTTATAGAATAAAAGGTACATGTTAACGCCTCTTAAATCACTTATAGACGGCAGAGGAGCAACACAATATTTATAATTATCGATAACTATCGATTCATAGTACGAAAAAATATTTTTTTTATGTGACCTTGGGATTCCCTGGATAGTTTATGTATGGTAACAGGTATATGTAAACGATTCTTAACGCATTTATAGACGACAGGGGTGAAATATTTAAATTTATCGATTTGTGTTAATAAGGAAAAATTTTGAATCTACCCTTAGGACTCCCTGGATATTTTGTGAAGTAATGAAAGTAATATGAAGGTATTAGGGAATAATATTTGGATATGCACTTGGGATTCCCTGGGGTTTTATGGAGTAACAGCGAGGAACGCCGCATATTTATTTTAACCGATAGCTATCGGTATCCCAACTGTAGGAGCTATCCTTTCTTTTTGAGTATAGGGTAGGGCTTTTAGAAGGTAGTGTATCTTTTATTATGTTCGCACACAGCAAGAACCTATGACAATTGGGCGTTACTCAACGTCTTTTCCTCAAATTCAGTTTAACCTAATCAAACTCAGCCTCACAAATTTGTTGCAGACCTTTGCAGCACAGCTTTACAATTTAAACTAAACCTCAACGGTTGTTTATCTCATCCAAAGCTAACCTTGCAAATTTGCTGCAGAGTTATGTAAACCTGTTTTCCAATTTGCATTAAACAATGCACTTTGCTGCTGCTGTTGTAAAATAATAGGCTTAATCAGACACAACGAAAGCTGATTAGCTTGAAATAATTAAATAATTGAAATTTCATATTGATATCAGTGCAGGCAATTAATCATGGATAATGCTCGAGAGCCCAATAAGTAATTGATGTAATATGTGAATGCCAAATAAGCCAGCCCAAGAATTTCGACAGTGCAAGCAAATATTGAAAGAGCAAGAGCATGTGCCATAATTAGACAGACAATGCATTTGAGGGGGGGTGGGGCGGCGCTCTGACCATTATTACCATCCGGGTCATATCAGTTGGACAGGCAGCTAGACAACTGGCTGGAATAGCTGGCCAACACAACACAATAGACATGTTGCCCAGACAGCTTTCGATTGAGTCAAATGCACTCGAGCTTCTCATGAGAGCGTCTCAAGACATGTCCAAGGAATGTCGCATTCCGGACTCACGTGTCTCTTTGGCTGGGCCGGGATTGTCTGTTGTCAGAATTAATAACGACTTTGATATTTTGGACAGCTCTAAACAGGTCGCACCCTCACACACACAATTATACACAAATATACACACACTTACATTTGGCTAGATAATTGCGTTTTATAGATTAGGCGAATTCGAATGTTGCCAAAATTGTGGCCTTAACATAATTTTGCCTTCTAACTGCTTATGAGCTGGCAATTGTCTGCGGCACGTGCACGAGTTGCCATAAAATTTTTTCCTTCAACCATTTCTAATTAGCTGCAGTCACTTGCAATCTTCGAGCCAGCGGATTTGCGCTACGTGACACAAAGGTTTGGCACACACACACACACACTCAGAAAGAGAATTTCTGCTCGGCGTGGCCAAAGTTTTGATTATGAAAATGCTTTCTTGCTAATTTCACAAAAGGAAATTGCATGTGTGGAACATTTTTAAAAGTTTCAACAGATTTCGCCAGCGTTAAGCTAAGAAGTGCATGAAAAACATTACACATACGACTTTTCTCAACAAATTAAAAGCGTTGTCAAGTGCGTTTGTGTTTTGTGCAAATTTAAAATCAAATTATATATATTAGACTAAAAGAAGTTCAATTAAATTACTTTTAAAATAATTACTCTAGCCTCTTTAGTGTATAATTGCAAATTAAAAGCCAAAAGCCAGAATATCTGGTATGTGATATGATATATGAGCATAGCGAAGCTTATAAATGATTAGTTTGAGGAAAATTTCTTGGTAAACAGAATATTTTGCAATATAAAAACTAATCTTAAGTACGATTCTTCCTATAAAGCTATATAATATAGAAGTGCTATCCTGATAGGCTTTGGCTTACGTGTAAGCAGGTTAATTTAACTAGTCAATATATCTTGATAAACTATAAAGTTTTCCACACAAGAGCTTACTTTTCCACCGATCGTTTCTATGACAGCTATATAATATAGTTGTCCGATCTGGCTTCTTACACAATTACTGCCTGCTGCAGAAAGACGATGGAAAGTTTTCAAGACGAAAGCCTTAAAGCTGAGAGACTAGTTCGTATAGCCACAGACAGAAGAACAGACGGAAGAATATATATAGAAGAATATATATATATTCTATGTGGTTAGAGATATCTCCTATGAGTTACATACGAAATAATTATTTTACCCTCAGCAAGGCCTATACCCTTTAAAATTAAAGTATTGAAAATTGCTGCTAAATTTAAGCCAGCGAAATAAATACAAATTAATACATGTTAAAGAAATCACTGGCATTATCGAAGGAAGATAAGCTTGTTAGGCATTGATTAAGAAAGAATATATTACTATTTCAAGTCTCTAGCTACTAAAGTCAGGCAAGCTTCACCATAACGACTCTAGATGATCGCTTAATAAATAAATATGTGCTAAGAGATGTCTCCATCTGCCTAAACAAACATTTTTCAGTGGTATGAATATATAAAAGTTCATACTTTCAGCGAGAATCCCAGTTGTGTTTAATAAATAATTAATCTTCATGTTTTCTTAACAGAATTTTCATAAATTAAGTATATATTTAAAGAGCCAACACACTCGTGTATATACTTATATACACACACAAAACCGCAAGCATATGTGATGTATGCGCAGGTGAAGATTAATTGAAGCGGTTCGTCGTAGTTGACTTGTGCGCATGAAAAGCCTGGGATTGTCACTTGAGACACATAGGCCCCGGTCGCCGCCACAAAGAGAGCAGCATTCATTAAGTGGCCGACAACATCTCGACAAGGACATATATTTGTGGGGCTAACTGTAAAGGAGCACTGAGACCGCAGCTTAAAGTCCTTTGCTTTAGGTGTTGTTGAGCGGGGTTGGCTGGCCAACAATGGACCGTTGTGGTCCTTTTGGCCCCTTTGTAGTTATTGCCAGCATTGTGTATTATTCATTCCATTTTATTTGCACTGACCAAAGACGGGGCACTTTTATGTGCCGTGCGATAATTATCAAACAATAAAAACAATAAACTGCGATGACACCATAAAAGGCGCCAAGCAAATGGCCCCCCAGACCAAGGTGCGTCTCGGCCAAGGTGCGCCAAAGTTTTATCTCTTGCGTTCCGTTGCGTTGCGCTTTCTTACCCCACTCTCTTCATCTTTCTCTTTCTCTCGCTTTGCGTCCTTTTATTATAATACCCTGCAGTCAGTGAATAGGGCATATTGTTTTTTGCGCAAATCTATGTAACAGTCGCAAGCAGGAGAGCGTGTAGAAACTACAAAAACTAGAGACTGGAAGTTTTGAATATATATTACCAGGCGAAGGAGGTGTCTAGTCTTTTCTCTCGCTTACTTATCCCATTTACATAATGTCGATAAATATCGATTATGAGACATGGGTTCTTATACATAACTCGAGAAATATGAGAGCTAGACGCAGCAAACATGCTATGTAGGCTTTCGTATAGTGAACAAAGTTTAGAAATATTCCACTTTTTTATACCTCTCCCCTTTTCATACAAAATTGAAAAAAAAGCTCTTAAAGGCAAGGCTTTGGTATATACACACTTCTGAGAGCCATATTGAAACCCTGAAAATTTCAAAAAGATCTATGAACTGGCCAATTAATCAGGAATGCATTTCTCATAGAGTAAGGCTAGAGTAAGGATAAAAGTCTGCTAGAATGTTTTTAAGACCAGCCAGTCACAGGGTACAGGGTATCTTCTAGGCGGTCACCGCCGACTACAGCCCTCTTGCTGGTTTTATATGCTGAAAGCTGTGACCAGCAGCAAGGACAACATCAAAAGGAGCAGCGGGCTGCGGGAGTGCGCCTGCCAAGTGCACTTTGTAAGCACAAGGAGCGCAGCTGTAAAAAAGCGTATCATAAAAGAGAAAAGGCTGAGGAAAAAAAATAAACGTAGAGAAGACATGGAGAAAAAAAAAAGGAAGGAAAATGCAAAAAGGGTTGACTGAGCGATAAGCAGAATTTATTTGTCTGCGGGTATTGACAAGCGCAGAGGTCGTCGAGTGGCAGGACCTGAGCCAAGGTATCGGGGTCGGGGCGGAACGAACTTTACGAACTTCGATTCAGTTCAGTTTTTAGCGGGCTGTCAAATCTGGCTGCGGGCCTTAACTCGTCGTAATAGTGACTGGAAGCGACGGGGTGTGTTCACAACTATATTGGCCACTGATTAGCAGCAAATTCGGTGGGCCACTTAAAATTCAAACGGCACATCGATAATTTATTATGCAACTCTGTTTTGACTCTGGCCAACTGAATGAACCTTTCGCCTAAACATTTCGTGCCAATAAAAGATTTACGCTGCCTGAATTTGAAATTGCCCCAAAAACATTGCCGCATTCAATACACCTGGGAATTTTGTTAATTACGTTGAATAAATGCTGCGTATAACTGTGTGTGAGTGTGGCGGCTGGGGTGGCCACCCTGGCGTGGGCGGTTGTGAAAAACAGCAGCCCAGAGGTCCACCGAATGCTGCGCTAAAGTCCCCAAAGATAACTCATAATTGCCAAAAAATAATATGAAAAGAAATAGAATATAGGATTCTATAAATAAAGCTGGTTGCTCGAAATTCAAGGCCTTGGAAATATTAAAAAAATGTTGGTGTCATTTTTTAATAGAAAAAAATGGCTCAAAATGAACAGTGTTGTAAAGTGCACGCGGAGCGAACACACGTCTCAGCATTCCGCCCATATTTGTTGGTGTCTGCCAAAGAAATGAAGACCAATTCACATTCCTTTTCTCCGATTTTTTAATTTTTATCATTTTTAAGAATAATAAAGTTAGATTTGAACCAGCGACCTCTCGTTTGCTAGTTCGAGTTAGTAACCTTACTTTATTGATTTCCATTTTGAAACATATTCTTTTGTATTTCATAAAATTAACAATATGGCGTATTATATTCATTTATCTAAAATATATTTCTATTTTCCTTTGTGAAAAGAGTTAGTTAGCGAGTGACCACTGTACCTGTTTAACGCGTACATATCACAGTTTCAGCAACAAATTTTCTGTTATCTTAGCTGAATAAAAATATGAATTGGGTTGAGTTACGTATGCGAACTATGGCCTTTATTCGTATCACACAAGTCAAAAATTGCTTGAGTATTTCATTAAAAAATTCCTGTAATTTTATCTTTGACTTCGGCCCCGTCACCTGATCCACTTGGGCGGGGGCCAAGCCAAGCCAAAAAAAATTAAGAAGCTTGCACGCATACAAAAATCAATCAGGCGGCACAATGCGGGGCGTGGCATGGGCTGTGGGGCACGAGCGATAAGTTCCAGAACCCAGCCCCCAGCCCCACCCCCAAAATGACTCGGCAAATCGGCGTTTAATGGTGCGTGAAACGTGAAACACTTTAGCTATCGTCGAGCCCAGCGTGAGTCGCGGTGGGGGAGGGTGAGGGGCATTGGCTTTTTAAAGTAGAAGAAGCCTCGAGCAGAAGCTCACATGTAAAAATGGCAGTAAATGCTGTTAACTGGGCTAAGCCAAATACTTGGCCCCTTTTGAGTAAGCCTTGAATTATGCATTTTAATTTTGGGGCCGGCACGTCAAAGCGAACGGCGTGGCACATTTATTACCGGCTCGGCTATTCTCAACACTTTCATTTAACTTTTGGCCCAGTGCATTTCCTTCGGCAATTTCTTTGCCTTTGCGTGTCGGCTAAAATGGCGCTCAAGATGGCCGAACAGCTGGCTGGGCGTACGTGTGAGAGAGAGGGAGAAGGAGTGTACATATGTGTGTGTGTGTGTGCTGGTGTGTGTGTGCGTGCGTCTGCGGGCGTAATGGACATGTTAGAAGATTGTGAAAATGATATATGACTTTTTCATTTCCTTAATAAAATTAACTTTTGCCTTGCGTCCGTTTGCCTCTGGCCGCTTGCCCCCTTGCCCCGTTGCCCCCCGCGCGACCCTTGTTCCGCCTGCCTTTTGCCATTTCGGCGTCTGTCTTTACATAATGTGCGCCAAATTGCGTTGATTTTTGATATATTAACAATTCATTTTAGCTCATTAGTCAGCAGGTCAGCATGCTGCCTGTCTATATATCATTAGCTCGATCACATGTGCACGCTTAACGCTTTAATAGAGCGCTCACTAAAGACCCGGGATATTAGTTAATAAACTTGGTTTAAGCCCTAAATAAACTCTATTAGGAACTAACTAGAACACTAATATTTATACTATTCACATTTTGTAAAATGAATTCAACATTTAAACTATTTTTGGACTTGGAACGATTATGAACAAATATTAATAATCGAGTTATTATCTTTCACGAATATAGCATGGATTTTTGATGTGGAGATATTTTTATCAAAAACAAAATATATCTGTTCATCTCAGACTTAAAGTATATAGAAAACATGGCATTTAGAATGTAAATCAAAGGAAAGCTTTTCATAGTTTAGCCAAGGACGATTTTTCCTAACCACATAACAAAATTCCTCTCTGAAGAACTTTTCTCAGTCCCAAAAATTGACAAGCACAAGACCTACAATTATCTATACAAAGCCTTGGCTTAAAGCTTCTTTCAAGCCTGCACATTCTTTAAATAAGTATTCTTAAAGTAAAACCAACTTTTTTTAATTGCTAACGCAGAGTAACTGCGTATATAGAAACCTAGAATTTAACCTTTGCACCAAAAAATTCTCCGGCTCAAATTAGATTTTATTTTTCATGCATTTTATATGCGTTTTTCATTAATAATGCAACATAAATCCCCTGGCTGATGCCAATTTAATTGGGTCACCTTACTAGCTAAATACTCTCTGCACAAATTCCGGATGCAAAAATATTTATGTATTATTAATAACTCTCCTATTCTGCTTTGTTACACTGCACAACAAGATACCGCACAATGGTCTCAAATCGTGACAAAGTGCTGAGAATCTGATTGTTCGGAGAGTCTGTGAATATTGTCAGCTAGTTTGTGTGTTTGGTGCCACTGTGCAGCTGCAGCGTGGCATGAAAAAATCAGCCATTTATTTAATTGAAAATTGTCTTCGCTGTCGGCAGCAGCTCGCTACGGCAGCAACTTAAGCGGCAAATACTTAAGTGCCAACGACAAAGCACAGTGGGGCAAAACAATACCAATTTGAAATAGTCAAATAAAAGAAGTGCTTAAAGAAGGCATAGATTTGTTGGGCGCTGCTCAAAAAAAAGAAAAGATATGAAAGAATTATTATATCTGTTTGTTGAGTGCTGGAAAAAATAACTTTATTTTCCTGCGACGCTTAGGCTAAACCGGATTGTTTTGCATGTATGCAAAATATTTATCTATTATTTGTTATTTATTATTTCTTTACTTATAAAATTGATTTTTAATATTTGTTAAACATAATAATGTTCTTTTGTGCTATTGAGACGGAATAATATATATGAAGGATAATTGATTTAAGCAATACGAATTTTATCTGCATAATAATAAAACTATTAGTAATAATAATAATATTAACAATACTAATAATAATATTAATAAAACTAATAATAATATTAATAATAGTAACAATAATACTAATAATAGCATTAATAATACTAATAGTAATATTAATAATACTAAAAATTATATTAATAATACTAATAATAATATTATTAATAATACTAGTAATTATATTAATAATACTAATAATAGTATTAATAATACTAATAATAATATTAAAAATGCTAATAATTATATTAATAATACTAATAATAATATGAAAAATACTAATATTAATAATAATTTCATTTGCCAAATCAATTGTATTCATATTGAAACTCAGCCACCTCTTTAATTACAAATATCTTCACAATTAAACAAGTACAACAACAATATTTTGTCACTTATAAAAGTGTATTGCGGCCCAATGTGCGCTGTGGATTTTAGTCGGTGCACTTGAGCTGCATTTTTTCTAGAACCGCTGCCGCTGCCGGCAAATGAAGTTGAGTGTTGGGCTGCGTCTTGACAGAACTGCAGCTATTAGATGTTTATATGCGTATGGCAAAAGCAGACGAGCGACGTCCTGATGCGCTACCGAGGGCTGCACGTGGCTGCTTTATAATGCCCGGAAGTAATCATAAATTCCACACACACAGACACGTGCGTGCACACCTAGCGTGTGTGTGTGTGTGTGTATGTTTATGTCAGTAAGCTGCCAGTGGCTGTACCTTTTATGCAGGCGCGTGGGCGTGTGCTAAATTTATGGCCGGGGAATTGAAAGTGATAGAGCTGAAAGCAGCAGTCGCCGGGGCCAGGTCTGACGGTCTCTGTCAGTCTGTCGGCCAGCCAATGATTTGCATGGCAACTACATCCTGGCCATCCTGGCCAGCGTCAGGCAGGCAGCAGCACCAGCAGCAGCAGCTTGACAACTGAAGACAGTAACAAATTAGCCGAGTACGTGGCTCGTGCACAATTTGCATAATGAGCCAGTGACAAAGATGGGTGCGTGTGTGTGTGTCTATTATTGTCTGTGTGTGTGTGTGTGTGTGTGTGGCAGTTGTCGAGACGTCAGTTAGATGAATGCTGCTGCTGCTCGGATTTCAGCGCCGAAACACGGTCAATAAAAGCCAAAAGCGACACCGTCAACACCTTTGCCAACTGCCCGCACAAAAATTGCGAACAATCAGCAGCTGCCAGAAGCCAAAATCTACACACTCACAGAGACTGCTACACACACACACACCCTCGCACACATTTACCCACAATTTTAGTTGATCTGGAAAAAGCCTTTTTCACCAGCTGCCAACTCGTGAGTCGCTTTGTATGCCAAGTGGCAGCAAACGAGCTACGAAATGTGCCACGGCTTGAAGTTTTTATAGAATTGCTGCAGCTCGTCTTCTTCTTCTTTTATTTTTATGCCTTGTACCCAATATTAAAAATGCATAAAATTGGCTATAACAGGCACAAAAAGGCAACTGTGACATGCATTTATACATATATTAGACACACACAATGGAAAAATTTAGAGAGGAAATTTAAATAAAGAGACACGATAGTTATCGCCTTTTTGGATAATTTGTCTAGATCTGCAAAATATATACAGCTTATGTCTTAAATATCATTCCCCAGATAACGATATTTATCGATAATGATAATTTATATCGCGCATTGGGCTGGATAGATAGATATCGAAATTTATCGATTATGTGTGAAGTGTAGATGGATATCGATACTTTGCCTAGCTTTGAAAATATTATATACTTAGTGTCTCAAAGAACAGACGCTGGATATCGATATTTATCGATTATATAGAAAAATGGAGATAGACCTACAAATTTTAAAGACTTCGTATCCAGAAAAACCGACTAGATATCGATATTGATTTCGTGAGTAAAATGGAAATACATTGCATATATCCGCAAATATTATAGACCTATTGTCTCGAAAGAAATACCCCAGATATCGATTTTTATTGATTATGTAGACAAAATGGGAGTATATATCGATAATTTTATTATATTTGCAAATATTATAGACTTAATGCTTCCAAAAATATACAATACACATCGATATATATCAATTTACTGGAAAATGGATGAGACCTTGCCTAGATCTGCAAATATTAGATACTTAATGTCTCAGAAAACAGATCCCAGATATCGATATTTATCGATTTCGAAATTAAGAAGGGAGCTATCAATAATATGCCCATTGCTCTTTGGTCTTTTTCGCAAATTTTCAATGGGTACAGGGAGAAAAAGGTTATCTTTCGGACTGGAAATACGTTAAATTCGTTTCAGTATAGCTTCTACTGTTTATAGTTTTTCTAATTTTTGGATGGGATATGGAAAAAACGTTATAAATTATTTTTAATTATCGCTGCGGGCTAATGAGTACCTAAAGTTAATAAACGTGTTGTCTCTAGCTTTAATTCGCGAAAAAGGCTTAAAAAAACAGAGGCAACATATCCAATTTTATCGATTTTCGGGAATAGGAAGGAGTTTTTGAATATTTTTTCCGATCTGCGGGCTTTTCCAATTTGTA
Organism: Drosophila borealis; assembly: GCA_035045885.1. NCBI lineage: Eukaryota > Metazoa > Arthropoda > Insecta > Diptera > Drosophilidae > Drosophila > Drosophila borealis. The sequence continues at coordinate 1,433,261 of JAWNOR010000164.1, read as the reverse complement.
TAAAAGTTTTATTGTTAATTGGGTTAATGAGGTTTTCGAATAACTTTAATTGCCAGTACATGAGCGCTTTAAACCTGCAAAGAGGGCATCTACCCGTCCATTACTCTTGTTTTTTAGTATTTCGCCTTGTTTTTTATTGATGTCGTTTAAAGTCGCTTAACTTTTGCTCATAAAACGCGACAATCAAACAGCGGAAAAGTGTTGCAAAGCGCTTCAGATTTATTTTAGTTCCACAAAATGTTACCCAAAAAGGATTTTACCTCAAAAGTGCTCAGCAACTTAACTTTTTACCTTCAAACTTAGTTTACATCAAATAAAATTGTTTGCTTTATAATGTAATAGTTAATTTACGACATTTCTTTAGTTGTATAGAAATAACTTGCTCTAACCTTAAATAAACACTGAAATATTTGTGTGTTATTGTTGTTGTGCGTGTGTTTGTGTGCGTGTATTGATACCATTTCAATTGTTTGTTATTTTGCTTGGCCACAAGAGAATGCCAACTATTTTAGCTTTCAGTTCATTAGGAAAGCGCACACGGTGCGTATACATAATGCACTCAGTGTAGCCTCAGCTTAAATTAATCAAATTTTTCAATTTTTGTTAGAAGCTGCAAACATTATTGCACACATTAATTTTCACAAACTGTCGTTAGCTAAGCCAAACTATCTCCCTTTCTCTGTCTCTCCCTCACACACTTTTTCTCCCGACCATTTAGTTTTACCCTGTTCACAAATAGAAAAGGGATATATTGGATTCGTGCCATGTTCATCTGTCTGCATAGAACATATACTTGTGTGTGCCCAAATCAGATTACGATTACATAGCTACGCCTACTAGGGGTGTGGCAAATCGGAATAAACTATATTTTGAACAATTCAAGAGCTGAGCATCGGACCAACAAGCAGCAGGTCAGCGGCTCAAAACTTGCAGATATATTCAATTTGTTTCTATTTCCTTAACTTATTAGATCATTTGAAAGACTTCAAGGATTCAAAAAGGAAATAAGAAGACAGCCTAAAATGTGGCACCTTAGGCCAAGTCTTGGCATAAAAAGAACGAACTTAAGGGATTATTTGATCTTGATAATATGTGTGTTTCACACATTCAAATCGAATTATTGTCTCCCAATATCCCAATAAATATAATATAATATGATTAACGAATATAACGAACGAGCATTAAGCAGTCGTTTGTGCCCGTTTGAAATGTTTTTACTCGTGTTTCTTTTTGGCTTTGTGCTGGCCATTGGCCAGCTTTTGGCCTTTTGCCTACGATAATTCTGTATAATCATTTGGCAATCACAAATAACTTGTTTGCCCGCTGCTGCAGCTACCGAAAAAACCAATTATTGACCCGACTAACAAGACCACGCAACGTGCAAACAATTGCGTTTGCGGCCATGTTGTTGGCCAGGCCAGAACAGGCAAGGCAAGGCAAGGCACAAACGCAGGCGTGAGCGCAGCAGCTCGAGCTGATGGCCAGGCAAACGTGTTAGCCACGTTTCAGACACGTTATTGATTTATATATGGCCAAAGAAACTTGGCAAACAATGCGCCACATTTGCTCATTGGGTTTGTCAATATTTTACACATTGTTTCTCTGGCCCCGCAACCGGCCAGACGCAAATCTTTAGCTACAAATGCCATAAATTTTGCACAGTGCCAAAAGTTCTTGACATGTGTGTGTGTGTGTGTGTGTTTGCATTCATTTAATAATTTAAATTATTTTGTGACAATATTGTCAAGTTTTTAATGCCACACAAATCCAACTGACAGCCAGACAAAAAAAAACCAAGCTAAATAAAATGCGACACCCGAAAACATAAATGTTAAAGTTTGACAAGTTGCCACACCCCCCGGATAACCCGCCTCTGTGACATGTGTTGCCTGAGCGCTTTCAAATATTATTTCAATGGATGAAATTAAAAGGCGTTTATGCTTATTTAAAATTTACATTTGTTTCTAATACAAATAAATTAAATATATATATGAAATTATTGAAATTTCTGCTACAATTTGAACTGGCGACCTTTCACTGGCTAGTCCGACGCTCAGACACAAGCCACACAGGCCAGAAATTAATAAAACACTTTTAAAAATATTAAAATTGCTGGATTTGAGCTGGCGACTTCAAAACTCATACACCTAAGCCACACAGGCCACAAATTAATTAAACAAATAAAAAAGTCGAAAGTTACGTGATTTGAACTGGCGACTTCTCCACGCTTGTCCGACGCTCAAACATCTAAGCCACGCATGCCACAGATTAAAGCCTCAATAATAGCTTTCACAAATAGAAACAATTAGCTTAATTTTATTTCTTGTATTCCAATTTGCTTACATATTTGTTTTAAGTTACGAAAAGCAGGCAGACCCGAATTGGTCTGTGCTTATTATTTAAGAACAATAGTTTTACATAGGCAAGCGAACCCGAATTGGTAAGTGCGACAATTAATATGTTTGAATAATGCAAGTGGAAAATACGTACCAAATGCACGAGGCGAACGAACTCAACTAACTCGACGAGCAGCATCGAGGCCTAGCACAAGTTAATGCTAGGGCAATAAAATGATCGTTACAGCGAAGAGCGCCAGCTTAATGTAAATGTAATCTTAAGAGCGAGATTTAAGAAGTTGCTACGCAGAGCAAGTATTATAAAATGAGATTCAGATGCTGCTCTTATCAGTTGCGAGGTCGATCTGTGTTGGCTGCGTAGCCAAACTGGAATTGAACCAGCGACTTCCTACTAACTTGTCCGACGCTCAGACATTTAAGCCTATAAAGGCACAAAGGCTTAACCAGTCACGTTTATATGTCTGCTTGGATGCGTTCTTGTTGATGTTTTTCCAAAACTTCGACTTAGTGTTCCCTTTCTAGCCCAAAGGGAAGCCTTCCTATAAATTTCCGCTTCATAACTCTTTAATTTGCGCAGTGCCTTGTCACTAGACAGAATCAACTCTCAATATATATATATATATATATATATATATATATATATATATATATATATATATATATATATGATTGTTTACTCTGTAGTTCACAAATCTTGCACAATTTGTAGCACACTAAGCTGCAAAGTAATTGCGCTGATTGACCTCAAGGCCGCAGTTGCGGCTGCTATAAGCCGCAGTCAAATACGCGTTTCAATGATTTCTGCTTTAGCCTCAAGCATTTATTAGCCCAGTTAGTTGCGCGTCCTGCCAACCAGCCATCCAGCCAGCCAGCAAGTCAGTTTGTCTGTCAGTCAGTCAATCAGTTGCGTTTTTGCGGCAGACAGCTCAAGTGTTTTAGCCACAAAGCAGACGTGAAGCGCCTTTAAGCCTTTAATGATATGCCAACAAATTTTTGCGGTCGGCTTTTAAGTTAGCAAATAAATACTTAAATATATATATATATATATATATATATATGTTTCTAGTGGTAATTGTGGTCTTGCGGCTCAAATAGTTACTTATGATAACTGAAAATGTGCTCCAATTTAATTAGCATATTCTCCAAAAAGCTACTTACTTATGCGAATTATGTGTTTAGTTCTTCATTTGGCTTTTGTCATGGGCCAAGAGGATATTATAGTTCTGTCCGGAAATAATAAATGCATTCAAGTTACCCTTAAGGATTATGTTTGTGACTTGAAGAACAAGGGGAAGTCCATCTATCTGTCTGTTTTTTATTACGAACTAGATAAGTGAAGATATATCATATCATATATCAGCAAAGATATTCTAATCAGGCAAATAAAACTAGAGATGGGCCTAACTTTGATAACTTGACGTAGTTATCTATTGGACTTAATCTTGTCTTTGTAGGGTTTATCATGCCTTTATTGTCCTACTTTTGTGGTCATGACACAGGAGCTGCCTGGTTAATTTATCATCATAATATAAAATACTATTTTTTACAACCTACTCAATATTCTTTTAAAATTTATTTGAACCGCAAAATGTTTACATAATCAAGTTCTACATTTAATATATATTTAATTAACATACAAACACATTAAAAATGAACTTGAATGTACCATAAAAAAATGCACATTAATTAGCTTTGGTAAACACAGCAACATACGTTTTCCGTGGCACACATCAAACGACACGCTGGAACATCAAATGATAATAATGTCTCCGGAATAGATCAGAGCTTGTTGGAGGGGGCAGCACACATATATAGGGCTCTGGTTAATTATAAGCAAATAGACAAACAAGCTCAAACTCAAAAGTATCAGTGCTGACAAATTAGCCCAAAGCCAATTTAGCCTAAAGGCAATTAGCCCTGACAAGCCAATTATTTGGAGTTGGAGGCGGCGGCTCGTATTTTAGCCTGGTTAAGGCTTACGAGTTTGTTATCAAGTCGGAAAACCCCAAATGAGTGGAAGGCGAGGGGAGGTAAAGGGGCGAGCGCTTAAGTTCTCCTACAAACACAACTGAATGCGAGGGCGTAAGAAAGAATTCAAAATTCAGTTTGAATTTTGCTCAATGTCATCAAAAATGAGCGACTTAATTATGCAGCAAATGCACACACACACACACTCAAACACACACATACACACACACTAGCGCGCGCTCGCACTTATCTGCAATTTTTCTTTTTAGCCCTTTTTTGTTGCAAAAGTTTTCCGGAAATTAAAGTTGGCGCGTTCGTGTGGAAAAGTTGAGCGCAAAGCGTGAAAAAAAAATAAAATAAAAAAAAGACTGCTGCAACAAGAGTTGCAGCAAGCTAAATGCATTAACTTTTAGATGCTGCGCTTTAATCCTATTATAAAAAAAAAACCGATAGCACAATTTATTAATTATGTCTTTAATAAATATTGACTATGCTATTAAATGGTCTTTAACGAGCGCGACCTACACGGCGTATGTGTGTTATTTGACCGCCGCTCCGCAATTTTATGGCGAAATTCAACGCAATTTAAAACACAATACAGCCCAAGGGCAGCATCGTGACGTTGCGGTTTCATAAACATTATACGATATATATACAATATATACAATATACATATACATATATATACATATATATATGTACATATTTCTTTTTTGGTGCTCAGCCCAGCTCGGTTGTTAATTTGCCTACCCTGTAATCAAGCACATAAGCTGGATTGATGGTCCTATTAAATTGTCTAGCTTTATGTTAAGCCTGTGTTCCATTTTCTGCTTTTGTCTAGCATCATATATACACAGAGGAGCAGAATTGAGAGGTCGCTGGTTCAAATACTGTAACAATTTTCTATTTTATATACGTTTATTTAATTTATCATCATAAGAAAGAAACAGTTTTGAACAATAAAGTACAATTATAATTTATACTTTTCTCTTACTTTGTTTGTTTTATGAACTACAATTCTTTCTGGATTCAAGGGATCAAGCTCCCGTAAAGAATAAATGTATATATTTCTTTAAATTTTGTGTATCTATTAAGTAGATACATATGTTATTTTTTAATATGTATAAGAGAAGAGAGTTCTTTGCATAGCTGAGGCGAGACAATATGAGAGAGAAGAGCATTAAGAGAAGTTATAAGACTCATAAGCCCCAGCAGAAAGAGTAGGAGAACAGTTTACGGTGCAGGAAACGCTCGACGTGAACAACCTGGGTAAAGCTTTCATTCATATATAATTGAAAAAAAAAACATATGTAGCCGTATGTAATAAGTGCAATGTATGTTGTAAGAATACCCATGTTAAGAATCGATATTGAGATAAGCCTAGCGATAGCCAAGGGAGACGAGGCACGTGCTGGAAAATGCGATCTCTCGAGATAAGTAAAAAGATTCTGAATAAACGAGCCAATTAAGATATCTAAATACAGCCTACACATGGATTAGTTTTAAAGTTTCACGATATTCAATCATTTCTGAAATCGGAGTCATTAAAAGCACTTCATATTCTCTTAGTTTAATCTAGAGACATAGATATTCCCTTACTTATTGGTACAATAATACAGGTCTGTTCCTTTAGTCAACAAGATCACGACTCTTCGCTTTAGAAGCTCGAATCCAAATCATTTCCCTATAATCGTATGCTCCTGTTAACATCCCTTCTGTTACTTAACAGACCTCTAACATTTTATTCGCCGCTCTCATCGATAACTCTAGCTGGCCTCTGAACATTCTTTGAATAGTAATGCAGCAATATACAGGTTCAAAGGCATTTTACTACAGGGTATATTATTTTTGAGTGCTTTCTGGAAATTGGCATACTTTTTCAGTGCCTTATGCTATGTGCTATAAAACAGCATGTTATTAACTGAAACCAATTAAAATATGGAATCGGGTTACATAAGTGTAAAATGCCTTAATTACTTCTGAGCGTAATGATGTAAGTGATAGGCTAAAGGATGCTGCGCCTCACAACATATCGCAACACAAAAGACGTCACCAGCTGTCGATACATGTGTGCGTGTATGAGTGTGTGTGTGTGTGTGTGTGTGTGTGTGTGTGTGTGTGTGTGTGTGTGTGTTTGTGTGTCCCAGGTCGGGGTTGTCCTTCGAGTTGGGCGTAGTGTAATGTGCGTTGCTAAGTGCATTACACAATGCTTCAGATAACTTTATGTACACATCATTAGGTGTCTTGTCAACAGCAATCAGTGTCCTTTGTTAACAGCACACGCACTAAAAGCATGCGACTACCCGCAATACCCTGTACCCTGTCCCTTGCAAACCCTTACCCCAACCGTAACCAGCTGGCTTTGGCACACAAATTGAGTTAGACGCACAACGCAGCCGCTTAAATTTACTGTTAATTTCATTAGTGAAACACACATTAATGACATCAAATCTAAGTGGAAATGGGGTAAATGGTCTGACAACTGCCTAAGCCAATAATCCAAGCCCAAGTTCCAGCATCTGCATACACATACACATATGCATATATATATTCGCAGCTTGATTTGACATAGCTGACGAAAGGCATGAAAATGACACTAGTCAAGAATTTACAGACACCCTGTGACGTTAACTAGCTGCCAGACGAGTCTGCCTCCTTGCCATGTGCATCTATTTTCGTTGGAAATGCGACAAATGCATTATGCAACAGCTTACGGGAAAATTTCTTGTGACAATTTGAGTGTGTTGCAACTGGCCCAGCATCTGGTTTGCCCTCTGTGCTTGCCGCTTGCTGACATTTATTGACATATGCCTCACAAATTGAGTCTCGCGGCATCCCGAAATGTGTTGCACTTAAAGCCCAAGTCTGGCACTGTTTCAGCATAAATAATTGACTGCCAGCTCCCGACCAGCGCACGCTGCAACTGGCGGCAGTCGAGCTCGGAAGTATATACATTTCAAATATTGCAAAAGTTGTATGTCAATTAACAATAAACTCAACATGGAGAACTTGCTGAAAGACAAGGCTAAAGAAACGGACGGGAAATAGCCGACAGCTGAATGATCTATCGATAAAACAAGACTAGGATAGCCCCGTTAATTCAAATTAAAGTTTTCGTAATCGATTAATTTTTTATAAACACGGATACATCTACATATTTACATTTTTAAATGAAAATAATAGGAATATATACTTAATAAAAATATCGATAACTTTAAGCTAAATTTAGGCTCGTAATATCGAAAACTGATTGTCGATAAAAGCTCATGATATCTATAACTGATTGTCGATAAATGCTCATGATATCGATAACTAATTGTCTATAAAAACTCATGATATCGATAACTGATTGCCGATAAAAGCAAGAACAAGATAATTAGATAGATAATAGTAAACATAATTATGTACACAGAATTATACGAAATCAGGAAAACAAACGAAAACTGTGGACCTATACGAAAGCTGAAATAATTGGTAAGCTTTTTGAAAATATTAGTTATCGATATGTTTATCGATTGTCTTACGAGCTGTAACAGCCTGATGCTGGCCTGGGAGTTTAAATTTCCATGATCATGAAAATCTAACATTATTTTTAAAAAAAGGTATTGATTATTTTATCGATTATCTATTATATTTGAGCGCGACTGAAACGCCAAATTAGAAAATAATGGTTAATTTTATGTGTAGAATATCAAATATGCCTTCTTTAGGCCTAAATTTTGCGTTCTGGGCCTCATATATTTATCTTTAATAAGGTTAATTAGGTAAATCAGTTTATATTAAAAGCCTTATACCCATAGATTGCATGTCCACTGATAGCTTTATATAATAATTCAATAAGTTTATCCACTTTGCATACTTAACAGGTGTGATAGAAGCCGCAGTACGATTTTACAGAGTACCTTGATAAATATCGATAATTTTCGCAACTTAATTTAACACGAACATTGTGAATGAGAATTGTTCTCACAAGTTAAGTGTTCTATATGAATGATATCAGACTTGTTCATACAAACGAATAGAGATTGAAATTATATTCAGGCACAAATGGAAACTACAATAAAGACAATTTTTAATAGAGTTGTAGCACTAGACAGATGTGGCAGTTGTAAAAATTTGACAGCTGCTGGCAGCAGTCCCAGTTGCAAAACAAGGATGATAAACCGAAATGCCCTTTCTGTGGCTAGTGTATGTGTGTGTGTGTGAGTGTGTGCGTGTGCAATAACGTAAACTTGGCACAAACCCATCAGTCCAGTTGCACCCAAAAACTTTTGTCAATTAAAATATGAAAAATATGCCCAGGCATTCAACTAACCAAGCAGAGTAGGATCCGGTCCATTCTACGTCCAAGTCCAAGTCCGAGTGGCAGCTTCAACTAATAAAACTTTTTGCAGGCCAAGACGCAAAAGGACATTGCAAGCTGTACATATTTTCGGGGTATATACATATTTGGCCAGAGAGCTTTTGGCAAAGCGGCAACTCTTCCACTTGCAACTGTTGCCCGCAACTAAAAGAGAAAACGGGGCCGAGTCTGGGCAGCATTTGCATGCGCCGCCCAGAGTGAAGCGAAACTTTTGTAATTAATAAATTATTTATGAAGAATAAATGAAAAGGAGAAGCTGCCAGAGCACAACCAACTGCAATTCACTTTATTTTAAATAATGAAAAATTACTTTGCCTCTTGGCCAGCGTCATAAATAAACACTCAATAGAACTTGTCTCAAAGATGAAAACAAGCGAAAGCGTAAGAAAAAATGTCTCGCCCCAAATGAAAGGACTCTCTCTCCCGCGCTGCAGGCTCTAATCAATGCTGCAGCTCAGGTCCTCCAATGATGCAGAACGTCCATTCAATAGTCACATCTTCCACTTCTTCTCTCTACGTTTTTTTTTTGTCGGTGTGCTAATCCATGCGGAATTGTGCGACGCTCCAAGCGGCATTTCGAGCTGATTCTAATGCCGTTTCGGCTTCTGATTTGACTCTGGCCTTGTGGTGTGGGACGCTCGAGGGCACAGATTAATAACACACAAAAATAAAGGGAGAAAAAATCCAGGGGAAAGCGAAAATCGGCCACAATTTGTTCGACTTTTGGCATTTGAATTGATTGAATGCGGGTGCGAGCGAGCGAAACGGCGCTCAATATCAATTTCAATTTCGATAATTTATAGCGCATGTCAAAACGCGAACGCATTAAAAAGAACTATGAAGCGACTGACATTGAAAATGTCGCGTAACTGGAAAAAAAAAGAGTTTCAATGAACTTTTTACGATTTGTCCTAGAACTGGGCGTTCTCTTAGTTGAGGCATTAAATAACAAAAGAAGTAGAATATTTCTGTATATAAAAGAGGACAATTCGTGACTGACAAACGTGGGAGATAGAAAGCTGAAGCTGCTTTTGCGAGTTAAAATTGCGTTTGGGAAAATTCGAACTTTAAGTAGGAAAAACGATGATCAAAGTTTCTGCGAAAGACATCAAGAAAAAAGCTGCCTTGTAACAATCCTGTGCGAACGTGGCGTCATATCTGCGCGTTGAGCTGACAAGCGAGAGGTCGCCGGTTCAAACTAGGCAGTAATTTACTGAATATCTGCGTGATTTTTGTTATTTAAATTTCTGGTAAGACAAATCGAGTGAGCATAGTTATTTGAAGAATATTTAGGGAAAACATATGTAGAGTAAATTTTTAGTGTAGTTGGAAAGGAAAAATAATATTTTGTAGTCAACTGAATGGAGTCGATGATGAATTTATAATCTAATAATAAAGCACAAATATATCTAAAATTTATTAAAGGAATTATAAGAGCTAGGTTATGCTGCCAGACAAACAATTTTTTATATATTCAAAATATTCTATTCTCTTACAGAAAGGCAAAAGCATCCCGAAAGATTAACTTTATGCCTTCGCATTTCTTACTCCCCTATCGAATTATATTTTCGCCCAACACTTTTTTTGACATCAACTCCTTTATAATCAATTCCATCTTAAGTTTTTTTTTCACTATTTCCACTTATAGCTGCGCTCGGCTTACCTTTCCTTAACTTTATTTTCGCTTCCATCTGCACTGTGTACATATTAGACCTTAGTTCCTGGGAGTAAACATTTTGTCAACAAGAGACCAGCTGCAGATTACATTTAGTTATACTTTGTTTGATTTAAGTAAGAATTAAAATAAACAAAGTCGCTAAAAAATAATGAAGAGAAGAAAAGCATAAAAAGCAGAGTGAATACATTCCCCTGTGACATTTGTTCGTTTAAAGCGGATTTTACATTTGATGGTCATGAGAGTTTATGGGAGTGCTAGATAAATGCTTCCCATAGAGAAGACTACAACTAGAGGGCGTTTTTATACCCTGTACCAATGGAAAATGGACGAATAAATGGGGTATAATGTTTAGAGCAGTAGAAGAAGGCTCTCTGACTTCATAAAATGAAATCTTTAAGGTACAGATCGAAATTTCCTTCAAATCATCAATAACTGACCCCCTTTTTATGTAATCGATAAAAATCGATATCGAAATCTTGTTTGTGAGCATATTTTTCAGTGGATAAGAGCCTATCGAAGCCTTGTTGATATATACTCTCATAGAGTATACACAGAGCCAGAGTATACTTCGTTTTTATCCAAATTCCCTTTAAAATGGAGGAGTTATCTTCAGCTTTGGTACTTGCACTTAGTTGTATGAAAAAACTATGGCCTGAAAATTTCATAAGGATCGGATTAAAAACTCTTCGCTGTTCGAGGGGCTAAAGGAAGAAGGAGCATCAAGGCTGCTTTTTCTAGGCACATGTAGAAAGGAGTCCGGCCTGACAGGGCATGTGCTAGTCGGGCACTCCCGGCCAGCGCACTCTACCTTGTGTTTGATTGCTTTCATGCACTCAACTGTTGTGAGCGTAGGGAGTTCCGGCAGCTCCCGCTCTAACGACGCAATAATTACCTTTGTTTTGTGAGCCTGTAAATGATACCTGAGTATCATTGTTGGAGATAAATGCTGTCGCCGCTTAACGTACTGCATAATTGCGATAGGAGACAAAGCGATGTGCTTAAAACACTCAAAGCCTGCGCCCGGCGGCCGGCATCGGAAAATGAAAGTATCGCATTACGAATGGGACTACAACAGTCAGAACTGGCACAGCAATGCATTGGCAAGGAAAGTCACTAAAATGCGTCAAGTGCCAAAAACAAAGTTGGTCAAAAAAAAAATGAAGAAAATAATAAAATGTATAAAGAGGGGGGAAACGCACGAACCAACGCGTCTGTCGCATAAAAGTCAAAAAGTGTTGCCAAGGCACAAAATAGACGGCAGTGCGTGAAATTAAATGTCAGCAGGACATTGAAAGCGAACTGCCTCCGGCACCAGCTTCAGTTTGGGCCACGGCTCTGCGTTTTGGCTTTGGCTTTGGCTGTGGCTGTGACTGTGGCTCTCTGGCCACAAAACTTGGCAACAAATTTCGCAGCATAAAATTCACGCACAATTATTTTGCAACGACAAAAGTCATTAAGGCTTGTGTTCCAGTTTTTCCTTTTGCTGTTTTGTGGCAAATGCTTATGTTAAATTTATTTCGTTTCCTGTCTCTTGTAAACTAAACAAAATGAAAGCAAAAACACCGAAAAACCGCAGCACAATTGCATTGGCTGAACCTTTAAGAGCTGTCGGGCTGTTCGCAGAAGATATTTTAATATTCTTAATGCGCTTGAGCTAATCTAAGTTTAACTTGCATAGGATACAATGGGAGTTATCGCTTTCTCATCTTTTATCGTGCTCCGACTTTCAGTTTTGACCAACAGCTGATTAAGAGCGTCGCCTGGTGTGATGACAAGAACTTTACCTGGGCGATATAGTTACAAAGTTACAAATTTATGATATAGAGAAAGGCAATGTAACTCTCCTTACGCTATTTACGAGGTTTATTCCAATATATCATGATATTATTCACGATAGACGATAGACCTTAATCCAGGCGTTCCTGCTATTATTTTTATGTACATCCGCCCTTATATTATTTATTATTAATGCTTTCTTCTTTGTCAACAACAACAAACAAATTTAAAAAAAAAGGTTAATTGCATCTGAATTTGAGGCAGCGACTCCTCGCTTAAACTTTTTTCCAGCTGCTCACCTGCGACGCAAAAGGAAGCATCAGCAAATAATTCAGCTTCCTAAATGCCAGTCAGCACAAACTGCTTTACATGTAGAAATATATATGTATATAGATTGCAGCCCAGTTTTAACATGCATTGATTTATTATTGCCTGTCATAAAACAGCCCAGTTCAACTATTGTGAACTCTCATGCTCATAACAGACGCCCAGCCAAACAAATCCCAGCGTCTATTAACTCATGACAACGCCAACGTGATTTCCCAGCGGCAAACTTGCAACAATTTACACACAAATTCAAATTATATTTATCTAATTTTCGAACTAAACACGCAGTACACAAGCCAGGACAATGGAAAACGGCCGATGGACTTAAATTGCAGCAAGGACACTTGAAACGGCAAATCCGTCTGCATTTATTTTTCGTAAGATGTTTGTTTAATTTCCCCAGCGTGCGGCTTGCAACAAAATGTGGCATGAACTCAACATAATTACAAAATATATGGTGCTCAATGTCAATAAGTCAGATAACAATCAAACTTTAAGGTGTTGATATCGTAATTAATTCAGCAGAAAATTTAATTAATTTATAAATAATATATTGGCATTTATTATATTTTATGAAACATGGACTTACCGACTAATCCAACCTTTAGGGTAATAACCTTTAGCGTAGTTAAAAAATTTGCTGAAAAGAAGAGAAGCCGTATATTAGCTTTTTATATTTATCAATGACAATATTAACTTTACAAGAGGCAGAAAGAGCGCACAAATCGGGTATGTCCGACTAGGATTTAACTTATGGTCCAGCGTCGAGTTAATTCTACAATCATTCAAGCTTCTTTCTTTTTTCTGTTAGACCCATACCTTATATTATGATATGCACTCTTGATAAGCTTAGCTATATACATTCCGATCTATATGACATTTTTACAGTTTCAATGCGGCACAAAAGCGTGTGCATGGCTCTCCAATTAATAATGTGTTCTTTCCAATTTAGGGAGCACTGAGGGGTAGGTGTTGAAAAAGTGAAAGACTTAGTCTAGAGCTACCTCACCAAGTTTAGTATAATTCTTGGGTTTTCAACAACCTGCATACCAATTTAAGTACATGGAGCTCTTAAAATTCTCGAGATCTCGATAACCTACATACTAAGTTTAGCATATGAAGCTCTTATAATTCTCGAGAACCTACATACCAAGTTTAGAATATAGAGCTCTTACAATTCCCAACCTATGCGCATTAAACTATGTCCAAAAGCTCTTGCCTCTACGCACTATCCCCCTTCTATACAGGGTATTAAATTACGTGCAAAATGTAGACAATGCAACCTAGGCATTCTGGCTGCTTTTGTTTGTGAATATTGAATATTCATTATTCACACAAATCCAAGAACCTATTAAAAGATTAACAGCATCGAGCTTGGCCTTCGCATCAGTTCGCAATTAAAGCTGTCAGTGATAGCATTGGATCATCATTAAATAAACACAATCGATCATTTAGACAACATTGTTGGATGCCATAAAATGCAGAGATAGCCAACATTAGTTGGCCATTGTGTGTGTTTCACCCAAAACACACACACACATACACAAACAGAGAGAGAGAGAGACAGAGAGAGTTCCATTTGAATGGGAAAAGCTATTGATTTACATGGCCTTGTTTAAAATAGGTAGGTACATCAGCTACAATAGCAAATCCGCGCTGCTGTACAACTTTTGCAGGTCATACATTTCAATTTCAATGCATTGCAATTGCGAGTTTGAGTTTTCAAGGCCTCGTGCGGAGAATGGGCGAAGAAAAGGGGGCGGGATTTGCTTTTCATTTGTTCGAAATATCCACTACGACACGTTTGTGAGCCGCGCTAGTTCCTGTTTCCTGTGAGTGTTAGAAATGGCAGAAAAAAATAGAAAGAAAGAAAAAACAATGAGGCATTGCAAATTACTTCGACACATTTGCCTAGCAAATTGGAAAAAAAAAAGAATGGAAAATGTTACGCAGCTTAAAGATACGTTCTGTTTTTTTTATCCTATCAAAACCGAACTTTTATAACATTCTTAAATGTTAGTTATAGAACCTAAGCATCCTTTTGGAGTAAAGTTAAGAGACTCGAATAGCTTGGATTGATTTTCTCTCCGTCAATACAAATCTGATTTACCTATAGGTCTCTCAAAATGTACGTGAACTGTAAAAGAAAACCTCTGACAACCTGTAATAGCTTCTTATGGCAACAGATATCTTAATGATCCGGTCCGAGCCGGCCGGTTCCGTTATATGCACAGACTACCACAGAGAGACAGACCTATGCGAAGTTTTAAGAAGATAGCTTTAAAACTGAGAGACTAGTTCGTATAGAAATAGACAGAAGGATATTAGTTAATGCTGATCTAGAATATATATAGTTTATAGAGTCGGAGATGTTACCATCTAGCCTCTATAAGGCTATCAAAACTTGACAACACAATTGACGTCAGTTTTGGTATTCATAAGAAAGCGGTGCACATCTCTAAAAAACAGGAACAGCCCGTTTACCTTTTTCAGAAGCAGACTGTGCCACATGAGTTTCCACGAGGGTTTTTACTTAGTTTACGGATGGAGTAAACATATTCATTTACAGACTCTAACAAGTACGTGGCCTTTCAGTACTGATCTATTAAGCGAGAAGTCCCCTATATATATTTAAGGAATCTCGAGCACTGCATATGATATCCCAGAAAGATAAAATGAGAGATAAAAACAATGTGGGAATCGATGCTCTGCTACAGCTCTTAACTTAACGCATCTCAGCTTTCCGATTACTAACTGTATACATTTTGTATTTAACTAATACGTTTTTAATAATATGCCTATATTAAATAGAATAATCATACAGCTTTTTATTTACGAGATCACAAGCACGTCTCTATATTTTCCCAGGCTGCGGCCCAACCTCTCACCTGCCCAATATCTCATGATAACAGGAGATTAACATTCCTTTTGTTACTTAACAGAGGCTCAAGTGCTTTGACGGAAAACGGTTAAGAGTTATGTAGCTCGAGATGCTTCATTATTAGAATATTAGTTTCAATATAAAACGATTTTTAACTCACGAGCAACTTTGTATTTCACAAAACAGAGGGCACCCGATTGTGTATAAAAGGACAGTGCTGAAATTTTGATCAGTTATTATTACTAATCCTGGTTTCTCTTGCCAAACTTCCCCTGCTTGCCAACACGACGTTTAGACGTTTCTTTAGTATTTGGCACATTGGCCGCCGAGTGGTCCCCGCTGCCATTCGAGGCCTGGTCGTGCGTGATGTCCACGGCGCAGCGACTGGGAAACCAGCCGCGAATGGGACCCTTGCGCTCATCCTGGCCGCCCTGTTCCTTGTCAATGACACGCTCACCAAACAGCCAATAGTCGCGTATGCGTGTAACGCGTATCAGATCGTCCGGCTGCAGACGAATGCGCGGATCGTCCGTGCAGGGTGCGCCCAGGGTGACCATCAAACCCTGCGACCAGATGGGCAGCCAGTGCCCAGTCGCCGCCGTAAGGCATTTGTAAGTGCGCGTCCGATTGCGCTTGTCGGCCTTCTGGGCGAGCTGCTCGCAGGTGAGCGCATACTGATCGCAGCCCTTGCGCAACGGCCAGTCAATGCCCCGGCTGCGCAGCTGCGACTCAATGTTGAACACCTGGCCCAGGTTCGCGTACCAGCCGAGGTCGTAGGGAAACACAAACGGCTTCAGTTTGTGCATATAACGACGCGATTTCGCCTTCTGCACGATCCAATGCTCAATGTCTGTCATATTCTTGAGAATGCTCGACAACTGTATGAAGAGCAGCTTGATCATGCACAGCACAATGCCCAGGGCCAGGCCGAAGCTCATGATGCACATGAACAGACTGAAGAAATGATAGTGCACCAGACGCGTCAGGCTGCCATTATGAAAGAGCCGCGCCTGATGATAGCTGCTGTAGAAGAAGCGAACCCCACCACAGGCGAGCACCACAGCGGCATGCAGATTGCTGAGCGCATAAAAGAACAAAAAGTACACGAAATAGGCCTGATTGGCCCAGCCCACACAGCGATTGATCCAGGGGCAATGGTGATCCATTTTCTTCACGCAGCGATCGCAGCGACGACAGTGATGCGTGCGCGGCGCCTTATAGCCCTCGCACTTCTGGCAATATTGCAGAAACTTTGTCTCCCTGTAGTGCACCGGCTGCCAGCGGCGCGGCAATAGACCCGGACCCGTCATCACGGCCAGCACATAATTGTACACAGCCAACAGATTCAGCAGCACGAACAGCGCAAAGTGCGCGCTGGTCGAAAAGTTCACTTCCGGTGGCCACCATTTCCATGTCGTCAGCGTCACGGTCAGGGTCACGATCAGAGCTGTGATCGGACCCCAGTGCAAGAAAAGACTCCGTTCGTTCGGATCATCCGTCATCGCCATGTTCGATTAATGGATAGACTTTTCCTTAATTTTTAGTATATATTTTATAAGTTAAAAAAATTTAAATAGTACTAGTTGAATATTCATTTGAAGCGCACGATTCTATGTTTGCTGACAAACATCTCCAGATATACATATACTCCAAAATCATAGAAAGATATATTTGTACATATATAAAACTCCTTGTCCTAACTTATTAGCTGACTGATTGGTGAGCAACGCACAGCCCATACCATAAGAGCAAATCATTAATTTCAAAGATCTTTGGGCAGTTTACAACGTCGTGATGATATTCACCGGGCTTGGCTTTTTGTTCATGGTCCAGAATGTAGATCAATTTGGCATCAAAATCTGGCAACATTATTTTTGGTCGAAATTCATGTCAAAATGGTACCCTCAAATATCCTGTAGAACAATTCTGCATCTAAATCTGGCAACATTATTTTTGGTCGAAATTCATGTTAAAAATGGTACCCTCAAATATCCTATATAGACACAGGTCAAATTTCCCAGCCCCATAACTTGGTCAAATCTCATCCAATTTTCACGAGCTTTAGTTTTTAATTCATGGTTTGGTCTATAGTTCAATTCTGCATCTAAATCTGGCAACATTATTTTTGGTCCAAATTCATGTGAAAATGGTACCCTCAAATATCCTATATAGACACAGGTCAAATTTCCCAGCCCCATAACTTGGTCAAATCTCATCCGATATTCACCGGGCTTGGCTTTTTGTTCATTGTTTGGCCTGTAGATCAATTCTGCATCTAAATCTGGCAACATTATTTTTGGTCGAAATTCATGTTAAAAATGGTACCCTCAAATATCCTATATAGACATAGGTTAAATTTCCCAACCCCATAACTTGGTCAAATCTCATCCAATTTTCACGAGGTTTAGTTTTTAATTCATGGTTTGGTCTATAGTTCAATTCTGCATCTAAGTCTGGCAACATTATTTTTGGTCGAAATTCATGTGAAAATGGTACCCTCAAATATCCTATATAGACATAGGTCAAATTTCCCAGCCCCATAACTTGCTCGAATCTCATCCGATTTTCACGAGGTTTAGCTTTTTATTCATGATTTGGCCTCTAAATAAATTTGCCATCACAATCTGGCAGCATTATTCTTGGTCGAAATTCATGTACAAATAGGACCCTCACATATCCTGTATAGACATGGGTCAAAATGTCCCACCCCCATAACTTGGTCAAATCTCTTCCGATTTTCACGAGGTTCAGCTTTTTGTTCATGGTTTGGCCTGTAGATCAATTCTGCATCTAAATCTGGCAACATTAATTTTGGTCGAAATTCATGTGAAAATGGTACCCTCAAATATCCTATATAGACACAGGTCAAATTTCCCAGCCCCATAACTTGGTCAAATCTCATCCGATATTCGCCGGGCTTGGCTTTTTGTTCATTGTTTGGCCTGTAGATCAATTCTGCATCTAAATCTGGCAACATTATTTTTGGTCGAAATTCATGTTAAAAATGGTACCCTCAAATATTCTATATAGACACAAGTCAAATTTCCCAGCCCCATAACTTGGTCAAATCTCATCCAATTTTCACGAGGTTTAGTTTTTTATTCATGGTTTGGTCTCTAGTTCAATTTGGCATCAAAATCTGGCAACATTATTTTTCGTCGAAATTCATGTGAAAATGGAACCCTCAAATATCCTATATAGATACAGGTCAAATTTCCCAGCCCCATAACTTGATCGAATCTCATCCAATTTTCACGAGATTTAGTTTTTTATTCATGGTTTGGTCTCTAGTTCAATTCTGCATCTAAATCTGGCAACATTATTTTTGGTCGAAATTCATGTGAAAATGGTACCCTCAAATATCCTATATAGACACAGGTCAAATTTTCCAGCCCCATAACTTGGTCAAATCTCATCCGATATTCACCGGGCTTGGCTTTTTGTTCATGGTTTGGCCTGTAGATCAACTCTGCATCTAAATCTGGCAACATTATTTTTGGTCAAAATTCATGTCCAAATGGTACCCTCAAATATCCTATATAGACATAGGTTAAATTTCCCAGCCCCATAACTTGGTCAAATCTCATCCGATTTTCACGAGGTTTAGCTTTTTATTCATGATTTGGCCTCTAAATTTGCCATCACAATCTGGCAGCATTATTTTTGGTCGAAATTCATGTACAAATAGGACCCTCACATATCCTGTATAGACATAGGTCAAATTTCCCAGCCCTATAACTTGGTCAAATCTCATCCGATTTTCACGAGGTTTAGCTTTTTATTCATGATTTGGCCTCTAAATAAATTTGCCATCACAATCTTGCAGCATTATTTTTGGTCGAAATTCATGTACAAATAGGACCCTCACACATCCTGTATAGACATGGGTCAAAATGTCCCACCCCCATAACTTGGTCAAATCTCTTCCGATTTTCACGAGGTTCAGCTTTTTGTTCATGGTTTGGCCTGTAGATCAATTCTGCATCTAAATCTGGCAACATTATTTTTGGTCGAAATTCATGTGAAAATGGTACCCTCAAATATCCTATATAGACACAGGTCAAATTTCCCAGCCCCATAACTTGGTCAAATCTCATCCAATTTTCACGAGGTTTAGTTTTTTATTCATGGTTTGGTCTCTAGTTCAATTCTGCATCTAAATCTGGCAACATTATTTTTGGTCGAAATTCATGTGAAAATGGTACCCTCAAATATCCTATATAGACATAGGTCAAATTTCCCACCGATATTCACCGGGCTTGGCTTTTAGTTCATGGTTTGGCCTGTAGATCAATTCTGCATCTAAATCTGGCAACATTATTTTTGGTCGAAATTCATGTGAAAATGGTACCCTCAAATATCCTATATAGACACAGGTCAAATTTCCCAGACCCATAACTTGGTCAAATCTCATCCGATATTCACCGGGCTTGGCTTTTTGTTCATTGTTTGGCCTGTAGATCAATTCTGCATCTAAATCTGGCAACATTATTTTTGGTCGAAATTCATGTTAAAAATGGTACCCTCAAATATCCTATATAGACACAGGTCAAATTTCCCAGCCCCATAACTTGGTCAAATCTCATCCGATATTCACCGGGCTTGGCTTTTTGTTCATGGTTTGGCCTGTAGATCAATTCTGCATCTAAATCTGTCAACATTATTTTCGGTCGAAATTCATGTGAAAATGGTACCCTCAAATATCCTATATAGACACAAGTCAAATTTCCCAGCCCCATAACTTGGTCAAATCTCATCCAATTTTGAAGAGGTTTAGTTTTTTATTCATGGTTTGGTCTCTAGTTCAATTTGGCATCAAAATCCGGCAACCTTATTTTTGGTCGAAATTCATGTGAAAATGGTACCCTCAAATATCCTATTTAGACACAGGTCAAATTTTCCAGCCCCATAACTTGGTCAAATCTCATCCAATTTTCAAGAGGTTTAGTTTTTTATTCATGGTTTGGCTAGTTCAATTTGGCATCAAAATCTGGCAACATTATTTTTGGTCGAAATTCATGTCAAAATGGTACCCTCAAAAATCCTACACTAACAGCCGAGTTGGTATAACCATGGCCTTCTGCTGGTTTTATTAGGAAACTTTAAATAGGTCCGTCTTTCTGCTACAGTCAAATCTCATTAAATAGCTGATAATATTTGATATTTTCATCAAACAAAACATTTACGATCTTCACTTTTCTCACATATTTGTAAAACCGTGAGATATGGTAAATGTCTGCAAGGGTATCAAATATTCGGCGTGTCGAAAAAACTATCTCGTTTTAATTTAAATTAAAAATGTCTATCGAAGCAAGTTGACAGCTTAAGCTCAATTGCATGGGGCACAAATTGTCGCAAAATACACAAATATTTTCGGTAGCACTTGAACTATTAACATTATTCACTCGACATTTTTATTTGATAGTCATATACATATATCTGTGAACCTTTACCTATGAATATTACACGAATACGGCAGATAACATTTAATGTACATTTTTTTTAATAATCGTATGCAAATTTATGAAGCTCTCGCACTTGCATATAAATTTTCACTTAAGCCGCAAAATGAAATGAAATATTTGAATGCTTTATTAAAAAAAAATACAAATACACGCCGCAGGGTTTGCTGACTGGGGCTCAGTTTCGGGCATTATATTTGTTGCTGATGTTAAAAATTAATAGCAATATTTGTGCCCGGGCAGCGGGCAACAAAGAGACACCAAACTTCAATTGAATTTGAATACATGCCATAAATCTGTATGCATTTTGTCTGGCTGCGGAATTTTGTATTATTTATGGAGCAACATTTATGGCACAAAATTCTATTTGCGTTTCAAAACATTCTAATGCTATTAAACGAATAGAACTCGAGTTGAATGAAAAATTAAAGCTTAACTGAGAGCCTTTTTTTTTTGGGTAGCTCGGCGGGTTGGGACGGGGTTTTATTCAATTAATTACTTGCGATATATAAATTTCAATTAAATTAAATTTCTCTGCACAATTTGAGCAAGAAATAAATGTAATTTAAGACAATTGCAGTTACCTGCTTGTGCAGGTATCCCATCCCTTTGCTGCCTGAATGCACAGCTTTTGCAAGTTGTTGGATACACACTCACACACACATACACTAACACACACACACACATGCAGACACATGTGCGCCATTTAATGAGTCTCTGTCTCTTTGGCTGTGCTGTGGGGATTTGTGTGACTTGTGACTCCTTGTTAGCCTGCACTCTTGTTGCCAGTTGCCCCACACACACACACACACACACACACAAGGACACACTCACACACATGCCACCTAACAAGCTCTGTCATTTATTTATGTGCAACATTTGAGCCTAACAAGCGAAAGTGGCAATGGCATCGTAGCAGTCACTAGACAAGGGACACCGTACACTGGACACAGGCAAGTGGGTAATGGGCATAAATAAACCTGCCTGCATACAACCAACACACAATTGGAATTTAAAATCGCACTTGAGTGTGCGAGCGACGATCTGTATCTTGCTCTCTATGGCTAACAAAGCAATCTATTCGGTTTACATTCATATACAATTGATTCAAACATAATTGCAAATTGATACAGTGGGCGTGGCAGAAAGCAAAACAAAACCAAAAGCAGCTGACATAGCTTAAGCTGAATAATATATATTTAATTTATCTATATATATGAATAATATATATTTAATTAATCTATATATTTAAAAGCGATTTTCTTAATATACAATTTCTTGCTTTATAAAATCTTTAATTTATTTGTTGACATTGATTCAATAGAAATGGAAATAAACGCTCTTAAACTCAAAACAAGTTGAGTCTCAGTTCTTTTCAAGAATCCAAAATCTTTTGTTTGGAAACTTAATACCATAAAGGTACTTTACTATTTTATTTACTTTTATTATTTTTTAATAATATTAACCAACCAACAGCAAGGTATAAACACCTTAAGACAAACAATTTGTTTGTACAGATTTCAGAACCTCCCGATTCTATTATTTGCTGACTTTGCTATCGACTCTAGAATAACAAAAACCTTGTCTCCTGTACGAAGTTTTAACCTGTTGAGAATTGCACGGCAGAGTCTATTTAGTCGCGGCAAGAGGGGGGTAAATGAAATGCCTTCGCACTTTACCAATTAAAAAGCGGTCAGTTTCTATATATTCGATAATTTGTATACAAAAGTGGTGTATTGCAGCTTATGGGCAAAAACCTTAGCATTTCAACAATATAAGGACCACATGACCTCAATCCGATCAGCTTCAAACCAAATTTTCTATTTATTCTGTATAACAAAGTTTACGACCCATTTTGTGCTTATATTTATATCTTCCTTCAATGGAAACAAGCGTTCATAATCTTTTTGTTAAGCTTAAATTAGTTTTTTGTGCTTAAATTATTAGCTTTTGCATCATTCATAATCTTATTTCATACAAAAACCAAGGCTCTGAAAATAATTCTAACTACAAGAAAGATTTAATTCGTCTAACATTAAAACTATGCCTAAAATCTAAATTAAGCGACTTATGAGCATTCGTGACCTTCTTTGAACATCTTTTCATTTGTAAACTGAAATTCAGCTACTTATATTAATGTCAATTTCTGTTTTTCTTGAATATTTCAAGTGGTTGGCTCTTAAGTTTTTATTTGGCGCATTTCAATGAGCAGATTTTTTCAAAAGCAACTCTTTCGAAGGGGGGGGGGGGGAGTCGGGGGAGGCGGGTAAGGGACACACAGCTTCAGTAAAAAACCACGGAAAACTTCTTAAGTTAATTTGAAAATTAAATTCCCAACATTAAAACGCATAAATGACACTTAAGCTTGTATGTGCCTCAGCTAAGCAGCAGTTCACCCTTTCCCTCCTGTTTTCTCTCTCTCTATATCTCTCTCTCTCTCTCTGCCTTACACTCTCTTGTGTGACTAAAGCGCGCTGTTTGTTTTTCTTATCAAAATGCCTGCGGCAGAGTGCTGGCAAACACGCACAAGTACACACAAGCTCGCACAGTCTAGCACACACACACACACACATAGACAGCTCTGGTGCACATATCCCTTAAGACAAACAACGCACAGAAAACGAGCTTCTGCTGACGCCGCAGCTGTAAGGGCAGCTCTATGGGCGGGCAGGGGGCTGCGGAGGGCATCCAACTGGCCAAGTACACGCTTACGAGTCAAGAGTGCAGAAAAATGCATAGCATACAAAGCGGCGACGCGGCCTGAGACGGCGACAGGGGCAAGCAGCGGCAGCGGCTGCGGCTGCGACTGAGACTGAGACAGCCAAAGACGTTGCCAAAGCAAACAAGCAGCAGCGGAAGGCATATAAATTGCGTTGCTTGTGTGGGGGGAAAGGTGGGTGGTAGGGCGGCGGGCAGGGGCGTGGGATAGGGGCAGATGCCAGAAAGCGGGCTGTAAACGTTTTTGGTGTTTGACATACGACGTGCATTAGCAGCAAAGTCAAGGATTAGCGCCACTTGTCTTGAAGAGCAGCGCCAAGGCGAGGCCTCCAGCAGGCCGCAGTCGACGTCGCAGTAGCAGCGGAAGCAGCAGCATCGGCAGCGGAAGCCAATGCAGCAGCAGCGACGACTAACTGGAAATTTAAAAAGGCAGTTAATCCATTAAATTTAACTGTGAACCAATTTGCATGCGATTGTGAATATAAACAGAGGAAAATGCAAACAATTCAATTTGACCGCGGCAAAAAAGAGACCGAGAGAGGGAAGGAGAGAGACAGAGAGAGAAGGGGACAGAAAGAGAGAGGGAGAGAGAAAGAGAGAGAGTGCGACAGCAAATATGGGAAAATGTTTTCAAAGGCGCGCTTTAAAGTATTAAACAAAAAAGGCACAGAAGCAGAGCCTGTGAAATTAGTGCTCTAGTCGGCAGTGCTCGACTGGAAGATACCCTGTAACCAGCGCGGGGACAAGCATTCGAAATGCCCTCCATACAAAAATACACATAAACAAACGCACACACACAAGCACGAATGCGGCTGGCTCCTTCTACTTGTTTTTCTTCTTCCTTTCCTAGTATCATTTTAAAAGAAATGCAGTCTTGAATAACTCTATTTTCATGCGAATACATATCAAAGCTACCTATAAAAATAAATTGTTTTTACCATTTTGATGCGAATAAGGAAAGGTAGACAATAACTGAAATATTCTGAACCTATAGTTAACATATGAAAACCTAGGAGAGAACCAAGTTTTGCGTATTTAGAGCTTATCATTTTCGAGTTGTGTTTAAGAAACCAATAGATATTTATAGATATAATTAAAATGGAAGGAATATCGTTAAAATAATAATAATAAACCCCATTCTGCGTATGTTTAAGGGTATTACATTTTTCAATACCAAGTCTCTAACTTTTGTTATATAAGATATCTACGCTCATAGAGAATATAAAGATAAAAATAATATAAAATAAATAAAATAATAATATAAATTATTAACTCAATTGCCGTATTATGTACGAGAATATTGTACGAGGATGATTCAGTTTATTTGTATATGTATTTCTTTAATTAAGTATGTGTATGTCATTACTATTCGTTCTGTTCTTAACCTGAACAATGCTAGTCACAGGATGACTCATCTTAACACTAATGCATAACATAATCTGGGACCTGCTGCCAGGGTGACTTTATATACATACATATATATGTGAATGCAAGCCAATGACATCCTACTATAATATGTACATAAAATTCAGTTACAGTTTCCAGCTTTTATAGTTAACCAGCTTTTTGGCGCCTCACTTCGCCAATTGCTACAACTTTTATACCCTTTTTACACATATTCAGTGGGTTTAGGGTATACAACAAAAAACGAGAAAGGGAAAGAGCTGAAAGCTAAAAAAAATAGACAGCAAAAATATGTAGAGAGCAAAAGCGGAAAACGGAAAGACGTCAAGGAAATGCCAAAGCTATCGCAAACGCGTTTCGCAATTTTTTGAAGGATGTGTTAAGTCAAAAAATATGCAAATTTAACACGCACATACACACTCATACACACAGACACAGAAATACGCACACACACAGAGACCCAGACATACGCACCCATTTGATGGCAGGCTGTGTGCCTGGTAGAGTTAATACGCCAAAAGGTACAGCCAGGCACTACGTACAGCTATACTCTATTTGTATGCATGTGTGTGTGTGCGTGAGTGTGTTTGTGTGTGTGTGCCTGAGTGTGGGTTACGTTCGTGTTATGCATACGCAAGTAGTGAAAATATCATCAATGGCAAAATATGAATATCTAAAAAGCATAACACAAATGGAGCAAAAAATGAAGCTAGTCTCTCGACCACGCCCACTTTCAACCCACTGCCCCGTCTCTATGTCTATAGAGGGGGCGCAGGCGGGCGTAGCAACTAGTGCAAATGTCGATTTTGAAGTTGAACTCAAGAGCTCAATTTCGAAGAAAACAAGAGTATTTTTTAAGCAGTCCACACGATACTCTATCTAATGGAATGTGCTGTATATGTTAGCTAAAATACCCAGGAATACCGAATAAATACTCTTCCTCACTTAATGTGTTATATAAGTAAGTTATTTTTTAACTTATACTTCTTACATATATAGTTAAGTAAACTACACACAATACTCTATCAAATGGACTATTCTATATATGTTAACTCAAATAGACCTGCATACTCAGGGAAAAATTTTGATAGCAGACCACACAATACTCTATCTGCGCAGTATACACTATTCTATATATTTCCTATCTAGTATGTAAGCCCTTGTTCCGAGCTGGAATTAAAACACAAGTCTTTTATAGTTTGATAGTTAAGCTCAAGTTTAAATTATGTTCGAGGGTTCGAAATAGGTAAATTTATAGATGTTTATACTTTACTGTTACTTAAAAAAATTGTATATTTTTAAGATGGAATTTAAATGCATGGGATTAAGTATTCTTAAAGAATAATATAAACTGCCCATAAAAGTATGCTATAAAACTATCAAGTGTTCGGTATTATATATTTGGTAGGGTCTATCCTTAAGTAATATTCCATTCACCAAGATAGAATTAAATGGCTACAGACACAATTCTTGTTGCTCTTGTTGTTCTTCTTGTTGCCCTTCGGGGATTAAACTAGGATCTAGGTGTGCGGTTGCAGTCATACTCCAGTCGGCTTTTGATGATTAAACTTCCTTGCTTAATTAATCGTATAACTAAGCTTGGTATAATATATATTTATAAGTAAATTAATTAACATGTTATCGTACACCTCTATCGCTTCAATTGCGTTCAACTAACTTTGATTTCCATGAAGTGTTCCGAGTCCTCTGAGCTTACTCGGAGCTCGGAGTCTTCTCTTCATCGTATAAAGAGCTCCTGCAGAAAACTTTCCCCTACCATATCTCACAGTGAATCAACCAACTGCCAGCTAGAGTATTTGTTTCTAGCTGCTGCAAGTGTGGAATAGCTACAGTTGAGTTGTTCCTAAGTTGCCACAACTGCTGAGTCCCTAGATTTGCTGCAGTTGCGAATCGCTGCCAGGCACAACACCCGACATTAATCTGTAATTCCAGCTTCAGATATGCATCAAGAGGTACGTGAGTTGGTTGCCGCGCGCCGCTCTATGCCTCGCTTATGGCTCATCTGTAGATGCCTATTTATTATCGTAAGGTTCTATTATAAAACGCCAATGTGAAACGATTTATCTGCATCGAGTTGGCATTGTAGTGAAATTGATTTCGATTGTCCCTGCGATAAATGTGTATATTTATTTTATTTGAGTATATTTAATTGTTGAAGTGTTAGAGGCGCCAGCGCACATAAATTTGCCGAGCGTCTGCTGTAAATTACAGCTGAAGCAGCAACTGGCGCATAAATCTTAGCTCGCAACACGATGGACAGTGTGAAAAGAATGCAGCTATGCAAAAGCACACACACATACACACAGCGCGACAAAACTGAGGCATTCACAATTCACAGCTCACACTCAGCCAAGTCCTGGTCCGCATCCGACCCACTCGAAGCGCCCATCTGGGGCCACTTGAATTACGTACGCCACAAGTGAAGTAATGAGGAAGTCTCCCCCCCCCCCCCCTCGGGAAGAAACGGAAAAGGGAAAGCAATAGCAACAATTGCGTAAACGCCGAGGCGGAACCGGATATAAATATTAAAGCTTAAGGCTATATAAATATATACTACTATATTTTCAAAAGTCTAACTAATAAATAAACTTTTCCAAGTGCCCGCATTTTAAGCATGTGCAAAGCGAAACATTCTCCAACCGCCTGACTGATAAACGATGCTAAGTAAATAAAAAATGCTGCGCAATTTATGTGGTCTCAAAAGTTTTATTATGCCAACAGTCCACATCAATAAAACAAAAATAACAAAAAATAAAAGGAACGAATTTAAAACAGAATAAAGGAAGCAAGAGGGTGGCTCTGGGGAAGGTCGAGCGGGAGGTCACGCTGATATATTTTCCCAATAACATGACAAAGTTGATTGCAAACAATCTAATAGACTTTTCAGTAATTCAGCGAAAAGAGATTTAACTGAAAATAGCAAAAAAAATAAATGGAATTATTTGTGTACAAGTACTTTGGAAGTGACAGTTATAAAAGATGAAATGGCAAGCTCTTCAAAGCGATTATCATTAATCAATAAGTGGAACTTTAAAGATTTTACATTAGTTAAACTTTGTTTAAATTACAACAAGAAAATATTTCTTTTAATCAAGTAACGATGTTTCTTTGCCTTACAAACTTTGTCTCTTTTTCTTACGGACAATAGAGTGGGGCCTCTATGCGATTGTCCCTTCTATGCGATTCTCAAGCATTGAAGCATTTGTGACAAATCTTAACAGCGCATTTTTAAGTTCTTCTTATGCATGTGTATATGGCCTTTCTTTGCGATTCTCAAAAATTGAAGTATGCTCGACTTCTAACATATATTTTATTCAAAGTCTTATGAATATAAAGGTTGCCCTTCTAATATAATATAATTCTAAAATAATTAATTTGTATTTCTCTTGAATTCCTTGCTTCCTCTCTTTGTCGCTTAATCGCTTTTTTTTTCTCCCTACCCCCACTCTCGCACTCTCTTTATATCCATCTTTCGGACTCAGTACTATCAGTCTGGGATTTGGCTATCTTTCTCCTTATCTTTTCTTTAGTTCCTCTATCAAAAACTTCTCGCTTTAACTCTTTCTCTCTCAACCTTCTTTTTACTCACTTGCTCTATATATCTCACTCACTCGACAAGCCCTCTAACTTTTTTTGCTGTCTCTAGCATTACTTCTACATATCGCCTCTATGAAATTCTCATAGCATCAGCTATAAAATTTTTATATTTGTTTAGTAAACTCGTGACCTTTTGATTTTCAATATATTGCCTTGCCTTGCTTGCTTATTGATCCATTATTTCGCTCTGTGTACCATTCAAAAAAAAAATAATAATATGATAGACTATAAACACAATTATAATTGAGCTATTGCCATGAGGCAATTTTATGGCCCATTTTACGACAGGTTTGGAAATGGCTTTGTTTCATCTGATTCCGACTCTGACTCTGGCACTGACTGTGAGCTCCAGTTGCTTTGCTGTTGTTGAATTATTGAAATTGACTAGCAGCACTCACTCAGCACAACACATACCCCGGCAGCAAGGATATGAGAAACGAATAACGAATAACAAAAACATTTCGAATCGAGTTAACTTCTCCATCTCACTCTATCTCTCTAGGTGTATGCGTCGAGAGACAGGTGTGTACGGATGTGTGTTTGTCTGTGCATTTGAGATGCCAGACTAAATGAACTGCAAGTCAAACTAGTTAAGTGCGGCTGCCAGGCAACTGAGGCACCGTTGTAATCCGAGGCAAAATGGAAACTCGTTTAAGTTGCTTAAAGCCAAATTGAAGGCGGGCGCCCCAAGGCGTTGACTGAAATGTAAAGACATGCGGCATTAAAAAGACAACTATGAGTGCAGTCGATGAGCGTGCACGACTGGAAGGTACCCTGCACCAAGATCAAAGCTCATCAAAGGGGTTCAATCCCTTAACTTTGTGCTTAGTATGCCAGCGCAAATAGAAAACATGTTCTTCGCAAAATATTCGAGTGTTCGGCACGTGGCAGACTTTTGATGTCCCGCTCAAGAATCATATTATTTTTACGTTCTCATTAGCACAACGGAAGTATACCCTACCGTTTTACAAATTTTCAATGGGTACAGGGGTTACAACAAAAAAAAAAGCGTAAGCGACGCATTCTTACTAACTGTTGACTGTTGAGACAAGGCAACAACAATCTGACAGCCAAATGGGGCATGCTGCACTCACACTCACACACACACACACACACTCACACTCTGACACACGCACATGCAAGCATACATAAGCATGCAGAGATTGGCATGCATATCGGCAAAGCAAATGTTGCGCTTGTATGCGGCATGGCTATTGGAGCATGTCGAGGCGACACCAATGAGCTCTCACTCCCCTCCTCCCTAGCCCCCTCCCCCACCCACTCCCTTGTACATCCTGCAACAGTGCTGTACCCCGCTGCTAGCAACCAATCCGTCCCATTGTCGGCGTCGCCAACATCGTCGTCATCTTTTCAGAGTGCTTAAGGGCTGCATAAAAGCATTTATTATTAGATTTGATTCAATTTTCTATTCACTTACGTTATGAAAATGTGGCGCTAGTCTTCACAAAGTTTCTACTGTTATGTCTGTGTGTGTGTAGCACTTAATTCAGACAGCGGTAAATAAAAATCAATGTTTTTCTCTTTACAACCAGCAACGAGAGCAATCACATTATTTTATTTGCATAAAAGTCAATTGGGTTGCGGCGCAATGAAACAGTTTCAATAGTTGCTGTGCATCGATTTATAGCACACACTGTACAGCTACTTGTACTCTATATATATATATATATACTAGCCTGTTTAGTGGATGATCATTTTTTTTTTTTTTGGCTCAGTTTTGGTTCAGTTAGCGACGCCGCTTTGGCGCACGCCCACTAAACAGCAAAGTTTTTTTTGTTCGCGGCCAACATGGGGCGTGGGCAAACACACAACCAAAAAAAAAAAAAAAACACAGCTAAGGGCGACATCCATAAACTGTAATCAAAAGCTATTATATCTGCTTGGCGTTGCCGCCAACGGACACGGCCCACCCCCAACAGACACCGCATCCCCCGCACCACACCGCACCGCGCCGCGGCGCTCCGCTTTTGTGTTTTTGGCAACATTTTTTCGAGATAAATTCAGTAAATTCAATGGAAATTGTTTGCCAAAAATCACAAGCTTCCTACATTTTAGTTTCCCCGCTTGCAATACCCTGTAGCCATAATAATTTATCAAAAGGTATTATAAAAAAATGGATATTTGTTGTAGATAGAGCAGTAGATCACTCACGATAAGGCTTTAAAAAATAAATAAAAATATATTTAAATAAATAAAACAAAATAAACTAAATTAATAAAAAACTAATTAAATAAAATTTTAAATAAATAAAAATAAACTTAAATAGATACAAAAATATTTAAATATAAATTTAAAAACTTTTAAATAAGTATAAAAATAATGTTTAAATAAATAAAAATAAATTTTTAAATAAGTTTGAGAAGAAAATAAATATAACAACAATTGTTAAATATTAAATAAACTTTAAAAACACATATACATTCATTTTAAATGTAAATGTAAATCTAAATCAATATAAAACTAAGTGAATAGAAATTTAACGCAATAAATTAAAAAATAAATAAACACATTTTTATAAAGATGTTGATATCTGTTATCTTTTATATTTGATCTACACTTAAGCCAAGGCAACTTTAATTGTCAATCAAATTCAACTTGGGCAAAGGCAAAATATTCATTAATTTATGTTTTTTAAGAAATTGTTTTATTTGTTAATATTGGGTATTTATTAAATATTCTGTTTTTAAGGTGCACTATGCATAATTATTATTTATTTATTTACATTTTAAATATTGGTTTTTTTTAATTATTTCATAGTTTTAGTGTGTTATTTTTGGGCTTTTAGTGGTAATAATAAATTCTTTTTAATCACTAAATTAAATATTTTTAGTCACGCTAAGACCTTGCAAATTTGAACGTCATTTATTCAAAGTAAATTACATGCCTTTAATTCGTAACCTTCATCAATTATCTTAGAATGTCGTAACTGCGCAGACTTCAAATTTTATTATATAAAGTTGCAATTAAATGTAACATCTTTTGTTAAGATACAATAAAATGTTCCAGCTTTAATTACAATACACATCAACGTTTAATGTTTTCCATTGAATTTGTGTTTTGTATCATTGTAATTTGTGTAAATGAGAAATTTCAAATGTGTCGCATTTACAGCAGATTTTAATGGATTGGCCTAAATATATATATCTATGGCAATAATTACAATACGCTTTCTAAGGAGCAATGTCAACAGAGGTCTTAATAATTCATTGCAAAATGCTGGAGACAAAATTCCATTGCAGCCAGAGGCATTTTGCAATTCTTAAGTATTATTAAGTATTTTTGGCGACCAAAGAGCTGCGTGCATATGCATATTAAGCCATAAATATTAGAAGCAGACACGACCCAGGGGAGTGAAGGGGGGGAGGGCCAGCAGAAACATCTGGTAAATGGAGTGAATTCTTAGGGACACTCGCGTATGATGAGCTATGTGGCAGGAGCTGCGAATATGTCCTTGATGTCGACTGAAGAAGCTGGCTTGAACATTTGCCAAAAATTACCAGTTATTACTGCAGACAGTCGCCCCGTAATGTCCACGTTCGAGCCGTCTCCCCACCACCCCTCGAAGACGCATAGGAAATTTAATTCAATTGTCAGGCGGGCAGGCACATAAATTCTGCAGTTTATTGCATCCGCAGTACGAAATGTTCACGTATCTTTCAGGGGGCGGCCGAGGGAGAGAGGCCGAGCGAGACACATTTGCCTTGACTGCAATTTTAATGAGGCAACAAAAATTTGTTTTATTAGTTGGATTTTGGGCTTGCGGATAGTGGGCGTGGCTGTGTACTATATCATAGTGTATGGGTGAACTTGCAGAGGCCAACTTTCGTGGTATATCAATGCATATATGCATAGCTAAAGCTAGCTATATACATAACCCGGCGTTGCTCGGGCTAAGAATTGCTTTTCAGTTTTAGCTTGAACTGATTGCCGTCTTACTTAAGAGCTTAAATTTTCAGATATTTTTTTTCATATTTTTTATTAAAGGTGCTTCAATCCACCAAAAATAATGGATTTATCGAAAAGTGTGAAAAACGCCTTGAATAAAACCTCTGGAAAACATGATTTGCAAGCCAATCGCATGGAGAAGCAAGAAACCTTTCGACTGTTATTCCTATCAAATTAAAAGCTGCCGCTGAATTTGAGCCGCGTATTAAGCCCACGCTCACCTACATCAAAGCCTAATAACTGCGAAAATTTAAACTCCTGGGCTATAACAATTGGGCTTGTGTGCTGATCATCAATCAGTCAATCACTCAATTTGTCAGTCAAGATATGGATACACGAAAGTTGAGAGCAACAAACCGGAAGTGTCATGTTTCAGCGACATCCGGCAACCTTCTCGCTTTTGCTTTGGCCTTGAGCCAAGCCTGACCTAGCTCTATTCTCCTGCTGCTCTAGCATTGAGTTAATTTTTGATTTGCTTAATGCAAAATTCAAGAGTGTCCTGCGTCCTGTGATAGCTGAGCTATTCGGGCATTTCAAAGGGCTTAAAGTGAAGCGCTTAGCCTAAGTCGCAGCAAAACGAAGTGAACTATCATTGCGCCGCAGCACACAATGCTCCTTCGCAATTAAGACTTAAATGCAAAAGGTCCTTCCAGGACCTGCCCCAGACAATCAAACCAGCAGGCCAAAACGAAATATACAAAAAAAAATATGAAAGTATATGAGAAATTCGCCAACTGCGCGTCGCGGCGTTTTTAATTGAAAAAGAAAATGAAAAACTAGCCGCGAGCTAAAAACATCAGCACGCAGCAATGTGATGTACACAGGTTTAAATTAAAAACTCTATATACCCTGTATAAAAACTTGGAGTCTCGAGTTATTTTAAACTGTGCACACATCATGCGACAAAACGAAACTTTAATGGGAAATCAACTATATGGAATCATTTTTATAGTCTTGTAGAGGGTATTATAATTTGGTCATGAAATGTGTAACGCGTAGAAGCAGACATATGCTATCCTGTAATGTAAATATATTCTAGATCAGTATCAACAGAAGAAGAATCTCTGGGAAGATAAGTTTTTGTTTATCAAAATATTCTGGTTTCCAAAATATAATTATCAAACTCAGCATTTTCGAGCTTCAATATTCTCAGATAT
Source organism: Drosophila borealis (assembly GCA_035045885.1). Taxonomy (NCBI): domain Eukaryota; kingdom Metazoa; phylum Arthropoda; class Insecta; order Diptera; family Drosophilidae; genus Drosophila; species Drosophila borealis. The sequence goes on along the minus strand of JAWNOR010000164.1, from coordinate 1,399,586 downwards.
CTCCAAAAGACAAATGGTATAGAAGTTTCGGCGAGTCAAAGATATTCTTACGCTCTCGCATTTTTTCACTTTTAGAATTGAATTTTTATATACATTTAAATTAGTCAAAACCATTTAACTTTAACAGAAAGGTGAAATTAAAGCAGGTTTTCATTTCAAGTGTAACTGTGTTTATTAATAGATAAATATGTTATATAAATGGAATTGATATTCTTTTTGTGGGTAGATTAGCAGAGTTATAAATGTTACTCAGTTAGCAAAGCCGTGGAGGCACACTAGAAACGAATTTTCAGAGTAAGATTTTGACATGAATTTCGACCAAAAAATATGCAATCAGATTTAAATGCCAGACTATTTGAGAGGGAAAACCACGAGGAAAAACCAAGCCACATGAAAATTGGTTGAGTTTTGACCGAGTTATGGGTGTGGGAAAGTTTGACCTGTCTATATAGGATATTTGAGGGGATATTACATTCATTTTGTTAACTTTAACAAAACAATCTTTGAATCGCATTTCTACCAAGGAGGCTTGGATTCTGCGAAAAGTGTGAGCCACGTCTCAAATGATTTGTTCATTACATTTGAGCACGAAACGACACCCACCAAATATTTGACCACCATTTCCACCAAGGAGGAAGTGTGAAACACCGCTCTAATGTATTTAAACAAAGATCTTTGAAAATAAGTTTCAAGCCGTTCGGATGGTAAACAAAAAAGTTTCACACAAACGTTTTTCGCGATTTTTCCACACTTGCGGGTGGAATTCATCACATAAAGTAACTACAGTGAAAATTTAAGCTTCCTAGCTCTTAAGGGCTATGCGTTGATCATCAATCAGTCAGTCAGTCAGTCAGTAGGTCAGTCAGTATATATATAGAAATACGACATAAGCTCTTCTTATTGAGAGTGTGTAATGGTTTAATAGTCAAAGGTACTAATAATTTGTATGTCCTTTTCTTGCCTTTCTGTTTGAACCTCGTTTGCTCGACCAAATTTGCAGGTCATTTGGCAATTGGGTCACAAAATCAGCGCAAGAAGCTAGCACTAACTTATCTTAAACTGTCAATTGAGTTTGTAGCTGCAAGTGAATGGCTAATTAGATGCATGTTGTGCCAGAAATGAAACAGTGTTTGGCCACAGAGCAGACATTACGACAATATGAATGCAGAACCCAAAAACATCCGTTGAGCTTATCCATTTGCCAGACAGTTTCTTACTGGACTTATCTCTGCAACTGCCGGCTGTCGGCATTTTTGCTCTGTCACACGTCTCAAGTGTCGGGCAGCTAACAAGAATCTTCATAATGAACACTTGACTGCCTTGGCTTATGGCTTATGGCTTTTGGTACAACTGACAGCGGAAACACTTTACCGCACGCCAAGTCAAAACTCTGAAATGGCTAAACTTTTCAAACTTTTTACCATCACAACTATCACAACTCGACCGATTTAAATGCGAAAACTCACTTTGTAGTTGGCTTGTGCTCTACAAAATTGATTTGATGTTTAAATTTGGGAATGCATTTTTTGGTCAAAATTCTTGGCACATTTTTACCAGAGATAAAGAGAACGGAATCTTAACATTTGACTTTCAGTTTTGCGCTTAACTTTATAAATGAAATTTGTGTTCAACATTTGGGTTTAATTTTCCACTAATCCTTTAAAGCATTCGTCGCTGGAAACTTTCCCAAATCTCAACAGATTGATGGTTTGGATATCTCAGCGTCGGACGAATAAACAGAAAGTCGCTGGTTCAAATCTAGCAGCAATGTGTTACCACAAAAAAAGCATCAAACATACAGTCAGACGTGATATCATAAGCTGCTAACGAACGAACAAGCGGGAAAAGTCGCCGGTTCAAATCCTACAGCAACATTCATTTTTAGTTAATGTTTTCCTTATTTGTTATTATAAACCAAGAAAACACCAATATTGAACTATTTAAAAACAATCTCGACACCACTTTCATATTCAATAATATTAATTTGACGCGGTCGAAGATTATTCTCACTGCAATCATTTTAAATAAATTTATTTATCTGTTGTAATTTGAAGCACACCAAATCACAAAAAAAATTTTTGCAGTTACAAAAAAAAGACAAACAGAAAAACAGACTTTTTAGTACTGGAAAAAAATAGAAATTTCCCCAAGGGAATAAATTAAATGTTTTTGCACTTGGACTACGATTTCATTTTAAATGATTTCAAATGGAATTTGAGTCGAAATGCCGAAACAAGTCCCTAAAAAGAAAACATTGGCATTTAATACTTAAATGGAATGCAATGTTAAGTATAATAAAAACAAGAACTTATTTTATATATATTTATATACACATATTTATCTTATATATATATACATATATATTGATATATTATCTTTTACACAACATATGTAAAATACACAAATAGCTAGAAAGTAAGATTACTTGAAGTGATAAATTTGTTGGGGCAGCTATTTAGCTCTCGGCCCGTCTTTAATCTGATGCAAACTATTTCAATTTAAATTCTCAACATTTTATGGGTCGGGAAATTAGGCTGCGTACAAGATTTAAAGGCAATTGCTACCTTTTTGTTGTTCCTCCTACTTTTCGCTAAGAGAAAGAAATCGAGGCAGCCTCAGAGGGAGACAGAGAGAAGGGATTGGGAAAGAGAGAGGCAGCTTGAGTGTAAGCGGCTTAACAGGCGCCCTATTGCCATGCCTAACTTTTAACGTTTCGACGCCTCACACACACACACACACGCACACACACGCACACACACACACACCTATTCACACTCACACATAGAGAACATCAGCTCATTGGGCAGCTCAGAGTCTAGCCCCAAGCCACAGTTGTAGCCTTACCTTGTGTAATATCACATACATATCTTACTTAACGTGCCTGCAAGACTTTTTTCATTAGGATAAGTCTATTTTATGCCAAACATACACCGTACAACACACGACACACACTCACATAAAAACACAGTTGGAACTTTTATACACCCCGCACCCATTGCAAATGTTTAAGAGTGGGTATATTATGTATGGGCATTGGTATGCAACAGACGGAAGAAGGCATTATAAACTAAACTCTCTTTTGGTTCTCAACAAGTCGATAACAATCGATTTTCAGACATGGTTTTAAGCATAACTCGAGAATTACGAAAGCTACATTTATCAAAATTAATAAATAGGTTCTCGTATAGTCTATAATAGGAATTTTTCAGTTTTTGGATAGAAAGATCGGACGTTACACACCGAAGTTATTTAAGAATGGATTCTCCATACACAGAATGGGGCAATAGAAAGAAGAAGAGTCACTGTAGCATTTATGTATGTATGTACGTATGTATATATGTATGTATGTATCTATGTATGTATGTATCTATGTGTGTATGTATGTATGTATGCATGTATGTATGTATGCATGTATGTATGTATGTATGTGTGTATGTACGTATATATGTATGTATTAATGTATGTATGTATGTATGTATGAATGTATGTATGTATGCATGTATGTATGCATGTATGTATGCCTGTATGTATGAATGTCTTTATTAATGTATGTAATAATGTATGGATGCATGTATTTATTAATGTATTCATTAATGTATCATTAGTATTGTATGCATGCATGTATTTATGCATGTATTTATGCATGTATGTATGCATGTATGGATATACATATGTTTGTATATATCTATGCATATTAGTGTGTGTGTACGTATGTATGCATACATGCATGCCTGTGTGTAGGTATGTATGCATGCATATATATATGAATGAATGTATGTACACATGTATGTATGCATGTGCTTATGCATCTATGCATGCATTAGGGCAGCTAGAATGCATGTGACGCGTGACAGGGTATCTCTTTAGTTGAGCAATCTCGCCTAGAGCCCTCTTACTTGCTTTTTTTCGGTCTGGTTTGTGCGCGTTTCTTTTCCTTTTGCCTTTTGCCAAAATGTTTATTTGGTTTCTTATGTTATTTATTTTATGGCACCTTTTGCCATACTTTATTTTTTGTGCTATTTATTTCAGCAGCAGCAGCGACGTCGACGGCGTCCTTGCTGCTTGTGGCGTCCTTTGCCTCATCGATATAACAATATCCTTTTGATGTCATTTCCGCTTATGGCTTATTTTCAAAATGGCAGGTGTAAAGGTAATCGTTGATTGTAAGTGCCTGCCGCCAGTCGCCCAGGATTTTACAGGCAAAATGTGCCATGTGTGTGCACGTGTGCGCGTGTGTGTGTGTGTGTGCGTGCGTGTGTATTTATTTAGCTTTTATGTCAATTCTCAATTATATTTCAATCATTTTTATTACATCATCTAATGCCTAAAGAAGATTACTTTCTGTCATAAATAAGTTATAAATTTAATTGGAAAAGCTTTTGCTGCAAACATCCACGTCTGTTATCTATGATCTGGCAACGCTGGAGCTCCCCCACCCCCTATCGCTCCATCACCCTACACTGCCCGTTCATTTCCGCTGGTTAATTAGTTGCTTAATAATTTGCATTCGGGCTGACATGAGGCACCAGCTCAAGTGACAGGCCACGCAGCAATTTTGTGGACATTGTCCCTCAACTGATTTCTATTGATTCGGTTGGGTTTTAGACGCGTCAGTTTTTGGTCTAGAATACAATGCCAATCAAGTTGAGCAGCATTCAGCTTAATTTCCACCAGGAATACAAATTCACAATTGCGTCAATTGCGTGTTGTATGGAAAATTGGCTAAGCTGACAGCAGGCGTTGAGGGTTGCCAGATTGCGCATACGCACCATTAGCCCCACGCGCCCAAACAACAAATGCGACACTTTCGCAATTATAATAAAGTAGACCGACCCACTTGTACTCTATATATACCCTATATAAATACTTATATATATATAGCTGCAGTCGCCAAGAAATTGTAATTAAGAATTGTTAATTAGCATATAAATTGCGGCACCTTGCGAACCTGCGGTTGTTCATAAATGACTTTAACCCCAGACAGGCGAGGAATTCAATAAAGAGCCCTGTGATTGTACAAAAGAAACATATTTTAAATGAAGTTTGCCAACATCTAAATCGAATAAAAAGGGAGTTTGAATCTCAAACTTCGAAAATATAAAAATAATAAATAAACTCTAACAAACTTTAAATTTAATAAAGTATCCTTTTTTTCGGTATACTCGGGAGCTCGAACTCCGAACTCCAAATTTTTAAATACATTTTCATAAAAAAACAAACCTTTTTTCAGTATTCTCAGGAGTTTGAACCCCAAGTTTCTTGCTCAGTATATATAAATTTATTTCCCAAAGTAGGCGAATTAAAATTTAGTACACATTTTTATGAAATATAATTTTTCCCTTTTCTCAGAAGTTCCAACTCTAAACTACTAGCTGAGTAGATACACATTTTTGTGTGCAAACTTTATACATATATGCTTAAGCATTCTCCAAGTCAGGAAAATTTTATACACAATTTTAATATGTATCCTTTTTCCCATGTTTTCGGAATCTCGAACCCCAAAACGTACTCCGTAGATATATACATTTATACAATAAAGCTTTATCCAAATCAGGAGAATTAAATTGTAAAATACATTTTTAATAAATATTCTGCTTTCCATAGACTCCGCGCCTCAAATTTCATACTCACGTTTTCAATTAAGTATGCAAAAGTTTAAAGATAATAAAGAATGCTCGAAAACATGAGAATTAAATTTGCAAATAAATTTTTATTAAATGTTTGGTAAATAATCTTCTCTCGGGGGCTTGAACCATAAGCTTCATGCTCTAATTATAAGTATAATCTTTACAAAATAATAATTATTCATAAAATACAATTTAAATATATTTCTCGCTTTTGTGTCCAAACAAGTATACATATTTTTAAATATATTTCACAAAAGTCCGCAGAGCTATTTTCCTATTTTCTATCTTTTCTAAGTATCTCTCAAGGCCCATCGAAGTCAATAAGTTGTCATATGTAACAAGAAATTAAAATTACTTCCTGTTCGTTTATCTGCTCGTCAACGACTTGTTAACAGTTGGTTAACATGGCAACGCCGCGCTGTCATATGCTTGATAAACAGTTAACAGCTAGGGCAACTAGCTGTTAAACTCTCATGACAGCACATCAAAGTGCCTGTTAGTTTTGACAGGCAGCCGAGATGCTGTGCTTCATGGGGTTAAGATGGCGCTGCCAGACGCGTGGGCGTTAAATAAAAACACATGTAGCACACTTTTCGGCGCAGCTGCCCGTTGCCAAGGTGCTGATTGCAATTACTTGTATGCGAAAAGAGAGTAGGCCTGTTGAGTGAGGGAACGGGAGGGAGGGAGGGAGGGAGGGGAGTAGGCCGACCACATCAGCTGCGGTGTGTGAGCCCATATACATACTCATGCACATACGCACACACACACACACACCCATGCACATGCATATACGTATGTGGAGCACATGGCAGCTGCCACACGCACTCCGACCCGCCGCCCCCCGCCCACAACAAATATGCCCCATTGAGACCGCCCATTAGCAAGAAGGCGCAAAAGCAACAGGCAATATAATGCCCCGACGCGACGGTGGGCGGGGGTCGCCTCGTATCGGGTCGGTTCAAATTGCGTGACTGTGCAACTGTAGCCGTGGATATAATAAAAGTAATTAACAAGTGTTTGCTCTGCATGATGCGGAATTTCAGGCGCGGATAAGCAACAACCTGTACGATGCCATATGTCAGAGTTCAATGCTGGCCGGGTTGGCACCACTATGATGACTGCCACAGACATCTAAAAACGAATAAGAGTGCTTTATGCGGGCGTGTTCGACTAGGAGATACCCTGAACATGGTGTCGAGCTGACGGCAGTCAAATACTCTAGCTTTCTTCTAGACATTAATACGTGCTTTGTCTTTGCTTTCTTTTTGCTGAGACGCAATCAATGGGAAATGCTTTCTTCAATAACTTCGGTGTTTATTGTCCAATCTTAATACAATTTGTGCTGGATAAACAGGGAATACACAGGTATTAGGTAGGTATCTAAAGGAGTCATATTCTGAATCTGTGTATACTCTAAAAGAGTCTAACTTCCACATTTGATATCAATAAGCTATGAGATATGCTCACAAATATGTACTTCGATTGGAAAGAGGGAAGGTTTGGATGATTTGGGATAAACTTGATCTGCGCGTTTAACAGGGGAAGCTACGTTAAGAGCTTTACCTGTCCAGCTCCTACAGTCTCTGAGCTGGACGGTCAGACATTGACTAAAGCGACCCGGCTATTAATGATATCCAAGTACGAAAATACTCTATGTATACTTTGAATATAAATACTTTATCAGAAGGCCTCCCTCTACACACTTGAACAAAACTAATATGCCCTCTTTACCCAGTTTCAATTGGGTTTCAGGGTATGAAAAAGCGCCAAAGGAGACAACAAATGGAGCCCACTTGAAAAATCTCAATCGACAAATACTTCTGACAGCTCCGGATATTTGATGCTAAGAAACAAAACGTAAATTGAAAAGTTTTGCACTTAATACGCGTCCAACCCGAGGCGTAGGTGTGTGTGTGTGTGAGCTGCGTGTGTGTGTGTGTTGAAATCAATTTGTGTGCATTTACTGAAAATTGAATTTCGAATAAGTATCGACGCGTGCACACATGTTGCTCACATGATTGAGTTTTTTCTGCATGCATGCGAGTGTGTGAGCTCGTTTTTTTGCAGGTGTGCTTGTTGCTGAAATGATTGTTCAGATTGCGCACAAAAATTTGCATGCACGTTAAAGCTGACAACAGGTGGTGGGGCTCGGGGTATATGCGGCATTCGGGCATGCAACTAATTGAGTTGCAGTTGAATCGCTTTTCATTAGATCGCAGCTCAAGCACGCACATCTATATATTTATAAATTAACTATATAATAAAGCGAATGTGAAGAATACAAGCGGATTTATGTATGCACGGAAATCAGTTTCAATGGCCAATTTTTTGTGTGAGCCAGAGAAATGTTAACCCAATTAGGATGTTGATCATTAAGCAAGATTTTACATGAATTGAATACGTACAGTAGTCGCCCGCTAATCATATTTGGCTGTCCCGGCTGTCCTGTGTTAACTCGAGATATGCTTAAGACTGAGTCGACCTATATATGTGACTATTACAAGCTAATGTCGTTCAGCATAATACTCAGCATAATACCAATATAGTTTCTCAATGATTTCTTATTGTAACACAAGTATATGAACAGAAGTTCATTATTTAATTGTAGCAGACGTATCATCAGTAGATACAAAACTTCAAACTTCCACAACTTTGGCAAAACTTAAGCGATTTTTACTTTGAATTTTATCTGATTTTTAGCCAATTTTGGCGGTCAGAGTATGTAAGCAATGGGATCTTAGAGCAGATCCTGAAAGAGTCCACTTGTCGCTCAAAAATCAGACCAATAATTGCCATAATTTCGACATATAGTACCCAATTCTTATTCGATGGGGCTATTCAACTTGCATAACTTTGCCAAAACTGAACCGATTTTGATAGATGAAAAATTTTTCGATTTGGTTTATCATCTAGATTCTGCATCCAACATCTATTTATATAGCAAAGCAAAATATACCTTACTTTTTCTAAAATATCATCAACTTACTCATCTTCGAAAATATAATTTAAATTACCTGGAGTCTCTTTTATTATATTTTAATTTTTATCAATTTTGGATATTAAAGATTATAAAAAATTGTGTCTACTTTTCAGTTAAAAAATCATATCAAAGATGCAAAAAATTTTGGCTTTTAGTGCCTAGTTCCTCAACTCTGCCAAAATTAAAACGATATTGATAGATGAGTTCATTTTGGACATGGGTTGCCCTCAAGATTGATTCAGCATCCAAAATCTGTAGACATTTTTTTGCCCATTTGACATTTGCAGGGTAATAAAAAGACGACAACGTCGTATTGTTGTCTTCGTCTTGTTGTTGTCGTTGTTGTTACTTTTCGCAGCAGCCACAACGAATAAACTTGAAAAACGGTTACTAGGTCAGTAACACCGACAGTTAAAGGCTTCGTCCATTTCTGGACCCGTATGCTCTGTGCAGACTTTCCGAGCGCGCTCTCTCTCTCGCTCTCTCGCTCTGAAGCTCTCCAGCTGGGACTGCAACCGCCCTTTTTAGTACACTGAGAGCGGCAGAGATTTTGTAGCTTTGTCGCCCGGCTGACAGCGGGCCGAGACTTGGGCGACTCGTGGATGCTGCCGACACAGTCAGTCGACAGTCGTGTGCGCGTCGAACAGGACGAAAAACGGCGGATGAAAAACGCCGGATGAAAAACGCCGAACTGTGGAAAATCAGAAGCGTGTGCCGAGCAACCGAAGATAATCGAAAAGGCCTCCGCTGTTTGGCGTCAGTCGAAAACGAGTGATAAAAAATTGTGTGCGGCATTGCGTGTTTTTGCTCAACTCAACATTACGTGATAATAAAGAAGCGGCAATCATTTTTGCCCAATTTTTGCGCCTTTATTTCAAATGCGACAACTTATGCAAATGTAAAAGTCGCTTAAAAGTCAATTTGCCAAAAAGAAACGAAAGAAAGTAAAGAAAATAATTCGCGTGCTGTGCAAAAGCCGGCTACGATATTTAAATCTTTGTGCCATGTGACTAAAAATAATAACTTTTCAAATAATTGAATGCAGCAACAATATAAAAAATATATAAATATAAATTGAGCCTCAATTTGTGTAAGTCTTTCAGCGGCGTCTCCTGCAGCGCACATTGAAAACATTCCAAAGACTTGATGAGCTGTAATATTACATTCGGAATTTGTGCTCATTATTTTGATTATTCTTTATGTTGTCAGGCAGTTGGAAGCGTACAGAGAATTCCCGGAAAGCAAACGCCTTCGCTTTGGGGCAAAACAATCTAAGAGCGGCAACAAATAAAACACAATCAAACTGGCGAAGCAATTGCAAAAGATTTTGAATTATTGAGCAACGCTTTTCAACAGAAGTCAAGCAAAAAAATATCTAGGAAATATATAGGGTATATATATATATATATATATATATATATATATATATATATATATATATATATATATATATATATATATATATATATATATATATCTGTATAAATATGTTGCCCAAAAAGAAACTCAATTTATTTAGGTGGAACACACGCTTACCAAGCAGCTCATTAACATGCTAATGAGGGGGTTTACATATGGCTAACATTTGCGCTCGTATTTTTAATACCCTTTCAGATATGATTATAATGTATAAAATATATATATTGATAGTTAGCAAAACCTTTGAGCAAGAAATCTGAAGAGTTTACTGTAGTTTCCTTGTGTGCTGAGGGTATACACCGAGGCGGGTTTTTGTTTAATTCCGCCCGAAAATGTGGAATATTGGTGGAAAACGATTAAATGAAAGTTTTTGTTTACCAGCGGACCTGCTTGAAACTCATATGCAAAGTACTTTTGTGAAATGCACATGAGACGCGTTTTAGACAGCAAAAATTAACGTTTAGGTTTTTCTAAGTATCTAAAGCTAATTTGTCAAGTAGGAATATCTTAAAAACATTTGTTAAACAGGAGATTTACATGTTAACTAATACAATTAACTTTTAAGATTCTCTAAAGCTTTACTTTTAACTTACATATAGACACAATAAAAATTCACCCTATATATGCTTTAAAAATTCCTTCCTATATTTCTTTATTAGTATTCCAAAGAATCTGGACAGTGAGCTTTACTTTTAACTTATATATAGAAACAATAAAAATCCCACTTATATATGCAATAGAAACTCATTCCTATATTTCTTTATATTCCAAAAGAGTCTAGAGAGTGAGTAGAGAAATAAATTCCACATCTTTCAAATGTCTGCAAGAGCATTTTATGTTCGGTAACAACAAGATAATTATTTAACTTATTTTCATTTTGGGCATCAGGTGCGGCAGAATGAACATTTTTGTGTGTTAATATCGAATTTTATTTCATTTTTATATTTTTTTTTGGGCTTAAAGATTTAAAAGCGCCTGCAATTTAAGGGCAGCTGATGGCTATCGGAGAGAGACAGAGAGAGAGAGAGTCGGTGCAGGCGATGGGGGTCAAGACAAAGACAAAGGTCCATGCGCCAGCAGCAGCTGCTAAATGTGGCAAGTGGCGAATGAATAGGGGCAAAGTCAGAGTCAGACATTGGGTTGGTTGGTTTTTTTTCTTTCTAAAATCTAAAGAGTAAAAAGTAATTAGCAAGTCGCTACAAAATAATTATTTAATTAACAAAAGTGGACGCTGTTGGGGCAAGGCATGCAGGCAGCTCCAGTGCACTCCCACAACGCCATCGCTCGCTCTCTCTCTCTCTCCTGCCCTTTTCCTCTCTCGAGCCTAGTCTAGGATACTTGGCATTCTTTTGGTCTAAATGTTCATTCATTCGTTTCATTTATCTAACTGGCTGGGAGTGTGTTTTTTGTTTGCCCTTATAAATAGGCCCGACTGAAACCATTGCGTGACGTGCAACTTTGGGCCTCTAATTTAAATTTAATTAAGTGGCCCCAGCCGCAACTTCCACTCCAACTGCGACGGCGAGTCGGCATTAGTTTTGCCGTCGTTATAATGAATAAAGTTGCGAGTGCGCCTTAAATGTCTGCGACTGCGGCTATATACTTATGAATATTAAGCGTCTGTTAATCTATTTTCCAAATGCCCCGCCACTTTTTGCTGATGAGCTGGCCAATTTAAGGACACTCGCTGCCATTTGCCGCAGGCACACTCCAAGTTTATATATAAACAGTTCGCTTAAATATTTGACTAATGATTAAATGGATCTTAATTACGCGTAGCTTTTATGATACTCTTTTACGAGTATTTACCCGTTATAACTATAACCTAATTATATTTAATGCTGGCAAAAATCTATAAAAAATACGCTGAGTAAATAAATTTGTGGAACTCTGTGCGTTGGGTTTAGCAGAAGAAATTAGTCATGATTTGTGTTTGTTATATGTACATATATATGCCTGATCAGTATCAACAGCAGAGGACATTTATATATAGACAGATGTGTAGATTCCCTAGTTGAAATAATATATTTCATATATGTATATTTTTATGTTTTTGATATAGTTGGCGGATGCTGTAACAGATCTTAGTCAAATCTATTAATAGAGGGTATTATAATTTTGTCATGATATGTGTCGAATAGAAGAATACATTTCAGGCGCCATAAAGTATATATGTATATCCCAGATCAGCATAGTATTCTCAGCATTTACGAGCTTCTCTCTTCTCACATATCTGCAAAAGGCAAATATCTTCAAGGTTATGAAATCTGTGACTTGCCGAAGATTTCCTAACTTTCTCATTGAATTTGGCAACAAAAGACATTTATCATTTCTGTCCAGAGCTCAAAAATCATTCAAATAATTATTTATTATGGTTTTTTGTTGTCTCTAAAACTTATTTATCAAACGCTGTGTATATATCAGCTAAACTCAGCTGTTAAAGCAAATTTTCTGCCCCAACTAGTCAAGTCCACTTTTGGCTCTTCTATTCTGTTGCACAGTTTTATGATACCCTTTCCATCGATTTCGCATGTGCGTAGAGCATGAAAAAGCGGCCTTCATTAAAAACCCTTCTTTTTGCAATGTGGCCGAAATAAGCGGCTTAAAAAAACAATTTAACCAAAATTTTAAAGCAAGACAAAAACTAAAAAAAAAAATGAAAGTTAAGCCCGAATGTGGGCAAAAAAAAAGTTGTTGGTCAAATGCAAAAATAGTTCAATTCCAAATAAATGTGAGCGAATCGAGCGGATAAAAAAGCTGAGTTAAACAGTTGGTCAGCCAGATCTATATTTTAAATAATTAAAAAGCTAAACAAAAACCTGAACGAATGAAAAACACAAACAAAAGGCATTTGAAATAAGCGCAAAATAGGCACAAAAATACGCAGCGAACCGTGAGGCTAACGAGAGGCAGCAACAGGGCGCGTGGCGAGGTAGAGGGGGGAGAGGCCAAAAAGGGGGGTGTTAAACGGGACACACGGCAACAATATGGCTACGAGTTGACACACTAACAATCAGTGCAACAACAACAACAACAGAAGCAACAATAGCAATAAGCGCTGAGAGCTGAGAGCTGGAACCTGGGCGCAGCCCACCTGAGCGCTGACAGACCCGAGGCAGGGGATTGACGGAGGCTTGCCAGATAGCCAGAACTGAGGCGGCGGCGGGATTGACACAGGCTTGCCAGATAGGCGAATGTGTGTACATATTTACATACAGTTCACTGAGCATACACACACACACACACACAAACATGGGCGCGGACAAGCTTGGACAGCGGCATGGTTAGAGCCTGGGGGAGAGTGTGGGGGAGGGCCTCATAAATGTGAACATCAGAGGAAAGTGAAATGGGCAGAAGAAGCAGCAGAAGCTTGTTGCCAAAGCTGGCTCCACAATGGGCAACAGAGGGTGCCAAAGACACGTGCAACTCGGCGCGTGAATGCGAAATGCTGCCCGCCAGAGTGTAACCTGTCTGTCTGTGTGTGTGCGTGTGTGGGGGTGTGTGTCCGTGTGTGTGGGGTGTGTTTGTCGACAGCTCGCATAGAAAACATTCAAATTAAGCAGCTTAAAATGTATGCTAAAGCCAGGCAATCAAACTAAGGCGCAATAAGTAGAGTAAATGTAAGCAAAGCAAGCAGGAAAAGAATCGATATGTGGGTAAAAAATTGTTAAATATTAAAGTTACTTTAGCTGCATTAATCAAAAAAATTTCAAACTGAAACTTAGACTGCATAAGCAGGATGTATTAAAAGATTTACATACCAAATTTTTATGTTTTGAGCTTAAAATTAATATTTATAAAGGGTTTAAATAAAATCTGATTAGGTCCATTTCTAAATTCTGAGTTTTTTAAATTTAAAATATAAAATTTGAAATTTTATAAGAAGATTAATATCTGATTAACTATTTTCTACTACTTTTTAAAATAAAAGCTACTTCAATGGGTTTTAGATAAACTTCAAATATCAATTTGTTGTCTTTCTATTTATCGATTTAGTTTTTATATAAATTGTCTCACATTACGAAAATTAAATAGAATGAAAATTAATAAAATTGATAACATTTGATATTTACAGCTAAAATTAACATAAATGTCAATATTGTTATTAAATGGGACACTAAAACTACATCGATCAATTTCAAACTGCCGTCAAAGTAAAAACAAATAATGCAAATGCCCAACAAGTGAAAGCAACAAAATGCACAAAATGCCGTCAACGGCAGGCAAAAACAACAAATAATTCAAGCTAAACAACACTGAAAACAACAACAACAACAAAATGCACATTAACAACAAATACAACAACAACAGCAAGAACAACAAAAATATGAGCGAGAGTATCTGCAAAATGCGCTGTGGCCTAAAGCTGAACTGCCTTTGGCCATGCTTTGCCATGTTTTTGTGGCTAATATGGAGTCCGGTCAATGGGCAGCCATCGTTAACGGAGAAAATACCTTTGGGTAAGTAGAAACTTTAGAGCCAATTGGTAATTGATGGGCACAAAAAACCCCGCCCCACAACGAGATGCTGCCTGTTGCAGTTACAGTGGCTGCCAGTCGGGCATTCGGGCGCTGCCCCTTCTTGAGGCATTTTGTAAACTGAAACCGGCACGCTTATTAACTTGCACAAAATGTGCTCCAAATTGGCCAAGACAAGGCAACAACAGCAACAGCAACAACAACAACAGCAGCAAAATAACAACAAGCAAAAGAAGCCTGCCAAGTTTTTAAGATCTTCCACGAGCCCCACCCTCTTCAACTCAAATAAAATTCAAGCGTAAAAGCAATTACAAAGTTTAAAGTGCCTTTGCTTTTCAACCTAATTGACAATTTCACAGTAGCAGTCAGCAGCGGCAACGACTGCCAGCAGTAGCAATACACGACTTAACTCTGTTTTTTTCTCCTCTCCTCTCCTCTCTCTCTCTCTCTCTGCTCTCCGCTCATCTGGCGGCAACAGGTGCCATCTTCGAGCAGGGCACCGATGAGGTTCAATCAGCCTTCAAGTATGCAATGCTCAATCATAATCTGAATGTCTCGTCGCGCCGCTTTGAGCTGCAGGCCTATGTGGATGTCATCAACACGGCGGATGCATTCAAATTGTCCAGACTAAGTAAGTATTTAACTTTCAATCAATACCCTGTTAATGAGAATGATTATAATACAATTTGTGACATACAAATTGGACGTACATCAATCAGTGTGTATGGAAGAGCTTCTACGGACTGACTGGTTGGTGATAGAACTAAAAAGCAGGTGGTCTCCGGTTCAAACTCCAAGTTCTAAGCGCAAATGCGCCTTGGCTTACTTAATTTCCATTATTTTAAAATTTGTGCCGTTCAAAGAGGCCGAAGGTCATTCGCTTGATTGATTAATGATAGAACTAGCAAACGGAAAGTCGCTGGTTCAAATTCGAATTCAAATTTTAAGTGTAAATGGGTCTTGGTTTACTTACATTATATTATTTTGCCACTTTTGGCAACTAAAGTTGACATACGTCAATCAATTCATAGAACTAACAAGCGGAATGTCGCCGGTTCAAACTCAATAAAAGTTTCTTGAACAAATTTTATGGTTTACTCTTCAAACATTTCTAAATAGTTTCTCTATATAATAAACTAAAATAAACTAACCTAAAACTAAGTTTATTCTCTACTATTTAATTCCAAAACAGCCAAAATTTACGTATTCATAGAATTAAGCAACTACGGACTGACACTCGAGTGTTATTGCTTATGAGCTATATAAATACTCCACAAAACACTTTGCACACAATTTAATATGCTGTGGGGGATAGAAACAAAAGGCAACCACACACAATATGAGAATTAAAATGTGTGCACATTAAAATTTGAGTGAAATTAGTTGAAAAAGCAAATAATATCTCATCAGCGAGTAATATTGCGCACAGTTTTAAATGTTGGCTAACCATTAAATTTGCAACTGTTTTTTTTTTTGTATACGCTCATTCGCACAGTTTGTAATCAGTTCTCACGGGGCGTTTATTCCATGCTGGGCGCGGTGTCGCCCGACTCGTTTGATACGCTGCACTCCTACTCGAATACGTTTCAGATGCCCTTCGTGACGCCCTGGTTTCCGGAGAAGGTGAGTGCCGTTCACGTCTAATAAATATTAAAGTGCAGCACGGAACAGTTTGCCGGTTGCCTATTTAAATATGAAATATTAATCATACGCAACGTTGACTATTCTCCAAATATAAATTGGCTGGCGTAACCTTGAAAATGCAAAGCAAAACTTTGCACGATACCCAAAATGAGGCAAAAGCCCAATTTATGTGTCGGCATCCAAATCATTATAAATACAAGGCTCAGTTCGGTTCAGTCTCTTCTGCAATAATGATGTTCTATGGCGCTGCGTGTGCGTGCTCTTTAAAAATTTATAACACACTTTTGTCCTCCATTTTGGGGTAAGGCTCTATAAATCAAGCAGGCAAATGCCCAAAACGAGCCGAAAAAACAATGGGCCCAAAGCCCAGCAGCAGCAACAACAACAATGAGGACTACTCAATAATGATTCATGTTTACTAACTTGCCATGTTCCCTCTCACTCTCACACTCTCTCGCTCACACACATTTACACTCTGTCTCGTTCAACTATATGTATGCGCTCTGTTTTCCATAATTTGCGCGTTTTAGGTGCTTACGCCATCGTCTGGCTTCCTGGACTTTGCCCTCAGCATGCGCCCGGATTACCATCAGGCCATCATTGATACAATACAATTTTATGGTTGGCGCAAAATAATTTATCTCTACGATTCCCACGATGGTGAGTACATACATTATATACATATTTATATACATATATACCTTTGCATTTGCCTACACTCAAAGAAAAATTCATAATGTCAGTACAAAAAAATACTTGTGTATGTTGAAGATGGCAGACAAAAGTGCACATGCTTCTGTCTGGGCCATACTATTTATATGAACTTGGCAACGCCGGGTAATTTCGTCTAGTACATAAAAGATTATGCATGATATATGCGAGAAAGGTTTGAGAAGGGGTTTACAAAGTATTTCTTATAGCCTATTGTATTTAAGTCTTTCACTTGAAAATGTTAGGATTTAAGTTTCTGAATTAACTTAGTTGTGAGATTAAGAAAATACGATCTTATTTGAGTTTATTTTTGTGCTTAATTCGAGCACACAATCCTTTTTTTCGCCGAGTGTGTACATACTTAATATACTTAATATAGTGTAAGATTGGGCATGGAATTCCGCGCCCAATTCCGGCTGTGCCCAGGAGACTCAATAATCTTCCATTGCCTGCAAACTTCATAATATGAGAGATGGGTTTTATGTAACCTGGCCATAACACATTCTCCCCCTCTCTCCGTCTCTCTCTCTCTCTCTCTGCTGTTGAGTCAATTTGCTTTGTTATAAGTTTTTGCGAGGATTTTCCATTTAGCCGCTTTATAAATAAAACTTAATGACACAGCCGTCTGCGCTGACAGACAATTGGCTTATTTGACTGGACGAGTCGAGATTCATACAGACACAGAGACACAGAGAGAAGGGCCTTATGGAGTGGTTGCAGAGTGACAGGCAGGCCAGACGGTGGGATCAGGCATTGCCTGGTCAACTGGCGGACGTCTGTATTATTATTATTAATGAATGCCACGTGAAAATCTCTTCTTTTTTTTCATGATTCTCGCGCAACAGCACTCAATCAATTTAACCACAGCGAGTGTTAAAGTTGACTGTGTGAGTGAATAGAGTGTATGACTGTCTGTGTGTGTGTCTGTCTGTGTGTGTGCGGGATTTGTATGCTTTGAGGCGTTTTGTTTGTTTTAAGTTGTTTGACTAGGCTATGGAAATATATGGCACTCAATCAATTTCAAGCATAGCACAAACAATCATTTTTCGCACAGGTGTGAGAAATGAATATGCATTTGAGGTGGGAGACACACACACACACACACGCACACACACTTGTGTCTTTGTGTTTAGCCAAACTTGAGAATTCAATTGTGTACTAAGTAAATATTTGCGTATTAAAATACTTGATAGAATAATAACAAAGATCAATAATAAATCAAATAAAATCATTTTTCGTATTTTCTATGCAAAGGCGAAAAAAAATAGCAAGAGTTAAAAAGTCCAACGTTTTCTTATTGATTAAATATATATGTTTAATTTTAAATATACCCTGAACCCATTAAAAATGGGTACAAAGGGAATAATGTATTTGTGCAAATGCATGTAACAGGCAGAAGGAAGCATCTCCGACCCCATAAAGTATATATATTCTTGATCAGCATCAATAGCCGAGTCGATCTAGCCATGTCCGTCTGTCTGTCCGTCTGTCTATCCGTCCGTCCGTTCGTCAATCTAACCGTCCGTCCGTATGTATGAACGCAAGGATCTCAGAACCTATAAGAGCTAGAGACTTGAAATTTTAGGGTATCCCCTAGACTAGAACCTCTTACTTGTTTAGTATAATACCATGTAAATGACAAAATTTAATGCTAGCAATCATTTGGGGAATCCTACAATCCAGGGTTATCCCTGGAATGAAACGTTTTTCGTAACTGAGCACAAAATGTAGAGATCGAAGCCCTGTAAAGGCAGTTTCTATTTTAATTGAAATTAGATAATAATAAAAACAATCGTTGCAGCAAGTTTGAAGCTAGCGCGAATTACACAAACAATTTGGAAGCAGTTTTATTCTTATAAAAAGAAAAATCTCGTTTCCTCTTTCCGGCTGCCATTCGTGAATCTAAATTTCAAATATTGACCCTAATATCTTGGCCATTTAAAAAATAAGTCAAAATACAGATTTCGTTTGTTTGGCCAAACGGCGACGCCTTTCATTTTTGTTTTTTTTTTCGACAATAATTGTAGCTCTTCAGTTTATGGCCATGTTTACACAGCCGGCGTGTGAGTATCTAGGGGTAAGGGGGGAGGGTGGCTTTAAGGATATTGGATATACACATCGGCTGCTTGGCACGTAACGCAACGCAAGTTAACGGCTTTTGTTTTGGCTAGCTGCTTTGGCTGTTTGGCTCGCATGTGGCATGTGGCTCTGGCAACTGTTTATACCAAATGTATTCTTGTTGTTGTCGTTGTTCATCTTCTTCTTCTTCTGGCTTTGTGTTTATTTGTGCCACGCAAAACGAGTTTATTACACAGAAATTGGAGAAACATTTTTCGCCTAGCCCCTGACCCCGGCTATCCCATGAAGAAAAAACTATTTATGGCCATTGGCAGCGCTAAAGCAATCACCACAACAACAACAAAACTACAACAAAACTACAACAGCAAAAAAAACTACAACAAACACTAATAGCCACTCTATGGAAAGGCTCACCCACAATATTTTGTATATATATATTCCTTTTGGAAGGCATCGCGCCCTAATTCATGCGTATATGCCCGCCAGCTTATGGGTTTATTGTCGCTTCCATTTACGACTTGCGACTTGCGAAATTGGCGTACACCCATTTTAATTTTGGCCATAAGTTGATGGCTTTTTGTATTGCAAGTCTATGAACCATCGCCGGAATCCTCGCAGGATGTGTGCCTGCAGCGACTTATGCCACAACAATATATTCCCAAGTCGCATTTACAAGGATTGTTTTTCTATATAGTCGATTTTTACTATTTCTACTGTTTTTCCTATTCTTGGGGCTTCTTTCCCTTTTGTCTAAAACACTTTTTAAATTTAGTTTTTTTTTTAATTTGAAGATTTTATGCTTTCATAACTTTATGTTAATTTTCAAATAGTTTTATACCCTGAAACCATTGAGAATGGGTAAAAGGGGAATAACTTTTTTTGGGCAAATGTTTGTAGAAAGCAGAAGAAGGCTTATTCGACCCCGTAAAGTACTATATATAATCTTAATCAGCATCAAAAGCCACGTCCGTCTGTCTCAGATCGTATAAGAAGTAGAAACTTTCAAATTGGAACATATGTCCTCCTTAAGCCGGCGTAATATGAATTTTTTGTTTTCGATAAACGATAACTTGCCCCGTTTACAAGCAATCGATAAAAGTCGATTATTTTTGAGCTTGTGTGTCGCAGTAAAAATATCCATCTAATTCGCATTTACTAACTAATTGTCGTGTTATCTGGCCAAACTGTTGTAAGCTAAATATGCCGACATATCTAACATGAACTTAAATTTTTTATTTTTTATATATTTAAGAAGTTTGAGGCTCTAAGATAGCTTAACTAAAAGAATTTAATTTTAAATTTGTTGACTTCTTTTATAATTTTAAGGTTCTAAGAATGTTTAACTAAAAGAATTTTGGCTTTTTATATTTTACTCAACGAACTTTAAGGATCTTAGATCGTTTAACTCATCTCTTATTTTAATCTTATATTATATTAAGATTTTTTATAGGATATTTTAGATTACGTTTACCTCACAACAAATATATTAGCAAGTGTTGTTTAACATTGGTTCGACTGTTCTACCTATAAGTAGATATACTTATTTGTTATAGAACTGAGACATTCCAAATATTATGTCAGCTCCTGATATTTGAATACCAGAAATGGGCGAAAACCCAAACCGAATAGCTAAGTTCAAGATATTTTTGGCTGCTGATTTGGTATTAAAAGCATACAATCAAGAGTCTGCAATGAAAGTAAATGTCTCACTTATTTTTTAGCACAGTGCCACGCACACACACACAGTCTCATTATATATGTATATGTGCATATACATATACATGTGAAAGAATCTCATGTTTCCTGAGCACACAGACACCAGCAGCAGCAGCAGGAGGGTATTAAAAGAATGAGTCCTGTCAGGGCGGAGGCGTATTGTTGTTGCTCTTACACGAAAATTTATTACGCAGGACACTAAGGGGCAAAGGGGGAGGGAGGGGAGGTGCTCGGTAGCAGTCGAGAGGCATTTGCATTTGTCGCCCGGTTAGGAAAGGGACATACGAAAATTGCCAGCTCATCGGGCAGTCGGATAATGAGTTTTTCCATGCCATGTGCCTGTTGTGCCTGTGCCGGCTGTCTGCGGCAGACGAGCGTTCAAAATGTTTTCGCCCAGGGACTTGGCTAAATATTTTATTAAACAACCGATGAACAACAGGTAACAAGTCCTTAAACTGGGCAGAGCTAATCAATGTGGCGAGTGTTTGTGGATTTATGCAAATGGTTTTATTTATAGATTGATTGTCAATGATTGGCTTTGATTGTCTTTGAATATTAGAAAAGGCCGAAAAGCAAATGTACACAATTCCATGGGAATACCCTGTAGGCATAGAGTAAGCAGATAGGGTATGCCACACTTTTAAGTAACTTATGTAACAGTTGGCGAAATTAATTATTCATTTTAATTACAATATTTATAAATTATAAAAAAATTTGTTGCCTCGTTCTTGTGTACCAATTTTTTACTGGGTATTAAGCCTAGTCGAGCAAGCTCGAGTTTAACATGCCCTTTCTTATTTTTGTGCATAAAAATCTGGCACAAATCTGATTGTAGGTGCCATCATGAATAACAATAAGCAAATGCGTATGCATTCGTTTGTGGACTAGAAATCATATAATAATAAAATCACAAATTTGCATAGACTGCGTCCGGGAAGGCTTCGATCTGGCTTGGGGCCGGGCTAGAGACTATTTAGCCATTAATTTAACCATAATGGGCTTTTACAGCGATTTCACTTTCATGTTATTTGATACTTTTGATGCCGCCTGCTGCCAGAGCCATTGAAAACATATGCGCATAAGGCAAATCCTTTCAGCCTGTCCGTATCACTCGCCACGCCCACTCTCTGCCTGCCTCCCTCCCTTTCTCTCTCTGTTTCAAAGTAATTAAACCAACAAAGTTTCTGATAACACAACAAGAAGAAGAACAACAACAACAGCAGCACACAAGTGAAGGCCATAACAAGCAGCTAAGTTACAAAGTGGTTGGGGCTCCGCTTTAAGAGTTAAACATCTAAGATTTTCTTTAACGATAGTTGTGCTTTTCAAATATTTATAAATAAATGATTTAAAGAGATAAGTTTCTGGCAAGAACGAAGGGTTGCCATAGAAGAGTTTAATAAAAAAAATCGTAGCTTACCTTTGATAAGATTTGGGGTTTGGGTTAACACAATTCACATTCACATTTATATTCTAAAAAGAAAAATAATAAAATATATCAAAAGACTTTGTATAAAAAGGTTAGATTATTATTTGGAGTTGAGCTAAGACATATTTCAGGCATTTTTTTTATTTATTTAGGATTGATAAACAAATAAAACTAACTCCATGTCAGACCAGTAAGCGTGAGGTCGCTGGTTCAAACCCAGAAATATTTACCAATTTGTATATTTTATTTAATTCCTAATTTTTAAAAACAATAACTTTTTTTTGATTTGGGTTTTCTGTCAATGATATGCTGTCGTTTGTATTCTTAACGTCGAACAAACAAGCGTAAGGTCGCTGGTTCAAATCCAATATTATTAATTTTTAAACATTTTATGTAAAATAATTTTTTATTTTTTTATATATTTTTTTATTTTGTCTTTTGATGTGTTTAAAGAATGGAACCCCCGAAAATGCGTGGACGTGTTTTGGCAAATTGAAGGGCTTTGTATGTGCCTAAAGTGTGCTCTAAAACATTTCCCCGCACTTTCAACAGTATTAATTTGTGCCAGGCAACGCCGGGCAATCAGCTAGTAGGAAAACTTGCTTATAATAATTCCATTATCTTTCTCATTTGTTAAGGCATAAAATATGTAAGCAAATGTTTTACTTGTTAGTGTGTGATGTCTTATGTGCGCCACGGAACCAAACTGTGTCTGTGGCTGCTTTGTGTGTGTTTTATGCCTAAGTGTGTGTGTGTGTGTGTGAGTGTGTGTGTGTGTGCGAGTGTGTGAATGTCACTACCGATGGGAGGAAAACTTCATTTCCGCAAAACTAACTTTTGTTTAACATAACAAATTGTCTTGTTTACTTTTCGCATGTGAGTGAAAATAGAGAAGTTTTAGCCCGAGCAGCAAATAAACAAGCTGCGCGTCGTTGGAAGGAGGCGTCAGGATATGGCAGCTGTTCTCAATTTGCATGGGAGGCCACAGCCGAGATGCGAGATACTCGAAGATAGACTTGAGATATTGTACAACACGTCTATCTCTTTGGCTTTCAAAAATTCAATTTCAATGAATTTGCTATGGCGAAATTGTGCTTGAAAAATAATTGAATTTACTCAGAATGGCCATAAAAAAAATACAAATATAATTGTAAATTAAATTTGTAACATAAACAAAAAAAAATGGGGAAAAAAAGGAACAATGCCCAAAATAAAACAATAAACACAAAACGGAAATAAGCCACATACGCACAAGCTTAAAGACAAAAGACATGAAAAACGATTCGCAACAATAAAAAAAATCTCAAATATAAGAAAGAAGCTTCGGCTAACGAAGTTTGAATACCCTTGCGGATAGATACTATAAGTCTGTCAAAAGCGACACGTGTCGAACCAATGCCTTTTTCTGAATTTCCTTATAAGTGAAGTCGCTGGTTTAAATCAACTTTGTGTTAAAAAATGATTTAAATGGTATGGCAGTCTGATTAAAACTACAAGCCCATTAAAATTGTTGAGGTACTTCGGTGCACAAGTTGAACCAGTGCCTACTCCAAAGTTTCCTCAAGAGTGAAGTCACTGGCTCAAATCCAGCAGAAAATTTTCTTTAACAACAATAATTGGAATGGGATTTAAATGATATATTACTGCAAATTCAACAAAAATGTTGCAATGTCTTCGCATAACTTTCTTAAAGGGTGAAGTCGCTGGTTCAAATCAAGCAGCAACTTTCTGTTGTTTTGACTGTTTTGTCAACTACAGTGCTGTTAAATGAAGTTTTATTTGCTTTTATTTTTCGAAAATTCTGTCAAAAGTTTATATCAAGAAGAAGACTATCAAGCTCTTTATAAAATAAACAAAATTATATCACAAAAGATATATATTTTTTGGGTTCAAGTTAAGATTTGGCTTTTTTCCACACAGCTTAACCTGTTTAAGGTTTGATTTATATGTTATTAATTTTTATGTCTGTTAGATAAATATAAAGATATAGCGGTCCAACAGACACATATACTTACTGCCTATCTTTGATCTATGCAAAGTTTCATCAAGATACCTTGAGAGAACAAGATGCTAGACGGATAAACATTTCCCGCTCGACTTAGCTGTTGATATTGATCAAAAAAATATATATATATTTATATTCTCCATGTGATGACTTCTTCTATGCTTTGTGACAAAATTAGAATGCTCTGTAGAAGTGAAACAATGAGAGCGAAGAATAAAATATAAAAAAAATCGAAATCAAGACAGAAGCCAATTTCGAGCCATCAATTTGGGGACACACACACGCACACACACACACATTTAATGTGCGGTGGCCGGGCAGGGACAGGGGCAGTGGCAAGGGAGGGACAGTCGCAAATGTTTTCATATCAAAAATGAAATAAAACAAAAGCCCAAGTCGCAGCAGAGTACGCTACTCAATTACACTCTCAATATTCGCACACACACATACACACTCACACATACACGCACACACACCCAACACACACACACGCACATGCTCCAAATCCAAACGACAAATCTCAAATCGAAAAACACAAAACCCAAAACTCAAATCCAAAGGCAAGCCAAGCGTGAGGACTATAGAAATACTGTAACAGGCGCCGGGGAATGAGGTTTAGCGGGAGGAAAGGGAGGGGGAGGGGGATTCGATTGAGTTTGGAGTGGGTATAGATAGGAGTTCCGGAGGGGGTTGTGTGGGGGGGGGGGGGTCGATGAGCAACAGCAAATGAAATTGTATAAAAGGCAAAGCACAAAATTTATTGCACTAGTACAGCGTAAAAAATTGGTTCTACTGCTGAAGTGGGACTCAAATCGACTGGCTGATACCCTGTACAGGAAATCAGAAGAATTTTTGTAACTAGCATGCGTTTGGTTGAGTTTTATGCATATGTTTATGCATATGTATTTGCATGCATTTGAATATCTATTGCTTTTAGTGAGCAGACATATTAAATGCGCGACTTTCAGATACCCTGTGGTCAGGTTAAAATAATATTTCACACCGCTTAGACATATGTCGAATGGGGTGTATGAGATTATGGATATTGTTACTTTTTAGAAAATACGTTATATAAACTAAACACGACTGTCAGATACCCTATATATAGACTCCCTTAACTCTGTCAGATATTTTTACAATATCTGTCAGATATTTTACCTGAATGTCGATGCCACCTCGCAACAGTTGTTGCATGCAGGGTATTCCGTAATGCTTCATCCTGACATTGGCAGAGGATATAGTGCAAATCAAAACAACAACAAATTGGATATGTATGAAGTGCTGCTTTAGCCGTGAGCATCAGCAGCAATGGCCGTGTTAGCCGTAGTCAGGAGCTGGCAATGCGAAATCCAAGCCAAATCCCATTTTATCCGCAAACATAAATTGAAGGCGCATTCAAGCTGCAGCCGACACTCAAGAGGTGGGGGAGAGACGGGGGAAACACAGGGGAGACAGAGGGAGAAGGAGAGGGTATTTTTTGTATGTTGCGTAGCTGTCATACAAATCATCTCGGGGCTGCATGACCGACTCCGGACTCCGTCGGACTGTCCGTTACGCTCCCCCCCCCCCTCTCGCAGCGCATTGTGAATCGTCAAGTTTTCGGAGCCTCGGGCCGTGTGGCATCTGCGTATCTGTTTAAGTGCGAATGAAAGCTGCATGCAACTGCAGTTAGTTGCCGAGAGATAACTCAATAAGCACAAAATGCAAATTGCGTTTGCAATGAAATCTCGGCCGCATAACACACACACACACACGCACGCACGAGGCCAATGATAATACCAGGGGCAGGAAATCTGGCCTCCCAGCTACAGTCCAGCTACTGGACTCTCGTTGAACGGAACGCAACGAGCCGCTTAGCATGGCCTCAGGCACCAATTTGTGAGTTGGCCGTGAGCTCCTGCCGCATCCCTGAGATACAAAACACATGTGCATCATTTTTTCTTTGTTGTCTACGTTTACGTGGACGGACTTTAGTAGCCTTTGTTTTGCATCTGTCTAACTCTGTCGCTGGCTCTGTGACGTGTTGCTTGAATTAACAACGAAGTCTACAAAAATTGACAGATGACTAGAAAAAAATTAACCGGCGTCGCCTGCCGCTCTGCCAAGGAATCCTTTTTAATTTCATTGTTATTTTTACGTAATTTAATTAAGAAATATTCATATTAAAAATTTGCTGTTATCAGATTTTTACACTATTAAATTAGGAAATCTACAAACTCAAAAAGAGGCCATAAAATTTGAGCCGGCGACTTCTCGCTTCTTGATTCAACACTCAGGTCCCTAATTTTGTCATAACGGAATCGGCTTTCCAGCTCGAACCCAACTCTCATCCCTATTATAATTTTATTGTATTCATGTTATGTTATCATCTCTTCTGTTACTTAACAGACGACTAACATTTTATCGGCCACTCTCATCAATATCTCTATATGGAAGAGCTGCCAGCCCTACATAGATTGATATATAGCTACGTTGTTTGACTTCCTAATTAGTTCTTAGTTAATATTTAATAATAACATGATTACGGATTTTTATGTTCTTTTTTTAATAAGTATTTTAGATTTGTATAAAGTAAAAAGTTGTTTCTAGGTACTCTTTCCGGACTTTTAAGCTACATAACTTAAGCAGTACCTATGTAACTCAACTTCTAGTGTATAATCTCTTTGGCTTGGCTTCAACATTGATTCTGTATTTAAATATGTAAACAAAATTGTTCTCAAAGTTTTCTTGTTAATAACCTTGTTTAAAATTTTGACTACAGACAAAGCGATAAGGTGCAATAATTTTGCATAGGAATTTAACATGGTTTGGATCTACAGGATCTAGGGATTAATTTTCCGTCTAATGTCAATATAAAATTTGTATGAGTTCTTTGACTGAAATCTATGTACAAAATGTGGACCATCGAATATAAATATTGCGAATGCATAGTTAGAGATCAGATTGGACTTTTTGGGTCATGGTATGTGCTCATTATTTATGATAATTATATATATATATATTTCAGAATACACCCTAAATCTTCCCTGTTTTATTTCTGAGAATGCGTTTGGTTAATATTCAATTAGAGCCAAAGCCAGCAAAGGCCAGCAGAACGTAATGTTCGATTAGAGCGCTTGAAGGGCTTTTTCAACTGATGATAGCCATAATTTGTGTGTCCCACACGACACTCTCTTACTCCCCCCTCCCACCACTCTCTGCGCATTCGAGTTAATTAACGCGCACAGAATTTACGCCGTAGTCATTCTGGGGAAACTCTTTGTTCTGTGTGCCATTGCAGGTTTGCTGCGACTGCAACAAATCTACCAGGGCTTGAAGCCGGGCAACGAGTCCTTTCAAGTGGAGCTAGTGAAGCGCATCTCGAATGTCAGCATGGCCATTGAGTTTCTGCACACGCTGGAGCATATCGGACGCTTCACCAACAAGCATATCGTGCTCGACTGTCCAACAGAAATGGCCAAGCAAATACTGATACAACATGTCCGGGATTTGCGTTTGGGACGTCGCACCTATCACTATCTGCTGAGTGGACTGGTAAGTGTGCTTGTGGGTGTGGCTTGGCGCCCATCATTGTCTCCACGTGCATTTTGGTTTGCAGGTCATGGACGATCGCTGGGAGAGCGAGATAATCGAATTTGGTGCCATTAACATTACCGGATTTCGCATTGTGGACACAAATCGGCGTCTGGTGCGCGAGTTCTATGACAACTGGAAACGGCTCGACCCACAGACGAGCGTGGGCGCCGGTCGGGAATCGATTTCGGTAAAGTTCTATACAACACAACCAAGCCAACAGTTAGCCAGGAGCATTGTCATAGCTGATAGGCTGTTAAATATTTGCTGGCATTTAATGTTTACCATTGGCATTGGAGATGGGCGCTACTTGTGAGAACAGTAACTGTGACTTTAGCTCTTGACTAGCGCTGATAAATCTCAGTTAATGTGACTATACTCTCGAAACGTCGGCTTAAAATGTCACATTTGCAGTTAATGTTTGAAGTTCCTTATTTTGTTTAAAGAGGTAAATAAATAGATCGGGAAAGAAAGAATTATGTGACCATTTTCGCCCAAAGCAGTTGTTCGTCAGAAGGGTTTTTACTGCCTCGTTTTTTAGAGGACTGACGGTATATCTTGGTCTGGTTCTGCAATTAATATGGAACTGATTGCTTCTATTCGACTGTCACTATTAATGTGGAACTGACTGTTTTTATCTAACTTTGACTGTTAATGTCGAGCTGACAGTGACTACTGATATCGAACTGACTGTTCATATCTGACCGTGACTATTAATATGGAACTGACTGTTAATAGCAGACTGTGACTAATAAAATGGAACTTTTTGTGTAACTGTGACTATTAGTGTGGAGCTGACAGTCACTATTACTATGGAATTGACTGTCCATATCTGACTGGGAATACTTATATAGAACTGACTGTTTATAGAAGACTGTGACTATTAATGTCGACCTGACTGTTAATATATAAAAGCCTATGACTATTGATATAGAGCTGACTGTTCATATCAGACTGTCACTATTAATATGGAGCTGACTGTTTGAATCTGACTGTCACTATTAATATGGAACTGACTGTTTTTAGCTAACTGTGACTATTAGTGTGGAACTGACTGTGACTTTTAATAGGGAACTGTGACTACTAATACGGAACTGACTGTTTTTATCTAACTGTAAATATAAATACTGACTGTTTATACCAGACTGTGACTAATAATAAGGAACTGACTGTTTGAATCTAACTGTGAACATTAATATCAGACGGACTGTAAATCGGCTCTGTGACTTTGAAGCCGTGCTTAGCGAAGTTAAGTATTGGTCAATCACGGTGACTCAGTCACAGTTCCGCCGTTACAGATCAACACTCGTTAGGACTGTAGCATATTTTTGTGCTGGCTATCTGGCCCCCCTCTCCCTTCCTCTCCTTCTCCCCCTCCCTCTCTCTCTCTCTTTGTCACTCTATCTGTCTCTGTGTGTAGTCAAATAGCAACACAAACAGCACAACGGGCGACAGATTTCACTTTTCACATAGTTCAGCAGCAAGTTTCAGTCAAAGGCATACACAAATACACACATGCATATGTATGTGTCCTTGCTGCCGTTTTTGTTGTTGTTGTTGTCCTTGTCATGCTTAGCGCGCGCACACAAGCACACACAGACACACGGGCACACACACACACACGCACAGGCGGGCACACACACACGCACAGACGGGCAACTACTCGACAGTTGGCGAGTTGGTTTAGTTTGCGTGCTGTTTATATTTGTATTTCCTTGGCATTATCCTTGTTGACAAAGATTTCACTTTGTGGCGCTTAAATTTTAGTTGTGTTCTGCTTCGGGACTTCAACGTTACGCTTAAGCCAACCCCGCAAAGCCCCAGCCGCCCCACCCCCCCTCCATCTACAAGCCCAGATGCTGCTCTCTTTGACTATGCTTATTTGTTTATTTGACTTGTGCGCATCTTCTTTTTACGCACACACACACATACATATATAAATATGCATTTTGTATAAAACCCTATTTTCACTACTTATGTGGCTATATAAATTTAAATGGTTTACTTACATTTTAACACATTTTCGTCTATGATAACAATCACGTAAAAAAAAGAAGAAAAAAGCACAAATTTGCAACTTTAACTCATAAATTCACCAACACAAAAAAAAAACACTAAAAAAAACTTCACTCAAAAAAAATGCACACGAAACAAATTTCCCACTCTCTTTCTTACTCCATTGACACGCACGCACCTACATACACACATATACATATACATATATACATAATACGTATATATGAAATAGAAGACTCATAATAATGACGCCTTTTTTAATGCATTTTAATTTTCACCTTTAATATGCACAGGGAATAAAAAAAATAGAAAAAAAAATATACACTTGGAAACTTTTGCCCATACTTTAACACAATTTCGCCTTTAATAGACATCACAAAAAAAATGCTCTCAAGAGAATTTCACACGAAAAAAACTTTCCACTCTTTCTTTTACTCCATTGACACACACACATATATACTTATACACATATATAAGAAATAGGAGACTCATAATAATGATGCCTTTTTTCCATGCATTTTAATTTTCATTTCACCTTTAATATGCATAAGTAATAAATAAAAATAAAATAAAAAGAACACGAAAACTTTTGACCATATTTTAACACATTTTCGCCTTTAATAAGCATGACACAAAAAAAAAACATTAGCCAAATTTTGCGCGACATACATACAACATAAACTTTCTTACGTAATAAGAAACTCACAATTAAAGCCTTATTGGGAACTTTTTGCATATTAATTATCACTTTTTCGCCTTTAACAAGCATCACGTAAAAAAAAAAAAACAAAAAAAAAACGCACTCGTTTAAATACTTTTATTTTCAACCCATTATTGCCTTTAAAACGCATCACGAAAAAAAACACAAATTGCCGCCAAATAAGACATTTTTCGCGCGTAACTCCGTTTTTTCTCTCGCTCACTCTCTCACGATGCTGCATTTATACATACATACATGCATGTATGTACATACGTACGTAAGCGAAAAGAAATTACACACGACTTTCACTTATTATTTAGCATATAACTATAGAAACTTTGAATTGTCACATATCTTACTACATGTTGGCTTCACTTTTTTAGAAACATTTAATTTAAAACACAAGTGCAATGCTTATTAAAACGAAAACACACCACACTGATATTACCGCTTGCCATTTTACGCGCGTTCTTCTATTCGCTTTGCTCGGCTCAGAAGAATATGTTAACGAAGAGCGCCGTGCTGTTAGCCACGGTTGCCATATGTGTACCAAAAATGTACTAAAACTTGTATTTGTGGTACATTGGTACACTCGATCCATTCTTTTACCTTTTTCAGTACCTTTTTCTACAAAGAGGCAATAATTTAAATATTTTGTGCTTCTCGTAGCATGTTTTCTTATATGCTATGCTTATATTCCCTACGTCTATGTGATTATTTAGATGGTACTAGTCCATGGTACATTTTCTTATACTTGCTGGTACAAATTAATTCTTATAAGTGGCAACTATAGTAAATGTTTAATTACATCTGTAAGTAATGTTAATGCTGGCGGCATTAATTACTATTTAAGTAAAACAATGCGCATGGTTGAACACCTACAAAAATGTTTGTTTAATTTTTTTTTCTGGCATTTGGATTTTTTATTATTGTCCGCTGCAATGCATATATCTGACTTGCGTTTCACATATCGATCGAGACTTTTCGATAAGTTTTATTTAAACGATAGCCGCTGCTACTTAACAGCAACCTGTTAAAGCTCCCTAGAGCAACCCTGTGCTTGGGGTCCGCCAAAATCTAGAAAATTTTTAACTAAGCGTCGCGAAAATTCCTCAAACCCATCATAATAAGCACCCCAACTCGAATAAATAAAATGAAAGACAGTGCCAATGACGGGGAAAATTGTGAAAAACATCGTGTAATACTCTCATTAAGTGCCAGCAAATGAAATGAGTGCCCATATAATCTGCAAATGCTCCACACACACACACAGGCACAGGCGGCGCTCATGTACGATGCGGTGTTTGTTCTTGTGGAGGCGTTCAACAAAATTCTGCGCAAGAAGCCGGATCAATTCAGGAACAATGTGCAGCGTCGCAGCCAGACGCTGATGGTGGCCGCCCAGGCAGCTGCCTCAACTGCCGGCGATGGCTCCAACACCAGCAGCAGCAGTGGCGGCGGCGGCAGCAACAGCGACGGCAGCGCCAGCTTTGGCGGAGCGCCGCGCGCGTTAGACTGTAATACGGCCAAGGGATGGGTGAATGCATGGGAGCATGGCGATAAAATATCCCGTTATTTGAGAAAGGTGAGCTAGACATCAATGTCATGATCATAATGATGCTGATAATAATGATGATGGTGATGATGATGACGGGCAGCCGGCTATGTCCGCGCTGACAAAGCAATTAAAAAGTGACGCTCATTCACAGTTATTTTTGCTTTTGCCCCATGGCAGGTGGAAATCGAGGGACTAACCGGGGATATCAAATTCAACGATGATGGCAGACGAGTCAATTACACCCTGCACGTTGTCGAGATGACCGTAAACAGCGCCATGGTATGTAACGGCATATGTGTAACGGTAAAAGGCGAAACTGGTTAGAGATAGCAGCAATTGCCTTGCAGGCAGGTAGACGAGGTGCTTGCTTTAATTCATGAAGCTGGCGCAATAAAAACAAAAAGAAACCATAAAAGAACAGCTATGTTCGGCGTGCCGAAGATGAAGTACCCTATGACTCACAAAGTGGGTATATTGGTTTTCTAGAATGTGTGTCCGCTAAATTATTGAGAGTTAAAACTTGGATTCGAATCAAAGTTTTTCAAATTTACACCCAATATGGGACGTAAATTTATGTTCGCCCTATTTTCATAACTAGAGACACCAAATTGCGCGCAGATCGACCCAACAAAACTTGTTATAATTCAACTTATCTGAACAACTCTCACATTTGTAAAGTCAGAGTCAACAAAATCTACAGTTAGACTTCTTATCTTCTCCACAGATCGAACAAAAGCTTTCTGGTTAGGCTCACAAGAGGTCGGGCATATATAAAAATCATTATCTCCTTAGTTTTAAAGCTGGAGTCTTAACTTTTAAAAATCGATTCTTAATTAGCTCTACAGATTGAACATAAGATTTCCGGTCAGAACCTTATGAAGTAGGACAAGGCGTGGAAATGAAGTCCCAAATTTTAATATTGTCCAAAGGTCTCTTTGGGCACGCCCACTAGGGGCGGGCAAACAACAATATTTTATAGTTTCAAAAATATTATGTTCCTCTAGAGATCGAGCCAAAAATATTGCAGATACGCTACCAAAAATAATCAAGAAGAATCTTCAACTAATTTACTCGGTCATTCAACTGTGTAGATTATTACTAAGTGTATTATCCGTTCCTATGAGATTTATATACATGTAGATATAGTTGTCTGATTGTAATAAGATTTTGCTTATATATAAGCAGCATTTTAAAACTCGTAAGTGTTGAGTTTGTTTAGAATATCTTTTGTAATGCCTTTAAACACAAGTTTATCAATCCCTTGACAGGTTTTAATATAATTGTTCATTATAAACTAGTGACCAAAAGGATCCTAACAAGCCCCTTGTTTAATATGAATATGAACTCGAACTGGGAATAGATTGTCTTTCACTTATATAAAATGGACTCTTTGTCTTGCAGGTAAAAGTTGCCGAGTGGAATGACAATGGCGGACTGCAGCCATTGAATGCGAAATATGTGCGTTTGCGTCCACATGTGGAGTTCGAAAAGAATCGCACGTACATTGTCACCACGGTGCTGGAGGAGCCGTATATAATGATAAAGCAGCCGGCATTTGGCGAGCAGCTGCATGGCAACGAACGCTTCGAGGGCTATTGCAAGGATCTCGCCGATTTGCTGTCCAAGAAGCTGGGACTCGAGTGTAAGTCGTTGTATATTGGGCAAACTGTATGCAACAGCTTAATCACACGTTTGCCTCACGCTTTTGCAGATGAACTGCGTCTGGTGAAGGATGGTAATTACGGCTCCGAGAATCCCGCCGTGCACGGCGGCTGGGATGGCATGGTGGGCGAGCTGGTGCGCAAGGTGGGCTGCCTCTCTATCTCAGCTGGCTACCTACAATAACTCATACTCTCTCTCTCTCTCTCTCTCTCTTTGTCTCGCTCTTTGTCTCTTTCCCATTGGAACTGCAGGAAGCGGATATTGCCATTGCCGCCATGACGATTACCGCTGAACGCGAACGTGTCATTGACTTTAGCAAGCCGTTCATGTCGCTGGGCATTTCCATCATGATTAAGAAACCAGTGAAGCAAACGCCCGGCGTGTTCAGCTTCATGAATCCTTTATCACAGGAAATTTGGGTGCGTATATGTAACTCTGCGTGTATATGTATGTCTATCTGTGTGTGTATATACTTCCCTGCCTGCCCGACTAGAAACTTTACGTTCCAGCCACTGGCTGGGGCGCAACTTTGACTTGGCGTTGCATTCCTGCTGCAAGCTGTCATATTGCCCCCCCCCCCCCCCCCCCCCCTCTTCTGAGATAGCGTGTGGTAGTCGTGTCCCAGTTACAGCCTGGGCGTGGGGTGGAGGCGTATTTACCCTTGTTTCGTAACTGAAATGTTTGCTCGAGGAATTTTACTTAACAAATTCGTGACTTGTAGTATATGAGAATATCGCAACTCTGTCTATCAGTATGCTCTGAAAGAACTTTATTAAAAAGCAGAGCATGTCAATCTTTATCTTACTCTTCAGAGTAGTGCTATCTCATATTTTATACACATGTATTTCTTCTGAGATTATTCTCTTTTTAACTTATCGATTTGTTATCGATCAAAATGCTTTTATTCTAATATACTATTTCACTTATTGGGTATAAATATCTGATCGATCCAAGCACGCGTATTTCTAACTATTAATAAAGTTGCCATATAATAATATTATTATTCACTTTCTAAACTCGTTTATCTCAAGACATTTTTTCAATTCGTTATCGTTTGATATACGAACATTTTTATAAATACTTTAAATACAAACATCAGCTGAATGTAAATAATCGATTTTCTATCGACCATCGTATAATTGTGTATCAATTGGCAAAATCTGATAACTTTAGTTTTATCGAATCTTTGTTATCGGTTAAACCTTAGCTTTAGTCTTTTTCTGACACATATTGATTACTCCAAACACTAATCCAAGCCAACTTATCATAACATCGGTTGTTATCGATCGATATTCAGCATATTTTTCATCTATCAATTGACAAAAGCTGGCTGCTCTAACTAGATGCTTAGCTAAAAAATTATAAATGGTAACTTATAATAACTTATCGGTTTTGTTATCGATCGAAATGCAGCCCTACATTGTTGACAAAAGCTTGTTGTTACGACAACTTCATCCCCATGCTCACTTATATAAACTTATCTATGGAAATAAACCTTTCTCTCTTCAAGTATCAATTGACAAAAGCTGATTGCTTTACTCAATGCTTTCGTATAGGTATTTCATGCTAACTTATCGAATTGTTATCGATCGAAATGCAGCACTTTAATCTAAAGTATTATTTTCACTTATACAACCTGTCAATCTGATCTAAAGCATTGATTGACAAAAGCTGGATGCTCCAACTACCCTGTGCTAATATAAAATGTCTTCCATGCTTTTTGTCGATTTGTTATTAATCAAAATGCAGTTCATTTTCAATATCATGTTTCAATTGACAAAAGCTGGTTGCTCTGACTGTTTCACGTTAACGCTAAACCTTCTCATGTTCCCTTTGAAATACTCTTCGCCCGAAATTCACTTTTATCTCAAGCGTCAATTGACAAAAGCTGATTGATCTAACTGAATGCTGAATAATTAAAGGTCCTCCATGTCAAGCTATCATTTTATTGTCGATCAAAATATAGCTAATTTTCTGTATCATATTGATCAGTTGACAAAAGCTTGTTGCTACGACTGCTTCCTCCTCGTGTTTTTCTCAAGCATCAATTGACAAAAGCTGGTTGCATTGACTTGAAGGTTAACTTTAAATTGCTTATCGATTTGCTATCGGCCTTTTATTAGCCGCGCTCAAAATTTCGTAAGTCGGAATAATCAAGAGCGATTAATTCCGGAACGTAGGCTAAAAATTCGAAACTCTGCCCGCGTCTAGACGTGCGGCACATTGTGTTTATTTAGACTTTTGGTAACGAGTCAAAATAATTCAAAATTTTGCGCTGCATACAAATGAGTAAAGTTTTTTAAACATTTCTTTCATTTTGTATTTTGTTTTTTGTTTTTTATTTTTATTTTGTTGGCGCCCATTGCCTGGTAATTTTTACGCTACTTCCCCTATTTTTGTTCATCTTATTTTATTTCTGTGCGAAACTTTGCGGCAAACTTGGACTTTTGTATATTTATTTCTTCTGGTTTCGGCTTCAACGTGCTACCTCGTAAGCTCCCAAAAGTTTAATAGAGTAAACGACAAAGTTGGAGTTTTTTTTTTTTTCTATGTTTTCGCTACTGTTTGCCATTTTTTGTTGTTCTGTTTTTTATTTTGTTTTTTAAACATTATAAACAACAACGACAAGCGCTGCGAGCAAAAATTACGTAGCCGTCAAGTATTAAATTTGGCGCTAGTCCAAAGTTGGCCGACGCTCGACGCTTGTTTAAATAATGGCCAGCCATCAGAATTATATGAGCATTTAGTTGATGATGTTGATATTCGTGCTGAAGGCCCAACTTGCTACCGCATCCAACTCTCTCTATTTCTCTCTCTGCCAAGTTGAGCCTGTTAAAGTGGCTCTTTAATCAAATGACAGCGAGAAGTCAATGGACTAAAATATTTAGATTTAAGGACTTGTCGACAGAAGGCTGAGTAAAGAAGAAGTGTAGAACATCAAAGGAAAATACAAATACTAAAAAAATAGAAAATAAAAATAAAAAGAATAGATACATGATCCATCTTTAAGACTATAGAATCATAATAGAGATGAATAATGTTTCTAAAACTGAATTTAAGTTTAAGACGGAGGTGTTCTAAATGTCAAATGATAGATAATAATAGATAGATAATTTGTTCTTATATTGATAAAGTTGTAAGACGGATGTGCTCATTATGTTAAGAGATAGATAATAATAGATAAAAGATGAAAGATGGCATCTTTAGGGCAATGTTGAGATGGATAATTTTTCTTAGATAAGCATAAGACGGGGATGTTATCATGTTAAAGGATAGTTTAAATATACAAAATTCTTGATTATATCTTGAATAGGGTCGACAGGTTAGATTTGACGGTTTTTCGATAAACTGAACCCCCAAGTCTGGCAAAATCGTAGGTTGGAGGGCAAACATAAAGAACAAAGCTGTCACCGTTATGTGATTTCCGAAACGACACGAGGCTGCGTGTCAGAGCGTCGAACTACCAAGCGTAAGGCTGCTGGTTCAAATCTAACAGCAATTTTCCACATTTAAATTATGTTTATGGTTCACAATGAAAAAACCTCTAGTAATCCACATTTGCTTTACCACCCGCACAACTGCCAAATTGCCTAAGGCCAGCTTTTTCTAGTCTCCGTGTATTTATGGAAGCTTTCTTATCCGAAACCGTTTCCGGTTCCGTTGACAGCGCGACAAATCTTAAAAATTAAACGCTTATAAAAGTCAGTGAACAGCGCTGTGAAATCTTACGCTTATTTTGACATGAGCTCAACGAATTACAAATGCAAATTGCTTGCGCCAAGGCAAAGAGCAAAAGGTGGCTTAATAAAAAAAAAAAAGGCTCAACAACCCAGCGATGCCTGCAAAAGTTAGCAAGCTAATATAAAAGACTTGAACAAAAAATTTATCATAAATTAAATGACGCATTGTATGGCACACACACATGAGTGGAAGAACGCGTTGCCCGCATAACAACAACAACAACAAGAACGGCAACGCCCCCAATAAAAGCGGCCACTGACAGGCACAAGCAGGCCTACAGTGCGAGTGTGTCGTGTATGTGCGAGTGTGTGCGAGTGTGTGTGCATAAAAGCAACTATGACGACGCCGGCGACGACACCTTTTCTTTTTGTCAGAGCACAAAGGCGCGCCCCGTGGCAGCCATTGAAGCATTGATAACGACAACGACAAAAATATGAACAGCAGCAGCAGCAACAACAACAACAACACAACTGGCAACAGTTGGCTGTCAGACAGGCAACAGGCTACAAGCAGCAGAGGCAGGTGGCAGCGGTAGCCTAGCTGGCAACCTGTCGAAGTCCTCGACAGGCAGCGTCACCTGACATTGTTTCCATACCCTGTACACCTTTTCGAATGCATAAAATGGGTATCAAAAGCTTTGTGTTAATGTATTTAATAGACAGAAGGCGGTTTCTTCGACCTCATAGAGTATATATAAACGCCTTTGTTTTCCATTGCATCCAAAATCGATAAATATCGATTTTCAGACCCACACATCTCACGCATGTCCGTCTCATACTCGTATATTTTTCCTTCCGTAACATTCTCCACGTCCCCAAGATCGAAAAATATCCGCCTCAGGCTCGTATGGGTTTCTGTCCATGCAATTTTCCATTTCCCCAACATCGATAAATATCGATTCTTAGATCCTGTCTCTTGGGCATATATCATGCATGTTTTTCTGTCCATGAAGTTTTCCATTTCTCCAAAATCGATAAATATCGATTGCAAGCATCTATTTTTTGAGCATATATCAGAGATTATAAGAGATATATGTATATGACCTCTTTTTA
Source organism: Drosophila borealis (assembly GCA_035045885.1). NCBI lineage: Eukaryota > Metazoa > Arthropoda > Insecta > Diptera > Drosophilidae > Drosophila > Drosophila borealis. The sequence goes on along the minus strand of JAWNOR010000164.1, from coordinate 1,361,196 downwards.
TACCCTTGCAGAGGGTATTATAATTTTGTCGTGAAATGTGTAACGCATAGAAGGAGACATCTCCGACCCCATAAAGTATATATATTCTTGATCAGTATCAACAGCCGAGTTGATATAGCCATGTCCGTCTGTCCGTCTGTCTGTTTCTATGCGAACTAGTCTCTCAGTTTTAAAGCTATCTTTATGAAACTTTGCAGAAGTCCCTCTTTCTGTTGCACGCAGCTCATATGTCAAAACCAGCTGGATCGGACCACTATATCATATAGCTGCCATAGGAACGATCGGTCGAAAAGTAGGTTCTTGTATAAAAAACATTTTTGTTTATAAAGTTATCTTTACTAAACTTGGTATTTATTAGTTTTACTACGTTCCCCATATATATGCAAAATCCTATTAAGATCGGACAACTATATCATATAGCTGCCATAGGAACGATCGGTCGAAAATTAAGTTTTTGTATGGAAAATTTTTATGTTTTTCAAGATATCTTGACCAAACTCGGTACTTATTAGTTTTACTCCGCTCTCCATATATATGCAAAATCCTATTAAGATCGGACAACTATATCATATAGCTGCCATAGGAACGATCGGTCGAAAATTAAGTTTTTGTATGGAAAATTTTTATGTTTTTCAAGATATCTTGACCAAACTCGGTATTTATTAGTTTTACTACGCTCCCCATATATATGCAAAATCCTATTAAGATCGGACAACTATATCATATAGCTGCCATAGGAACGATCGGTCGAAATTAAGTTGTATGGAAAACTTTTTTGTTTTTCTAGATATCTTAACTATTCTCGGTTAATTAACTGTAATTGACTATTTTCCCTGTGCTTCTTAGATACGTGCAAAGCACTATGAGCATTATGTAATGGTTGGGTCTGCAAGGGTATTAAATCTTCGGCGTGCCGAAGATAGCCTTTCCTCCTCGTTTAATCTAACGTGTAGGTAATTTTAAGAGATATCTTCTAGTCGCTCATTTACGACTGCCTCTGCGCTTTTTTATGGCGCGCGACTCGTCCCATTAAGCTAATGCTCCGCCATTTTCTAGGGAAGCCATTGCCGCTTCCGCTTCAATTAGTAAAGAAAATTTAATGAAAAATTTGTTTAGCCCAAATTATACAGTAGCGTCCCGTGTGCTGTGAAAGCAGAAGCAGAGGCTGACACAGGGGCTGTAGAAAGCTATCGTATCTGTCGCATCTCACACGGTTTTTCATGTTTTTATTATCCCGCCAACAGGTGAGCGTCATCTTCAGCTATATTGGTGTCAGCATCGTGCTCTTCTTTGTCTCGCGCTTCTCCCCCCACGAATGGCGCCTTGTGCAGCAGCCGCTACAACAATCGCAGTTACCAGGTAAAATATACTACTATACTATACACGCCCCCTACATCCCCGCCACGCCCTACTCTGTCAAAGCCACAGTGCTTTGAAAGTTGAGATATTGCTTGATATAAATGGAAATTAGCCGAAAGTGGCTTTAAACCGTGTCGCATTAGGCTTGTTTTAAGATTAAAAAGGCAGACAGAATCTGGTTTTCATATATGAAAATTAAATAGGAATAGAAATTGCGCAAAAGTACCCTTAAATATTTGATACTCTATATTATATGAATGAAAGGAAAATCTTTTTTAAGCTTAATCAAAGACTTTTTAATTATTAAAGTTCAGCTTGAATTAAACTTTCTGTTTAAAGTAAGCCAACTCTGTTTTAAGGCTTAAAAATCTTTTATATAGGGTAACAGATATTTGATACAAGGTATAAGATATATATATTTATAATATAGGGAGTATCTGAACTATAGAGAAATTTAATTCCGTTTACTCTGCAAAGCTTTTTATCCACAAAAACTAGTCGCAATTCCTTAAAGACAAGCTTTTAGCTTATTGAAAATGTATATTTGTTAAAAATGTGGCAAAATTTTAATGTATACGTAAACTTTATGCCCACACTTTGAAAATTTGAATATTGTTGAATAGAAATGTGAGAGCGAGAAATAAGCATTGCACCGAGATAAAACAAGATATTCTAATATTTAAATAACTTAAGCCAAGGCAAGCGAAAATTTCAGAGTGCGTAGCTTTTATTGCCCTATATTGATATTTTATGATGCCAGCTGAGGGCCTGGGAGAACTGGCAACGTGTTGTGTGTGAGTGTGAGTGTGGGTGTGTGTGTGGGTGTGTGTTGTGTGCTGGAAGGGGATGTATCCCCTGTGAATGTTACTGTGGCTTCTGCATAACTTTGGACTTGTTTTGCATGCGCTGCCGTATAATTCAATTATGTGATTCAATTTGTTGGTGTTGAATGATGGGCTGTTGGGCTTGTTATTGGTTTGATTCGTGGTGTTCGCATTTGTTGGCAATCAAAATCCAAAAACGGAGGTCACATATGAACAGGCAGACAATTGCCGCACATAACAATCTATTGGCATCCTGCAAAACAACCTTAATGTAATTTTAGCGGAATGTAAACAACATTCTGTATGCAAGCAACGTGTTGCGAGACTCTGGAAAAAAAAACAAGGACGAAGAATAGGAGTAGAAAAAAATGTGATGAGGAAGAGCAGCGAGTGCAAAATAAAAACTGAAATGCGAGTGCATGAAAATGTTCAAATATGACAGCAAAATGCCTGAAGCAGTCACTAGTCAGGAGCCGCAATTGAAGCAAATGGCAGCAGGAGCAGGCGAAGACGAAGGACGAGGATGAGGACGAGGACGGGAAGCAACTGGAGCAGCTTTGGCTATGCGCTTGATTGCATATCAATTAGAGCAGGCGCAAAAAGTCAAGCCAAACGAAATGATTGACAGTTGCCAGCTGGACAGGCCAACATGAGCCAAACGGAGATATGTGTGCGTACATATATGTATGTGGCCAGACAGACAGATGGACATACATATGTATGCACGCTATGTTTCGTCTGCCTGTCGACTTGGACAGCTGACTTGTCCAGCATAGTTTGCTGTCTGCGGTTTAGTGTTGCTAAAATGTGAAAGCCAAAGTGATAGCCAGAAATAGCTACAGTGCTCAAAAAAAAAGGCTAAAAGTGCTAACAAAGAAATGCGTTGTAATTAGCTACTGAATCTGTGAAAGGGATTATTCTATGGAAGAGTTTTTAACGTGTGACCAAAGTAGTTGAGTTTGGAAAATATCGATCTGTGGGGGGCTAAAGTGGGCGTGTCGGCAAAAATTGGGTTTCTTTTATAACAATTATCAGATTTTTGGGATGATTTAAAAAAAAAAGCCAGAAATATCAACTCGTTTTAGTCATATTTCTAGCTATTAAATTTTATCCACAAAACCAATACATCATCAATAAATAATTTTTAAAGCCATAAATAGCAACATTTTTATTTTAAAACAGCCAAATTGCTAGCTATTAAAAATCATGGCAATTGCTCAATTCGAACATATTTTTATTCATATTTCAATTATCTTTAAAACAATGTATATAATTTTAAAAGCCAAAATAACTAAAAATAAATTTGGCCATTTTTTTCTAGCTATAAAATGCCATAGGAATTGCACAAAGCCCAGAAATTCATATTTAGATTATGAACAGAGCATAATTAGCTGTAGGAAGCCAGAAAAATAACGTCTATAATTTTAAAATCTTTAACGTCTAACTTTTTAAAGCCAGAAATGGGAAAATATTTAGCTTCAACTATTAACATTAACTATTAGATTAAAAATATCAGCTATCGCACTCTGAAAAGCTAAACATAAATACATATATCGGCTGTATTTAAACAAGGTATAACTAGTTTTAAAAAACAACCTCAATCATTTTTAAAGCCAAGAACAAGCTATGCATCTAGCTATAAAATGCTAATCTACTCCTAAGGGCTAGAAATAGCTACTTAAGAGACAGCTAACTTGACAGCTCTGCTGCGGTTACGTTTTGTGGCCTACTCACCAACTCACACGCTCTTTTTTGCCCCCCCGTCTCCCCTCTTAATTTCTCCTTTTAGATCCACATGCACATCACGAACAGCTTGCCAATCAGCAGCCACCCGGCATCATTGGTGGCGCACCCGTACCACCGCCGCCGGGCCCACCAACACCGGGCGTCCAGACAACCGCCTGTGCTGCAGCTCTGCAGGCTTCACTGTCCGCCGGGAGCATTGCATCTGGTAGCGGAGGAAGCGCATCGGCCGTCAATGAGTTTAGCATTTTGAACTCGTTCTGGTATTCGCTGTCCGCCTTCATGCAGCAGGGCTGCGATCTGTCGCCCCGTTCGATATCGGGTCGCATTGCGGCCGCATCCTGGTTTTTCTTTACGCTCATACTCATCTCATCGTATACGGCAAATTTGGCTGCCTTTCTTACCGTTGAGCGCATGGTAACGCCCATCAATTCGCCGGAGGATTTGGCCATGCAAACGGAGGTGCAGTACGGCACACTGTTGCATGGCTCCACCTGGGATTTCTTTAGGGTAAGTGCCAGACCCAAACTTTGACATGTGTTAATTTCAAATTTTCAGCTTAAATGCGCAAAATGAACAGAGGACTTGTTACAGTCCAGCTCGAACGAAGGGCTGTCAACATTTTCTCTTTTTGCTTGTTCATGCACACGCAGCGACTTTAAAGCGCCTATCGATTTAAGTTATCGATAACACGTTTGCTTTTTCTTTTTATACGAGGACACATGATGTTTTAAAATTATATTTAAATTCTTAAAGTGTAAAAGAACAACGGAAATGTCAAGAAAAAAGTCGCAAAAACTAAGACAATTTTATTTATTTTTATCGATATACAACCCTTGTTAATATTTACACTGTGATTTGTGTTTGGGTTAACTTTGACAATGCCCAACTTAATTGTTTTCCCAATTGGTGCCCCGCTTTTTGATTTTAAATTTGTGAAAATGTTATCGATAATAGAAATTGTTTTATGTTCGATAGAAGTTTCGATAAATCCTCATACAATAGCAGAGCCAGGGAAAAGGCCAGAATATATATTATAAAATCGAGCAAATATCAATAATACTTCGATAACTTACAGCAATACATTTATCGATATATTTATTGATTTATGTACATTACCTTATGTCACATGCAATTATCGATATATTTATTTACATTGGGAATTCTTCCATTACTTCATATTGCCCAATTGCCAGCAGCTGTCAAATCTCGCTGTAAAACTCAACTCCCAAGCGAAAGACCGCATTAAAAATCGCTATATATTTTTTGCAATCTCGCAAATAAGTGAAATTTAATTAAATAGCCCCCATTTTATTTGTAATAAATATTACACAATTATGCAATTAACACTTATGTGTATTTTCTGTTTGTTTGAACAGCGTTCCCCAATTGGATTGCACAATAAAATGTGGGAATACATGAACTCCAGAAAGCACGTCTTTGTGAATACCTACGATGAGGGGATCAGACGTGTGCGCACATCCAAGGGCAAATATGCTCTGCTTGTGGAATCACCAAAAAATGAATATGTAAATGCGAGAGAGCCGTGCGACACAATGAAAGTGGGCCCCAACTTGGATACAAAGGGATTTGGCATTGCCACGCCGCTTGGCTCGGCGCTCAAGTGAGTATAATACGTACATAAATGCTACGGGGGACAATTGCGTTTCGTATAGAGAAGAATGCATAAAGTCATAAGACTTTATTCAATATACGTATATAAACCGAGACAAAAAGCACGCAATGCTAAATAACCATCACCTATTTGCAGAGATCCCATCAATTTGGCTGTGCTGTCGCTGAAGGAGAACGGCGAGCTGATTAAATTACGAAACAAATGGTGGTACGACAAGACCGAATGCAATCCCAACAAGGACAATCAGGAGGCATCGCACAATGAGCTCTCCCTGAGCAATGTGGCCGGCATCTTCTATATACTCATTGGCGGTCTGCTCGTCGCCGTATTCGTTGCAATTATTGAGTTTTGCTTTCGCAACAAGGCAAACAATTCGGGCGCCAATCTTGTGGGCGTTGGCAGTGCGGCCAAAAGCAACGGCTCCATGTTGTTGCGCCCCGCCAGCTCGGTACCGGGCGTGGGCGTGCCCTCCACACATCAAAGGAACACACTGACGGACACAATGCATGCCAAGGCCAAATTGACCATTCAAGCGAGTCGCGACTATGACAACGGACGCGTGGGGGTAAGTAGATATTACAAGCGGGTATTTTATCCTCCTTTTTTTTTCAATGCTCCGCGATTATTTTAAATGGGTTAAAGGAGGGTATAATGGACAGACGAAATGAAGGTTCTTCGAATCGTAATCAGGATGGCGAGATAAGTAGATACTTTACTTATATCACTTAGAGGGAACGCGTCGATCCAGGAAACTAAAGTTTCCAATCACTTTTAGTCTTCTATATATATATATATATATATATCCTTTCGTTTTAATTAAATCGATAAATATCGATTTTATTAAATTTCTGATATGCACAAAACATATTGTGTTGCTTATCGAATAGTATTTTTGATATATTTCTTATTTATGGGTAAAAACATATGTTTTGTGCAAACGTGGGCTACAGACAAAAGGAAGGTTTATCGATAGATTGCTATGCCTAGGTCCTTAGGGCTCCCAAAACCGATAATTATCGAGCATCAGATCCAATTTTCTATATTTAAATTCCCAGATTGTGAGCTTGAAACTACAAATCTCGCATTTAGGTACTTTTATCGTATCTTATGTCTAAGATATATCAGGAAAAGTACCTTTTGGATAGCTCCCTCAGTGCCAATTCCCCCAATTGGGAAACGCATTCGCAGAGACATATAGGAATCATTAAGTATATATACATCCCTAAGCCCTAAGAGTGTCATAATAATCGGAAAATAAACACAGAAGTTGGTTAAGACTGAAGTTTCCTTGGTGTGAGCCAATGGAAGATGAAAAAAGCAAGAGCGAAGCCAAAAGTAAACTTCTCTAAGCTTGCATGTTTATGTGTGTACAGGGTATATGCCAATCCATTACTCCCGACTATACAGGATATGTGCTAATCGGTTACTCCCGCCTAGAGTACTCTTGACTTGTTTTTGGGGGGGGTTGTTTTATACGTTTAATTATGTGGTCAGCGATAATGTCTAACCGACGCACAGTATCTCAATTGCACCTCCTTGCAGTATTATCCACCTGCCCAGCTATCCGGCGCGCCCTCGGATGCCGGCGAGGCGCTGCACATGAACGCACACGGTCAGGTTTGACACGAGCACGTGCAGGAGTCGCGTCTCTGACGCACACCCTGCGCGCCAACCATACGACGAATAATGGCAAATAGCCGTCAGGAGACGGAGAAAATGTTGGCTGGCTGCGGCGCCAGCGGCGGCGGCGGCGGCGGCGGTGGCCTCGGTGGCAGTCATGAGGGTAGCCTAACCCTATCCCCAGTTAACGGGCAGAACGCAACGCTAATGCGCCACTCTCCGGACATTAAGAAGCATCCGCATGCCCCCCACCCCTTTGACAAGTAAGTGAAGTAGATTTTAAATTAAGCAGAACTCTAGTTAATAAGTGGCCAAAAAGGAGCTCATTAAGCGTACTCATACCAAAAAAAAAAGACAACAAAAGCAAAAACTTGACTCAATAACAATGGACGTATAATTAACAAATTTATTCAAATTGAAATTATGTATTCAGGGAGAGAATGCGCAAAACTAGAAAATTATTTCAGAAAATATTTGCTAAATTAATAGCAACGATACGAAATAAGTTAATTTAATTTTTAGTTGAGCATTAAACTACTTTAATTGAATATATCAATTAGAGTATACCATTTATTATTTGACTTATTTATTTATTTTTATTTTTAATAAGTGCAAAAAGCATTTTTTAATAAATTTCACTCAAAGCGTGTTGCCAGCGGCGCACAAAAGTAGGCAACATTATTTATGCTGGCACATTGCAATAGAGATGGACGCGTGCTCGTTATTTATTACTCGAGGTCCGGTGCTTAATTTATTAAAATCAGAAATTGAAAACAATATTTAATATATTAATTTTCCTTTTTGATTTTATATAATTAAACCCCGTTTCTCAAATCAGCTAAATAAAGATTTAATAATATTTTATTTTAAGAAATATTTGGAAATTAACTTCCAATCAACTTTAAGTATTTTGATTAAATAAATGTAATTGTTTTTATTAATATTGATTTTATTTTAAGAAAAGCTTTATCGTTAACAACAATCTTTAGTTTATTTATTTTTATTAATATTGATATTATTTTATTTCTATTATATATTATTCTATTTTAGGAAAAGTTTAGGAAATTGAGAAAATTAATCGTGAAAAAATCTATATTTTTATTAAAACTGATTAAGATCATAAGTTTTATTTAAAGAAATAGTTGAAATTATTTTCAAAAAAAGTTGTAAATCGGTTAAACTCGTGAGTCGCACATAAAAAATATCGTGATCGCGCCCATCTATAAATGGAATTAATTGCAGTGCGGCAATCAGTTGGCCAAGTTTTATTTAGCCTGTCAGCGAGCGCAATGCAAATGAATGGGTATAAATTATTGCATTATTGTTAACAGTAGTCAACTGGGCATAGACAGAGAGGGGTTTGGCGGGGAAATGGAAACCTTTAAATGCGATTTATTGTGTGTGTGTGTGCTCACAACATTATACAATATATACACAGCAATTCATTGCATTGAAATGACTGATTAATATTTTTAATAAACAAACAAAAAGGAATATAAATAATACGACAAGAGCTCAATAGCAAAAATGTAAACAAAAAGGAGAAAGTAAAAAAGTATTAAACAATGAGGCATAAATGAAACATAGCTCAAAGTGTGTGCGTGTGTTCATAGAGCCCCCATAATGGAATTTGTTGTTGCATATTTGTTTATAATTAAATTACAAAAACTACATGGCATGGCGAAAAAACTAATAGAAAACGCGGGCGGGCAGGCGGGGGCTTAATAAAAATATTGTAATAAATTAATTAGCGCAAAGAAAATAATTTAAATTGTAGTCGGAAAACAACATAAACGGAAAAAAATGAGCGGCAGGTCGGCAAATTTTAATTAAATTTATATTAATTGAAATCGTTTTGATTTGATGAAAAATAATTCATTTGTTGTATAAATATTGTATGCAATTCATTTTTGTTGGCATTTGAACTTTGACCTGCCCGGGAAAACTAGTTTAAGTGATTTGACTTTCGATGCAAATCAAACAACAACAATTGCATACTTCCGCATAGACAAACATAGCTAATAATGGCTATAATTAAATGTATAAACTAAGTAATTATAATTAAAGTTCATAGTTCATACTTGTATGTCGAGGTCTATAGTGTATGTATATATTCGTATAGTTGCCAAAGAAAATACCATAAAATTGCTTAAGTCATATCAAAAGACATTTGAATGGTACTGAGATAAACCTTATAAAGAAGAATATACTTACTATTTGTAAACTATTTACGTATATTAACTGTTGCTAGTTAATTATTTTATATAACTACGTTTGATTTGATTTTAATATACATCATATAGTATACATATAGCTTAAATATACAATTTTTTTAAAGACTACTCTCAGCCAAAAGAAATTAAAGAAGCAAAACCAGTTGCAGGTAAATTGCATTTAAAGTTCAGTTCAGTGCGTCAGTTAAAATACTCCCAAATCAAAACTGAAAATCAAATAATAAATAAATAAATCGAGTAAAAAGAAAAGTAATTAAATAGAAAATACCATAAAAATAATACATGCTATACTATATGTGCAAAGATAAATAATTATAGATATGGTAAAGCAACTAGTTGAAAAAGAAAATGAAATAAATAATAAAAGAGAAGCAAACACGTCAAAAGGCAAATCAAATGCGGTCAAAACTGAATTTTTGGCCAGCTGCAACTCGAATAAAATATTAAATAAATCAAAAACTAGCTATAGTGCGACTTAGAGTATCATAAATGAATAAGTGAACAGCAAATGAAATATATATATAAAAAAAAAACCAATTTGATTTCAGAGAGAAACCTGCTCTAATACTTAAAACTCTTACCAAAAGTAGTTACTGTACAATTTTGATATGTATTTTAATTTAGGCATTTGGTATATTTATTAACATTAAGCAAACATATTGTTATCACACGGCATTTAAATACCAAAAACAACAAACAGAACAGAACAAGAATTACCAGAGAAACCAAAGTTAAAATATATAGAAACAAATAAATGCCAAAAGGTAAATACAACTATTATAATAAACATTTTAAATGCGGTTGTGCGTGTTTGTGTGTGTGTTCATTTAAGAGCTTCGCATGCGATTGTCAAATACCCTTTTTTCAGCTGACAACACATATTTACAAAAAGGGTATTCAAGGTATTTTCGACTTACTCAGCTTATGCTCTAATCCAAATGAATTAACAGCAATTTCAGCTAAGCAAATAAGCTTTATTCGGGGCATTTCGAAAACTGTGCACAAATTGTCGGTTAACCGCAGTTGCCACATGCCGAAACTCGAGAGAGTTGCCACACCGGGGCGAAGGGGTCTTCATTACGTTAACCCACACTGTTCGCATTTTGTTGCCTTTGCTTAAACTATTTACAGTAAACATTGGCTAGCATTGCCAACGTGCTTTTGCCTTGAAAGTGTTGCCATTTCGCTGTTTTTTTTTTTATTATTTTTTTAATTTTTCATTTGTTGCAACATAATTAGAAAGCGGCCGTGGCAAGCGGAAGTCATGATTCATGCGCTCGCCGCAGTAATTAACACAGCTGCGGCGGGGCTGGGCTTGGCGTGGCAACTCTTAAGGCTGCTCGTGTTTGCTTTAAGGCCACTGCAAGTTGCCAAGTTCGCTGCGCGCCACACATTATCATAAAAAGTCGCATGCCCCAAGCTAAGCCAGGGCCAAAGTTCGTCCCAGCCGCAACTCAAGTTTCAGTCCTTTCGGCCCTTTTGCTGTATTTTATATTTGACGAGTGCCAAAGTTTAGCCGCCATAAAATTAGCGCCGTTTTCAACTTAACTCAAGCAACAAAAGGACTATGTGCTTGAAAAAGTCAAGAGAAAAGATAAGAAGGAAAAAATACTTTTAAAAAGTACACACATTTAAGACCTACATTTAAATTATATCCTATTATTATTATCTCTATTATTGTTACTATTAGCATTATTATAATAATCAAATAAGTTATTATTTTTATTATTATTAATAATCTTATTAGTATTATTTTTTATTATATTAATAATATTATTACTATTATTTTTATTAATAATATTAGCATTTCTAGTATATAATTTACAACCATTTCATAGACATAGGTCGAAATTTCCCACTCCCATAACTCGGTCAAAACTCATCCGATTTTCACGAGGTTTAGGGTTTTCTTCATTGTTTGGCCTCTAGAATAATTTGACATTCAAATCTGGGAACACTTTTTTCGGTCCGAAATCATGTAAAATTTTACCTTCTGAAATCCTATATAGACATGACTCAAAATTTCCCACTTTCATAACTCGGTCAAAATTCATCCGATTTTCCCGAGGTTTAGGTTTTTCTTCATGGTTTGGCCTTTAGAACAATTTGGCATTTCAATCTGGGAACATAATTTTTGGTCGAATTTCATCTAAAGTTGTACCTTCTGAAATCCTATATATACATGGGTCGAAATTTCCCACTCACATAACTCGGTCAAAATTCATCCGATTTTCACAAGGTTTAGGGTTTTCTTCATGGTTTGGCCTCTAGAACAATTTGGCATTTAAATCTGGGAACATAATTTTTGGTCCAATTTCATATAAAGTTGTACCTTCTGAAATCCTATATAGACATTACTCAAAATTTCCCACTTTCATAACTCGGTCAAAATTCATCCGATTTTCCCGAGGTCTAGGTTTTTCTTCATGGTTTGGCCTTTAGAACAATTTGGCATTTCAATCTGGGAACATAATTTTTGGTCGAATTTCATCTAAAGTTGTACCTTCTGAAATCCTATATATACATGGGTCGAAATTTCCCACTCACATAACTCGGTCAAAATTCATCCGATTTTCACAAGGTTTAGGGTTTTCTTCATGGTTTGGCCTCTAGAACAATTTGGCATTTAAATCTGGGAACATAATTTTTGGTCCGATTTCATATAAAGTTGTACCTTCTGAAATCCTATATAGACATGACTCAAAATTTCCCACTTTCATAACTCGGTCAAAATTCATCCGATTTTCCCGAGGTTTAGGTTTTTCTTCATGGTTTGGCCTCTAGAACAATTTGGCATTTAAATCTGGGAACATAATTTTTGGTCCAATTTTATCTAAAGTTGTACCTTCTGAAATCCTATATATACATGGGTCGAAATTTACCACTCACATAACTCGGTCAAAATTCATCCGATTTTCACAAGGTTTAGGTTTTTCTTCATGGTTTGGCCTCTAGAACAATTTGGCATTTAAATCTGGGAACATAATTTTTAGTCCAATTTCATCTAAAGTTGTACCTTCTGAAATCCTATATATACATGGGTCGAAATTTACCACTCACATAACTCGGTCAAAATTCATCCGATTTTCACAAGGTTTAGGGTTTTCTTCATGGTTTGGCCTCTAGAACAATTTGGCATTTAAATCTGGGAACAACATTTTCAGTCGAAATTCATGGAAAATGTTGCCCCCTGAAATCCTACATAGGACATAGGTCGAAATTTCCCACTCCCATAACTCGGTCAAAACTCATCCGATTTTCACGAGGTTTAGGTTTTTCTTAATGGTTTGGCATCTACAACAATTTGGCATTTAAATCTGGGAACAACATTTTCAGTCGAAATTCATGGAAAATGTTGCCCCCTGAAATCCTACATAGGACATAGGTCGAAATTTCCCACCCTCATAACTCGGTCAAAACTCAACCGATTTTCACGAGGTTTAGTTTTTTCTTCACGGTTTGGCCTCTAAATTAATTTGGCATTTAAATCTGGGAACATAATTTTTGGTCCAATTTCATCTAAAGTTGTATCTTCTGAAATCCTATATAGACATCAGTCAAAATTTCCCACTCCCATAGCTCGGTCACAACTCATCCGATTTTCACGAGGTTTAGGGTTTTCTTCATGGTTTGGGCTCTAGAATAATTTGGCATTTAAATCTGGGAACATAATTTTTGGTCCAATTTTATCTAAAGTTGTACCTTCTGAAATCCTATATATACATGGGTCGAAATTTACCACTCACATAACTCGGTCAAAATTCATCCGATTTTCACAAGGTTTAGGTTTTTCTTCATGGTTTGGCCTCTAGAACAATTTGGCATTTAAATCTGGGAACATAATTTTTAGTCCAATTTCATCTAAAGTTGTACCTTCTGAAATCCTATATATACATGGGTCGAAATTTACCACTCACATAACTCGGTCAAAATTCATCCGATTTTCACAAGGTTTAGGGTTTTCTTCATGGTTTGGCCTCTAGAACAATTTGGCATTTAAATCTGGGAACATAATTTTTGGTCCAATTTCATATAAAGTTGTACCTTCTGAAATCCTATATAGACATGACTCAAAATTTCCCACTCACATAACTCGGTCAAAACTCATCCGATTTTCACGAGGTTTAGGTTTTTCTTAATGGTTTGGCCTCTAGAACAATTTGGCATTTAAATCTGGGAACAACATTTTCAGTCGAAATTCATGGAAAATGTTGCCCCCTGAAATCCTACATAGGACATAGGTCGAAATTTCCCACTCCCATAACTCGGTCAAAACTCATCCGATTTTCACGAGGTTTAGGTTTTTCTTAATGGTTTGGCATCTACAACAATTTGGCATTTAAATCTGGGAACAACATTTTCAGTCGAAATTCATGGAAAATGTTGCCCCCTGAAATCCTACATAGGACATAGGTCGAAATTTCCCACCCTCATAACTCGGTCAAAACTCAACCGATTTTCACGAGGTTTAGTTTTTTCTTCACGGTTTGGCCTCTAAATTAATTTGGCATTTAAATCTGGGAACATAATTTTTGGTCCAATTTCATCTAAAGTTGTATCTTCTGAAATCCTATATAGACATCAGTCAAAATTTCCCACTCCCATAACTCGGTCACAACTCATCCGATTTTCACGAGGTTTAGGGTTTTCTTCATGGTTTGGGCTCTAGAATAATTTGACATTTTAATCTGGGAACACTTTTTTCGGTCCGAGTTCATGTAAAATTTTAAAATTTTAGACATGGGTCAACATTTCCCACAAATAATTTTTGGTTGAAATTCATGTCATGTCGTACCGTCTGACATCCTTTTTATTATTGTAAGTTAATTATTAATATTTATATTATTTTTTAAAATTTATTTTCAATTATTATTAATTAATTTATTTATTTTAACTTTTTTTGTTCCACTCTAGAAAATTTCAGACACTTCTAAGGAACAGTAAAGTTTTCACAAAATTCAGGACTTGTTAAGGGTGAGTACCAATGTTTTTGTATATTTTAAGCAAAGCATTCTAAATTTAAAATGAAATATTTGATTGCATACTCTATCGAACGATTATCTATATAGTGCACATATATCAATCAAAGCCAAATTCATATCTGTTGGTCAGTTGCTGAAAAGGTTTCACGCAAAAAGAAGGGTCTACTTCCTGACAATTTCTTAATGTAAAAGTAGGCAACTAGCTGCATTAATGGCGCTAATCAATCAAGGGCCAGATGCCAAATCGAATTTGTTGCCGTTTCAAAATGAAACATGGCCCCGACAAAATCACTCAGCCAAATGAGCAGCCAATTGACATTCGTGTCTATGGCTAATAAATCTGTTTAAAAGCGATTTTTTCGTCTTCTATTAATTTGCTTGATTGTTAAACAATTTCTCGTTACACTGTTTGATGGGTTCTTGAAGTGGTCGAGGTTTTTAGAGGGAATACCTTCAGAATGTTTGAAAAGGTTTCGGAATTTCTAATACTAACACATGAGTTTTTAAATAGAATATCTATAGAAATCAGAATATTTTTATACCCCGAACCCATTGAAAATGGGTGAAAGGGGTGTTATGTATTTGTGCAAATGTATGTAACAGGCAGAAGGAAGCAGCAAAATCCGAGTCGATCTACCCATGTCCGTCTGTCTGTCTGTCCGTATGTATGAACGCAAGGATCTCAGAACCTATAAGAGCTAGAGACTTGAAATTTTAGCTGTAGGTCCTCCTAGTCCCCGCGCAGATCGTTTCCGATAGAGAAGAAGAGGGTTCAGGGTATCCCCTAGTTTTAAATATTTTTGGAATTTCTGAATAGAATATCAATAGAATAGCTTTATAGTTTTTGTTTGACAATTGGGTTTCTATTATTTGCTTTTATTTTGAGAACACAACTTTATTTAGGTAGTTAATTTCAGTCTGTGGCCAAACCTGCAGAAATTTTGCCTTCCCATATACTGAAAAAATCATGTGTGTACATGTTTGTCTACCGGCAACTATTCCCCAATTTATTATACATATTTATACAGATATTTAAGTAAATTGTAAGCTTACACATAAATTATAAATAATTCTGGACGCCTTAAATTTGTTGAGCTCTTCGGGCACACGCTGCGTATACGTGCTGCTGCTGGGCATGGACACAATGTACATTTTATACGCATAATATATATACGTGTACCTTGCATATTTTATTGAAATTCCACACTCGCAGATGCGTTTAGTGTTACTGTTGGTCGGAACAAAAAAAAAAAAAAAAGCGAAAAAAAAATCCAAGTAATTTGGCAATTACGTTGCCAGCATTTGAAATTCGCTGCGAGTTGAGCGAGTGCGTCCTCAGAGGGAACCTGAGAGCATTCCCGCTGGAGTCGACGACGATGTTGAACGGACGCGCGCCTTAATTACACGTAATATTAGCCGAAGCCTATGTCCAGAGCCCACACACAGACACACTCACACCCGCACACATTTGCAGTACACACACGCACACCACATAGAATGTATCATATTTTCCGGGGCGTATAATTGATTTCTGGGCTAAAATGTGTGGCCGTCAAGCCCAAACGCAACATGAATATTAAATGCAGCGAGACTGTGAGACTTATGGCTGGGCAAACAATAGAAGCTTATGGGCGTGGCATAGTTAAACCAGTGTTGAGTAATGCCGCAGCGCGAAACTAAGAGCCCATTGCGGCCAAGCTTTGTTCTGGCAACAATTCAAAAAATAACAGCAGTAAGAGTGTGCCTGCAGCGTGGACGACTGAAAGGATGCCCTGTAAAGATTAAAGTGAAGAGAGATATACACATACATATTCTAATGCCAAATTTGATGGCTCTAGCTTCTAAGGTTATCGCGATATCGTCAAGAAACCCGAAATCATTGTCTAAATGACATACGAGAAACATACCACCATTTGCTGTATCTAGCTTTCAAAATTCTCGAGATATGCTCAAAAAAATTGAGACACAGAATCGATTAATATCGACAGTCCATTTATTTATTGACATTTGAAATGAACTTGATCTAGCTGTCAAAATAAATGTGCTTGACTAGATTGATGCTGAGTTCATGCCAAAATGCTTGACATATCGAGTCACGAAATTGATAAATATAAATATATAAATATAAAATAAACTTGATCTAGCTGTGATTACACTAGATTGTTGCGGATCAATAGTACATATACGGATATGGCTGCCTATCGATATATCCATGAGTTGTACGGCACGATGGTGTACAATGGGATGTACATATGGAAAGCCCAAAAGTTATGTTTTTGAAAGAACTTAAACTCGGGGATTCGGCAGCACGTGCATAAGCTCGCGTGCAATTGGAAAGGGATCTAGACATGCAACGAAAACGCCAAATAAATATATATGCCCTGTTTTATCCCATCATGTTCGATGGGTACAGGGTATACGAAACAGAACAAGTTAAGAGATTGGACAGTATTTAATGCTCGGCAGCATCGATGCCCGATACTTTGTGGCTTAACAAGCAACAGTATTGGAAATTATTGTTCTCTGTCGCTTTCTCTCTTTTTCTCCCTCTCTGTCTCTCTCTTCCCCTGTCTCTCTCATTCTTTTCTCTTTAGGGGTTTTGTCTGCCGTCAGTTGTCCATTATTAAATGCTTTGCGGTTTTGCTGTTAACCAATTTGCTTGATTTCCGTTGACCCGAAACCCAACTATATAATAAATGCCATTGGCCGCCAATTTGGTCAGCGACAGTCGCCCGTTGGTTGGAAAACTTTGCAACCGTGCAGATTTTTACAATGCCAGGCATTTCCGCAATTATCAATTAAAAGTATAACGACAAAGAGTTGGCAGGGGGCAAAAGCCGAACAGACAAACAAGTCTATGCGGCATGTAAAATCAATCAGACTTTCCAAAAGGACATCAAACCGCATTAGCTGGCCAACTATACACAGCAAGGGCAGGGAGTGTGGGAGGGGTGTGTGTTGCAACCGCAGGCAACAAGCTGAATGCGCCTATTATCCTCCAGGGCTTCGGCTCGCCCCTGCAATCGTCTGCTTCTTTGTAGCCATTGCGGCTGCGGTTTCTTAGTTTTGTGTGCTCGATTTAGTTTTTGGTGCCACGAAACTTTTGACATCGTCTCGACTGCTGCCAATACAAGAATAATTATCGGAAATACGGTCTAGACATAGCTCATAGAGGCCAAGCATTAAGCGGCCACATAATCGCGGCTAATGAGAGCTTCCTTCGACGGTCGGCAAACATTCGTGTCTGTCAAAATATTTGATTTGGGCGGCGTCGTGCGGCCAAGGGGCGTGACTGCAGCTGGCAGATCAGACAGACGTAACGTTTCCTAAAAAAAAATTGTATTTCTCTTATTTTGTTGTCGCTCAGCTCGTGCTGAAAGATAGTCAAGCAACGGCTCTGACAGCTGATTGATGCATTTTGCAATTATTTCTGACGCCGGCTTCCTATCGAGATTGAAAAATTGTCAGTTGCATTGACGCAAACCAGCAGACTTCCCCCCCAAAAAAAAGGTGTGGGTGGTAAGAAGAAAATACAACTCCAAAGATGTGCGAAAAATGCGCATAAATGATGCGTTGTTATCATCCGAGCAAAAGGACACAACAGCTGCCGCCAGATTAATCGATAAATGAACTGGCCTATTTGTTTTGCCCCGGCTAAAAGGGTATTGCAAATTAATCACGAAAAGTGACAATGTTTTGGTGTATGTGGAAATACTGGGAGCAGAGCAAGAAGCGGGATTTATAAAGAATTATTTGCCAATACATATGTTTGTCTGTTCCAAGCTAACTTGGCTTTCTATTAGGTTGACCTGATAAAACTTGGTACAGGTGTGTCTTTTAGATACAGCTTATTTATATGTTGAAAAAGAATCATATAGCTATATTATCCTATATTATATAGCTGACATATGATCACTCTGTGAAAAGTCAAGTTTGTGAATGGGAATCCCTTAAATTTTTGCGAATGTCTTAGTCAAACATCACAATTGAAATGTTGGGTCTAAATATATAGTAACCATAGAAATGATTGATGGCAAGATAAGTTATATTGAAAACAATCTAGAGCGCTTTAGTAGGGAATGCCTGACTAGGGGATACCACGAATCTTCTACGAATTAGCTCGTTTAGGTGTCAATTTTTAGAATGATTTTATTGAGTTCGGTCAAGCTTACAAATCTACTTTAGCACAGTTTATATTTAAGTGGGACTATGTGCATCTTGTACCTATCGTTTCCGGTTTTTTCGATATCGATTCTTATCGATTGCCAGAAAACGGGAACAGCAATCGATTATCGGAAACAAACTAGTATTGAGCGGACACTAGGAGGACCTACTTTCAAAATTCCAAGTCTCTAGCTGTTAAAGGTTCTGAGATCGACACGTTCATACATACGAAATTGGTCAGTTCGAATCGGCTAATCACCTTATTACTAGCAAGGGCGCATATTTCGAAACAATTTATAGCCAGGGTATTAAATGCTCGACATCTTTGAACTAGCTGCCGCTTCAACTAGTCCGCTCTTCAAGTTCTTAATCAAAGTCTAAAAGTACACTAACTACTCAATATTGTGGCACCGGCATTATAATCACGCCAATATTATCGCTTGACCGCATCCACAAAGAGTTTATAACTTTTTATTTGCCACATTTTATCAACATCGAAACTTTGCTAGAACAAAATATTATCAAAGTTATGCCAAAGAAGCCAAAAATTTTGTTCCTACCTTTAACTTTGCGTAGAGTTTGCCTCTGCCTTTGCCTCTGCCTTTGCCTTTGCCTCTGCTTTTGCCATTGCCATTGCCGCAGCCTTTAGCTTTGGCAGAAAATGCATAGAATTCAACTAATTAGGACGTTGTGGAACCAGCACACGACAACGTGCAAGAGTTCTTATCGTTTCTGTTGAGGTGCTGAAAAATATTAGAAAGTTTTAATACAGCTTCGACTTCGACTTCTACCTCTTTTTGCCCATCGCCCATCGTCAGCTTCATCAGCTCCACACGCAAAGTTTTGCGTTTGACAGCGGCACTTGGGGCATAAGGGCGTGGTGGTTGCACGGAGGCGGGAGGGGCATGCAAAAGCCAGAACGCAAATGACAGCAAATCCTCACCGCATCGACAAAAGCTGCAAGTGCAACGCATCGCAGATTGCAGCAGTATTCAAATAAATTGTTAAGGATCAGGTTTAAACTTAAAGGCGACAGCAACTAGAAAACTTACAAGTTTTTATTGGCTTTACGGTTCGAAGCCTTCAGTTTCCCTTTAAGAATCTGTTTTTCATATCCATAAACCCAGATTTTGATTCAAGCCAAGTCTTGATAAAAAACAATTCAATTTTAAATTTATGATTGAAGTTTAATATTTGTTATTTGCTACACAATATATATGGATAAGTTTCGGGTTCCAAAAATAATATGGATAAAAGATAAAGTTGGAGTTACAAAGAGAATAAGAGAGTCTGATATACCTGCTTCGATTTCTATATAAAGGTCAGCAAAGTGCATCATTTGCTGGTTTCTTCGTCTTTTGTACAATTTTGAAATAATCCCTCTTCATTTTAATGGGTCCGGAGTTTAATTAGTTGTAAGTCGCTTCAGAGTCAAAAAGAATGCACAAAATGTAAGCTGCTTAAAACTAAGATGTGCGCTCTACTATGCCCTTTGCTATATACTAATTAAGTATTTAGTTACAGTTTGGTCTGTGCGCAGCAAATGCGTTGCGTCTGCGAAATCAACAAGCCCTGTAGCTAGCTACATTGGCTTTAACTACACTGCAAAAAATTAGTTGATTCTTATTGAAATGAGTTTTAGATTTAATGCATTCGGGACTTGCTTTTGTCTCTATTCACAGAGTTTAAACAAATAAAAACTAGTTGAGATATACAAGTTGGATATAAAACATTGCTAAAACATGTAGGAGTTCTTTAGTCGGGTATGACCGACTGGAAGTTGCCAGTTCACAATCATTCTAGATTGTTTCTATATATATATATATATATATATATATCTATTCTATATATATATATATATATATATATATATATATATATATATATATATATATATATATATATATATCGACCTAAACCCACATACTTACACTTACCCAGCAGCTTCGCTTCTTCCCTTTGTCCCTTACTACGAGAAATCCATCTGGCTTAACTTGGGTATTTCCAGTACGATCTTTATGAAATTTAGAGGGCTTAAATATGGCATAGAAAAGTGTGTGTATACCAAAGCAGAAGGCTCTAGCTTTGAAAATGACCATGTTTTCTGATTTTAATGGAAAATGGTATGGGAATTCAAAAGTTGGAATGAGCCCAAGCTGTGCATTCCATAAAAATATCAATAGGGCAAGTTTGGTGTATCTATCTCTATTAGTTTTCGAGTTATGCTTAAAATCAAAATTGCTTTTTATTGATATTATGAAATTGAAAGGTGTTGAAAAGAAAATCACGATCTGCTTTTGTTATAGAACAATGAATATTCTCAATTTAAAAGTCTTCTTCAAATCAAGGCGCAGAATGATCTGATCTCTATACAGACTTGAGTTCCTGACAAACCATGGACAATCCCTGATTAAGCGCAATGATTTAATTTTTCATGATTTGCACTCTCTTACGTTGGGAGTTGGCAGCAATTTTCCAGCTCGAAATGTCGTGCATCCACACGTACGATTTAAAGTCTAGCTAGTATTTTACGAGCTTTAAAACTTGTCTAATACATCTGTTTGGTAATTAAGTTTTTATGCAAGCATTTGTAAGCCACATGAATGCAAGGGTATTAAAAATTCGGCGTGCGGTGGTTAGACATACTTGTTTGTTAAATGCAGAGCTCGAAAATGAAATAGATTTAAATTTAAATTAAATACTTGTGTGTGTGTGGGCCACCAAAAGCAAAAAGAGTCTCAGTCTTCAGATGAGAGCTGAATGAAATAACTCACGCCCAGAAGTTGAAATTTCGGCGGGGCTGGCTTGGTAACAAAGAGGGGGAATCGCGGCTCGGTAATGTCAAAAGCGAAGCCAACTGGCAATAAAAGTGACGCGCATATTTCAAGGCAAGTGCAACAGAAAAAGACATTCAACAAATGCCAGACGCAGTGGCAACTGCAGAAGACAGACAGAAGACAATCAGACAGACAGAGAGAGAGACAAAGTTGCCGCTGGCAGCGACACATGATTTTGTGTGGAACAGCAGCAGAGGAGATAAGTGCGATGAGTGACATGTTATATGTATGTGCATGTGTTTGTAATTTGATATGAATTCGCAAAT
The DNA here is from genome assembly GCA_035045885.1 of Drosophila borealis. Taxonomy (NCBI): domain Eukaryota; kingdom Metazoa; phylum Arthropoda; class Insecta; order Diptera; family Drosophilidae; genus Drosophila; species Drosophila borealis. The sequence goes on along the minus strand of JAWNOR010000164.1, from coordinate 1,339,531 downwards.
GACACTGCCAATTGGTAAATATACATGTGTAGCACATGTCGTATGCGTAATTTTAGCTGTGTGTCACCGCACAGCCGCTGGCTTCGAATGCAATCCAGCAAAATCGCAATTTGTGCGTCTGCTTTTAAAGTCAAAGGGTGTGCACGCTAAGCAGCCTCAGGTAAACTGAACTTTGATTAACCCCTAGCAGAAAGTTGCTGCAAACACAGAATGCTACCGATGCGGTGAGGAAAGGGGAAAGGGGGCCGGCGCGCTGTATCGACATTACGGAGCGTTTAAAGTTGCGAACTCAGTTGGTTTCCTATCAAAGACTAATTAAAAACTTTGCCCAATGCCCAAAAGAGCCAAAGATTCAAACTAAGATACAGCGGGTGGCGGCCTCCAGCCAGGTGCAAAGTTTTGTCATTTTCAGCGAAATTTCAAATATATATAGAAATAAAAAGAATTTGCTAAAGCCACAACTGCAGCGAATGCAGCCCACCGACAAAGGCAATTTTTGCGTTCCCCAAATTGGCAGCAATTGCCAGTTCAAAATCACATACCTAAAATCATTAGGCAGTAGTTTTTTTTACTGCAGCAGCAGTAGCTATGCCAACAGCGGGATATGACAATCAGAACGCGCCGTTAAGCAGGATAATAAAGCTGTCGACATTTTGACAGACAACTTGCTAAGTTTTTTTACGCTCGAAATTGTGGGCCACAAATCGCAGAGCCGCAAAAGTTATGGTTAAAGGCCAAATGCAGCGACATCACATCGAGCGTCAACATTTTATGAAAACATCATTGATAACTAAATATTTCTGTTTGATTTGAACCGGCGACTTGCTACTTGTCAGTTCGAAGCCCAAACCCTGTTTGTAAATATCCAACTACATCCAATCCAACGTCAACATTATGTGAAAACATTATTAATAACTAGAGGAAATTGCCCAGCGTCTCGCAATACTAATGAATATGGTTGCTGGTGGATTTGAACCGGCGAAATTGATTTAAATTGCTTTTGAATTTGAACCGGCGACTTACAGCTTGTTAGTTTGACGCCAAAACCCTGCCTGTAAATATGCGGCTACATCCAACCGAACGTCAATAGTTTATGAAAACATTATAGCTGAATGTAGCTAGATCAAAGCAAACATTAATAGCGATTGATTTATTAAAAATGTTGTTAGGCATTTTATTGATCTTTGATTCTTCTTGAAAAGAAAATCAGAAAGCAGTCGACAATTTTTGAGAAACACGTGTTGTGTATGAAAACTAGGGAAGGTAAAGGTTGTAATACATACGCTTTTATTACACTCTGCGAAAAAACTCATGCATTTTGTATTGTTCAAAAGTCTGACAAAAGACAAATGCAGTAATTAACACAGGGAGATACAGATTATTCAGCCTCTATACTTCATAGTATACCTCAATCTTCCGTGCCGAGATAAACTGTACCATATTTTATTTTGATCAGCTTAGCTTTAAAATAAACTCTTTAATGCGTGACATATGCTGTAAGCAATTTTATACCCGCTTTAAGGTGTATATGTCACAAATAACAATCATCAAGCGTAATAAATAAAAATAGATGATGTTTTACCAACTGCCAGAATGGACAGCCAAAAAAAAAAAAAATAACAGAAAAATTGAAATGATAAAAAAATATTAAAAAATGATGCTTTCAGGGAATTAGAAGGCTTTTTGAACTGTCATAATGCAGCAAGCTTCAATTTGACAGAGTTTTATATAGACTGCTTAAAAATAATACTTTTTAAAGCAATTTACAAGTTCGTAATAGAAAGAATTTAATTTGGATAGAGAGCCTAAAATAAGAACAAGTTAAGCATAAGTATATTTTTAAGAGAACATCGTATTAAAGGCCTTGAGTCTGACAGCTTTAACTCCAAAGTTAGCCCTTTCCTTTGGTTAATTTGCCTGCTTTTACTGGAGTCAAAGTTCAGTTAACAGCCCATGCGGCGTATGCGTAACGCAAAGCCAACAATTCAATTTCACCAAAGCAGCCACCGCCCGCATGACTGCCAAGTTTTATAGTGCCACTGTGGCTAACCAGCCCCCCCCCCCTTCCTACCCGTTTGCCCCACTCTACCTACGCTTCGCGCTGTTTGTCAAACAAATTAGCCAGTTGGCCAAGAACTTTGGCCAACAGCAGCACAAGAAGCGGCTCCACAGTCGTAACAGTTACAGTTACAGTCACAGTTGAAGCAACTATTGCTGTTTGTTATTATTGCAGCGACAGCAATTTGTGCAAAATTTAATTAAAGTTTTGCCATCCTGTTTAAAGACCACTTCGCGATATAGCCCGTTCAAGCTAGATGGGAACATGTCAATATAACGCAAATTCCAATGCACTGTGGAACAAATCAAAACAAACCTATAACAAAAAAAACCTATCCAAAAATCTCTATTAAAGGAGCTTTAATAACTAAGATTGTTAATTGTTCGAAACTTTCGAACTTAACTGTTTCTCCACTCTCTGTGTCTTGTCTACATCATTAAAATTTTTATTTAAATTATTTATTTTATTTAAATTCTGCCTTTCCTCGTGAAGTTTGAACCCTTAACTTTGCACTTAATGTGCAATAGTATGGCGCATCCCAGCAAACACTTGACAAAACTTTAGTTTTATTGTTGAAATCTATTCATTTTACCTTTTATTTAATTTTTAATTTTATCAATTTAATAAAGCTGTAAGAACTGAGTTTGAGCCAGCGACCTCACGCTTTTAATTTGTTTAAATAACTTGATTTCGATTAATTACCTCTTTCTTTAATGCTATCATTGCTGAGCTTTAAGCACACAGCAAAATATTTTTGAGGTCTGTTTTATAGATGAACAATTAACTGAACTATCAAAATTGACAATTGATGCTGAGTTTGAACCAGCAACCTCTCGCTTTCATTCTGTTTTAAAGGACTTGATTAAGCACAATTATCTCTCCCTTTAAAATATCCCTTGCTGAGTTTTTAGCCCCACTTTTATTGATTGTCGCCGGCATAATTGCTGTTGAGTTTGAACCAGCGACCTCTTCCTTTTTTTTGACAATCTTGATTGACAATTATCTGTTCCTTTAACATATCCCCAGGCTGAGTTTTTAGTGCTGTCGCGGGCTTTTTCTTTGTGAATTATAACAAAAGTAAATAAACCATAACAATTTACATTTGCTGTTGGTTTTTGAATTATTTATCTATTGCTTTAGATATTTGATTTGCTGCATAATTGTCCCTGTGAATAATAACAAATTAAATAAACTATAAAAAACCGACAATTGCTGCTGAGTTTGAACCAGCGCTCTCTCGTTTTCCCACGCTTCTCGTATTAAAGAAATTTATTTAGAGTAATTTTCGTCTTCGCTTGCTAAGTTCTTGGCCCACTGTGCGCGATTGTCGCGGGCATGTTGATCGAGTGACTCGTTGCCAGTGCCCATTTTATTATTTGGCTGTCCCAAATTGTTGGCAACAGTTCTTTTTATTGTTGCTGTCACCGATAGGCAGGGCTGCCCGTGGCAGCAGCAGTGGGAACGTGTCTGCGCTTGCCTGCTTCACGCTGGCTGCTCATCAATTTCGCTTTTGCTGCCTGATTCCACGGCAAACGAAGATAAAGATGGAGACGTAGATGCAGATGCAAATGCTGATGCTGCCGCTGATGCTGCTGATGCCGATGCAAATGGAGACAGTCAGTTGGCCGGCAAAAATGATGGCAGCTCATTTGCAAACAAGCCACTCGACTGGCTGCTTAACAACTGCCGCAGTTGCTGTTGTTTTTGTGGCATCAATTGTTGTTGTTGCTGCGCCTGTGGCTGCTACTCAATCAGATGCAATTTGCAGCATGCGGCACGAATGGCAGCGTGGGATTTACTGTTATAGAACGCCATCTGCGATAGGAAACAGTGCATTATACGCAACCTCAATACGCACACGGACATCATCTTTGAACTGAGCTTATTAGCAAAAGTCACACACACACACACTCACACATACAAGCACACACAATGGAATACAAAAGCCCATTATTTGCTAGATTCTGGTTACGTTGCTCATTTGCGTGCGGCATGCGGCATGCGGCAATCGATGAAGCATATAAAATATTCACCGTTTATTGATTGGCGCGATTTGTTGGCCAAACAGCATTTGAACACGTTATGGCTTTTAGTTATTTATTTAGTACATGTTGTAGCCCCCCCCCCCCCTCTCCCTCTCCCTCTCTGCTCTCTTTCCGCAAACTGGCAAACATATTTCGTATATTGATGCATAGATGTGCTTGCTTTAGGTACTTATTATCCACACTAATCATGGGCTTACAATTCCCATTTTCAGTTTTGAATTTTAATTGCATTTTACCCAAGCCGAATTTAGTGCATTTTGTTGCCCAATCATTTTGAATTACAGTTTGCTAATCTCTACAAATATTTTGTCCAACAATTAGATTTAATCATGATGTAAAAATGATTGAATACACGTGAACAGATGCTCCTAATCTATAAGTTTAAAATGACACTCTATATGCTCATTTTGGGTGCATTGTAGCGTGGTTTGGAAATGCTCTTAGGTAAATCTTGCGGTTACATCATGATGTATCACATAAAAGTCATAGCAATTGAAGCGTTCTAGATGGAGAAAAAACACAAGAAATAGAAGAGACATCATGATGTATCATATATATGAATAAGCAGTTTCAGCTTTCTCGATTGAGATATACTCGTTTTCTAGTGCTAATTACATCATGATGTATCACATGAGTGTACAGGCGATTGAAGCTTTTGTGATTGAGATGTACACTTTGTTAGTAGTACTTACATCAGGATTTATCGTGATTGCAAATATCCCTTCCGATGTACTAATTACATCATGATGTATCACAAACGTGTAAACGATGGATGGGGTCTTGATTGAGAAGCACCATTTCGCAGCAGTACTTGCATACTGATGTATCACATAAATGTACAAACAAATTGAAGCGTATTCGATTGGATTATATCCCTTTGTATTAGGAGAAAGTACTCTTAATAATACTTAGAGTATATAGTATATTAAAAATCAGAAAATGTATAATGGTATCATTTTATATTTATATATATATTATATACAGCAGAATGTAAACTTATATGGATACATTTATTTACGCCTTTAACTTGCTCATGACTTTTCCCATTTTCCTTGCCACGCAAATCGAATAAATTAGAAAATTTGATCACATTACAAAAGTGTTGATGTAGAGGATTTTGCCCCAACATACATAGTAGTATAAGAAATAAAGAATTTTTCATTTGTTTGTGATTGACCCTTTTGTGTTATGGCCTTTTCTAACATTAACGTGCGGCCAGGGCAAATACGTTTTTGCCATGTCATTCTCACATTTAAATCCCAAGCTTCGGTTTTCCTTTACATACGGCCCAAGGCACAAAGCTCACAAGATGCTCACCTAACGCACAACCTAACACTCAACCAGCCCGAACCCCACCTCAAATTCACATATGTTACACACACATATGAATGTTGTCGTTTGCTGTTTTCTGTATCCGGTTCTCCATCGTCCAATGCACATTTGCTGTCCATTCCGTTCCGTTTTGTCGGGGCCATTGTCACCTTTTTTTTTTTTTGCCTATACAAATCGAAAGCAAAAACGACCAAAAAAGCAACTTTGTCAGTTGTGGCTGGTTATGCTCGTGCACAAGATGAGAACAGGTATATTAGTTGTACGTTTAATGTGCAATGTCCATTTGTCTGTAGATATATACTTATGTTTTAGTATAAGAAATAAAGCATACATCTAATTATTTTTAGCGCAGTTTAATCTAAAGATCTGAGTCTTAGGATACATTCTCGCATCATAAAAATCACCGGATAGAGTGTGAAGATTATATGATAGATGTGTGAAACTATCGATAGTTTTTGTAAAACGAGAAAGTAAGGATATCTTTGGCATGCCATCGATTTTAAGCCCTTGTAGATATTTACCTTTGCATATATGTGAGAATGATGATGCTGGTAAATGCAGAGATGAAAGTATTTTCAATATTTTGCCATACTCAAACTTACTTTTTAACCGATCGTATCTATGACAGCTATATGATATATTGGTCCGATCTGGTCCCGACATACATATGTACCTCCTACAACAGAAAGTCAGAGCTATGCAAAGTTTCAAGATGATAACCTTACATCTGAGACTCGTTTGTATAGAAACAGACAGAAGGACAGACGGATATGGCTATATCAACTCAGCTGTTGATGCTGATCTAGAATATATATACTTTATGGGGTCAGAGATGTCTCCTTCTGTGCGTTTTTAATTCATGACAAAATTATAGTATAACAAAGTCGAGTGTATCGATAGTAAAATCGGTATAATCACATCTCTATTAAATGGCTTTCGGAAACATCTATATTTCTCAGTGGCTTGCAGCTAGAGCTGATCAAATTTGGACAAACAACTAATGAGTTTTTTAATGATTTATGCAAAAGTATTTTGCAATACACCTCAATAAATTTGACTGCATTTGTAGCTTTTATAGAGCTGTGAGCGAGTATGATGCAGTCGCTTGCACCCGACGGAAACGTTTTTACGTGTTGTCTTTTTATTAAGCCTCCCACCCTTATCAGGTTTTTTTCTACGGCTTTGTAGAGGTAGCATCTTATGCCAAAAACCAACTGTCAACGCAGCAGTTTCCTTTTGCTGTTGTGCCTGCCTTTTGATTTTTGCTGCGTATCCTGTGGCAGCTTCGAGCTGTCGAGTTGACAACGCCAGCTCGCTTCTTGTTGCATCTAATCGCATAAATATGCTGCCAATGAGTGTGGCTGTTGCATATTTTATAAGCAAACAGGCAATGTTTTCGTTTAGGCCATGCATATGCACCTGCCTGCCATCGACTCGGGCTCTGGGTTAAAGGATTTGCAGTATAGTAGCTTAAAGATTTCAGCAGCACATGATCTATGAGCTTAAGGCCTGGCCTGGGCTCGGCTGGGCTGGGAATGTGCATAAGGTAGCTGCTGTATCGGTATCGCAAACAGCAGTCATCAGATTCGGCCTGGCTTTAATGATAGTCTCAATTATGGGCCTGAACATGTTACGTTCGCTTTGTAGCAGCCAAAAACTTGTTTGTGCCACCAAATGGGGCAATGCCGAGGCCCCGATTTGGCAAATGGGCGCGCTCAACTAGCTGTCTCTCTCTCTCTACCTCTCTCATTCTCTGACTATTGGCCTGGTTTTCTCAAGCGCCAGTTGGCCACGCCTTTGCTAGTCTAACTGTGTAAAACTGCAAATTTGCATGCGTGTGCGTGTGTGCGTGTTGACAAAGCCAACTTATAGCCACTGCGTAAATGGCTTCTAAATTACCCAATTTAAAGCCTTAGCTTGAAAATTGCCCTTCAGTTGCCGCTCTTTTTGTGTTTTTGTTCATTTACACTTAAAACAAGTGCGTTGCTTTAAGCAAAATTTAAAACTCTTAATTGTTTTAGCCTTTGCCGTAAGCCCTATGTAAGCCAGCTTCTTACATTTTATTTTAGCTACAGAAATAGAAGACTTCTAAAGCTTATTAGAAAAAACTATTTAAATGAAGTACAGTTTTTATCGACTAACGATAGTTTTGCAATCTTCGTGTCTAGGCATGTATCGACTATCGATAAATTCCTTATGTATCGATAGTTTTGAATCGCTCGTGTGTAGGCATGCTTCCTTTAACTTAGCCGCACCTATCGATTTTGGCGCCTATCGACTATCGATCAATTTCTTAGGTATCGATAGGTATGGAACCCTCGTGTCTGGGCATGTTTCCCTTTACTTTGCCGCACCTTTCGAGTTGGTCGCCTTTCGACTATCGATCAATATCTTATGTATCGATAGTTTTGCAACCCTCATGTCTAGGCATGTTTCCCTTCTCTAAGCCGCAGCTAGGCTGCTTTTATACTGATTAATCCTAGGAGCTGCTTTATTGCGAGCTATATGATTATGTACAGGAACCCTGGATGAATTTAGGAAAGCTTCACAAAATTTGCGGCAATCTCAATAAATAAACGCATGCAATTTGGCGTATGGAGAGTTTTGGTATTATAAGAGCTATTGGTAACTTTTACAAAGTGTTTTTCTTATTCTCTGTTTGTGTTCGAACTTTTCGAAACTGTGTAAGGACAATGGGGAACACTTTGGAGGAGTGTCGATGGGTCGAGAGGGGGGAGCGAATCTCATTGTGCTGTCGACTTTTGGCTGTTTGAGTTTACATTTTCATTTTTATGATATTGTAATATATTTGCTTTCAGCGCATAATTGACATGGGTCGTTTATTCAGGCAGCAGGCGCCGATTTTTCCTTTCATTTCCTTTTTCTCTCTTTTTTTTGATACATATTTATTTTGATGCTAAGGTTGCTTTTGCCACAGCGCATTTTTCGTGAACAAATTGGCCACGCTCAGGTTACTTTTGGGCTGGGCATCGGAAAAAGGTTAAGCTAAGTACTCGACGGCATCGGTTTTGGCCGGGTTCGCATTGGTTTGGTTTCGTTTGGTTTGGTTTGGTTGTTTGGACAGCTGGCACTTCATTGGCAGTTTGCTAGGTTATTAAATTTCTTGATCAACTTTTTGATGGCTTCATTTAAGATGCGAGCCATTGCCTAATTTTGCTGCCTGCTTTATGATTTTCCTTTGGCCATGGCCGACAATTTGCATTTTTAACCAGTTAAAGTCGCAAATCTCTGCGCTAAATTCATAATCACACCCTCAAGTGTCATCGAGTTGAATGAAATGTGTGTGCGGGGTACGTGTGTCTGGTTGTGTGTACTTCCGGAGATTTTGTGTCTAAAGTTGGCAAAGATTTTCATAGGGGAAATGCTTGAAGTTTTAATGTGAAAAACAATTGTTTGGATTAGAAAAATTTGATGAAGTTTTGTAACATTAAAATTTATCTAAATTAAGATCAAGCTAATTTATGAACTGAAGTAAAAAGACCCAATTCTTAATGTTAACTGGCAAATGTACCTAGCGCAATATTTAAACAAATGTTTGATTCCCCTCTAGAGGGTTTTACAATTATGTCGTGAAACGTGCCAAGTATAGAAGGAGACATCTCCGATCCCGTAAAGTATATAAATAATGTATAAGATCAGCATCAACAGCCAAGTTGCTATAGGAACGATTAAGTATATTATATAGCTCTATTGGAGCAATCGGAAAAAGCTATTTTGTTTATCCAATAATTCCGTTTTCCAAGAAATTTTCATCAGTCTCACAAATTACAAGCTATGCTAGTATCACATATTTGTAATAAGGGTGAAGTCGACGGTTTAAATCAAGTTTGCGTAGTAGAGTAATACTTTTATATTTAAATGTAGGTTTTTCTCCGCAATAAAAAATGCAATATAAACTTACAAAAAGGTTTAAAAAATCAAGAAAAATATAAAACTAAGGTCAAGTGCATGTTGTATCTTTTATTTATTTTTATATATCTTGGTGCTGTTCAGCAGGTCGACCGCAAGCTGTTCAAGTTGTGCACATCAAAGTGTAGCTGTGTTTGTGTAAATTCTGTGTGTGTGAACACAAGTCGTCCTTTTCAAAGATTTGAGTAATATTTTGAAGGCGCAATACGCCCACACTTGGGCCATTTCGACACAACTTGCCAAACAAATATAAAAATAAATTGTTCTCAGACTCGCACACACACACACACACACGCGCGCACAGATAGATCTGCACAGTTGGCTGGCTTTGTGGCTGTCAGTATCTTTTCTATTGCCACATTGTTAAAATCTATTAGCCACATTAAATGTGGCTCGTAAAATTCGATTGCATCATTTGTTTCTCGGTACTCAGGAACTGGCAGGCTGCGCGTTTTGCCTTCCATCATTTCGAGGCCGTCAAGCAAAACGCCTGGCAAAAGTATTTCAAAACAAGTTTCATCTATTAAAATAATATGGGTATTCGGTAGAAGACTGATACGCACGCCTTCTCGCTGCCAATAAACAAATAGGTTAATCGACGGCTCAGCTGGGCTCGCTCGTAAGTGCCATACATATTGTATGCTGTATACACTCATGTCTTAAACCTCAACTCTCAACTTTGCTGCCAATACAGCACAGCTTCATTCAATATGCACACGCTTTTGTGGTAACACTCGGCCTGGCTGCATACACTGCCAGAAATCAGCCAGATCAATATAACAGAAACCAACAGCCATTATACCCGCTTAAACTGGGCTTTTCTCGGTTACTCGGGCGTGCTTAAAATGTTGTGTTAAATTAAGATTCTTCATTAAAGTAGAGGTCAACACATTTTAAACAAATGGCAACAAGCATAAAAATCGGTTTAGTTTTGGCAAAGAAATGCCCCTATGAAGTCTCGAAAGAATTGTAATTGTAAAGCTGGAATGTCTATAGTAAAGATTTTGAACATGAAAGCCTACAAAAAGGTTTGAAAAAGTTTTATTATTTCATATTATATTTCAATTAAAATACAGAATCCATCAAAATCTGATAAAATGTCTTGAATTGTAACTCTCAAGGAACTTCGTTCTATTCGGAAAAAACTTAGGGAATATATATGGTGCAAGAAATGTTTGCCCTTTTAAATTTAACGAAATTTCGAATATAAATTCAATCCAAATTTAATTTTCAAATCAGTCTGAAACTCAAAACAGCCAAATTGGGATCTCTTATGGTCATTTTTAGCAAAAAATTCGAAAAATGTGACTAAATTTCCATAGAGAATAAAACCAAAGATCAAAACTTACCAAGATTGTATAATGACTAAAATCCGGTTCAATGTTGATTAAGTTATGCAAGTTTAACACTTATTGCTTGCAATTCTCAACAAGTTAAAGCTACGAAAAGTAGACAAGGCAAGGCTTGCAGAACTGGAGTCGAGAGCCAAGTCTAAGAAGAAGGTTTCTGAAAAAGCTGTACAGACAATATTTGGTAGGGAATCCTTAACTTTAATAAGAGTGCGAAAAGCAAGTTTTTCCGTTAACGAGTTTCTGTCCATTCTTCTTTCAATACATTTATTTTTTTAATAATTTTCATTATATTATCTATACAAAATAATCAACATTGAACTCGCGCTAGGCTAGCCTAATATAAGTATTCATCTACAACCAATTCTCATTCGCTGTGCATATGAATTTACCAAAAGAGTTTTGAGATTTCGTAAGCGAGAACACGCAACTGTTTCCACAAATTATTTGCGCTGAGTGCGCAGCTTACGAGTTGCAAAGCTCGTCTAACGCTGCGCGCTTCCAAAAATGTAGCTCAGCGCATAATGCGGCGCAAAGTGTGCGGCAGCACGCAAAATAAGTGACCGAATGTGCATTTACTGTGCTAACGCATATCTGGTCAATTACAATTGTCATAGATTTGCATTAAGTCCCGAAAGCGTTGCCCGGACGGGGACAGGGACTGTTGACTGCTTTTGCTGTGGCATGTGCCAAATGTCAATCACTCTGCTGGAAATGTAGTCAAATCAACTGTCAAATAAGCGTTGCAGCATGCAGCGTGTAGCATGCCCCAGAACCATGTGTGTGTGCGTGTGTGCGTGTGTGTGTGTGTGTGTGTGTGTGTGCAGCACTCAACAGCAATTCAATTCACAATTCAAACATGCAACAGCAATCGAGTTACTGACTTTACTAGGTGTGTGTGTGCGAGTGTGCGTGTGTTTGCATATGTGCGTCGCAGTCAAAGGGGCACCTAACGGAACTAATAGCAACAGCCAAAGTGCGCCCTGTGCGTGTGTGCGTGTGCGTGTGTGTGTGAACAACAACATTTTTGTACAATTCGAAACTGTGTCAAAATAACGATGAAACAAACGGGATTCAAACTTTCATTTTGGGGCCTTTTTAAGAATTCAATAAAAGCTACTTCAGTTCGCCGAATTTCGAGTCTTTCGAAAACAGAATTCCAAAAAAGGCTTAAAGTTGGTTTTAGGCATAAAAAGGGGGAAAAAAGGGGGAGGAAAAACTGTTGCCTAAATTGAAAATGTAATGCTGGATTAAACTGCAAGCCATTTCGAAGTTTTTATAACAGAATTTAAAAATGGCGTTTAAATTGGAAATTTCTTAAATTCGAGTAAAGAAAAACGACGAATTTTCCATGGCTAAATCTGGGAAAATATAGAAGATTAAATACCCTTATAGACAGATGGCTTGCGCTTTCGGCGATAACAAAATATGTGAAGAGATAAGTTACTTTGTCTTGAACAAAAAAATAAGGGTATCTTCGGCACACCGAAGACTTAATACCCTTGTAGACATTTGCCTTACGCTTTTGAAGATATGTGAGACTGATGAAGCTCGTAAACACTGAGTTTGATCAAAATATTTAAGGATAAACAATATTTTGCCAGACAAAAGATGTCGAGCGATTCTGCCTATAATATATATAATGTTGGGATCTTGATGAGATTTGGCTCATATGTAAACGGCATTTAGCCGGGTTTTTTCGTCAAGATACCAATACAAAAACAACTATTTCGAACGATTGTTAATATGGTAGTTATATGATGTAATGGTTCGATCCGGCCGGTTCCAATCTATGTACTGCCTTTAATAGAGAGGTGGACCTATGATATATCAAGACAACAGCTTTTAAGCTAAGAAACTGACTGACGGATATCTCGGCTGTTGAAACCATCTAAGAACATATATGTATGTTATGGGCTTGTAGATGTTCTCTTCCAAGAATTTTACATTTCCTGACACGACTGTGCTACAGTAAATATTGTCTATGTCAAACGAGTAGGTCATTTCAATTTGCATGAAAAATGTAAGTGCAGCGATTTTAGACCAAAAAAAATTAATAAAAAAGTTAAGTAAATTGCGAAATTAAAGAAATTTAATCTAATGTAAAGCGCAAACTTTTAAATGATCAAAAACTTGAAGCTTTCCCAGCCATCTTTCAGGCATCATTTTAAATTTCTGCCTGCTGTTAACGAAAAACAAAAACCTTTTGGCCTAATTAAAGCTTTATTACGCACTGCCCAGACGCCTACCAAGGGCGTGCATTTATATACATATATATGTATATATAGATAAATATGCCCAGCAGGTGTTTATATACTCATAAACATGGCGACGGGGCGAATGGGTAATCTTTTCTTTGGCACACTGTCAAGCAACCCCTAAGTACTGGGCCATGTATTCATCAGCTGCTGCGGACCATTTGGAATTTTGAAGGTACGCTTTGTCTCGGGCATCGAGAAGCCCTTTCAGCGGCCCCCACACACACACACACACACAGCGGCACACACACACACACAACTTTTATTTGGCCCATTTGTTTGGCTATTTGGGTTCTCTATGCTCTGCCACCTACTAAACCCTGCTCCTCCCCTCCTATCCTCTCCCCTCCAATCGTTAACGATGTCTATGACAATATAGTCGCACCTTTTGCTGATTTTTATTTCGATTTCATTTCCATGGGCATTTTATTGAGTGACCACGCCCCTTGCTGGCCATGTTTATACCCTGAACCCATTGAAAATGGCTAGAAGGGTATAATGTATTTGTGCAAATATATGTAACAGGCAGTAGGAAGCATCTTCGACCCCATAAAGTATATATATTCTTGATCAGCATCAACAGCCGAGTCGATCTACCCATGTCCGTCTGTCTGTCTGTCCGTATGTATGAACGCAAGGATCTCAGAACCTTTAAGAGCTAGCTGTAGGTCCTCCTAGTCCATTCGCATTCGAGTTTGTTTCCGATATTCGATAACTTGCCCCGTTTCCAAGTAATCGTTAAAAATCGATATCAAATTCCTATTTGTTGAGCAATTTCGGCAAACAATATGAGCTAGAGTCACCAAACTTGACATGTACATAGCTTTTAGAATAGTATATATATATCAAGTATCTTTCATTTAACAACTATCGCCTGTTGGAAGAAGAGGGTTCAGGGTATCCCCTAGTCGGGAGCTCCCGACTAGAACCTCTTACTTGTTTTTTGTTGTTGTTGTTGTTTTGGGGGGGCAACCTTTTTGGCTCTGCTGTGCTTATTACTCGTGACTTTAATGCGTTGCCCGCCTGTTGGCCATATAAACGCTCAAATGAGTATTTCAACGCAGTGAAATCGCATTTATGTGCACATATATATTATTATATAGAAATGTGCCATGCCCCACACTATGCGCCCGGAAATAATCACAATTATTTGGCCATCAATATTATGACGTCAATAAATTGGCCATAAATTATGCGCTTACCATAAATGTCACTGGCCGGCGTCCTTGAAAAGTTTATCGCACTTTGGATTATTTAATATAATTTAAATTTATGTTTGTAAATTAAGCCAAAAAAAAAAAAGAGAAGAGAAAAACAGCAAAAAAAAAATAGAAACAGGGCCAAGCAACCGCAGCTAAATCCAGGCGTCCTTTAAGCCCCGAGGGACTCGTTAATCAGCATTTTTATGCTTGCCTTGCTAATGATGTGTCTGGGCGCAGGTCTTTGTTTTTGTCCACCACCTACCTGCCCCTGTTTTTCTTCGTTTTTATTTATTTTTTCTCACCTGGCAGACAACGGTTGTCGCTGTTTTACACCTAAATTAAGTTAAGCTATCCTTGGGGCATATGAGGCTAAAAGGCGCAACTACGACTAGATTCTCCGGTGCCAGTTGAAATGATGTCCACGCCAAAACCTATTAAAAATTTCACAGTTTAGATTGTGCTAGAGATATGCTGAATTTATTGTATATATCTGGGTTACGTTTTTGATTAACAAATGTTATTTATTATAAAGATTAACTGTGCTTTAAAATGGCAAGCAGAAAGCAAAGTATGTCCTGGTGTGTCTGTTAGCACTTCATCTATCCCGACCATATGGAAAGAAGCGTTAATCAAACCTCTGCATACCAAAGGGAGTAAATCTGCTGTTGAATATAATCCTTTTCTAGTAAGGCCCTTGAGAGAATCGTATATTCAATATTTATAAAATCCATCCCAGCTTGAGTTCGTGATTCATTCGCATACGATCTGCAAGCACAAACATTCTTGAGTTTACTTCCCTATTAATTGTTGGTTTTAAGAAAAGAATGCAAACTGACGTCATCTATACTGATATTAATAAGGCTGTCGATTCTCATAATCACGCCCAACTGCTTCACAATTTATTCATTCCCAGTCAATCTACTCATCTGGTTCTCAGCGTAATAATAGCTCGGAGTCGATAATAACTCCATCTACAGACGAGCTCTCTTGTGTAATCTACGTCGACCCTAAAAAGGTACCCAAATTTCCTGTATGTAGCTCTTAAAGTACCTGAGTTAAATGGGCTCAATCAGACAAATATGTGGCTTAATACAGTTGCATCTGTTTAAGATTGAATACTGTTAAAAATTATAGATAAATGCTCAATAAAATAACAAACGTCTGCAGCTCTCAGGTTTTTTCTAAAAAGAAATGTAACATACCCTATTTCTGTGCAAAAGTTATGTGCACAGGGTATCATCAAAAAACGAGATAAACCGGCCGACCTTATAAGAACTCTACGCTATAAGTTTACCGAGTCAAAAGTCGGCAAACTTACTTGCTAAGGATTAGCGCCAGGATTGACTTGAAAATGTCAGACAATAAAAAGAAATATATGCACCCAAAGAGAAAAATAAAGAAAATAAATAGAAAAAAAAAAGAAAGAAAGAGTGAGCTAGCGACTAGACGACTCGCAGAGAGTTCGCTTTGCAGTCGACAAAATGGCATAAATTTCAAGTTTATTGCATAAATTGTCGTATTTTGAAAATCTTATTGCCTTTATAATGTTGCGCCCAGGCCAGGTGAACCCGGTTGCGCTCAGGCAAGTAGCTCGGCTCGTAAAAGCAATGCCGGGTCTCTGGTTCCGTTACGATTATATGACCTGGTGTAAAGGTACGACGGCGTATCATTTGCTCGTTTGGTTGCAAATGCCTAGACGATGTCTACAACAGAATTTTTCTCTCTCGTTTTTTTTTTGTTGCTTTCTCTTCACTTTTTTGCTTCTTTTATTGCGATAATAATCATAAAACATGCACTTAACAAGCAGCTTGAAATATGAGCTCGAGCTGGCATCTAACTTAAATTTTCGCATTTTATTGTGGTTGATTTATTTACTAAGCCCCAACAGCTCCCCCCGCCCACCCCCTGCCTGTTGCCTGAAGTTCTGGCCAAAAAATCAACGAGCACTTAATTGATGCCAAACTCTGGTCTCTGGGTGGGTTTAGCTAATTCATTTGTTGGCACAAACAAATTTGTTAACAAATTTGCGTTAATGCCATAAGAAATATTTATACCCATTCCACATGAAAACCCCCAGCCAATCCTCTTTCTCTTTCTGCCAGTCTGTTATGTGTACATGTGCTGTCATTAATTCAATTCCGGGGGGCAGTCCCAAAGCGGCGCCCATCTTTTGCTAAGCCTTTCGACCTTCAATGAGGCATGTGCCCAGCAGCAGCAGCAGCCGCCGCAGCAGCAGCAAACAGCTCATTAACCTAGAGCTGCTGCGGGGTAGGAAGTGTTGCGGGCAGGTTGGGTGGCGGATGGCGGCTTGGGCTGGGAATTGCTGCTGCGGTTTATTTTTGGCTGTTATTATTTGTGTAATGAAATAAACGCACGACTTTCATCTTCATAAAATGGCATTATGGCATTAGCGGAGCAAATTTATGGGACCAAAGCGATTGCCAGGAGCCAATAGCAATGCCAACAACAACACAGGCTTATGAGCGGCTACGAGTTCGAGCTCGAGTTCGGAAAAGCGCCGACTTAAAGCCTTTGCCGATATCCTAATTAATTTCTTAGCCATAATGTATGCTATGCGAATGCTTAAGCAAATCTGTCAAACGCAAACAGGTATTCAGCTTTGGTGTTAGTTTAGGCAACCCATTGAACACACGCTTATTTTTGAAGCCGCAAGATCAAATACCCTAGCAAACAGATAAATGATTGTTATGTCCTGAACCAATTGAATTTTATAAATAGGTGCTTCTGTATAGAGTCTGGAAGATGCGTAAGCAATTATAATTTACTTTTTGATACTTCCTCACATTCCTTTAAAGTCGATAAATATCGATTTTGAAATGTAGCTCGAAGAATATAGAAGCTGAAGACACCAAAATGTGGCATGTGGGTTCTTAAATAAAGTACAGTTCTACCATACGGAAGAGTTTATCATTTACCATTCGATAGTTCTCCTTATTTTCCGAATATCGATATATATCGATTATCATATGTGGCCTCTTAGGCTTAACTTTAAGATTATATAAACTTGAGACACCAAATGCGGCATGAAGGTTCTTGCTTAATAAACATATATTGCACATACTATTCGAACGAGTTTATCATTTTTCTTTTGTTTGTTCCTTTAATGTTCCCAATCGATTTATATCGATTTTTATATATGGCGTATTAATCATAGCTCGAAGATTATAAGATTTACCATACATAGGAAAGGAAAGGCAAGAAGTGGAAGCAAGAAGTACTCGAAGTGGGAGTGTGTATGATTTTGTGTATGTATGCATGTTTATAGAAGGAAGCTGGAATGTTAATAAGGAATATTTGGGCTGGGATATATCTTAGTCGGTCCATAAAACACATAGATAATTTCTTAGATTTTCTCTAGCTTTAAAGTTTTCATCGCTCTCATATTAGCTAATAATTAAACCAAATATACATATACATGCTTATACAAAAAATCATCGCTCTAGATAAAAGCGCTGAGGAAAAGTCAAGTCCTTTAAGGCAAAGCCTGCACGTATGTTCAATAATTTTGGAATTGTGCATGAGGTGCTTAGGCAATCTGCACTATCTTGCTAAGCAGTGATAATCCTGTGATAAGCGAAAGTGAGTAGTCAGCCCTCGATTAGACATTCGTCATATGCAAACAGGTGTAAGATTTCTAAATGCAGAGATTTCTAAAAGACTCCATGACAAGTTTGTAATACCCCCGTCGCAATAATATCAAAAAGCGTTTGTTTTTAGGTAACTCTAGAGAATGTGCTCAAGGTGGTGTAAAAGTGTTCCATATAAATCTGTCCCATTTTTTTCACACACAAACTTCATATTTTCTTATGTGGATATTTTTTATGACCTTTGTCGCGCGCGCAACTTGCCCCGTGGCATATTTTTTTAGCGCACAACCAGAAATCCTAAGTAAGTTGTAAGGCGTCTTGTGAGGGAGTTCGGGCGAGTTGAATGTGGTTGAATGTGATAAACGATTTTCGCTAGTCTTTTAGCATGCTAAATACATAGTTGTCTACCCTAACATTTGGCTGCCCCCCTATCCAATTTTCGGTGTCATTGGCAAAAGCCAGCGTGTCATGCAACCAAATATTTTCCTTTCTTTTCCTTTTTGCAATTATTCAGCAAAAATGCCAGAGATATGCGGGTAATACATAGTTTATGGCAAAAAAAAACCATGCACAGGCCACATACTTAGAAAATGAAAATTTTTATAAATATGTATAGGGAAAAAAAACTGCAGGCGACAAAAGGAAAATAATGTGGAAAAAGTTTTCGTTTGATGTATGGCTGGCCCCCAAACAAGTTCACGAGGCGCTGATGCGTGCCAGTTACACAGATACGTATGTGTGTGTATCTGTATCTGTGTGTGCGTGTGTGTGTGTGTTAGATACATGCGGCATTAACAATTGATCAAGACGATGCTAGGCGAAAAAGTATTATGTGGTAGATGAGCAAAAATTGCGAAAAGCAAAATAATCGCAGGTGCCGAATTACATGAAAAATCACTTAGGAAAATTAAATTTCACATATTTTTTACTTCAACGCCAGGGCAGAGCGCCTCGTGTTGGCATTAGGTTCCAAGTTGTTCTTGTTGTTGTTCTCCATCTTCATCTTCTTCTTACACTTTTTATTTTACTTGAGCTCCGACGCCGTTTGCCAGCAGCTGTGCTCCTCAGCTTTCCAGCTACCACAAACATGAGTAATGCGATGTTTTCGGTTGGGTTTGCCGCCCCAAAGAAGCTGGCACTGGAATTCGCTGGCAGGTGTGCGCGCCAAAGTGTTAATACATTATACAATAGATAGATGCTGTCGGTGCTTTTATCAAATTTTCAGATTTTCCCCAGCAAGCCAAATCAATTGCATCTGTCAACAGTTCGATTCGATATCGAATGCAATCCAAACGATAAATGCGCCGAAATCAATTACAATGCTGATACAATAAATGCCCTACTAAAAATAGGTTCCATCATAACTTTTGCGTGTTACAAGGCGAGAGTGCTACAGTCGGGAATATTAGTCAGAGAGATACCCTTTAAACAGCTTAGCAGTACAAATTTTACCAGACTGAACTCAGCTTGGAGCTAGGAAAATTGTGTTCTTATTTGTGATATTTTACTTAATTTGTTTACTTATTTATCAATATGTCATAAAGATGTTCAATTGTGTATACTTAACAAAAACTTTACAAAACTGTGGCTGTAAATCGATATTTATCGATTGGCGATTTTTATGGGTATTTACAGTATTTATCGGTCTTCGGAAAATAGGAAAACCTTTGAGAACAACAATCATTTGTGGGTTGTTTATGTCGTTTTTCGTTAATTTTATTAATAAGACATTTTAATAATCAATGTTTTAACATAAAATAAACAAATGAAGGCCTAAACAAGTAATAATTAAAGAAATAACGAGAAGCATAGGATATCTTCGGCACGTCCAAGGCTTAATATCTTTGTAGGCATTTAGTTAGTGAAGCTTGAAAATATCTTGGAAAATATAATTTTTGACATATAGAAGGTGAAGCTCTCTCTTCTGGACGGTTTTTCTTTTAGGATCCTCATCCAACTGTTGGGTTTCCCCCAACCTTATCTCCCAGATCTAGTTCGAACAGTGTATAAAAATGTAAATATATAATTTATGCACTGGAAGTGTGTAGACTACAATTTTTGCCAAATTCCCGCAGTTGTTTGTTTACAACGCAAAATTCATACTTGTTTGTTCTGCCTGAAGTAATCTATAGAAAAGCACAAACTACACTTCTAGATAATACTCCCCCCCCCCCCCCCCCCCCCTCCGACAAACTGTCTCAGCAATGCGGCGTCCTTCCTTAATCTGCTGCTCGTCATTTCTGCGTCTCAATCGAAGTTTCGCTTTTCGCAGCTTTTTACATAAATTTCTTTGCAAAAAGTTTTGTACAAGTTATTCAGTAAGTTTGATGAGTACCGTAAAAGTTTATTAAAGCCCGCAACAAAAATATTATTGTTAAGAGTGAAAGCAGCGAAAAATAAAAATAAAGCGAAAGAAGCAGCTGAAAGAAGCGCAAAAAAAAGTGCAGACAATAATATAATAGAGTTTGTAAACGTTAAATGTCAGCCTCTTAAAGTCTTTTCATATTAAATAAAGCATGACTTTGATGATGATTTCTCTTCTGCCACAAACAAGAGACGAAATTGCAATTCAGTGAGCCCATATCTAGCTTATATATAGCGGGAGCAAGATAGATTTGAGCTGGCAGATGTGTGTGCGTCCAGGGCCAAGGACGATGTCTATTTGAAAATAAATAGAATTGGTCGTAGACGAAAGTGCTCGACTAGAAGATACCCTGAACAGCGCGGCGAGCTGTCTTTGCAAACATTCTAGCTTTTTTTTCCGCTTAAGCTGCGGCTCTGCTACTTCTGCCCTTAGATCCACACTATAGGAATGTGCATACTCAAGTAACTTGGGTGTGAACAGCTCAATGCTTATGAAAATTTCACAGCTTAAAACTGGCATAAAAACGTGTGTACATACAAAAGCACAAGGCTCTAGCTTTAAAAATGAGTTAGTTTTACAAATCTGTTTGGAAAGGGGCAAGTACTACGCAATTGAAATATTGGCCATTTATATACACTAAACGAGAACAGATTTACCAAGTTTGGTGTATGCAGCTCTCATAATTTTCCAGTTTCAAGAACAATGTCTTAAAATCGATATTTATCGATACCATACAAAGGAGAGAAGATATCGCAATTGAAAGATAAGGTCGACCTTTTTATTTTATAGAAAAATAAATATGACAAATTTGTATTCTCTAGTTAGATAAATTCGATCTGATACTAGTATAGAAGATTAAATCTGTCTTGGGTTAAGTCTCTAGCTCTTGTACTTTCCGAGATCGACGCGTTACGCTCAACTCAGCTATTCGTCCTGCTCAAGAGTATATAGACTTTATTTGTGCGGTGGAAAATGCCTTCGCCTACCTGATGCCCGAAAAAACGAAAAAACCAATATCCACTTTTTGTCCATTTTAAATGTTCTGAGGGAATTAAAAAAAATAAAATAAATACAATTTTCTTTTTATCAATTTGCAATTTTCATGTGGGCTGCCGTCGTTTAATGCAACAGATTTGAAACCCATCGACATTGATTGATGAAAATTTTTTAAATTGTGATTTCAGTTTAACGACAACAACAACACCAGCAAAAAATGCCACTGCAACTAATTGTGTGCGTGTGTGTATGTGTGTGTGTGTGTTGCGTATACGCCACATGTGACGTGGCCAGACGCCAAACGCAGTGAGTTGCACTTAAAGCTCAGCGGCAGACAACTGCTGCTGCTGCTGGAAGTTGTGAGCTTGAAATTGGAATTTATGTGTGGCAATGAAACATTTTTACAACAATTTTTCGTGCAACTAGCAGCAACGAATGTCAACAGCAGGCGATCAAATTGTAAAACTCTTGCACATAAATCTTGAGTCTGCTTCGCATCCGACACTCGTTCTCTCTCTCTCTCTCTCTCTCTCTCTCCCCCTCCCTGCTTCTCTGTCTCTTTTTTATGTGTGCTGTCATAACTCTCACACACGTGTGTGTGCACGCACACCTGTACCTAAACTCGAAACTTTTTTTTCGAATTGCGTGACGCATTTCATGTGCTTTTCTCTTCAGTTTTTCTTCTGGCCAAACAAACATATACAAAAACGTAAACATTTTCGTACATTTTAAGCTGAACGTCAGCTAAAAAAAAAATTACATTTCAGATAAAATTAGTAAAAACACAAGAAAACATGTAAAATGTTTTGTGTTTTAAGTTAACGACTGCGCGATGCTCTGTTTATTAGTGAACACGAAGCAGCAGCAAAATATTGAATCTATATTAAGAAGTAGAAAGTAAAACTGTGTGTTTCAGGCCGAAGATTTAATACCCTCATGACCTAAGGCTTTGCTCATAGTTGAAGAGATTAGTGAAGCATTAAATTGCTGATTTTGTTAAACAAAAACACAGAACTATTTTCCTTGCTAAAACTCATTTCAAGCCATCAATCTAGTTTGTATAATGGAGCTAAGTGATATGGTTTGATGTTGATTAGACTGCTCTGATATACATATACAGTGAGCTGGGCAAAACTCAGGTCAGACAGATGGTCTTAGCTAGATTGACTCGACTAAATATGGAGATCCAGAATATATATAATTTATGGGGTCGGAGATGCTTTCATCTGCCTGCACATTTGCCTTTTCCCAATTTTCAGTGGGAAAAGAAGAGTTGTACATAAAGTTCGACCAATTATTTCTATATAATAAAGTTCTCCAATCCGGCCGGTTCCGACATGCGTACTACTATATACGGCCCTTTGCAATTTTGTATGACAATAGCCTTAAGAAAGTAATATAATATGAGAAAAAATAAATATGCCTCTTCACCCTCTTGTGTCTGTACAGTGTATTAAAAACTTTATACTTTATGCCAGCAACAGCTGGCCGAAGCTCAAGAGATACGCTTCAACAGCATGAATTTCATAAATATTTCAGCTCGATAACAAATTTCGCATAAAGTCAAACAAGCTCAACTATTGCCTAAAATTCAAATTCTCGTTTTCTTGCCCAAGTAATTTGTGCAAACAAAAGCCGAGCAAATATTTTGATTGATTTCATTTGCGGCACAGGTAATTGGCCAAATGGTTTGTTACCAAAAAAAAGAGAGAGAGAGAGAGAGAGAGAGAGAGAGAGAGGGAAAAAAACACCATTCGCATAATGCAAATGCTTTGGTCCGCATAGAACTGGCTTTATTATTATGCAAATTTTTGCCTGGCGTTGCCGGACTTACAATGTCATTTCCGTGCGAAAAACGCGTCGCTCCTGGCACATTTCCGTGGCAATTGCCGCCATTTATAAAAGAGACGACCACATCGTCGATCACAATGAGCCGAGCCAGAGAATTGTTTGCGGCTCTGCTTTTGGTTCTGCAATTGGCCAGACAATAGCCAGCCGCCAGCCGACAGCCTAATTGACCAGCTTTCATTATAAGCCACGAGCAAATTATGCCAAATTCTAAATTAAGATGGACCAAAAGAGCAAAACTTTTAACATGACATGTTAGAAGACAATTGGGAGAAAGAATAAAAGTAATACATTAACATTAACTTGAAAGTTAAAATGTAGAACCAAAAATATTGATCCCTCAAAAACTGTCAAAATCCGTCTAAAAACCAATTTTTTAGGCTGAAAACGAAATTATTTGAAAAAGATATTTAAATTTAATTCTGAAATTCATTATTGCAAGACTTTTTATTACTTTTTTTTTAACTTTTTTTAACTAAGCTTCAAAAATTATAATTAATTTTTTATATCAGACCCTTTAATTTATGATATGCACTAGGAATTAATTTAAGAACTTTCATATTAAAACAAATGCAAACTTTGTGGCAATCACATCAAAGTCCAAATTTCGTGCAATGAAAACGATATTCTTAATTACAGATGTTTTTATTTATTCCCAAAATTCGTTGTTGAAAGTCTTTCTAGAATTCATAATAAAATTAAATCTGAAAAATTTTACCGAGTTTCAAATCTACTTATATTAGTATTTTATCCCCTTTAAGATAATAATATTACTGTGGATTAAATAATTGGCAACCTGATAACGAAATTCTTAATCTAAGATGCTTGAATGAAATTGAAATTTTTAGTTAATCCCAAAATTCTTAATTCAAGATTTGCTCATTAGATCCCGAAATTTCTAAGAAATGCTGTAGTTCCACTGTAAAAGCTTATTTTCAGTTTGAAAAATATCGAAAAAAGATTTTTGAAATTAATTGAAGTAATTTTTATTTTTTGATATAATGTTAATTTTAAAATAAATAAATATTCTTCTTCTGAACTCTCGCAAAGATATTATTTAAGTTAATTAAACAAACATTTAACAAAAATATTATTAATGTGAAGTTCTTCAGAACAAAGAGCTCATAAAATTCGATTTTATTCCACGTTTCTGTGAGCTTTTCAAACCAATTCGGGAGTTGTTCAATTTTTTGAGTTTTGACTGCTTTTGGCACGAGAAAATTTGTCATATTCGACAAATACTCGTAAATCATTGCTCCACTCCAGCGTCAGAGACGACGACTCTGGTATATAGATGACCAAGTCTCAGCCATTGTCGCCACCCTCAATCACAATCCGTAACGGCAGCCATCAAGCTGGCTGCTCTGATGGGTTGCCGTGTGTGTAGCCTCGTTTGTGGCTGCCAGTTGCCATTTCGGCGTGCTAATTGTTACGCTTGACAGGTGCGTTTGACAGTTAAATTTGACAAGCTTATGCAGGGGGAGCGACAAGCATTTAGGGGCTGACGGGCGCAACAAACTTCGCACATTGCCAAAAACAATAAAAGCAACAGCAAATAAAAAAGAATGGAAGAAAAAATTGTTGCTTCAACTCGTGAAAATGTTTGCTTTAATTTTGGGCGAGCTTCAGCTGTTAAATTGAGGTACTATAAATGTTATCTAGCTGAGTCATATAATATTTAATAACTAGGCAGGCAGAACCACAATAAAAATTACAAATAAATAGCTATCCTAATTGACTGACTGACTGATTGACTGACTGATTAATGATCGACGCAAAGCCAAAATTACACATTTGAGAGAGCTGTTTAAATACTCTATTTTCCGGACTGCAAGAGCTGGAAGTAGAACTCTTGGAACTGTTTGTTCTGACTGATTGAATGACTGACTGATTGCTGATTAATGTAACGCCAAAACTGTAAGACTTAGGGAGCTGAAAAAGCTGCTAAAATATTCTATATGTAGGATAGAAAGAGCAGCAATAAACCTGATTTTGTCTTTGACTGATTGACTCAGTAACTGATTGATGATCGATGCACAACCAAAACTATGGGACTTATGAAGTTGAAAGAGCTGCAGGACTGGAATAGCTGCAATTAAAAAATAATAATAACAAATCAATGTATATATAGAACTGTTTGTTCTGACTGATTGACTGATTGATGAACTGCGCACACCTAAACTTTAGGACTTATGAAGCTGATAAAGCAGTTTGAACTACTAAATACCGTTAAGATTAAATATGCTATATTGGACAGGAAGAGCCCAAATTAAAAATTAATATAAATCGAATGAACAAATATACAGAACTATTAGTCCTGAATGATTGACTGATTGATAATCAAAGCATAATCAAAACTGTAGGACTTATGAAACTTATTTTTATCAGAACTTAACTATTTTTGCAACTACTGTTATTAACTATTATCCACTTGAAGAAATTAAGATAAACGACTGTGTTTATCCATCGGCTTAAATCTAATTTCATTTTTATCCTCAATCTCATTCGTAGCCGTTTGACAAGTTGATGTAGAACGATTTTATCCAATCGTCTTTAATCTGTTCTTTGTTTATCCGTTCAATCGGCTTCAATCTCACTTTTATTCGTAAAAAAATTGATGTAAAATGTTTTTTCTTTTTCATTCGGCTTCAATTTCACTTTTATCCGTTTGACTTGCGACCTATATTCATCCGTTTGACTCTTTCATTTTACAAGATCCTTGTGAACATGATTGAATTCGTGTTTTACACTTTTCGATTATTGAATAGACATGCCAACTATTTCTATTATGTGCCCCATTAAAATAATAATTTTGCGCAAAGAATTAAAAACTGTCCGCATTTTGCCTTTTATATGTACATGCCCATGTACAGGGTATATGTACATTTATGCTCTGTACCCTGTGCCCACTTAATGCATTCAAAAAAGCGCAGTGCATGAACTGTGTGCGTTAGGTGGGAGGGAGGAGTAGGGGTCGGGGGGTGTAAAAATACACAATCATGCCGCATACTGGCCATAATTTCACTAATTAGTGCAAAAATGCGCTTTGGGTGCGACGGCACGACGGTAATTACATAAATTGAAAACAGCGCAGGAAAGTATGCAACGTTTAATTATGTTTTGCCCATGCACCGGATGGGCAGTTGGTGTGGCCTCCCCCAACCCCCCCAACCAAAAGGGCCAAGCGTTGCAGCTATATAAATATGGAAAAACACCTTGCACACACAAACAAACACACGCACACACCCCTTGCTCATATTGAATAGCTGCAGCTAAAAACAAAACTCGCTAAGTAATCAAAATTAACAGTTTTAGCTGATTATTGGGGCATTTGGACGCTAAGTAAGTAGTTTGATTGCATTAGATTAGAGCACATAGTAAAGGTGTGCATGTCTCTCTCTCTCTCTCTCTCTCTCTCTCTCTCTGCCTGTTGAGCTTGTGTGTGTTTGTTAACTTTATGAATTTGTTGGGATATTTGCGCTGTCTGCATGAGTTTATCAGCAAACACCAGAACTTTGTTGCCCCACAGCGCAGAGTGATAAAAATGTAAGCCACAAAAGCGTGGCCCAAAAAAGTACACACACGCACACTCTCTCTCTCTCACACACACACACACACATATGACACAGTTTCTTGCTGCTGTCCGTTCGTTTGACTAACAAGCAGAAGACAGTGACAAATTAGTTTTGGGTGAGCTGCTTATGTGAATTCCCGCAATTTACATAATGAGACCAACATCCAGCAGCACCCCAATTACTCCCTCTGTGTGTGTGTGTGTGTGTGGGCTTGTGTGTGTGTTTGAGCCAGATAGCCGCCCATAAAAATAAAATTATTTTTGACACTTTTTTGAGAAGTCTTGATTTGGAAGCGCTTGGATTAAGTTTCGCAGCTTGATGAATTATTGCCAGAGAGCGCAGAAATAAAGCATGGAGCGCATAGCGTATGCAACATAATCGAAGTGATGTGGCCCTTTAATACCCTTGTAGAGGGTATTATAAATTTGTCATGATGTGTGTAACACATAGAAGGAGACATCTCCGAGCGCAATAAGTTTATATATTCTAGATCAGCATCAGCCATGTCTGTCTGCCTGTTTCTATGCGAAGTATTTTCTTATATCTTGAAACTTTGTCTAGGCCCGACTCTTTGTGGCAAGCTATATCATATAAGCTATATCATATAAGCTATATCATATAAGCTATATCATATAAGCTATATCATATAACTGATCATATGACCAACTATATCATGTAGTTGTCTTAGGAACGATCGCTCGTAAATTGGGTTCTCGTATGACAGATTTTTTTGTCTATCAAGATATCTTGATCAAGCAAGCAAACATTTTTAACATTTATAAGCTTAATGAGAACATTTTAGTCGACTATACTCTCTTTATAGCTCTCTTTATAGCTATTCAAAATTTCCGTCTATACGTATTCAGGGAAGCTTTTATCGCGGAGCCCAGAAAAGCTGGACGAAATTCTCAGATAAAGTTTATATTATTCATCAATAATTTTCTTTATTTTCGAAGAAGTTGATAAAAATAATATAAATTTGATTGTTAGAGCAGAGATACGACCATCTGTTGCTGCAACTTTTCCCAAGCATTCAAAATAAGTAGCTTTAAAAATATATACTTGCACAGAATGCTTTTGCTAAAGAAAGACGCCAAATTTCATAACTTGTTAATGTTTTAAGGAAGCTTTTGCTGCACTTTCGCCTCAAAGGATTTACGACTTTTCATGGCTCACCTTTTATGACAATGTGCTTCAGAGTTCGCCCAGCTGCTTCGCAGCAGCTCATTTAATAGAGTTGATCTATTTGAATGCTGTCGATGCTGGCTGCTGGCTGCTAATTTAAATTTTATTTCCGGCAATTTGCTAAATTTGTTGCGATTTCTGATGACACGCTCGTTTTATGGCTCCAATGATATGAGTGGAATGCGCAGCGAGAAGGGGACAGTTGCTGTTGACATTCATTGACATTCATGTCATGTAGCCGTTCAATAATAAAACGCAAATATATAAATAAAAAATAAAGGTAAATAAACGCAAAAGGGTTTGCTAATGGTGGCACACACACTCTCCCTGTGTATGTGTATAAGATGCCAGCGATGTCAGCCATAAAAATGCGTTGATGGCTGTGACGTGCCCTCATGAAGTTACTCAGCGGCAACAACAACAACAAGAACACAAGACCAACAACTGGCAAGGAGTCGAATGTAAACTCACATTAAAGCCATCGACATGCCATGTCCTTAAAGCAAAAGTCAAGTCCCGAAGTCCTGAAGTCCTGGCCCCGGCGCATGCATTTCAATTAGACGCCGCTTGTGCAACCGGCAAAATGTGCAACAAAATTAAAATGCGCACTTATGCAGATTTGCACATTGAAACTGTCACTGCAGCAACCGTAGCAGCAGCAGCAGCAGCAGCAGCAGTAGCTGCAGCTATGGCAACCGGCTTGCAACTGGCTGAGTGAGGGAAGGGCGGAGTTTGTGGGCCTGTGTAAACAATGGCTGGGCATAGTGCGTTGCAGCCTGGCAGGCTCTAATTATTTTTCTGCCGCTGCAACCGACCCACCTGAAACGGTATATATGCTGTCTCTATTACCTATCCTCGCTACCAGCCCCCCCGCCCCTGGCCGTGCTCTTTGTGCTATCTGCACAATAAACGGGGCTAAAAATAAAGCACATTGTAGCCGGCCCCGCCCAGACAGGCAGCGAGGCAGGCAGGCAGTCAGTCGGTTGGTCCGTATATTTGCCATGGTTGGGGCCTTAGCTTAATTTTGCATTTGCATAAAAATAAAACTGTTTTGCCCATTTCTCGCATCAAGTGATGAAAAGCCCCAGCATTTTATAATCAAACTATGTGCACTCTATTAAACAAGTGTTCCGCCCAGCTAGCTTCAACTTCTGTTCTACATAGGTCTGAAGTAGCTTCAGGACTTGAGGTTCGATTCGCGAACATGTTTTACGCAGCCATGAAGTCAGGTTTTGGTTCAATCCTTTTCAAAATGTTGATGGAACAGCTGAATATATGAAAGCATTGACTGATTGATTGTTGATCAACACACAGCCCAGACTTTAAGGTCTAGAGAACTGAAATTTTTACAGAAGCTTTCTTTTGGATCGAAATTGATCACTGGAAAAGATGACATCAAAGTTTGGCAAAAATTGATCAAAGTTTGTATGAAAAACTTCAACAAAACACAGCCGTAAATAAGTGTGTGTTACGAACGTCCTAAGTCCATGTAGATGAGCTTTCTGAGCATTGAACTAACAAGCGGATAGTCGCCGGTTCAAACCAAACAAAAATTTACTACTGAATATTGTTTAACAATTAAACAAACCAAGAAGCATTCAAAATCAATCAAGTGTGAATCACGCGTCGGATAAGCAATCAGATGGTCGCGGTTCAAACCCAACAGCAAATATTGTTTTTAATGTTGTTTAATTTGTTATTCACAAAGCAAAAAGCAGTCAGATATCAGTCAGCAGTGGCATAAACGTCGTCAGACTTCTTACGAAATAAAGGAATACAACGTCCATAAAGACGAAAGGCAAATTTTATGAATATATTTCTTATAGATAAATAAATCCTTTATAGAGCCCAAAATAATCAACAGCTTGACAATACAAATTAACATTCACCCTGGCAAAATATACCGAATCCTGAGTTCAGTTCAAGTTAGTCGCCTCGGCTATCCATTGTCTGCAATTCCCATTTGCCATTTTCAATATTTATTTTTGCCATTATGGCAAAAAGTAGAGTGGAAAAAAGTAAGAACAAGAAGGAGAAGAGCAACAAGATGATGCCAAAGAATTGAGAAAGCAATGGGACTGAGGGCTGAGCCAAGGCAGATACAACATACCATATAATAAAAGTAATATGCTGGCGCAAATGCATTCGCATCCAAGAAAATCAATTTCAATAAAATACAAGAGTATCCAACAGAGAGTGCGAGAGAGAAAAAGAGAGAGGGATAGAGAGAGGGAGAGAGAAGGAGAAAGTGAAAGAGGTAGCGAGAATTTCTCATATTTTTTATCGCAACGTTTTTTCTTTTCCTTGGCCATAGTTTTTTGTCGAATCTGTCAATGCTGTCATGGGAGGAAAAACAAAGCAATATTCGCTGCGCTTTTGGGACACGCTCCCCTCTTTCTCTCTCTCTCTCTCTCTCTCTCTCTCTCTGCGGCCCTCCTCCCGCAGGACGCATTCGGATTCGCACTCGCACTCTACTTACACGTTGCTTATGTAACACCATATATTTGCTTTGTATTTTTTAAAGATTATAAAACCGATTGTATATGTACGTAATTCAAACCGAAACAACGAGCACAAAGCCAAAGCAACACAGAGAGAGAGAGAAAGGGGAAAACCTAGTACCAAAATAGAAAGAACGCAATGAAAACCAAAGCAAACCAATTCAAAGCCAAGTCCTGGACTCTTCCGCTGCTGCTGCTGCTCTTTTAGTAATATTATATGCTTGTGTGATTCCAGCTGCAAACCGTGCTCAGACACAATCAAGACTTTCGGCTTTGAGCTTCTGCATTCAGTTGGTCAAAGATTTGTATGATTTGGCAGGGCTTTTTTTTTTTTTTTGGTTTTGCACACAAAGCATTGAAGAGCTGCTCAATTCAAATTCCAACAAAAAAAAAGCTGATATAATAAAATAAATGTAGGATATGGTCTGACTATTACAAAAAAAAAAAGCACAATCAAGATTTCAGGTTTTAAATATATACCAAAAGAATCTATAAAAAGATGTTGTAGGAAGCAGGTCGTTTTAATTATAATTACTAGAAGTTTGCTTTTCTTTGTGAACAAATTAATGCTGAAGTTGAACCGGCGACTTCTCGCTTGCTGGTTCGACGCGCACACAACGTTCGTCAATTAGTTAGAAAAGAAGGCTGTATTGATTTATAAGTAAAATTTTCATTTAGAGTAAGATTCAAAGTACATCAAAATAGAGTCAAATATGACCACGCACCTAAAAACTCATATCAATATAACCGAAATGTAATAGAAAAATGCCCCATTTAAATCGAAACTAAGCATTGCCTGGCACTGCAATTATTTGAGCTGTGTGCCATTTCTGTGGAAATTGAATTTTCATTGGGAGCTGCCACATAAAGCAGGTGCTTGGCAGCTTGATATAATGGACAGCTACAGCTACAGCAGCAAGAAGGAGAAGCTGAAGCGGAGCGCCTGCAGCTAGCCTGGCCACATGCTTAATAAGCCCTTTGAGCCCCGGCTGAGACTGTTGATTGCATTTGATTTATTTGGCAAAAGGACACGATGATACAAATCATAAACGCATTTGGAATTCCGCACACACATAGCCCCCCCCCCCTCTCTCGGCGTCCCACTGTGCAGCTACTTGCCACATTTGTTATACACATGTAGGTAAGCTGCGGCCATGAACAGGTGAAAATTGCCAACATGAGTTGACAACAGCAGCAGCAGCAACGGCAACAGCAGCACAGGGAGAGATATTAGAAAATGACCAAAAGGCGATCCCGAAAAACTATTTTCGATGTCATGTACTTTGAGCTGTCACTTGTGAGCTGCCCGCCCGGCTGAATGGCTGCCTGCATTTTTAGTGTTACAGTCACGTCCTTTTGCACTGCATCAGTGGCAGCCACAGCCAGGACGACAACATCAACAGCAACATCAACAGCAACAACAACAACGCTGCCCAAACACACACAAGTGGCTCTGCTGGGCGTGTCAAGTGGCTGGGGCCCATTTCATTATTATCATGCTCAAATTGACCGGTAAGCTTGTGGCCACAATAATAATATTGTCCAGCATTCAAGAAGAATGTTCTTTAACCATAGCCATAAGCCATGCCATGGTAAACCCATTTATTAGTGTTCATCTGCAAAGAGTTTCGTGTTTTTTGCATAAATTGCTTTTTCAGTATTGTTATAAATTATAAATTGAAACAAGCTGCAAGCCAAAACATGCTTTGAGTCTGGCTGGCAAACTATGCTAGTTTGCATAGAAACAGAAGGAGCTCGAGCTCGGTTGATCATAAATATATATGTATACATTAAGGGGTCTACTTCGATGTTCCCATATATCTTGACAACATTCTGAATCCCTCTTCAAGTCTGTACAAATTATTAAAATTATTATAAACTTGAACATTTTTGTATGAAGAAAACAATCTCCAACTTTAGTTATTTGTCAGAATTCACAAAAGAATTTTTATTCATAATCAAAATTATTTTTATTAGCTGCTTTTGACGTTCCTTTGAAGAATCATTCTTTAGTTTTTATAGCTTAAGTTTTCTATAACTATTAAGCCTTCCCTTTCGAACAACTTTAATTCTATAATATTCCTATGCAATTAACAATTTAGTTAAATAATCAATTTGCAATGCCGCGAGCAAAACGTGACAAATTGAATTTACAAAGTTTTAAATGTAATATACCCTTTGAAAAAGTAAGCTTGTTGGCAGCAGGTGTTAGATGTAGCAAGGAGTCATGTGCAGAGCTTTCGAAAATGTATTTATTACAATTTTACATATTAGATTAACTTAATCTAATGCAAACGATTTGATAAGGAGAAAATCTGTGTACTGCCAATAGCTAAGCAGGCTTCTAAGCTGCAGACAGACTCGAGCTGGTGGCCTTTCACAGTTGACAGAGAAAAACTCTTCACAGAGCTAAGTCAGCTAGAAGAAGGCTAGACAGGACAATACTAGGTCGAGTTATTACTCAAAACTGGCTGGACGCACCCTTTAAAGACTGCAGCCTAAAGGGTCCAGATGAGAACAGAAGAGAAGAGAAGAGAAGAGAAGAGAAGAGAAGAGAAGAGAAGAGAAGAGAAGAGAAGAGAAGAGAAGAGAAGAGAAGAGAAGAGAAGAAAGATAAAGTCTCTTCTGCACTCGTCCAGCTCTATGAGAAGCTAGATTATATTTCCTTGGTAACTAATTTCATTTGGAACTATCTAATTTATCCAAGCAAAGACTCAAAAGCCTTTAAGCTTACTCTCATGGAGCTTTACATGCTCTTCCATAGATCTCTGAAGAAACGGGAGAAGGATCAGTTCACTGCGAAATAGTCTGGGTCTAATCTAACCGACAAGATCTAACCTAGCAAGATGCCTTAAAGCATATGATAAATTTCATTAAAATACCCCTTACAAATTCCAAAAAAAATAAAAATAACAGGGTATTTGCCAGTCGAGCTTGCGTGCGCATGGCTTGCGTCAGCCGCCTTCTGCTTATAATTTGTAGTTTAATTGAAATAACATTTACACTCACTAACACGTACGCATATGCCACGCCTGGTGGCAAATCACAATGAAAAGCTCCGTTACTTTTGACACCACACTTTGCCCACATTGTCAGGTAACACACACGCGCACTAACACATGCAAAAAGTGGGGGCAGCTATGGCTGGGGCCACGTCTGACTTATTGTACGGCGCACAGCCGCCCTCTCGCATGTGCGTGATGTTCAGCTTGACGCAATTAACATGTCCAACTTAATTGATGCAATAAATTCTTGCGATACGTTCACCTGTGCACCACCAGCCCGTCCCACCCCCTCCCTCCCTCCCTGTCTACGCCTTTTGGGCCTGTCTATGGGAATGCATACCTATAAGGTGGGCTGTGGTATATCTCACTCAGTTGCTCTTTGAGTGCCTTTTGCACGTGCCACTGACTTTTGCGTGTTGCCAAAACTAAACTGCCAGCCTTGCCACCTGGTTGACGCTGTGAGGGGCTTGGGGCGTGGGCGTGGGCGTGGCCTCTTATGTTCACACAACAAATTTGAATCAATCTGTTGAAATTGACTTAAGGCGCACACTTGATTAATTGTCATTGTATTGAAATTGAAATTGTCAGCGTGTAAGGGGAGGGGTTGGTCGGAAGGGTATAGGGATTAAGATATATGCAAGGTACATCGATCCATTAACATGCTGCGCAAATAATCTAACGGCATGAGTGTGCATGACTGAGGTGTCTGAGCGTCGGACCAGCAAGCGACAGGTCGCCTGTTCAATCCTTACAGCTTTTTATACCCCGAACCCATTAAAAATGGGTAAAAAGGGTATAATGTATTTGTGCAAATGTATGTAACAGGCAGAAGGAAGCATCTCCGACCCCATAAAGTATATATATTCTTGATCAGCATCAATAGCCGTGTCGACCTAGCCATGCCCGTGCGTCCGCATTTATGAACGCAAGGATATCAGTACCTATAGGAGCTAGAGACTTGAAATTTTTAGCTGTAGGTCCTCCTAGTACCCACGCAGATCGGGTTTGGTTTCGATAGTCGATAACTTGCCCCGTTTCCAAGTAATCGATAAATGTAGCTTCTAGAATAGTATATATATATCAGGTATCTTTCATATTATACCTATCGCCTGTCGGAAGAAGAGGTTGCAGGGTACTAGACCCTCTTACTTGTTTAATGCTTGTTTATTTAATTTGTGTTTATCCCCAAGAAGAAATTGAAAATGAAAGGGAGTAAGCTATAATAATAAAAATTTCTTCACTTCTTATTCATTTGACACGGCAACGCCGGGAAATTTCCTTAAATAATTTATGCACAGTAAGCACACTAACTGCATTGTTTCTATTAAAAGTCACACAATCCCTGAAAACATTTGATATCTTAATTTCTGTTGCAATTTTCTTGTTTTCATCTCCTGCTAACGTGCATAATTCTTTTTGGTTTTTCTAATTTTGACACAGTCGCAACTGTATCAACAGTTGTCGTCTGTTAACCTGCTTATTACCAACTCCATTCCACATGCCGCATTTTAAAACACCGACTGCACTGCGAGATTTACTCCCCCCGCACATAAATCATTCGCTTAGGGCACAAAAAGAAAAAACAAAGAGCAACAAAATAACAACTAAAGCTTGGAAAACTTCTTGGAAAAAATGTCCGCACCAAATGTTTCGTTTACGTTTAACAGCAAACGGCAAATTTATGACCTGCTCCGAAAAATAACCTCAAAAAAAAAAGTAACAACAACAAATAATACAGAACGTATATAAGTTTAGCCTTAGGTTAAGCACTGTTTAAGTGCAAATTTAAGGGGAAGGCTGCAAAAGCGTATTTAATTGTTTTCAAGAACAAGTTTTTCCTGTTATACGGGCTTATAGAAATCTCTTCTCAGGTCTCTTGTTAATGATGATTGTGTCTAGCTCGAACAAGCTCGTCAGTTTAAACAAGTATGAAAAAAAAATATATATATATATACATATATATTCTTATATCTAGAAGATCCTTCGTTAAAAATTTGTAAAAATTCATTAGCCTATGGTTTTACTTTTAAAACTTTTCAAAGGATCTTTGGAACCCTTTACTTTATGCTTGTGTCCTTATAAAATATATCTTGAGGTCCTTGAGTAAGTTCTACAACTAAACTTAGTATTGCTCAGCTACTTAAACAGTCCGTTAATATGCCCAGCTTGAGCTAATAAAAAATAAAAAATCAACTCAATTATCGAGCTTATTAGATAAGAAATTATTAGATGCATTGTCTTTAATTAGCTATACACGAATATTTAAATGCATTAAAAGTGCTCAGCATAATATTTATATAGACAAAGGAATTTGTTGACAATACAAATGCACACATATAGTACATCTATATATAATATATACATATATATTTGCTTTCTGTGTTTGTGTTTTTATGACTTTTTACTAATTATAATGACAAACGCAACATTTATTGATGCCTGGTGGTGTCCTTTAACAAAGGCGCCACATATGTCCATTGCATTTTTATAATATCAATTAATTTCAAATGAGTTACACACACACACACACACACACACATAAACATGTGCACACGTATGCAGACAAACAAAATCTTGGCTAATATTTTAACAGCGGAATGTGGCCCAGCGGCATTTCAGTTAGCGGTCGCTAAACAATAGTTTTGTTTAGGCGATTTCTGATATGCAATTATACTAAATATATATACAGTATATGCACTCACACTCTACCAGAAACCAGATGTGAGCAAACACGCACACACACACACACACACACACACACACACACACACACACACACACACACACACACACACACACACACACACACACACACATACAAACATTGTTGTTAGATGTGTGCTGCTGTGGCTCCACGCTGATGTTATTATTTAATGTGCCCCCACGGCGATAGTTAAACGGAATTTGATATAAACAAATTCCGTGGTTTCCACGCGACTTTGAGGTTTCATATATCAATTTATTGATCGAATTAGAGTCAAGTTGAAAATTTAAATTTTATTCCGTTGAAAATTTAATTATATTTAAATTGAAATTCAAAATTACATCAATTGAATTGCCAAGAAACATAACATGCGAGACAGTAAAAATTTTGTTCGGCCTGAGGGAATGTGATTCAAATGCCCAAGCGTCTGTTAGTTTATTATATATTATGATTATCACTAGAAGCATTATTATTATTATTATTTTTATCATTATCACCAGAAACATTATTATTATCATTATCAATATCGGTACCATTATCATTATCATTATTGTTATTATTATTACTGTCATTTTCATTGTCATTGTCATTGTCATTGTCTTTGCCATTGCCATTGTCATTGTCATTGTCATTGTCATTGTCATTGTCATTGTCATTGTCATTGTCATTGTCATTGTCATTGTCATTGTCATTTTCATTGTCATTGTCATTGCCATTGTCATTGTCATTGTCATTGTCATTGTCATTGTCATTGTCATTGACATTGTCATTGTCATTGTCATTGTCATTGTCATTGCCATTACCATTATCATTATCATTATCATTATCATTATCATTATCATTGTTATTGTCATTGTCATTGCCATTTTTTTTCTCTTCTGTATAAGAAAGTTACACAAACAGAAACGAATTTAAATTTCGATTGTGTCTGCGACGCTCGGATGTCAAAATTGTGCATTGATCCGAATAAAAACGTTTTATGAATATATTGATATAAACCTGTAGATAAATTTAATAGTACAAACAATAAGTATGTACAACTGCGCCCCCCAGTTGCTCGACTGCCCCTGTCAATTAATTGATTTTAAGCTGTTCGCGACAATGATAAAAAAAAGGCTTGAAATTTATTTACATTTGCCACGTGTAAGCCCACAGGTTGCAGCAGACGGCCTCATCAATCACCTGGTGGGCGCGACTTGCAGCTCGAAAGGGTGCTAATGATTTATGATCTTGTGGCCAGAGCAGAGAGGGACGCATGGCTAAATGCAAAACTCAATCATTTAATTAGCGCCGAAAACAAAAGGAAATTAATTAAACTTTGAACTTGCGAAGGTGAAGTTTTAAGCAAAATTTAATTCAATTTATGTCACGCCCCGTAGGCACTCAGTTCACCCAGACTTGCTTAGGTCTATTTGCCCGACCGTCTGACATTTGCATTATAAATTGTGGATGCTCAATTTTCATGCATGGAGACAAAACGAAAACCCGTGCGAGTGCCTGACATTTTGTTATGAGAACACGTAAAAAATTGCACATCCAGCAACGTTGTCAGCCAACTACATGAAAATTCATGATGCTCAGCGCGCACTCTGACACATTTTTTCCTACTTTTTCTTCCTTTATATTTTCGTGGCCATTAGATGGGACGAAATTAGTGAATGGTGGG
Organism: Drosophila borealis; assembly: GCA_035045885.1. Lineage (NCBI taxonomy): Eukaryota > Metazoa > Arthropoda > Insecta > Diptera > Drosophilidae > Drosophila > Drosophila borealis. The sequence continues at coordinate 1,301,903 of JAWNOR010000164.1, read as the reverse complement.
CCAGCTAAAACTTCGCTTGGTTAACGAAAATCTGTGCCGCGGCATTTTAAAGCCAAATTTGATTTACATTTCAATGCGCGAAAAAGTCAATTTTTAGCAAGCGCCTGCCCAAAAAACGTGGAGGAGGGTCAAGAGGTAACGGGTGACAGGTGAGCGACCGTTAGACGTGCAGTCGCCATTGAAAACAGCGTGTGCTATTTTTGGCGTATGTGTTTGTCTGCGTGTGTATATGTGTGCGTGCGTATGTGTGTATGTATGTTAAAGTGTCAGTGTGATAGTATGCGTGCGGATTTGAATTTTTATTTATTTTCGCTTGGACTTTTGCATAACTGCTCCAAATTCAATTACACAACTGCAAAAGAATGCAACTATAGCAGAAGAAAGCTCTATACCCTATAGACAAGCTGTTAAGTCAAAGTTGAATTTAACAGAATGAAGCTAACAGCTGTTAAAAAACATTTTAATTTATGTTAATAGTATTGAAATGAAAAGATATATATAGCCAATACAGGGTATGCAAAAGATTTACTAGTATTTCGATACATATTGTACAAGCATATAAAAACAAGAAAGCGATAGTCCAGAATATACGACTTGTAGATGCTCTATAATCAGGTCGGTTGATCTCTTACAGGGTATGCAAAGGATTTACTAGTATATAATACAAGCATATGTAAACTAGACGATTAGAGTTAGAGACTGCACGTCTTGTATATGTTCTATAATCTGATCTGATATAGATATCGCTATATGCATATTCTCTATACAATAGCAGTTTACCTTCAATTGCTTATTACATACTCTTCCAGAATTCCAACCTTTCACATACTCGTTCACTCAGCTTTCATTATATAGGGTATATAAGAGGCTGCGAAAATAAATATTGCATAAAACGCCAACCCTGCGACCCCTTCATATGCGTTCTTTTTATCAAGGCTATAAAAATGAAGACTGACAAGAAAAATATTTCAAAAAACCATTTAATAGAAGAGAAGAAGTTCTTTCTTGTTTCTAACACGCACAGCCCGTCAAACTCCTTCACCCACTTTCCTGTTTACAGGGTATGCATTAAAATGAAAACTGCCAAAAAAAAAAAAGAGAAAATATTATTGCAACTGCAGAAAAACATTTGCATTTTTATTGAATTGCAAAAGTTTTATAGGGTCAACGCTGTAACTCGCACAAAATGAGCGAAAAGAATTGTGAATTTCCTCATCCCCTCCAATGCAAACAGAATCGCGACATTCGGGCAGCTGGAAAATTGTATTGAATTTGGCCATTAAGTCGTTAAAACTTTGTTTGTTCCCATAAATCGATTGACTTGAGAGGCGCGCACACAAAATAAACAGCAACTAAAAACGATTTGAGCGTAAAACGAAATAATATATATAAATAAATGCTAATCCCCCCAACCGAGCATAAAGCCTGGACGGACGGTAAATTGTAGCTCGCACTTTTATGATGGCCGCCTATTTGATTGCCTATTCGCTGGCACACGTGACTGGTAAGCAGCCCCAATTGGAAATGGCCGACAGTTAAGCGAGCGTAGAAACTAAGCTGCCTGCTTGCCGCATGCCACCACGTGGTGGCAGCCCAATAAGAAAAGAAGAAGAGTAGAAAAACTAAAGTTCAAGTGCGCATTTTATCGCAAACTTTTACGCTATTTAACCGCTTTAGCGGCACTAAAGCAAATGCCACATTAACATGCGATTTCCACCCGTACCCAAACCCAAGTTCCCCTAAAATTGATTCATAAAATGTGCGCTGTGAGTGCAAATCCATTTCGTCTTTGTCTGACAGCCCAATCCCGGCAGAGCTGCCCGTCTTCTAACACCAAGCTCGACGATATGTGTTGTGATTGTCGTTGTTGAATTTTAAGTACATTTTAAAAGGCTTTTACCAGTTTTTCGCATCATTTGTTGTTTTATGTTGCCCGCCTGGAGAATACTGACGATATCGGCAAGTAAATGGTTTTATTTATTGACACATGTTTTCTAATCCATCCGCATGCCGTCCCATCAAACGTGTGCGGCTCGATAGAGTGATGAGATCTGCTGCGCGCTAGAAATTCGCATGCTTCATTTAACAGCATTGAAAACCCTCCAACCATAACCTGCACAGCATATGTTCAGCTCATTAGACTCTGTCTGGGTGGCTTATGAAAAAATTAAATACAATTCACAATGTTGGATTTATAAAAAGTTTTATTTTTTTACTTATATATTAGCTCATTTTATTTGCTTAAATAATTTTTTGTAAAAAGCTTCACTTTAAAGCTTCCTCTGCGAAACGAATTTTGTTGTTGCTATCAACGTTTTTTTTTTAAGTAAGCTTATTCGCAGAAGGTTGAAGATTAACGCTTCAGACCAGGTTGGAATTTCGCGGCAAAGCGGAAAAAACAAACTTCTGTTCATGAAGTTTGGGGATCGAAAACAACTTCTTTTCTATGTGGGTTATAAGCCAAAAAAGAAGTTCGATTAATAAAGAAATATATATAGAAAATGAAAAACTAAGGTTATCTATGGAACGCCGAAGATTTAACAGACTATATATACTTTATAGAATCGAAGAATTATCCTTCTATGCGTTACACATTTCTTAAGAAAATTATGCTATCCTCTACAAGGGTATAAAAACATGTATATTAATTTTCCCGGGCCGCGTTGATAAATCAATTGCAATCTGATTCCAATCAAAAAAGTATAACATTTTGCGGACTTTATTTTTCATTTAATTTAATTAATCAAAACTTATGTGAATTTCCTTTATTTTTATTTTCTACTCCTATTGTTCAAATTTCAATCTGATTCTAGTTGCATACAGATAGATAGATGCATGTGCATTCTTTGGCCGAGCTGCTCTTAACCAAAATGAATGCAACTAATTTTGTGCAAAGTTATGAGCTGAGAATTGGGGCAAACGGTTAGCCAACGATCCGTATATTAAACTTGCTAAGCTCACAGATATTTAAGGCAAAAGCCCAGCGCATGCAGTTGGATTAAACCTTGGCCGGCTGCTGTTCCAGTAACACAAACTGCCCGGCCTGGTCGCATACTTAAATGCAAAATTCCATTTATATACCCATTGTAGCAGTAGAAGTAGGAGTAGGAGCAGGAGCAGGAGTAGGAGTAGGTGCATGGCTTCAATTTGAGCACACAGATACGCAGTAATATCCAAGATAAATGCTCATTAAGGCACAATATTTAATGAGGATATGTGAAACGTGTGCATTTGTGTGTGTGTGTGTGTGGCTAGAGGGAATTTAATATGCCTTACAGTTAACGCATATTAAACTGGGTTGAATAAAGTTATGTAACTGGTAGGGTAAAATTTGAGACCTTAGAAAGCATAAATGTGTCCATATATGTATGTATATATATATATATATATATATATATATATATATATATATATATATATATATATATATATATATATATATATATATATATATAAATGCTAATATATATATATATATATATATATATATATATATATATATATATGTATATATTGAATATATTGATTATTCAGATTACACACTTTGATATTTTGAAACAATATGTATTTATAGATATTTAATATTCTGGAGCCTATTAGTACATATACATAAGGTTCCAAAATATCGACATACATACATACATCAAAGTTGGCTCTTAAAATAAATCCAAAAATTAGTTCCTAGCATACCCTCACAAAAAATTGCCTTTATTTAAAGGGTATTTACAGGTCGAAACCTCTCAAAACTCACTGCTATTTACCATACTTGTGCAGGGTATTTTGTGACCATACGATTTTTTGATTTCTCAGCTAATCAAACACTCACTTTTAGCACATCAATCAGCATCAATCATACAACAAATTGTTGCACTAATTTATAATTTTGCAACTGAAAAATACTTTATTTTTTATTTCTAATATTTGTGTTTCAAACTTGGAATATAAATGCAATAGTACGGTTTGAAAACTAGCTGATTGATTAACTGACTGATTGAAGATCTTAGCACAGCTCAAACAGTAATAGACAGAAAGCTGACTTTTTTTTGAAAAATGTCTAGAAAATGTTTAGAAAACGATTCAACTGATCGACTTAAATTTATCCATGTGATAGTTTATTGTTTTACACTTTTTTTCAATCAACTCTTGATTCCAATAAAGAACACTTTGCCCGTACAACGCCGCTTAATATACGCAAATTATTGCTGCTGTAAGTCAATACATTTCGGTATGTCTATTAATCTATGATATTCTATGCCTATTTATGTGTGTGCATGTAATTACTCACACGTATCTGTGCATAATGAGCTTGTTTTATATTTTTGTATATCAATGTCTGTCGCCTGGCAACCAATCCGAGTGGCCGTTAGGCATTCAACATTCAACTTAAAGACACATTAGGCCCGCATCCGCAAGACTTTCGCCAGAGTGAAAAGTGCGCTAAAGAAATCTTTTCGCGCCATTAATTTTAAGGTTAATTCTTTTCCCCAAAGTGACACAACATCCGAAAAATCACACACACGCGCACCATCGATTTTATTTGACCTTCGATGGGAGGACAAGGTCTGACTTTAATCTGCTGGCAGGCTGTGTCCGTACAGCCCCTAATAAAAAACAGAAAAAAGAGGAAAAAATAAAGCTGAAGTGGAAACGCCAGAGGGAAATTCTCTTATATATTGCGAGTTTTTCCCATCATTACTTCGAAAGCTGACAAACCCTTAAAGTGGCCCAGCCTGGCCACATGTCAATTAAACTTAATACACGGCTCGCATCTTATTTAAACGACAAGTGCACTGGCCTGTAAGTGGTCGAGGGGGGAAATTGTGCGGTAGAGTGTGGGACTTTAAGCACGACCAGCTGCTTGTGATGCCCTGTAACTATTCAGGCAGCCAAAAAAGCGTCTTCAAGTTGTGCAACTGTGTGAAGTGTCCATTCGAAAGTATCTATATACATATATTTGAGTCAGTTTATAAATGTATCTAGATATATTTGAGTCAGCGCTCGAAAGTATCTAGCTATATTTAAGTCAGCCATTTCACTGACAGAGATTTCGTATTCGTTTTTTGGACCCGAGCTGCTCTCTGATTAGCTAAAAGTTATATAAGCTAGTTCTTCTTTAGAGACTCGCTGATATGATCTTACCTTTAACTATATTTATATAATTTATATAATTATATTCGTTTTAATAGAATATTTATATTCATGCTAAGTTATTTTATTTCTGTATTATTTCCCTTATTTTATTAACGGCCACAATGCGAAATTTGAATCAAAAAAGAAAGTTTTTTTTATCGGGCAAAAACTATAATAAGGTATATAGGCTCCTTTGCACTAAAAACAGATTAAATGAAAATTATATATATATTATGTATAATATAGTATAATATACTATAATATAATTTAAATATACATCATAATGTATAACATTAATTAATGTATATTACGATCCCTAAACTTCACGTTCAGTGTGCCGAGGCTTAGTCAACTGCGACTGCCTGAAGTCTGATCCAGCATACATATGACAGCATTGCAGCTAAGAAGACAGAAGAAAAATATGTATTATTAGTATGAATACCCATTAATTTGTCTTTTCTGTGCTTTCATTTACCTTTTTTTATTTATATGTATATTTCTTTTCTTTTATCAGTTGATTTATTTATACTTTTCTTGAACATCTCAACCTGTACAGAGTATAAGCACACTCAATACATAAACATACTTAACATTTATTATTAGGTCTTGCACGTTGTTTTTCTTAGTTCATCCTTAACCAAATTCTATCCAAGTACACTTTTTGGGAGATCTATGGGTTGGATCCCACTAAATCTCTGTCGCTTTCTTCTGCAGAAGCCTATTTGTCAGTGTCGCATATACTAGAGTGAAAATTTCAGCTTCATAGCTCTTACGGTGTATTCTGTGCGTTGTTTACCAATCACAGTCAGTCAGTCAGTCATACAATCAATCAGACAGTCAGGCAGTCAGTAAGTCAGGACAAACAGTTTTATATATAGATTTTTCTTTGCTTCAAAATTAATTTGTTCGCAAATTAATTGGATAAATTACAAATTAAATAGAAAGACATCAAATTATAAATTAGAACCGGCGACTTCCCACACGCTGGTTCAACGCCCATACACCTAAGCAGGCTTATAAACTGAAATTGATTTTTCTCTTAAGTCTAGGGTAGCTGCAAGTCGTGCTTGCTTACGCCCAGAGCTTTCCTGGTTTATTTGCGTGTTTTTGTTGTTTCCTGCTCATTGACTTTAAGAGCATTAAAATAGCTCATAATTACATTGCTTTTGCATTGACGTTGGCATTCTGAACTTGTCATTTAGCGGTCGCCTCGGGACGCACAAAGAACGCAAAATTGTACAAACACACACATACTCGCAAACAAACACACACACACACATACACACAGTGCCTACAATTAGTCTAACAAACTGCGAGAGGCCAAACACAATGGACTCAATATGCTAGTACATAAACATGGGCCACAAAAAAAAACAGCACAGAACAAAAACTAAAACAACAACATAACAAACTGTGTTTGAGCCGCAGGACATGTAAATGCAATTAAAATGTGGCCTTTGTGCATTTTGCCAAGTTATTGACTGATACAACAACGTTCTAAATGCATTCGCATTCGATTGCGGCGGCCAATGTCATAATTAATTTAATGACTGCTCTTCAAACGTTTCAGCTTTTTTTCCCCCTCCCTTTTTTATAGCCCATTCTCATTTTGTCACAAAATTTAAAGCTCTGATCAGTTACAATAGACGAGCTGATTAAGTTGGGTTACAGTAATGACAATTTGGGCAGCTTTCGATCTTAAAACCAATCAAATTTTAGGTACGACTCTTTCAAATTTGCGACGCAATCCAGTCACAACCTAAAAGAGTGTAGCAATAGATAGAATATATAGATGTTGAGTTGGAAAAATGTCTTGCAATAAAAACATCTAGCTTATTTAAAACGCATACTTTAAAAGTAGCTCTACGACTAGTGAACGGGTTTTTGAGACATTCCCCTCTGAAATCCTATGTACTCATGGGTCGAAATTTCCCACCCCCATAACTCGGTCAAAACTTAACCGATTTTCACGAGGTTTAGTTTTTTCTTCATGGTTTGGCCTCTAGAATAACTTGGCATTTAAATCTGGGAACGTCATGTTAAGTCGAAATTCATGTAAAAGTTAACCCTCTTGAATCATATATGCACATGGGTCGAAATTTCCCACCCCCATAACTCGGTCAAAACTCATCCGATTTTCACGAGGTTTAGTTTTTTCTACATGGTTTGGCCTCTAAAATAAATTGGCATTTAAATCTGGGAACACTTTTTTTGGTCCGAATTCATGTATAATTTTACCCTCTTGAATCAAATATGGACATGGGTCGAAATTTCCCACCCCCATAACTCGGTCAAAACTTAACCGATTTTCACGAGGTTTAGTTTTTTCTTCATGGTTTGGCCTCTAGAATAACTTGGCATTTAAATCTGGGAACGTCATGTTAAGTCGAAATTCATGTAAAAGTTAACCCTCTGGAATCATACATATATGCACATGGGTCTAAATTTCCCACCCCCATAACTCAGTCAAAACTTAACCGATTTTCACGAGGTTTAGTTTTTTCTTCATGGTTTGGCCTCTAGAATAACTTGGCATTTAAATCTGGAACACTTTTTTTGGTCCGAATTCGTCTATAATTTTACCCTCTGTAATCCTTAATAGGCATGGGTCGAAATTTCCCACTCCCATAACTCGGTCAAAACTCAACCGATTTTCACGGGGTTGAGTTTTTTCTTCATGGCTTGGCCTCTAAATTAGTTTGCCATTTAAATCTGGGAACATCATTTTTAGTCGAAATTCATGTTTATTTTACCCTCTGGAATCATACATATATGGACATGGGTCGAAATTTCCCACCCCCATAACTCGGTCGAAACTTAACCGATTTTCACGAGGTTTAGTTTTTTCTTCATGGCTTGGCCTCTTAATTAGTTTGGCATTTAAATCTGGGAACATAATTTTTAGTCGAACTTCATGTAAAAGTTAACCCTCTGGAATCATATATGGACATGGGTCGAAATTTCTCACTCCCATAACTCGGTCAAAACTTAACCGATTTTTACGAGGTTTAGTTTTTTTCTACATGGTTTGGCCTCTAGAATAACTTGGCATTTAAATCGGGGAGCACTTTTTTTGGTCCGAATTCATGTATAATTTTACCCTCTTGAACCATTGGACATGGGTCGAAATTTCCCACTCCCATAACTCGGTCAAAACTCAACCGATTTTCACGAGGTTGAGTTTTTTCTTCATGGCTTGGCCTCTAAATTAGTTTGGCATTTAAATCTGGGAACATCATTTTTAGTCGAAATTCATGTTTATTTTACCCTCTGGAATCATACATATATGGACATGGGTCGAAATTCCCCACCCCCATAACTCGGTCAAAACTTAACCGATTTTCACGAGGTTTAGTTTTTTCTTCATGGTTTGGCCTCTACATTGATTTGGCATTTAAATCTGGGAACATAATTTTTTGTCGAAATTCATGTAAAGTATTACCCTGTGTAATAATATATGGACATGGGTCGAAATTTCCCACCCCCATAACTCGGTCAAAACTTAACCGATTTTCACGAGGTTTAGTTTTTTCTACATTTGGCATTTAAATCTGGGAACATAATTTTTTGTCGAAATTCATGTAAAGTATTACCCTGCGTAATCATATATGGACATGGGTCGAAATTTCCCACCCCCATAACTCGGTCAAAACTCATCCGATTTCCACGAGGTTTAGTTTTTTCTTCGTGGTTTGGCCTCTAGAATAACTTGGCATTTAAATCTGGGAGCACTTTTTTTGGTCCGAATTCATGTATAATTTTACCCTCTGGAATCATATATGGACATGGGTCGAAATTTCCCACTTTCATAACTCGGTCAATACTTAACCGATTTTCACGAGGTTTAGTTTTTTCTTCATGGTTTGTCCTCTTAATTAGTTTGGCATTTAAATCTGGGAACATAATTTTTAGTCGAACTTCATGTAAAAGTTAACCCTCTGGAATCATATATGGACATGGGTCGATATTTCCCACCCCCATAACTCGGTCAAAACTTAACCGATTTTCATGAGGTTTAGTTTTTTCTACATGGTTTTTCTACATAATTTTTAGTCGAAATTCATGTAAAATTTTACCCTCTGAAATCCTGTACGAGCATTGGTCAATCTCATATTGACATGGGTCAAAATGAGTACGAATGTTTTTGTATATTACAAACTAATTATTATAAATTTAAAGTAAAATATTTGATTGCATACTCTTTCCTACGATTTCTGTTTCATTTTTATTTTATTTTTTTTGTGCTAAACACAATTTGCTCGTTGTTTAAGCATTAACTTGTGGCGTCTATTTTTGTTGCATAATTGAGCTTTCAAGCGGCACTTTAGGCGACGCCTCGCGGCGACGCTAATTAACTCAACACTAAAAGCCTTGTTCAATATTCAATTATATGTCTAACACGCACACGCACGCACACTCACACACACGCACACTCACACCAAGACACATGGACATGCCGCCATTTTTAAGCTGTCATTTACATTTCCGTTTCCGGCGTCGCGACGCGCTGCGCAGATTCAATTAGCACCAAACGGCGCCATTGTCAAAAAACGTTGCATATGAACGCCGTCTGTCGACGGGGCGTGGCACCTTTTTTGTTTTTTTTGGCCTAGCCAGCAGGTGAGGCAATGTTTCGTAAATGTCTTCCTTAAACGGCGACTTTTAGTTTTTACGGCTGCTGAGGAAGAGTTGAAAAAGCGACAGCTGCCTAGTTACAAACATGTGCATCGCGATTGGGAGCTGTGTTTTTCTATTAAATTATAAATTTGAATATTAGTTCAAATATTTAATTAAAAGATTTTGAAGTAACGACAGCTGCGTTTTAAATAGTTAAACAGGCAGGAGCATGAATATAGAGAGCGTTTATTTCGATATAAACATTTGTATATACATAGGTGTTAATTTCGATAGCTGTGCCTATATTTTTATATTTATATTTTTATATTTTTTATATTTTCAATATAAATCAATTATTAGCCTGTTCCATCTGTTGATTGGTTATCAATTTACATTCTATGCCTCGCAGCAATATTTTATATGTAATGTTTTTAACTTTGCAGCTGTAGAAAGGAGAACATGTTAATAATTGAACAGACATTTATTCCATTTGTAGTTGTGGCTGTATAGCTCATGGCAAAACTCATGCCATTTATCCCATTTGCAATTGTTGCCCTTCATCCCATCAAAAATTATGATACTCTATCATGCTTAACAAAAAATTGGAGCAACTTTGTAAGATTAGGAGAAAAAAAAACACTCTCAAAAAACGCCAAGCACTACAAATTTAATTTATGTAAATTAAACTGACAAGTAAATGGCCTCCAGCCAAAGTCAAAGTTGCTAAACAACTAGCTCAACTCGAGGGGGCAGCTGGCGAAGCGGGGCGGGGCGTGGCTTTTGGGCCTGCTGCACTGGCAATTACTTAAAGGCTTTCGGCGAGAGATAGCAAGCGCAATGTTGAAGGCGCGCCAGAGTTTTGATAAGAAATCGTTGCCATCAATCAACTTGCAATGGCAACAAGCAAAATCAATTGAAATTAAAAGATGATTTCCACTGCAGGCAGGTCTCCCCCCCTTTGTCCACCCCTCCATTCGGGCCTGGCTAAACAAACGCCCACAAGAAAAATCACTTACATTAATGAGTTCAACTTGTTTTTGCAATGCGGAATTGGTGGCTGCCTCGTCTCGTCTCGGCTTGCTCCGCTCCTCTTTGGTGATTTATAATGTCAGCAGCCAGAGGCAGAAGTTACATTTCCATGCACAATTTACACCAATCCACAGGCAGCAACAAAAACAATCAACCCACCCACACACACACACCCACACACACAGACACACACTGGTATTGCCAAACACACATCGAAAGCAAAGTCTCCCAACCGAGCACCGAAAACTGAGCTAATCAATCTCGTGGCATGTCAGACAGTCAATTTGTGTGTATGTGTCTATTATTCGTTTGTAAGAAGTTAGTCTAATTAAATAAATAAGTGCACGTGATTTATTTGCCAGCAGGCAACAAAAAATTAACATGCGTGCGTTGCCTAACACACAGGATACCCTGTAAAGTTGTTTAATTATTAATTATTTTTATTAATTCTTATTAATTGCTTTAATTTATGTTCTTAGCCTTCATAAATTATTTTATTTTTGAAGCCACTTTGATTATGGTGGAATCTGTTGATCTATTCTGCGTTTTAAACTTGAAGCACTTTTTTTTAATTGAATTAAATCCCTAATTTTGACATCTCAAATCGATAGCTTAGACTATTTGCAGACTTTCAACGACATTGTTTATAAAATTGTTTGCGTTCAAACTATAAACTCAAGCATTTGTTTTATCTAACTATGTTTGTTAGATGCTAATTTTGGATAAAGTTCACATTTGTGGCGCATTTCGCATGTGAATGTTATTTTCAGATGAAAATTTACTTTCATGTTAAATAGCAAATTACTTCCTCAAAATGTTGTAAATGTGTATTTTTGCCCATAGTTACAACTGATATTAGAGATCGTTCTCTTTGTCAAAACTCAACAGATTTCTCTGATGGATACCATGCTTGCCAGGAATTTTCTTAATTTTACTATTGTTATTATTATAATTTACTTTATTATTTTATATTATTATTATTTAATTGCGACATATTTTTGCCTTCTTTTTTTTTGTGTCAAATTTTAAGCAAAAAATATATCTGTAAACATATCAATTCTATTGTTAGAACTTTTTGTGGACCTCAAACCCTGAGAGCTTAGCCAAAAATTAACTGATTTTCATGGGGAATAGCAACTCGTTTATGGTTTTATCTCTAGATTCCGCATATCGTTTGTATTTAATTTATATTAAATTAATCAATAAGATAAAATAGACTTGAGGTCATTTTGCTCGTGGTGTGTCCTGCAGAATGTAAATTCAGTATCTTAAACTAAACTCTTTTCAATATCTATTTATCAAAAAAACCTTTTAGGAGCTTCGTATGTTATATACGGTTATGGTAGTCGATAACTTAATCTTCACCAGTTTTATTTAAATATTTTGTAATGGAAGCACAGCATATAATATTGAATATAAAAGAAAAATAAAAGCAGCCGAGAAACGCGACCACATCAACATTTTTCTGCGTTGATTATGCTGTATAGGATATTTGCTAGTCGATTACTTTAACTGCAGCAATTTTATTGATTTATAAAAGGAATTTTAAAGAAAACTAGGAGTACGAGCGGCTGAGGCCTAAGACTCCAGCACTTTTGTATTTATAATGTTGGTTTAGGGTATGTGCTAGTCGGTTACTTTGGCTTGAGCAGCTTTATTTGTTCATTTTCCACTTAAAATGATTTTTACATACATTTAATTTATTTAAGCCGCACGCATTGCCATGGGAGACCAAGCGGCAGGCAGGCAAACAGACAACAGAGCATTGAAGGCAAAAATTTAATTAATTGCAGCGGCGGCAGTAAATTGCTGCATTGCCTCAGCTTCAGTGGAGGCAATGCCAGTGGCAGGGGCAGGGGCAGCAACTGCGGCGCCAGCTCGAGCTGCAGCTGGCTTCTGGCTTCTGCAGCTGCTTTTGAGTGGAGTGTGCAATCAGTGCGCCAAATCGGCGTGGCCTAATGATTTTCCTGTAATGTCAGCGCCAAAGAAAACATAATGAAGCAGGACAGGACGCCGGCGACGACAAGGACAAGAACGAGACGAGGACTTGGACGGGGACGAGAACTTCATTACCAAATTGAGCGGCGGCTGCCGCCATTTGCTATTGCTGCTGCTGTTGCAGACTTGCTTCCGTTTCCGCTTGCAGCAGCAGCAGCAGCAGCGTTGTCCAGGCCCCAAATCGAAGAAGCTGCACAAATACAAGGGCCGATATATAAAAAGAAGATATCAACGGTGGCAAGCAATCAAGCTGCGAAGGCAATGATTTCCTTTGGATTCCCAATCCCAATACCAATCGCAATCGCAAACGCAATCGCAATCGCAAGTCGGCCCTTTGCCGCCTCGGGGCCAACAACTTTGCCTCGAAAATCCATCAAATCCTGCCCCCCATTGACTTTTGAGGCCATAAACTTTTGATTGATACTGAATTTAATCAACACGAGCACTCTCTCCCACGAACGGACCCCTATCTCGCTTTGAATAATATTTTCTTATTTTCCGGCTTTCCATTCTTTGGTTTCTTGGTTTCTTATATTCTTATATTTTTAATTTACGCCTCGATGTACGATTCTGCATGGTTTATCACAGAGATTGGCAAACGATTCTGCTTCGTTGCACTTCAATTAGTTGGTTATGCTCAACAACATAAAGATCCCAACAACAATAACAACAACTTGGTCTTATAACAATATGAAGTACATACTTATATGTATGTCTGTATGTATATATATGTTATTATTTGTCTGATGACTTGTCGATTCGGCTCTTTGTTACGGCTGTCCAAATGTGCAGAGCCCAAAGCAGCGAGATGTTCATCTGGCAAATGAGACATTAACTTAAAGAGGCAAGGCGCATAAACGCAAGTCAACGACTAGCAGTTACCCTGTAAAAGTGCTTGAAGTGAACCAGCTGACCATTTAAGGCTGCAGGCGTTGGTAAGAGGCTTGAGAGGCTTGACTCTTTATGAAGATTTATAATTATATATGTACAGTAAAAGCTCGACTAACGAACAGTCGCATATCTTCTGCGCAGAGAGACAGACATACCAACTTTGTGTCTGTCATAAAAATATATAGTTTTGACAGACTTTAGATGAGGGGTCTGCTTACATTTTCTCAGCTTGTCTGAACGTAGCTTTAGGAAAGTAAACAATATTTTGTTATAATATAATTATGTAGAAAATAAGTTGAAGTTTGTTTTAGAGTTTAAGCCATATATCCTTTGCTTATTATTTTTTATAATTTAATCAATATATCCGTTAGCTGAACATCTGTCTAGGCAGGTCAACAAAAGTGTATACACTGTACTTTAAAAGACATCTCCAAAGTATACCTTTATAAAAGTACTTTCATGTCGAACAACTATCCACATTCTCGCTAAGTGCCTTGTCATTAGTTCCACATACCCCATTGAACATTTAAATATTGTCAATCGTCCTTATTTTTCTGCCCTGTCTCTTGGCATTTGACCTGAGTCTAGGTCCGGGCCCGGGAAGGTCGTCGCTTACAATTTCAATTTCGCTAAAATTGGTTGACACACATTGCAGTCCCTGCATTATATGGTATACGCACGCACACAAACACACACACACACGTACACATGCAGACACACATATCTATGCCGTATGCACTCGATGTGTGTGCCGTCTCCCCCAAAATATTCATGCAAATGCACTTAAAACATTTTAAAAGCGCTTTTGCGGTTCAATTTGCATAATTCCAGCACACTATAAAAATGTACAACATTTTACCACTAATGGCGCACACACACACACATACACACACTCGCACACACACATGTGACTATGTATATATGTGTGCAAGTATATGCCCCTCAATTTACATACATTTAATTATCGAAATGGCAACTGCGCGGTCCCGGACTGTCCCCCGTTTTTTTTTTTTGCCAATGCTTGAACTACATTTCCGTAAATTGACCAGACGCAGACATTTTAAATTGCACCTGAACGGGCGCCAAACGAAGACTCCTTGTGCGGCTCGCAGGCAATGGGCATGCTTTAATTGTGAACTATTTTTGCACGCCACAGTCATCAATTTCAATAATATGCTTCATTTATTGTTTTATTTATTAATTTTATGCAAAATTTAAAGCAATGGAGGGCTATCTTTCATTGAATTATTTTCCAGTCTGTTGCTAAACATTGAAATGTTAAGCTACATTGTCAGCAACAACAACAACATAGAACTCACATAACAGCAAGGCCATTTAACATAACATTTGCTCCGTAACAGCAGGGTCTTACTACGCAACTGCCATAAAACTGTTAACTACCCCTGTACACTAACGGCAGGCAGGCGCTGATAGATCTTAACAGGCGCAGGGCCAGTGCTCAGCCCCTGTCAACTGGGAACAGTTTGCTGTTAACGGCAACCACTTGCGATACACAAACAGGGGTTGAGTTAACATAACAGCGGGCTGTAAGCGCCACTGAGCTGTTGCTAACAGTCTAGGACTAGGGTTTTGCATATACATTATTAATTTCAAGGACTGCTGCTCATCAGTAGCATGATTCACTTTTGAAATTGGCCAAATTGCTTGGGCAATTGACAAAATCAATGAAAATTGATGGTTAAAATCCTTTTGAGACTGTCTGTGTTGCTTTTATCCCAAGCTGAGGGCCTTCGTATACTGATTGGCAATACATT
This sequence comes from Drosophila borealis, assembly GCA_035045885.1. Lineage (NCBI taxonomy): Eukaryota > Metazoa > Arthropoda > Insecta > Diptera > Drosophilidae > Drosophila > Drosophila borealis. The sequence continues at coordinate 1,286,463 of JAWNOR010000164.1, read as the reverse complement.
TTGTTGCATTTAAATTTGTATTGCGTGTGTGTGTACTTTGAGTGTTGTTGATATTAATGCAAACAATGGCTATTCAATTATAAAGCTAATAGTATTATATGCCAAGGCATGACTTATAAAAGTACACAGATTTTGTGTAAATGAGCTGTTAATTCAAGCATTTGATTAACTATTTAAAAACTAAAGTTCTAGGAGCTGATTCATATATGTAAATCTCTTGTTGTATGGGAATAAATGGAGAGCTTAGGTAGTTTGATTAAATTTCCTTGTGGACATATGGCTTAGAATTGCTTTTGTGGAAAAGTTTTATATATGATCGACTGCTCCCATAGAAACCATTTAATAATTTATTGTTAACAGAAATGTGTTCCATACTCTTTCTCCCAATGTGCGCAGAAGTTGATAAGTTTGGATATGTATCTGGAATGTTTATAAGTTATTTCTTTTGCACATTTCCTCGTCAAGGCAATAAAAAGAGTTTAAATATGTCGATTTTATAGCCCAAAAATACTGTTGAAATCAATTGGAAAATATTAGCAATTAATCGCTCTTAGAACTCGTACTCGCTTCCTAGCTCACTCTCCCTCCCAAAGGCTATCCCCATTGATTTTTATTATTTGGGCCAAGTGCTGCATAGCATTAATATGTAATTCCATATATACGTACTTATTTTATGGACTTATATGTGCTTTCAGCATAAATTTGAATTTTATTGGCAGTAAAAAATAAGTTTTTATGCCTTCACGCACAAATGCCTTAAAGTTTTTCGAATTTGTTAAAATATTTATAAATTTATCAAAAATATGAAGATGAAAATGTACATCATGAAATTATTAATTTAAAATATAATATATATATAATTAAATAAATATTAAATACTAAAAAGAAATAAATACAAATTAAATAATATTCAAACACTTTTTAATTAAAAGCCTAAATATGAAAAAGTTTCATAAATTATAATTGAATAATTATAGCAAATAATTAAAAATTAAATTACATTCAAACATTTTTCTCCAAATAACTTAAATATGAAATATTTTAATATGCAAGAATAATCAATAAATATATATTGAATAATACCAAGAAATAAATAATAATCAAATAATATTTGATCGTTTCAGTTTTCTCAAACAACCTTAATAAAAAAAAAGTTGAGTATACAATAACAATAATTTCATAAATAATAACAAATATGAAAAATTCTGGCCAAGTATTCCATTAAGCCAGTAAAGTATTTTTATTTGCGAATTTCTGCACCCAATTACGTTGAGCATTTAAGTTTTGAGTTTTGAGGGATTCGTTATTCGTTTTTGATCAGCAGAACATCAAAGGCAAATTCTAAGTGGATGCGTTGAGAAAACATTAAAGCCGCGACTGCTTTTAGGCTGAAAGAAAAAGCAAAAAAAAAATAAAATAAAATAAATAAATTAAAATGTTTACAGGCAGTTGAAACAAAAGACCAGAAAAGAAACGCGAATGGTGCTTGACCTTCTGCCAAGGCGAGGTCTTATGCGGGCCAAGGGTCAAGCTCCAACTCGTGACGAGTGCCCTCAGCCTGTGCCCCATGGGGCACTCGCTCTCTGTGTGCGTCCTTGGCCAGTTTTTGTGGCACGCCACTTGGCCAAGAATGTGTAATAATATTTTTGGCCATAGCTTAAAACTGTTTTGCCTACGAAATTAATATCAATTTTCACACACGAGCTGCCATTTGAATATATTTGACTAACCAAATAGCCATGCATTATTTATTTTTTTATTTACATTTTTTGTTTTTGTCTTTTTTGACAAGGCAGCAAGCCGGAAATTAAAGACTCAGCCCTCAAAGATAGTCGGCACAATTTTGTTGCAGCCGCAGGCGATTATAAATTGAAATTTTCATTGCAAATTTTCGTCCGGGCAATTGAAATGAAACAGAAAACCTTTGCCTAAAATATTAACTCCCGACTCCAGAGAGCCGACTCTCAATGCACTTCACATCATGTGTTTGGGATTAATTTCCTGCTATAAGAAAATTTAGCTTCGGGCACATACGTGACAATGATTTGATTGAATGCTCGCAACCCTGCGGGGCAATTACACAAAATATAAAAAGAAAGCAGATTTCATGCAGACACAGGGTTTTATTAAATAGAATTTGAAGCCATAAACTTAATTTTATATTTGTTTCAAAGTTTTAACTAGAGCTTGTATGAAAATTAAATATTTAACAAAGAATGAGTCTTTGAAGAGTATGTGTCTGAGAGCTTCTGGGAAAGACTCATTTGTGGGCATACCCTAATTTTTTTATATCATAAAGAAGCTGTCTGTCCTTACGAATTTTGATATAATAACAACATATATGTTTCTTTGGATATATAAACTCTATTGATTAATCTTGGCATATGTCCGTCTTAAGTCGTAGAATATGTTTCTATTTGCATCTGGGAAAGACTCATTCTTGCACATATCCAAAGTTTGCTAAGAAATTGTCTGTTGTTACGATTTTGATATTTGTGTGAATACAAAATCGCCCTTTATTAAACCTGGCATAAGTCCGTCTTTTTGTGACAGGGAACTACTGGACTACTGTACAATATAATAGCTTATATAGGAATAATCATAGCTCATATATCGCTTAAGTTGGACTAACTGTTTCTTGCATGAACCGTTCCGGGTTCTCTGTGATTATTACAACAAGCTTTACAGAGAATTTCGATCGGAGTCTTCTCTACCTCGAGTCTTGTATGCTAAACCATTTAGAAAGTATTTAGTCTTAGTAAAGAGTCTTAGTTTGTATTCGTTCGGCAGGTGGACTGCAGCGAATCGGGATTTGCGCTTAGAACAAAATTTGCTGACACGATAACCCTACCTAAACTTAACAACAATTATATGTTAAATTATGCCTTTAGTATGCCAGATATATATTCGTAGCTTCACAGAACTCTGGAATAACTGGCTATAAAAATATATAACTGTTTTACAATCTGTCTGCAAGAGTATATTCTCTTCGACATGCCACATTTACTTATTTATACTACCCATAAATACTGGAGTACTTTTATCTTGATACATTTTTAATAATACCCTATTTATTCTTTCTTATAGACACAACAATTAAACATTTGTCCAAAAAAATATAAGAAAATGGGGGTAAGTGCATTCCACATTCTATAATATTTTTATATATATTTCCTTTACCTCCGTCAAAAAGTAAATTTGATAGATAACAACTTGAGCATACTTTGACTACAAAGCAAAATCCAAGCCATTCGCTTGGTTATTTTTATAATTACTTCTGGCCAAAAGCAACTGCAAGTTAAAAGTTTATGGCAATTGCTCAAAAGGCGCGCGGAAAATTGCAAAAACGAAAAAAAGTATTCGAGGTGAAGACAGGAAAAATCTTTGTGCCATTTACTGTCAGCCACTTAAACCAATTAATTTCTGTTGTTTCTGTTCAATTCTGCTGGCTGTTACACTTGTTGTTGTTGTTGTTGTTGGGCGCTGTCAGTAGCAGCGGCTTCGGTGTTAGCCATGTCCAAAAGAACTTGGCCATTCCGGATAGTACCTGTGTGAACTTTGCTTCATTAACCGAGCAGCGGCAGCGCGCACAAGACACGACACAGATCAGGGCGCATAGCTGAAAGGGGTGTGTCTGTGTGTGTGTGTGTGTGTGTGTGTGTGTGTGTGTGTGTTACAGGAGGACAGCAGACAACTGAGCAACAAATGCTGTCACCAGTCGTCGTCCTTATTCTCGTCCTGGCAGCTCAAAGGGCTGCTCAAGCTGTTGCTGGCAGCGCAGCAACCTCCTCAGACGAGTTAAGTAGACTACTAAATGACGCTGACTGGATAGCTCCTGATGAGACTGTCTCTCTCTCTCTCTCTCGCTCTATCTTTCTCTCCCTCTCACTGTAGTTAGGGGTAGCCAAAGTACTTAAGTGTGTTTTCAAAATTAAAGCCTGTTAATGAGATTGGCTTTACTGACTCATGTTAAGTGGCTTAGAGTGTATCGTAAGTAAGCACTTTTGCTGCCAGCAGCAGCTACTGTGACTCTTATTAAAAATAATGCTCACAATGGTAACAAAATTTAACGAGCCGAGCCATAACTGATGCTGCAGCCAGGCGTATACGACACCCTACTTTGTTCCGCACCACGAGCTCATTGTGTCTGTGTGTGTGTGTGTGCTCGGCCAGTTGAAATCTATTGATAATGAATATGAGCCTAAATACTGGCACAGATTCAGGCCAACTGGGCTGCTCTTTACTTGTATAGAAGAGTGTGTCAGTGTGGGTTGTTGTGAAAACAACAAAAAATTTAGCCACATTTTTTTTAGACAACTCTTTAAAGTTGCACTTTTTAAATTAAATATAGATAATAGATTGATTGCAATATATTTTTATACTCTTTAACTATTATAAATGTGTAAAAGTGTTTGATAAATTTGTGTTAAGATGGAACAGCTTGTAATAGACTTTCCACAGTGATGAGCAGCCGCTCCAGTTCGATATGTTCCCATTGAACTCGGGTTCTTTGAGAGCTACAATAAGCAAATTTTGAATGTGGCTACTCAGCCACCAGACGCAACTAAAGCTTATAGAAAATTAATTATAATTTCATCTGTTCGCCAGATATCAATAAATGAACGATTTCAAGTTCTCTGTAGATGGTAGAATAGAATAGAACCAAAATCGAACAAGTAACATATTTTATATGTTAAACGACCCTTCAAAAATTAATAAAAAATAAACTTTATTTTAAGTAAATAATTGAAAATATTTTTTCTACGCGCTTCAAACTCTATTGAAGTCAACAATTTTGGCCACTTTGATATCTATTAAATATTCGACCACTTAAACTAGGTACATAAAAAGCAATTGACGTGCTTTAATATTTTGTTTTAAACTGTTTGATCAAAGTCAATTTTGACAAAATAAAAGGTGTATATATATATATATTGATAAACAAACAACAAATGCGCAGAAAAAAGAAAAAAAAAACAAATTAAATTGCATTTGAAATTGGAAAGTTTATATATTCCAATTGCGTTTGACATGACACACACACGCACACCCAAAGAGCAAATAATGTCGCACACCTAGGCAAAAGGCCAATAAAAAACGTTTACAGTTTTAGGTAGATCCCCTCCTCGCCCCAACAAAATAAATGATGTACGCTCACGTGTTTCGAATGTGACAGATTTGAGCCCTTTGTCACGGCGATGCTTGATGATGAGTTAACAAACAGCAAATGTTGCAGCTCTGCATAGAAATAGAATCCGCGTGTGTTTATTTACAAAGGTAAATATTTATATACATATATATATACATACGAATCGTAAGAAATTTGTCAACATCAGTTTTCCTGAGCAGTTTAGACCGAGTTAAGGCCCTGCTGATGGGTTGTTGTCCCGCCCCCTTTTGGCTGATAAATGAAGACGGAATACTTAAGCAGCAGCCGTACTTCAAATTCGAAGACAAAAATAAATACGAAATTAAAAATCTATATGACTGATTCTCTGGCTGACTGACTGATTGATTGACTAAGTGACTGGCAAACTGATTAACTGACTGATTGAGCGACTGGCTAATCGCAATGCACAGGCCGAAAGGGATATAAGTAAGCGAGCAAGAATATTGCTGGATAAAGCTTGCATGACATTTTCATACCACTATAGAGGGTATTATATCTCCGATCCCATAAGGGGTATCTATTCTAAATCAGCATCAACAGTCGAGTTGATATAATCATGTCCTTCTGTCCATCTGTCTGTTTCTATGCGAACTAATCTCTCGGCTTTAAAGCCATCCTCTAGAAACTTTGCATAGGCCCGTCTTTCGGCTGCAGTCAGTGTTGAATCCGGATCGGATAATTCTATCATGTAGCTATCATAATGCTTGCTCGAAGATTAAGTTCTTGTATGAAATACCTTTTTGGCTTATAAGATAAATTAAGGAAATTTGACATTCACATATTATAATATGCTGCTTTTCGCTCGGGATAATCGGTCGAAAGTAGGTTTAAGTATGGAAAACCTGTTTTTTTTTAATCAAAATATCTTGACTATCTTGACTCGGCATTTATTTATTGGTTACACGTACTTCTCTATCTAAATCTTATCTACATCGGATTAATATTAAACTCAGCATTTACGAGTTTCTTCATTCTTAATACAAGGGTCTTAAATTTCTGGTGTGCCGAAGATATCCCTAATGTTTCGATTTCACTTTTAAGATGTGGGCCAAATCCATTAAAGGGGTATTCCATATTTTTAACAAAATTCATCTCTCATTGCTGCAAAATTTGGCAAACGACAATAAAATGTTCAAGCCATCGAAATTGAAATCATTTTTAAAGCTATGCATAACTATTTATTGCGCAATTGTTTCAATACGATAAATACATCCCAAAATGCACAGCATATAAATTATATAAAAAATTCTTTGCCCAGCAAAACCAATTAATATTTGCTAGTCAAATAAAATATGTTTGCACTGGTTTTAGTCACTTTTATTAATTTGGCCTTTTGGAGCTGTTGAGCTCTTGCAGTCGTAGCCCAACATAACCCCACACAACCCTTTATTTATGTGTCGCAATTTTTCGGTTAGGCTTCTGCTAACATCATCATTATCATCTTCATCAACATCATTAGTCGCACACAAACACACACACACACATAAACGCGCATCCACTCAGAGTGCGACGTGTTGGAACCTGCTGAACATTTTCCAAGTTCCTCGTGCTGCTCGATTCCATTTGACATTCGTGTCACGCAGCAAAGTTGTTACTCAAAAATTTCGCTGCGCCTATTTACGTGCCACAAAGCTGTGGGCGTGGCGCCACTAGTGTTGCCCCATCCCCATCCGCATGCGTTGCCATATAGTTTTTGCGGCAAATTATAGTCGCTTGGACGGGGCTTAATCTCAGAACTTGGCTAAAAAAAAAACAAAACAAAACAGGAATTGACGTTCATTTTATTTGTTTGGGCCAGCTTGAATTGACCAGGCTTATGTGTTTATTATGCAATTAACAGTTAATAGCATCTATTCAAGTGATGCAGCTGCTTTTCTTATTCCTTTCCTATCTATCTGCATAGATTGATATATATACATGTGAATTTAATGCTAAAAAATGATTCACTTTATGCGCATTCCCTCATTCCTCTCCCTTATATGTTAAATATTTGCTCTGACTGCCTTTATTCATGTCATGTCTGAGCACATACACTGGCCAGTTCCTAGTCTTTAAATTTAAAGCTGGCCTTAAATCAAAAATTCTATTACGCTCTAGGCAAAGGTATTATAGCTTGGTCACGTAGTTTGAAATGCGGTAAAAGTGAGACATCTCCTTAATTATTTAATAATAGAGCATTCATTAACTTGTTTTTATTTGTTTGTATTGCTTCGTTCTTTGTGAATAACCAATTTTAAAAAATTTGAACCAGCGACCTCTCGTTTGCTAATTCAACGCTCAACCACACAAGCTTTAAAATAACAGCTAAACAGCTTTTGTGATTGTAACTATGCAGGAATTTGCCAGCCCAACAGTTTTCTAAATTGCTCTTTAAATTGCTTTCGGAAAGTTCAAATTCACAAAAATTTAACACAAAAGAGAAAAGAGACGAAACCCAATTGCAACAATTAATTCAGTTCAGATTTAAAGCTAAAGCAGCAATTGTTGATTTTATGAACAATTTTAAGAGTTGCCAACTGCAGTGCGGGAGCTTTGTTATGCAAATAATTGTCAACACCTTTTGAGGGTTTCGCAAATTTCATTTCGCTATGTTGGCAAACGGGGCGTGACGTGGGCGTGCTGCCATTGTGGCCGCGCGTCCGTCTGTGTGCGTGTTAGTGTGAGTGTATTTTGTGCCCAGCACAAATGTTGCCAATTATTTACACACACCAACACACACACACACATAGAGTGTGCAGCTTGGCATTTACACATTGTCGCTGGAAACGAACCGCGCGGCATATCACAAAATCGCCAGCAACGCCAGCAGCAGCTGCATGAACCGCAAACGTGCCCAAAAAGGCGTGGCACGTACCAAATGCGAACGGACGCGCTTCATGCCCCATTGAAAAAGAGAACGAGTGAGCGAGAGAAGGGGGGGGGGGCTGGATGGGTGACGGCAGGCTCTGTTGCTGAAGTGAGTCAGGGCTTACCGGCCATATTTGCGGCTAATTGGCTTTAAGTAGTGCTGATTACATTGCCCACGGTTCCGATGATGTTCGTGTCGTTGTTGCTGTCGCTTGTCATACCCTATACTCCTAGTAAATGTTATCAAAAGAAGGGTATATTGCAGTTGTGTGAATTTTTGGCAACAGGCAGGCAGAGAATTCCTTTAAGTATTGATGCGTCTGAGTAGAACGACGAGCTGTGTTAAAGTTTTGGCAGAAGATACTGCCAGATTTGTAATAAAGATTCTCTTATACCAGCCCCTAAAGATTAAGTCAAATTTTCGCATTTCCCACACTTTTCTCAAAAACGATAAATATCGATTTACAGGCCTATTCTATTTGAGGATATCTCGATAACTATAAAATTGTGCGACTTGTAATTTAAATAGATAATCTCTTTTCTCAATAGCAGAATGGATTTGTAGTTTTTATTCGATATCTCGCCCCGTTCCCATAAAATCGATATATATCGATTTGAAGACTTGCTTTTATAGGCTTAACTCGAAGACTACAAAAGATAGATACACCAAACTTTGTGTGTCGATTCTTGGTGTATTGTCATATATATCGACTAAAAGACTCTCAGAAAGATCGTACCTTAAACTTTTGAATTACTCAAGAATGTGATTACCCTGTTATGGGGTTGGTTTGAAGCAAGTCAGCTGAGCTTTCGCCATGTTCATGCTATGACAACGCCTAGTAACGTACTAGGGTATCTGCTAGTCGGGCAGTCTAGACTAGAGTCGCCGACTTGCTGTTGTTGTTGTTGTTTGGATCATCGATGTCGATGCTCGTTCAAGTGCTCGAGCGCGTTTTCAATTACTAAATACTAATTAGCCGGCATTGCAAGTCTCCGACAATACATTTTTGTTAAGTTATTAAAAACCGCAACGCGAACGCTTCGCGGCTGCCAACAGGAGATGTGTGTGTGCCAGTATGTGTGTGTGTGCCAGTATGTGTTTGTGTGTGTGTGTGTAGGTGTGGCCTTTTGCCGTGCATAAATTAAGGCCATTAATTTGTGCTTAACACTGGTTTATCTGTCGTCTGCTTTAACTTTAACGCACACGCACATGGCCAAAGTTGAGCTCGCTTCAGCCAGCTACTGGCAAGTAATACCTATTCCCCCCACCACCACCCCCCGCCGGCAATCTACTTCAACCTGTGCCGCACTGACCACAACAACGATGTTAACGCCATTTGCTGTGCATTTAAATGTTGCACATTAATTAAAATGTATACACAAAAGCTTTTAGCTTAAGTAAGCGCCCAGCAACAGCAGTCCCAGACATCTGCTATATACTCGGCCTTATATATACATATATACACACAGATATATGCATATATATATATATGTATATCTGTTATATATCTACTTGTATATGGAATATACAATTGGCGCAAGGCATGCATAGGTGGCAAATTATGGGCGTGCCATGTGCTGTAATTAAGTTACCATAATGCAGACGCATTTTTTTCAATGCCCTCACTAGGTTGAGGTAGTGCATCATTTTTAAGGTTTTTTGCCAAGTCCCTGCTTAGCCATTTCGTATATCAATTGTGAAGCTATGTAACTAAACTTTTAGAGCCGACAATACTGAAAGAATCAGTTTACTATATATAGTATATAGTATTTGACACAAATTTTCAATTAAAATAAACGACTTTTAAGTCACACTTAGGTAGGAAAAAATAAAAGTCCTTGTAGAGGATATTCTAATTTTGTCTTTATGTGTGTTATGCCTAGAAAAAGGACACCTCCAATCGCATAAAATATAGTTTCATATATTCTTGATCAGTTTCAACAGGCGAGTCAATATAACCATGTGCGTCTGTCTCTGTTTATGCACTCCAATCTATGAGTGTGTTTCTTTGTTGGTATTGTTCAGATCGAAGCATTATATCATATAGCTGTTAAGTTCTTGTACGAAAATAGTTTTGTTTTTCAAGATATCTTGGCCAAAATCGTTTCAGCTTTGGACTCTATTACATATAGCTTTATCGTATCAATCCGCTGGAAAATGAGTTTGTTTTCCGGACATCTATACCTAACTAAATAATTGCGAGCTTCAATATTTTGCTCGTATATCTGCCAGGCCGGGTACTTGAAGGGTACTTGATCTTCGGCTTGCCAAAGATTTCACTTATTTTCTCTTGTTTTGTAATCTCTGACACAAATGCAGTAATTGCTTATATGAAACTCGTTAAAAGTTGCGTTTACTGCTTCTTTCTCTTTCTATCTCGGGCGCTTTACTTCTCTCCCTCTCGCTCTCTCTCCCTTCCACCCTCTCCCTCCCACCCTTTCTCTCTCGCTTGTATTTACCTCTAACCAAAGTTTTGTTAGTCAACAAGCGCTTATAAATTTGTGATGTGCCTCTAAAACGTCTAGACACAATGTGGCCAAAAGCACGAATTTCGTGAAATTCCAAAAAAAAAAAAAAAAAAACGAAAATGGAAAAACAAAACCAAACAAATAATCCCAAAAAGACGCACTCGAAACGAAACGCAACGACAGACTTGGACTTGGACTTGGCATTTGCATACTTATTAAAAAGATGAGCAGCAGTTGCCGCTTTGCAGCGAGTTGACAGTTATGCCAAGGCGCCAGAAATTATATATTCAAATAAGTCTTGAGTATATATGGGACACTTTCTTGTGCTGTGTGTGTGTGTGGCAGGAATGCTTAATGTGTGTATGTGTGTGTGTGTGCGTGTGTTCGTGTGTGTGTGCTTGTCTTTGCAAGACAAACGAATAAGCAAATAAACAAATAAAGCGCAACCTTTTTCAGGTCATTGTGGTTGTAGGTCCTTTGATTAGATTATCTGCCACCTGGCCGCCAACCCTTGGGCGCACATCAAAGCCTGTGCCCCGTGCGTTTCTTTATTTGGGCAACCCTTTTCGACACCTCAAATTAGTGCACTTTGTAGTTTCGATTTCACTTCCGGCCAAACAAAATTTGCACGGCCAGCGGCTTTGTGACGCAGCCCTAAGCCCGATCCTTAGCCAGTTCGCTCACGTTTTGGCCGCACGGATTGAGGTTTGCTTTTATAATACACTTGCCAGGGGTATTCAAATCTCGACACAGGTCGGGTAACTCATGGAAGAAGGCTTTAATATCTTTGACCAAACACGACATTAATTAGTTTAACTATTCTGTTTACATATGAGCCAAATTTAAGCTATATCGCACAATTATATTTTATTGCATTATATGAATAGAGAGAGAGAATTTTTGTATGGCAAATATTCTGTTTTCCAAGATATTTGCCTAATCTTATCAACATCTGGTCATAGTGTCACCAAAGGATCAATCGTTCAAAATGTAATTTCTAGTATAAAAACATTGCTCTTTTTCAAAGGCATCTGAACATAAGTTGACCTTTCCATATATTATTACGAGCCTTATGTGCGAAATCCTACCTGGATTGGGTTATAATATCATATGAGTATAATAAAATTTAATTTACTGTTTTTTCAAAATATCCACACACCAAACCCTGCGATAACGAGCTTCAATATTTAGCTCATATATCTACAAAAACTTCTCATGACATATCATATTATTCCTATACAAAAATTTGATTGAAAAAAAGGCTTTCTAAGTCAAATGTCTGCAAGCGCATTAAGTCTGCGGCGACTCCCAATAATGAATACCTTCTCTGTCTACCCATTTTTATTTGCGCAATGATTTGCTCCGTTGAATTAAAAAATTAAGTATACGTCACGTCAGCCCGCTGTGGATTCAAATGTTCTTTTTTAACTGCTCTAAGAGAGAGGCGTTAACTCGAACTTAACTCTTAGCTGGGCTTTAAGTCCGAGCCTATTTGGACAAACACTTTCGGGCAATAGGCGCCATAAACTATGCATTAGCTGCCGTGAACATGCTCAAAATACTAAAATACCAACAAAAATACCTACAACAGCCAATGGCCACCCCCCCCACCCCCTTCCCACCTTCCCCCCTTTAGCGCCTTCTTCTGTCATTATGTGCATTGGCAATGTCCTATCGCAGCTGTTGTTGTTGTCCTGCGTGCGGTTTTTGGGCTCCTTTGTCTTTTGCTCTTTATCTGGCACAATGACGCGGCGTATGAGTAATGAGTGTGAATGAAGCCCGTGCTCTAGCCTTCCTCTCTCCCTCGCTCACTCTCTCCCTCTCTCTTTCACTCTTCCGCTCTTCCTATCTCTCTCTTCATGCCCTTTCGCACACATTTGCGCACTTTCATTGTTTCTCCATCAGTTTGGCTGGCCTTTAGCTACATGGCAAATATTACGTATACGCAGCGCGTAGCATTCAGCGGCAGCCACGCCCCCGCCGCCGCCCTAGCCACGCACGCTCCCGCTGCCTTTCTCTCTAGATATATATGTGTATATATATATATAATAAAGTGTTTGCGACTTTTTCATTGCTCACGTACGCTTTTCATGACTGACTTCTTATGCTAAGGTTTGCATTTAGCTTTAGCTTCGGGTTTCAGGTCATCCAAAACGTGTGTGCCCCTGTGTGTACTTGTGTGTGCGTGTGTGTGTGTGCGCCCAGCAAGTGCTTTATTTCATTAAGTTGAGCTTCTCTGCTCTGATCTGCTACTAAAAATCTTTTCGCTCAACTTTTGTGCTTAATATCCCGTAGTGCGTTTGATGCGGTTTGCGGCGCCTTTTTATAGTTTCTCCATTCTCAGCTTCAAGCCTCGTCCTGAATTTGCTTCTAAAATGTGGCCAAAAAAAAAATATATATATTTATATAAAAGGGAGATAGGTCGGGCCACAAACGATTTCTTTTTGCCTATTGTTGTTTCTCTTAGCATATTTATGTATTTATGAGGCTATTTCTAAATATATATATAAATATTTTTGTGTATATATTAAAATGAAGGCAGCATTCTAAGCCTGTTGACTATACCCTGTTTTTATTGACAATAGGTAAGCAAATTAGACGGACGTGATGCCGTTTGAGTGTAACAGGCAAAATCAGATTCATCTCTTTGTAAGGTAGTATACATATTCCTAAGGTAGTATACATATTCCTAAGGGCGTAAGAAAGCTGGAATTTGTGAAGCTTTCTTTTGGGACGAAGATGAGCACTAAGGGAAAGTTTGTATACAAAACAGCTTTAAAAGTGCGCCAAGATCCTTAGATGTCTGTGCGTTGAACTAGCAAGCGAGAGGTTGCCGGTTCAAGTCCAGCAAAAATATTCATATTGTCTCATTTCACTTATTATTCAAAAAGAAAAGAATAAGAAAGGATGGAAGATTTCCTCTCTACGACATCCTGGGGTAAGTTTTATAGACGCAGCAATTTGAACGGCTTTTTTTGTGTGCCTTAGTTTTTCCTAGGGTATCTGTTACTGCCAGTACTTTCACAGACAGCTGTGCTTCCTTGTATTTTTCTGCAGAACTCGCTGGGGTCCCAGACATTCCGACCTGCCTGCATATAGGGCACACGAAGAATTTTGCGCAGGAGCTACTACAAATTTCGAATAGCAATAATATTTGTAGCCCAAAATATTTGCAGCAGGACTCAGTTCTAGCTGCCCCCTCTGTCCCCTTCTCCTCTATTTTTTTCTTGCGCTGTCTGTTTACCTCTGTCTTTCTATGAATATATAGATATGTATATATTTTGAGGTGAGGCCAGTCTCTGGCGTCTGTTGGTTTCTGTCGTTACGGGCGTCATAAATTCCTATTAATTCGTAATGGAAATTTGTGAAAAGTGAAATTCCCCCAAGTTGTATGAAATGGAATTTGTTTTATTAATATTGAATTTCAAATGCTTGGCATTGATGTGGTTAACACAAACGTTTCGGTCAAGGTGCAGCATATTTAAATAACAATAAGTCTTAGCATTTCTCCAATCAAATGCTACGCAGTAGAATGAATAAAATAGGATGCCGGGCAAAAACATAATAAGAGCCACTCACACACACACACACACACACATGGACAGCGAGTTGGCTTTCTCGTGTTTCCGGTCTGCCAAAAACGATTAAGATTGCTATAAATTCTAATTACCAGAGAATTACGAGTTGGAAAATTACATTTTATTATATGATAAAAGTTAAGCTTCAACTGGACGACGATAATGTATACTGAAATAGATTTACATGCGTATTCCCCAGCGCCGAAAGCGAACCACAAACTCCACTTAATCATGTGTCCGCCGCTGCCTGACTGCCCGACGGCCCGACTGCCTGACGGCCTGCCCCCCCACCCCCTCCCCCTCTACCACCTCCAGCTAACCACCCGCTGTACCCGCCATATACCCACTGTCTCTGCCATGCTTTTCAACTGTATTTAAGTGTCAGAAGTGCAATTTATTTTTATGTTGCTTGCCAAAAAAAGAAAAAACAAGAGTAAAATAAAATAAAAATCCAGCCAACAAGCAACTGCGAGGCAGGCAACCACGACAACAATACACAGCATAAGCAAAGGTTAGAAGTGGGCGGCGGTTGTGTTGTGTTAGTTTGTGGTACTTGGGTCAGCTGCTGTGGCAATAAAAATCCAACTGAAGCTCTATTTTGCTCTGCGCACTGCATGAAAAGTGTTGATATATGTGAGAGATGAGCCAGACGTCCGCACGAGCAAAAACAAAAGCACAACTTAACAATTCGTTTGAGGGGTAGACACATTCTAATTGTACACATGATTATCTGGCAATTTACCAGTAATTGCGTTCCTGCGAATCAGTTTCAAACTATATTTATGAGCACTGCGAGTGCTATGAGCTGCAATATTTTTGCTAAATTGTTCTAATTTGCAGCTGAGCATGTACAAAATTCTTTAATATTTATTCGCTACCAAAAGACAAGAGGTTTTTTTATTCACAGTTATGTTAACTGTTGCAACTCTGTAACTTAACATACTTTTGGAGGAAGAAAGCTTCACAGCGCTGGTTACTTCTGTTATGTTATCAAGATGCTGGTTTACAGCGAAAAGATCCAATTAACAGACTCTTAAAGTAAGTCAAATGAATAAGTTTCTGGACGCAGATTAACAGCCTGACAGCTCTGCAATATTTTTGCTAAATTTTTGTCATTTCCAGCTGTATTTTCAAAAATGATGAGGTTTTTTAAAGGTCTGATAGCAGCTTTAACGCTGTCATTTAACAAGCTGCTGTAGGAGCATATCTTCTGTTAGTGATCAGTTAAGAAAGTTTAACAGCGCTGGTTACTTCTATTGAATATGTTAATGATCAGCTAGGTCAATATTTCAGTTTCAGACTAACAATTGATAATATCCCATTAACAGGCTTTTAAAGTAAATCATTTGGGTTATTCTACCAGTCAGTCAAAACAATTTTCTAGACGTAAATTAACAGCCATGCAACTCAGCAATACTTTTCTCAATTTGTTATTATTTGCAGCTGAGTTTTCGCATATTTTCTAAGCTTTTTGTTAGTGTCCAAAGGCAAGTTTGTTGAACCTTTTTTTTTCTTGTAACATTCTAAACGCTTTTATTTAACAGGCTGTTATACTAACATTGGCTAAGTTATCGATCACTCCAGATAAGCGTACAGCTTTTAACACATATGATCAAATTTCTGTTAACAATGTCAACATTCTTTTGCTCCTTATTACACTGTTACAGATCATGTAATGTAAAGTCATGTAATTGCCCAACATTGTTAAGCAATAAATAAGTTTAAGGCACGCACAAAAACTGCTCCGAAGTTCTCTGTAGAACACGTGTCACCCTGTGTGCGGAAACATGCATTTAAGCCGCAGCAAACACGGAAAATGAATCGATTGCGCTGCAAAGTTAAATCGATATAAAGAGAGCTTCAAATTACAATGCTCATTTATTATACACACACACGTGTGTGTGTGTGTGAGTGTGTGTGTGTGCACAAAGAACTTAACTAATTGCAATATAATTTATTTATTTAGTAATTAAGTTGCATGCTGCAAAAGTTGGGCAGCAGCATTTGCAAACGCCAAAAAACTAACTGCAACTATTTTCAAGTCACGTTTCAAGCAACTAATTTGTAAATTTTGCAGCAGCATGGTGGAGGGGGGGAAGGGGTTGGCAGGTGGGTAAAGGAACATGGGCCAACGATTACCTGTACCTGGGCAACTGATAATGCTGCGACTATGCGTGTGTGTGTGTGTGTGCTGGCAATATGTCAAAGTTGCCGGCAGCATGACATGTGGCACGTGTGCGGTTTTGATGGCACATTCAGTACAGTAGTAACTGCCACCGGGCGCCAGAGCTAAGCCCATCAAAAGGCGACAGACAGCGGGACAGGTGCAAGTTTGACGACGCTCGCGACAGTTTTGTCAACTTAAGTTGCCTCAAAATGAAGCTTGCTTCAAGTCGTTGCCATGCGGCACGTGCCACCACCTCCCTGGCAATGTTTGCTGCCACTCGTCATATGACAACGGGGCGTATGGGGCACATTGCAATTGAATGCCACATGCCACGCTGCATATTTCATCAAAATTCAATTGTTTCCATTTACGTCGCAGCACTCGATGCCACTTGCAACAGCGCCAGGCAGCAGCAGCAGTAGCAGCAACTGCGCCAGCTCCATTGTTGACCCTTTTGTCTTGAGCTTTCCGCTCGGCCAGCCAAGCGCCAAGTGGGCATATATCTTTTGCAGTCACTGTATGTGCACTGTTTGCGCCCACTTCTAACAAATAGTTATGCGCCGAACAATTTTTATATAAGTCTATTTTTTTTCGTATTTATTTGGCGCATTTATTTGCAGCTCTAGTGCTGCATATGTTTGCATAAAATTTCGTCAAGCGTGCAGTATTTTTGACAGTATTTTTTTAAAAATATATTTACTGTATATGGTAGATCTGTGCTGTTAGCGCTTGAAATGTGAAAACTATAAAAAAAATAATTGGTAAATGCGCGATTTAAACATTTTTCGTTTATTTGAAACAGTTGGTAGTATTTTTACAGTGTTTTCTTCTTTTTACATTTCATGCATGCGTGCAGTATATTTTTGTATAATATGCTCTAAATAATAATCAACTACATGCTACTTTTCAATTCTTCAGTACAACGTGCAGTATTTTTTTATGTTTTGAGGTTTAAATATGATGTGTACATTGTACATTGTTTATACTAAATGAAGCTTGTTCTGTGAAAGTGATGAGAGTTAAGCACAAGAGCATTGTGGAAAAACCAAGGAAATTCCATTATTTGATTTCAGAACGTGCCGTATTTTTATGGTATTTTATCAGTACAAAGAAATGCTATAATATGTTTAATGATTATGTTCCCAATATTTTTAATGCAGCGCGAAGTATTTTATTATATTTATTTTTTGTGAATTTCGGGATTTAAGAGAATTTATTTAACAATAATTCTTAAAAAATATCCAAGCTAAATCATTTTTGATTTCCAGCTGCATTTAGTTTTGCAAACAGTATTTTTATTAAGTCGCGCAGTATATTGTTACTTTCGAAAATTTGGGGCTTAGTTTTTACGCTTTATTTGCAGAAAATTTGAGAAAAGCTCCAAATAATTAAACCTTTTACATATATATTCTAGTATTTTTTTTTCTTGTTTATTTTTTTTTTGACATTTTTGGAATACACGTGCAGTGAACTGCTTTATAGAGGGACGGTTAGTTGGGGGGTCTAGTGGGGAGGGACAACTACTGCTATATAGCCAAACTAAATAACACACAGGAGCAGCTTACAGTATGTAAGCGGCTTTCACCAGCGATCCTTGCTTGCTCATCGAATCCTTGTGCATCTGGTACTGCAGATTGTGGGGCGGCAGGCCGAGCAGCTTACGCAGCTTGTAACCAATCTCCATGACGGCCACTTCATTGTGCCCATTGGCGGTCCAAATCGCTGCAAGCATTATGATACATGACATGACATGACAGGACTGCACATGACATCGCCATGGCCATGGCCATGGCCAGGGCCACGCCCAGAGCCAACGTATTTTCTACTTACAAATTTTGTTGCTCTTGCTGCGCAAGTTGATGACAGCGCCACAGATTTCCTCGGTATGCTGAACAGCCTCACCAATCAGTATTAACAGCTGCGGACACACAAAGTCCATAGATGAGGGCCAGCAGGCTGGCAGGCAGCGCATTGGAACTTACCACGTCCAGCCAGAGCTTGTCCAGCTCCAGTTTGCTGCAGCGTCCGATGCTGATGACCCAGCGGCCGCCATCATTGTTGGTTTCATCCTCCCACATGGGCCTGAAAAATATTTACAATTAAAACAAGTCGGAGTGCGCTCTAGTCGGGCGCATCCGACTAGCAGATACTCTGAACCCAGCTTCAAATATTCCGGTTTCCTTCTATGCATACATGCTCCTTCTTCCCTTTCTTCTCTTTCTTGGCCCCACATATCGGAAAGGTGTGCTGGATTAACTTCGGCGCTTACAGTCCGATCTTTATGCAGTTTTGCATGCTTAAATATGGTATATATATTTTTGTATACTAAATCCTAAAGTTCTAGCTTTAAAGCTAACTTATTTTCAATTTTGGAGGAAGTAATACAAAAAGTAGAATATTCATAATCTGAACATGTAGTTTTTGAGTTATGCTCTAAAAGCCATGCATTAAAATCGATATATATCGATAATTTGTAATTGACTAGGAGCTATCGATATATAAAAAGAATATATTTCAAATTTCTAGTCCAGTCTTTAAAAATTTCCCGAACGCTAACACAGACGGACGACTCACTTCTAATGCTCTTAACCACATGTCTTACAATCGATATATATATCGATAATGTGAATATAAGAATATATCGATATAGAGAATATATTACAAATTTCTGCTCTCCAGCTTTTTTATTTTTCCGGACGCGCTTATACAGACGGACGACTCACTTCTGCTCAAGAATTTGTATATTTTATGGGGACGTTTGCAAAGGATTCAACGTGTAATTAGCTACAATTGACCACGGTAATACCCTTACTGTATGCCCTTCTTGAACAATGAGTAATCGCTGCCAATCTTGAGCTCAGATGGCGGCTTAATATGATTGTATAGACTCCAGAAATCCTCGACCATATCGAAGCTAGTTATTTCGTTTTGCATATCCTCCCAGCTCTTGCTGCGATCATTCTCCAGATACCACAATGTCCAGGTATGCTCCAATGGATGCTTGAATGGCAAATGGCCCAGCTGTTGTTTGCCCGGGTGGCTCAACTCGCCGTCCGAGTACGACTTTAGCTCCTGGCTAGAGCTGGAAAGCGTGTCCGCCTGCATTTCTGTATCGCTGTCCAGCATATTGAAACTGTTCTGTTTGGCCAGCAGCATTTTAACAAATTGTTCTTAATACTGTCTATATATTAATAAAAATATATAGATATACCTATAATCTGATACGTATGTTTAATTTTTAACGCGTCTTTGGGCTTTTTGCGAAATAGTTTCAACCGACGACCACAGGACGTTTATTTAATTTCAGCTTTTATTACTTTTTATTACTTTTATTACTTTTATGACACACACTACATGAGAACTGCCTGCGATTACAATACAAACAACTAAACAATACTTTACCATACACTGACAGCAGCCGCCCAGCTCTGTCTGTTACTCAAACTCGACTAGTTTCTGCTCACACAGAGAAAATAAGTAAAAATAATCCTACTTAAATCAAGTGCAAACTGGAGAAAAATCGAAATTGTACAACATGTTAACAAGTTCTTTTCAAGCACTTCTCTTTCTCACAAAGAACTTATTTTAAGAAAATTAACGCTTACTTTGAGAACGTTTTTATCGTATTTCAAGTATGCACATTCTTAAGATAATTTTGTTGCACCTTATTCTAGTGTGTTATGCCCTGAACCCATTTAATGTTAATGTTTTCTTTCCTTATATTTTTATTAATAAAATTATTCATAGTTACTTTAAGAATATGCTAGATTAGCAACAATTTTCTCAGAGTGTACATATTTATTGACGATATATGAGCACGTAAATAATAAGCCAGTCATTCAACATCTTTAAGCACTCATCTCTGTAATTCAACACTAAACATTTTATTCCCTTATGAGTGCCAATTTTGCCGCTTGTCGCCAGTTTCCTGTGCCTCGTACTACGACGATAAGATCGCGTCGCCTTTCATGCCTTCCATTTCATATAAAGCGTTAATTTTATGACGCAACAAAATGGCAAAACACTTTGCTAAGTTCAAGTCCCCCTAGTCGAGCAAATTTATGTACTTCAACCAATTGACCTGCTTTTGCACAGGGCGCAGATTTCCTCTAGTTATGCTTATCCGACAGACGGAAGTAGACGTCTGTCTTGGTATAGTCCGTATATCCTTGTCCGAAGTATTCATAATCTTTCAATTCTTAACAGCTTTTATGTTCTGTACTGTTACGGCCCGTAACAAGCTGTACAGCCAGTTGGTGTAATGTTAATTTACCATGAACCTAATTTGCCAGGCAGATAAATGTCTCTTTAATCCCGGTAGGCATAATAATGTTGACCATTCGCAGCAGTTGAGTCAATATACCCGCCCCATTCTCCATATCGTGTCCGTAATCTCAGTTACCCCTATCTTTATGTTGTCTTTATGTTTATACCTTTCATAACAATCAAATGGTAATAAAATAGTTTCTGTGATCAGCGCGTGAATATGTATGTGAATGTGTATTAGTATTATTATTTCTATATCCACATCTGTTGTACTTTAATATGCATTATCTTAATGTTAATGTAATATTGTATAGATTTATATTTTTGTACAGGGTATTTCTGAGCTCGAATAGTTTTTATGCCTCGTTATATTACCTGCCATAAAATTAAGCAATATTCTACAGCTCTCGTAGGTAACATAAAATTACAAGCTAAAAGTGCTGCCAATGTGACGTTAGATAAATATCGAAAAGCTAACAATGTAGCGATTATAGTTATCGATTTTTTAAATATCAAATAAAACTCTAATAATAATACAAAATTACCATTCACGTAAGAGTAAAATAATACATATTTCGTAGAATTATTTGAGGCTTACCTAAAGTCAATTTAATTATGAAGAGAATTTTCTGCTTTGCTACATATTTAGTCCAAATTTCCTGCTTATAATTATATTTATAAAATATGGCTACTTCAAACTGTTTCAATAGAATAGTTGTTAGCATAAATTAACTCAAGATGAACTATGTTCAGGCTGACCATTTCTGTAAGCAGACAAGTCTGCTATAAACCGGGTGACCAATTCTCCATGCAGCTAATTTTAAAAGGCGATATGTATATATATATATATATATATATATGCAGGATGACCTATGTATGTCTACGGTGACCAATTTTCAAAGAGAGCGTTTCAAAGAGTTATAACTGTATGGCAAACCCCCAAACTGCTCTGTCTCTGACTTAATCTTACACGTTTTACCTCTTTAACCAATACGCTACTCATTTTCTTAAAAAGTTTTCAACAAATTAGCAGCACTGCGCGTCTAGGGTGACCATTCGCTCATACAGTAACTGCTGTATACGATACGAAATAAAGAAACCAGCCAATCTGCGGACATGCTGTAACTCGTCGTTCGATCAAATTGAGCATGATTGTTGATTAACTTTTAAAAACAACCAAAAAAAAAAAAAAAAGAACAGATCTCAATTTCGTTTTTCGCCGTTGCACACACATACATTTAAAATACGCAGCATTAACGTTAAAATTTTATTGCCTGCGTTATTGAGCCTGCCGGCCATTGGAATTGGAATTGGCAACGATTTAAACTCTGGTCTCTCTGGTGGTTCACTCGTCTGTGGTTTCCGTAACACATTTTACGCCATTGTTTTTGGGCATGGTTCATCGTGCCGATATGCGCGAGTTATGTACAATGCATACAAGGTTTACGATTCCTGCCACTCATCGACAGGATGCGGGATGCGAACGCATCATTTGACTTGCCTCGCAGGCGTTTGTGTCTCTGTCTTGCTTATGTTTGCAAGCATGCAAGACAGAGAGACGGAACGGACAGGCAGACGGACAGGCAGACAAATGGACAGCCGGCGAAAAAGAAATGGCTCTATCTGCGAGCAGAGCTCGCGTGATATGAAATACTTTCGCGGTTTCTTTGGCCAGGGCAAGCCCGAGAGCACAAAGCAATCTGCAATCTGTAAGCTGTTGCCATTAAGCAAATAAAGTAAATACTCGCTATGTGTGAAACCAAAAGCGAAACTTTTATGTAAAAACAAAATTGTAAACTCCAGCCGGGTAAATTATTTGTATACCAATAAAATGCTGCAAACAGGGCATACTACAATTGGACAGGTTGTTTGTAATAGGCAGAAGGTGGACTCTCCGAATGGAACTACGAGCTGAGTCTATTTAGATAGGTTAGTTTGTCTGTTCATCTCTTTTAATATAGAGAACTATAAGAGTTGGAGATTGGAGAGTTAGATATTTGAAATAAAAATTCTGCTATAATTAGCTCAGATCAAGTTCGTGTCAAATTCTTCTTAAATCCTTTTATTTCCAAATAAAAAATAAAATCGATAAATATCGAGGCACAGATTTTTTAACGTATCTTCAAGATTATACGATATAGTTGCCAAATTTGGAATGCGAATTGACGTTTAGTGTAAACAAATCCAGAAAACTTTATTTTGGATGCAGAA
Organism: Drosophila borealis; assembly: GCA_035045885.1. Taxonomy (NCBI): domain Eukaryota; kingdom Metazoa; phylum Arthropoda; class Insecta; order Diptera; family Drosophilidae; genus Drosophila; species Drosophila borealis. The sequence goes on along the minus strand of JAWNOR010000164.1, from coordinate 1,263,755 downwards.
TTTCATATGCCCTATTAATATAAAATTTAAACAATATTCAGAGGAAGTAAGGAAGGAGGAAAGTAAGCATTAGAGTCTATTTCCGTCTGACCTTCGAATACAGCCAAATTTAGAAATTTAGAAAACAAACAAGACAAACAGCTCTCAACTGTTTACAGGGTATCAGCCTGTAGCTAGCCAGGCTCTGCTTTGCCTGTTTGTTTTTTTTTTTTGTGTAACTTTTTACGCAGTCTGGCAACACTGGCGCACGGCAGTTGAAAACGTCAATTGTCAGTTTTGTTGCATTATCAGCGCTTTACGGCTCATTTGCGTTTTAAACATGTGTAAATAAGTTAAGATTCCCATACCGAGGGGCCACTCGCCCCCGGTTCGACTCAAACCACACGTCATGCTTTCCGTATCGTGGACACGATATGAACAGAGACTCATGCCTGCTGCACGGGCAGGATCCTGACAGGACGCGGCGACGACTCATCGTTTTTAACACTGTGCCCAGCCCGGCCGTGCTGTGATTTATGTGAATTTTCAAAATAAACCAACCAACATACATCGAGCTGCCAAACTGTTGCACTCATTCGCGCATATTTAATGTGCATAAATATTTTCACATATGTAAATTATAATATGAACATGCACGTATACATATATATTTATATATTTATGTACATATGTGTTGAGTACACTCCGGCCCACGCCGCTGGAAGCAGCCTTATTAAGCGCTCATTACTCATGCCGCCTCAGCTTAAAGCAAATGTGCCCACATATGTATGCTACACATATTTATTGTCATTTAAGTGCTCGTAAGCTGGTGTGTGTGTGTGCGTGTGTGTGCGTCTGTGTGTGGGCAGCCGAAACCACGCCCACAGCCCACATTGGTGCAATGCTGTCAGCTGTCTGCGGTCAGAGACTGGCACTGCATGAAAATGGTGCATCACAAGGCCGCATTATTGTGGCCAAAAGCTGGAAGATGGTCGTAATAGATGAGGTAATGCGATTATTACACACTTTTTTATACCCTGAACCCATTGAAAATGTTTAAAAGGGGTATTTTGTGTTTGTGCAAATGTATGTAACAGGCAGAAGGAAGCATCTCCGACCCCATAAAGTATATATATTCTTGATCAGCATCAATAGCTGAGTCGATCTAGCCATGTTAGCTGTAGGTCCTCCTAGTCCCCGCGCAGATCGAGTTTGTTTCCGATAGTCGATAACTTGCCCCGTTATCAAGTAATAATATGAGCTAGGGTCACCAAACTTGACGTGTAGCTTCTAGAATAGTATATACATATATATATCAAGTATCTTTCATTTTATACCTATCGCCTGTCGGAAGAAGAGGGTACAGGGTATCCCCTAGTCGGGAGCTCCCGACTAGAACCTCTTGTTTTTTGTTCGACATGCTCAGAAAATGCAAGTTAATTAAATTTAATTAATTATATTTAATTAATGATATCTAATATACAGCACATTGCAATCGGGTGTAGCTGACTGTGTAATACGCTGTCCACAATATAAACCAACTATAAAAAGTCTTCCTGATTAATTGGCTTGATTACTCAGACTTTAACCACAAAGCAGAGGTCTTTAAACTGAAGTAATTTACACGAGATTAAATTCAAAGTTTTAAGTAAAGCGAAAAACCAATATGCCCGACGTGAGCAGAACCAAAAGACTTATTGCATTTTTTTTTGTGAACTTATAATTCGTTTCTTTCTGTTATAATAACCATATTTTTTCCATCTGTATTATGAGTAGTGTTTTATTGAATATTATTTATCGTGACATGTGCTTTTGACATTTTTAATCAATTAACAAAACTATAAAATCAGAACATTTTGTTAAGCTCTTATTATTATTACTTTATGCATATAAAAAAGAGTTTGTTCTGACTGAACGACTGACTAATCATGATGAGCATCAGTAAGGTCGAGCAAGCAGACATTTTTGCAAAAGCTTCCCTTTGGTTTAAAAGTGGACAGGAAGTTCTATAAATTCGAGCTCCAAGTGAGAAACAAATTTGGTCAAAGTTTTTATATAGAGCACCAACAACAGCGAAGTCATATCTAAGTATGCTTTGCAAACGTGACGACATGAGCTTGCGTTGAACTAATAAGCGAGTAATCGCCAGTTCAAACCCAGCACTAAACTCTTATAGAGTGTATTATGTAAGGTGTATCCGAACCCATAAAGTAGAATATATATTTAAAGATATATACATATATTTACATCATTTTTTTACATTGAAGTTTTTTTAAGGAGCTTAAGCTTCCATAATTTAATCTCGTAGCTAAATATAGATAACTTTGAATATTATTATATTTGAAAATAGATTTAATTCTCTTAAATATTCAAAGCTGCCCACATTTTCTTGAGCCTCGACGCGCGTTGGCCATACACAACTTTGTGAGTTAAACTAAAAACAGTTTACAGAGCTTTTTGTGCAATTTTGCGCCAAAGTCGAAAAAATGAGTTTGTAAAAATGCACGAACTGTGTTTTGTTTGTCTTTGGCATCCCCTGGGCGGGCGCCTCGGAGCTATTGAATTCGCATTCACACTTTGCTTATTTATTTATTGCTGCATTTGCATTGTTATGCACGCCAAAGCAGACAAAAATAAATAGGAAAAAAAAAGTAAATAAAAAAATAAACAAACAGAGAAAAACAGAAATAATACACACCAACACACAGCGCAATAAATTTAAAATCTAATTACGCGCACCATTTAATATCGAAACGTTGGCGCCGGAAACGGAAGTAGATTGGGGGGTGTATTGGGGGACGGGGAGACGGGGGGGGGGGGGGGGGCAAGTGAAAGCCAGCCAGCACAGTCGAAGCGAACGTGAGCAAATAACTGAGAAAAATAATTTGGTAAAATGGGCAAAAGAGAAAATACCGCAATACACATATAAATAGATGAGGCGCGACCGGCTAAAATTTCCGAACTTACCGAGAAAATCTAATTACGAAAATTTTGATAAGCCCCCAACAAGAAGAAGCACAGCTTTGCCGAGCATTCGAAATAGTTGCTCGTTATCCAGAAAAAAAAAATAAGAAAAATGTTGGCAAATTTAATAAAATTGCTTGTGGTTGAGCTTTTGACTTGTGGTTTCTTGTTGCCCATTTCGGGCACACTCTTGTGCGGCAGGCACATAAGTTTGCTTTGTTTTGCATGTAATTTATAATGAATTGGGCAGCACTGGCAGCCGGAAGTGATGGGCCGGCCACCCTGTGGCCGCACCGCAGCCCACAGAATGGTCAACATTGCTCAACTTGTGAAAAATACATTATGGTCGAAGCATTTAATTGCATGCAACTTTTTGGGCTTGTGCGTGTGGGAGTGTGCTTGTGTGTGAGTGAGTGTGTGAGTGAGTGTGTGAGTGAGTGTGTGAGTGAGTGTGTGAGTGAGTGTGTGTGTGTGTGCTTTGTGGCTGCTGAAAAATGTAAGATTCAAAGATTTGAAACGCGCCCCCTGCATGATCTTTTTCTGCTTGGCAAATTCGGCAACCAAACTGGGCCTGGGACAGACCGAAACGCAATTAAAACTAATAATTAATACGGCTATAGGCTAGCAGGGTGAAGGGCGGGTAGCTGTTGGGCAAGGACATTTGTCAAGCGGCCCAATGACCTGGTGCCTACTTGTCTTGCTCTTCGGGCCGGCCATATAATAAAATTATGCCTCATTTATATGCAGGTTGCGTCATTTGACTGATGCCTACTAATGACTTCCTAACAATTTTTAATATCTATGCAAATGAACGTAAATTGCTGGACTGCTTCACGCTTGTCCCCAGCCCCAGCCCCCCTCTCCCCCCTCCCCCCACCGCCTCAATTTAAAGCCCCCCTTGGTTAACCGTTTAGCCAGAGTTAACCACCAAAAAACACGACGGCGGCTAAGAAACGCGCACGCCCCGAACTGAAAGGCAACTAACAACTGCTCTCAGGCGTTTAATTAAATGACATTATGGCCATTTCGCTGTCGGCCAACGCCAACGCCAAGTGCCAGAGCCTTGAGCCCCGTCGGCCCGTCAAGTGTAGAGGCTGCTACAAAAATGCTACTCACTTGGCCCAATACAGCACCCCATGGACTTGGCCCGGCCCCAGCCCAGAAAAAGTGTCTAAAATGTACTCCGAGGGAGCTGTTTTTCAATTGCTCTTTTGGCGTCTGGCTTCCGCTCATCATCGTGTTTATGTTTATTTGCTTCTTTTTTTTTTTGGCACTCTCTATGGCAAAACATTGTCAAACTGTGTGTCTAGGCTTAGCACCTCGAACATGTTGAGAGTTCACTAAAGTTCACATCACATCAATTTTGGGTGTGATTTATGTGAAGCAGTTTAACTTACCCTAGTAGAGGGTAATATAGGTTTGTCAGGGAATTTGTAACGTAGAGTATATATATTCTAGATCAGCTTTAACAGCCGAGTCAATTAAGATATATCTCCGTCTGTCCGTCTGGCTGAGTCTAGTATTGAACTAGTCTCTCAGTCTTAAAGCTTTTGTCTTCAAACTTTGCATATGTCCGTCTTTCTGTTGAAGGCAGTACATATGTTAGAATCGGACCACTATATCATATATTTACCATGGAAACAATCGGTTGCAAATTAGGTTCATGTATGGAAATCTCGACCAAACTCTTCATTAATTAGTTTCACTATGCTCCCTACATATATTCAAAATCTAATCAACAGTGGATAAGTATATCATATAGCTCCCATCTGTCGAAAAGTAGATTCTTGTATGGCAAAATATTCTGATTTTCAAGATATCAAGCGCAGCATTTACAAGCTTCACTATTCTCACATATCTGGAAAAGTCAAATGCTGATAAGAAGATTGATTCTTCGACGTGCCGAAGATATCCTTACTCTCTTGTTGTGTACATGATTACTTTGTGTTCTCAATTATCAAGGATGCTTCAATCTTGGGCATAATATTTATTAAACAAATTTAAATTAAATATAAAGTTAGCTATTGATTATATGAGCAAATATGAATACGAAGCTGTGCGACTTAGATGTCTGCGCCTCGGTCAGTCTAGCGCCAGATCGCTGGTTCGAACCCAGCAGCAATTCTCAATCTAAACTTGTGCTTAATTTATTAGTTATTGTGCACAATGAAAAGAAACTTGGGCTAAGAAAAATAATTTATTTCAGTTATAAAAAATCTCTAATAAAAACCATTAATAACATATATCACTATATTATAATAAATTGCAAATAATGATTAATGCATTAAATGAACAGTACAAGATTCTTATCCTCATGGAGAGTTGCGCCCTGAACAAACCTTTTAACACACAACTGCATAATCCTTCAGAGATTTGCTTATGCCAACTCTCCCGGCTGGTTTTCTCTATTTATTTTCAATTACCTCTAAAGCTTTAAGCAAGAACATAATCTGATGTCTATATTGTATATATAATTGCTGAATATTCCATGTAAATAGAGCTTGCATTACAGATGTGCTACGTTGTGGTAACTATTTGCAATGCAAATAATCAGTTTCATGTTGCTAATGCGGTGGGTCTGTTGCGGAACAGAGAGAGAGAGAGGAGAGAAATTAAATCATTAGTTATGCAATTGGAGAAGAAAAAAAAAGAAGCGAATTTTAATTGCAAGCTAGAAATAAAATATTAAAAAGTGTTGGCTATGGGCGAAAAATGTGCGCATTTGTTGCTCAACACATTAAATTAAATGTGTAATTTATTTTTATTTTAAACAGGAAAATTATAAAATGTAATTAAAATCATAATTACAAAAGCGCTATAAATTGGACATAATTGAAGACTGCCTGGGCGGTTTTCTTTTTTGAGTAAATATGAGAAACTATTTTAATATATTTTCAACCTAAATGAAGAGCTTGAGCACAACTGTACCCCGTTTTGAGAGCGTCTTCTACTCATTTTATACCCATTGAAAATGGGTAAAAAGGGTATTTTGTTTTTGTGCAAATTTATGTAACAGGCAGAAGGAAGCATCTCCGACCACATAAAGTGTATCGATTCTTGATCAGCATCAACAGCCGAGTCGATCTAGCCATGTCCGTCTGTCTGTCCGTCCGTCCGTGTGTATGAACGCAAGGATCTCAGAACCTATAAGAGCTAGAGACTTGAAATTTTAGCTGTAGGTCCTGCTAGTGGCCGCGCAGATCGCGTTTCCGATATTCGATAACTTGCACCGTTTCCAAGTAATCGATACATCGATAATCGATATCGAAATCCTGTTTTTTGAGCAATTTCGGTATATAATATGAGCTAGAGTCACCAAACTTGACATGTAGCTTCTGGAATAGTATATATATTTACATCAAGTATCTTTCATTTTATAGCTATCGCCTGTTGGAAGAAAAGGGTTCTGGGTATCCCCTAGTCGGAAGCTCCCGACTAGAACCTCTTACTTGTTTTTAGAAAAGGAAATGGCCGATTGCCTTGGCTGGTTATCTGAAAGGACTTAGCTGCCGTATTAAGAAAGTTTTTGCATTTGTTTGAAGCCCGGCAACTTTAAAATGTAATCAAGGCGAACTTAACTTAAGTCAAACTTAAATTGCAGCAAATTGCTCCACACTGCAGCTCGACAGGAATCGCCTGATGAGCGGCTGCCAGTTGTCCGCCGTCCTTTGTCAGTTGTCCAATTGGCTGGCGCTTTATAAATCCCTTGGAAATTTGTTGCAGCTGATACTTAACGTTAAGTACTAAACTGATGCCAAATTGAATGTGTCAATTTCGAGTCATGTCATGCATTTAAATATATTATACACATATATATATATTTATATTTATTTGCGCAAAGCGCCAGCTGTTGTCCGGTGCACAACAACAACAAAAAAGGCCAAACAAATAATGAATGTATAATCATAGTTACAAACCCATAACGATTTTAATTAATCGACGTGCTCTGAAAAACGTATTCGTTGAAAAATGCGTCAATTATTTGAGTAGATATCCAAAAAAGTGGGCTAAGGTTCGGCTTACAGAGCACGAAGTTAAGAGATCGACTGAAATCAAATTTATTTTATTTAAATTAAAAATTAGTTTTTTCCCCATTTTTGATAAGTTAAAATATAGTTTATTCTAGTTTAATCACAAAATGAATTAGTATATTACAAGTCGGTGTTAAACTGCATGTCAAACCATTTGAAAAGTGCTGCCAATGATTTGAATAGTTTCTGCGAAATGTAGGCGAAATTGTTGATGGGATTGTTCGGCGCACTTAAACAGAAATGAGCAAAAGTAAGTGCCATCGTTTGTCTGATTAAAATGCCCATTTATGCATATTTATTTAAATGAAAATGCTCTTAATTTAACTTGTGCTGCTTTATTTAAATATGAATTAATAATTTAAAATGCTGCGCAGCATATTTAATGTGCGAGCCAGAGAGTTTGTGTTACGTTGTAATCTTAGTGAATGTACGGGAATTATAATATTTATTTAATGACTGCTATCAACCTTTTTATTTTTTTTTGTTTTTGCTATAATTATTACCATTTGCCACGTTGCATTTACCCCGGAAAATTCACATTTAGCTGCCTCTGCAGACCTCCGGACGTAACTCTGGCTATATTGCATAGCTTTGTGCTGGCCGCTTTGGGGAGTCTGCTTATAATGCTTACACACATGTGCCATTTGGTGGCTTAAAACTTCAAATACAAACAAAATTTTTGGCTCAACATAAGCGGCTTACAATGTTAACAAACACACACACACACACACACAGACACACACACGGAGCACATAACATCTGGAGTTAGCACTCAAACACTCTCTGAATATATTTTCAGCTATATTTTTTGTCGGTTACCTGCAGTTTAACACAAATGTTTGCATTGGGGTGAAAACATGCTTGTGTCTATATGAATATATATACATATATACAAAAAATATTCCAAAAAAATTACAAAACCGTAGTAGATACCATTTTGCATTTTCATATGTAGAGCTGGCCATATCTATCGAGTGCACGTTCTGGTCTTCAAACTGTCATAGCTTGGCCAAAGCTGAAAGGATTGTTTCATTTTCATTTTAAAGCTAGATTTTTGTTTCGAAATTTTGCCATAATACATGCCACAAAATGTCAACTATAGCCATGCCATAATCAAAGTTCCAACTCTTTCTAAATTTTGAAACTCATTTTCTCAGATTCTTTCTAAACATTGCCTATTTTAAATGCGATATTTTGTAAGATAATATCTGCTATATAGTGTCCTAGAATTTCAAAAATAATTAAATTGTCATCATTTGTCGCCACTTTGAATATCTTGAATCTGAATCCAATCCAAAATCCTGAGTTTGAGTTCGCGCCAAAGTTTTAACTATGAAAACTTTGTTAAAACTGAAATGATCTACATGAGCTACATACTTTTCGACAAGTTTTGTGCCCTGCATTTATTTTCTATTTTTTTCTATTTGACATTTAAATTTCTTTAGACCCACTCAAATTTCCACCAGGAAATCCGCCCTATAACTCTGGAGAAACTCTCTGGAAAACTCATTAGTGCACTCATGGCTCTCATCGCGCCTTGTCACAGTTGATTTTTGTTTTATTATACTTTTTGAAAAACACATTTTCAATAAACTACATTTAAAAGCTTCCTACTAAGCTTCCTGCTCAGTGTGCTGACGCTTTAATCTTGCTGCTTCAGCTGTGCATTGATCAATAGTCTGTCAGTCAGCACAAATCTCTATAGCTATTTAGATTATTTCTAGAAAAATATGAAACAAATATCCCATGCTGTTGTGTAAAGTGCACAGTTCAAATCTACGTTCTTTCAAAATCTTTTAAATGTTTCAAAACTGTTGCTGTTCCTAGCACGAGTTTGCCTTTTATTTATTAAATATTTTTGTATACCCTTGTGGAAGGTATTATAATTTTTTCATGAAATGCTTGACGCATAAAAGGCGACATCTCTGACTCCATAAAGTATATATGTATATTCTAGATCGGCATCAAAAGTTGAGTTCGTAAAGCCATGTCTGTCTGTTTCTATGCGAACTAGTCTCTCAGATAATATGTGGGAACCAAACAGATCGAACCACCATATCACACATTTATCTGTCATAGAATATCTGCAAAACCTTAGGTCTAATGCTTGCAAGGGTATTAAACTGTCGGCTCGTCGATTATATCCTTACTTTCCCGTTTTTATTTCGTTTCAATGTCTAGCTTTTAGTGTGGATTGTAAAGCCGCTTTTCGATGTTTTCCAAAAATTTGAATGCCTCGCTCTAAGTGCGAAATTAAAGATCTGTGTGCGTTTTCGAACTTTTTGTCTGGCGATTTGGGGTGGCAGCGTTGCAAGTTTGTTTTTGCCACAAATCAAATGGCGGGCACGGCAGGGGCACACATACAGCTAGCGCAAGGTCGCCCCGGGGGCTCATTCTTAACATTGACAACTTGGCACTTTTAAATAAATTTTCGATTATCGCGCGCCCCATTAAGGCAATAAAAATGTAATAAATTTTCAATCTGCGTCCGTAATGCCATCGCCTTTTAGTTTAGCACCGCGCTAGGAGACGCCTCCAGTGATAAGTTTTATCAAATTTACTAAATCGACGATAATATTGAATGGACTTTGGCACAGGACTTTACTTGATTCACCGACGCCTGCGAGCTGGCTGCTGCCCCCGCTTCCAAAACTCTTTCTATTATTGCATGAAACTTCCAATTTTTTTTTTTTTGGCCCAGGGGCGTTGTTTAGTTTACTTTACACGCTGTGAGGGGGGGGGGGGGGGGGATATGGTTGGCTGCAATAATAACACAACACGCATACGCCGTGTTGTCGAGGCCTGCAATTGTCTTTGGTTTCGATTACAGTCGTTTGTTGTTTGTTGCTGTATGTGTGTGTGTGTGCGTGGAAGTTCGATTTCAATTTTCATACTCGATTACCTTTTGCTAGCCTATTGCTGGGCTCAGCTGCCGCTGCTGCTTCTGGTTTCCATTTTTGATTCCGATTCAGATTCTGTTACTGCGGGCATACGGATTTTTTTCTACTCTGCTTTTTTTTTCTTTATTTTTTGTGCTGCGCCAAACTTTTGCTCCGTGAAACGCAAACATTTTATTAAAAAACTTTTGTTTCACTTGCCGCTGGTGCGGCGTCGGTTGATATCGAGCGCCTTCGGGCGAAAGTTTACACATAGAAATATGATTTTACATTTGCTTTTAATTTTAACTCTTGCAATCATTTTTTGGGCCTGACTCGGCGGCCCGGCAGCGCCTACCTTGTCGGCAAGAGCTGCGGTCATACTCCACAAAACACGCAATGCGCGCTCTTTGCGAAAACATAATAATAAAAATAACTTTATTTTTGCTTTTTTTTTTCTTACGCTTCTTCGTATTATTCTTCTTTTTTTTTTTGCTGCCAAACAATAACCATAAATGTCGGAGCACATAAAATGCCAGACTCGTAATTGATTGTTACAGGCGGCCAGAAAAAAGGAATTTAATAAAAAGTTGAGAAAGTTACACGCGGTGCGAAAAATATTTATGTGCACTTTTCCCCAGCGCTCATAACTGGCTTGAAATGTTAGAGAAATTGACTAAACAATGCTTAAATCTTGAGAGACTTCACACTGAGATTCAGCTCTTGACAGTTGCCTTCTGGGCTAAATCTGTTTCTGTTTGCGTAAATGTAAGTGGAATTGAGTTGATCAAATCTGCGCATAAATTGTGTTTTGCTTGTTAGTTGTAAGTTGTTCATCAAATATTTGAGGAAGGGGTAAGTTTTAGGAATAATGTAATAAAAACTTTGTAGTATATGTGAGATTCTGTTATGAGAATCATGGTTTGTCTAATTACATCGTAATGCATCTTAATTTATTTCAAGAAATTTTCATGTTTATATTGATTTAATCTACATTTTTATATGTGATCAAGTTTACTTTCTTGTTTTCTATAATTTAACAGAGAAATTGGAAAGATAAGCTAACAGATTTGGTTTCTAAATTTTAACAGAGAAATATTAAAGGTTTCTTCTTTCTTCATATTATCAGGTAAAATTTAAAGATATGTTAACAGATTTGTTCCTAGGTTTAATGCAATTTTTTTATCATTTTATTTCTTTTACATAACTGACTAAAATTTAGTGAATTCTTTTCAAAAAGATCCATCACTTCTGCCCTACTAAAATCTAAACAAATTTCCTGGAAGAGTTTAACAGAGTTATGTAACAGAAATGTCATGTTGTTAACAGAGCTGTGCCCAGATATACATATATCTATCTATTTATCTGACTCAGTTATGAGTATATATGAAGTGCAGCTTCTGATAAATGATAAAAAAAAACGAAGGGATTTTAATAAACAATAAAAATAAATTCTTAAGATATTCCCAGCAAATTCCTTCAGTGCCGTCTTTGTATGAAAATTATCAGAGGGCTAATGAGCTTTTAATTGCGCACTCATGTTTGTAGGTGTGTGCTGCACACGCATGTGCGTGCGTGTGTATGCGTGTGTGTGCGTGTGTGCGTGGGGTAAGAATTAATGAAGCTCTTGATTGTGTTTTAAAGTGCTGCAAAGATTAATCATACACATCAATCTTAACCCTCGACAACAGCGTCGCTCAGCGCGTTAATTATGTGCGGGTCGCAAGAAGTTGCTGCCAGTTAAGGGCATCCTTCTGTGTCCGGGAAGAGTTGGTGGGAGGAAGGGGGAGGAGCGTCTGTTTCTGGAGTTTGTTGTAATTTGATTTGAATGGGTTTCATGTGGGCTGAAGCAATCTAAATACGAGTAAAAAACAACATTGCAATTGCAGTTGCTTCAACTTAATAAAAACTTCAAGTTTATTCCCAACAACTTTCAAGCCAAGTTTCTGCCTGGTAACTCAAATACTAAATACGAAAAAAAAACAGGAACAAAACTATCCCAAAAACAGGCGCAAACTTTTTGCTTTGTGTGTTGCCTTTGCACTTGAAACAGCATGTAAACTGGGCGACGGGGCGGGGCTTGGTGTGTGTGTGCGCATGTGTGTGTGGTTGGTCGGCAATGGGGGGGACGTTTGTTATAACTTTTAATTAAATAATTAACAAGAAATTTATTTGTATTTAGATTGGCGTCAACGTAGAAAACCAGACACCTGTTGGTAATAAATAAATTCCTAAACTCTACACACACTTGGCTCGCGAAGAGAATGTCGGGCTTAAAATAGAGGCAAGGGGTTTAAAAAAATTGCATAAATTTAAAAACTGTACAACAACTTTTAGTGCCCTTTTAGAGGGTATTATTATTGTGTCTTGAAATGTGTAAGGCATCGACAGCTGAGTTTATATAGCCATGCCAATTTGTCCAATTCTATGCGAACTTGTCTCTCAGTTTTAAAGTCTTAAAACTTAGCATAGATCCGTCTTCCTGTTGCTTACATTACATTTGTCGGTACTGGCCGGATCGGACCACTAAATCATATAGCTGCCATAAGGAGAGTGGAACAGAATAAAAGAAGAGAGTTCATTTTCGAAGTGCCGAAGATATTCTTACTTTCTCGTTACATTTAATTTAATTTTCTATCCATCTTGTGCTGCTTTAATTTTGTACCCAGAATATTTATTTAACAACTTTTCTTCAGCTTTTTTGAGTTTTGTTTAATAAATATACGCAAATGGGGCGGACTTATCAATTATTTTGATAAATAGTTGGTGATAGGCATGAGATTAGCTACAATGTTCAGATATATCTGAATGTTTGTAACCGACTTGGAAACTAAAGAATTTTGATTTCTAGTGTTGAATAGGGAGAGAGAGAGAGAAAGATATACAGAGAGAGATTGAGGCCCAGTTAAGTGGGCAATCGAGACTAGAGCTGCTGGACTTTTGTCTATAAGCTGTAATCTGTCGATAGGGCTATGCATCTAGTTGAATAAGGGTATTAGCATTTAACAGTACATCATTATTTCATAATCGTCATCATCAACAACAACAGCATCAGCATTATATATCCTGTGTGCCAGCTCTCATCAGACATGACAATTCACGACTGATTCCCGCACTTTGTGGCTGCTGTTGTTTGTTGTTGTTGTATTTAGTGTGCGGTGATATGCGTAATAATGCAATAAATACAAATTAAGCACGCTTGAGTGCAATTATGCAAATGAATGTAGTTTATAGTGCGCGAAGCACACTAAACACACACACACACATAAACCCACACTAACTAATACATGTGTGTGTCACATTGTCGGATTACAAAACGATTTCATTCGCTAATCTCTTATAATGAACACAAATATGTAGAACACGGTGATAATCGCCCATGTAGCACTTACTCACCCTGCATATACACGCATTATCCAATACTCATCAAATACTCCGCTTTATAACACTAACAAACCAGTGTTGTTCAAGCTAATACAATTTGTGCGTCTTGTCACATTTTATTAAACATTTGTCTTTAAGCATTTTCCATTTAGGTGCTTAGCTTCGTATTCTCTCCTCTCCATCTTCTTTTACTTCTTTTATCGTTCGTGTTTCGTGTCAACATCAGCTGCTGTTTTGTTGCCCTGCAGTTCGAGCCAGCGTGCTGGCCGGGGCGATTTCAACGTCTTCTTAAATTTCTATAATTGCTTGTGATTTGTTAGCCGAAAACGTGCCGGGCAACTGCAATTTGTTGTGCGGCCATATAGCTTGTACACACACACACACACTGACACACATACACGCGGAAAAAAACTACAGCAGAAACTTTTCCGAAGAGAGGAATACGATAAAAACACTTAATATTCGCGAAAACCCTAGAATACCTAATGATGGAAGAGCAAGTTTTTATAGTTAGGCACAGCATAGGACAGCATGCTTATGGATCACTTTCTTATAGAGATATGTAGAGTGGAATAGAAATACGCAATATACCACCCTAGAAGAAAGGATAGGAATGAAAAAGCAGTTTATTGTTTCTAGGCGCAGCATTTGATATAAAATCCATTTCTTATAGAGATATGTAAAGTAATATTCCCTTAAGGAAAAGAGTATAGAAACCGCCAGAGTTCTGAAGGATGGAAGAGGAGTTTCTTATATCTAGGAATGGAACCAATTTCTTATAGATATATTTAAAGTGATATATACCACAGGAAAATGTTATAGAATAGCCAAGTCTAGCCAAGGATGGGAGAGGAATTTTTTAGTTCTTATAGAGATAAAGAGATATGTAAACTGATATACCCTATAGGAGAAAGGTACAGAAACCTCAAGAGTAGCTAAGGACGATAGATGAAGTTTTTAGTTCGACTCACATTTTGCTTACAGATCAATTTTTTACCCAGATATATAAACTAATTTATCCTATAAATAAAGGGTACAGAAAACTCCAGAGTACCCAAGCATGGAAGAGGAGTTGTTTATTTCTAGGCACTGTAAAAGTGCTTCTAACATTTCGTCTATTAAAAATTGCACTCCAGTTACACTCAGGGTTCCCTTTTTTTTTCGAGTGTAGCAGTATCGCATAGATATTGCCATATATTTTTATTTGTCTCACGCTTTCAATAATTGCCGGCATTACACGTGGCCCCAATAAATTAGCAGTTCTGGCTTAAGTGTAAAATAAATAAACAGCCAACTTAACGGCGCTCTGGCTATAAAGCGGCTACTTTTCCTACATGTAATTGTATGTGTTTGTGTATGTGCGTGTGTGTGTACGTTGGGTGGGTGGGGGGCTGTGCTTGTGTATGGCTTTGCTTTGTGGTCCTGTGCATATCAATCATACGCACTGTTGTTCGCCTCACAATTATCGAGTGCGCATGACCGCAACTTTTGACAACTATTTGCATTACAATTTTCCATGTTGCACGACAGCTGCGTTCCTCTTTTGCGTAACGGCAATGAGGCATTAAAACAGAAGAGCCACCGCCAAATTTGATGCCATATCAAATGTTGCCACATCCACAACATGCAACGTGCGGCAATGTTCGTCTGCCTATTGCGCTTTTTGCGCATTTCAATTGCAAATTTAATGTAAATGCCAAAATTAAAGCCATGCCGAAATAAAGTATGGGCAGCTTTTGATAGAAAAATTCTAAAATATTTAGTTGAAACTCTGATGAAAATTCTTTCTATATATATCCAGAGCGTCATTTAGGGGTTAATTGAGATTTCAATAGGAATTAATGCTTAAGCAAGGCTGCATTTATTTTAAATGTTTGCTATGATAAATATTTTGATAAAAGTCTGTTTAAATGCGCATTTATATGCCAGGCGAACATTAAAAAAAATATTATTAATAGTTAATGCTGTAAGGAAAGTAGTAAAAGACGCTGCGGAAGTTGTCGATTAATTTTAATATTTATATTTTTTATATTTATCAATGTAATTTGATAAAAGTCTGATGAAATGATAGTTCACATCCCGAACGGACATTGACAAAAACAGAAATTGGATTGGGTGTAGAAAGGAAAGGCAAGTAAATGGAGCTACCCTGTATTCAAGCCGTGCGACGAGTTGCCCTAACTAACATTCGAAGTTTTTTCATAATTGAGTTACAGACATTTATCGATAATGATTTATTCTCGCCCGGGTATCTATATCCAAATATATTCAATATTTGCCTGTGAGTGGACTTACCTTTTTGTTTCTAGTTTACCTTTTTACCTTTACCTTTTTTAAACTAAGAAGATGTGCAAGAATGTTGTCTTACAAAAAAGAATGTTGGCTCAGAGCTGTGTTTCTGCTACTTTTCACAGTACTTCACAGCCGCCTTTACCTGAGCACTCGTTGTGCGTCTGTGGAGCACCTGCTATAACGAAACTATTTCACTGACATTTATAAGTAGATACTTGAAATTGAGTAGAAAGTTGTCAGATTTGATAGATTCGTCGTTCAATAAAGTTTATGCTACTAACTGCGATTCACAACTGCACTTTGATAGCAGTTGATGCTCAATGCGAAAGGCGCTGGCTGGCTGGTGGCTTGGCTGGTGGTTTGGCTGGTGGTTTGGCTGGTGGTTTAATGGTACATTAAGTCATCAAACTACAGAGCAACCACCGCAGCAACACTCTCGCACAAAACAGACAGTGCCCCGCCCAGCACAATATTTCGCCCCCAAACGCTCAACATTTTAACAGCTGTCAGTTTTATGGTGCGTGACTTTTACGACAGCTGTTTTTGGGGGGTTTGGTGGGCGGGGGCGGGGGGAAGGGTGTGCTGCGTTGGCCTGAGGCGATTTTCGGAAATCGGTTTTAATTGCCAAATAAAACCAAATAGCAGCGACAACAACAACAACAAGCATTCATAACAATCAGCGCCAAAAAGTGTGCTACATTTTTCGGGGCCACAGAAATAGTTTTATTCGAATGTCGTTCGCCGGTGGCAATAACTGCAAAAATGACAACAACAACATTGTATTTGGCTAAGTTATTGATGTTGGCGCATAAATATTACAGCACTGCATTTTATTACGTTCTCCAATGCATACAAATACACACACATGCACACGCACACATATGCCTTTATGTGCGCCAATAAAGTTTATTTAAATAAGTATGTCAGCGGCAAGCAGTTTTATTTGCTTTTGTTTTTCAACCTAAACATATATCAGGAATAAAAAAAAACAAAATTTCTGCCAAAAGCAAAAAATTAAATATTTCCATATACAAATTTATTATTTGAAGTAAGGACAATATTTACGACTGATCAATTGCACAATAGCTAAATGACTCTGTCTATGAGAGCAGCTGTCAGAGTTTGAGAATAGATTCCCTATAAAGGGTCGCCAGTCGGCAAATAGGATAGTTAGCAATGCCTTTAAAAATTTGTCACATTTGGTTTCCGTTTAATTTAATTGATCTTGCCCAAAACAAGGTCTTCATTATTCTCTCAACATATCTGCAAAATCTTATCAAATAGAATAACTATTATATAACTTCTATTAATACAATTCCTAAAGCTTTTGTATAAAAGCATTTCTAAGTCCTATGTCTACTGGAGTTTTTTGTCTTCTGGTTGCCGCAGTTAGTTGCTCCTTTGTGTTTTTCTTCTGTTGCATAATTAAAATTTTATTAAAAATGAATTTTTCTAAGCAATCGCTTTTTAAAGTGCTGAAGACCGACTTTACAAACCAACATATTTATCGTTGGCATTGTGGCAATATATCGGCCCTGGGTCACGCAAAATCATGTGCATAGATTGCATTTTATAGTTGCCTATACAATAAGCAGCAGTACACAATAATGTAAGAAAGCTGCTATAGAGAGTGCTTGACTTGAACATACCCTGTAACTGAGGGGCTTTACTTTGAAATTTATATGAAAAGCGAAGTAAGAGGCTTGAGTCTTGTATTAAGATTTTCTTTTTTTGGTAATTTAAAAAGAGTTTCTTTCTAGAATTTTACAAGGTTCGTTTTTGATTAGAGGTCTCTTTTATAGGGTTTCTTAAGTTGGGAATATTGCAACGATTCTGCTAAGATCGCATATACACCTATTGTATATATAGTATCTATATAGTTAGTTTCTCCTGCCATGTTACATTCCTTCCGCACTAAGGAGTCGCCCCTTTTCAATACTTCTTCACTAGTTACAGGGCATCAATAGCAATTGTGTGCTCCTCGTACTAAATTTTCAAGTGTCAAACTAATGGTCTAAGAAATACTTTATAGCTAAAATTTTAAACAATATAAAATCCATATAAATCGAATTCTCCAAGCAATTCAATACAATAAAATATCCATTGTATGTCGGCTCAGCTGTGTGACTGTGCATGTGAATTGTTGTGTAGCTCTTGTATCTTGTCTGCCCCCCTCTCCTCCCCCCTCTCTCTCTCTCTGTCTTTCTCTCCCTAAATGTAGTTGTGTCTTGTCTCTGTGTGTGTTGGTGTGTGCATCATTCATCCTGCGGCCATATTGAGGCAACATATCCGGCGACAGGATGCCAAGACAAGAAAATTTCATGCTATGCTTTGTACGTTTCCGCTTGCCCTCAGCCCACTGCCCCATTGCCACGCCCTCCTCCTGCCAGTCGCCAGCGCCTCCCGCCACCCAACGAAGCTGTCTTTCACCCATTTGCTGCTGCGCTCGTTGTTGTTGCTGTTGTTGTTGCCGACTGTGCTTATATTTTATTTTATGCCAACAGCACTGTTTAATTACACACAAGAGACAACACACACACACACACACTTGTATCGAGCTGCCTTGCTGTTGTGTATATGTGTGTGTGTGGCCCCTATTTCTTTTGTGTGTGTTGTTTGTGTGTGCGTGTGCGTGTGTGTGTATCAGGTAATGGCTGCCCTGCTCACATGCAATTTATATTTTCTGTTGCAGCAAGCCCCTCCACCCCCTTTCCCTTTAAACCCTGCTGAACCTTGGCACAGCTTACACCGATCTGCCCCTAGCCGCCCGCTCTTCAACCCGCTCAGCTGCAATTAAGTTCAAGTGCAAAACAAAAGGCATGTTGTTTGATATCAGCCGAGTTGGCTCTCACATTCTGCCAACTCAACTTGTTGTTGTTCTTGTTCTTGTTGCTGTTTTCATGCGAAACATTTTTACACAATTACAGCTAGGACTGCAACAACAACAACAACAACAATAGAAACCGCTCTGATAAATGTTCAACAGCAACAACAAATAATTGCTATATATATGCAATAATAACTGATTAAAGAGCGTTGACATATGGGCGAGATTATGGTTGCTTGGATTTTAATGAATCACTCGCTTTGTGCGTGTGTGAGTGTGTGTGTGTGTGTTAAGCAGATTTTATCCGACCAAATGCGACTGACTGGTTTATTGTTGGCAACAGATTAAATATGTCTAGGTCTGTGCATAGTATAGACAACAAGACAATCGACTGGGCCATACTCTGTTGCCAATTAATTCAAGCTGAAAACAGGCCGAAAAGCTATTTCCTGGCTAGAGAGAAATATTTGGTCTATGGCGCAGTTTTTAAATGAAATAACTCGGCAAAAATATCGAGAATCTGTTTGGCGAAAAAGTCTAGAAGAAAAGTATTTTAAAAAGTCTTTTATTCTTATTGGGTTTTATGCCCAGTCGTGCTTTCTTTAAGATCCTTCGTGAAGGGCTAGCCCTTATCCAATTGCATATTTTGTACTCCTGCTGTCTCAGACCTCGAAAGTGTGAGACTCACGCCCATCTCTAATCTCGACTCTTGGGCAGGCGTTTATACGGACAGATAGACGGGCAGCAAGAGGAACATAGCACAAATACCCATATACTCGTTTAATTTTTGTAAACAGAGTGTAGAAATATATATCCGATTATATACCGAAATGATTGTGAAACTGAAGGAATATGGAGTGCTGCAAGCCAGCACACTCGGATTGTCCAAGCTGAAGCTCCACAGGCCTTCTCTCAGGGGCTG
The DNA here is from genome assembly GCA_035045885.1 of Drosophila borealis. Taxonomy (NCBI): domain Eukaryota; kingdom Metazoa; phylum Arthropoda; class Insecta; order Diptera; family Drosophilidae; genus Drosophila; species Drosophila borealis. The sequence goes on along the minus strand of JAWNOR010000164.1, from coordinate 1,244,480 downwards.
CCAGAAACGGGTTCGGGCCCCAAGGAATATAGCTCGACGATACCTAGGTTAAAGAACACATTAGTTTCACACATTAGTGGCAGACCCAATTGTTTAGTATTCCACGACAGCAACAACTTAGTTTAATGTTGCGAAAAGTCTGCGAGATCTTGCGAAGGCTCTGTTGATCTCTATGAGGTCAACAGCAGCCTATAATCCTTCTGCTTAAACAAGCCTATCTTCAAACCTAGAATTAGTTATTCCCCATTTAAAATTAAATCTTATTTGCTGAGCATAATTCGCTAAGCATTTGCTAAGGCGGCAGGGCATAAGCTTAAAAGATAAAAGCCTTCAACAATAGCCTAGACTTATCTAAGTCTTCCCATTGGGTTCTCAGCTTGGAGATTTGATAACGCCTAAAACAGCAAGTCGAGACAAGAGTATATTAATTGAACAAATTACAATTTACAATTAATTTATGATAACCTTGACAAACGGCAGCCAACTATGGTCAACTATAAAAGACAACAAACATTGAATTAACTGGGAAAACTTGAGAGTGCCCTTAATAATATTACTGTTAACAAGTATACTTACCAGAAAGTCAAGTCAAAGAAATGTTATCAGACTGTAATTGTTGTGAACATAAAATGAAATTGAACATAATTTAATTTGGCTGCGAACCGCAAAAGTTTTCCATTTTTAATTAAACAAACAAACAATTGAGAAGGTATCAAAGAGCAAATGTTGCCGAAAGCCTTTAATTTATCTGCAGCTCTCATTCACACGCACTTGCTCTCTCTCTCTTTCTCTCTGTCTCTCTCTCTCTCTCTCTCTCTTTCTTTCATTGCTGAAAAAAGAGAAAACATAAATCATGACGGGCGCGTTAAAATTTTGAAAAATAAGTAATTTTTGCAGCCATAACTTTCGACTGTTTTTTGTTAATTGTTCTTGTTGTTGTTGTTGTTGGGCGTCGTCATTGCGGTAATTAATCAACATGGCTGCAAAGACCTAGACGCTGGCATTATCAATTACAAAATATTTATGATAAATTATAGGGTATGCGTCGATTCTTTAATGGAATTCATTATGGAATTGTGTTAAGCGAGAACATTAATTAAATCATATTCAATGACAGACCACAAAAAAAACAACAACAATAACCACAACAACAAATAAATTAAAACGATTTAAAAAGCTATTAATGTGCGTAAATTACAATTGCGTTAATCAATTAAAGTTGTTTACCACTCGTTAAAAACAAAAGAGCAGTTTTGAAGACTGTTTGGAAAGTCTTGCAGAAATTCTTTGAGAATTCTTTCACTGTGGCCTACACAAACAGCTTGTGCTTTAAATTAGATTGATTATGAGAAGCACTCTACTGCATTGAAGCATATAACTAGCCACAAGGTTTGAAAGCTTTTATCTCACTCAACCTTAAGCAAAAAGCTGCTTGAGCTTTAAGCCAGATTAATTGATAGAAAGCTTTTCGCGCTGAAAATAAGAATGATCAAAATAACCATAGAAAGCAAAGTGCACTTCGGAAGATTTAAAAAAAAATCGTATAAAGCATGTTACAACAAATGTCTTAAAACAAGTAGCCTAAAGCCATCAAATGATTTTTCACATCTTATTTTCAGCAAGAAGCTTTTCAAGCAAGATTGCTTCCAATATACCTTTTCGCGTGCAAAGTTATTGTAATAAACATAGAAAAAAAGCAATTCTTGAAAATCTTGAAAAATGCCTTAAAGCATGTAGCTGAATGCCATAAAAAGCTTTCCACACTTAATATTAATCGATAAGTCTTGTGAGCTTTAAGCGTGACTAATTGTTATAGTCATACAAGGCAAAGCACACATAAAGCTCAGCAGACTGTTCACAATTCATTACGATTTCTTGCCCCTCTTCCCCCTTTAAACCCTCAACGTTTATAGCATAAACAGCTCAACAATAATAATAATAATCTATGGCTTAATTGTCAGCTACAGCTAACTCGTTTACAGCCCCAAAGAGATTTACGTTTCTTTTTTTAAACGCTGCGAATTTATTGTCATTGCAAGCTAAAGAATTAAATTAAATTCCATTCAATGACAACGACCAACAAAAAAAAAAGAAAGAGTATTAAAAAGCCTTTAAGTGCAGCTGAAGCAAATTACGCGACACCGTTGCGAGTCTGAAGTAAAAGTTAACAGAGTTATTTGCAATTGTTGTTCCGTTCTTATGCTTAATTTTTATGCGGCTGGCAATAAAAGATAGAAACTTATTTTATGGCGGTATTTATTCGAATACCCTGTAATCATTGAGTGGGTTGTAAAGGGCATTATTAGGTTGAGTATTATTTAAGAGGTAATAAAAATAAAAGTTAAAGATTATTACTGATAAAAGAGAACAGGTATATCAAATTAAGCAGATAAACCATTTGATTTAAATAAAAGGTATATATACATGTTTACTCACAAAAAACCAGATATACCAAATGGACTCTTATTATTTTTCCCATCTCTATGAAGAACATTCAACTCCCGTATTTAAAGATTATATTTAACTGTGTCCCTAACTTCAAAAGAATCGCTTGAGGAATACAAGACCTCTGACACCCAAGCCCATACTCTAGGGTATTTGCTAGCTTATCAGATGCTTTCTGGGCATTGTTACTTGTTCTGATTACAGTTTTTACGAGGCGATGGCGACAAAGGAAAAATGTGCCCCAAAAAAAAGAGGAAGGAGAAAATACCGTCGCATTGCTGCAGCAACCGAAAATCTAACTCAATATTCAAAGCCGCAGCACGGGGTGAGAAAAGCGGGGAAAAGGAAACAAGTGGGGTTGTGCAAGAGATTGGGGTAAGAGCAGCGAAAAGCAGCGCAGCCAAAGCAATAAAAATGCATTTTTATGAGCAAAACTACCAACAAGCATAAATCTCTATCGAAAGCTGCTTTGCAAACCAGGTAAAGGACTCGAAAGGACTCTACAAGCAGCCACTATGTGGGTGTATATAGCTCTCTATCCCCCCCCGCCCTCTCCCTCTCTCTCTCTCTCTCTCTCTCTTTCGGTCTCTTTCGCCCTGTAAGTGTGTAGATATAAGATAATGCGGTGACTTCACTAAGGCTGCCGTTGCAAGAACAATAACAAATGCATGAGAAAACAAATTACAATTCGTTGTGTGTGTGTTTGTTTTTTTTTTTTGTACCTCCCAGTGGCTGCAGGTTCTTTAAAATAATCCCATTTGTAAAAATTGATTGCAGTTTGTCGATAAAAAACTGCCAGCGTGTGTGTGTGTGAGAGGGAGAGAGAAAGAGGGGAAGAGCACACAGAGCAACTGAAGCAGAAACATAAAACGTAACCGACTCTGACCAATGTGTGGGTGGTGCAGATGGGCCATGACGATAGGCCCGAGACATGAGCTACATGTGTAAAGCACAAGTCATTAGTGTGCACGACAGATTTGTGTGGCACTGTCTGGCAGTCTCTGGCAGTCTGCCTGCCAACCAGTCCGCCAGATCTATATATCAGCGACATTAGAATGAGATTAATGACAGAAAAAAAAAAGGGAAAGAAATCGCTGCAACTGGACAATCAGGCCAATTATACGGCAAACTGGGGCCAGCTTTTGCTACGACATTTCACATTAAAAACTCCGTGCAAAGGGTATTATGCTTTTTCGAAGAAATGTGTGATGCATTAAGTATGGCACATCTGACCTTATAAAGATATATATACATATATATATTTATTCTATACCCTATATATTCTTGAACAGACTCAGACTCAGCAGTCGAGTCGATCTAGACACGTCCGTCTATTTGTCTTTCAATTTTAAAACTATCGTCATGAAACTGTGCAAAGGTCCGTCATTCTGTTGCATTCAGTTTATATTTCCGAATCGGTCGGATAGGTATATGATAACTGTCATGTGAACAATCTGATCAATTTGATTTTCAATGAATATTGATTTTATTCGACATTTATTACTTTCACTATGTTTCTTATATGCGGGCTAAAACTTATCAACTACTTAACCTTATATCATAAAGCTGTTATAAGAAAAGTCGGTCTAAAATTAAGTTCTTACATAAAACACTTTTTTGTTCTTCAAGATATCTTGATCAAACTCGACATTTGTAAGCTTTGCTATGCTTTCAACAAAATCTTTTGCAAAATCTTATTAGCATCGGACTACTATATCATATAGCTATAGCTGCCATAGGAACAATCGTTTAAAAACTAAGTTCCTTTATGAAAAACTTTAGTATCTCAGAATATCTTGATCAAACTCAGCAATTACGATTTGTACTATTCTCATATATGTATGTTCTATAATCTGAGCAAAGTCTTAACCACAACGAACCATTGGATAAATTACGTCTTATGGTAAAAATCAAAAATTGAGTATAGATATACATATATCACACCCCTTCTGTTAATGTGCAAGGGTATTCAGTTTTCGGCATTTCGTTGATAATTATTTTTGCCTGTTTGCTCGCAAAGTATTATGCAATTTTTATGGCGCGTTTGCAAATCGGTCACAGGTTTCGCTTGAGTTGCGGTTGGCCCAAACAAACTTTTTGCTTACCTTACAACAAATAGTTGCATCATTTCATGCTGCATTCACTGGAAATGTGGCAAAAGTTTCTATGTGCCACAAATGTTGCTCAGCCATAAGACCGAACCGCCCCGCCTCGCCTCGCCCCGAACCGTGTTCTCGCTGCACCCGCATTCTAACGTTCTATACGTTTTGGGTTTGGCTCTTGTTCTGTTTTGCGGCCGGAAAACTAAATTTACAGCATTACAACTTCCGGTAAGCTGCTTATCGGTATAGCAACTCCAGCGCTCAACGCTCGTCCAACTGCAAATAAAATCCGACAATCAAATGATTTATAAATAAGCGCTACTTGCCACATATACGAATATTTTGGTATGTAAACGAATGCTATTCATAGCGGAGCACAAGGAAACGTTACGAATATCGAATGTATTCGCAAAGCATATATCCTGCTTTCAGGTGTAATGGCACTCAATAATATCTGCTGTCTTATATAGGTTACACTTGCGAGTTACCCTGTAGCCTTGCTCGGGCCAAGTTTCTTGATTTGTAGATTTCCCCTTTACTCACATTTCCCGCCTGTGGGACTTTAGAATGACACCATATTGCCTTGAACTCCACAACTCAAATCACTTTTATATAAATTTGAAAATCCGTAAGAAGCTCAGCGTATTAATTACGAAAAGTTGGGAGTTTCACCAAGCAGGGGTGGATTTTACGAAAAGTGTGAAACACTTCTTTAGTACATTTTCAAAAAGGTCTTTGGAAATGAATTTGAACCAGCAACCTTTCCCATACAACCGTTTTATTGCATATTTCTGCTAACAGCGAAAGACCTTTTCGCAGAATCCACACAGTTTTCACGAAGATAAGTGAAATCGACTTTAAGACCTATCGACAGTGAAAAAGTTTCATTCAATCGTTGTCCGCGATTTTGTTTCACTTTCGATTTACTTTTCTCAATATGCAATGCAAAATACAACCTTATAATACCCCCTTCCATGCACTTTATGGTTACAGGGTATTAAAAGCAGCGGTGAATGCTCGATTCTTGCAATTGGCTATTGACCAGCTTAACTGTTGTTATTGTTGTTGATGTTGTGGTTTCAGGTAGACTGCTTGCATGATTGGAGGTACATTTGGATGCTTGGTGGCCGAACGATTATTATTAACAAATATTTGTGATAACACGTGAGTGGAAATAAGTCATAAGAAGCATGCAACAGCAAGGTATTATAAAGCGGAAAATGGAAACGTGCTTGTACTGAAGATTACATTTAATTATAAATTTAAAATAAACTATTTTAAGTCTGCCAACCCAAGCGTGATGCATGCTTTAAACTATTATTATGTCTCAAGTATAGAGCTGCTCGCATAGAAGCCAAAGAGTTTATTATGCATTATCCCTGACTACATCTAAACAATGTCGGAAATCAATTGATGTCGATTTTATCAATGCTCAAAAGGTCTCAGCCAGCTGCAGTTGCAGCCAAATTGCATTTATGGCTTTCCACTTTTATTTAATTTTGCACATGCAATTTACCTCCTTCCAATCTGCTCCTGCTGCTCCTGCTGCTGCTGCAGCCTCATCCTCGGTAGCCTTTAGCGTTTGTTGCTGCTGCACGGCTATCAATGCACACACACACACACACACAAATTCCTTTCAAACATTTTTCTACACAATTCGACGATCTGCACAAATGAAGCAACATTTTCTCTCAAGAAAATGCGATTTGTTCGCTTTTGAATGCAAGCGACGTACAGTCACGCCCACACACATACACACACACACACGCATACCACATTTTCCCCCTGGGCTATGTATAGCTTATCCTTTGACGATGTGAAAACTGCACGGGCAAGCGAAAAACTTGAGGCTGGGCACCAGCTAATAAGGAGGCGATGTCGGCGGCGACGACGACGACGGCTTCTGCTGACCGCGCACTACGCGGCGTATGCGCAACGCTTACAGTAAACGAAAACTTTCTTTTAAAGTTTAAAGCACTTGAAATCAATTATGTATAGCATTGAATTATGTATTTTAGTGAAGTTGCCTTATGAAATATTAAACGACAGAGCAACAATTTCCGCAAAGAAAAAAGCGCAGCTTAAGTAATTCCTTAGAATAGCAAAAGGGTGTTGAAAACTTGCGCCTGATTTATCAGACAGTTGCTGTAGAAAGCCCTAAAAGTGGATATTTTTAACGAGACACCTTGAACATGTGTTTATAAGGTGTTTGAGCGTCGAACTAGCAAGCGAGAAGAAGCCGGTTCAAATAAATTTCATCTTTAATTGTCTACATTTCAAATACATTTCATCTTTATTTGTCTACTTTAATTCACAAAGTAAAGAGTAGTCATAATAATTTCCAAATAAATAGATAGACATGGTAACTCAATGTTTTTTGACGATATAATTAGAATCTTTCAATTATAATATAATAAAATAAGTCCATGGGTAGAACCCGAGCGTCTACAATCTGATCATAAAGTCTAGAGACTGAACGAAAAGTATTTTCTTATTTACGTTTTAACTGAATATATCATTCCACATTGTTCCTTTGATCCGGCAACGTCCGCTTATTTCATCCGGTATGCACATCTGGAAAATCCACAAGATTCCTGTGTTGCAATCAATAAGGCCTGATTTAAGTGACAAGCTGTTTAATTGACAGCAGCCATACGTTGTCTGAATTCATTTTTATAATTTATAAAAATATTAAAATCGTCATGCATTTTCCATTGCCAGAAACAAAAAGAAATCTGGCTTTCGCTGTCTCCCTCTCATTAATTTCACAAATTACGAGCAGCTTATCTGTGCTGCTGCTTCGGCTTGCAATTAATGAATCAACGCCATTAATTGAACTCGTGCACACGCTCAGAGCTTCAATCTTCAACATACACAAATAGGTAACTACCTTTTTTCTGTTTATATAGGGGCGTCTCTTGTTCACATTTGGCCCCTACGTTGCCTATTGGCAACTCAAACAAACAGCGCCTACACAAAAAAATAAAGTACAACAAAAAAAAAGTTCAACTTGAAACATTGTGAAAATTTTCACAGTAATTAGCAAAGTTTTACGCCTTAAAAAACAAAGGACTTCCGAGGGGCGCGGCTGCTGTCAACGAGTGCTACCTGACTGCCTGCCGACAGGTGCCTGCCGCCTGCTGAATTTAATGAAAAACGCTCGGCGCCAGCAAATGATAGCTAAAAAAAACAAAAGAGCGTGCTCCAGACTAGGAGATACCCTGAAAGGGTTTCAGGCTGCCATTAAAAACATTCCTGCATAACCCTCCTTTTCATTCTTCCCTCAGCCCGACGCTACGAGAAATGCATTCTTGACTAACTTCGATGTTCATAGTCTGATCTTCAATCAATTTTGAGGGCTTCAATATTGTATACATTAGTGTGTTTATACCAAAGCGCCATGGAGGCCCTTAACTTTAAGCTATTTTCCAATTGTGGGGGAAATAGAGAGGGAGATATCCAAAGAGTGAAATATTTACTTTCATTTTATGCTAGACCAGAACCTAGAATTCGATTTTGGTACAACTATCTCTCACAATTTTCGAGCTCTTATTAAAAAACAAATTCTCAGCATCTATCATATAGAAGAACATGGTATGAAAGTATGTATGTACAATGTAAAATTTCATGTTTCAAGCTTTCATGGTTTAGTAGACTGAATATATATACCTTACAATGTCGGAGATGCTTCCATATGCCTGTATGCCATCTGACGATAGGTAAGGGTAGGACATATAGAATAAAGAATATAGACATAAGGAATATAAATACTTTATGGATTCGGAAAGGTCTCCTGTTTTGCGTTACACATATCATGACAAAATTATAAAACCCTCAACAAGGGTATTAAAACACTCTTATAGTGAAAAGCAGGCGGCTCAGACCCCAAATGCTGTGCACACACCCCAAATTAGTTACAAAAGAAACTGTGCGCGGGTGCGGATTAGGTCAGTTGCTGGGGGGCTTAGCTACAGCTAAGCCCACAATAGATCATAGAGCGTTTATTACTTTGGAATTTGCATAGCTTTGATATGACCTTCGGTTATGAGTGAGAACTGCCAGGGGGAAAAAGCAGGACGAAGGTACTAAAATAAAATACTATGGGAAAAGTTTCTGTGAAAAATAATAAAACATTTTTAATGAGATTAGAGAAACAATTAAAATATGTGAAAAAACGGAAGTGGACAAGAAACAGAAGTAAAATTTAATTAATTAGAATTACGTATAATATATCGCTATATTAATCAGGTAATAAATGCTCTAAAAGATCTTTGAAAATGGGTTTGAAACCAATTTACCACTGTTGCGGGTAAAACTGGTCAAATCGTTAAAGCACGTGTTCATGAAGCGCTTATGTAGGTATAAGTTTGAAGCATCGGGCAAAACCTAAAAACGAAAATAATGCTGCCAGATTTAAACGCCAAATTGATCTAGTGGCCAAACCATGTAGAAAAAACTAAACCTCGTGAAAATCGGTTGAGTTTTGACCGAGTTATGAAAGTGGGAAATTTTGACAAGTGTAGGATATAGGATTTCTGAGAGTGACATTTTACAAGAATTCGGACCGAAAAAAGTGTCCCCATATTTAAATGCCAAATTATTATAGAGGCCAAACCATGCAGAAAAAACTAAGCCTCGTGAAAATCGGTTGAGATTTGACCGAGATATGAAAGTGGGAAATTTTGACAAGTGTAGCATATAGGATTTCTGAGGGTGACATTTTACATGAAATTCGACTAAAATTTATGTTCCCAGATTTGAATGCCAAGTTATTGTAGAGGCCAAACCATGAAGAAAAAACTAAACCTCGTGAAAATCGGTTGAGTTTTGACCGAGATATGAAAGTGGGAAATTTTGACAAGTGTAGCATATAGGGTTTCTGAGGGTGACATTTTACATGAAATTCGACTAAAATTTATGTTCCCAGATTTAAATGCCAAGTTATTATAGAGGCCAAACCATGAAGAAAAAACTAAACCTCCTGAAAATCGGTTGAGTTTTGACCGAGATATGAAAGTGGGAAATTTTGACAAGTGTAGGATATAGGATTTTAGAGGGTAGCACTTTACATGAAATTCGACTAAAATTTATGTTCCCAGATTTGAATGCCAAATTATTCTAGAGGCCAAACCATGCAGAAAAAACTAAGCCTCGTGAAAATCGGTTGAGATTTGATCGAGTTATGAGGTTGGAAAGTTTTGACTCATGTCTTATAGGATTTTAGCGGGGTAGCACTTTACATGAAATTCGACTAAAATTTACGTTCCCAGATTTGAATGCCAAATTATTCTAGAGGCCAAACCATGAAGAAAAAACTAAACCTCGTGAAAATCGGTTGAGTTTTGACCGAGATATGAAAGTGGGAAATTTTGACAAGTGTAGGATATAGGATTTCTGAGGGTGACATCTTACATGAATTCGGACCGAAAAAAGTGTTCCCATATTTAAATGCCAAATTATTATAGAGGCCAAACCATGAAGAAAAAACTAAACCTCGTGAAAATCGGTTGAGTTTTGACCGAGATATGAAAGTGGGAAATTTTGACAAGTGTAAGATATAGGATTTCTGAGAGTGTCATTTTACATGAATTCGGACCGAAAAAAGTGTTCCCATATTTAAATGCCAAATTATTCTTGAGGCCAAACCATTAAGAAAAAACTAAACCTCGTGAAAATCGGTTGAGTTTTGACCGAGATATGAAAGTGGGAAATTTTGACAAGTGTAAGATATAGGATTTCTGAGAGTGACATTTTACATGAATTCGGACCGAAAAAAGTGTTCCCATATTTAAATGCCAAATTATTCTTGAGGCCAAACCATTAAGAAAAAACTAAACCTCGTGAAAATCGGTTGAGATTTGACCGAGTTATACAAGTAGGAAATTTTGAGTATACATCGGCCTTGCCCGTGGAACGTTTAAAATAAATTTTCTCAAAGATCTTTTGAAAGAGCTTTAAGCCGATCGGACGGTAAACAACAAAGTTTCAGGCAAACGCTTTTTTGGTTGAATTTCCCGAAACGCCGTCTGAAGGTGTCAGCCGAAGAAAACATTTTGTTGAAGCACTTTTAACACTTGCCAATTTACGGACAATTAAAGTATATTAAAGTGAGCGAAAGGAGAGTTGCTTGGAGCAGCTTTAAAGGCAAGTGTTGGTTTTTTTCTTTTTTTAAGGGGGCGGCAGAACAAAGTCGTTAGCATGTTGCATGTTGCATGTTGCGGGGTCTGTGGCAGCCATGCAAATGATCAAAATAATTACATGAAGCGGCAGTTTCAGTATTTCACTCGTTCGTTTTTCTTGCAACAGCGCCTTACAAAAGACAAGCGCAGTCGCAACTTCAAAATGATGAAAATGAGTTTTCTTTACAAACAAAATTAAAAGTAAGCGCTGTGGCAAAACGAGGCGGCGGGCAACGAGACGCCGTTCGGTATGGGAGAGGGGGTGCGTGGGATGGGGGCGACGATGCAGAGAGCGAGAAAATTGCACACCAAATCCAACGATGTGCAAAGTTATTTTTCACAAGTGCTTTGCAGCCGACGCAACCTCCAACCCCCAACCACCCCCCAGACCCATCAAACCCAGCTCCAGCTCTGCCCCTTATCCAGTTGCTGTCGCCTGCATATGGAGCCATGCGGCCATGTGGTTGTGTGGATCTCAGTTAACTTATGGTTAGTAGTATGTATGTGTGTCGCCAACGCCGCCGACAGCCCCTCCACCATCAGGCGAACCCTCCTCCCCCTCTAACATCCCCCCACCAACGTAGTGCATATTCCTATTTTTATGCTGTGCAAATTACAGCTATTTTTCATAGGGGCAAAAGCGCTCACAAAATGCAGCAACGCTTCGACTGTTCCTGTTCCTGTTTCTGGTCTGGGTTCCCCTACCCCGCTAGCCTCCCTCTGTTCTGCTGCACTCTGTTGTCTTTGCTAGGTGCCAAGTGATAATAATTTCACTGTCTACTCAGCACGCAAAACGCAGCGGCAGCTCTCCTCCTGATTCCTCTTATAATATCTCTTTTCCCAGCCGGAAGTTTTGTTTTTGCAGCTCGTGCCTAATTGCCAAGACTTTGACTGGCAGCCCACAAAACCCTTGCCCCAAAATCCAGACTAAAATCTATATAAATGTTGCGGCTTTCGTTTATTATGCATGCGACATGTGGGCCCTTACTAACGCTTTCAAATGCTTGGGTTAATTTATTTACTGAGCGCTTACATTTCATCCCATTTTTTCACCCCATCCAAGCATTTCTTTTCTTTTTTCAGATTTAGTTTGCATAATATTATACTTATTATTAATTACTTATTTAATTCAGACAAGAAAACTTGGTCAATTTTCAGAAAATATATCATTTTGTCTCATCAAATGTACTTCTAAATTTTAAAATAATATTATTTCTCCAATTTTTGTTGTCAGCATTCAAAATACATGGGCAAAACTCCTATTAGAATTTAAACTCCCAAAATTTGGCATGTGGAATGACTTTTTTGGTTATGATTTAATCCTTGGTTATTTCTGCGCCTAATTATTATTTTTAATTATCTTGTCAAAATCCACTCAACAAAAGGGTTTCCAAATTTTGAACGAATCGCCATAAAATATAAAAAATGTTCCTAACATCAGAACACTTTATTCCTATTTAAAAAAATATTCTATTAAGATAAAAATTAACTTAAATTATAAAAGTTTAGAAAATCTAAAACTTCTCAACGATTTTCATTCTTTGGAGATTTTTTACAATTTTTGAATTTGTTCAAGTGTAGTAAAATTTGATCTTAATTTTAAACTCATTGATTGAAACTAAACTCATTTTTGCGAAAAATTAAATTTTGCTATTGCTTTGATCTTTGCAACTACTCGACATTTAAATTTATTTACAATTTACAATTATTCCGAATTTATTATCTTTCAAATGGATGCCGAACTTTTTTACAAAAGACAAACCAGAGCTGGAAAAATGATTCGTCTCTTAACTATCATAACTATAACAAAGCTGAACCGATTTCTATGGTTGAGGCCATGATTTCTTCTCTATTTTGAGATTTGGTCGAAACTTATTTTCTTTAAGTTTAAACTATTTTCATTAAGTTTTTCCCATGCAGCAAAATGTTGCTTAGGAGTCGAAAGTTAAAGACAAGTGCAACTGCATAGCTGGGTTAAATATATATCTGGCCTATAGTTAAGCCTTCTTTACACACAAACACACACACTCACACCCACACACACATGCAGCCACTCATAATTGTGTTGCTGTGAAAATATCAATAAAGGAACTAATAAAATGCGCGCTGTCTTAAGTGGCTTACTGTCACTTCAACACACTCAAACACTACACACACACACAGACAGAGAGAGAGTGTACTTATATGCATGACTGTGTGTGTGTGTGTAATGTCAACGCGCAGACGAAAGACTTGCAGACAGACTGAAGGATCCCAGCCAAAGCAAATTTCGCTTCGCTGTGTGTGGGAATGCAACATAAAATCCGCACTTTTTACGTAAATAACCAAGTGTGAAGATGAGTGTGTGCCTGTGTCTATGAATGTGTGTGTGTGTGTGTGTGAGCGTTTATTTACTATCATTTAACGTTAGCCTTTAGAACCACATTATGGCCATAGCACAATATCGAGTTGCTGCTCTTGTCTTTTTAGCTATTAGCTAGCGAATATTATGGGGTCAAGTGGCAATCCTTGCCAACTGCTCGCCTGGCCTGGCCTGGCCTGTCCAGCCGCCTGTCTGTGCTTCTGGGCACATGGCAAGTGCTCAGTAAATCTCATTCATAAATTGTTAAGCCTGCTAAGAGCTGCTAAGAATAAGAAACTCCTTACTGAAAACATTAGTGAAAGCTCAAAAAGTGTTAGTTGACTTAAAAACGTGGTTCTTGTCAAGGCTAAATAGTGTGAAAGAAAAGCTATGTCAAGTAAGCTTTTTTGTGCTCTTTAAAAGCTTTACGTAAAAATGATTATGTATATTCATTTGGTTTAAAAAGAGAGTACTTTCTGAGTACTTAAAAAGATTCAATTCTAACTAAAGGTGAAAACAGTATATCTAACCAAAACCCTAAAATATCTGTCTTAAAGTTACTTTCGTGACGTGATATTGTTTTCTTTTCAACTTCGTGCCATCTCAAAAAAGACCCCATAATTTCTTAGCAGCGGAAGATACCGTACTTAAACCACAATCAAAATGCAATTCCGTTAATTATTTCACTTAATTGCAAAACATAAAATTATCATTAATTTTATTTTGGTATAATTACATATCTGTTTTATTGTTTACATTGATGTATGTGGTATATGCAATTCGTATTATGCTTAGTAAAATCACGCAAAGGTTTTATTTAATTGTGTTGCCTTCAATATGAAACCTCATCAAAAATAGATCGTCGTGAAGGTCGGGGTAAGAGGAAGTGGCAGCTTCCCTTCTAAATAATTGTTTAGACATTAAATTAATATTACGAACACGCTTAGTTTGCATTAAATAACAAATAAAAGAAGTTCTAAATATTAAAAGATTCTCATTTTTTGTCGTTTGTTGTTCTCAGTGTATACACTTAGCAAAAATATCCCCATGAAGTGGAGTAAAATGTGTGCGCAAAATACACAATCAAAAAATCTAAAAACTTGTATTTTCCATGCAAGGCAAAGAGAATCGAGCGTAGCTAGTAAATTATTTAGTATCTAAACTGGCCCTTCTTCCCCCGCTCGTTGTGGTAAACCCGCAGCGGGGAGTAGCTGCCATTGGCATTGCCATTCAGCGAGGCCCCAGCACCAGGACCAATGCCAGCACCATTGCCAGCCCCATTGCCATTGGTGGTTCCATTTGTGCCAAAGTTCTGCGACGCTGAACCCGAGATCAGCTCCTCCGCATGCTGCGGCTTGGCAGTGCAACGTGGCGCCAAAATCAGATTGTAAATCACAAAGTAAACGAACGATATTATGCAGGCAACTATGGCGAGCCATTGGAAGGTGCATGACCAGTCCGCCAGTTTCGGATGTTTCTCATCACGAGCCAGGCCAATCAAGGCGCCAAAGCCCTTTCCTAAAAGAGAAAAAAGAATTTTGTTCAATGATTATTATACATCTTGTTTTACCAAACGCACACTTATCAAATTCAAACAACTCATACTTCCCATACTCATACTCACGCTCAGTACTTGAAGTACTTAGAACTCGAATGACTCACTACTCAAAGTACGCTCTACTTAAACTAATCACTACTCAAAGTATTCAGTACTCGAAATACTCACTATTCAAAGTACTCCCTACTCAAAGTTCTCACTACTCAAAGTACTTCCTACTCAAAGTATTCACTACTCAAAGTACTGAATGCACACAGTACTTGTAGAACTCAATTCTCATAGTGCTCATAGTACTTATAATATTCATAGTACTCAATACTCATCATTTTCGCAGTAATCTATGCTTATAGTGATCATATTTTTTTATATACATACTACTCATGCTCGTAATACCTATACTCACACCATACCACTCATACTCATCTCACTTATATGCATACTTATATTCGTAACACTCTGCGAGTGTGAATATTGAATATTTTTAAACCTACCTAAGCCAAAGAAGGCCAAAACGGCGATGGCCTGTCCGGTTGCAGTCAGTTTACGTGGCATAGCATGGCGCATATAGAGAATAATCGTAATCCAGATCAGGCCAATGACAGCCGGCTCAATGGTCTCCATGACGATGGTCAGCCAATTGGTCTGCGCATCACTGAGGGCCGTGAAACGAATAACAAAGATGGCAAAGCCAAAAATGAATATGTTCGAGTGTCCGCAGTATTCGATAAATTTATCGACATTGAAGAACAGCAACAGGATCAGAAAAATGCCCGAATAGCAAATGGCATTGACATCTGTGAAGGTCCAATACAGAAAACTGTGAATGCTGCTCCAGAAGGTGCCAAACAAAATGGCCACCAGTGTGAGCACCACAATCTCCGGACTATACCGCCGTATGGCGGACATGGGCACCACCAGCATGCCCGTTTTGGTGTGCCACCACCATTCGGGCGGACTGAGCGGCATTTGCGAGGCGAGGAGCAGCACCACAGCGCCAAGGACAAAGCAAACGATAAATACAATCAGGGCAGTCAGAGCGGCATAGTCGTTGGGCACCAGGTCCAGGGGCGAGAAGAGTATCACATAGCCAATGGCGCCCCACACATACTGCCGACACACCTCGCCTCGACCCTCCGAGGTCTCGCGCACCGCAATCACAATCGCCGTGTTGAGCAGCGTCAGACTGGCCATGGCAAATATGTCGCCCAGCAGACGAATGATCGTATATCCAATCAGAGTATCCTCCACATTGCCAGTCGTCTGTGGAATAAGGATATCTCAGCTTAGGATTGTTCTATTTCGTTTCATTGAGAGAGAACTCACCGTGACACATTCGCTGTCAGCGAGCACACTATCCTTGCCATCGTAGGCATTCACAATCATGCACTCGATAACGGGCTTGCATTCGGAACCATTCATCAGATCCTTCATATATTTCACCTGCTGAGGGGGTATGTTGCACTGAATGCCCTCTGGAAGATGAAATAAGATCAATGAAATGTATGTAACTAACTTGGAATATATAAAATGAAAGACAACTTCGGATTAGGAAAGGTTGAGGAAAGGTTCAAAGAAGGATATGAAGAGAAAGAAGAATTTTAAAAGGAATAGTTATAGATATAGGAAAATCATAATAGAACTATTGGGAGAAAAAGATATATTGCACTGAATGGCATAGGGTAGAAAATAAGACCAATAGGTCTTATAGAAAAAGAGAAGTAAAAATTTAAAAGGTATTATTATTCGAAAAAAAGGATTGGAAAATAAATAAAAATAGATCCAGAAAGAGGAATATGAGTTAGAATACTAGTAAGGATAGAATAAGGTATACTAATAGAAGCAAAGAATAACAAAAAAATCTAGGGAGGAGACTAATGAGTATAAATAGGAATAGGAATAATAGAGATAAAGAATAACATAATTGTAGGAGAAATGATTATGGGAATAGAAAAAGAATTATACAGATTAAAGCTCATAGTACTTCCTTTTCGAGCAGCCAAAACTTACCCAGCGGATACTGACACCAGCCCTCAGTCTCATTGGTTTTTGGTCCCGTCAGTGCAGCACCCATGTCGGCATGCATCACAATGTTGGGCGTGTCCTGGGTGTAGACATGGCAGTTCTTCACAATATTTTCGCCCTGCTCGTTGCGCTCCGTGATGCACAGATGCGGCGGCTCCACATAGACCTTCTTTGGTCCAGATTTCACCTGACGCTTGACGCGTCCCGCCACCTCGGAGCTGATCAGCTCCAGGCCGGCGCTGTCGGCGGGCAAGTCCGCCAGGTTCAACTGTCGCTTGGGTCGGTATTTTTCGGTGGTCGCACTCTCTAGATCTTCGCCGTAGTCGAATTCGGAGCTCTGCTCGGTGGAGGGCGCTGCGGTGGGCACTTCGCCCAGCCAGAACTGATACATGTTCTCATGGTAGTTGGGATTCAGGCAGCTGTACGTGCAGTGTGTCAGCTTGACGCTGCCCGTCTTGTGCTCCCAGTTGTGGCAGGTGTCGTTGCTGCATAGCTTCTGGAATATAAAGGCGCCATTTCCATCGCAGCCAAAGCTCACATCCGGCTTTTGTTCCGGCTCGCGGGCCACTTCCGGTACGGCAAACAGAAAAGCATAGATCAAAGCTGCCAGCAGCAGAAAGACGGCAGTTAGCCTACGCAGCGTGCGTCCAAATCCATTGGGATTTTTGGCAGCCAAACGATCAGCCCAGGGGCCAGCCACGAGAGGCCCCAATATGGAAACAAATGGCGCAACAATTGAAATTGTGCGATACTCCGAGAAGTTGAGGCCCAACAGCAGCGGCTTTATGGCATGCAAAATGTGCAGCGCGGTTAGACCTGCGAGGCATAAGGGAAAGAAACATCATTAAATGAAACCCACTTGAGTTTTGTTTAATCGTGACTTACCGCTAATGATGAGGAACACCACCAGCTTCAAGGATATCAACGTCTTGTTGATGCGCGGACTCTGACCGCTTTTGAAGCCCATTTTGGCAGTTCAATTGTTTAACTAAAGTCTATGTATTAACACTTCGTATTCCTATCGTTTTATTGGAGTCTGCAAAAGAAGAAAAATCAAATTAATAATGCTGCTGGCCAACACTAAGTACTGTAGTTTCCTGTGTTGCAAAACTTAGAAAAAACCGAAAACCTGGCCTAATGCGACAAGTTTCCAACAATAAGAGTCTGAGCAGGCAGCTGCCGCGCAGCAGCTTGCATCGCGGTTAAACAATCTGTCATTAATGCCAAATGCAACCGCAGCGACTTGATAAAAATAAACAAACCAATCTAGTCGACGAAAAAATGCCCTGCTAACAGCTGATAAAAACAACATAATATATATGCATTGATACTGTATTTTGAATACCCTTCTATTTCAAATAAGTGGAAATCATCACCATCAATATCAAAACCCAAAATCAATTGAAAATTGCTAATGAATTTGAACCGGCGACCTCCTTCTTGCTGGTCCGACGCTGAGTCACCGAAACCATGCAAGATCTGAATGATGATTGCAGGCTCTTGACTTTGCAAAGCACTCTTGTTGGCTAAAATGCAGTCAATCAGGACAAACTCTTTTATATATGTCGATATTGAAGTTCATATGTTATTGGGGAATACCCCTATTCACAGCAATATAACAGTTCAATGCTAATCAGCGCTATCAATTGAGAATTGTTCTAGTTCTCAGCATTCACACATAAATAGCAAACAAATACGAAAGCGTGCTCATCGATTGAAACATTTAACAATGTTGTACATGTGTAAGTACGTGTGTTCATATGGACATACATGTAAACATATCTATAAACAATACTAACGGGGTGTCAAAAATAAACAAGTGTCAATAGGCGATAGGCCACAGCGGCCGCAACATTCATTCGCACCGTTGAACTGAAATAAAATATCACCATAATTGTATGTAACAAAAGCGAAAAGCTTTCACCGAATCAAAGACTATTGAATACCCTTCCTAATATATGATCTACATATAAATGATTAATAGATCTATGTCAAATCGATAGTTAAGAAGATTGAACACCCTTCCTAGTATGTAAATGTGAATGATATATTTATCTATTGCAAAGAGAATGTAAAGAAGATTGAGTACCCTTACTAATATTTGATATATGATAGATTGATCTATAGCAAATATAGTTTTAGGAAAATTGAATACCCTTCCAAATATTTATTATATAGCAAATATGTGTGTGCATGTTGTATGTAGAGCAGGGCTAAATGTAAAATTAAAAGATTTTCCACCCAAACCCCTCATTTTTCAACCAGAAGATGGGCTTACGAAAAATATGAAACAAATCTCTAATAAAGTTTTTAATGCGCTCTCATAAAGAACTGATTGTCGTTCGAAAAGTAAGTGAATAAAGTCTCATACAAACGTTTTCCGCTATTTTTTCACAGTTGCGGGTGAAATAGTACAAAATTCCGTTCTAGCGTGCATTAAGATAATTACAGTGCAATTAAAGATCGCAACTTCCTAGTTTCAGTCAGTTAAGAAAAGACAGTTTATTTTTTAGAGTACCACATGTTCAAAGACTTCAGCAATGCAATATACCCCAAAAAAGAGTATTACAGCGATGAGCAGCAATTATAATAAAATATGTATATACTATGGCTGCTGCCCTAGACATAAATTTAAATTGACTGTCAACGTAATTGTCAATGTTATCGCTTTAATCATTGGCAAAGTGTAAAATAGTTGTTGTTGACGCCGCGATAAGCATCAGCTACAAAACGAGCCCGTGGAACTGCGAGGAACTGCGAGTAACTGCAATTGCGGCAAGGGAGTTGGGAGTGCGCTTAATGCAGCTGCTAAGTAATCCCGCAGAGTACGTTAAACCCAACAAATTGCTTTTGAAATCACATAATTCATTTGAGGATGAAATGAGGTTGATGGACTGCACCCACATGGAAAGCGAGTGCAATGCCGTTGATGCGACTGCAATTTGCAAAGCTCTTAAGTGAAGATCTTGATTCTTTGTGATACTTTGACAATCAAATAACTGAGTGGAAATGGAAAGTGCGACTAACTGCATGCTGTGTCATTTTTAAATACCCTGTAAATGGAGAAATGGGAAGTTTTGGCGGGCTTTTACTTTCACCTTTCCTTTATATTTGTCCCATTTCTCCACTCTTAAATTATGTAAAATTGATGACCAAGAGTTTTGGCATGTAAAAAAAATATACTAAAAATGTTATAATGATCGCACACTAAACACATAAGTTACAGGGTATTAAAAATCACATTCCGAGCTGTTGTCCATGCAAATGCGCAGAACACAAACAAGATTTGTAGCCTTACGAATAGTACAACGTTTATATATTGTGTTTAACAGGCGGTTGGACAATGCTTAAACCGGTTGTTAAAGTTGTCAGCCAGTAATTACATCACCACAGAGCAGACCGGCCCCAAAAGAGCTGGCAGCGTGAAGAGGAGTGGGAGGTAGACTACGCGCTGACGCAGTCAACGCTTGGATTACGACGCCCCCAGTGCCAGGCCAGCCGATAACGAGGGCTGGGCAGATGGGCGCGCGCAAACATCTGTAACATTTCAGAAAACAAAAACTTTAAACCAAGTTAATTTTAAAAGAGATCTTTCAAAACAATTTACCCACGGAGGCCAACAGTGTAGTCGAAGGCCGCATCTCAAGTTCTGTTTAACCTAAGTAAAATTTATGGACTCCAAATGTAAAGCCCTGACGCGAGCTAATCAATAATGTGTGAAGAATGGATAGATTAATCAAGTACAATATGGACAAGATGTAAACAGAGAGACCACCATAAATTAAATATTTATTACAAGCAAGAAGAACAGTGCGTTCTGGTCGGACGACGAAATACCCTGCTGCTCGCAACGAACTAAACTAAAATAAAGATGGTCCAATTTAAATAAATACATATAAAATATAAAACTGCAGTCAAGGCGAAGAGGAAGAAGCCTCTTCTGCTCTCCTCCCGAAACTATCAAAAACTCATTCTTCAATAACTTCGGTGCTTACAGTAGGGCATAAAGATGACACTTAAATATGAACATCTGCCAAAGATCAAATATCATAAGCAAAACATCTAACTAGGCGTTTATCCCTGGCCCGCAGTTACCTTCCGAGGTATAATTAATAGGTATAAGTTATACAGAAAGCAGCAGTAGTTAACTTTTGTCTGTGCTAGCTGAGTCTAGCTTTTGTTTGACTATTTCTAAACAAACAATGGCAGAGGTAAGCCACAAACAGCTATTAAAAAGTTGCTGGCGCTTATGAAAAAAAAAATAAATAGAAATAATCTACAAACTGAATCAACATAATGATGACGCATTACATGCACGCACACAGCCAAATCTGAGCCCAGCTCCGAACCCCTGAGCGCCCACTCGAAAAAAATAGATATAAATGAAGAGTGCTCCAGTTGGGAGTGCCGGACTAGGAGATACCCTGAGAAAAGTATCGAGCTGCCATTAAAACACTCTAGCTTCTTTCTGTACACACACAAACACATAGTCAGAAGAACGTAATTTCTGCTGCTTCTTTCCTTGGATCATCTCCATAAGAAATGCTATCTTAAATAACTCGGGTGTTTATTGTGCGATCTTTATGAAATTTTCAAGGCATACATATGACACACTAATGTGTGTAAATACCAAAGCCCAAGACAAGACCTCACAACAATTTTGAGGAATCGACTTGGCGGATTTACCCTCAAAATCTCAAGTCTGTAGCTTTTAAAGTCTGCGAGATCGACTCAGCTGTTGATGCAGATCAGGAATATATAAGCTTTATAGGGTCAGAAGCCTTCTTCTGCCTATTTACACACACTTTCACAAAACCAAGATACCCTTTTCAAACCATTGTCAATGTGTTCAGGGTACAAAAACAAAGCTTGGTACTTGTAATTATGCAAGCCCAACCAAAAGTAGAAATTTGATTATGAGATAAGTTCAAAAGCACAATTTGTTTTGGGCTCCCAATTATAGCTTGTGTTTGTGTTTCCTATATATAAGTAGTTGCTGTCCAAACAGATTCTTTTGCAAGCTGTGATTTTTTGCGAGACAGAGAGACGTCAGCTGGTTGCCAAACATCTTTTCACACCTCTGTGGGTAGCTCGGTAATTGCAGTTGCAATATTTTTAGTTGCTTTTGCTTGTTGTCTGTCGCCTGCGCCAACGTCGTTCACTATGTGGGTCAATTGGCTTCTTTTTTATTTATTTGTTTTTTGTTTTTTTTTTTGTTTGTGTTTTGGGGCTTGCCCCCAGACAGCGTGTTGCATGGCAAGCCGACGTTTAATTATGCGTAACGTGTCAACGGAAATCAATGGATGATAAAAAAAAAAACAAAAACAAATGCAACTGACGTTCACTTCAAAATTGATGAATGAATAAAATCCATGATCTGGTCACACTGTGCCGCAGCTTTAATAAGCATAACAAATTGCGTGAGCGTTCGATTATTTTCGTGCTATTTGAATAACGCCCCTATCTTACAAATTTTTATACAAAAAGCAAGCGTGGCCTCAACTCAACAATAGTAATAGAAAATCTCTGATATTATGCCAGCCAACTTATAGTAAATACTTCAATTGACTATAGTTAAACCCACATAAGTGCGACAATAGATGCTAACAATAGTCGATGAACCGCAAACTTTAAGCTACATTTGTATCTTGACTTAATGGTATACCCTATAGGCAGCAAATGGGTATCTACTGGGTATAAAGTAAAGTGACCAGGGACTAGGCAAATTTATGAACCTTAAGATAACTATTTCCTGTTTTTACAAAGAACCACATCGAATCAATCCCAGAAATCTCAGGACAGTTTTTTTATTTTGGGTTAAGTTTATTTAAAAGTAAACAGATTTTTTTAATTGCTCTATTGTTTAATATCGCGTACTTGTTTCAAATTCGCGCAAACGTTAACTTAACTAAACAAAATGTTAATTCCAAGTTGAGCACACACACAACCTAATTCAATGCGTAGATTTGTACTTTGATTTACTGTCCGTTTCGGATTTGTTTGTTGTTTTTGTTTTCGGAGCGTAGCCCCGTCTGACATTTTGGCGGCAACTTTGACATTTAAATTGGGCGCCGTCACGCCCCAAGGCAACAGAACAAACAAATAGATAAATAGATAGAACAGCCGCTGGCTGGCTAATGCCAAATGTAATTTGGAATTACGCAATATCGATACATCTTCGGTTCTGTTTGCGCCTCTGATGTACGTGTCATAAGATACTATGTATATGCTTTTCGTACATAGTGCATATATATTTTTTTTTACAATATTGCCTCCGCACGCCTCATCAAATTGTACGCCCAAATACGAGTCTGAGTGAAGGCAGTGAACGCTTTGTGGCTTGTTTACACATTCAGCACGTAGTATGGCATTATTTTATTGGACATATTTTTATTGAACCAGCGACCCACAAAATCAAACGACCCGATACCGCAAAGGTGTCGCTACTGTGTGTCATTCATGAATGAGACATCCAACTGGAACCTACCGCAGCGCCTAGTCAATAAAGACGACCATTTCCGTTAATATTTATGAATGATTCTTGTATTAAATCAACTAATGCTTATACCCTGGACTAAAGAAGAGTGCGTAAAAAGGGTATCAGATTTGTGTGCAAATGTATGTAACTGGCAAGAAATATGCTCTGGGCCGAACAATTGTTTATATTCTTGATCAGGACGTCGATCTAGCCTTGTCTGTCTGTTTGTCTAGTCGTCTGTGCAAACGCGTCTATCTTGGAAAGCTAGAGACTTGATATTAAATTTATGTATTCTCCTATATCATATGCAGACCGATTGTTAATATCGATAACTGCTTCGATATTCATGATATCGACAAATATCAACTTTGAGACTTGGTTCTAAAGCATAATTTGAAAATTATGAAAAACATGTTATATAGAATCTCTTAAAGTGCACACAGATCAAAAATATTTCTAATTTTGTATAACTTCCCCCATTTCGCCCAAAATGTTATAGAACATTTTATGTTAGGGATTTAGTGTACACACATTATTAAGAACATTTTATTCGAAGATATATCATTGGGCTTTGGGATGCACACACTCTTTTATGCCATTTTTAAGCCCTGAAAATTTCATAAAGATTGGACTGTAAATAGCTTTGTTAATCACTTCAGTTAGTGGCACTTCATTCAGGGTATTGCTTAGTCGGATCGCCCCTGCTAGTTACACTTGCCCTACGCTATAAACATATTTGTAAACAAATCAGTTATGAGTGGGATTTATGATTCACTAGCTACTCACTTGCTACTCACTTGATATTCAAACAAGCTGACAACCTTTAGATGTCTTTGGCTCTGCCTTATATACACTATGCATACCTGAACACACACCCTACACACACACACACACGGTCATCGCACACAAATTAAAAACTATTTAGTAACATTTCGTTTTCATTTTAGCTTAAATGCACTCTATAAAAACATTTGCCTGAATTATGTTCATTGTGTAGCACGCCCCTGGGAGGGCACACGCAATCCCGGCCAGGCATTTCCCCCACCCAAGTTCGGAATCACCTACATACATGCCGCATATATGCCGCTGCATAGTTGAGGGTTGTTGCGATTGTGTTTCGTGTTTGTTGCCGGCTAATTAATTAGAAGAAATGACCAGAAATTGGGTCAAACAGCACACAAAAACGCAAGTGGCAAGTGCAAGTGGATGAAAGTTTTTTATGGGCGTTGCCTCTTAAACGGGTTGAAAAATATTTCAAATATTTTCTGATAGCGAAATTCTTTCTCAAAATTGTCACAGTCCAAAATAAACCAGGCTATTGCTTTATACAAATCTCTTGTAGACCAAACAAAAGTAAATGATAAATAAATAAATAATAAAAAAAATAAATACTTTTTTAATGAATAAATAATATTAAACTTGTCACAGTCGAAAATAGAAGGATAGAAAATTTAATATAAAAATTTGTCTCATTTGTAAATTGAAAATTGCTTTTCTTTATGGCCAAATTCTTTTCTTTCTACAAATCGTTTAAAAGACCCAACAACGTAAAAATTGACTTTAAAAATGAATTAATAAAAATAAATAAATGAATAAATATTATAAAAATGGTCACAGTCGAAAATTGAAAACTTAAGAAAATAATAAATAATAAAAAAAATTGGTCTCAATCGGAAATAGAAAATTGTTTTTCTTTATAAGTAGAAAAACTCTTATATCTACAAATCTTGTATAGGCCAAGCAATTTGGGAATTTACTTTTAAAATAAGTAAATAAATAAATAATATAAAAAATTGATTCAGTTGGAAATAGAAAATAGCTTTTCTTTTATATATAAACAAAACTTTTTCTTTGCACAAATCTTTTTGTTTGGCCTACAATAAATAAATACAAATTTGGTTAAATCAATAAACAAACAAATTCAATTAGCAAGTATTTATATACATATATGCAGATATATATATATATATATAAGTATAGGTAGGTGCGGGGGAGGGAGGCGTGCCAGCATGCCACTTGTTGCACTTTGTTTACAATTCTTTCAGGAGAAAACCGCTCGTACGGTCAGCGCTCGGCTAAAGATGAAAAGCACACACACTCACACACTCTCACACACACACACGGCACACGCACACAACAGTTAAAAGCGATTGCAACAAATTCTTTTATTTATAATTTACATTAGGCACTGGGCAACGCGAGCGCCATTAAACTGTCCGAAATTTATTTCAACCTCAATTTGCTGATGGCATGACCCCACAGACGACGACGACGACGCACAGCCACACTGAGCCACATTCGTATGTGGACCAATGTGTCGATGACATCATTCGCTTTGGAACTGTCTCCGACGCGCGTCGCCGCTTTTTTGACGCAATCTTTTTTCGGTCGGGCGGGGGTAGGATCTATATTTACAAAAAACAAAAGCAAAAACAGCGTGATCTAGACTCTATAATTTGTTTAGATTTTGGCACTGAATAAGTGTGTTGCACAAACTTTGTCTAAAGTTTCAAAAGTGCCTATATTTTTGATACTGTTAAGCCATAGACATAATTCCACATTATATTTACCAAAAACAAAAATTGAACAAACAAAACATTTAGGTTAATATTTTGTGTAGAGCATAAAATATTTACTTGGATAATATATTTTTATAGACGACAGTTCTTATTATACAGATCTCTTTCTGGTATTATGCTTGACCTTGAAATGAGGTCTTGATTAACTTCGAAGTTTAAAGTCTGATTCTTATAAAATTGTCAGATCTTAGGCATATAAAAGTGTGTGCCTACCAAAGCTCAATGATCTACCTTTAAGAATTATGTTTTCTCAATTATTGTTAAATGGATAAGTTATTCAATAAGTGAAACATTTTTAATCTGTATATATTTAACGAGAATTTACTTTCCCGGTTGGTTGTATCTAGCTCTTACAATATTCGAGTAATGCGTAAGAAACGTTTTCTAAAGATCGATAGTTATCGATTGTAGTAAAATGAGACGAGTTATCGTAGAAAAAGCATTACGTCCCTTTGGAGAATATTTTTATTTTTGAAATGTCAAGTCGTTAGCTTTTATAGATCATTTCCGAGATCGATTCGTTTCCATAGAGGGACAGACAGATCAACCTGTTATTCCCATAGAAAGACAGACAGATAAACCTATTATTATATGTATATATGGTACGCGCTTTAGTCATTTTTTATTGGCTAATTAGTAATAGAAAAAAAAGGTAAAACTCTTGCTCGAATCAGCCAGGCACTTAATTTTCTTCTAATGATCACACTTCTGAACACACAACGCATGGAAATGAAGATATTAATTTTTTTAGATATTTGGCAATTAAGAACTCAGCATTTAGCCATTTACAGTGCCGAATTTATTGCTTCATTCATTTAAATTAATTTTAAGCGTTATTATGCTCTGAACCCATTGAACATGGGTAAGAAGGAGTATAATATATTTGTGCAAATATATGTAACAGGCAGAAGAAAGCTTCTCCGAGCCCATAAGGTATATATATCCTTGATCAGCATCAATAGCTGAGACGATCTAGCCATGTTTGTCTGTCTGACAGACAGCTAAAGACATGAAATGGAATGTAGGTCCTCCTAGAGCCCGCGCAGTAAGAATTTGATTCCGATAACCGAATACTTTTCCCGTTTCCAAGCAATCGATAAAAATCGATATCGAAATCCTTTTTTTTTAGCTAATCTCTTAGGATTTAAGAGCTAGAGCTTTCAAATTTGACAAGTAGATTGTAGAATGGTCTACACAGATCAAGAATCTTTCATTTTATAGCTAGCACCCCCCCACCCCCCTCCTCCCTCCCACTCTAGGATGAGCTCCATTTGTTATCAGTAGAAGAAGGTTCATAGTAATCTCCCGACTAGAGCACTCTTACTTACTCTTACTAGATATGCAAAACTGAGCAATGGCGTTTGAGCTTTTCAATGAAACTGTAAATAGAGACTATATAGTGTGTGTGTGTGTGTGAGTGTGCGTGTCTATATACTAAGTAACACCTGCTATGAGCTCACAGTTATGATATCACTGCGGCGTATTGACTCGAAAGCACTCAAAGGCATGCACACATAAATAAATGTGATATTTGCATATAACCTCGCTCTATTCGCCGCACATTTGGAATGTGCAATTGGAACGTGTCGAAAGTGCAGCGGCCAAATGCAGCTTTCTATCGAGCGAAACTCCAAATACGTAGGCGATTATTTTGCAACTTGGTTAATTGAATTGTTATTGTTCAATTGCGCAGTAATTAGGCACATTTCGTTAATTGGCCTATTGCCGAAAAAAAAAATAAATAAATAAATGGGCAATCGATGCCTTATTAAGTGAACCCACACACAGACACAATTAGAAATCAAAGTCAAGACTTGGGCCACGACCAAGAGCCAAAGTCAACGTCGAAGTTGCTTGTCTTTGAGGCAAGTCACGCAGTGCCTAAAAACTTGATTGCCAATGCAACAACAACAAAAACAACAACAGCAACAACAACAAAAGCAGCAACCACAACCCGCAGACAAATGCAATTCGCATAACCGGCCTCTAAAGAGCGCCAATCTTCAAGCAAGAATATCTGAACATGAACTGCACAAAAAAAAAAGATACAAAGATACATTTGTAGCTACAACTTAGCTTTGACGTTGACTGTCACTCAAAGCCAATAAACAGGAAATCGTCTCGACTGCAACTCGAGCCCCCAACCATTGCCTCGTTCTCAATAATTCACAAGAGTTGGCAGCTCCTCGCAGACTTAAAGACTTGAATTGCAGATGCTGCGCTGCTGACTTGTCTGGCACATTGACTATGGACTTTCGGACATGGCCTGACATTGAATCCGTCAGCAATTTAACTGCCAGAGCTGACAATTTGATACTTGACAATTCTCAAAGGCACAGAATCAAAACAGAATAGGCAAAAGTTTGCCCTAGTTTCAGGCCCGCCAAAAAAAAAAAAAACGCTCCGCGAGGAGACAGTCAGATTTCCCCCTAGCTGTATCTGTAAGATACTTACAGATTGTTTTTAGCTTTGCTTATTTTTTCTTTTTCTTTTTGCTGTTTGTAGCTGTGACAGCATCTCTGACTCATCGAATTCTTTAGCATGAGGCTGCATGACACACATGCAAAAATTATATATTACAAGATTTTTCTTAATTTATGTATGAAAATACAGACATATATGCTATCTATAGATAGATCAAGAAATATGAAGTAATATGCTTACCAAGCAGATGCTTGTGAGTGTGAGTAGCTGATATTTCGGAAAAATTATGGGGTAGAAGATATTCATGTGGAATGTTTGGACAATATATAAAGGTTAAGTTAGGAAATGTGAACAAATTCCATTTTTTAAATATACTGTGCAGAAATTGCTTACTCTAAGCTTAGAAAATCCCTTTAAATTGAACGATTGTCTTAAAATCGGAAACTCCTCTTGTTTAGAAAACAAATATTCTCATATCTTCCAAAAGCTTTTTAATTTGTGATGAAGAAAAAATGATCATAGGCTTTGCGAAAATATTAACACCTTCGGGAGATTTCTCTTTTAAGTGAAAGCTCAAGAGGACTTAACAACGAAATCAAGGCAGACTATGCCAAGCCTTAGATATCATATTTGAGATCATATTTCTTAAGGTTACAGTCCTGCGAGCTACCTACAAAGCAAATCATTTACAGCCCAATCCCCTTCATTGAAAATATCCCACTATTGTAAATACTCTGTGTGGAGATAAGCAGGTTGTAATCGATTCCAGTGCAGTTAAAAATAGATCATATGTCATCATCTGTCTGTTTTTTGAGTTTAACATCGATCGTCGTAAAACTTTACGTAGGTTCGTCTTTCTGTTGCAGGACATATGTCAGAATCAATAGGATCGGATCACTATATCTTATAGTGACCATGGGTATGATAGTGTTATGTTATTAAGTTCTTTTTTTGTTGAAGATATTTTTAACCAAATTTAAAATCGTATTTACATCGAACTACTATACTATAATAGCTCTGCGAAGAAATCGTTCAAAAAGGAGTTCGTCTATGGAAATCTTTTTTTGTTTTTAAAGATATCTCAATTAAACTTTCCATTTACGAGCTCCCACATGTAACTTATATATGAACAAAATTGTATCCACATCGGACAACTATACCAATTAGCTCTATAAGAAGAATCGGTCGAAAAGTAGTTTTTGTTTGGAAAACTTTTCTGTTTTTCGAAACATCTTGACCAAAGTCAACTATTACGAGTATCAGTATTCTCCTCACAAGTCTGCAAAGCCGTAGGTCATATATCTTCTTCGTTTTTCTTTCCTGTTTTGCATGAAAATCAAAAGCTTGGTCAATTTTATTATGCCATAATCTTTCAACGAAGATTCAGAGCTCAAGATATGAGCTCCAAAAGCGAAAAGAAACGTGGCTGGCTTTACAGACATGCACACACATATACAAACAAACATATTTGCTTAAGACTTATTCCATTGCCCTCTTTAAATATGTTTTTCGCTCATATAGAATATTTGGAAGCTCACATAAATCCATGAGCATATTAACATGTGCAGCACATTTACTGAAAGTGCCAACAGATGTGCCGAGACGGACGAGTTTATAATATGATAATGTCCGAGACTCTGTTCCAATTATAAGTAAATCTGAGGAAAGATCAGAAAATATATATATATATGTATATATATTGTGTATACAGCTGACATAATTGGACTGAACTAATGTTGGCCAAAAAAAAAAAAATTGAAAGAGTTCGCTCCGCGGATTAGTTCATTAATGAGACGCGAATATATGATGTCATATGCGGCGGATACACTCCAACGCTTCGCGTTTCGTTGCGTCTTTTTGTGATTTAAATTTCATTATTATCTTATTTTACTTATTTTTTTTTTTTTATTTATTTTGTTCATTTCATTTTGTGTCTGACTCCGCTTGGCGGACCCTCTGCCCTGCCCCCGTCGCTTAGGCTCCATTGTTAGAATGTCTGTTGCCGGTTTGAGCTTCGCAAAGTTGTTTGTCTGGTTTCTTTCTGTTCAGCTTTATGGAGTCGCTGCCAATTCAAGTTCAAGCTTGCGTTTCAGTTCAAGAAACAACCTACAAGTATATACATAATTTTTTTCTAATGTCTTAAAGGTATTTCATGCTGCGATCTTGAGGGTGGTTGTTTGATTGTCTTGCGCCTAAGGGTGGTTTTTCGACACACTCTTTTTTCGTCCACGGGGTGGTTTCTATTCCATTTGTTATGCGCCTAGCAAATAATTCGTGTCGCATTTTATTGTGTTGCCATTTGCTGCGTAGATTTTGGGTTATATTTATTAATGGCACGCCTTGTGTATAAGTATTTTAATGCCGGCTTTCTCTTCGGGGTTCAGTGAGCGCAGCAGAGGGACAAGAAAAGGGTTGCTTGTTGCCAAAAATGTACTCAAATAGCGGCATTTCCGATTGTTGCCACCTTTGTGAAAAGAGAATTAGCCATGGGCAGGGGCTTATAAAATATTTGTATAGCTAAGACAAAAGAATCCTGAGTTATATTTCATCTAAATGGTATAAATCACAAATAAATATTGTGAGGCAGAGAGAGAGAGAGAGAAATATTTAAGATCTTATCCGAATATCTTTTGTGATAAGTTGAAAAGTTAACAAGCAAGAGAGAAACCCTTTTATTTTTTTTTTTTTTTTTTTTTCCGTTTTAACGCGAATCCCGATGCAACGTACTGCATCCCACCTCCCGCCCAACCGACCGAGGGGCGCAGTCGTGTAACGTACGACACGAAATGCAAAATAAATATGAAGAAAAAAAATATTCAAAAAAAAAACGTCGATACAAACTACAAGTATGTGTACAAATACAATTTCAAATTAATCTACTTGCTAAATAGTTTAGAATAGAAGACTTTATACGAGGAAGAGAAGCTTCCGAGCAGAATACTCTGTAATGCTTGTTATAGTCATCACAGAGGACCCTGAACGGTTCATGCAAGGCATAATTAGTGGAGCAAAATTGAAGCGATAAAGGTACAAAATTACGTGTTAGTCTAGTAGGGATAGAGAAATTTAATTGGCTAGTCAACACAGAAGAGTCGATTTCACCAGTAATTAATTTATGAATAAATATTACACCCAGCATGGTTCTACGATTAATTAAAGAAGGAAGGTTAATCATCAGAAGTCTACTGGAGTATGACGGTAACCGCACACGAGGATCCCAATTTAAACCCCTAAGGGCAAACAACAAGAATTGTTTCTGAACGGATTCAATTCTGTCCTGATGGGTAGCATATTGTGGTGACCAGATACATGAGGCATACTCAAGAATAGGTCGTACCAAAGATATATAAAGTGTTTTTGTCGTGTACGGATCGTCAAACTCCTTCGACCATCGCTTGATGAAACCCATAACTATTCTGGCCTTATTGACCACGGTATTAACATGAGAGTCGAATTTAAGTTTATGATCAAGGATGACACCTAGATCATTAACTTCATTAGAAGTACTATTAACACGCTCAAGCGGTATGCTATCAAGGATGTAAGAAACCAATTGAGGAGGGCTTCTATAGAAGGTCATTACCTTACATTTAGAGCAGTTTAAGTTTAACAGGTTGGCTAGACACCAAGCCTGAAACGCATCAATGTCCGCTTGTAAGAGATAACATGATGCCATATCCTTATATGCAAGGCACAATTTTACATCATCAGCATACATTAATACTCGAGAGTGAGACAGTATCGAGGGAAGGTCATTGATGAAAAGAGTAAAGAGTAGCGGGCCAAGATGACTACCTTGAGGAACACCGGAAGTCACCAGAATACGTTTAGAAAATGAATTTCTGAAAAGAACCTTTTGGGTTCTGTCACGCAAATACTCTGAAATCCAGTTCAAAAGATTGACTGGGAAGCCGAGAAGGCTTAATTTATGAAGCAGCAAGGAATGGTTGACAGAGTCGAAAGCCTTACTGAAATCAGTATAGATGACGTCAGTCTGCTTTCTTTTCTTAAACCCATCAATTACAAACGAAGTAAACTCAAGAAGGTTAGTGGTTGTAGATCTGCGCTTCACGAACCCATGCTGGGAAGGTGAAATAATAGAACTACATAAATGCTGCAGTTGAGATGTTATAATTCTCTCAAAAGCTTTAGGTATAGCGGATAATTTGGAAATACCTCTATAGTTTTCGACTTCGGACTTACTCCCTTTCTTATGGAGAGGTATAATGTATGATTCCTTCCAGATGGTCGGAAAAGATGAAGTGCTTACGGACAATTCAAAAAGTTTTAAAACAGGTTTACATAATGCTGCAGCGCAGTATCTAAGCACGCAAGCAGGAACACCATCAGGGCCCGGTGAGTAAACCGGCTTGATAGTATTAAGGTCGCTAAGAAGCGAACTTTCGGTAATAATGGGATTAAAGATGCAGTTTGACCTCTGTAACTGATAAGGATAAGGCTGATTTTTATTATACCTAGAGGAGGAGTAGGTAGTTTGAAAAAAGTTTGCGAACAGATCGGCTATGCCTGGATCAGTGTTCGCGCTCTCATCTGCAAACTTAACCGAAGAAGGCAAAGTAGATGTCTTTCGTTTAGAATTGACAAAGTTAAAAAATTGCTTAGGATTATGTGAAAATTGAAGGCGACAACGCCGAAGGTAATTCTTATAGCAGATGGAATTTTGGGTGGAAAAATTTGATCGGGCAACTGCATAGCGGGAGAAATCGGAGTGATTTCCCGATTTCTTAAACTTTTTATAACACCTCGACTTCACGTTTTTTAACCTCATAAGTTCATTTGAGAACCAGGGAGGCCTATCAGGCCTCGCAGGGTGATCAAGAGGAACGCAGACATCAAAAATCGGGTACAAGGTGTCATAAAAAAGTTTCACGGCAACATCAATGTCTGCACAATTGTACAGTTGGGACCAGTCGACTTGCAGAATAAGATCATTTAGCTTATGAAAATCAGCTTTTCTGAAACAACGCATGCGTTCAGCTAATTCCGATTCCTTGATAGGGACTCGGGCTGGTAAATCAATGACCATTTCCAGAGTTGGATGAAAAGGGTCTTCAGGAAGTGTAAGCGGATTGATCCTGTGCACAACACTGTTGAACGAATCCAACACGAAAATTAGATCAAGAGATCTGTTTCTTGAATTGCGCACACGATTAACCTGCCGTAAGGACATTTCATGTAGACCATCAATAAATTCGTTTGACGATGACGGCAACAGAAAGTTTGAGTCTGATGGCGATGACCACTCGACAACAGGAAGATTAAAGTCCCCAAGAACTACTAATAGGTCTCTATCAGAAAGTAGGGAGGAGATAGATTTAATAGCGTTAAGATGGGTTTGATAGATAGACGAATTAGATAGAGGAGGTAAATATGAACATGTAATGAAGATAGAAAAAGTACCAAATACAACTCGTACAGCCACCAACTCAATCTCTGAGATGGGAAGATCAATG
Source organism: Drosophila borealis (assembly GCA_035045885.1). NCBI lineage: Eukaryota > Metazoa > Arthropoda > Insecta > Diptera > Drosophilidae > Drosophila > Drosophila borealis. The sequence goes on along the minus strand of JAWNOR010000164.1, from coordinate 1,210,878 downwards.
CGTTCCGACGAAAGAGCAGACTCGACAGCTATAAGTACTCCTCCTCCGATACGGGAAGCTCGATCGCATCTATAAGTGGTGTATTTGGAAGTAAAAATTGAAGAGTCAGAGATGTCCGGCTTCAGCCAGGTCTCAGTAAAAGCGATAATTTGAAAATTAAAAGCAAGAGAGTCTAAATACAGTTTAGCGAGTTTAGATTTAAGACCTCTAACATTCTGGTAGGCAAGCTCGAAAGATGGAATTAGTTTTTTGACGCAGCAACTAAAGTTGATGCGCCATTAGAAATAGGTGGTAATAAAATCGGAGTCCGATTTTTCTTTTTGGCTTTATATTCTTTTACTATTAAGTGCTCCGGCCAAAACTCTTTACAACAAATATCAGTAAATATTTCTGGCGGAACACTTATTTTAAAGGACGCAATATCCCTTTCATAGGCGAACTTAAATTTCTCCACCAGTATACCTGGGGCTTGAATTTTTGCCTGTATAAAGGCTTTTACATCATCTGATGAAAAGTGAGGGGCAAGCCTAGAAACAAAAATAAGTCTCTTCGGTGGAACACCGACTAGAGGCTTAGGTGCCACAGTTAGGACAGTGGGAACACTATTAACTATGGTACCTATAACAGCCGGTAGTCCGGACGACGAGCCTTCTAGCGGCTGTTGTAAATTTAATTGTTGCTGTCGCCCTTTCGGAACACCCACGACAGCGGACGACACGGATAATTCAACTGATTTTTCTCGTGCCGATGTCACACATTTCGGGACAGAATCAGTGTCCGCAGCACACCTCACAGCTACCGGAGTAACAAACGAGATGAGCTGCTGTGTAATCGGTGTAGTAGGCTGCTGAATAGCAGTCGGAGGCTGAAGGGTATTAGGCAACGGCAGATCACAAGGAGTGGGCTTTTTAGGCCCCGGAGACTCATCTAATAGTTTAAGGCTATTAAATTGGGTGTCCAGGGCTGTGAGCTGATCGTTAAGTTTACGAAATCCAACAATCAGGCCCCTAAAGCCACTCCTGGTCTGACGCATAAACGCCCGCATTTCACCATCAATCTCCCTACACGAGTCGCAACTATAGTGTAAACCATTTCGTTTGGCAACAGCATCCCCCACAAGACCAGTGTAACCCGCACATTTAGAATGCACGACATTATCACACAGCCAACAAGGTATGCTGGATTGACTTGCCGTAATTGGCATTTGGCAAGTTTTTATAAAACAGACAATTTTATGGTCCATTATTATGGGTCTCTACTGTATTAACACAGCCAAATGTAAAAAGAGAGTTATTTAGATTAGATTAATAGCGTATGGAGCACCAACAAGCGGCAGAAAGTAGAAAAAGATCAAAGCGCAAGTTGAAAAGTTGAGAGAGCGCGAGAGTGCGAGAGTAGTCTATTTATAGATTGCTTGCTTGCCCACGAAATCTTGCACACCAGAGAGGCGATGTGCAGTTAAACATAAACAACAAACAACAACAAGAAGCTTACCCACAGAGCTAAATAGCGCAAGCGCACAAACAAAAATGCACAAGAACACAGGTTTAAAAGAGATAATATTTAAATAACAAAAATGCACAGACCACAAGCATGCACTCGCGATAAATAAAAAATAAACCGAGAAGGCGAACAGAATAGTAGAAATATATAAAATATAAATAAATTAAAACGCCGGTGTTTTATTAAATCAAAAACAAAACGGAGAGCACAAAAAAAACACGTCTGTTCGCTTCAAGTGGAGATGATCCGATCATATAGGCTACTCTCCTTAAACAACCCCCTCCAATGTCTTGTCCCACTTTCATTAAAGTTTGACTCGTAAGACCCACAAACACATTTTGCATTCTGTATAGAGGCGCATTCACAGGCTCGCCTCAGCCAGAAACTATGTCAGAGAGCATCATGTGGCAAGGTTTATAGTAGAGCAATAATTAATTTCTGGTGCGATGACAACATCGACGTCATCGGCGCAAAATAAAAATGATATAAAAATCAAATAAAAATGCTGTAGTTGCGGCTGCTCGACTAGCCTATACACTGTAGCCTTAACTAAAGATTTGTTTAAAATAAAAAGTTCGTTTAGAACAGATAAAGGTAGTAAAATTTCTATAAAAACCAAATAATAATGCTGTTCTGGAGGCTGCTCGCCTAGTATATACCCTGTAGCCAAGTTAAAAATAAAAATTTCCTATAGAATAGATAGATATAATAAAAATTCTAAGATAACCATATTAAAATGCTGCTCAACTAACATATACCCTGTAGCCAAGACCAACGAAAGCTTACAAAAATATAACTTTCATATAGACTAGGTAGATGAGGCTGAGGCTTGAGGCTGCTTGACTAATATATACCCTGTAGCCAAGGCTAAAAATTTGATTGACATAAATAAATAACCATATACAAATGCTGCGCTTAAAAGTGCTCGACTTATATATATACCCTGTAGCCAGAACAGATTGCAAAACTGCTCAGTATATTGCCTTTTATCCTTAAGTGGCAATCAAATCTTAGTTTTTGGGTGAACTTTAATATTCCCTTTGTTGAGCTCCTGCACAAAATCGAGCAAGCAATATATACTCCACTTATACAGGGTATTATTTGAGTAGAATTGGTGTTGTCCTTGGCAGGATTGCGTAACGCTGTCCTGGACGTTTGCCCCGGTGCCTGTCACGTTTAATGTTCTGCAATTAGTTACCAAGGTAACCCAACTCCCACAACCCCCTACAGCTACCCCCTGCCCTGTGTGTGCCTCCCTCTACCCTTGCGTTATCCTTGCGTCAATTGAGTTTCGTTTTTGGCGCGCTTGGCTAATTTAATTACTCGGGCAAATGGTGTGGAAAATGTTAAAAACAGCGACAAAGTGCGCTTGTGGTAAACAGCGGGGCGAAGGGAGGTGCTACCAATTGCCGGTTGTAGGGTGAAGGGTGTAGATTGTAGGGTGTTAGGTGAAGGGATGCAAGGGTGCACTTTGTAATTTTCCCATGGCTCTGGCGCCAGGCAGTCGCCACACAAATTGCACTTTTCATTTCGTAAAACCGGGAGAGTTGTAAAAAAAAAACACTTTACTAGAAGTATATATAGGTTTATGCATAGTTTTCATTGATTTTAATGCCCTGCAGCTGGAAGTTGAGGTTAAAAGGGTAGCATAATGTGCAGAAAATGTATGTCAAAGAATACATATGCTATGCAATATCTTTTTCTTTGATCTACATAAACCAGGTGCTATAATAACTATCTATCTGAAACTTTATATCAATTGGCGAATGCAACAGGCAGCTTAGCTTTATCTTAAGTATTTATTAGCTATGAAATCCTTCCAAAAGTATTACAACATCCCTTTCAGATTGAACGAAAGTATAAAGTCTAAATTAAAATTATTTAGAAAGTTGTATAGTAATCGCCTAAAAGACATAGAACTTCTTCAAGGAAAACCCTTTATATATGCACGTCTGAGCAGAGGTAGGTAATCAGTTTGAATATACTTTACAGGGCATCTCGTAGTCGCGCCTGCTCAACTTTCACATTCAGACTTGTTTTGTTTGTTGCTCTCAATTGAGCTGATGACTTCATTTCCATGTCTTTCACATGCCATTTTTTGCTTTGTTCTACTATTTGGTTTTACTCGGGGGCTGTATTGAATATCCTTGAAACGAATGCAACATGCGAATGGAGCCGAATCGGAACTCCACCCATCCCCTCTCCTCGCTCCCCTCGCTCCTGCGCCTTGCCGTGTGCGTGTCCTCCGCAGAAACGGGTTTGGGTTAGGTATGGAGTTTTTTTTCCGTCTTGTGCTTTTTTAGCTTTAGTTTTCGCTTTTAATAACATTCGAAATGAATATGACATCACAATTTTTGAGTGGGTTTTCGATTGTGACTCAATGTGCGTCTTTTTTGATACAATATATGTTTGAATTGACTTTGGGAGAGGCCACGCTCGGTGATTAGGTAGGCAGCCGTGTGGTCTGGTCCAAGATCATAAAACCTATATATGAGCTTTATTTCGTCGACTCTAGTCTGCGCTCAAATCAAACAGAAAGGTGTGAACCAGGTGTGTGATCTCATAGACTATACGAACAAGAGCACTCCCCCTCTCTCTCTCTCATACCATAAACAGATCAAGCTTTAAGAGAGTTGTCGATACTATAGCCCGTAACCCTAGCCAAAAGACAGTCTTGTAGTAAAATACAGAGCTAAGCCTAAATCAAAGTTATACAGTAATTACAGGGTATCAACTAGCACAGCATTCTCAACTAATACACGTTTAAAATAAATTTACAAAATCTTCAAAACACGAACTGAAAATATTTCCAAAATTTCGTTTTGTATATATATCAAACTTTCAAATATCCGTTTCAAATAAAATTCTATTGTTTCCGGCAATTTGAGAAATTCTTCACATTATATTCAGCGTCAAATTGTTTACTTTCAGCATTTATATGCTAATTAAAACTTAAATTGAAATTTGCAAAATGGATTTTATTTATAATTTCTATTTATACAAGCCAATTTTTCTTTTTTGATATCGATTTGAGAGCACAAACTGCGAAAAAAGCACGCACAAGTTTTCAAAACTGTTTCAGTATCCGCACAAATGTCGCAAGAAATGCGTGTTCAAAATTTTTTTCAAAACTAAATTTTTTATTTTGATTTATTTTAGCTAAAATATTTGAATTCAACACGAAGCAGAAGACGAAGTGGAACTATAAAAACATCAACAACAACAATGGCAGCTATCAAAGCCAAAAAACACCGCACTGTATATTGATATACGTTAAAACTACAAAAATACATTTCGAAAAAAACCAAAAACAATACAATGGGCAAAACAGAAATCACAAAACTATAAAAAACCGAAGCAACAACAACAAACATCGCAAAGCTCGCGTCGCGCGGCGTTTTCAAAAAAACGTTTATTTTATATATATATGTATATATATTTTGGGTATTCTTTTTTTTTTGGTTTTTGTTTTTGTGTTTTTATGTGTACATTTTACGGTTGTGTTTTTGTTTTTTGGCGGCAGCTGAAGCCAAAACTCTGCCTCGTCGTGGCCAATGCTCGCTAATTTTTTTTTCGTTCGCGTTCCGCGTGCGCGTTCCCAACGCTTCGCCGTTCGAGTGAAAACTAAACGAAGCGCGCGGGCAGCCAAGCAGAAGCAAGCGATTGTCACTGGCACCACCACAACCACAGCAGCAACAACATCAGCAGCAACAACAGCAACAACATCTAAAGAACAACAACAACAGGCGCAATCACCACAACAACTACAAGAACAAGCAGCGGCACGTCCAGCTGTTTTGGTCTACTGTGCTCATGCGGTTGGGCGCCAATGCTGCTTAAGTATAAGCGTAAGTATAAGAGAGAGCGAAAAAGAGAGCAAGCGAAAATACAACTAACTCTAAATGTGTAGCCGACTTTGCGGCGGTGTTGAGAGCAGTATAAGAACTAGGAGAGCATAGCACTCTCTTGGGCTGTTGAAAGCTGCGCAGCGCGTAATTTTAAATTATATTATTGTTTTATAAGCTGATCTCAAGAGAACCGTTTTATTCGGTAGGCCGAAGTTGAAATACCCTTGCAGACAGGCGGAAGATGTGCTGTATATCTATGTTTACAGCCAATAGTCGAAATGTCTTATATTGCTATCTTTAGTTTATATTGCAACATTATGACTTATATTATTATATTATAGTATATTGGCTAAAGTTCAGTATATAGTTAAAAATAGCGGCAGAGTTTTGACCAAAAAATTAGATATCAGGCCCATAGTGAAGTTATATAAGGAGCATAGTATAATTTATAGCAGCTAAATTTGGTTAAGATTTTAAGAAAAAGAAAAGTATTTCTCACAAGAACCAAATTTTTAAAATATAAACTATCTGAACATAGTTAAGTCCTATGTTAGAAATAATTTGCTTTTATGTTGGGAGCACAATTAAGCTCTTATTACGTGAGTTTGGTAAATACATCATGAAAAATAGAGAAGTTTTCCTGCTAAAATTAAACTTTAAGATTATAGTTCTTACGGCAGCCCTATACGAAATGGGTACAATAAAGCCAATTTTGACAAACATATGTTTTGCCTAGAGTATGAAAAATCATCTGTACCAAATTTGCTGAACCTGATCTCTAAGATAGTCGAGTTCACATGGAACATGCAGATAGTGAGACGCCTTAACATGGCTATATTCCCTCGGATAGTTAATCTAATAAGGCAAATTGTTATATGCTCACAATTGAAAAGGGAAATTGTCATATTCAATTACTAATATCAGCTGGTTCCGTTTAAAAATCTCTTTAAACGGAAATTCAATAAGTTACGTATGCCACGAACCCGGCACAGCTGTGCCCACAGAAAGCATTGAGCACTTATAATTTCTGCTGTCCGGGTGTGCAGAGCAAGTGCAAAGATTTTCCGGCAAGCGAAATGTATTGACCATTTGACTGTCTAGTATTTTCAACCCTTAGAAGTCAGACACACCCCCGCGCAATGCCGCGCGTCTGCCATATAAATATACATATATATATATATATGTGAACCGGAATTCACGTGTACGCACTGCGAGGGTGCTTTTATACACATGTGTACACAGTGTACATAGAATATGATTGATAGGACCGAAACGCCATTTCCCTAATTAAGTAGAATGCGTAACTAAAAGACATTTCAAATGCTTCTCAATAAGCGTTGTTTATTTATTTAGGGGCGGGAATGTCTATTTGAACTATTCGTAACTCGAGTTGAATCCCAATTTGATTTTCGAGCAAACAGTTTTTGAATAATTTTGATAAATGTTTAGAATATTTAAATATACGTAAGCTATTGACATTATTTGAGGCCATATTAATCGTCAGCTTTATAAATTGGTTGGTCTTAATTGCGGTAGATATTTTAATATTAAGTTGTTATGTGGAACACTTAATATCTTTGCCTTAATTCAAGAATAATCCCATTTAATTTAAATTTTTTAATTTTATATAGGGTATTTTTATTGGGTATTTTATATTTAGGGTATTCTTTTATATTAGAATCTGGCAACATTATTTTTGGTCGAAATTCATGTGAAAATGGCATCCTCAAATATCCTATATATGTAGACAAAGGCCGAAATTTCCCACCCTCATAACTTGGTCAAATATCATCAGATTTTCACGAGGTTTAGTTTTTTCTTCATGGTTTGGCCTCTAGATGAATTTGGCATTTAAATCTGGCAACAATAATTTTGGTCACAATTCATGTGAAAATGGTACACTCAAATATCCTATATAGTCATAGGTCCAAATTTCCCACCCTCATAACTTGGTCAAATCTCATCAGATTTTCACGAGGTTTAGTTTTTTCTTCATGGTTTGGCCTCTATATCAATTTGGCATCGAAATCTGGCAACATAAATTTTGGTCGAAATTCTATGAAAATGGCATCCTCAAATATCCTATATAGTCATAGGTCGAAATTTCCCACCCTCATAACTTGGTCAAATCTCATCAGATGTTCACAAGGTTTAGTTTTTTCTGCATGGTTTGGCCTCTAGATCAATTTGGCATCGAAATCTGGCGACAATAATTTTGGTCGAAATTCATGTGAAAATGGCATCCTCAAATATCCTATATATGTAGACATAGGCCGAAATTTCCCACCCTCATAACTTGGTCAAATCTCATCAGATTTTCACGAGGTTTAGTTTTTTATTCATGGTTTGGCATCTAGATCAATTTGGCATTTAAATCTGGCAACAATAATTTTGGTCACAATTCATGTGAAAATGGCATCCTCAAATATGCTATATAGACATAGGCCGAAATTTCCCACCCTCATAACTTGGTCAAATCTCATCAGATTTTCACGAGGTTTAGTTTTTTCTTCATGGTTTGGCCTCTAGATGAATTTGGCATCGAAATCTGGCAACATTATTTTTGGTCGAAATTCATGTGAAAATGGCATCCTCAAATATCCTATATATGTAGACAAAGGCCGAAATTTCCCACCCTCATAACTTGGTCAAATATCATCAGATTTTCACGAGGTTTAGTTTTTTCTTCATGGTTTGGCCTCTAGATGAATTTGGCATCGAAATCTGGCGACAATAATTTTGGGCGAAATTCATGTGAAAATGGCATCCTCAAATACCCTTTATATGTAGACATAGGTCGAAATTTTCCACCCTCATAACTTAGTCAAATCTTATCAGATTTTCACGATGTTTAGCTTTATATTCATGGTTTGGCCTCTAGATCAATTTGGCATTTAAATCTGGCAACAATAATTTTGGTCACAATTCAAATATCCTATATAGTCATAGGTCGAAATTTCACACCCTCACTAATTTTTTCTTCATGGTTTGGCCTCTAGATGAAGTTGGCATCTAAATCAGGCAACAATAATTTTGGTCACAATTCATGTGAAAATGGTACACTCAAATATCCTATATAGTCATAGGTCGAAATTTCCCACCCTCATAACTTGGTCAAATCTCATCAGATTTTCACGAGGTTTAGTTTTTTCTTCATGGTTTGGCCTCTAGACGAATTTGGTATCCAAATCTAGCAACATCAATTTTGGTCGAAATTCATGTGAAATGGCATCCTCAAATATCCTGTATAGACATAGGTCGAAATTTCCCACCCCCATAACTTGGTCAAATCTTATCAGATTTTCGCGAGGCTTAATTTTTTCTTCATGGTTTGGCCTCTAGATGAATTTGGCATCTAAATCTGGCAACAATAATTTTGGTCGAAATTCATGTGAAAATGGCATCCTCAAATATCCTATATAGACATAGGTCGAAATTTCAAACCCTCATAACTTGGTCAAATCTCATCAGATTTTCGCGAGGCTACATTTTTTCTTCATGGTTTGGCCTCTAGATGAAATTGGCGTCTAAATCTGGCAACATAAATTTTGGTCGAAATTCTATGAAAATGGCATCCTCAAATATCCTATATAGTCATAGGTGAAATTTCCCACCCTCATAACTTGGTCAAATCTCATCAGATTTTCGCGAGGCTTAATTGTTTCTTCATGGTTTGGCCTCTAGATGAATTTGGCATCTAAATCTGGCAACATTAATTTTGGTCACAATTCATGTGAAAATGGTTCACTCAAATATCCTATATAGTCATAGTCCGATCAGTTTCAAACTCATAAGAAAGTTATCCTTAACAGTAAAAATACAAGTTGTGCTAAATATTTATTTAGACGCAGCCTGTCCAGAAAAGTCTATCTGAAGAATAGTTGTGCTCTATCTTAAAAAGACTATTTCAAGGTCTGGCTGTTGATTTCTTTGGCCAGAAACAGTTGCGCCCAGCTAACAGCTGCTTTGCCAGATGGAAATGCACAAATTAAAATTCAATTTAGGATGACTTTTACTGGCCCTCAGCCACAATCAGAACATCCGCTCTCCCTCCCGCTCGTAGATGATCTCGAAATGATCCAACTTCTCTGAGCTAATGTTAATTTATCAATCAGCGGGATTGAAGGGGCGGCCTTTGAGCAAACTTTAACCCTTTGCTGAGGCATCTGGTCGATTTTTGGACACTGATCGGTCTGCTGTGCGCCATGTCGAAGCTTTCTCTATTTGCCAGCTATTTTTGGATGGGCGCAACTCTCGCGACGCTCGTTCGCGAAAAGCGCTCTGGGAGCGTGTGTGCGATCTGTTCCGATCTGTTCGGGGGAATCCGTTCTGTTCGGTTCCGGCGTAGCACAGATTGAATTTTAGTACAAATTCGTTAGTCGTACAAATCGCATGACTGTGCGGGCGGTTTAAGGCCACAAAAACAAAAAAAAAAAAACAGAAAAAAAAACAAAAAAACAAGAGAAAAAGTAAAACCAAAAGACACTTTCAGCAGATCAGCTGAAAATTACGGATTGCCAAACTGAATAAATAAATAAATCAAGGAATTTTCTTTTGTATATAAACACACGGAACGGTGCAACGTGCATTTCATATATTAAAAATACTAAAAAAAAAAAAACACAAAAACATAAGATATAAGCCAAAAAAAACACTATCTAATTAAAAATCAATAAAATATTTTCGGGCTGGGGAAATTCGAGACTTTTGTAGCTGTAATTTTAGGCGAATTTTAAGCGTTTTCATTTTTGTTTTGATGCTCACAATTTCAACGTGAAACAGACAATAACGGCAAACGGATATATAGGCTACATTTGCCCAAAAGTATATAGACAGATTCCCGATATACATATATACTATATTCCCAGCGAATACGGTAAACTGGGCTATTTTCATATTGCGAGATGACGACGCGCGGTATACGGCGTAAAAAGTCAACGTTGACAGAGTTGAAAATCGCAGTTATTGGCGCGCCCAGTGTTGGAAAGAGCGGTAAGACAGAGTTTTCTCCAGAAAAAAAAAAAAACAAATAATAATAACAGAAAAAACTCTTAGAAGGAAAAACGAGCAACAGCAAATTAGTTGAGCAATCGCCGAGTTCGTATATATTTAGATCCGTTGTTTGTTTTGTTTATAAAGTGGCAGCATACATATACACACACACACGCACACGCACACACACACACACACACACACATGTGCACATGTATCTCTAAGCATGCCGCTAAATATATATACTTACATATCTGTATCTGTATCTGCAACAGTATCTGTATCTGCATCTGTGCGTTTGAGTAGCTCGCATTTTCCTGTAATCGTTTTCACCGTTCGATTTGACACGCGTGCACCCCACAGCCAACAATTTATGACGGTCACTGTGTCACACACACGCACACACACACACACACACAGATGCACACACTTTGGGTGGGATCATAGGAGCTAGCTTGCATTGCGACTTAACTGCAAATTGATGTTCTCTGTCAGCCTCTGTCATCTCACGTATGACGACCCTCGCCCCCGTTAACTTTGAATTTGTAACAGTTTGTAGGCCCCCAAATGACTTCCGCATGGCGCGGCATCTGTCAACTTCAGGTAACACCCAGCTACTTTATGGCCCGAGAGCATAAGCCGACCCGTTTTTAGACCGAAGAAATATGACTAGAATATATGCTCTACTAATAAATATTCATTTGGCGCAGAACACTTGACGCCTGGCATTGATACGCACTGACAGCTGTACCCGTAAATTGTCGCCTTTAATACGTATAGGGAGACCAAAATACTGACGAACTTGCCAAAGAGTTCGAAATGGGAAGTTTGAATCGCTCTCGAAGAACCTGCTTTTCACGAATATTTGTCTAAGTCCGACATAACATGCAAGCTGCATTCTAGATAAACTTTAGGAAGGAAAATAGTTAGAAGATAACAAGAAGAAGCTGAATATTAAATACTCTTCTGGACATAAGGCTTAGAGTTTTGCAGGTTATCTTCGAAAACAAAAACGTTTTCCATAACGAAACTCAATTTTCGGCTAATTCTTCATATAATATGTGATATAGTGGTCCGATGTGATGTTTCACAAATGTATGGAGCGTACTGAGACTCGTGAGTCTCAATATATCTGGATAAACAAAAAGTATTTCATACTAGAACTAAATTTTAGACCAATCGTTCCTAAAGCAACTTTATGATATAGTCGAACGATCTGGCCAACTTATATCTACTGTATACCATACAATGAAGCACTAATGCCGTGTTTCATAAAGTAAGACTAGTTTAGATAGAAACAGATAGTTATACAATCTGGTTAGTAAACTAATCAGGAGTATATATTAGTATAGTATAGTATATAGTATAGTATATGGTATAGTATATAGGATAGTATATAGTATAGTATATAGGATAGTATATAGTATAGTATATAGTATAGTATATAGTATAGTATATAGTATAGTATATAGTATAGTATATAGTATAGTATATAGTATAGTATATAGTATAGTATATAGTATAGTATATAGTATAGTATATAGTATAGTATATAGTATAGTATATAGTATATAGTATAGTATATAGTATAGTATACAGTATAGTATATAGTATATATAAAGTACATTACTTTATAGGGTCGGCTATCCCTTTGTCATCCCTTTGTTTTTTAAAATCTGTTATACGATCATACGCGTATCCATTGAAAAGAGAGAGGGAAGGATGCAGTTCTTATAGGTATATTTTATCTGTTATTCCTTGGTCGGCATATAAATGTTTGCTGCATACTAGTCTTTAAAACTATTGTTTAAAAATGACAATAAAATAAATTTAAAGATGTTGAATGATATTTCCTTTGATCATTTAGCTTTTTATTGAAAAGGTAACTATTTAAAAACCAACACACATAATTAAAATAATTGAGATAAGTCAATACATATCTTGAGCTGTTTTGCCAGCTCTCAAATGTGTGCTGCATACCAGCCTTAATGTGCAATTTTTTTTTTTTGTGTCAATCTAATCTAGCGAATATCAAGAGCAATGCTATCTAAAATACATAAACTCAGTTATATATATTATTTTACAACCTCACCCACTGTAAGCTTTATTATTTACTTTTACTTGGAAAAAAATTGTACTGCATATGAGTTTGTGGAAAAATAAGAAAAATGGCAACACGTACTTAGTATATGGAATTTTTTGAGGCGCCAGCAAACGTTTTAAGCAGACATGATCGTATCTATGATATATGCTGTTTGTAGCTATATATATTTATATATCTATACACATATATAGAGGTATATCATTCAACCGCAAATATAGCACAAATATTTAATGCACTAAAGCGCCAGGGGTATGCGTGCGTGTGTGTGTGTGTGTGGTTGGCAATTAAAGCGACGCCCACCCGGCGAGGGGCCGTGGACATGGTCCGATCCGATCCGATTAATGCCCAACGGCCAGATGAGAGACAGTGTGGCCAGTCTTTGTCGTAATTTAAACAAAAATTTTAAACGTTGACCTCGTAAAAACACATATAAAAAATAAATAAAAACCGAAACAAAACGTTTGCAGAGAAGCATAAATTAAAATGCCAGCGAAATGTGCGGCTGCTATGAAAATAAATGATGAAAATGTCATTAAAGGCGGTCAGCGGGCTGGGAGGCGGGGCTGGGGAGGGACAGCAGTTTTACGTGCCAAGACAAGCTAACCCGGCAGTACCTGTGCACATATATATATATTTTATATCCTTTTGGCAAGCAGCGCCTGCGAGACTTGGTCAGAGTTCAAAGCACTTGCATTGCAAATGACCAGAGGCTCAGGCCGAGACAAATACACACCCTTTCAGCTAGCCCCCCCCCCCCCTCCCCCTTCCCTGTCACTGAGACCACCCCCTCGCGTTGTTTTGTTTGCTTGCAACACGCAACACGCTAAGGCTCAAATGTGCTCCTGTTGTTGTTAGTTGGGTTTATTAACCCCTCAAGGCTTACACATACATACATAGTTTTCCTTTGCCCACCTGCCTCGAGGCGTCTTTTCCCTGGCCACATTTGAATTTTCAACTGTCGTATGAGTTTTCCCCGTTCACGCTCGCTTAAGTGCTGACCCAGTAGTATTTGTTTTTTTGTTTTCTCTATTTTGCAGGGGTTTGTTTTCCAGGGGCGTTGCCTCGGTTTACACCTGATCGCTGTGATAGCCGGCCCCAAATTAAATTCTTGTATTTAATTTAATTGCAGCCTTAATTGTGCGTTTCCTAACAAAGCGTTATATAGGCGAATACGATCATCAGACTGAGAATCGCTACAAGCACGAGTCCATGGTGGATGGTGAGCCGGTGCTCTTCGAAATACTCGACACATGTCCCAAGGTAGCTATACGGATAACACTTATTTACCCAAACCCCAAACACAAAAAAAAGCAAACAAAAAAAAACTCAATCTATAAACAAACCAGGCCGAAGATGAATATCCCAATGCTGCCGAGCTGATACAGTGGGCCGATGGCCTGCTGCTCGTCTATTCCATAACCGATCGCAAGAGTTTCAACTATATACGACGTGCCAAATCCGATCTGCAATCGGATACGCCCGTTCAGCTGTGCGCCAACAAGGTGGACATGGTGCATCTGCGACAGGTTAGCCGCGACGAGGGCGAAATTTTGGCCAAAGACTTTGAGTGCAAATTCAGTGAGGTCTCCGCCGCGGATCATGTCGACCAGGTCGCCGAGGTATTCAATGACCTCTGCAAGGAGGTGCTCGCCTGCAAGCGCAAGTCCAAGCAGAGCCTACTGGAGCGCATGCTCGGCGGCACCAGGCCCTACAGCAGAGGAAAGAGCGATAGCAATTTGCCAAAAGACTGATATCAACATTTGTTTAAATAAAATATACTCATTTTTAAAAGTTAAATATGTTTGTTTCTTTCATTTACAGCTTGTATGTGTTTGTTTAAATGGGCAATTTATTTATATATAAATGTTCGGTATTCTATGGCACGCCGAAGTTGGAATACTCTTCTCGACATGTGGCCTAAAAGCTTGCCTATGTACGAGGGAAATAGTATTTGCTGAATTTGCCAAGATATCTTTATAAATAGTACACATTTCATGAAAAAGTTTGAATACTTTTTAAGAGGGTATACGAAATTTGAATTTACCTAGAAATAAAATAATAATATTCTGTCTTCTCGGGTGTTCGAACTCTAAACTTTATTCTGAATCAAAATTACTTGCAAAATTTTTACATCAACAAAACTTTTTCAATTTATGTTTCTAACTAAAGCTCCAGTAGATAATGTTACACTCAGCTGCATACTTTTAGCAGTCACATTTTTAATTTGTTCTATATTTTATAACAAGCAGCTTTTGTTGGGCTTTTAGAAGCTTTTTGTTCAAAATGCTTATCAAGTTCATAGCTATAAGCAATATATAGCTAGTACAGTTAAAAGAATAGAACAATTGTATGCCTTTAAAGTATTCTGCGATTAAGTTAACTAATTTGTAGTACTCTTATTCTATTCTAATTACAGGCCTATACTAAAAACTTTCGCGCTGATAACGTTTCATAGCAAGCAGCTAATGCTCGAGCTTTCGAAAGCTTTTTCCTCTAGTTACTTCCAACCGTGAACAATAGATGGAATGGAGTAAATGGATGGAAACATAGATGGAATCGACGAGTTATACACAGTGAGTCACAAAATTCAATTTACTTTTTTTTTAAATTTGATATATTTACAAAAAGACTGACAATATATGCCCTATCTCTATTTATATTTTACCTTTAAATATATATTGTTTATACACAACCTCAAAGTATGCAACTCTTTTTTGCACATGAGCGAAAAGTATGAGCAGAGGCGTCGTGTCGTTATAGCCAAAAGGGGCTCTGTAGTATTGTGACTGGTTGGCTGTTAAGTAAAATTTAAATGTCAAGAATATCTAGCAATATTATTTTAATTATATACAATTTAATTTTATATATATTTGTATATAGTTTACTCAGTCTGGGTTACAGCTGTTTGGCTCTATCAGTCTAGGTAAGGTGAAAAAAACATACCTTATAGATTGACCAAAATTGACTTTTATACAACATTGTCAATTATCTTAGATGATATTAATAAATAAGCTAAATTATAAGATTGATTTGTAATGACGAGACCTTTGACAACCTCTGGACTGTGATGTGGCCCCTTTAGCGAGACATTTGCACACGTGCGCTCGACTTTTAATTAACCAAAGTCAACAGCCCCATTGAAGCGTGTAAGTCCGTATATCTACTTTAAAAAAAACTGTCGACTTGCCGTTCTATATACTTAACTTCAACTTTCTGACAACATCCGGAACAGTTCAGCTGTCAGCTCGCAGCTCAATTATTGTGTGGACATTTCATCAGCTCTTCCTCCAGACTTTGGCTGTGATTGTATCCAATTGTGTTGTTTGTTTAACTAAAACCAAAATATTGACATGCTTAAAATAGACAACGAAAGCGCGCTAAAGAGCTGCAAATTCAATCATAAGTAAACCCGGCCCACCCACAGCTCCGCTCTGGGGCCCATATCGCAATGCTCATACGACCCGTTGGCCAGCTGCGCCTGGCAGACTTTGTGGGCCACCTGTTGGTTGGCCTGGACTGTGGGCGCTGGCCAGCCAGCCGGGCGGGGTGGGGCGGGCTGAATTGAATAGCGCTTGGCAACCGACTATCAAATGGAAATTAAATCCACAATTTTCTTGTAATTGTTCGAGCGAGTGCAGCGGCAACAGCTTGGGGCATGAAATCTCACAGGTTTTTTTTTTCGCCCAACTATTTTTAATTAGTCGCACATTTAAAATTCTAATGTTAATTTATGATTGAAAGTGGTCGTTGTGCTGCTCAGATCAGCCCAGGTTATGCCAACAGCCAACAGCAGCCCTTCTATCTAAGTCCAAGTCAGAGTCTGGGCCAGGTGTCGCTTATGGTTCAAGCTGTTGAACTGATTAGCCGGCCCGAGAGCACCTGGCTCTCATTGCTTTTTATGCAATTAACTGGCCGATTGTATGGCCAATCGGTGTGCTGTAATAACTTTTAATTATGGACCAATCGGCATAATAATGTTCTGGAAACTCACTTTGCATGCAAGCAGTACTTCGAAAGCACCTGAAGGTCAGCTGAAGGAGCTAACTATGAAGGTTTAGTTTTTACTTAAATGCTGCATTATCTCAAAGAAACTGAAATCAGCAATAATTCAAGACATGCTAAGGCATCACATTTGGGCACACTCAACGCAAAGATACCCTGTCCAAAGTGTTGCAAATTAATCATGAAAAAGAAAACTTAATCTGCTTTGAGCGAAAATAGTTCTGTGTAGCTTTGAGAAGCCCGAATTGAACGTTAATAGTACGTTTGCCTGCACAACCTTAGCACCAATTTTTCGCACAAGGAATAGGTGAATTTTCCGAAAAGCGCGAATCTTTGCACTTATCTTTGAAGATAAGTTTGAGGTATCAATCAGATGAGAAACTTTTGAATTTTTCCCTTCTTATTTGTCTGTAGAGATTAGCCTGTAGAGATGGGAAGCTTAGCTGGCATGCTCCCTATCGAAACGAATATAACCTCTTATTTGTCTTATGATTACTATCGATAACATTTTAATAAGTATCGATAATGGAAACTGTAGAGATGAGCCTGCAGAGATGGGAAGCTTAACTGGCATATCATACCAGAATATACCCACTTCTTTGTCTGTAGAGATGCTCTCTATCGAAACGAATATACCCTTTCCATTGTCTTATGAGTAATATCCTTGATTTATTTAGTATCGATAATGGAAACTGTAGAGATGCGCCTGTAGAGATGGCAGCTTTAACGAGCATATCATGCGGTCTATCGAAACGAATATACCCTCTTCTTTGTCTGTAGAGATGAGCCTGTAGAGATTGGAAGCTTAACTGTCAAACCCACTATGGAAACGAATATACCCTCTTGTTTGTCTTATGAGTACTATCGATAACATTTCAGTAAGTATCGATAACGGAAACTGTAGAGATGGGAAGCTTAGCTGGCATATCATGCGGTCTATCGAAACGAATATACCCTCTTATTGCCCTATGAGTACTATCGACAGCATTTCAGTAAGTATCGATAATGCCAACTGGAAAGCTTAACTGACATATCCTGCTCTCTCATCGAAATGAATATACCCTCTTCTTTTGCTTATGCCTTATATAAACTCCCTCAGCACACTCTTTCAATCGTTTTACCTATGACGGATAACCTAGGGTATTCAAATTTTATGGAGTACTTAATCTTGAAACCTTAGAAAGGCAGCCGTTGATTCTTTTGATGATTCCCCGTAACATTTTGGTGGTCAAGCATTTAAATTGATATATGGCAAGCTGCCCAGCCTCCACACAGTGAAACCCCAACACAGACCCGGCCCAGTGTAACCAGTTTGTGTTCTAATTAGACTCAGAAGCCAATTGGCAATTATATTTGCTGATCATTTAAATTAGAATTTGCAACAGGTGCGCCTCGTAGGCGACGCAACGGCGACGGCGATGGCGGCTGCGCAGTCTACAAATGGCTGCCTAACGGTTTGGCCGCAACGACCCGATTCATATATATATATATATATAAATATGGTTTATATATATATATATTTAACAGCTGGCAGTAAGTATATTTTTGAAAAGTTCAAGACAAGTCCAAGATTAAATAACTTAAGAGAGAAAAAAAAAACCGAAAAACCTCGCGAATAATTGGCCCGAAATGGCGGCCACAATGCCAAGCGAATTGGCTAAGCGCAATGTGTAAGTCATTGACTTTGATATTCAATTAGCCAAATACCAAAATGCCAAACAAAATGTTCTAGTTAATTCTGTTGCTGGCTACTGTCAAAGCCGTGCGTCCAAGTCGGGCTCGGCCCGGCCCGGCCCAACCTTGGCACTTTATGCGCCTTTAATTAGCCAAATTTGAAAATTGAAATTTGAATTTAAAATTCGAAATGGATTTGCACGGCCAAACGAAACGTGTTCCAACGTCTTTTACAGCTCTCTGTGTGTTAAGTTGAAGTTTAAGTTAAACAATTAATACAAATTCGTGTCTGCCTCTGTGTGTGTGTGAGTGTGTGTGTGTGTGTGCTTTTTAATTGCAAAGTGCATTCGACTTCCGGCAATTACGCATAGGCAATTCGCGCAGCGGTTCAACAAACTCCGCTGCCCCAGAGCGTTTCCTGCAGCCCTAACCCAAATATTCACTGACTTTGACCAAAGAGCCAAGTTCTAAAAAGACGCAACCGACCATCGGCACGTATGCCATTTTCCACCTCAATTCATATATCTATATATACATATATACCTTTTATAACCATTAAATGCAAATAGAACTTCAACGGAGCTCAACATTAAATGCCCGATAAATGTCTAACCTTTGCAGTAAGTTTTTTTTTTTGTTGTATAGAAATAAAAGCCCGTAATTAAAATTGGCTACTAAATGCACGCTTTAAGAGCTTATTACTTGTCGTTTCAGTCATAATTCCCACGTCGGCAATTCGACAACATTGTTATATTTATCAAAATTAAATCTTGAGAATTTTTACAAAATTGATTTCATTTTTCATATACCCTGTTACCTTGGAAACTCGTTTAAATTAATATTAAATCTTTTTAATTTTAAAAGTATATAATTTCATTAATTATAATGAAATATATGTATACCCTGTAGATCAAAACGGAGTCTGACAATAATTGGGCGGGCCACTAAATACTTATGCCTTGTACACCCTGTAACCTTGAGAATTTATTTAAAATTAAAATCAAATCTTGAGGATATTAAAGAAATATTTTTAAATATTTATCAAATATTATCAAAGATCAATCTTCAGAATTTAGTAAATTTTTTACATAAAATATTAAAAATAATAAGAATATTTATTAAATTATATACATATATATCCCGTAGCCCTGAAAGCTTATTTAACTTGAAATCAAATCTTGGGAATACTTAAAAAAAAATATTAAAAAAATTGTATCATATATTTTAGAACTGAACTCTCAGAATTTACTAGTATATGTGTATGTACCCTGTAGCCTTAAGAATTTATATAAATTTAAAATCAAATCTTGGGATAGTATAAAAAAAATTATTTGAATATATAAATTTAAGACTAAGCGAATTTAATTTAATTTAAAATCAAATCTCAATTGTCTAAATTCCAGCTGAGCTTTTTAATAAGACTAACAATTGTATATAAAATATTATAAAATATGTATATACCCTATAACCTTGGGTTAAAGTTCAAGAAAGACAAGGTTGAGCATGTCTTTTGAAGCAGTTAGCAGAAGGCAACCCTCTTTTCTTGGGTTACATCATTCATGTCATTCTTCCAATTCCAGTTAAAATCTTAATGCCAGGGTATCTTTTGCGTCTCCCTCAGCTCTCAAAGTTGTGCTTTGTATTGCTCGCTATTATGCTGGATTCTATTTTAAGTATTAGAACGGCAGCTGGCACGTTTCTATAGTTATACCCGGACCCGGTTTTATTGGTTTTATCGCCCACATCCGATCGGCTTCTACTGCCGCTGCCAGCAATTAACACATTCAATTTCTATTCAACTCAGTCAATTATCATAACGCTTGAGTTTCTGTTGTAATTGCCAATGCGATAAATCTGTGACACACGCTGAGGTAGGTCATGTTAACAATCAGCTGGCATTTTTAAAGAAGTTCAACAATATATCTTTATGATTGCCTTTTGAAACAGAGCAAAAAAAAAAACTTTAAAATAGAATGTAATTTATTTCTTGAGACACTTTTAAAGATTCTTTAACTTTTGTGCGCTGCATATTACTTAAGTATAGTTATAAACTATCAGACTAACTTTTAAATAGCCCTGGACTACTAAGGCCTTCAAATAAGACCGCACTACATTCTATATGAGAGCTTGAGACTTGAACCCGGATCCGAATCCGGATTCTCGTTGCTTAAATTCTCTTGTTCGTCTTCTATGAGAATCTGAGACTATAAACATCGATCTATGATATAGATATCTTCTCGTGTTCTTCTTCTAACTTCTATGCGAATATAAGACTATAGACTTGGATTAAAAATATAGATATCTCGTATATATTCTGGATGCCAGATCTAAAGAACGAATCGTATATCCTTCTAAAATCTATGTAGATCGTATCTTCAAGTAGAAGCCCACAATATGAATATAATTCCACAAATACTTCCATTAAAAAATAAAAAAAAAATTAATTTAATTTTAGGTACTCCGTTTTTTTGTAGCTTGCGAATAAAGTCAGCTTTATTATAGCATATTTTTCTTGTATAATATATATGTAGTATATGGATAAATAGTAAATATGTATTAATATAACTTTCTTTGGTTATTTAATTTATCTGAATATAATTATATTTGCAGCCTGCTAGACAAGCATGGGGACCAACCCGCTGCCTCTGAATATACGTATATGTAGATATTTTAATATTTTTTTTATTTTTGTTTAAATACTTAGTAACTGCCAATTTTAAATATAGTTATCTTGGCTATAATCTTTAAATTCAACATTGATACGTAATTGAACGTTAACACTTGTTCTCAATATTTGTCAATAGAATGCAACAAGAATAAGCTATTAAATTGATGCTCTGGTAATTGTATATAATATATGTTCATACCGAATAAGTTGTGTACTGAATTATTTGTTCCCAAAATTCTAGTTCAGTTAGAAGCATAAATATATTTCGCAACAACAGTAACAATTATTGTTGCTGTTGATATTAATTATTTGCATATTTAGTGCTGTCTTGTGTTGCTTTAACAATTATTATTTAAAGTCGCAACAAGCTTAAACTTTTTTTTTGTAATTTTTCATATTTGTTTTTTTTTTTATATATTCTTATTAAAATTGATAAATTCATTTGTTTTTTCCCTAAATCGTTCACGTTAATCGCAATCTCTTCAAATTCCAAAATAATAATGATATCATCTCACAAATGTTCCCTAATCAGAATCAGACTTAAGATCATAAAAAGCAAAAGCTGATGATAACTGAAAAAGAAAGCTTGAAAAAATAATAATAATAATAAGAAACAAAAAACAGTTGAAATTATTTTTCAATTATATGTTTAAACTTTATTAATACACAAAACTTATGGATAAGTAAAATAATAAACTCTACATACCTACAATACAATACATAATAGTCATACAAATAATAATAATAGATAATAATAATAGTACACAATTGTAATATTGTCGTTTCCAGTTATTGTACAATGTAAGAAAAATCTTCAGCTATATATTTCCTCATCTAACATTTCGTCTAGTACTTTCCTTTTTTTTTTTTGGAATTTTTTTCTTTGCTTTTTTTTTTTCGTTTTGCTATTGATATTGCCAAGAAAACGCTCTACAAGAATACAAATACAGGATATATATTGTGTATATTTATATAGAGAGAGAGGGGGGGAGGGCCAACTGTTTTTAGCTACCGGATATGGATATATATTTAAACGCGTTCACATATTTGCATTTTTTTCAAGTAAATAATTATACGAACAAAATAATACAAAAAAACAAAAAAAAACAATATGTGCGCTGAGTATAGCAGCGGTTGTATTGTGCTTTTTCTACTAAACTGTGTGTGGAATGGTTTCTTGGTTTCTCACAATCACTTACAAGTCTAACGATTTTTTGGTCCAATAATATTTAGTTGGGGTTAATAAATATGCAATGCACAAAGTGAAAGTCAGGGGGGGGTGGGCGGTATGATAAAACAAAAACAAAAAAAGAGGGTAAATGTAGCCAAAGCGAAACAAAAAGAGAAAAATTTGTCTAAAAATAATTTCAAAATTGCGGTGCTTCAATTTGCATATAAGCATTAAAATTCCAGGGTATGTGTGTGTGGTATGTCAATTTAAAATTAATTTGTATAAAATGAGACCGTTGCACCTGTATGCTTAAGGTTTGTGGAGGGGAAGGGGTAGGTGGTGGTGGTGGTGTGTAATGGGCAGAGTATATACTTTGCGTTTACTCTAGAATGGACGCCGCAGCTTTTGAATGGCATTGGTCAAATGCAGAATCTCCGTGTTCATTTGATGCACCAATGTGTCCAGCTTGTCCACCGAATCCAAAATCTCGACACGCTCGGTATGGGGATTGAAGCGCACCTCGAACGGACGCGACATGGTGCTCACCCAGCGACGGAACTTGTCCTTGGCATCCTCAAAGCTCTCGGCCACATAGTAGATGGGCTGATATTCCTGATCCTGATACGGCTGCACCGCGGTGGCAGCCGGCTCAAAGGCGCGATGCTCGCACTTGTCGCTAATCGCATGCAAGAGCTCGCCATAGGCGCTCAACAGACCAGCTCCGTAGGCCTTGACCTGACCGTGTTCCTTGCAGAGACCGAACTCAACAGTGAACCAGTAGACCTGCGCAAAAGAAGCCCAAAACAAATGTTTCGTGATTAGCGAATGCAGCTCGTAGACACCTGTCTGGGCCGGCACACACACACACACACAAAATAGCAAACTCATGGTGCACTTGGCTGCACGTGGAGGTCAACAGAAGCCATTAAGTGCCAGCCAAATGAGTATAGCAATTGAGTTAAGTTGTGGCACGGACGGGGGGGTCGGGGGTCGGACTGCTTACCGTGGAGAGCTTTTCGATTTCTTCATCGGAGGCGCCCAGCGAGGCCAGTCCAATCTCCTGGGAGAACTGGGCAAAGCTTGGATCGGCCAACAAAGGCATATGACCCAACAGCTCGTGGATGGTATCGCTGCAAGGAGAGGAAGGGAGAGAGAGAGAGAGAGATGGAAAACAATTAGGCGTTATATAATAGCTGGGTGGTAAAAGTGCTGCTCCTTTGTTAAACTAATTTGTCGCACAATAAAAGTTGCCACTGGCAGGCGGAAGCACAAAGAGCGAGAGAGAAGCTGCCAACGGAAGCGGAAACTGTTGGAGCCGCACCAAAATGGCAGGCAAATGCAATTAGAGGGCGCACAAAAAGCCTTGCGTTTGAAGTTTAAATGTGCTCTACACAGATATATATAGTATATAGTATATAGTATATACTTACGGCTCGGGCGTGTGGTACGGCGAGTTGACGTGACGCACATACTGTGTGCTCTGGAAGATGCGGAAGGCCAGCGAGGCGAGGAAGTCGCGTGCGGTCAACAGACCGGCGGCTGGGCGCAGCGAGAAGCCCGTGTTTTTGCGCAGAAAATCGGACATCTCCTGCAGCTGGGGCAGACGATGTTCGACAAAGATTTGCTCATCCTGCAGCATCTGGAAGGCGGCACGATATTCGGCGCAAGCGTGTTTCGGTGCCAGATCCTGTACGGTGCGGAACACCGAACGCCAGGTCTTCACCTCGACCTCGGTGTAGTTGATGTGAGGAATTGGATCGCCATATTTGAAGGCGAACGCAATTTCGGCAATCTCCTTGCGGCGCTGGCGGTAAACCTTGTCGGCGAAACCGGGATGATTCATGTCCAGATCGGGCTCATATTTGGTCATCAGATGATTGCAATTGTCCAGCTCGGAGGCGTGCTTGGGGAACCAGGGCGCCTTAACGCTAATATTGTTCTCGGCCAGCAGATTCATGCTGCTAAACGAGCCCGATTGGCGCAGCGAACGGATTAGCTGCAGCAGATTGCCGCGCGTCATCTCCAGCTTGATGAGGACATCATGATCGACGCCCTCGACGCGCGATTGGCGCGACTCCACATGCTGGACGGTGCCGTGGAACGTCTCGATGGCCTTGAGTATGCGGCCCAGCGAGGAGATGCCCTCCTTGAGGCGCACCACCAATGCGGCACCCTGGACGGCAGCCTCCGCCTCGGTTGACTCCGATGCGGCATTAGCCAGGAGAATCTCCTCCTCGGTGAGGCAATAATCTGCAATTGCAAGGAAAATGGCAATCAGCAAAGGCAAGCGGCTTTACAGTCACGTAAGCGAATAACCGAGCTACGTGTGGCACAACCCCGACCACCGCCCACTCAACTACTCCCCCCTCTGGTCCTGGTCCTGGCTCTGGTTGCCATGGCGCTTAAGTCGAGCGTAAAAAATGAAAAAGGGAAATGCGCCATTTACCCTGTTGAATCCGGCAGCTCTATGTGAGTGTGTGTGTGTGTGGGTGTGTATGTGTGTGTGCGCCTAAAAGGCAACACCCACACACCACACACACACACACACATAGACACATTTACAATCAGCAACCAATTCTCACGCATATTCGCTGAGTGCTGGCACTTTATCATATTAAGCACTTAAGTTCATGTCAACCAGCTTTTACTGTACTTATATATATGTATATAGATGTGTGCCACGCCCACTTACCGTTCTTTGTGGGCACTTCATCATCGGCTGGCGGCTGCTCAGCGCGGCTTTCAATTGTTGCCTCAGTTTCAAAACTCTCAACTACAACGCAACAAAAGGAAATAATAATAAAATAAAATAAATAAAAATTGCGTGCAATAATAATAATAATAATAAAATCATATATGGGTTGGATAAGCACCTGAAACATATTCATCTTCCGCGGGCAGCTCCAAGCTGGGCTGCGCGTCCTGCAGCTCGACATTTTGCTCGGCGGGCACATGCTCGCCCTTTGCCTGCTGAATGCACTCCTCAAGCGAGGCGTCTTTAAAACATAAAAGAAAATATAACAAATATAAATTAAAATGTGAAAAATAAACTTAATACAAGTGGAACTCAAGAAAAAACTAAGTCTGATAATGCAAAGGAAACTTTATGGAAATGGGAAACGAAAGAAAACAGAACAGAATTTGACTGAATATTGAAATTTAATATATTAAAAAATTGGCAAACATTTTAAATTAAAGTTTATCTGACTCCGTTTGAGTAAGAAAAATCTTAAAAAAATATTAAAAAGCGAAAAGTTACAAAATTTAAAAACTGAGAAATATATTTTTGAAATTTGAAGTGCACAAATAATTTAAAAGCTTAAAAAACTTTTTCTAATGTCAATTTAAAGAACTTTTTCTAATATGCACTACTTTTGAATGTATATATATATAGATATTTTTAAAAAAATTATAAAAAAAAAAAATAATTTGTAAATTTGAAGAAGTTTTTCCAACTTTTTCAAACTTCAACTAGTTCTATCTTAAATAGTTATGTATATTTGTGTTGGTACTCACCATTTGCCTTGCTGCGCGCCTCCTCGAGCACCGTTTGTTTGTTCTGCTTGACCACCAGGCTCTCGAAGCGTGCATCATCCACGAGGCTGCGGCGACGGGATGGATACCCATTCTGCAAATGCAAAGAGGAAAGTTGTGAGGCGTGTTTGATGACATCTCTCTACCGCAGGATATGCGCCGGAAATTAGCTATTTTCTGTGCGTAAAGCAAAACTCAGCCATGCCCATGAATTTGATGGCCGTAGGGATTGCGCAAGAGTCGCTTATATAAGAAAACTGAGGCGAGCTTATAAACTGTGCGTGTGTGTCTGTGTGTGTGAAAGTGGCAGACAAAGCTGCGGATCGGCACATTTAGAGTTTGACAGGCTTATGAATGGCGGCTATTCTATCCGAGCTGCAACAGAGCTCCACGTACAATACAAATTATGATATGATATGTGGGGCCTCAAGCAGCAGTTGCAGTTTTTTTTTTTTTGGTTTTTGTTTTTATTTTGGGTTTTCACAGTTTCTCTTGCTGATGAAAGAGATGCGAGCCATTGAATCATCTTTATTGATTTCATATTTTGTTTTTTGTATACCTTTGCGACGGCACAACAGCATCAACATAAACAACAACTGCAACAACAGCAACAACAACAGGCAACATAAACAGCGTCTGGAGATCAACAATGAGACGCGACTGTGTGTAAGTGCAGGGCAAATGTGTGGCGGGCAGCCACTTTCACTCTCCCTCTATAGGCAAGAGGTCTTCACACACAGACAAGACTGTTTAAATTTGTTAAATAATAACTTTGTCACCTGTCCGAACTATGGTTGTTGTTATTGTTGTTCTTTTTGAGAAAAATACAAAACTTATAGCCAACAACAGGATAGCAGTAGGTCAATCGCAGTCGAATTGAATACAAAGACTCAGCTCTTATGAGTTAATCGAGTTGTAATATGACAAATTGAAAACCTTTGGGCAGTCACGTAGACCAAGCATAGCTTAAACAACCCCAACTCTTCCCCCCTCCCCCTGTCTCTGGTGTAGCTCTTAATGTATATGATCTTTGACACTTACCTCAATACTGTAGGATTTCTTAATGGCGAACATTTCGCGATTCTTTTGAGCTGCTGCAACGGCCATCATTTTGCTAATGTGTTTTGTGTTTTGTTTGTTTTCAATTAGAAAATTTCTTTCAAAAATTTATACAAAGTATTGCACTTTGGATACTAGTTGGTTGTTTTTTTTATTCAATTTTGTTATATGTTGCAATAAGC
This sequence comes from Drosophila borealis, assembly GCA_035045885.1. Classification (NCBI taxonomy): domain Eukaryota; kingdom Metazoa; phylum Arthropoda; class Insecta; order Diptera; family Drosophilidae; genus Drosophila; species Drosophila borealis. Next base: position 1,184,141 of record JAWNOR010000164.1, on the reverse strand, counting down.
ACTCGAAATTTTGGACACTTTCACTGCTTAATTGCCTGGCGAAACGCTCCTGGAACTGAAACTGCTTGCGTCTAGAATTTAGCTAAACCGAAGAACTTCTTCAATTCACACAGCACGTTTGGGTTTTTTGGTTTTTTTTTTTTTTTTGTGTTCAACGCGTTCAACTCGAAACTTAGTGGAAACTTTTCGAGTTGCGGGAATTGAAATCCTTTTTGTGATTGGCTTGACTGTTTAGCTAAGATTTTATTACAACAAACAGAGCAGCAAACTACTTGACCACACAGAGGGCTGGCAAGTCTTTAGAGCGAATGTTAGCGAATCAATGCATGCCCCAGGTTCAGTTGCCAGCGCTTAAATACCCCACAGCGGACAAAGCCGAGGCGCTCGCGACGCCAGCTGCGACGCCGGCGACGACCGAGACCGAGACCCAAACGACGACGACAACGACGACAGGTTTTCGCATGACGCGGCTGTGACGTAGTCGGCGGGGCTGAGCACAGCTGCTGCTGTTGTTGCTGCTGCCGTGGGGTTTCCTCTCACCAAAGCACAACTTGGCAGTGGGTCGACGGCGGGCTGACTCGACCAAGTTCAAGTGCGGCAGCTAGAACGGCGCTTGGCATTGCTGCTGCTGTTGTTGTTGTTGTTGTTGTTGTTGTTGCTGTTGCTTGGGTTTAGACACAAGCGCGTGCGCGGCGACTGCGAACAAAAAACTATAATAAAATATTTGGAATTGTCGCGGTCTCAGCGCGTCATTAAAAAAGCCTAAACAAGTCATAAAAATTATAAACAACAAAATCCCAGCAGCCAGCAGCAGCAGCTATCATAATCAACATTGCGCATACGCCGCGTGTGACAACCCCCAATCTATATACACACGCAGGCACACATAAATATGTTATTTGTAATAGATATGTTTACAGGCGGATATTATTTTCAATATGCACAAGAACTAATTGGAAAGCAGAGCAGGAACTCGCCGCGCCATTAGAAGGTGGTCAGCCTACATTTAAGTATGTATATGCAAGTGCTGTCGATTGACTTATAGATACCCTGCATGACATACTCTAATGTTTACTGAGAGACAACAGCTAGCATTTGGCAAACGTTGTTGTAAGTCCGAGCTGGACATTTTTTAGCCTCAGCAGGAAGTTTTGCTCTAAAGAAATTTAACTTTTAGCTGAAAAATATCTCTATGTTAGACTTGATGGCAGTAATAAATGTAAACATTTTTTATTTGCATTATGTTTTAAGTGTGTGAATATGTTTTTATAGTTATATCAGGTGATTTTTTCTTATATTTAAGCAGGGAATGTTGAAGTTTGAATTATTTTTAAAATATGACACATATAGATACTCCATGCTAGATATCCTATGCTGATTATGATTCTTTAGATACTTACCTTTATATTTTGTAGTTTAGATAATAATATAGAAAATATATAGATACACTATGCTAGGTACTCTACGTAAGCTAGATAACAATATAGGTAATGCATATATATAGATACTTATAGATATATAGATACTTAGATACTTAACTTTATACTCAATTTCATATAATCTAGCTTAAATAATTTTCTATAGATAATCACATCTTTATTCTTTAGCTTACGTTATTTACTGTAGATAATCTTCTATATATTCTCCTAAATAATCTACTCTAGATGCTCGAACCAAGATACTCTATATTTACTTTAAATAAACAAGTTCGCCAGTCTCCTGTCATCTTTTAATTAACGGTCTTTAGTTTTATCGAGGTATATAACATTTTCTCGTTTAAAAAGAGGCGTGGCAACAAAAATATTAACTACTTAAAACATCGTCAGCTTCTAGAGGAATATGCATTCAACAGACATGCTTTTGAATAAACCCATAATAAATTCTATCTATTCTTTTCTTTAGCTTTCTTTTCGTATAGCTTTTATCCCCTTGGGAGTTCGATCCGTAAGCTAGTCAAGCAACTATTCGAATAGCGTATAATAATTATGAAAGCGCATTAAGGCTAATTTGCATGCGTAAATGTAACACATTAAACTAATCTTAACTGGGCATAAACAAATGGCGTCAAAACATCTGGCAAATTGTTTAGGCATTTGCATTTGCACATGCAGCTGACAATTCGCGACTAACTAGCTAATTCCTGTAAGCTGATAACACACACAAATATACATAAATAGATAGATTGATGTGTATATGTATATATATACAGAGGTGAAGTGTTGATGTAGTTGTAGCCGAGGCTGGCGCCTAATTGGATGCTGGTCTTAGATCATTTGAATGACATTTAGTTGAAGTTTGAGACTCGCATTTAACCAAATTCAGAGTTAGCCGCTCGCTTTGCCATTGATCTACATTCGGTGTCGAGCGAATTGTTGCACTTGTTGTTGCCTCTGTTGTTGTCATTGTTGTTGTTGTTGTTGCAGTGGCAAATGCCGTCATCCTTGCAGCGTGCCGATCGAAGCTATAGATTACATTTAACCTACCGATAAATATGAGCTAATGAGCTGCCGCTTACTCACGACAAAAAAAAGGGGGCTTCATATGAAGTTATTAAAATCCAGACAGACAAATTGAGCTGCGAATTGGAAGAGCTAATTGCATACCAATTTTTTTCTTCTTAATGATGGGCTGACTAACTGGCATACATAGAAAGATTTATCAAAAGGGTGCACTCGTTAAAAATTTTAACAAAAATAACTGACAACAATTTCGAATTCAAGTTGCATAAGCTAATTAACAATGATTATAGCTAACTAGCAATGAGATAATCAACACGTTATTCAATTGAAATACTAATTAATAAATTGCCAAGAATTATATAGCCAAAAGCAAGCATCTAAAATAATATATAAAAAAGAACATTCGTTTACGACATAGTCGACGTTTAAATGCGCTTTTAGAAAATTATATTAATTCAATTCAGTTTTTTATATGACATCTTTATTATTAATCATTCATTTCTATGACAGCTACATAATATAGTGCACTGATCTAGTCAGATCTGGTATATATACAATCTAAACCAAGAAGAAGCATATGTTTCAAATTTCAGCAGCATAGCTTTAAGGAGAGCCGAGTTCACATAGATCATACCTTGAGATGTATAGGCTTATATCGATTTTTTGCTATAGCTTTACGTACACTTTTTATATAGATTGTGTACAAATAAAGTAAGAGTGCTCTACTCGGGAGTGCATGACTAGGGCATACCTTGAACCTTCTTCTACCAACAACAAATACATCAATAAAACTTAATTAAAACAAAAATTAAGTTCCCTCTGTCGTATACCATACTATTTCGTATATCATTACTATTCTTGAAGCTAGATGTCAAATTTGTTGACTCTAGCTTTTAAAGCTAAAGAGATTTGCTCAAAAACAGTAGATCGATAGCGATTTATATCGATTGCGTGGGCAAGTTATCGATTATCGGAAATGAACTCTTGCTGCGCGAGCACTAGGAGGATCTACTTTCAAAATTTCAGGCTCTAGCTCTAATAGATCTTGAGATCCTTGCGTGCTCATACAGACAGACATGGCTTGATCGATTCGGCTATTGATGCTGATCATGAATATATATACTTTATGAGGTCATCTCCGACCCTCCTTCTGCCTGTTACACACATTTGGACGAAACCCTTTTCATCCAATTCTTTCCATTTAAAATACTTGCTTCATAATGTGTCAGAAAACTAAACAACCCTCGGTTAGGGCATACGAAAAATTGCATTCTGTAATTCGCAAGATATTAGGAATATTCGAAATATTTTGCAATTTATGTGCAATTAATTGCAATAAACATTATGTACATATTTAACATTTGCACATTCATCATGCTCTAGACAGTTCGGGGTCTAGTTCTTTTGCCACAGACACACTCACGGCTTTTTGGCAAACTTTTCTTCCGACTTTTTATATGGTGCTTTGTTTATTGTGCGGCTGCATAATTAAGGCACAACATTTAAAAGTCCGCTGTTTAATTTGACTTTTATTTAATATTTAAATTTATAATTGTGCACGGCATTTGTTAAGCTCATTCTAAAGTTATTAAATATATAGTAGAAGAGAACAGCAATAACAACAATAACAACAATTGCTCAAGGTTTTAAAAGTAACAAAACTGTTGAGCGCACAACAACAACAACGACAACAACAAGAACAACAACTGGCTTTGGCGACCGAAGGCGGAGCTAGAAACGGAGCCGGAGCCGGAGACGGAGTCGATTGTGACTCACGGCCCGTAGGCAGAGCCATTCACTGGGATTTCCTTGTCCTTGGCCATGACCCTTTAACGGCTGACTGGCCTGGCCGCAGCTTCTAACACGCCCCGGTCCGGCACGACACGGCACGGACCGAGCCGGGTTCAGCCCCCTCCCCTCCCCTCTCCGCTCCGGTTGCCGCCTTGCAAGCAGATCAACCAGTTTGTTTGTTTGTTTTATTGAAGTTTCATGATCAAAACCCAAACAAGTGAAGTACAACTATGTAGCTACGCACAGCCCTGCCTCCCCTCACGCCCCCTCACGCCCGCTCTCTAACTCTCCAGCTCTTATTATTTAATTGTTTTCTACAAATAAATTGAAACTTTGAAATTGCTCCTTTGAGAATTGAAGGTTGATGCCGCAGCTCGGCTTTGCAATTTTTTTCATTTGTTACATAAGACAGATTTTTTTTTGGCTCTTTCGGGTTTTTATTTGTTAATGATCAATCATCAAGATAAAAAAAAGTTTTCAAGCAATTTAGGTTCTATAATTAACAATTTTCGGTCAGGCGGCAAAAGTTGAAAACTACATTTAAATTTGTCTGTGGGTTTTTTTCTATCTACATATATTTTGTTTTTTTTTTTTGTTCTAATCAAAGGCACAATAAAATATACACAAATGTTTAAGTCACGTAGTCCATTTTATTTTTGCTCTTTTCTGTTTGACATGTTAACAAAAAGTTACGGTTTTTTTTCAAAATAAAATAAATATAAATGTAGTATATATATATATTGTATGAGCCAAGACCATCAATCATGGGTGCCAGGTCTTATAATGAAAGTAGTTCCGTTTGCCCAAATATTGGCATTGAGAAAGCGCTAGTGACTTAGAAAGACTTCGGCTTAGAAATTTGCGAATTTGAAAAGATCGATCTGTTTAAATCTTTTAACCCAAGCGATATGGCCGCCCTAGAAAGGTGCAGGCTATGGATTCTATATGAATGTGGATTCTTTATGAATGTGAAGAATTGGCGAACTATAAAAAAGATCGATCTGTACAAATCTTTTAAGCCAATTATGTAGGCTTGTTCTTGTTGGGAGTCTTGCATAACTTGGATGCTCCTTAACCGATTAACATGGCATTATTTTAAAACAGTTTCCTATGAGTTAAGATTAGCCTAAGCCTTGACTTGGCCTGGACTTTAATTGTTTATAGATGTCGAATAAATGTTCCTATAGTCTATGGTTTAGTTTCTTTAGATCTTGAGATATATGGAATATACTGCTCACGTATACTACTCAGGAATCGAACGCAAATCTGTCATCTTTATGGCTCTCTCTCAGCTGCTCTCTCTCAGCTGCTCTCTCTCAGCTACTCTTTCTCTCTCTCTCTCTCTCTCTCTCTCTTTCTCTCTCTCTGGTTTCTCAAGTACGTTATGTTGCCCCTGTTATATATTTACCATAGATTATCAAAAAGTGTTCCTATATCTAGGCTATAGAGCTTTAGATCTTGAGTGATATTGTATAACTAATGTATACTATTCAGGGATTTCCTTTGAACGCAAAACTGTCAGCTTATGGCTGTCTCGCGCTTTTCTCTCTCTGTCTCTCTCTCTCTCTCTCCCCCTGGTTGCTCAAGTACATCATAGTTTTGCCCTTGTTATATATTTGACAAAGGCTATCATAAAATGTTCATATATCAGGGAATATCTTGAGAGATATTTAATATATAGCTTATGAATACTATTCAGGGATTTCCTAACGCAAATCTGTCAGCCTATGGCTGTCTCTCCCTCTCTCTCTGTCTCTCTCTCTCTGGTTGCTCAAGTACATCATAGTTTTGCCCTTGTTCTGGCAACTTCCTAGAATAATCTGTTCCATTCGGTTTTTTTTTGCGCGTAGTCTTTAATATGCTGAGCTGCAAGGGCTGTGGCAATGCTTTTGTATGAATCAAATATTATTCATAATTGAATAAGGTGCAATTAATAATACAATTAAAAATCCATTTGAAAAACATTTTTATAAAATTTTTTCCCATTACAGCTGCTACAACTACTACTACTACGAATACTATTTCTAATCGATCTGGCTCACAATTATGTGCATTAATTACAAATGGCAATCATTTTTGTTGCTAATTATTGTATAATATCGAAGTTTTGCTTTCCCAAATCGCCGCAAGCTTCAGCTGTGCGCTGTCAGAGTCCGTCAATAAGAATGGGGGGGAATTTGATATATCAATCTCATGCTCCACTCTCCGAAACCAATTAGAGCTTATCGAACTGGATTTGCGGCTGCTGATTCACTGGCCCAAAGATGACGCCGTTTAGCTTTGTTTTGTCTCGCATTTAGCCGTCAATTGATTTCATTTGAATATGCAAAATAGCCCCGCGCGAACGCGCTCACCTTTGTTTTCTTTTTTTCATATTTTATTTCTGATTTGTCTTTTGGGCTTTGTGATTTTTGTTTTGGTTTTACGTCACGTGCGCCAATCACGAGATCCAAAACACACACGCCCAGCAAACAGTCATATCGCAGCCGACTGCGAAAAAGAGTTAAAAAAAAAAGATAAACACTTTTCGGCCCACTTGCAGGGGAATTACTGACTCGTAGATCATATCAATGACGCCCAACACACACATTTCAGATGCGTCGACTTGTGGATCTTGTGCATTTTGTTTTCGAAAAAGGGGTTTCCAAATGGTTGGCATTAACATAAATTAGCTGCTGTGCCGTGTGAGCTAACTGCAAATTGCAAAAATTTGCACTCTTCTTTGTGCAAAATAACTAAACTTGGCTAAAGTCAAATGCGAATAGTTAAATTAATCGCAAGCCATAGAAATGTACAAACCCTAGAAATTGGAATATGTATGACTGTTTAAATAGATTGCATATTATTTATTGCAATATATTTTCCACTCGAATCGAAAGATGACCTCACCCCAAGTGGCGGGAAAACAGACCAAGTATATTTAATATAATTTGTACGTGTCGTGAAAATATCAACAAATAAAGCTATTATAAATAAACAGTTAATTCGTATCATATTAGTACTTATTATTGTTCGTCTTACGTAGCATCTATTATATTACTAGATTTATAAATACTTTTGATTTTTATATATTTTCGAATGTATGGAAGCTGCTTCCATGTGATGAAATCAATAAGTTAGGCTGCAAATATATAATTTAATTAATATATATAAGAAATATGTATTGATTTTTATATTCAACAACATTTCTCAATGACAACTTTAAATAAAATAGCTCTAAAATATATTTATTATATATTTTTTACTTATTTATTATTTATATATGTATATATATTTTTAGGCCGAAAATGACTTCAGCACATGCAGCTAGGCTGGAGGTTTCACAAGGATGTGTTCCAATTAATAACTACAGAATTATTCGTCAGAAAATCAATCGAAAAAACTTTCCCAAAGAGTAGAGAAGTAAGTCCCTGCATACTTTGTGGACACAAATATCTGGAACTAAATCTGGACGCGATGCTCTTGCTTAAGATCCATTTGTAGATTGTACTCCTTTGACGGGGCGCAACAAAAAAAATGTTATTCTACCTATTTCGCCATTCATCGAAATCGTGTTCATTTTACTAAAATTCTCCTATGGGCATGACTGGGCCATTTTTGATGTCTACTATTTGAGACGTCATAGCTCGAAGGCATTTAAAAAGATTGCCAATAAACTTGAATAAAACACATGAGAATTCTCGTAGGAAACCTTACGACAGACGGGAACCCTTTCATTAAGGTGCCTCAGTACATCGCTCCTGTTATTAAAATAACTCATATAAATATTGGTAAGGATAACCAAAAAGGCTTAAAAACATCATCCAAAAATATCTTCCTCATCGTGCGTTGTTGCCAAACCATAAAAGGCGCGACCTTTCCGTTCAACCTTCATTGGCATTATAAACATATAATGCATATATATTTATACATTATAATATAAAATATAAATATTTAATTAGCCGGCTCGAGGTCCGTAATTGAATATTTAAAAATGGAAAGGTCGCCAAAACCAGCATTAAATACAAAATATATATATTCAAGCTAACATAATTGAACAATTGTGATTTGGAATAATTTCGACCAATTTTTCATTGAGGAACCACAAAAAAATACAAATCTCTCCAGCATGAAATATATGTAAAAGGGTAAGCTGTAAACAAATTTATTTAATTTATATATCATATTGAATTTCCATTTATTTGTACATATTTTCAATTTATAAATCATATTGTTTGCGAATCATGATTTTTCATTCCTTTACAGATTTATTCAATTTTTAAATTTATTATTTATTTATAAACTTTTTCAATTTTTAAATCCTAATTACTTTCCATTTTAAAAAGTTTTCTTTCACATAACATACGTAAACCAAAAAACTAAAAACATGCAAAATCTCTTAAAAATCTATATTCAGCCTGGATATAGCTTCGACAAGTAAAAGGTCTGATTTGTTAAAAACTTCGCTTGATATTTGGCAAAAGAGCCCAAATGATATTAAAATTAAATAAATCTTTTTTCACTATAAAGACTCTCGATCATATGGATTTGATTTTCTCAAGACTCACAGCAAATATAGCTAAAAGAGTGCTCTAGTCGGCAGTGCCTGGCTAGAGGATACCCTAAATCTTCTATCTGCTGTTAAAGAATATATATAATATATATGCTTTCTTTCTGTTACATACATTTGCCAAAAACACTTTTTACCCATTTTAAATGGGTTTAGGGTCAAAAACGATGATTTATTCATAAAATAGTCTGCTAATGAAAAGCCCATTTCGTTTACTTTTCTGCATATATAAAAGTCATACGCATGCCTTTCCGACAAAGGATGAATATATTCCATAATTAGATATGGGACTTTTCTGTGCAGTGGCATTATTGGTCTGTCAACGAACCGGCTGATAACCAGAGGCTGTCTTAAATTAAAACTCTGGTTTTTTTTGTTAATGGCTTTGCCTTACTTAAGTGCAGCAGACTTTTGCTGGGTGTGGCCGGCAGCGCGTTGAATATGTATATTAAAATTGGCTTAATCAGACGCCAAGTTCGAATGAACGAGCCCCCAAAAAACATGTGCACCAATAATTTTATGAATATTATTTAATCGTTAAAATGCGACTGCCATGCGAACTTTGATTAAACAAAACACACACAAATAAGACCAAACCCGTTTCTGGCTGCCCAACTACACAAAGAAAGTTAAAATTAAAGTCTGTTAAATGTGTTTTGGTTTTTTTTTGTTGTTGTTTTTTGGTTTTTGAATTTCTTTTAAATGTACTTGCTATAAACTTTAATGTCATGTGCACAATTTGCGGCATTTATGAGCGCTATTAAGTGGGAGCAGGCTTCAAATTGTTTTTGCTTTTGACATGCCCATGAGGTGGCACTCTTGACAAACGTTTTTCCCACCTGACCCGATTAGCCATCAAACAGGTGGCATTTGTCCTTGTGGCGAAAAATCGATGCGTTGCTGCAGCTGACAGCTGCCCTTTCGACAACCGAGCCCCACAACAACAACAACAACAACAACAACACGACAACCACTTTGTCGGAAGCCCAAAAAGCAACCACTGTGCACTGGATTTTTCAAGTGTGGTCAACTGCGAACGACACGTTTTGAGTCAGAGTTACGCTTTAATGGCAATCGACAAATTAAACAGAAATCCAAATTCCTGTCTTTTACCCAAAATCCCCGCAACTGCTGACGTTGCTTGCCGCGAACTCTATTCATTTGTTGCTGCCACAAATGCGTGGACTGGTCTCTGGTCTTCCCCAAGACGCGTAGACGTCAGCAGCAACAGCAGCAGCAGCGGCAGCAGCAGCAGCTGCGGCAGCGGCAGGTTGCAGCCAACTGAGTCATGGCCAGTTGTTGAGTTACTTTCGAAATACATTTTTCCCACTTACATGGGGATTTTTGTGTTGAACGTTCTAAATGTTGATCGCCTCTTAATTCTGAGTGTTAATTTTTTGAATCGGAAATGCTGCGGTTGAATGAGCTGAGATAAAATAAGAACGTCTATTTGCGGCACAACGAACATTAAATACACTTGCAGCTTGTTATTGTAGAGCTTGCTCAAAATTGTGGAAGAAAGAGCAAAGTTTAACAGACAGATCCGGTTATTTTCATAGATAGATTGGGATATAGAAGTCAGACACCTATTTATACCTATTTTAGTCATGTTCAAGCGGAAAGTAAATACCAAGCTTAGTTAAGATAAATTGTAAAATAGAAAGGTTTCTTATACAAGAACTTAATTTTCGAGCGTTCAATCCTATGGCAGCTACATATATGATGTAGTTTTCCGATCAGTTTCCGACATAAGTAGTGCCCGGAGCAGAAAGACGGAACCATACAAAGTTTTAAGATGATAGCTTTAAAACTGAGAGACTAGTTTGCATAGAAACAGACAGACGGACAGATGGACAGGCAGACATGACTATATCAATTCGGCTGTTGATGCTGATCTAGAATATATATACTTTATGGGGCCACAGATGTCTTTTTTACGCTACAGAGATACGGAATATGAAATGAATCATGACGAAAACTAACTCGTCAGTTAATACTTATTAAAGAGTATATATTAATGATGGACTAGGATACTCCTCTTTCCACGCGTTACACATTGCTTGACAAAATTGTATTACCCTCTACTAGGGTATAATAATAGAAAAGTTTAATTTCCGACCAATTCTTCCCTGCCACCAGCTACATGTTATAGTGAACCGATTCGGTAGATTTTAATATGTTTATACTGATTAAAGAGTATATTTATTCATTATTATATAGGGCTCCTTCCTTGCGTTGCACAAAGGGTATAAAAACAGAAAAGTTTACAACAATTCATTTTCCGACCAATTCTTCCCTTCCTCCAGGTACATGTTATAGTGATCCGATCCGGTGGATTCCGTAATTAGTTTGCATAGAAACAGACAGATAAGCATGGCTATAACGACTCGTCTCTTAATACTGATTAAAGAGTATATATAAGCCTTATGGGCTCAGATACAATAATTTCTATGCGTTACACACTGCATGATAAAGCTGTAATACCCTCCAGCAGAGCATTAAAGAGCAGCGTTCCATTTGTGATTGGATGTCAGCTGCTGCTTTATGGGTATTTTCATTCAGATTTGCATAAGCCTGTGCCAAATATTTCCTAGGAAACGTACCGTACAATGCGCTTAAACCCCATTGGAAGATAAACATTTATGTACAGTCGCAGTATATAAACTTAATATATATATATATATATATCTTTATTGGGGCTTGAGTTTGTTCTTTTATGCTGTTCTTTTTTTTTTGTTTTCTTTTTGTAGCAGCCAAACAGGTTTTCACAGATTCCAAAACCGATTTTGCATAGTTTATCTAGTTCTAGCGTATTTAGCACACTCCACTTAACGCCTAGTTTTTGTGTGTGTGATTTGTTTGATAAGCCTCGGGTAAATAATATTATGTAAATTGTTCAACTGTCAACTTCTTGTTGTCTTAGCCGCTGTCAAGGCGATCGCCAATGGCGACTTGCGCATTGACTTTAAAAAAAAAAACCCAAACCGAAAATCCAAACCCGAAAAACCAATCGAACGTGTGAGAATCGATAGATTCTGTAATATATATATATATGTATATATCGAGAATAAATTAATATTGCGTGACCGAAAAGCCTTAGTTACAAGACCTCCTCCAATTACGGTGCGGCAAGTGCGGCAAGTGAATGCGAGCGAAGGTCAAAAGTATTTGCACTTTCTAAGAGCCGGACGGCTAAACAGTTAAATATGCTTAGTATATGCTTAGTATATTAGTATATTATATATATATATATAAATATAGGCAGTTGCTACTGTGCAAATTAAAATAAATTACAATTTTATGGCACAGCTGGCTCATAAAGTGAACTAACAATTTCATTAGATAGTGCCAGCAGCTGCCAACATACTAACTAGGCTGAAATATTGTGGCTAATTAGACGACGTGTGTCGTTTTTTGTTGTTTATTATTGATCTTATCTTTGTTGTTGTTTTTGTTGTTGTTGTAATGTATTTAAATGTTATTTAGTGCATTCCATAAACACATAAACATCAAATTAACATCAACTGCGTTTATTGCCTTTGACACAACATCAAGTTTGTCGCCTAAGTCTTTCTTTTTATGCGCGAAACGCGTTGAAAACTTTTAGGGTATAAACGGGTGAAATGTTTTTGTGTCTTTATCTATATCATTATGTATACTTATATCTGTACCTATATCTATATCCATATATATATACCTATATCTGTATCTATATCTATATCTATATCTTTATCTTTTGCTATATGTATATATATCTACACATCTATGTGGCTATATCTATATTTCCATTTATCCATATATCTATATATATATCTATACATCTGTGTGTCTATATCTATATATCTATGTATCTATATATCCATATCTATATATATCTATATATCCATCTATATATCTATCTATATATCTATATATGTATATATCTTTATCTATATATCTTTATATGTATATATCCATACATCCATATATCATTACATCTATATATCAATATAACTATATAAACACGGAACCTTATCAAGCATGCATTTTTCATACATCATACATATGTATAGATTTATGTTTATATTTTGTGTGTGTATGTTTGAAGGAACGGAGATTGACGCTAGTTTCAGGGTATCTTCTGGTCGGACACTTCCGTTTAAAGTACTCCCACCTGTTTTTTCGTATTATCCGTGAAAATGGATTTGTTGACTGGGCTAAGTGACACGTGGCTTTCTAGCAGCTGGCATTACATTAATCATGTGCGCTAAAGATGTTAGCGCATGAAACTACTTTAAAGATTTCCATAGACATTTTTTAGATGTTTTTGTTTATAATTTATAAGCTGGCAGATGATAGCGCCGCTGGCAGCATTTAATGTTACGGCGGCAACTGGGCAAACAATAGATGAAATAATCTAATGCTCGATCAATCGATACAAGCCAAGTTCAACCACACCCGCACAAGCCGCAATTCGCAACCGCTAAGGCCGCGTGTTCAGACAGCAACAAAAAAAAGGTGTTTCGCACAGAGTTCAAAGCCCTGGGCCGGGGCCTAAGGGCGACGAAACAGCTGCAACAAAACTCAAAAAAGAGAGAGAACGCCAGCTATTTTTAAGCGCATTTTAATTTAATTTATTTGCATTAATTGGTTGATATACATAACTCCCCGATATCTGAATCACAAACGGAAGTCACAATAAACATTCATGCGTTGTGACTAAACCAATTCTTCTGTAAGTCTCAGCCTCGCCACATACATAATCTGTATGTAAAACGGGTAATACAAATTTAGAAAGTAAAAGCATGCCAGTTCGTTCTCGATCAGGTGCTGTGCCATAACAACAACAGCAACAACAACAACAACTGCAATAATGCCACCCAACAAATACAAACAAACTGAAAAAAAAAACAAGTAAGAGGTTCTAGTCGGTAGCTTCCGACTAGCGGATACCCTGATCTTCTTCCAACACGCGATAGGTATAAAATGAAAGATACTTGATGTATATATATACTATTCTAGAAGGTACATGTCAAGTTTGGTGACTCTAGCTCATATTATTTGCCGAAATTGCTCAAAAAACAGGATTTCGATATCGATTTTTATCGATTACTTGGAAACGGGGCAAGTTATCGAATGTCGGAAAGAAACTCGATCTGCGCGGTCGCTAGGAGGACCTACAGCTACAATTTCAAGTCTCTAGCTCTTATAGGTTCCGAGATCCTTGCGTTCAGACATACGGACAGACGGACAGACAAACGGGCGGACAGACAGACAGACAGACGGACATGGCTAGATCGACTCGGCTATTGATGCTGATCAAGAATATATACACTTTATGGGGTCGGAGATGCTTCCTTCTGCCTGTCACATACATTTGCACAAACACAAAATACCCCTTTTGCCCATTTTCAATGGGTATAAAAAATGGAGAAAAAAAACTCGCCATATCATGCGCCATAATTCTCACGACTTATGCCGTAAAAGTCAAACCTAATGTGCCCATTACACAAATCTAATACATTAATTAAGTCATCATTAGAATGAAGCTTAATGCGGGATGATGCTCTAATGTCTAGAAACATGCTTTGCAAATATGAGAAACTATTCAGACAGGTATCTGACTATATAATACACAAGTTGAAAAGCTGATCATATAACAAGATATGCAGCCATAAAGAGGATTATTGCATTTTGCAATTGACTTATAGCATTTCATGCCATTAGGTTCCCATTGGGTTCTAAAAGTTTCACATAAATTTTAAAACGAGCAGCAATATATTTTAAATAACATTAAATAACAGCATTTATTGTTTATCCGATTGAGGGGCTTCGTTGGAATATTATCCTAAATGAATATTTATCCTTTAAAATATTTGAAAAAATTTTATTTTTTTATTATGTTCTGCCTGCAACAGAACGACAGACTTGTGCAAGGTTTCAAGGCGATAGCTTTAAAACTGAGAGACTAGTTCGCACAAAAACAGGCTGAGGGACAGACATATATGGCTAAATCAATTCTGCTGTTTATGCTGCTCCAGAATATATATACTTTATAGGGTCGGAAATGTATCCTTCTATGCATTATTTCATGACAAAATTACAATATCTTCTACAGCATATCCTCTAATAAGATATCGTCTAGCAAATTCTCATAAACTCTGCCTTTGGGGTCAACATATTTATATGCCTTTTCAACAAAACACTTTCATTTGAAAAAATTGATATGGCTTGGTCTTGTGTTTGGTTCAAGATTTGGTTTATTGTTTAAAACAGAATAAATTTAATTTCTTGGGTCGAACCTGTTCGGTGCAAAGCCAGTCTTGCAACCTGGCTTGAAATAACCAAACTGAACTCTTAAGCAGCACCAATGCCATAAATATATTTCAAATACAAGTCTCTTGAACTCAACAAACTTAGTGCTAACATATATATAGATATATAAAGATATGGATATAGATATAGATATAGATATAGATATAGATATAGATATAGATATAGATATAGATATAGATATAGATATAGATATAGATATAGATATAGATATAGATATAGATATAGATATAGATATAGATATAGATATAGATATAGATATAGATATAGATATAGATATAGATATAGATATAGATATAGATATAGATATAGATATAGATATAGATATAGATATAGATATAGATATAGATATAGATATAGATATAGATATAGATATAGATATAGATATAGATATAGATATAGATATAGATATAGATATAGATATAGATATAGATATAGATATAGATATAGATATAGATATAGATATAGATATAGATATAGATATAGATATAGATATAGATATAGATATAGATATAGATATAGATATAGATATAGATATAGATATAGATATAGATATAGATATAGATATAGATATAGATATAGATATAGATATAGATATAGATATAGATATAGATATAGATATAGATATAGATATAGATATAGATATAGATATAGATATAGATATAGATATAGATATAGATATATATATAGATATAGATATAGATATAGATATAGATATAGATATAGATATAGATATAGATATAGATATAGATATAGATATAGATATAGATATAGATATAGATATAGATATAGATATAGATATAGATATAGATATAGATATAGATATAGATATAGATATAGATATAGATAAGTGTATATTTTACATATAGCAAAAGATAAAGATATAGATATAAACCGATATAGATATATGTTACTATATTTATATAAATTGTCTGACCTTTTTGGTCACGCACAATAGTTCTATCAGCATTCCATATACTTATGCATACACATACACATACACACACATATATGTATGTATATGTAGATATATTTATAAACAATTGTATAATTTAGATTTTATAATTGTGCGATATTTGCAACGAGGCGGAAGGCTATTTTAGAATGCTGCCACAGGCCTTTTTTTTCATCACGCTGCACGTGAAAATTTGCTGCGTGACTGTCGTGCGTCCACTCAATGCCCCCCCCCCCCCCCCCTCCCTCAGTACCCTCTCTCCCCCCTCGAATGGCATCCAGCTTCAGGGTAAAATGTATCTTAACCTAAACCGTGTTTGTTAGCGTCAATTAGCATTTTTGAAATACTCAGATCAAGCGAATTGTTCGTGTTACGTAATTGCCGGCATTTAAGTTCAAAAATATATGCAAAATGTTTTATTTACTTTTGTTTTTTCGTGTTTTTCGGTTTTCGGTTTTCATTTATAAATTTGATTTTGCAGCTCGTTTGGCTGCATTTTTGTTGACAGATTTTTGTGCAAAACGGACTTTTTGTTGTGTATATTTTCGTATTCATGATTTGATGCCAACAAATTGGCGGTGAATAAACTAATTAACATGCACAATAATTGATATTGTTTTTTTTTTTATTAATGCGCACCCGTGCAACCTTTTAACCGGATGAAAATCGATTCGCAAACAAACATATTTAACAGCTCCGCTCGCAGCTTGACTGCCCAACTAGGATCATTAATCAATGGTACTCTTAAATGCAATGCGTCAATCACGTATCTGGAGAATTAAGATATAAGTGGATTACAAATAATCGCTAACTATGCAAAGCATAGCCAATTTCTTGATGAATTTGGCTTGAAAAGCATAGCAAATGGGTGTATTCTATATTTAAATCATATTTTTAATTAAAATCACATACAATTAGCATCGTTTAGCTGCTTTTACCTTAGGGCGTAAAAGAACAAAGACACAAAAGACACGGACACTAGTTTTAAGGTAAAGTACATTTGTAAATCATTATTATGTCTACATATTTGTAGAGAAGAGAGAGGGTGTAGGAGAAAGATAGAAAGTATGAGAGAAAGAGAGTGTGAGAGTAAGAGAGTGTGAGAGTAAGAGAATGTGAGAGTGAAAGAGAGTGAACGTTGGCCAAAGGCAAAACACGCTAAAATTTTAACCTAAACTTCCTTTTGGCTTATAAAAGACCACCAAGGCGGCTTCTTGCAAAAATTAAGTCATGAGCCTGACCTAAATGTCTGAAAATCGAACTAACAAGCGAGCAGTCGCTGGTGCGAATGCAGCAGCAAATTCAGTTTTTATGCATATTTTTTTTTAATTTGTTATAATTTACGCAGAAAATTTCGTAAAATTAATATTCTAAAAATATGTATATAAAAATTGAGTTTGTTTTGATTTCAATGTCAACTAAATTTTCGATTGAGTACACTCGATGGCTGAGCACAAGGTTGACGAAGAACTGAATATTTCATCTTGATACAAATTAACAAAGTCAAGCGGAAAAGTTTTGTTTTATTTTTTTTTGTAATGAATCGAATATGCGAAACGGAGGCAGTAATATAATTATTAAAAAAGTTTCCTAACCGCAATGGGGGAAGCATGGAAAAGTTTTGCATTCTCAGCATTATTCATTTGAGCCCGGCGACGACGGGTAATTTCCTTTAAAGAAGCATAGGCTGCCATTTTATACGCAAAATTTGTTGGCCAATTCTTGGTGAAAATAAATTATATATATTCTTCAAGGGATTTTTTTTGACTACGCTCTTTGTATATATTCAAATCATAGCAACATCGGACCGCTATATCACATATCTGACATAGGAACGATCGGTTAATAAGTAGTTTCTTGTTTGTTTGGCAAAATATATAAAATAAATAAATTAATAAATAAACTCAACATTTGCGAGTTTGACTCTTTTCACATAACTGTAAAACCGTAGGACAAATGCCGACAAAGGTATTAAATCTTTAGCGTGACGCAGATCTCGTTACTTTCTCGTTAATTTATTAAGTAGGCCCAGCCCGTAAGCATCACAGTTTTTCAGTAAGCATTTACATTGTTTGAGACTTGTATCAGTTTTATTATAACACTACTTGACTACAAACATTAAAAACTAAAAAAAAAACAAATTTATATATATAGTTTATATTTTTTAAAATGTGTCAATGCGAAAGTTGTGCCTATTTTGGTCGATTGTTGCGGTACTAAACTACACTAAAAGAAAAACAAATTGTTGTCATCGTCATGTCCTGGATACTTGCCATCTTTAGTCTCACATATGCAGGGGTTAAAATAGAAGGTAGGTTATTAAATAAGCACAACGCCAGCTGAAAGGAGAAATAAATCGGAGTTCCCTTCTTATTTTCCAAGCATTCTGCTTTGTGTTTTTTGCTTCTTCAAATACATTTTTAAATAACGCGTTTATTTCTTGATCACAGATGCGAGCTATCCGCATAATGATAGTCCATCAGATGAGGAACTAAGGTGGTATATTGCATATTTAATTATTTTGATATTGACGTGCTTACAAATTGTAGGCGGTATATTTCATACAATCGGGTTTTGCTGTGTAAGTTTGTGGCGAGCTTCAACTCGTATTAATACCCTAGATCAAACCCTCCAGATTTTCTCACAAATTGTCAAATTTGTACATATTTCGGAATTCCTATCATTCGAGTTGTTTTCGACTCGCAAAACCTTTCTGATTTTCGCATAAATTGTAGTACAATTTGTCAAATTTTGCCATATTTGAGAATTACCAGTGAATTCCCAATGTGAACATTTCGCATAGAAAAGCCTGTTCTTGGAAAGGATATGGCACATTGGATCCGGGGGAAACTATGAAAAGTCCTGGCAAATTTGTCTCTAATTGGGTTTCCGTCAATATTATAATCCTACAAGAGATGAACAATATTTTTTAAAGTAGGCGAAGGTTTTAGACTTCACCTCACCAATTTTCAATAAGCACGCAAATGCTTAGCATTTACGCATTGTAGGAAAAATAGCCGACCCCAACTCAGCAATACCAAGCATAGAGATCAAAATTTTTGCGTTTAAAATGTGCCACTTCAAAGCGTGTGAATATTTAGATACGTGCTGTTGTTCAACATTGAAATCAAAACAAATTATTTTTATCATCTGGACATTAGTACATTCCCTATTCTCATTCCTCTTAGCACATTTGATGGCCTGTGGTAAGATATTTGATTGAAGAGCGCAACGATTTCAAAATTGTCGGCTAAATAATCGCACTTTCCTCAGGGTTCATCAAAGAGACGTGTACGGTAATCTACGCATATTTTGTAATATCCAGCGTACATTTACTAGGCGGAGTCCTGCTTGCAATAGGCTATCATTTTGTAGGTGCTTCTACTTCTAGATAACGTTTAATTTTATATCCTTTCGTTTATCTAGAAGTTAGCCCACACGTATCTGGCTGGCATAGTTATAAGTTCGATAGGACCCTTCAGTCTACTGGGTTACTTAGCAGGTTTGTAAAAATTAAAGAAAATAACAAATTTTTTGTTCTCTTTGTTTTTACAGTTTGCCAAGTTTTTTTAATTATAATCGCCTGTCGATATCATACCTTAGAGCTAAAAAACGATTCGCAACCATAATGAACCCGCTTAAAGCAAATGGATCAGTTATTCATTATTCGAAGTTGCCTGTATGATCTCTATACATAATTTACGAGCTGTTATCAAATTATCGGTCAAAAAAAAAAATAAAATCAAATCAAAACACACTTCCTATCGTCGATAATATTCCCCTATTCCTCGAATAGGAATTAGATTCTGATTAGAGCTTTTTTTGCATATTTCTAGGAGCTCGTTTGAGCTAGAGACTCCAGAATATTCAACTTTTCGGATACCTGAACATATTAATAATGATAAAAAGGTTAAGCCTTGCATTTTGTTTTTTGAACCTTTTGTTGCCATGTTTAAGCCCCATAATTTTTACAAAATAATTAAGTATGCAATATACCACCTTAGTTCCTCATCTGATGGACTATCATTATGCGGATAGCTCGCATCTGTGATCAAGAAATTAACGCGTTATTAAAAAATGTATTTGAAGAAGCAAAAAACACAAAGCAAAATGCTTGGAAAATAAGAAGGGAAATCCGATTGATTTCTCCTTTCAGCTGGCGTTGCGCTTATTCAATTGCCTACCTTCTATTTTAACCCCAGCACATGTGAGACTAAAGATGGCAAGTATCCAGGACATGACGATGACAACAATTTGTTTTTCTTTTAGTGTAGTACCGCAACAATCGTCCAAAATAGGCACAACTTTCGCATTGATTTTTTTTTTTTTTTTTAATTTTTAATGTTTGTAGTCAAGTAGTGTTATGATAAAACTGATACAAGTCTCAAACAATGTAAATGCTTACTGAAAAACTGTGAAGCTTTCGGGCTGTGCCTACTTAATAAATAAACGAGAACGTAACGAGATCTGCGTCACGCTAAAGATTTAATACCTTTTCGTCAGTTATGTGGAAAGAAAATGTCCGGGAAAACAAAATATGTTGCCATACAAAAAACTACTTATCGACTGATGGTTCCCATGTTAGCTATTTGATATAGTGGCCCGATACGGCCGGTACAGATATATGTTCTGCCTGCAACAGAAAGACGGACCTATGTTAAGACTAGTTCGCATATAAACAGAAAGACGGACATTTGGATGCTGATCAAGTCGCCATACACATTTCTCGACAATATTTGAATACCCTTTACAAGGGCATAAAAATAGTTTAGAGAATGATCTAAAGTTTTTTCTTAGTTTTAGTTGTCGGAAATTGACTAGCATATGGGCATATCCCATTAATGAACATTTCTAAGCTTAGCATTCCGTTTCTTCAATTAATTTTCCCTGCAATCCAAGTAATTTTCAGTTTTAATTAATCTAACATTTTACATTTAATGGACTTAAACTCTCGTAACCCCTTTTACTATAATTTTCAGTGTGGAATGCTAAAACACTTTCCATAGATTCCACTCCACATACTTGTAGAGTTAATCGACTCAAGCAAGTTCGTTGCCAAAGTCTTTCGTATCGAGCATCAGCAGCGACTATTCTCACTTCATTAGTATGCATACTATATACATATATATAGTTAGTACGTGTATCTGCAATGATAATTAAAACTGTTTAAAAACGAACAACCAAATGGCAAATGGCCATGCTGTAAGGCGTGTAGAGACCACAAGATACATCTGGCAGCTGTAATTGTAAGAGATGGTCGTGAAGGCGGAGGGGCTGGTGAGGGGTCGGAGGAGTGTAGGGTGCAAAGGTAGGGTAGCCATCCGATCAAGGTGGAAACATGCGCTGCAATTGTATGCAAATGAACGCGTGCGCTGAAAATTGTATAATAATTGGAGAGGCTCAGTTGTGTGAGGCTCGGGATTGTGCTCGTAAATTAACAGAAACTATTTTGTACAATATGCAATATAATTCTTTATTGTTATTTAATTTGTTTTCATATAGCTACACATGTATGCATATATACTATATATTTATATATATATTTGTATATATATTTATGTATTTACTGTGCATGCGGCACGCTGTAGCTTCTAATATATGTATGTCTGTTAGCGTGTATGTCTACTGTACATACATATATATATATATAATTGTTATTTATATAATTATATTTAGCTTGTTTTTGTTTTTAAATATGTTATTTGTTGCTGCTCTTTATGCTCTAGGTACCCATTTTGTTTTCTCTTTCTCTTTTTAATGTTTATCAACTATTTTTATCATTATGTTTATAAAATTTAAAAATTACCTTTGCAAAACATAAGCGTTAACAACTTAATTAATTATTAGATTTATTGTATTTGTGTTTTTTTTTAAGGGCTCTTCTCTTTAAATTGTATTTTACATATTCTTTTTTGTTTTTACTCCTTTTGATGCGTTTCTGCTTGTTTTTGTTTTTGTTTCGTTTTATTTTAATAGCGACTAAGACACTTTTTTCATTTACCTTTCATAAATTTTTCATTTGCATTTGCATTGAAATTACATAGAATTTAGTTTTTGTTGTTTTTTGTTTTTTACAGCATTTAAAGCTACAATTTGAGATGTTTATGTGAAAAACGTAACAGTTTTAACTTTTCTTAGTTGGTTTTTTTTTGTTTATCTATGTACAGCGAAAATGGGTTGAGGGAAACGGAAAGGGATTTTGAATCATGGCGGAATGTTGCACATGCAATGAGTATGCTATATATACATATATATTTACTGATATATATATATATATATATATAATGTGTATGTGTATGGGTGTGTGTGTGTGTTGTATATATTTATTTTTGGATTTAAGTTTAGACCGTACTGCTTACTTAGCATATTTAACAAAAAGTTTATACAACTCGCGCTTGGCTTATTACAAACTAAAGAAAATGTTTGCCGCTTTTCGCTTTTCTTGGATTATATTAATAAATATATCAACAAATTACCCGCTGCACGTTCATATAAAAACTAATAATATAGTAAATAGTCGTTTTATAGTAATAATATAATATAATATAATATAGTATAATAATAATAATAGCTAATTTACAATTTATACGCTTAGTTAAATTCTGCAAACTAAAGGCTTACAATAGTCGGAAGCAATTGAAACAATTCTTAGAATCATTCGTGTTCATCGATTTCCCATTTTGTTTCCGCTTAGATATTCTTTTAACTACCATTAACTTTATATAAACAATTACATATATAGATTTGTCATTAACAGAAAACTTGAACCTAAGATTATCCAAAAAAAACTATGCATCTAAAATTTTAGTTGCGAACGTTGTGCTAAACCTGGGCGCTGTCCGAAAGTTTAGAACATTGCACAAAATGGTGAAAAAGGCAGGAAAAACGAAGTGAATTTCTGTTAGAGCGCAGGGGAGAGAAAGTAGAGAGAGTTAGGGGGAAATCCACAAGCAGACACATGCACACACACACTGAGGCACACGCACATACACACACAATCAAAACAATCATCGCGATTCTATTAGACTAGAATTCGAGTCAGCATATTTAGCCACAGATATACATATATGTATATACAAATATATATATATATATATATATTGTATGTATGGCTAATATCAGGACAAATTATAAAACGCTCCCAGTTCGGTTTTAGCACACGTTGAAAACTCTTGTTGAAACCAATCGCACTTAATGCTGTGTATTTGCCACAGTTGCAGGCGCTATCGCTGCAGCAGCTGCTGCTGTTGCAGCCACGCCCCCTGCTGTAACTGCCGTAACCGCCCCCGCTGCCGCTGCCGTTGCCGCCGCCGTTGCTGTCGCCGTAGACGACGCATTCAGGTCGTCGCCCTGCAGGTCCACATTGGCGGCACTGGCGTACTGCTAAAACCATGATTGCCTATTAATATCATACGGCTTGGTCATGCCCAGAGCCGAGGGCCGATAGGCGGCAGGCGGCGGCGGCGGCTGGCCATAGCCCGCCGCGGCGGCAGCGGCCGCTGGGCCGCCCAACAGGCTCTGATTGAAGATCATGCGCGCATGGAAGTCATCGCGACGCAGATATTGCTGGTACAGCTGCGAATTGGGGTCCAGTTGGGTGGCAGCAAAGGGATATGCCGCCGCAGCAGCAGCCGCCCGTGTCGATGGATGCGCTGCAGCCAAAAAAGGATAGGAGCCGGCGGCCGTATTCAATGGATTCTGTGTCTTGTCCGACGCATTGCCAGCCGCATTTGCTCCGGCCGCGCCACTGTGCGCCGGCGCCGGTGGCATATAATACGGATTGGGCGCATCTCGGAACTGATCCAAATAGCTGCTGGCCGCCGCAGCCGCCGTCTGATCGCCATACAAGCCGAGCGCGCTGGGCGTGGGCGCGAAGTTAAAGGCGCTGCCAGGCACCATGCCACCGGCGGAGGTCTTCAGCGAGATGGCAGCCGCATCCGCTGCCGTTTGATTGCTCGGCGCGCTGCCAGCCGAGGCTGCTACTGCTGCCGCAGCGGCGGCTGCTGCTGCTGTGCCCGCGGCTGGCGATGCCACGCCGCCGGACTTGAGACCCGCATACAGCTGAAAGCCTTGATGCAGCACCTGTGCGTGTGCCTGCAGCTGATGTGCGGCCGAGTTGGCCGCCGCTGCAGCTGTGGGCATCTGTGGCATGTTGTACTGCGGCATGGCCTGCTGCTGGCTATGTTGCTGCTGTTGTTGTTGCTGCTGTTGCTGCTGCTGCTGCTGTTGTTGCGCTGTGACCTGTTGCTGTTGTTGTTGTTGTTGCTGCTGCTTAGCATTTGCTTCGGCTGCAACTGTGGTTGCCTTCTTCTTGCGTCCACGCTTGGCAGGCGCCTTGACCTCAACAGCTGGCGCTGCGCTCACTGCAGCCTGTTGAAGTTGTTGTTGCTGCTGCTGCTGCTGTTGTTGTTGTTGTTGTTGTTGTTGCTGCTGTTGTTGTTGCTGTTGCTGCTGTGGTGAGGGCTGCGCGCCATTGTTGCTGCCGGGCACATAGTTGCCGGGCAGCTGCTGGGCGGGATTACCATAAGCTGTGGCCGCACTGGACGCACTGTACATATGCGCCGCGGGCGGCATATTCTTGTCAAAGTAGTTGACCGGATAGGCCAACATGGACTCGGTCAGTGTGTGCATCAACGGATTGTTGTAGGTTTGCGGCGGTGGCGGCGTCGGCTTATTGTAGGCAGCCAGATGATGCGTCTGGCTGAGATGATGCTGATGCGCCGGCAAGTGCAACATGTTGCCGTTGTCGCTGTTGGACGCCACAGCGGCCTGTGTTGCTGTCGGCTTGCCAGATGTCGGCTGTTGCACGGCAGCAACAGCGGCTGCTGATGGTGCATAGTTGTGATTCAGCTGCGCCTGTTGCTGGTAGGCATTGTGTGGCTGTTGCTGCTGTGCATGTTGCTGCTGTTGCTGCTGCTCCTGTTGCTGCTGTTGTTGTTGCTGCTGTGCGGGCTGTGACTGCTGCTGCAGGTTGTTGCTGCTGTTGCCATAGTTAAGCGGCTTGTGCGGCACCTGTTGCTGCTGCTGCTGCTGTTGTTGCAGCGGCAACTTTTGTTGCTGCTGCTGCTGTTGCTGATAGTTCAGATTATGCGGC
This sequence comes from Drosophila borealis, assembly GCA_035045885.1. Taxonomy (NCBI): domain Eukaryota; kingdom Metazoa; phylum Arthropoda; class Insecta; order Diptera; family Drosophilidae; genus Drosophila; species Drosophila borealis. The sequence continues at coordinate 1,158,981 of JAWNOR010000164.1, read as the reverse complement.
GGCTGCAGCTGCGTCAAATGCGGCTGCGTTTGCGGCTGTTGCTGTTGCTGCTGCTGCTGACTACTCTGCTGCTTGTTGGCTGCTGTCTGTTGCTGCTGCTGCATGTTGCAAGCGCTGTTGTCCTTGGCAAAGTCCTTGGGAAAGCCCATGGCCGCCGCGCGATTATACATTTCGAATGCCTTATCTGGCGCTATGGTGCCCAGCTGTTTGTTAAAGGCCATGGAGCCCAGAAAGCTATTGAACATTTGTTGTTGCTTATTGAGCAGCGTTTGCGGTTGCTGCTGCTGTTGTTGTTGCTGCTGCGCTTGCTGCTGCTGCTGCGCTTGCTGTTGCTGCTGCTGCTGCTGTGTTGCTGTGTGCAATTGCTGCTGCTGCTGCTGCACATGATTCTCATCCAGCTTGGTCAGCTTGCTGGCAGCAACATCGCTGTAATCCTCGTTGGCGCGCTTCAACGGATTAATTAACGTATCCGTTTTGGCGGGCTGCTGCATTTGATGCTGCATAAAAGTGGCCATATCGCTGCCATAGCTGGGCGGCACAATTTTCTGCTGCTGCTGCTGTTGCTGTTGCTGCTGCTGCTGCTGTTGACTGTCCACAGCATCTGCGGCTGCTGCTGCATTGGCCGCTGCATTTGTGGACTGATATTGTGCATAGGTTGGATACTTGGGCTTCATGCCATGCAGCTGCTGCTGATGAGCCAGCGCCTGATGTTGCTGCTGCTGTTGTTGCTGCTGCTGCTGTTGTTGCTGTTGATTCTGATGTTGCTGCTGTTGTGTGACCTGATTCGTGGCTAGGTTAGGCGGCAGCAGGCTGTGCCCCAGACTCCAATCATTGTTATTCGGCTTGGCCACAGGCGTCGCTGTGGACACCGCGACGGGAGCAGCAGGTGGCAGCGGATTGATTAGCGTTGCCGGATTGTACAAAGAGTGTTGCTGCTGCTGCTGTTGTTGCTGCTGGTAGTTGTCATGCGTTGGCGCATAGCCATTGTTGCCCATTGTTGCTGCAAGGAGACATGGATTAGACATGTTTCTATCAATACGAAATCGGGTTTCAATTAAAAAGTTTCTTTAGACAATTCACCTTCATGTGCGGAAAATGCGTGAAACTTTGAAAAATGTATTGCATACGGGCAGAGCCTTTGCTTTAGTCTGTAAATCGAACCAGCGACTATTTGCTGAGCGGAAACTCACCTGTTAAAGGCACCACAGGTGCTGCGGCTGGTTGGCCCGTTGCCACTGGGGCAGGCACCACGGGCGGCGGCACCACCACGACTTGCTGCTGATAGGGCGACAGCACGGGCTGCTGATAGGGCGAATGCTGCTGCTCGGCCGGCGACTGTGCCAGCGGTGTGGGCGGCTGTGTGGCCGCCGAGGAGGCTGGCGAATCCACGCTGCTGGGCATCGGGCTGAGCGCCTGTTGATGCTGCTGTTGCTGAGCATTGGGGCTGTGCGAGGGCTGCTGCTGTTGTTGTTGTTGCTGTTGCGACTGCGGCTGCGACTGCGCGGTCTGATGATAGGGCGACTGGGCGTGATAGGGCGAAGGCTGCGTAGAGTGGGGCGTGGTGTAGGGCGAACTCTGCGGCTGTTGGTAGGGTGAATGCGGATTGGGCGTGCTGGGACTCATCGAAGAGTTGTAATCGGATTCCTGTGAGCGCGGCTGTTTGTACTGATCGTAGATGGGCAGTGGCGAGGTGGAGGAATACGCTGGCGTCTTGGACGCCTCCGAACCAGACGGATTATAGCTATTGCCGCCACCATAAGGCGAGGTGCCACTCAGCTCGGGCGTGGACACATTCGGCGAAGATGCCGACGAGTAAATGTGCTGAGAATATTGCGGATACGGTGAGTTCATTTCGCGCGGACTGCAGCTCTTGTCCGGGCTGCTCTTGGTCGTGGTGTCCTGATAGAAGCCCACCTTGATGGCGCCATTCAGTGTATACGGCGACGCCGGCTTGCCCATGTCATCGTTCGGCTTGGGCGACACCATAATGGGCGATGCGCCGATGGGCGAGGCGCAGATGGGCGATGTATACGAGCCAGCCGCATAGGAACCGTAACGCTCATCGATGGCTATGCGCGGCGAGTCCGGATCCTGACTGAATGAGCTGCGCTCCGAGTTCGTGCTGCCCGTGCTCGGTTTGCGCTGGCGCATGACCACCGGCAGCGAAAAGTTCGTGTCGCCGGCAGCGGGCGAATGGGCGGGTGGCGCCACCCGGGCGTCATCCTGTGCCAACAGCTGGGACTGTGTCGCTGGCTGTTTCTCCTCCTCGCTGGTGGATTTCTTGTTGACCTTTGGGCCGCCGAAAGCCTTGAGCCAGGCACTCAGATTCGGCTTCTCCTTGCCCTCAGCCGAGGCTGCCTTTGCGGCCATTTCGCTGGCTTTGCTCAGCTCGAGCAGCGCCTCGAATGGCTTGGGCATCGACTCCTTGGTGGGCGTTGTGGCCGCTGCTGACTCCTCCGCGCTTGTGTGCTCTTTGGACTCCTGATCGTGCTCCTGCTGCTTGTTCGCCAGCTCCTCCAGTGTCTTGCCCAACGCAAAGTCCTGCGTTTTGATTACCGTGCCGAGGCTGAGCTTTGGTGCCGAGTCGCTGCACTCCGTGATGAGCGCGTTTTTGGTATCCGACTTGGACTTGCTGACCACCGGACAGAGCAGCGTTTCGAGCTCATCCGTCTTGGCCACCACGTTCTGTATCAGATTGCCCTTGGTCTTGCCCGGCTGCAGTCGCTCGATGGTGCGCATCACATTCGCCTTGGCCTTGGCCTGTTGCGCCTGTGCATTGGCCGCCAGCTTCTCCTTGAGCGACTTGCGCTTCGCCTCCTTGGCCATCTGCTGCTTGATGTGCGGCGGCGGCGGCGGATTCAGCAACAGCTGTGTGCTGCCCGGCTCCTTGGGCTTGACGGGCGGCATTGGTGCCGCCGTCGCCGTCGCAGCTGCTGCTGCTGTGGGCAGAGCTGCGGCCACGGGCGGCGCTGCTGCTGGCTGCTGCGCAGATAACGTGGAGTTGTTGGAGCAGGCAGAGCTCGAGCTGGCCGCCGTGGCCGATGTGCTGCCTATGGAATTGCCCGAGTGCATCGAATGCGGCGGCGTGCCGCAGCTGCTGCTCACGCTGCTCGCCGTGGGCAACGTTTCCGAGTCTAGTTTGCTGCCGATGGGCTTGGGAGCGGCCGTTTCGCTGACCAGCTCGTTGAGCGCCTCCGCGAGCTTGGTGGGCACCAGCTCCGCCTTGGGCGCAGCCAGTGCGACGGGTCGCCTAAAGTCGGCCGCGTCCAGTTTGCTGCCAATGGCCGAGTCGAAGTCATCCAGCAGATTGTAGCGCGAGGGCGAATTGCTGGCGGAGCTAAACTCGGAGAAGCGCGGCGTATGCTCCAGCCAGCGATTGATGTCCTTCAGCGTTTGCTCCGTTTCCACATCCAAAGCTTCCAGATTCGTATTGCAGCTGGGCGCCGCTTTCTGTGCGGCTGCCGCTGCCGCTGCCGCCGCCGCCTTTTTGCCGGTCAGCTTCTTGTGACCGGCGCCCTTTTCCGTCGACGATTTCTCGGCGGGCTTTGGCGGCGGCGGCATTTGCTTATCGGCTCGCTGCTTCTTGCTGCTTGCTTTGACGCTGGTCTCCTTCAGCTTAGCATTGCTGCTGGCGCTGTGGTTGCCGGCACTTCCGCTGCACTTGGCCGCATCCTTGCTGCTGGCCAGCTCTGTCCGAGCAACTGGCGCCGGCGGCGTTGAGGACTTTGGCGGCGGCGGTGGCGTCAACTCTCGCGGCGGCTTCTCAACGTTTTTTGGCGTCTCTGCTTTTTTGGGCTTCTCCACAGGCTTCTCCTCCGCCTTCTCGTTCTTCTCCTGCTTGGCGGACACTTTGTCATTTAGATTAGATTCCTTTGGATGCTTCTGCTCTTTGCTTTTACGTCCACGTTTATGTTCCGCAGCTGGCTCTGTGGTATTTTCGCGCTTCTTTTTGGTTGTGGACACGCTCTTCACACTCGTCGATTTCGAGTCTTCGGAGGGTGCCAGCGAATTGGTTGCACTGGTGGAGCCGCTTTGTGCGGCGCGACTGCGTCGATATTTGATTACGTCATATTTGTCCATAAATGGCAGCAGCATCTCCAGTTCCGCTTGCTCGGCAGCAGCGGCTGCAGCAGCCGCCGATTCCGCCGAGTTCTTCTTGTGCTTGGCACTGCGCGACTTTTCCTTATCCTTATCTTTGTCCCTATCCCTATCTTTGTCCTTTTCCTTCTCCTTCTCTTTGTCTTTGTCTTGTCGGCTTTTCTTCTCCCGCTCCTTTTCCTTTTTCACTGGCGGCGCCTCGATTTTCTTGCCCCGCTTGACGGCCACCGGCGAGGGTGGGCGACGTCGCCGCTCATCGGAGCTGCTGTGGCAGCTCGCGCCCAGCAGCATAAAGTCGGACTCCGAGTCCTGGTCGGACTTGTCGCCCTCGTGGCGTGCGCTCAGCTTGGAGGTCTCGGCGCTGGTCACCTTCTTGACGGTTGTCAGCAGCTCGGAGAGATCATCGTTGAGTGCGCTCTTTGAGTATTTCTTGTGCAGATCCACCTTGAAGGGTGACATGCTGCGCGATCTGGACGCATCATCATCGTCATCCGCATCGTCATTATCCTCGTCATCTTCCTCCAGCTCTGCCGCGGATTCAGCCAGCGCCGCTGCAGCTGTTGGCGGCAGCTGTTTCTTTGCATTGATGTCGTACAATAGACTATCATCGTCATCGTCCAGGTCGGCCAGCTCCCGATCGGCTTTAGCGCGACCGCGTCCAACTCTTTTGCTCTTTGGCTGACGCTTGACGGGCGTTGGGGTCTTCACCTTGGACTCGGCGGGCACCATTTTCTTCTTCTGTGCCGCGATTGTGCGCGCCGTCGGCTTCACCAGGGACTTGACTTTGGCCAAGGCCAGTTCCTCATCGTCGCTAGACTCGGGCTCACTTGGCTGCGGCTCGCTTAGCTCCGACTCGGGCTCCGTTTCGGGCGTTGACTTTTTGCCCGCTTTTTTGGTCTTTTGTGTTTTGGTGCTGGGCTTCGAGGAACTGGTTGCCTGGCCCTGCGAGGACTTGCTGCCTTTGGCCTTGCGCCCACGTTTACCTGAGGATCCACCAGCTAGCTCTTTGTCCTTGTCCCTGTCCTTGTCTTTTTCCTTAAGTACTTTGTTGCTTTTGCTCTTTTTCGTTGCTGGCGGCGGCGGCGGTGGTGGCGGTGGCTCTGGCTCCAAGTCCTCCTCGTCCGTGTCCATGTCATCGTTGTGACTGCTTCTTTCCGCTTTGCTTTTGGTTTTCTTTTTACGCCGTTTATCCTTCTCCTTGCGCTTGCGCTTCTGCGCGTGTGTTGCTGTCGCCTCCGCGGGTTCCTCTGTGTCGCTGTGGTGCCCCTCCTCGACGCTGCTGTCCTGCAGACGCTTGCTGGACGCAGAGTTCGCCGAGGATTCCTTTTCCTCCTCACCTTTCGCCTTCTTGCTAAAGTACTTCTCGCGAAATACATTCATTTTGGAATCAGCGGCGGGATAACTTAAATTCGGATCATCATCGTCGTCCTCGGACAGATTATCGAAATATTTTTTGGTTGCCTTATCGAAGGCTTCCTGCAGATTGTTGACCATTTCCGTGTACTCTGTTGGTGGGGTGAAAATGGGTCAATGACATCTATTCGTACAGATATTATGTTATGAGATAATCAATACCGTTGTTGTGGCCATTGTACAGTCTGCAATTGTTGACAATCAGACGAAAATCATTGCGAAATTCGCTAAACTTGTGATACTCTCCACTGTCCAGTTTGTCCTCCATTTTGAGCAGGTCCATGGGCCTGGGGAATGTAAGAAATATTTGATATATAACTGAGTTGTATATAAAATTATATATTACGGGTAAAAAGCAGGGTTTGAGCCGAGCAGGTTCGAGTATTTTTTTATAATGAACCCAACTAGCCTTCGGTTCGGGCTATATGGAAAAAATGGTTTGGTTTAAAAACCTTTTGGCCTTAAATTTAATTCAGTTCAATATGAATGAAACAATATTTGCCAGAAAGCCATTAGAGCTAAAAAAAAGTGCTCCCTATTTGGATATGAGTAAAGATTTTCGTATAATTTGTAATGTGCCAAAAATTAAAAAAGATATGAAATACCAAGGTTCCAAAGAAAACCTTAGTTCATGGCTGGGTTTAAGAATCCAACAAAAAGATTATTTACTATTTCGGAGTCATGATATATATTATGCTTCAAAATGTCCCGATCAAATGAATAATGTTGATCTACATTTTCCCCTAAATGATCCACTTAGTAGCTCTATTTATTTTTCTGGCCGCGTGTTGATCAGTACACATAAATTAATATATATAGCTATAGTATATGGTTATAGTTTACCTTCTAATGATTGAGTAATAGCGCGGCGCAATATCCTCCTCAACGGGATCCATGAAGGGCCATGCATCCCGATGATTTTTGATATAGACGAGCACCTTGTGCATTCCGATTTGTAGTACCTCCTCCGTTTCGGTAAAGCTAAGAATATTCGCATGATTTGAGGAGTTGTACGTTGAATTGTTGTTTGCTTTCGCTGTTGTTGTTGTTGTTGTTGTGATTGTTGTTGGGTTTTGTGTTATGGGTCTGGTTAGGTTTGTTGTTGTTGTCGATGAGTGAGATTTATGTTTATTACTGTTAATATGACTATGAAGGTGGGTGTTGTTGTTGTGCGTGTGATGGGTGTTGTGTGTGTGTGAGTGTGAGTGTGATGAAGGTGTGTGGGCTCCGTGCGGCGTTGTTGTTGCGGTTGTTGTTGCTTCCGGCGTTGAGTGGTTGTGATTATTGTTGTTTTTGTTGTTGTTGTTGTGATTGTGGTGCGACGCGTGCTTATGGTGGTGGTGGTGGTTGTTGTTGTTGTTGTTAAAGCTGCTGTTGCTACGGTTGTTACTATTTACATGGCTACATTTTGTTGGTATGGTTTTTTTTTTTTTACGGTTATGATGAACAGTCAATATGTTGTTGGTTGGTTGGTTGTTCGTTTGGTAGGTACAAAAGTTTACAATAACAATGGGTAATAAAATGTTAATCAATTGATATATTATATACAATTTGATGAAATATGATGTGTCGGTTAGTCAAGAAGAGTGCAAAGGTAGAAGGATTAGGGTCTATAGACATGCCGACAATAACGAAACACAAAAGAAACTACAACTACGAGTTAAATGAAGAGAAACTCTAAAAGATATTACAACAATATAAAACAGTTAACTTCGGTTTACCGAAGCTTAAGTACCCTTGCATATTTTTCGATATAATTCTACAGTTTTCCATTCAATAAAGTTCTGGTTCTTTTTTCTTTTTAGTTTATTGTTTCTTTGGGAAATGTATGCTATATATAATAAATTCTTTTAATATGGATCGATTATATGACTGGTAAGTTTGGTAAATATATTTTACAAGTTGTTTATACAAAATTAAGACTGGAATGAACCATTTTGAACCCAGCTTGAACCGAATCTTAAACCAGATTTCTGGACTGAAATGCAGTCGAAATTAAATAATATTTTAGAATATATTATGCCAATATTTGTTCGTTTTGGACATTTCTAAACATTTTTTCAGTACTTTTAAAACGGAAAAACAAAGAAGGAATTTCGATAAGTAAAATTTTGTAGATAGATACATACATATATAAAGTTAAATTTTTCAATTGTTCTATGGAAAGTTGTATAAAATGTGAGAGTCAAGATTTGAAGCATAATTTGGGTTAACATAAGTGGAAGCATTTACGAATCGAACCGAGGCATTGGTTCGAACCATGAACCGCAATTTTTATTCAATCCAATAGTTAATTCAATCCAATTTTCCCAGTCTATGTTTTACAGAGTGTCGAATTCTTATAGAACAGACAGGTTAAACGGATAGACAAGAGCACTACAAAGTTAGAATTTGTTTCCGCTGCACAAATTGCCACATATGTATATTTACTTGACTATACAAAATGTATGATATGTCGGGTTAAAGACAGTTTCTACAGCGTGATTACAAATATGAAAAGAGTTTCGGGAGATCTTGAGATACTTGCGTTAGTATTTAATATAAAGAGTGTGTGCTGTGCTATGTTTTGTCTAATCGGTTAGTTAGTTAGTTAGTGGGACTTACTCATCGGCGCTTTTGTCGGAGTAGGCGCTGCTGTAGCGTTCCGCCTTGCTGGACGAGGAGGCACTGGAGGCGGCCGAGGAGGGCGCTGCAGCTGCCGTTGATTTTTTGCTTTTCGCCGGCGCCTCCGATTTGCTGGCACTGCGTTCCGCTTTGCTGCCGGAGCTGGTGCTCACACTGGCCTTTTGTTTCTTGGACCGTGCCGTCGTCTCGGCTGCGGAGTTGGTGTTGCTGTTGCTATGTTGTTGTTGTTGTTGTTGTTGTTGTTGCTGCTGTTGGTGGTGGGCGGACGCGTTGCCGCCCGTTGGTATGAAAATGTTGCCCGTTAGGGAGCTGAGTGAATTGTTGGTTTGCCGGCCGGGCAGCTTCACATTTGCCGCTGGCGCCATCTGCTCCTCGCGCTTGGCAGCCACTGGCTGTGCTGTGGTTGGCTCTGCTGCAGTTGGCTGCAGTTGCTCCTCGCTGTCATGCGCCACAGGCGAGGGCAGGCTCAGGTTCGCAATGCTTGTGGCGACCGCAATGGCCGCCGAATTCGAATCCAGCAATTGTAGCTGTCGGCAAAAGTTCTCCTTATCCTCGGGACTCAGCGACGCGGCGTGCAGCAGCTGCGGTTCGGGCGTCTCTGGGCTCGGCGGCAGCTGTTGCTGCTGCTGCTGCTGCGGCTGCTGCTGGCGACTGTGGCGTCGCTTGTGGCTGCGAGCGCCTGTTGTGCTGCTGCTGCTGTTGTTGCTTTGCTCGTTGTTGTTGTTGTTGTTATTGTTGTTGGTGTCCTCGCAGTGCTCGTCTGTCTCAGACGCATGCTTATGACGCCGCCGATGGTGATGATAATGATGTTGATCTCGATCCCGTTCCCGATCTCTATCTCGATCGCGACGCTCGCGTGAACGTTTCTTTTGCTTCTTGCCAGACTTTTTCTTCTTGTGGTGATGATGATGATGATGATGATGATGGCTCTTGCTCTTGAATTTCGCTGGCGTTTGTGATTTTTCCCTAGGCGGCGGCGGCGGTGAACGGAATTTATCGCCAGCTGCTGTGACAGCGTTTAAATTCTGCTGCTGCTCGTGTTCCTCTTCTTCTTGTTGCTGTTGTTGTTGCTCTTGTTGTTGTTGTTGTTGTTGTGCTAATTGTTGTTGCTGCTGTTGCTCTTGATTCGGCTCTTCGTCGTCGTTTTGGTCATCGTCTTCTGGCGAGAGACAAAAGGTTTCCCTGTGGCACAGAAATTCGCTCGAATTAGTTGTTGTTGTACGTCTGAGGGAGCTTGCGTAAGTTGAAATACCGCTAGCCGTTGAAGTCGATTGAGAACTGCAGAGAGAGGTAGTAAAAGAGAAGGAGAGAGAGAGAAAAGAGCAAAAGCAGAAAATAGTTAAGTATTGCTGACAAAACACAGGAAATGTTACGACAAGCTTAATTAATGTCACACATACAGTAGAAATCGCTTAAGACTAACGCGCAAATGAAATGTTTATATGGAATGTGAAGTCTAAAGAAAATAATGTTGTATATTATTTAAACATTTTTTTTTTTTTACGAATTTCATGGGTTTCTTTTAATTATCAATTAATATAGTAAATAAAAAAATAATCTGTTTTGGTTAGGGAATAGTAAATCCTTTGAAAAGCTTTGCAAATGTTCTTCAATTAAATAATAAAAATATATATCAAATAAAAATTTTAAAAGGAAATAAAGTTCTAGTCTTCGAGCGATCACTGTATTTTAAATGATAGCTAAACGATCTTTACTGCGTGATTATATTGAAAGTCTGCGTTAAATTGTTTTCGTATATGATATCTAGCTTACTGTTTGATGAAAACTGAATGTATGAGGTGCCACAACAAATGTTAAATTACAATAATAGTACACCAGAAAAAATAAAAATATAATAAATTGGCAATATATCAAATATAGGAGTATTTAAAAAGCATGCTTACATAATTGTTCATATTGTGTGTTATATTTATTATTTTTTTGAAAACGAAATCCAACCAATTGTTTGTCGCACACAAAATTAAACTATGGGCAAAACTCAAATTAAGTGCTGTTTCTTCTCCTTCAATATTTGGTCCAGTTTCTCTTTCAGTCTCTCGCTGGCAGCCAGTGTAAAGCGTCGATGAGAATGTGATATTTTTTTTCTTTGTATTTCTTTTCTTTCTGTTTTAATAACAATTCTTCAAACACAAATTGCAAGCAAATTTCGTTTAAGTGAAAACAATTGAAAATTAAAAGAGTAGAAAAACAAATCAATTTGTAAATCAAATTAAACAGCGACTTTTTTTTTTAAACAAAATATGCTTTAGATAGATGTGCGTGTGCTTGAATTGTTCTGTTTGTTGTTCTTTTTTCTGTTGTTGTTGTCTGTGTGTTGTTGTTGTCGTTCTCAATGTGTGATATATGATTGTGAAATGCTGTCCGCTCTCTCTCTCTCTCTCTGGCTCTCTGTTTATAATACTGGACGTGCTAACCGTCTGCGTGAGCGCTGCTGTACCGCCGGCGGCGCCAAATGAGCTGAATATTGACGCTCACGACGTTCACGTTCACGTTCCCGTTCGCGTTCGCGTTCACGTTCACGTTCGCGCTTCACACGCTCCTCCTCCTGGCGCGCCTTGAGCTCGGCGAGATTACGTATACGACTGGAGTTGCGGACTTGCAGCAATCTGTGTAATAAATACAAAAATGGAATTATTAGATGGGGTATATAATTGCATATATATCTAAAATAAGAGGACTGCTAAATTTCATTTGCAGTTATGGCTGCACATATGTTATTTATACAAAAAACTTATGCAGAGCATGTAGCAAAGGGATTCATTAAAAAGAAATCGACAAACAGGCGGACATGACAAAACCGACTCGACTATTGATATTTTACAAGAATCTTTATACTCTATGTTGTTGGAGAAGTCTTCAACAACGTGTTACATGATGCGCAACAAAACGTTAACATACTGCTTAAAGGTTTAGTAGAAGTATTCCAATTTTCTTGAATATCCCAATTGGGTATTGGGCAGCCAACTGAATACAGCAAAGCCATTTAGTTACCTTACATAAAGAACTTCATCTTAACGCATAACCTTAACAATAAAGTCAAGATAAGCACTTACTTTCTGCGTCTCAGACGTTCACGCTCGCGAAACAGCTGCGGCAGCTTGGGCAGAAAGTTCTCATCCAGTATTTGGAAGAGTTCACGCTCTTTACCATTCGTTGAGGTCTTGAATTTGGCTGCCAAATTCTGCCAATCCTCCTCGGTGAAGCAAATGACCTGCCAGACGGTACTGTTGCCGCCTAGGATCGTGTTGCCACCAGAGCCGGCGCCACTACTGGAGAGCGACGCAGCAGCAGCAGCTGACTTGCCCGAACCGGAAGCAGTGGCCGTTGTTGTCGCCTTATCCTCGCGATAGAGTCGCGTACCGTAGAAATACCAATATCCCGAATTTTTGGCGTCGTAGCCGAGCGGCTCAACGCGCAAACTGTCCGCCTCTAAGTTGCTTAGTATGACCTGCACATCGACAGAGTCCAGGCGAAAATGGCACAGATCGTGCAGAATTTGTAGACGCTTGCGCACCGGCAGCGATTGAAAGTCAATGTCCGTATCAAAGTGATTCTCTGTCTGATGCAGGCGACACTGTTGGCGCAGGAAACGGCGCAAAAACATCTGATAATTGCTGTGTGTTATCTCATTGGCTACCGACTGTAGCGCATCGCAGCCGGTCAGCAGGCGTACAATTAATTCGGGCACTAAGGCAACTTGATCCTCATCGCTGGTACCATCGGAGAGCAGCGCCGATTCGAGATCCTGCAAAAACACAGACTGTATATAATACAAATCAATGGAACGTGATTACGAAGAACAGACCTCTATATCAATGTCGGGCAAATCGAAGGCGGAACTAAACAATGAACAGAAATGCGAAATACACGGTATCTCCCACCATGATTGTATGTCTGAAGAAGAAAATCTGATTTATTAATATATTCGATATATTTCGGACAACTGCTTACCCAATAGGCCAATGAAAGTAGAAACCATTTATGTATGCTTTGGGTATTAGAAACTTGGCTCTCTGCAAGAATAAATTAAAACAATTCCTGGGCGTGTTGCTTTCTGGTCGTTCCCAGTTGTTGCTTGTTTACATTCGCTTGACAAACTCTGTGCAAAAAGATGTAAAATACAAAAATTAGTCTAAAATAGTTAACAAGCAACACAATCTGTGACCGGCAGCAATAAGATACTATTGATTCTGAGATGTCAAATATATATGTACATACATACTTTATGCGTTCGGTTATCCAGACCCTCTGCAAGGGTATAAGAACAACAAAACTCATGTACGCTATCTCAATGGCGGAACAAAATGTAAACGTGTGTGCAACATGTGTGTGTGTGTTTCCGAGTGTGTTGTTATTGTCCAATTGTTTGAGATACACAAACAAACATGAGCTTATCAATTATCAAAAGCGCGCGCGAAGTAAATTGCAATACACGCACGCACACATACATTTACAGAGCACACCCACACTGTTGCCTTTGGCGAGAGTAAGAAATTACACGCGCACCCCTTTCGCGCGCTTAATTTTAAGAAGAGAAAATCAAAACAGATGGCCAATAAACTAGCCCACAAACAAACGCGTTGCCTCCCGCATGGGCGGGAATGGGACGGCTATAGGCAGCCAGTGTTGCGTAGCGCTAGTTGTGCTATTCACTTTTTTCCACAGCACTGTTGATTTCTTGGCTGGTCGATGATTTCGTACCCCCGCCACCGCTTCGCCGTTATTTTGGCCTGATGTCTGCACTTTTTTCTTTTTATAATTAATATGCCATTTCTACGAATACACACGCACACACAGGCAGCACATTTGATAAATGTTTCAACAAATTAGGCGCGATTTTGGCGTATCTGATGCGACAGCAGCGCCCTTCGAGCATGCGCCGCCTGTGACAGTGTCTTGTTGCGATGCTCCGTTGCTGCCTCTGGCTGTGTGTATATATTTTTTCATTTGCGCTTTCCTTTTGCCGTAACAGTGAAGCACGCAATTGGTTGATGACAACTGCTTTGAAATTAATATTGAGTTACATTTTTCAGCAGTTGCATACACTTAAGGGGCTTAACTAGTGTGCGCTAACGTTTCGGTTTTTACTTAATTTGCCTTCTTTTCCACATATAAATATAATTAATGGACGAATCAACCTTACCGAACGACAGAATTTAAGCAATACGGCTCAAACTGTGAACAATGTTACAGTAGAAGAGCCAATATTGCCCAAACTGTGGCACTGTTATGCTCTCCATAGGGCTGTTACATGGTATCGATATTAGTTATGTGATTTCGCATCGACTTATCGTTAGGAACGTGATATTTTATTTTAATTTTTTTAATATAAAAATTTAATGAAAAACTTTCTTACAGTGGTAATTTTGAACGAGTTTTCTTTGGCTTTCATAATTAATTCGTATTCAATCAAGTCTATTATTATATGCAAACGGCCTGCATTCACTGTTAGCTGGAGGAGTTTGCTGTTAAATAAATTTGAATTCTTTTGATTTGCGAGCATGACTTACTTCTTTCAATTTTCGCAAGGTGTCGCCACAATATTCATAATACCATCTAGCTGTTGTGCTGCAAATAACATGCAACACTGTGCAACGAATAACAAGCAGTAACTTTTCGTTAAAAGTGCAACAAAAAGTGTTAGTAACATACTCCATTAACAGCCTGGTCCGGTTCAAGATGGGGTATATTAAATGGCGTTTCTCTTTGCTTTCTTAAAATGCAAGGTCGGATTTTTTGTGCTTTGTTCGTAGTTTGTTTTTGTCAACTGTAAATTTAGACTCAAATATAAATATATTTTCAAAATTTAAATATATGGACCAAAGAAGTTGCTAATTTTTTTTTTTTTTCGATTTTTCGCTTATTTTTTTTTCGATTGCAAATCGACATCAAAGTTGCAACTTGGTCAATTATCGATAATTCATTTAGTGCACAAGTTGCGGGCAATTTATACTCGATTCGTTGTGTTTGAAATTGATCTGAAAACGCGCAGCAACGTAAAAAAAAGAAAATGGCTGCACGTGTAAATGCGGTCTTTTGAGGGCTCCGCCTGCTGTCCATAATCGGGTATAGTTGCTGTTATATGTTTTTCATTTTTTGTTTTGTTCTCATTGAGCTTACGAACTGTTCTTGCGCAATGCAAACATACGCTGCTGCTGCTGTTGTTGTTGCTGTTGTTGTATCTGCTGCTGCTGCTGTCGACGCAGGCGCTGCTGTTGATCCTGTGGCAGCTGCTGCTGTTGAGCATTTTTTAAGTGTACATTTTTGGGCGATTTAGATTTTGCTGTCGTCTGCTGCAGCTGCTTCTGTTGTTGCTGTTGTTTGTTGTTGTCCTTTCGCACCACTACGCCCGGATGCTCCATGCTGGGCCCCTTCTGGCGCTGATCCGCAGTCAGCAAAAATCCCGTTAACTTGCCATCCCATATGATCAGCCGTATGGGCACCACGGACAGCAACTGCAGCTTATATGGCGTCTGCTTCATGTTGCGCTCGGCGACCAGTATAAAATTGGGTGCATTGTGCGTATCGATGAGGACACGTTGCATCTTATAATTAATGGCAATGACATGACCCGACTCCAGGGTAACCACATTCATCATGTGCTGGAAGATCTCCATGACAACGGCCCGCATGTATATCACCTGCCGATTGCTCACATAGCGCTTGAAGAACAAATTGCTGGAATCATCGCCCGCCTGTTTGGCATTATATTTTCGCTCATTGGCCACTTTGGTCAGATGATGCAGTTCATCCGGACTGCGCTCCGGTGCGGCGCAGTAGTTCAAGCCGGCGGCGAGCAGACTGCAAAAGAAGGCAGCAAGTGTTAATTGGAATATATATGTATATTGGAGTAATTCATACCGATGGACCATAACATCCGGATAACGTCGAATGGGACTGGTGAAGTGCGTATAGATGGGTATGGATAGGGCGTAATGCCAGAGATCAGACGGTTCCGTCTTGCCATCGCTGCAGAAGTAACTGTAAGCAAAGAGAGAGAAAGAATTATAATTAACAAGTCAGAGAGCACGACCAGCAGATACCCTGTACTCATCTCCCAATTGTCAAGCTTTGTCTTAAAATATTATGGATACCATATGGGAGTTGCTCTCAAAAACTGAAAATCGATATTTATCGATTTTAAAATAACATGGTTTATCGATAATTTAAAGTAAATCAAACTTGGTGCAATGGGATTAGCTACGATGCGAACTCAGAAAATAAAGATATATGTATATATATATATTATGGTTATGGACAAGCCTCCTACTTTCCCTTGAAAACCATACTACCCTTTCTTTTGACCAATTTTCAGAGAGTACAGGGTATAACAAATTTAGGCAATCAACATACGTGGCGCGCGCCATGGGCTTCATCAGCAGCTGACTCAGGCAGGCGGACATGGCAATGGGATCGGCGGCCTCGCTGCAGAGCCGCTGCATGCTGGCCTGCAGGGCCTTCGAGGAGCTATAGTCCAGATCGAAGCCTTGGGAGAGCAGCTTCTCACGTAACGATTTCAGGGATTTGGTCAGCGGCGGCGGATGATTGCGCAGCACCGCAATTTTGGGAAAGGCATCGTGTATGAATTTTGCCACCGCTTGATTGGCCAGCAGCATGAACTCCTCAATCATGTGATTCGCCTCGCGTTGCTTCTCCACCTCAAAGCCCATTGGCTCGCCGGTCAGCGGATCGAGGCTGAAGCGCACCTTGGCATTGTTAATGGTCAGGGCGCCATTGTCGAAACGTTTGCCGCGCATGTTGCACGCAATGCCATGTAGCCAGGTGACACGTGTTGTGATATCGTTGACCGTGAATCCGTTCAGGATGTTGGGAAAGTCAACGTCGGTAAAACGCTCGCGGGGATTGTCAATTATCTTCTGGGCATGCTCGTAGGCAAACTGTGTGCACGAATTCATGATAGAGCGCGTAAACTGGGGCTTGTCCAGCTGATTGCCATTTCCATCCATACGCCAGAAAACGGAGAACGAAAACTTATCCTCTCCCGGCAGCAGTGAGCACCGGAAGCAGAGCGTCTGCGGCAGCATGTGAATCACTTCGTTGGCCAAATAAATTGATGTCGAGCGCTCCTTAACAATGTTGTCCAGCTCGCTGTTCTCCTGCAAATAGTGCGACACATCCGAGATGTGCACCCCGACCTCGAACACATTCTCGGCCAGCTGCTCAATGGAGAGCGCATCGTCCAGATCGCGCGCCGTCAGGGGATCAATCGTGAAGATACAGCTCTTTCGCATATCCCGACGATTCACCAGATCCTTGGCAGTTACAGGCGGCGCTGATTGTGCGTACATCTCGTTGAAGCGCTCCTCGAAGGGCACCACATCCCGCAGACTGTTATGGAAGAGTATGGCCTTCAGTTCATCATCCAGATTGCCCACACGGCCGACGGGCTGCACCAGCTCCGCAATGCAATGGCCATTGCAATCCGTTTCGAGTATGTGCGCCAGATAGAGCAGACCGCACACCTCGTCCGGCTGCTTGTTGCCAATGTGTACCGCGCAGCTGGCCTGCGGTATGTACACCATGGGCATGCGTAAATCGAATGGTCGAAATTTGTAAAACAGCTCCTCGTCGCAGAGCTTGGTGGGATTCGTAAATGATATGTTGCCCACAATTTGTCGCAGTTCCGTTTGCTTCACAATGGCAATGACAAACGCTTTGGGGCAGTTGTCCGAGGCTATCACGGCCACATTGTCATCATCCGAGTCCTGAGATTCTGTCTCCTCCGAGAGCTCCTCATCCTCACCTGAAATGGGGATAGAATTAGCAGCTGTCTAAGTAGATGAAACGTTTTTTCCTAGCTGACGGTTGACTGGTTGATTCGTTAACTGATTGTCAAGGGATGATTGAGGGATAGACTTACTGATTGACTGACTGATTGAATCACTAGATGGCATATTAATTGACTGACTCATAGCTAACTGATGATTGGAATGAAATATATGATTGAAAGACTGATTGTCTGACTGAAAGTGAATGGTTACTGACTGACTGATGGACTGCCTAAATGATTAATTGATAAGTGATGATTAAGTGATACACTCACTGCTTGACTGACTGATGACTGATTGAATCACTAGATGGCATATTAGTTGACTGACTGATAACAAGCTGATGATTGGAATAAACATATGATTGACCAACTGATTGTCTGACTTACTGGTTACCTAACTGATTGAATGACTGATGGCTTGTTGATTGTCTGAGTGACTGACTCAAGACTGATTGATAGATTTATTGACTGATTGGATGACTGCTCGACTGACGACGGATTGAATGACTGAATGGCTTATGGACTGACTAACTGATTGTTTGAATGGCTTATTGACTGACTGACTGATTGATTTAATGACTGGATGGCTTGGTGATTGACTGATTGCTGATAACAATGACATATACGAGTCAAGATCTGATTGACCGACTGACTGTCTTACTGTTTGTTAAGAGTAAGAGTAAGAGTAACGGGCAAAGCCGGTTAACCTTGACTTACCCAGAGAAAGCGAGGCCTTGCCGCCAATAATGCCGCCAGCTGCGGGATCCATTGCCTTGGTAACGACGGCGCCCACATTCAAGACAAAGGCGCGCACGGTGTCGCCCTCGAAAGCGTAACGTCGTGCCACTGGCAACAGAACGATGCCATCACGTTCCAGTGCCTCGCGATCCGTGGACATGGTGATAAAGGCCTGGCGATTGTTCTTGCGATTCACGCGTATCTCCTCCTCGACAATGCGTCCATAACCAGCCTGTACCAGGCGTCTGGCATGCGACTCCAAGTCCCCAAAATCGCCCTTGAAGTTGAGATCCGCCGGCAGCAGTTGCTCGGCGCCCACGTGCTGCTGGACGATCTTGTTGATATATTGACGCATTGCCTCCAGCTCGGTCTTCAGGGAACGGGGCGTGTTCTTATCGTTGCGCTTCTTGCGGTTGCGATTGCGCTTGCGCGGCGATTGGCCGCCAGAGCTCTCCTGCTGCTGCTGCTGCAGAGTGGTTGCTGTGGCTGCACTGCTGCTGCTGGTGCTGGTGCTGGACAGATCGGAGTCGCGGCGTATGCGCAGAATCTCGCCGACACGCTTTTGCGTCATGGGCTGGCCCTGTGCCGGCGGCTGTTGTGGCTGGGCCTGTCTTGAAGCACGCATTATGCCGGAGAGTGTAGGCGGCAGCTGCTGCTGCTGCTGCGGGTGACCCGTCGGATCCATGCCGCCATCAATGCGGCCGTGCTGCGGCACCGGCGGCATGCCAGGCGCGGTGGTAAGCGCTCGCAGTGCAGGATTCACATACGGTCTTGGCGGCCTGCAGACATTGGCCAGATTCAGCCACTCCAACTGGCCAAGCACCTCGCTCTGCTTGATGAGCTGCTGGGCATAGGCTCGCACATCCGGGTTGACAGTTATCAGCTTATAGACCAGATCCTTCAGGGCATCCACCTCGCCGTTAAGGGTTTGCCGTGACTTCCGTTTCTTCTTCAGCTCCTGCTGCGGCGGCTGCTGTTGTTGTTGCTGCTGCTGCTGTTGTTGTTGCAGCTGCAATTGCTGCAGATGCTGCTGCTGTTGCAGCTGCTGTTGTTGCAGATGCTGCTGTTGCTGCAGATGCTGATGCTGCTGCTGCTGCAGATGCGGCTGCTGTTGAGGCGGTGCCGCGGCAGCTGTTGTTGCATTCAGCTGGGCGGCAAACTGCAGCTGCATATGAACCGGCATAAAAGATTGCATGGGGTATGGATAGGATGCCATGGGCATCGGCATGGATAAAGCGGCGGCAGGCAAATGATGCTGCTGCTGCTGCTGCGGATGTTGCTGCTGACGATGTTGGACAGTGGCGGCGACTGTGGCAGTGGCGGTGGCAGATGCTGTGGCAGCAGCATTTAGCACTGGCATTGAACGCTGCTGTGGCAGCGACTGCAACTGCAACTGCGACTGCGAGACATAGTTGCGCATAAATTGATTGGCCTTTTGCTCGATGATGGGATAGTCCGTGGTTGCCGGCAATTTGGCAGACATCTCCTTTTGCGTTTGCTGCAGGCGCGTCGCCAGACGCTGTGAACGCTGGCGCAATAGCTCAATGGCATTGGGATAATCCGTTTCAGTATCATGTGGTATTTTGCGTATCGATGGTTGCAGCGGAGGACCCGTTACAGCACTTTCTAAGCTCCCTACGCTCGACGTTTTTGACATGTTTAAAACAGTTATTGTTGCTGCACCAAAACGGTTTTGTTAAAAAATACTTGTTTTTGTTTATCTTGCAGCGTATTTCACATGCTATGACAACAAACACATTCGATTGAGTAAAGTGGCCCGCCCCCCGCATAGGGTGGGGCACGTGCTTTGCTCACTTTGCACAATACGTCACAAATCTACAACTATATGGAAATAAGCTTCTAAGCTTCTAAGCAAACAATAACTGACAGTAAATTCCAAATGAGTGTTGATTGAGGTTCAACATGGTTGGGAACAACTAATGAACATTTCTGACAAAATATGATGCAACATGTTGTATTCTTTATTATTGTTTAACATTGACAATAAGTACAAAATATTTTATTGCATTTATGACGTCACGAGTTAACTCTCAGATCGGGCTTTAAGTGTGCCGAAAAAGACAATCGCACTAAATATTGCGATGTTTATCGAATAACTAAGCACATGCGCTGGAATAATCGATATGCGTCATCGCAAGGCAATCATGTGTCAGTAGTGTTGTAAAACCTTCGCGCCATTTTTCTCGTATCTTTCACCTCTTGCATTTTCCGTAGAAATTTGTTAATTTCTTTGTTTTCGAAATGGTTTTTTAATCTTTAAAGAACGGAGAAATAAACAAACAGTGGTAAAGCGTGGCAAAATGCTTGCGTGAGCGCGTGCTCTTGTTTTGTGTGTGTGCTGCATATGTATGTGTGTGCGTGTGCAAGTATAAGAAAAGTCCAACCAAGGTACACAATTTATTGTTTATTTATGTATGTAGCTTGCTTCGCCCAGTTTGTTGCAATTTTATAAGTTTGGCTTTGTATTTGAATTGCTTGCTAATTGTACACGAACACACACAGAGTACCATCTACACACACATACACACACCACACTGACACACATACAGACCTTAAACTATGTACGAATGTAAAAAAAGAGAAGCGCCACAAAAATGACTGATGTAAATTGTTTTACAAGTGAGCATACAACAACAACAACAGCAGCAATAGCAACTTTAACCACGCCCATAAAAAATGTGCTGGACCAATCGCCCACATCGCCGTTTATACTAAGAGCACCGCCCAGCGCCAAATCCAAATTAATTTTACAGAACATGGAGGAAGTGCTGAATACGGTAAAGCAAAAGCATCGCGAGAAGCACAAGCGAAAGCGCGAGGAGAAACGACGCGCCGCAATGCTGGCGGAAGCGGATACGGAACAAACTACAACAACAACAACAACCAACGGCCGCCACGTGCTGCGCGAGAAAACGTCGCGGGAGAATGGCATTGGCCACACCAAGCGCAAATCCCATGCAAGTCCCCTAAAGGGCAGCACTCCCCACGCCACGGAGCAACAGTCATCTATTATGAAGCACTTTGCCAAGGCTGCAGTGCCAGCAAAATCAGCCACCAATGTGTTCGAGCTAATGATGAATGCGCGAAATCGTTCCATGGGCACCAATGCCAATGGCCAGGCAGCAGGGGAACCAGCCGAAGCGGATGACACAGCCACGCCGCCTCAGAGCAAACGCAAGCAATTGCTGCAGGAGTGGAATGAACGCAAGGGCGGCGCCAAGCGTCGCCTGGCTGAGGAGGCACGGGAAGAGTACATTGAGCATCAAATGGAGCAGCGCGCCAAGCGGTAAGCTATCCCAAATCTTTAGCTTGAATCCATCGTTAAGCCCTTGTCTCAATTACAGCTTGAAGAAAATGCTGACGCAGCCGGCGGCACCGAGTGAGCCGAAGGAGTCGAATGGCCAGGAAGCGCAGCCTGTCAAACGGTTGCGTGGACGTCCACGCACGCGGCGACCCAGCGCGGATGTGGTTGCGCAGCTGCCGGTTAGTCCTCCAAGCGTCGATACAGAGACTGTGCAGTTTCTGGCCAAACTCTGCTCGCCCACCAAGAAGCGCGACAGTCTGCTGGGCTATTTTGCCAAGCTGGAGTCGCCGCAAAATGCAGCCGATGCCGCAAAGCCGGAAGTGGAAACGCTGGAGACGCCTAAGCGGCGGCCGCGTGCCAAGAAATCCATGTCCAATACGCCAGCAAACGTAGCAGAAACGACGTCAACAACTCCTTCGGGTCGACCACGACGCTCGTGTGCGACAAAAGCACGCTACGACTATGACCTGGAGCCGAGTCCCACCAAGGCGAAGCAAACGACGGCTGCAGCTGATGACTCCATAGAGATAATTGATTTGGACACGAGCTATCCCACGGCAACGCCCAAGAAGTTGGCGCCTCTGTTCGTACGGCAACTGCCCAAGCCCAGTCCAGATCCGACAGTGTTGCGTGCACGCCAGGAATTCCTGCACTCCGGCGTGCCGGAGAAGCTCAAGCAGGAGCAGCAGCGCCAGCGTTGCTTTGAGCAATACTATGAGGAGAGCTACGAGCTGTTTCCGCGCATAGCACACGTGGCCGGCACGCGTCTGGAGGCGAGCCTCAGCGCGCCTCTGCAGCTGCGGGAGCAGGAGCAGCAGCAGCAGCTGCCGGCAATAATACGCAAAACAAGCACGGGCAGCATAACCAGCTGCACTGCAGCGGATTTTGTGCCGCGCAAGACGAGCAAGAAGAGCGTGTCTAGTTGGACGCCGCTGCCGCAGCTGGACAATAAGCGCACGCTGGTCAAGAACTGGAAGAGCACCTTCGAACGGTTTCCCACCTTCAAGTGCTACAATCAAATGCGGGAAAAGTACAGACATTTCAGCGCCATAGACGCGGCGCAGGATACACAGCCCATGGGTGAATCTTTTGTGGTAACACGGCGCACACGACGCTCGCTCGAGCAGCAGCAAGAGCAGCAACGGGAACAGGCCGAGGAGCACTTCCGGCCACCGGCATTGGCGCCGAATGGCGAACTGCTCTTCACGGAAAAGTACAAGCCGCTGCTGTTCGAGCAGGTGCTGGTCAATCTGACGCCCGTGCAAGAGCTGCGCGACTTTCTGGCCAATTGGCATGGTGCAGGCGCTGGCCAGCGCAACTCGCAAACGCTCGACGACAGCTCCTCCATGGACTTTGGCAACGATTCCAGCTCAATGGGCGCCAGCTGCAATACGATGGTTCTCCTGGGTCCCTGTTCCAGCGGCAAAACGAATGCCGTCTTCGCGTTGGCCAACGATATGAACTTTAATGTGCTGGAGATAAATGCGGGCATGCGGCGAACGGGCAAAAAGCTGATACAGGAGCTGCAGGAGGCCACGCAGTCGCATCAGATACGCAAGGAGGCCAAGGCGGGCGGACAGCTGCTCCAAAAGCTGCAAATGAACGGCCTGAAAGCGAAGCGCAGCCAGGGCGACGACGATGTGCGCAAATCCCTCATATTGATCGAGGATGCGGACATTGTTTTCGATAACATTGATGCCGGCTTCACGGACGCCATCTACACGCTAGCCGCCAGCTCTAAGCGACCCGTCATCATAGTCGCCACCGATCCCAACTGTTCGCATTTGCAGCGTTTAATGCAACAGAATACGATCAAGTTTCAGGCCCCGAATGCACTAAATATCTCACGTTTTCTGGCTGTGCTGTCGCTCATGGAGAACTGTCCCATTGAGCTGGACGAACTGATATCCCTATATTTGTACAACCGTCAGAATCTGCGCAAGACCCTCATGGAGCTGCAGTTCTTCATACAGAGCGGCGGCGATGGACAACGTAGCCGAAGCAGCTCCCAGCCACCAGCTGCAAGCACCACCTCGCCCAGCAGGTCGCCGCGCCTATCCACGCTGGGTGGCGTCCACATACATCAGCAGCTCTTCGAGTTCTATACAACGGCGCAGAATGTGCGGCATTTAGTGCCGTTTCCCGTTGATTTTCGCCTGCTGCGCCTCAATCTGAACGAGCTGCTGCGCCATTCGACGATGCTGCAGTCGCAGTCGCCGGGTGCGTCCGTGTCCAGGCGCAGCGCGAAACGCAAGTCGTGTTCACCAAAGAAGGCGTGGCTCAGCACAGCCACGCACAACAAGAGCGAACCGCTGCAAACGCTGGCCACCTTCTATGAGCATCTGTCGACGGCCTCCCTGCTCGATGCCTCGGGCCTGGAGCAGGCCAATGATCGACTGCAGCCCCATCTGGCGGAGCAGCTGGCGCACACGTTGGTCGAGTGTGCGGTCAGCACTTGCCTGGCATCCAAAAACTATGCCTACAATCTGTTTGACAAGCCAAAGCAGCGGTGAGTACCGAGCAAATAACCTAATTACACTATGCTACACAGATGGGGTAAAATTGTTTGCTGCGAATGTATGTATGCAGCCAGACGGAGGCAGCTCCGACCTCATCTTGATTTAAAGTATATAATTATATATATGCTCTCTTATACCAACTCCGAACCCATATAGTACATATATATTCTTGATCATGCTCGATCTTATCATGTCCGTTTGTCCGTCTGCTTAAATGCGTCGATCTACAAGAGCTAGAGAGAAGCTAGAAATATATATATTCTCCTATGCCACACACACATAATATAGACAATGAACTTTTTTATGCCTTAATCAAAAATTATGAGTCCAAGACATAACAAACTTGGTATTTAGCTGCTCGCAAAGTATATATTAATTAAAAATATTTTACTCTTTCGATACCTTCCCCCGTTCCATCCAAAATTGTTAAAGAAAAATTCTTAAAGCTAGAACCTTGGGATTTGGTATATAAAAACTTTTATATGCCTTACAAAAGCCCTGAAAATCTGATAAAGATCGGAATGTAAACGCCGAAGTTATCACGAGCGAGTGTTGGAATAAGGAAGAGGCAGCTAATCTTTTTTTTTTTTTATTAATTTGCTAAAAAGTAAACAACATTTTTGTTACCAACAAATTCCCCATACCCCTCTTCAACCACAATTCAAAAGTGAAAAGTGTATGTTACATATTTTATTTTGTATTATTTTCTGCTTTTGGAGGCCCCAAAATCTACCAAAAACAAAGTAAGGTCGCAGTCTGAACGCGTTTCGATCATTTTATTTAAATAAATGACTATGCCTTTTCAGTCTTAATCTGGTGGATCAATTGGGGAGCACTTGTCGGAGCAGCGGTGCCCGCGCCCTGGACTATGAGCCGGCCATGCGGGCGATTTGTCGCAGCGAGAAGCAGCGCGCCGGATTGGAGCGTCGTTCGAGTCGTTTCTATCACTATTTGCGGAATCATGCGGTGAACGGTGTGACCAGCTTTTCGACGGATCTGTATGAGGCCGTCTGCCAGGTGCTGCAGGAGGAGGAGCAGCCGCAGCAGCGCACAGAGCCCGCCACGCCCCAAGATGTAGTCGAATAATAGTGCAAATTCTATAATGGGAGGCGAGAGTTGGAGTTCATTCGGTGGCCCCGCTCCTGCCCCCCCCCCCCCCCCACAGCAAAAAGTGGCAAAATGGAAAATTTATTCACATTGCGTTACGCAACAAAACGTTGATCTTGTTCTTATTCTAGACGATATTAGTTAATGACTATGTGGGCGCCGGAAAAGTGGCTGCGCCTTTGCTTCAGTTCTAGACAACTACAATAATTATACACTAAACGACCTGAGCTATGTTAATAAACAAAACGAAAACAACAACAAATTAACACAATAGGAAGGAAAATTTATGCCCTTGGAAACTGCGCTCAGCAGCAACACAGGAAACCGCTCGATTTCTCCGCCTGCTGCGTCTGCTTTGTCTGTCCCAGCTCTGCGGATTTGTTAGCTGTCTGCGGCTTTGGCTGTGCATCGATGGCAACTTCGCCGATTTTGTACTGTTTCAGCTGCTGGAGCGCATCCGGCGAGTGTCCGGCATTGTTGAACGCCTTGGTCGCATCCTTGCCGGCCACCTCCAGTATGAGCTCCGGGCCGCCGGGATGATCCTTAGTAAATTTGGTCACATCGTACACGTTGCCTTTGTAGATCATCCAAACGGGCTGGCCGTTTTTGCCATTACGTTCCGCAACCTCCGATTTCTGATAGATCTGTGACATGTTCGCTTCGATTTATGGATGCTTCGTATGGACTACTATCTATTTTTTTTTTGTGTTGCGATAAGCGTTTGTCTGTTTTTAATTGCCAAATGGGTTATTTATGTTCGATGATGACACACTGCCGAAAAAGCCGGGGGTGAACTAGTCCTCGATGTGTTACTCCATGTACTTCGCTCAGACAAATGAGTATCGCTTAGTGTATTTATTATATTTATGTATTTATGAGCCCAAGGGGCAAACGTTTATGGCGGGAGTAGCCCCGTGCGAATCGATAAGAAATACGTGAGTATTTCATGTCGGCCAGACCTAATACCAATTTTGCGTGTCACAACTTGAGCAATATCGAGTGCTTTATGAGTTGCCACAATTCATTAACTCGATTCTAAACAAACGGAAATATTATAAAGCGAGCATGTTTAACAGTCTAAGATCCCAGCGATCGCTCATATCTATCTATATATAAAGTGTATATGCTTTCACTGCTTGGCAAATGCTGAGCATATTAGATGACGATGATGACTGGTTAAATTTTGTACGCATTTGATAAGATTTAAACAAAATAGATTAATGCCATATTCTCGATCATTTTTGTATTTTTGTCTATCTTATCTTTTGCTTAAAGTGCTTGAGAATTACAAACAAATCAGGTTACTGCTTGGCGCTTTGATTAATTTAAGAAAATGTCTTACAATGTTGCATTTTATCTGCAAACATAGCTTAAACTGAGAGATCTATAAAGCTGTCGTTGCTTGAACTGCTTGAGAATTATAAGCATAACAAAATTGTCTGTTGATTAGTTATTGTTCTTGTGGTTTATTGATAATATTTATAAATATTAACAAGATGTTTATTGTTTATTGTTTGTTTATTGTTTATTGTCAATAGGTTTTAAATATTCAATCACGGACATCTTAAATGGTTTATCATCTGCAACTGCTTGTGCCACAATATGCACTGCTTACTGCTTGTTCTGAAGATTAAGTTAACTGCTCGCTTACTCAGCAGTTTTTCGGGTTATTTGTTGTTAGTAGCTACAGAATTAGAAAACGTTTTATAGCTCAGCGACTGAAGAAACCAAGTTCATATATTAAGAAATTTTGGAGATCGTACAAAAGTTGTTCACTGCTTGAGTAGCTGTCATAGTCTAAATGTAGTTTTTATGGCTGATTGGGTATTATATTTATAAAACATGGTTTTCTTCATGGTTTTCCCTCTAAAATAATCTGGCATTTAAATCTGACTACATATTTTGTAGTCAAAATTCATGTCAAAACCTAACTCTTAAGATTCGTATATAGACATGGGTCAAAATTTCCCATTCACATAACTCGGTCAAAACTCAACCGATTTTCATGAGGCTGGGCTTTTTCTTCATGGTTTTCCCTCTAAAATAATCTGGCATTTAAATCTGACTACATATTTTTAAGTCGAAATTCATGTCAAAATCTTACTCTTAAGATTCGTATATAGACATGGGTCAAAATTTTCCGCCCCCATAACTCGGTGAAAACTCAACCGATATTCATGAGGCTTGGCTTTTTCTTCATGGTTTTCCCTCTAAAATAATCTGGCATTTAAATCTGACTACATATTTTTTAGTCGAAATTCATGTCAAAATCTTACCCTTAGGATTTGTATATAGACATGAGTCAAAATTTCCCATTCACATAACTCGGTCAAAACTAAACCGATTTTCAGGAGGCTGGGCTTTTTCTTCATGGTTTTCCCTCTAAAATAATCTGGCATTTAAGTCTGACTACATATTTTGTAGTCAAAATTCATGTCAAAACCTTACTCTTAAGATTCGTATATAGACATGGGTCAAAATTTCCCATTCACATAACTCGGTCAAAACTCAACCGATTTTCATGAGGCTTGGCTTTTTCTTCATGGTTTTCCCTCTAAAATAATCTGGCATTTAAATCTGACTACATATTTTTTAGTCGAAATTCATGTCAAAATCTTACCCTTAGGATTTGTATATAGACATGAGTCAAAATTTCCCATTCACATAACTCGGTCAAAACTAAACCGATTTTCATGAGGCTGGGCTTTTTCTTCATGGTTTTCCCTCTAAAATAATCTGGCATTTAAGTCTGACTACATATTTTGTAGTCAAAATTCATGTCAAAACCTTACTCTTAAGATTCGTATATAGACATGGGTCAAAATTTCCCATTCACATAACTCGGTCAAAACTCAACCGATTTTCATGAGGCTTGGCTTTTTCTTCATGGTTTTCCCTCTAAAATAATCTGGCATTTAAATCTGACTATATCATTTTTATACGAAATTCATGTAAAATGTTAGCCTCTGAAATCCTACATGGACATAGTTCGAAATTTCCCACCCCCACAACTCGGTCAAAACTCAACCGATTTTCATGAGGCTGGGCTTTTTCTTCATGGTTTTCCCTCTAAAATAATCTGGCATTTAAATCTGACTACATATTTTTAAGTCGAAATTCATGTCAAAATCTTACTCTTAAGATTCGTATATAGACATGGGTCAAAATTTTCCGCCCCCATAACTCGGTGAAAACTCAACCGATATTCATGAGGCTTGGCTTTTTCTTCATGGTTTTCCCTCTAAAATAATCTGGCATTTAAATCTGACTACATATTTTTTAGTCGAAATTCATGTCAAAATCTTACCCTTAGGATTTGTATATAGACATGAGTCAAAATTTCCCATTCACATAACTCGGTCAAAACTAAACCGATTTTCAGGAGGCTGGGCTTTTTCTTCATGGTTTTCCCTCTAAAATAATCTGGCATTTAAGTCTGACTACATATTTTGTAGTCAAAATTCATGTCAAAACCTTACTCTTAAGATTCGTATATAGACATGGGTCAAAATTTCCCATTCACATAACTCGGTCAAAACTCAACCGATTTTCATGAGGCTTGGCTTTTTCTTCATGGTTTTCCCTCTAAAATAATCTGGCATTTAAATCTGACTACATATTTTTTAGTCGAAATTCATGTCAAAATCTTACCCTTAGGATTTGTATATAGACATGAGTCAAAATTTCCCATTCACATAACTCGGTCAAAACTAAACCGATTTTCATGAGGCTGGGCTTTTTCTTCATGGTTTTCCCTCTAAAATAATCTGGCATTTAAGTCTGACTACATATTTTGTAGTCAAAATTCATGTCAAAACCTTACTCTGCAGATTCGTATACAGACATGGGTCAAAATTTCCCATTCACATAACTCGGTCAAAACTCAACCGATTTTCATGAGGCTTGGCTTTTTCTTCATGGTTTTCCCTCTAAAATAATCTGGCATTTAAATCTGACTATATCATTTTTATACGAAATTCATGTAAAATGTTAGCCTCTGAAATCCTACATGGACATAGTTCGAAATTTCCCACCCCCACAACTCGGTCAAAACTCAACCGATTTTCATGAGGCTGGGCTTTTTCTTCATGGTTTTCCCTCTAAAATAAGCTGGCATTTAAATCTGACTACATATTTTGTAGTCAAAATTCATGTCAAAACCTTACTCTTAAGATTCGTATATAGACATGAGTCAAAATTTCCCATTCATATAACTCGGTCAAAACTCAACCGATTTTCATGAGGCTTGGCTTTTTCTTCATGGTTTTCCCTCTAGAATAATCTGGCATTTAAATCTGACTACATATTTTGTAGTCGAAATTCATGTCAAAATCTTACCCTTAGGATTTGTATATAGACATGAGTCAAAATTTCCCATTCACATAACTCGGTCAAAACTCAACCGATTTTCATGAGGCTTGGGTTTTTCTTCATGGTTTTCCTTCTAAAATAATCTGGCATTTAAATCTGACTACATATTTTTTAGTCGAAATTCATGTCAAAACCTTACCCTGCAGATTCGTATACAGACATGGGTCAAAATTTCCCACCCCTAAAACTCGGTCAAAACTCAACCGATTTTCACTAGGCTTAGCTTTTTCTTCATGGTTTTCCCTCTAAAATAATCTGGCATTTAAATCTGGTTACATGCTTTTTAGTCGAAATTCATGTCAAAATCTTACCCTTAGGATTTGTACATAGACATGAGTCAAAATTTCCCACCCCCATAACTCGGTCAAAACTCAACCGATTTTCATGAGGCTTGGCTTTTTCTTCATGGGTTTCCCTCTAAAATAATCTGGCATTTAAATCTGACTATATCATTTTTAGTCGAAATTCATGTAAAATGTTAGCCTCTGAAATCCTACATGGACATAGTTCGGAATTTCCCACCCCCACAACTCGGTCAAAACTCAACCGATGTTCATGAGGCTGGGCTTTTTCTTCATGGTTTTCCCTCTAGAATAATCTGGCATTTAAATCTGACTACATATTTTGTAGTCGAAATTCATGTCAAAATCTTACACTTAAGATTCGTATATAGACATGGGTCAAAATTTTCCGCCCCCATAACTCGGTGAAAACTCAACCGATTTTCATGAGGCTTGGCTTTTTCTTCATGGTTTTCCCTCTAAAATAATCTGGCATTTAAATCTGACTACATATTTTTTAGTCGAAATTCATGTCAAAAATTACCCTTAGGATTTGTATATAGACATGAGTCAAAATTTCTCATTCACATAACTCGGTCAAAACTCAACCGATTTTCATAAGGCTGGGCTTTTTCTTCCTGGTTTTCCCTCTAAAATAATCTGGCATTTAAATCTGACTACATATTTTTTAGTCGAAATTCATGTCAAAACCTTACCCTTGGGATTCGTATATAGACATGGGTCAAAATTTTCCGCCCCCATAACTCGGTGAAAACTCAACCGATATTCATGAGGCTTGGCTTTTTCTTCATGGTTTTCCCTCTAAAATAATCTGGCATTTAAATCTGACTACATATTTTTTAGTCGAAATTCATGTCAAAATCTTACCCTTAGGATTTGTATATAGACATGGGTCAAAATTTCCCACCCCTATAACTCGGTCAAAACTCAACCGATTTTCACTAGGCTTAGCTTTTTCTTCATAGTTTTTCCTCTAAAATAATCTGGCATTTAAATCTGGTTACATGCCTTTTAGTCGAAATTCATGTCAAAATCTTACCCTTGGGATTTGTATATAGACATGAGTCTAAATTTCCCACCCCATAACTCGGTCAAAACTCAACCGATTTTCATGAGGCTTGGCTTTTTCTTCATGGTTTTTCCTCTAGAATAATTTGGCATTTAAATCTGACTACATATTTTTAGTCGAAATTCATGTCAAAATCTTACTCTTAAGATTCGTATATAGACATGGGTCAAAATTTTCCGCCCCCATAACTCGGTGAAAACTCAACCGATATTCATGAGGCTTGGCTTTTTCTTCATGGTTTTCCCTCTAAAATAATCTGGCATTTAAATCTGACTACATATTTTTTAGTCGAAATTCGTGTAAATATTACCCTTAGGATTTGTATATAGACATGGGTCAAAATTTCCCACCCCTATAACTCGGTCAAAACTCAACCGATTTTCACTAGGCTTAGCTTTTTCTTCATAGTTTTTCCTCTAAAATAATCTGGCATTTAAATCTGGTTACATGCTTTTTAGGCGAAATTCATGTCAAAATCTTACCCTTAGGATTTGTATATAGACATGAGTCAAAATTTCCCATTCACATAACTCGGTCAAAACTCAACCGATTTTCATGAGGCTGGGCTTTTTCTTCATGGTTTTCCCTCTTAAATAATCTGGCATTTAAATCTGACTACATATTTTGTAGTCAAAATTCATGTCAAAACCTTACTCTTAAGATTCGTATATAGACATTGGTCAAAATTTCCCATTCACATAACTCGGTCAAAACTCAACCGATTTTTATAAGGCTGCGCTTTTTCTTCATGGGTTTCCCTCTAAAATAATCTGGCATTTAAATCTGGTTATATGTTTTCTAGTCGAAATTCATGTCAAAATGTTACCCTTAGGATTTGTATATAGACATGAGTCAAAATTTCCCATTTACATAACTCAAAACTCAACCGATTTTGATGAGGCTTGGCTTTTTCTTCATGGGTTTCCCTCTAAAATAATCTGGCATTTAAATCTGACTATATAATTTTTAGTCGAGATCCATGTAAAATGTAAGCCTCTGAAATCCTACGTGGACATAGGTCGAAATTTCCCACCCCCACAACTCGGTCAAAACTCATCCGATTTTCATGAGGTTTGGGTCTTTGTTCATGGATTGGCCTCTAGATCCATTTGGCATTTAAATCTTAAAATCGTTCTTATAGCGGTTAGCACTACTTCATCTACTTTGCTGCTCTTGCTTTTGCTGTGAGTAATTGGAAGTTGCTCTAAAATAATCCAATTATATATAATATTGAAAATCGTTTTAATGGCGGCTGATTTTTATACGGCCTAACTGCTTTTTACGGTAAAATTCTTGTACTGCTTACTTTGATTTGGTAACAAATTGTTCACGAGTGGAACTGCTTCTCATGCAGCCTTTTCCACCCACAACTGCTTGTTATAATGGTAAGGTGCTTGGACTGCTTACCCGATTTTATAGCTAATTGTTAATAGAGGAAAGTGCTTATTTATAGCCATAACTTCTTGTTATTATAAGATGATTGAACTACTTATTTCGATTATATAGCTAATTGTTGGAATTTTAAACTGCTTATCATGCACTTCTTTCCAGACGTTGCTGCTTCCCATTATGGTAAGCTGTGTGTACTGCTTACATCGATTTTATGGTAATTTCTAACAGCTTGATCTGCTTCTCATGTTGTTCTTACCTCGCAAACTGCTTGCCATTATGTGAAACTGCTTGAATTGCTATAATACTCAAAATTTCCTAAGTGTCGCTAGTCAAGTGCCCAGCACTGTGCCGCCCGCTGCGCTTGAAAACAAAAGTTTAGATACGACTCGTGGATTTGTTCTTTTGTTAGATTTCAATGTTATATATATTCATGAGACAACAACAATAATGAGTAATAATTTTAATATAGTATTATGTATTTCGCTTTTTATATGCTATATACGCATTTTTCTGCTTGCTTTTGCTTTTATTTTAATGCCCGTTTGTTTTTTAAAAATTTCGCTAGTATTTAGTTGAACTCTTTCGCTTTGCAATGTTACGAGTATTTCTTTTTTTTCGGCTACTGTTTTTGTTTTCTTTAAATATTTTTCGGGTTTCATCACATGAAAAAGATGAAAGAAATAAATTTGAACTGAAATCAAATTTCAACTGTGATTTTGGGGCCCGTTCTTATTGTGTTTGTTTTTAGTTTTAAAGAGTTTTGATTTGCTTAAAATTAAATTTAAATTTTGCGCCCATTCCCAAACCCAGCTAAATGTTATTTATTTACATTATAGAAATATCAGTCAATGGCATCGAGTGCTACTTAAATGGCTCGTAGGACTTGCTTAACTGCTTAGTTAGTATCATTTATATAAACATAATTATCTAGTTAATTATGCCGTTATGTGCTATGCTTTAATGGATCGTAAGTATTGAAACCATTCAATGTATATACGAGTAACGAGTAATTCGGGCTCTATTCGTATCATTTCGCACATTTGCTTATCATTTGGAAGTTGACATCAAAACTATGTTATGTTTATATTGCATTTTGTATACTTTACTTATGTATATACTATAATTATTTTTGTTTATTTTTTAGATAGATAATGCCGCTAGTTTGAGTGCTTTGATTGGAATTGCTGGTACTGCATCTAGATTGATTAATTATGTTCTCGGGCCTGTTCTAGATATCGATTCCATTTGAAAACTCAATTCGAGTTAATTTCGACGCGTGTTCGGCAATTCGAGTAAGTTCGAGTCGATATCGAATCGAATTCGAAGTGTTTTTATTGCTACTCAATACCAATTGTCAGCTTCAACACTTTCGAACACTTTGAAATTTGATCGCTATCGAAATGCATATCGAATAACTGATCGTAATCGAGAACAGGCCCGTTTGCTCATACATACGTACTTACATACAGCTTTCGCTCTCTCTCTCTCTCTCTCTCTCTCTTTCTCTCTCTCCCTATACATACCCACATATTGTTCGTCTAGGACCAAAGGCAAAAAAATATACATATACATATATATATATATATATATATATATATATACTTATATATACAATGTGTGGTTACATCTTTTCTTTTTTCTGTCAGTTTCCTTGAGCTCCCAGCTCTTTGCTCAGTACGTTATTTATTTATTTTGGAATATCATATTTTTTCCCGAATATATGAAGTAACGACGCCGAAAATATGCATGCTAGAAAACTCTATATAATATTCTAATAATAAAAAAAATTTAAGTTTTTTTATAGTTTTTTTTTGCTTTTCAAACGGTCTTTTATATTTCTGCAATTGTTTGCAATTTTGAGATTTGTGCTTAGAATTTACATTGCTGTGTACAAACGTATTATGTACATACATATATATTATATATATATCAGTTATATATATATATATATCTCATAATTATTATTATTATTACATTTTAACTTATAGCGTTAATTTTATTATCGATTTATTTGCGCTATTTGGCTAAACTAAATAAAAAATGTACACCTGCACTTGCTGACGACCTAACCCCAAAAGAATCCCCAACTTTCCACTGCCACGCCCCCCCTAACATGCATTCTATATACGGGGGGAGGGGGAACTGTGCTTCTCTAAAAAAAAATCGAAGGGTTTACGGTGCTTGAACACATAATACGGCAAGGGGAATTCAATTTAATTCAATTTTCAAACAATAATTCAAATTTCGCTAAGATTTTCCATTTCGTTCAATTTTCCATACACCTCGCTTTTAACTATATACAAATTTAACTGTTTAATACAAATATTAGATATATATGCATATATATATATATTTTAATAGATATATATCAATTTGAATTGAACTAAAAAAAGTTGCGTGTGTTCCAGCACATTGGGGCCATCATACAAATACAATATATAACTATATATATATATCTATGTATATATAGAAGTGTGTTTATATAATCATAGGTTGGCTGATTGATTTGGTGGTGGGTAGATAGAGTATAGATAGAATTTGTTTGTTTTCTTTCTCTCTCTGTGTGTGTGTGTGTGTGTTAAAAACTATATAGTTATATATTCAAACTAAAACAAAATACAATATGTACCGTTATGTTCTCTATATATGTGTATTATCTGTCTCAATTTTTTGTTTTTCTTTCTTTTTTTATGTATAAATATTTTAGCATGCGACAATGGAAATGATCTCTCCAACCGAGGGCTTAGTACAAAACTAAATTGTGTCTGTGTCTCTGCGTGTATGTGTGTGTGTGTGTGTGGGGTGTGTGTTGTGTGTGTGTGTGTGTGGTGTGTGTGTCTCCTCTCATCGTTTACAAATTAAATTCTGACTAATAAACAGTCTTTT
The DNA here is from genome assembly GCA_035045885.1 of Drosophila borealis. NCBI lineage: Eukaryota > Metazoa > Arthropoda > Insecta > Diptera > Drosophilidae > Drosophila > Drosophila borealis. The sequence goes on along the minus strand of JAWNOR010000164.1, from coordinate 1,124,324 downwards.
CGTGCCAGCGCGAAGTTCTTGGACAGATCGTACGAATCTGTTACGGCTCCAACATGGAATTATTGCGTCGTCTCATCCTGCTGCTCCTGGTCAGCGAGACTCCCCGTCGCCGCCGCCGCCGCCGCTGTGCTGCCAAAGCTGCAGGCGGTGCTCTTAAGTGTCGCCGCATTGGCAATGGGCAGGGCGGTCAACGGTGCCGCTGCCAGCGATGAGGCCGATGAGGATGGTGAGACACAGGCGGGCATGCCCGCGGACGAGGCCAGCGATGAGGCCGACGATGACATGGACGCTGATGACGCTAACGATGAGCTGCCCATTGTTGTGGGCGTGGCAACAATAGCTGCCGTTGCCCCTGCCCCTGCTGCTGCTGCTGCACCCGAGCCCGTCGCCAGCGACGTGGGCGACTTGGGCGAACTGATGCGTGAGAAGAACTTTGTGATGGCATTCGGTTTTGATTTTGTTGCGGCGGCTGCTGCCAGCGCATAAGCGGCAGGTGAGGTGGCTGAATTGGAGGCAGCAGCGGCGGCGGCGGCAGCAGCAGCGCAGCTACTAGCTGCTGCCAGGCGATAACTGGCGTTGGCGGCGCATATCTGTTCGGGCACATCGCGTACGGTTTTGTTGGGCGGCGGCTTTGTATAGGAGCGTGTGATTTCCGATTGCTGTGTGAAGAGAGAGAGAGCGAGAAAGAGAGAGAGAGATTGGCATGAGATATTGAGCGTGTCTGGGTGGGAGAGTAGGTCTCACCTGGTAGCTGCTGCGTATTTGCAGATGACGATCCTGTCCGTACTCGCTGTCCGGCAGTGGTACATGATGTGGGCAGCGCGGCGTCCTCTGCTGCTGCAGCTGATATTGGTAATGTTGATGATGATCGGCACTGTGGCTGTTCAGCGAGCTGCACGAGGATGTCGATGTGCACGATGTGCTGCTCAGATCGCTCTTAAAGCTCCCGCTGCCCGTGTTGCCGTACTTCAAGGTGGTTGCCTCAATGCCTCCGCGTGCCACAAAATTGTTAATACTATGCGTGTTGTTATTGTTATTATTGTTGCCGCTGCCGCTGCCGCTGCAGCTGCTGCCGCTGGGCGGAGTTGTCATGCGTTGTTGTTGCTGCTGCTGTTGGTACAGATAATGTTGTTGTTGCTGCTGTTGTTGTTGTTGTTGCTGTTGTAGTTGATGGTGGGAATGTTGTTGCTTATTGTTGTGATGTTGTTGCTGATGCTGCTGCTGCTGCTGATTGTTGCTGCTGTTGTTACGAATCACAGTTTCGCCATGCACGGCCAGCAGCTCACGTGCTTGGAGCGCATCAACGCGCATTCTACATCTAAATTGATCCCTGTTAAAAATAGAAAACTTTATAAGTCTATTATTAAGTATTACCAGGCATTGCCCGGCACATATTCGTTTTCTGCCAACATAAAAGAACTATAAATGCAATTGCTGCTGGCTTTGAGCCGGCGACTGTCCTCTTAGGCACACATCTATACATTCTTTTACATATTTAGGGCAGCTCTTGGTTAGTTCCTTACCTGTCATCGGGTGGTGTGCTCAATGATGTGCGGGTCGGAACGCCAAGCCGCTCCATTCCCGCGCAGCCGGCCGTCTGTACCGATAGCATCTGCAAGAAAAGAATATAGAAATTTACATTAGCACAAGATTTTCCGGATTTTTAATGGGTATTTTATAATATTCTAACTTTAATTGAGGCTTCTGTCTGGGATCTAGTAGTACTGCCTGTCCTGACACTGCGCCACCTCCTCGACGGTTTGAAAGCGCGGCGTTAGCAGCCAGCTCTTGAGCACCAGAGGATTGCTCTGTACGCCATCCGGTGTGCTCTTAAAGAACTCAATATCAATGCGCATTTGATGAAAGTTTGGCTTGGGCTTGAAAACTAGGTGACCCGTATAATTGAATTTCTGGCGCATGATAAAGGGCTGCTCCACAAAGAGCAAAGTCTGATGCCACAAGGATTTGAGGGGCGAGTTGAGGCAAGGATTGCAGCTCAGCTTGTGGGGCTGATGGGCGCGACTGAAGGCCACATCAAAGTAGAGCACAAAGCACTCGAAATACCCATCCTGCTGCACCTTCAATCGTATGTCTCGATCTATGCGCAAATCCTCTACACGGGCTGTGCGCAAATCCAAGCTGAGCACCTGATGCGCCAGCGTGAGCAGTCGTTCGCCTTTGGTCCGGACAAAGCGCGGCTCGGCCAGCGCATAACGTCGCATCGCATTCATATTGAAGCCATAAACGTCGAGCCACCAATTGCAGCGCTCGTTCTTGAGCCGCTGCTCTGCACCGCCCAGCAGATAGAGGGCCGCCAGATCGGGCAGGATGAAGCCGCCGTTCGGCTTGAGCCAGCGATCGCGCGCCTCGAGCAGCTCCAACAGCTCCGATTCGTAGAGCAGGCACTGGCCCATCCAGTTGCACACGATGCCGTCGACGCGCTGCGGCAGCTCCACATTGGCCACACGTCCGTGCAGCACGGTTATAATGTGCTCCCACTTATTGGCACGCACCACCAGCCGCGCATAGTCCGTCACCTGGGAGTGATCCAGCGCGTAGACACGTCCGGCGCCCGCCCGAGCTGCCATCAGCGCCAGCGTGCCCGTGCCGCAGCTCAGGACCAGTATTGTGCGTCCTTCGAAAAGATGACGATTCTCCTCGATGGCCAATTGAAAGAAATGCATGTGCTGTTGCTCCTTCTGCCGGCTGCGCATATTCTCCAGATGCGCCGCAAAATCGTGTCGAAAATCGGCGGATGTCATGCGGTCCACCGTTTCCAGCTCGTGCGGCACACAGCGCGGAGGCGTCGGTACGCGCGGACAGGAACGGATGCGACCGGAACCACGGCCACGTCCGCGCCGACTGTCGAAGGTGATGTCGGCTGTCGGCGTTATTGGGCGGCTCAACATTCGTGTTTGAGGCGTGGCAGCAAATGTGACGACGCGTTCCGCAGGCGATTTGGCTGAGCCATTGACCAAACCAGGAATTTTCTCTGGCGCATTGTCGCTGCCTTTGTTCGAGGCATTAACTATAGCTGGCGCTGCAACTGGAGCAGCAGCAACAACTGGAGCTGGCGTTTTGGCCTTGCTCTCACGCACTTTGGCCTGCTCTCGTTCGAGAAAAGTGTGAAAGTCGCTTAGGGTAAATGTTTTCTGCTTTTTGCGATGGCTGTCATCGTTGCTGGCACGTGCTGGGCTATTTTTTACATGATGGGCCATTGTTTTTATGCATGCGTATAATACTTTTAGGTTTAAACAGGCCCAACAATTATTTATTAGAGATGCGCAACAGTGAGAGACGGCAGATCGCGAGCTCAGAGCTGCTCTCTTGGCGCCAAGCAGTGAATGGTCTTCAATATAATCGATATAAGGAAGGTTGCCACTATTTTGCTGCAGATATTAAGTACTTTAAAAATAATACCATATTTGCCAAAGGGAACGTCTTTAAAGGCACACAACACATAGGGGTACAAATTGTACCAATTTTGTAGCAACCTTGTACCATTTTGGTACACACGTAAAAAACTTGGTGGCAACGCTATTGCTCTTATTGGCTAGACAAATTAATCGAACCAGCTTAAGAAGTATCGAAGTTGTCCGTGCTGGTTACAAAATGAACAAACTTTGTTAATTAAATATTAGGCGGTTTATTTTGTGTATATAACGTTTCGTGTGTTTATATCTATGTGTGGCACGTGCCCAACGCACATAGTTCGCAAAACCAAACCAGTAGCTTGCGCCTTTGTGAGTTTTGTGCAAAAAAAAGAAATTTGGCCGAGTAACGGTACTGATCAAGCATCCTATATATACAAGCATACAAACATTTATAAACGTGTGTGTATGTATGTAAATTTATGAAGATTGCATATTGAACGTGTCGTTGCCGCTGACATAATTCCGTGTGTCCCACATTATTTTGTGGGGCTGCTGCCCCGCCCCCGTGTGCACCTGGCGATTGATGTGTTCAAGTGAGCGTGACAAATGGCAAATCTAGCAAATAATTTTTTGTTGTTTTTGGCCGCCAGACGTTGTTGCTTACCAACCCTCCCATTTAAATTAAACAAAATATGCTGGCAAATTTGCGAATTGTTATAAATGCACAGCCATGAATGAACATACATACATACATATGTATTTATGTATGTGTTTAGGTAATTGGTGTTACATTGCTTGATCTAAATTGTGTGTGAATGGCAATAAACATTCGCTGCGAACTACTTGTATTGGTTCTTTAGGCAAACGATCAAACGGTAAATCTTACGAATGGCTGCAGAAAAGTGATATACGAAAAAATTAAAGAAAAAATGTAATTGTGTACGCGCGCATGTGTTTTAAAAGCTAATTATTCTATTCGTCGCCGCGTGTGTAAGTGTGTGTGTATGCGTGCAACATATAACGGTAATAATGAAATCTGCGCCGCGTCGTCTGTCGAAACGCACATATTTAATAATCAAATTGAATTATTCATTGGCTAACGGCGGCAAATAAAATTCGATTAAAACGCGAGTTACGCGTCGACGTCGACGGCAACAGCAACGGCAGCAACAAACGCCGCCTTGGGTTATTAGCGGCAATTGTGTTTCTTATTGCGTTGGCTGCGCCGGCAGCGCCAGTTACGACGCCCACGCAACGCTTTCGTCTTCGTCTCTGTTCTAAATGCCAAGTCACGCATGCACATGTGTGTGTGCGTGTGAGTGTGTGAGTATGTGTACGTCTGCTGATGCTTAGAAGATAGGCAGAGATGTGATGAAGGCGCTGCTAAAACAAAGCAAACTTACAATAGGGCATATGCACGTATGTGTGTGTATGTGTATGCTTTCCCATGCTGTTTGTCAACGACAATGCGAATTCACACACACACATACAGGCATGCAATATGTATGTGGGCTTGTAATAAATAATGAAGCATGTTTCGAGTTGTCAGCGCAGCGAGCAACAATTTGTCAAAAGTCTTCGCCATCTTCGTTCTTTGTTTCTACTCTGTTTTAAATGTGAAGATAAGGGTATATTAAGGGTACATTAAGAAGACCCTGCCACACACTTGCAGCTGTCACTGTTTTAGGAGTCACAGTTATTAAATCACTTAGAATCACAGTTTACAGTTACAGCTTATATAGTTGTCACTGTTTTTGGAGTCGCAGTTTAAGAACATATAATCACAGTTTATACTTATTGCCTCTGTCCACTGTAAGAGTTACAGTTTGAGAGCCATTTAATCCACAATAAGAACTCCCATCCACACACTTGAAGCTGTCACTGTTTTGGGATTCTCATTTTAAGAGTCATTAGAATTACAGCTTACAGTTACAGCTAATGTAGTTGTCACTGTTTTGGGAATCACAGTTGAAGAAACACTGGTCTTCACTTTTAAACCCTTTCTCAGCTTGTTAAACACTTCACACAGGGTATCACGCAGTCGATTGCATCCCATTGCAACTTCTGTTTAGTTGTATTATCGCTGCTTGGCGGCTTCGCCGGCGGCATTGCTTTGGTCTTTGCGGTAATGTTGTAGCCCAATATGTGGGGGCGACTGTTGGCAAGGTTTAACCATATGTAAAGTCTTAAAGTCGAAGCTGGCTGGCATTCAACTTGGCCAAGCTTAAAGTAGGTGCAGTTGTCAGACTTTCGTATTCAATTTAAAATATAGATACTTTCAAATAAATTCAATTTACTTTCATCATAATACAGACATAACGCAAATGGCGAAACGAATTTGGCCAATGATCAAACAAATTGAAGGCACAAATACAGGCAAAAATGAAGAAGACTTCCCTCCAGATGTGCCATGCATCCGGCAAATACTTTGCACAATAATGGGCCAGACACGGGCACGTTCCATGTTGTCTCGACATTGCATAACATGGATAACAAGCACGAAAGTGCTCTAGGACAGAGTAGAAGATACTCTGATACCCTGTATTGAGTTTCTTAAAAGCATATCGAAATATACACGCACACGCAGTTTAAACTCTGAGCTTAGCTTCCATTTGTGAAAATCGCAGAGATAGACAAAATTTTGGGGAGTGAGAGAAAAAGACAGAGATAGAGATTTAGGGAAAACAGCCAAAAGAGAAAGAGCGAGGTGCAGCATTAGAGAATGAAAAGAGATCGATAAAGAGTGAGTAAGACGAAAGGTAAGGAAGAAAGTCTGAGAGGGAGAGAGTAAAACAGAGAGAGAAAGTCTGAGAGTAAGGGTGTGAGAGAGTCAGCATAATTGAGAGAGAATATATACATTCATATTCATTCCGACTGTTAGATAATATGCCATATGCCCTACTTCACAAAACCTGAGAGTTTTTAAGTCTCCCTTGAAGCCATGAAAATCGCATAGAAAGGCGCATTCTACCCCTCACTATACATTTTTAATGGGTATAGGATATAAAAAGCAACGCGGAGAACGCAAAAGGCAAAAGCCAATAGCAGCAGCAGGCAAACCAAATTTCCTACAGTTGTTATATAAGCCCGACGGACGAGGCACGTCGCACGACGCACCACTCGGAGCTGTTGCTTCAAGGACTTTGCCACCCCAAGACGCCCAACCAACGGCTACTATGAATAGTCGTCTGTCTGTGCTGCGGGTTTTCGCAGTTTTCTTTTACTTTTTGTGCAAAAGGCAAAATGCAGAAGGAAGAACGGCGCAAAGCGAAAGCGAGCAAAACTTTTGACACGTGTCGTCGGCGGCGGCTTCTTCTTCGTTTTGTCTTTTGCCTCTTGCGTGTTGCATGCCACTCCCCACTCGCTCTCCCTCTCTCCCTCTCTCTCTTCTTTTCGCTTTTGATTGGAATATGCCACCCACATTTTGGTACTCTACTTACGGGTACAGAATGTTCCGGCTCGGTTGACAAAAGTGTTGCTGTTGTTGTTGCTGCTGCTGGCGCTGCTGCTGCTGTTGTTGTTGCGGGTGTTGTTGTTGCTGCTGCCGCTGAATTCGCTTGTGCTGCTGCTGCTGTCTGCGTCAGTGGAAGGGCCAGAGCAAAGGCAGTCTCGTTGCCCGTCGCACTTCTATGCCCAATATTACGACCACAGCCGCCGTTGTTGCTGCTGCTGCTGTTGCTGTTGCTGCGCCGTCGCTGCGACGCGCGTTGTTTGTGCCGTATTCGGTGCGTTGTTGTTGCCGCTGCTGACGCCGCTGCCGTGGAGCTGCTGCTGCGTCGCAGTGTAATCACAGTGACCAGCACGCTGCCACACACTAAACACACGGCTACACCAATGGCGATCAACAGAACGTGGCCTGAAAGTAAATAAAAACAATATATGTGGTAAGTATTATGAAATATTATCAAAAAACTTGTATTTCTTTATTAGTTATTCTTTCTTTTGGGAGTGCGAACCCTTCAAACTACCATAGACAGCATTGTAGTTTTTAAAATGAGTAAATCAAAGGCATAATTATTGTAAACTACCATTTGGGCATAAAAAAAATAAAAATAATTATCGGGTTTGAGCTGGCGATCACCTGCTTGCCAGTTCGACTTTCAGATCTAGGTCAATAGCTGTAACAGTGACTTCATAATTATTGTAAAGTATCAATAATTCATAAAAAAAGTGAAAATGATTGCGGGGTTTGAACCGGCGACCACCTGCTTGCCAGTTCGACGTTCTCACATCTAAGCCATGCACTCACAATAACTTCATAATTATTGTAAAGTACCATTCATTCATAACAAACTTGAAAATTATTTTTGAGTTTGAGCCGGCGACCACCTGCTTGCCAGTTCGGCGTTTACACATCTAAGCCATGCACTCACAATAACTTTGGTATACATTTTCAGAGCTTTAAAATGGACTCCACTTTAGTTTAGGCGCATTCCCACTACAAAGAGTCATAAGTCATAACAAATTGTAAATTTCTAAGCTAAAAACTAGGAAGATAGGCCCACACACACACATCGACACTCATGCAAAATATAAACAAACAGACCGTTACGAAATGTTTTGAAAATTATAAATAAATGCTAAAAATACTGCAAAAATACTCGCCAAATACTGATGTGGCACTAAATGAAACAATGAAAGAGCAACAATAGCAAACGCAATGCTTTCCATTGTATCAGCTAAAAATACAGACATAAATGTCTAGATATAGAGTACACACACACACATACACACGCACATACACCCACGCATACATGTAAATATGTACATATGTATAGGTATTTATGTACATAAGTGCGTATGCGTCTAGACTAGATAGCAGACGACTTAAGCGATATCAAGCACACATGCGCAAGCGTCTGGCATGCGTAGATATTCATAATAGATGTGTGTGTGTGTGTGTGTTTGTATGTGTGTGTGTGTGTGGGCGGACGGACGGACAGAGACCGATAAACAAACCGTCGAACCAACTAACCAGCCCCACAGTCAGACATGTTATACTTATGCTGGTCATACACATACATATGTATGTATGTGTGTTTGTGCAGACAGAAAGTGAGACCCGGTAGTAGAACCCATATCTATAGACATGTTCTATGTGCGTTCGCTTGCGCAACACACCATATTTTACAAATATAAACAAAGTATGCGGTTTCTGAGGTAAATTCTAGTATTTTAAATGCAATACGATGGTCACACTGAAAAAGAGAAATGCGCTTTTATAGCGAAATGTAATGTATTATATGTATATATAAATTGAAGACTTTTCACCACACGTTCTTATAACAATTGCCAGAATTGGTAAGAAGAGGCATATATAAAAAAATATTGTGACTTTTAGTATTTTTTAAACAAAAAGCCTGGTTTGGTCCCACAGTATTTAAAAGATACTAATTTAAGATTTTTTCAAGTATTCGCGTCAGCTTATGTAGCTAAAAATTTTGTTCACTGTTGACAGTATTATCATAGGTCAAAAATGTTGTTACTTAGTATTTATGGTTACTTTTGGTATTTAAATAATACCTTTTGATATTTAAAAATACTAGTTTATATACATTTGAATTATATAAATTTCCATCAATTAATCTAGCGTCAAGTTGAAAGCTTCGAGCCATTTCCTCATATATTTTCTGCCGCCTTTGCACGCAATTTTGCTCGGTCAGCATACCAGGCATGGTAAATATTTGTGTAAGGTCTGTCGCGCGGCTGTTTGATCTACAGTTACAATAAAAACCGACAGCAGACCGAGGCCAAACAAACAAACAGATGAGAAAATGGCTCGCATGACGCAGACAATGTCTGGCTAAAATTAATATGATTTAGGGGGGGGGAACTATGAGGGGGTTTTGCCTGTCTGGGATCGGTCAGGTGAGCTTTTGATCAATGGCTAAGCAAGTCATTGAAAAAAGAAAACAGCGCAATGTTTGCGATTATATCAAATACCAAAACGTCAGACAAAATTGCAAAAACATAAAAACAACAACAAAAAAATGATTAAAATGCAAAAAAAAGTTAATCAACTAAAATTAAAATGTACAACGACTATGTCAACAATGTGTGTGTGTGTGTGAGTGTGTGTAAAAAAGTGAGCTGGTGTGCGTGCGCGTGTGTGTTTATGCTGTCTGGCTCCAACTTTACAACACTACAACAACAACAACAAGTGGCACTTTAGACTTTTGCGCATTCCCAGCCGCTGTCGCTGCCAGCGTCTCCGCTGACTGCGCTGCCGACAGCCGACAGGTGACTCAACCGGCTCAACGTAGTTTTTTTTCTTTTCCATTTTATACTTTACGTTTTATTTTTTTTTAATTGCACGACGCATTGTTGCTGTAATTTTTATCGCAGGTGACTGATTGAGCGCGTCTGCGCCACAGTCATATCTAAAAAAAAAAAAAACACGTGCACATTAATTTGCCTGACACAGGCGGGTCACATGCTTTGAGCAACTCACTTGCGCCGGGCAAAGTGCAGCTGACGTATTCTAAGGTGTAACCCGATTAGTTAACCCAATTGCAATTGCACACTTTTTGATAGTTTTCGCTTCATGTTTGAAGGCTGGTAGTGTTGCAAAGCAAGCGAAAACAGTGTTATGAGGAATAAAAGAAACCAATGCAAGGTGCTTTAAGGTAACATAATAGTAGAAAAGAGAAATAAAGGTCTCAAGAGATATTGAAGCATATTTATGTTCTCTAGTGTTAAGAAACTAGTAAAAATAGTATTGTTTGATATCAAATTCGAGCATACACCAAAAAAATTGTAAAATAAATAATCGCAATACTGAAAAAACCCAAAAGAAAGGCAACTCCTTTTTTAAAAGTGCTTTATAAGCATAATTGTGTTCGCAGTGGTCAAAAACGTGTGTAACTAGTGTTGTATAGCGTAAACTGATAGACAAATGGAAATAGTGTTATGTAAGCGAAAATAACAACTATCTAGTGTTGTGTAAGCGAAAATAACAATTATCTAGTGTTCTGTAAGTTATAAGACAAATAGATGTGTGCTTAAACGGAGATTCTAAAGTATCAACGACGAATTCAAATCAAGTTCTTAGTCGAGAATAATTTCATTCAAAGAATTCGATGTAGCTCGTTTAAGCTTTTAACACGCAATAAATTAAAATGACACATTAAGCTAATGTCATTACGAGTCTTAGAATTAATATTTGTTCAATATGTGGACAGCTGTTTGGCTCTTAGAGACCCCCCCACCCCTCCTCTCAACGGACTTAGCAGGCAATCAGCTTGTGGTCTGCCTTCGGTTGGCCGCGACTTAAATGGATTTTATGGCTATTTTTAGTTGACGCGCTGATCTCCGAGTGGGCAGGCACACTCGGTGCTCACAGTGGGCAGCGCGTAAACTTGTTTGCAACGCCAATGCACCACAAAACGCAATCTCCCTCCAGCCAGGGGCCATGGGCAGGTGCAGTGGGGTGGGTATACGAGACATGGAAATATCCAAAAACTTGACTTGGCCGGTTCCTTGAACTGCGCACACACAATGACTGGACTGTGCAAATGATAATCGGGCAATTTGGAGGCTGACAATCCAATTGATTAAGTGAAAGGAGCTGCCCCCGAGGTGGGTTTATCTAATAAACCATATATACTATATGCGATATATAAAAGAGTTTGTACGAAATATACTGATATGAGGCTTTAAGGGTACGGCCTGAGACACTTCTACGTGGCGGAAAATGGAAAATTTGTAGGAAAAACATTAACACAAAGTCAAGAAGTGAAATTTGAGAAGGTGACCCCATGACTTATGCAGATGTCTGAAGGGTCGGACTTAGAAGCGGAAAGTTGCCGGCTCAAATCAAGCAAAAAATTGTAACCATTGTCATTTTCAACAGTATATATTTCACCCGAGCGACGCCGGGTTATATCTTCTACTATGCATGTACGTATCTGTCAGATACTGTATCTTTTGAGCTCGGTGAATTCTTCAAGTTATTAATTTAATGATTATGATGGCAGCGCTAATGACAGTCAAGTGCATTTGTTGTACACAAACCGCTCCGGCACCTCCCCCACCCCCCCACAACCCTGGCCGATATGACGATGATATTGTATGATATTTGGTCAGCTGGAGCATTGACACCTTAATTGATGTCAAGGTCTAACCTTGTGTGTCGCTGAATGAGGCAAATGTCGCGCCTGGAACTAAACTGAACTCAAATCAACTCAACTCAAATCGCCGTTTAAGTATGATAATACAAATATATATGTATGTATATATGCATAAGCATATATAGCTCGTTAGATGACATTGAACTTGAAGGAATTTGCGCACCGTTTTGTAGTGAGACACATTTTTTTTTTCATTCTGTTATGAGCTGATTTGATGTATTCATTCGACTAGCTAAATGTAATGCAATTTGCGTTCGAATACTTTGTAACCACTCGTAACCACTGCCAATTAAATTGTAGCTACAAATCAGGGCTGAACAAAAGAGGGGTGGGGGGGGGGGGGGGAGGGGGTGAGGCGAGAGGGCCGCTTGTCTAAGGCCGAGCAGCTGTATCGCGTCACGTACTCGTACTCATGCTCGTATCTGTGTACCGACTATGCACATTTTCATCGGACGTCGCGTCTGATAAACATTCAGCAAAAATAAATACTGAAATGCTGAAAAAAAAAATTTCAGCTACTGACGTCAGTCGAGTGCCAGACAGCAGACGGCGATGCAGAATCGTTCAAATGTCTATATAAAATGTGAATAAACAGCGCAAATATTCGCATAGATCTTCAATTTGCCATAAACGGGCGGAAAGCGGTTGCAATTGTGCCACCCAGTTAAACTTTTGACTGAAATGAATAGAAAAACGTACAGGAAATAAATATGAGAGCTTTAAAATCAGCAATAAATGCCTGCAAAGGCCTGAAAATAGAAGGAAACTTTTCATGGCATGCCCTTTCAACTAATACCAACTGCTGATAATTCACGCATCACACAAACTTGGAGCTTTTGAAACGTTTTAAAAATTACAAGACGTGATATAATGAGACTTAAAGCTGTTAAATCTATGAAAACTGCCTGAAAATAGAAGCCAATTTTTCAGGGCATGCCATTATGCCTTACTAACAGCTGAGATATCACCTAGCACTTGCTTAAAATCGTGTTGGATTGTATTTTGCCCTAAATGCTGGGCATACGATGTGTGCTTTTGGTTCGGGGTCTCGCATTTGGCAAACACACAAATTTGGCAAATTCAACATTAAAAACAAGAAAATTTTCAATATCAACAGACGTTCAAAGAAAAACAGAATAAAAAGAAATGCAAGCGTCAAAGTTGTCTCGCTGCTGACGCCGCTTCCGTTTCCGCCCGGGACTGGCAGAGAGAGAGAGAGAGATGTATGTATTTATTTACATGTAGAGAGGGAGACACACGAGATCCAACCCTTTAGATGCAATCGCAGACGCAGGTCGAGCCGCAGACAGAGCAAAGCGTTTGCTGGCAAACATGCAAATGAATGGGGCATAAATGTAAAAGGCGTATGAAAAAAAAACCAAGTAAAATAAAGCAAAGCAAAGCGAAGTCAAACCACAGACGGGCGACAACGGCACAGATAGATAGAGAGGAACAGAGAAAGAGCGAGAGAGAGAGAGAGAGAGAGAGCGAGCGAAGGAGGAATGTATGGAGGCATATTTAGAGGCAGAGCCAGAGGCAGACCTCGCCCAGTCTCAGTCCCAACCGCAGTCGCAGTCTCAGGCAGCGTGTCTGCTATGATGAGCTCGGTTTTTTTTTGTTGTTTTTTGCCTGCCATTTGACCTTTAGCGAGTGCATGTGCATTCAAACGAGCACGAACGCAACAAAAAATATAAAAACACGAAAAAAAATGAAGAAAAAACTATATTTAAAAAAGGCAGCGTTGAGATTTTTGTATTTTTATAATCGCCTGCAACGTCATCGAGCACGCCGAGGCGAATGAATTGATTAATGCAAAATGTTGTGGAAAACTTTGCGCGCACGCGGCGAATGCGCAATGCGGCGCAGAAACTGGCTGGTGACATTGCGTATACGCCATGTACACGCTTTTCTGGCACATAATCATTTTTCTAAGGAAATGTGTAACGCCTTGGCGCAGATAGCTCTAAGCTCATGAAATACATATATGCATATATAGTCGTGATCATCGAGGGAATATAGACTGTATTTCCGTTGCAGGCATTACATAATGTTGGATCGGACCACTATGTCAAAAAGCTGCCAAGATATATTGTCTATATCATATAGCACAAAAAAAGATTGATAATTATATAAGTGGCAAATATATATGTAGCATTTGTTAGGGTATATTATCTTCTGCATAATGCATAGACAGTCGTGTTTTTTCCGCTTTTCCTTTGCATTTTTTTGTTACACAATTTTTATAGAGAAAGACACACACAGTTACAACTGCGCTCGTTTTTGTTGTCATAATTAAGTTCACAGGGTCTGCAAGTCTAGACACGAATTTGCTGGAGTCCAAACCCAACCCCAACTCCACACAACCATCCCAGCCGGCAAATGTCGGGGATGTTGATGACGACGACGACGACGACGACGATGATGATGATGATGATGATGGAAACCCATCAACGTTAAGTTGCGGCTCTATGGCAAAGCTTTCCATCCGCATTCGCATTCGTATTCTCGCATTGGCATTTGCCAGAGTCTCGCCACTCGCAGTCGCCCCCCCCCCCCCTTCCCTCGCTCTATGCTAACAGACCCCCCTCCCCTGTCCGCTCCGAATGCAACATTGTGTCATACTTTGTTGATTTTGCGCTCGTTGTTTGTTTGGCGCTTCTGTTTTACTCTTGGACTTGCCGAGGCCCGACTGGCCCCGACTTTTAGCCAAGCAGCTGGCGACGGTTGGGGGTTGATTTTGCTGTTTTGTTTGCTTGGAGCTTGCCTCAACGTAGCTGCATGCAAATATTGACAGAGGCTTCGAAATATTACGAAAAATTGCCTCGGCTATTTGCCATTGTAGAGTGTTGTTTTCTTTTTGTTTTCTTTTTTTTTCGTGTGTATCTATGGATGTCGTGAAGGGTCTGTCAGCTGTGGTTTGGGGTACGTTTTGTAAGCTGCAACGGCCAATGACTCATTGACCTCGTTGTTGTCCCCTCCGTCCCTGTCAGGCACCTGCATCTATGCTTGGCGTCGCCTTGCCTCATATGTGGGTCAGCGCGGGGTAAACTAGTTTAATAGAGCGCGGCGCAACAATGCCAGCGACTGCCTTCGTATCCTTCGCTTAGGAAATGCCGTCTCGCAATGCAAAAAACCATGTCAACCATGTCTCGAAATTGTTTTAGTTGTTTTTTGTTGGCCCGGTTTTTAGCGCGTGCTCAGCTTTTGGCTTGGCCCGTGCTCAACGGCTGACGGCCAGCGAGTCCGTCGTGTTCGTTTCGCTGGAATTGCGCTGCGTATACGTAATATATTACTCATACGCAGACAACAATGCGAAATTGCGTTTTAATTTCCACTTCTATTCTGATTGCACTTTCAACGGGGCCGCCTTCAGTTATCAATGAATTCTGTTGCCTCTTTCCGTATCGACGAGGCCTCCAAAATAATAATAAATAAATAACTAAAATGATAAGCGCCAGCTGAGCTGAATTTATGGCAAGCCTAGAGCGGCAAAAACCCATATGAATATACATATATTTATCTATTTGTATTTTCATGTAGTGCTTAAAAAATCATATTTCGAATTTCGCAATTCGCACTTTCTTTGCACCCAAGCGCATTTTAGCTGTCTGTCTAGCTATCTGTCTCTTCAAGAGCGAGAGAGAGAGAGAGAGAGAGAGAGTGAGCATGGCTAGGGGGTTGAGGGAGTTGCGGTGGAGGTGGCAGCGCGTGTAGCTAATTTGTTGTCGTGGCATCAAGAGCCGGGTCCAAGTTTAGTTTCGGTTCTGCCCGTTGGCATTTTTTTGTGGCCAAACAAAATGATTAGTGAAAAGCTATTAATGGCTTAATTAATATATATTAATTGATTATGTTCGACTTCAGACGTTGGCTGCGGCTATTGCAGTTACGAATATGTACATTCGATATATTCACAGGGTCTAAAAATAAGTTCACTCGGTACAAACGGGCAAATAAATGCCTCAATTGAAAATCTCAACTAAATTACGCTCTGACCTAGTCAGAGGGCAGTCGGGAATACCAATCGATCAATCGATAAAGGGCAAAGCGATAGCACTGCACGAGGTGAGATTCACACTTAGCTACAGTGAACACTCGAAAGAAAGAACGGACCCCATTTTAGAATTGCTTAGATATCATAAGCTAGAGTTACTTTTTAGAGATTTTCTGCTTTACTTTACCTATTTTCAACATCTTTTGTAGAGAAAGAATAAAACTTATAAATCACTGTACAACACTAGAATACAGTGTTTGTTTATGTCCCTATACGGCCCCCATGTTATAATTATTTAGATATATTTTGATTTTTTGATCTTTTTATTTCTAAATTTTTTGTATAGAAAAAATAAAACTTTTAAATCACTGTACAACACTAGAATATAGTGTTTGTTTATGCGATTCTTATCAAAGACTATTTTACAGCTTGTGCATCTGGAAGACATGAGCATTTTAAAATTTACTTTAAAATATTGCTAAACAACTTGTTTTCAGTTTAACACTTTACCAACACTGCTTACACTTTTTTTTGCACCTATTGATAGCTCTGTTCTTCACTGTATTGAGTTTGTAGTGCAGTGCTGGGAATCGTCTTCACTCGACTAAAATTGATGTGTCCGAGCGTCAGGGTGCACGGCCGTGCCATATAAATACCGAGCTTGTGTATATGTCGCAAGGCACATGGCAGACAGTTTAGACAGTTTCATTTGATTTGCCAGACATTTATCGGGGGAAGACAATAAATTTTGATTGCAATTTGCAACACTGTCGCTCTCTCGCCCTTCCCCTCCCTCTCTCTCTCTCGGCAGTGACTGGCGTTAAAATAAATGCCGATTAAAGCGCAGACTAAGTAAACGCAAGACAAAAAGCCAAAAAAAAAACTTTTAGCCAGACGCCGACTTTGCAGTTTTTACCATTTTTGTTATGCTTCCTCTCTCGCTCTCTCTCTCTCTCTCTTTTCCCTCTCCCTCTCCCTTTTCTTTTGCATTGTGCACTGCACCAAATCACAACAATTGTTGTTTTTGTTTTAGTTCGTTTCGCTCGTTTTTTTTCCACTTGTTTCTCGCCGCTTTTTGCATGACGCGACAATTTGTCTATCTATTTTTAACTATTGCCAGCCCGCTCACGCCTCATGCCCACCCCCTGCCCCCCCCCCCTTCCCCCACACTTTAACCATTAAAATTTACTCGTTCCGTTTCGTCCCATGCCATGCCATACCGTCCCGTCATACAGCATAAAAATGTGTGTTTCTTTTTTTTTTGTCTTCTTTCGTTTTGTTTTTCGAGGCCTATGCGTGATCCCCAACCCGCTTACCCAGCGACTATCTCTGCCTGTCTCTGCTCTCGCTTCCTCTCTCTCGCGCTCTCTCGCTCGCACGCTTGGCAGACATTCAGTGTTCAGGAATTTTATTTTGATATTTACATACATGCATGTGTGTGTGTGTGTGTGCGTGTTCTGTTTTATTAGTTTCAGTCGTAGACAATTTGAATTTTAAATTTCTATCTTGTTTTCTTCCTCTTTTTTTTTTGTTAGGTTTGGCCACTGACCGTCAACAAAATTAATGCGAGCTCATTTTCAGCAAACGCAACAAAAAAAAAACTCTCCATTCAATTCCCCCCTTTACCCTTGCCATTACCCCTAGCCCGGCACATGCCGAAATTATTTCATTTTTTTTTTCCGTGCTGTTGTCAAGAAGCCGCTTCGACGACTTTTAATCAGCAAAAACGCCGAGACGCAGTGTTCCAGACACGCGTATACTATATAGTTGCAGACGACATCGAGTGATTATTTCGATTTTATAGATATCGCTGAAAGGTGCCGCACGAACCGTTACGATATGACTTTTGGCCTTGTCTGTCTTGCGGGGCGCAACACGACGATTTGCTGGGATTTCCAGTCTGGCAGACTTAATGATATCTCATGTCATTAGCCAGTCGCCCAGCTAGTCGGTCGATGTGTGTGTGTATGTGTGTGTTTTTTTTCTGATGTAATCGAAACTGTCTGGCACTGTCTGGCGTTCCCCCTTCCACACCCCCCCCCCCCCTTTAATCTTTAGCTTCAACCCTCTCCAAAAGCTGATCAATCAATCGAATTCGCCACGCGCTGCGGCAGCCATTTTTATTACAAGTCCGAATATTGCCTGAAGAAAAATATACGAGCAAAAAAAGTTACGCAATCAGGCAATTCTATTGACCTACATTTCGTTTTTGGCAATCAAGGATGTCTGCACACACACACACACACACAAACACACATTTGTATATATAAATATATGTATATTTGGCAGACAGGCAAGAAGGAAGCACAGGCAAAGGCCAGGCAAGGCAAAGCTGGCAAAGCCATTAAAGCAGGAAGTTGCGCATTTTGTGTGCCAAGCCGAAGCCCAAGCAGCAAAAGGACGCACACACAAGCGCACACACACAGACACACACACACATGCACATGCTTATGTGTGCGGAACACGCGAAACGCGAATAAATCATTGATGAGGCAGTCCCG
This sequence comes from Drosophila borealis, assembly GCA_035045885.1. Taxonomy (NCBI): domain Eukaryota; kingdom Metazoa; phylum Arthropoda; class Insecta; order Diptera; family Drosophilidae; genus Drosophila; species Drosophila borealis. Next base: position 1,106,329 of record JAWNOR010000164.1, on the reverse strand, counting down.
ACGCCTGAGCCAAGAGCGATACGAAGGCATATCCATAATAAACGAGGCGCTGCGACTATGTGTGTGTGTGTGTGTGTGTTGGTGTGTGCCTTGGTGTGTGTGTGTGTGCCTGGCAAATGTAGGCCACAGGCGCGTCTCCCAGTTGGCAGCTTAGCTTGTTGCCAATCGGACAAAGTCTGCTGACAGTCGAGACAAATTTCCGAGAAGACCAAGCAGAAGCATTGTGCAATAGCAAGAGCAAGGAATATGCAAAAAAAAAAAAAAATAAATAAAAAAAAAGCGAAACATTCTTCGTGCAGCTACACCGAAGAGTTTTTCTCAGTTCTAGACGTTGTAAATACAGTAAACGCTGCCATACGCGGACAGCTACTACTAGAAGCTTTTACTGTATTATATCTAAAGCGTATCCGAAATTTTACATTAATTTATAATATAAACATATAATAAAAATAATATTTAAAAATAAAAATATATAGCATATATGTATATTTAAAATATATTATATATATTTATATTTTTATATCTAAAATATATTATATATATTTTTATTTTAATGCATATAATATATTATATATTTGTAAAATATAATCGGCCCTTTTTTAAATTCTTTTTGTTTTTATTTTTTTTTTTTGAAGTATAGTATCGACTTATTGCATTTATAGAAGAAATTTGCAGTATATAATTATATGAATTGTTCTCACGTAAACATATCCTGAAGTGCATGACATGCTTTTAGAACCTGTTCAGCATGCATTATTTCATGCTTTTTGTTGGGATTTGGTTTAAACAAATCATTTCACAATGTTTCCATCTAAAGGCACACATTCTGCACGCATTCTTTCACGCTTTTAGTCTTGCCTAAAAGCACACAATTTGTGTTAGACACAGAATTTCGCTGAGTGTAGCTGTCTGTCAGTGTTCGCTGTTTGTTGTGTGATTTATGCGCCGCTTTAGTCTCTGGTCCCCGGTCCCTGGACCATTATCAAGCGATAACTCGTTTCCGTTTGCCAGCGCCCAGCGCTGCCTTATCACACAGTGCACACAGACTGCACTCTCGAGCACAGTGAACACTCCACGGCGCGAACCGCGCGGCCCACACACGTTGCCAGCGGCAGACGAGACGCGGTTGAGTGAAGTTGACATTTGTCTTTGCCTCCGGTGACGACTTTGGGCTTTGGTCATTAATTGCCAAAGCTGCAGCTCAGCAGGGCTGAGCACAGCTGAGCGCTCGGACCGGAGAGCTTAGAGATACATAAGAGACAGAGAGAGGGAGAGAGAGAGAGAGAGAGAGAGAGCTAGCTAAATACATAATATACTTAGTCGTAAGTACAGTCTTTATCAACTTGTGTGTCTCCGCCGCGGGGGCAAGTCAAAAAGCATGACCAAAAAGAAAGAAACAAAAAAAAAAACCGATGTCCGTGCTCTTTCGCGCGCTGGATGATTTGCTAATCATTGTGACGCCCACACACACACACACGCACAGCTTGTCTGGCACACACATACATATATACGCACATATAGTATATATTCTCGTGCGATTTTGATTTACATGCGCTGGCGACGAGCGCCCGGCCTTACTTTTTATTACATAATCAACAGCAGACTTCATGTTGCTGCTGTTGTTGTTGTTATTTTTATTGGCGTCTAGCATTCAGTTTTCTATAATTTTATCAATGAACATTCACATATGCCGCCCCCTTCTCCACCCCCTCTCGGACAGCTGTACACATTTTCGTCTGGCTTTGATGTGTGCTGGTGTTTTTTTTTTTTGGCTACATCACATTTTACTTTTGCATTATAAAATACGGTCTTAGGTCAGCGGGCGGCTGACTAATGCCTCGTCTGATCTCTCTCGCAGCATATTTTCGTGCTTGAATCTGCTCTGAGCTCTGAGGACGTCACACGACACACTGCGAATCACACAAAGGCCGCATGTCAGACAGACGGCATGATTAAAAACAAAGCTGGAAATCCCAGTCGGAGCCTGGTTTAACATCGGTTCAAGCTGCATTTATAGCAAAAATATGCTCATTTTAACGGCCTTTTTTTTAGACGTATTGAGAATTTTGGCATTTTTAGCTGCATGGCATGCTAAAAACACTGATTTTGCATGCATTTTGTAATGCCTTTCTAGAAATTGACGGGCACAAAACTAATTTAGAACGGCAAGGCATGCTAAAGTAACGTGTTATTCACGCATTATTTCATGTCCTAACAAATTCTGTTTAATATATCACAAATTATTTGTGCTTTATTAGAAAGGGATTCTTTTTAGTGCTTGGCATGCTAAAAGCACTGATTCTGCATGCCTTTTAACATGCCTTTCCAGAAATTCGCTGGCACAAAACAAATTTAAAACCGCAGGTCATGCTTAAGTAACGTATTATTCACGCATTATTTCATGTTGTGCTCACAAATAAATCAAAAATTATTTCTGATCTTTTAAAAAGTATTTTTTAGTGCATGACATGCTTTTAGAACCTGTTCAGCATGCATTAGTTCATGCTTTTTGTTAGATTTTAGCCAAAACAAATCATTTCACAATGTTTTACCTTCAAATGAATAATTTTAAGTGCATGTCATGCCAAAGGAACCTGTTCTGCATGCATTCTTTCGCGTCTTTTTCCGAAATGAGCTTGCACAAATTACAATTTCACAACTTTGGCATTCGACAAATTAGCGTCTTTTTGTGTGTGTAAGTGTGTGTGTGTGTGTTTGTTTCTTTTGGTAGTGCGTATACGCAATATTGGCAACAGCTGCTGCCACAAACGGCATTATCGACGTCTGAAAACAATGGCCAATGCCAGTGGCAATTGGCAATCGGGAATTGGAAATTGGCTGAGAGCTCAAGAGAAATAACAAAAACCGCAACAAAACGAAACGGAATCAAACAAATTTTAGACTTTGACCCAGACATGAGGCCGAGATTATCGTGCCAGCGAGCGAGTGGGTGTGTGTGTGTGTGTGTGAGTGTGAGTGTGTGTATTAGTGTGATATTCATTGTAGCTGTCTTGGGGTTCGGGTTTCTATTGCGTTTTGATTTGTTTTGTTTTATTGAAATGTTTTACGAAATTGTTTAAAAATAGTTAAAGATTTTGTCTAATTGCAAACTCCGATCCCGTAAAGTATATATGTTTATGCTTGATCAGCATTAGCAGACGGATTTTGATATCGATTTTCGAAATATATACTCTCCTATATCGTATGCAGAGTGAGTTTTTAATTGCTCTTTGTCAATATCTCGTGCCCTTAAATAATATTGGTAAAAATCGTTTTCTAGACATGGTTTTTAAGGCATAACTCGTGAATTATAAAAGTTAGAGACGCCAAATTTGGCATGCAGATCCTTCTTAAGTACACACACAATCTTAATATTTCACTTTTTGGATACCTGCCTCTATTCTGTACAAAATTGAAAGAAATCTCATTTTAAAAGCTACAGCTTTACGCACGCCTATTTGATTGCAATAATTAATTCCTGAAAAATTCATTAAGATCGCGCTGTAAATATCGAAGTTACTTAAGACCGCATTTCTTATAAATATAGTAGGATAGAGGTAAGAAGAAGCACAGTCGCTGCTTAAACTGCGCTGCAAGCGGGGCGTGCACCTGTATAGAAGGAAACTTGAAAACAAGAGCAGCTGCCCGCTGTGTGCAGGGTATCTCCTGGTCGAGCACTCCTCGACCACACTGAATGGCTTTTTGTTCTTGAAGTTAGTTGGGTTAGCAACGATTATCTGCGACATTTCCTAGACGAAGATATGCCATATAAAGCTGACAGATCCGAAACAATTTGAAGGCTCTCTCTAATCGCGCATCTGCTGCTGCTTATCTGACTTGGCGGCTAGTCATGTGGGCGTCTGATTCAGGTGCTGCTCGTGATATCTGCTGTACAAGTATCTATATACACACACATATATATATATATATAAATGCGCATGTGTATGGCTGTGTGTGTGTGTGCGCGTGTGTGTATGCCTCAGTTTGAACTCAATTCCATTCCGCACCCATTGATAAGCCCGGTCAGAAGCAGCCAGCGGCAGCGGCCAGACGCTTGATAAGCGCAACAAAATTAAAGAGAACGCACCATGACAGCAACAGCAACAGCAACAACAACAACAACAGCAAACAACAACAACAACAATAAGACCTTGGCTGTTGTTGTTGTTGTCGCCTGCTTCAACTTGGTCGCGTCAGCTGTTTAATTAGCTTTCGATTAATTTATTGTTGCAATTGTTGTTAATTAAACTTATTGCCTCAGGCCTGTTACTGCCTGTTGTTTTACTTAATTTGCTTTTGATTTTATTATTTTTTTTTTTTTTTGGCTTGGCAAACACATTTTCTTTGCCCTTTTTTCTTTGCTTTACATACTTCTCTTTGCCCTTTTTTCTTTGCTGTGCAAACACATTTTCTTTGCCCTTTGCTCTTTTTCCCTGTTTCAGTGCTTATTTATCCTTTGCATGCCACAAATTCCACAGCATCAAAACTTTGTATTTCACACCAAATTAAACAGAGTATTAAAAAGCCAAAGCACAACTATTTCTGTAATTCTTAGACCAAATACCAAAACATGCTCCTTTATATTTCCATGGAGTGGACGTTCCAAAATGGGCACTCCATAAAAAAGAATCGGCATTTGCTATGCTCCAGCTGGAATCTTAAATTCTAATTTTGAAATTCTTTTTCATTTATTGTAGCTTTTTCACAATATGTAGTCAGAATGGATGAAAATAATGGGAGTTAGATATATTAAACTTGGTACTAAGGTTTTCGTACAATATGTATAAATTACAAATACCGGCCCCCGTTCTACAAAAATCTATGAAAATTCTTAAGGTTCTCTCCTTGCGCTTTGGTATACGTTTTGGTGTAGACATGTCATATTTAAGCCCTGAAAAAATCGTTAAGATCGGACTATAAACACCGAAGCTATTTGAGAAAGGGAAGAAGCAGCACAGCCAAGTTTGCAGTTTTTGGCACAAATAGTTCCGACATTTATTTATTAATTTTTATTTCGCTGGTCTTTGAAAAAGCCGTTGATAGAGTTTTCAAAGATATACAATTTTACCGAAGATATAATTTAATTAAAAAAAAAGAAAAGAATATTATTTAATTCCTAATTTTTTTGTGTGGAAGATTAGGACTTTCAGTATACTAGAAACTTGTTAAGAACCGAAGCACTTCAATTCCTTTCAAATTATGTATTTATTTTTTTGTCCCTACGAAGTTTAGTATCTATCGAAGTTAACTACCTATCAAAGTCTTTATAATCCAATTAGTGAGGCTTCTCTCGCTAAAATTAATATAACGATTAGTAATAGAGACTCTCTAAGTCATTTATAGAATCATTATCAAGCTAGAATCAGCATATCAGCTGCTAGATCTAAGTCGTCTGAGCCAGCCAGACATTCAGACTATTTAATTAATGAAGAATCCGGGTTCGAATCTCAGCCTGTGTCTAGGCCAAAGTTCAGTTATAATTAATAAGTTGTAACGATAGCTCGATAAAGCAGCATCATTAAAAAGTATCTTTCTTTTAAAAATGAAAAATAATTATATTTCTATTAATTTGATTTGTTAACCTAACTGAGAACATTTTCTGTGAACTAGTTGCTCGTTTGGCTGAGCTAAAAAGCATAGGCTAGAGCTGAGAGCCAGCTGTGTCTGGCCTGGTCTTGCGACACCCTACGCACACAAGGCTGACGACACCTCCAGCTAGTTGAGGGTCTCCTCTGTCTATCTGTGTGTGCACGTGTGTGCCGTGTGAGAGTATATACATACATGTATATGAGCGACAGTCAAGACGTAGAAGCATATAATATGCTCATAGCCCATAGGCAAAGCTCTGGCAGGCCAGAGACAGAAGCCGAGGCAGAAGCAGAGCCACTTCCTCAGCTCTGGCTTACGCATGGGTTCATTGCACGGAAGTGATTTGCCTAGAGAAAGAGAGTGGGAGAGAGGGAGCGCGATGAGGTGTGTGAGAAGCACTGTGAGAGAGAAAGAGTGTGTGTGCTGCGACTTGGGCTTTTGCTGGCTCGTTCTCTTTCACTCTAACTAGTTGCTGTTCTTTGATTTATGTGCGGAAATTCAAAATGTGGCATTGTTTTTGTGCCCGCTCAAAAGAACTAGCAATGGCAAAGAACTGGGAACTGGGTGAAAAAGAACTAGGACTAAAAGAACTCGCAATAGAAAAGAGCTAGGTACTGGGTAAAGAGAACTAGAGCTAGATAACTAAAAAGAACTAGCAATGGCAAAAAACGGGCAGCTGGTTAAAAGAAACCAAGCTTAGAATACTCAAAACAGTTAGAACTAGATAAAAAGAAGGGGAGCTGGTTAAAAAGAACTAGAAGTAGAAGCCTCAAAAGCACTATCAAGAGGAAAGATCTAGGTACTAGGCAAAAAGGACTAGAACTGGATAACTAAAAAGAAAGGGAACTGGTTAAAAAGAAATAGCAATATTTGATTCAAAAGAACTAGCATTAGAAAATAGCACAAAAAAAAACTAGATCTAGATAACAAAGGAGAACGGGAGCTGGTGAAAGAGAACTAGAACTAGAACTAGAAGACTGAAAAGAACTAGCAATAGAAAAAGAGCTATGAACTGGGGAAAAGGAAACTAGATAACTAAAACGAACTGGCAATGGCAAAGAACTGGGATATGGGTAAAAAGGACTAAACCTAGAAAGCTCAAACGAACTAGCAACAAAAACTGCTTCTATCAGGCAAAAAGAGAAAGAATTAGATAAAAAGAACGGGAACTAGTTAAAGAGAACTACAACTAGATAAACATTCTGAAAGTCTTGCCCAACTTGTGACTACTTTAATTATGATTTCCCATTTCTCCCAGTGCACGCAAACCTGAGACAACAACAACAAGTGGCTGTCGCCCATCCACGGCAAATATAGCCCATATACCAACCAATAGATAGATTCGTATAGTCTATATATATTTATGCTCTATATTTCATTGTTGTCATATTTTTCGAACACAACGCCCCCGCAAGCCCAAATTAGCCAAACAAGCAAAAAAAAAACAAAAACAAAAAAAAGGAAAGATAAAAACTAACCTCAAGGCAGATTCCAAATATTTTTTGTTTTCGTTATTTATTGCTACATTTTTTATGACAGCCACAAAAATAACTGAAGGGTTTTAAAGAGCATTCAAAAATTGCTTGCCACATATGAAATCTATCTAAAATATACGTGTGTGTGTGTGTGCAAAATATGTTGTACAGTGATCACAGGCAAATGTGCGACGCATTTGTCAAAGAGCACAATTTGTGTGGCAAACAAATACAATTGCTGTAAGATGAATTGCAGGGTATATTATAGAGAGAAGAAGAGTTGCACTTAGCGAGTGACTACTGTATTTAAGTATTTGTATTTATCTATTGGGGGTTTGTCGAAAATGCGGCGTTGATTTCAAAATTTATTGCATTTATGTGACCAGTGGACATTTTCTATAATTTTTTATATTTTGACTGGATCTTTTTTAATTTGCTGTTGCTGTCGTCGACGTGTGTGTTGGTGCTGGGTGTGTGTGTGTGTTTGTGTTGACAGGAAGTCGCCGGAATGCGTTTCGTTCAAGAGAATGCGAATGCGAATAGTCGACTCATATCATAAGTATAATTAGGTAGTTGCCTTCTATTTTTTGCCCATTAAATGCCAATTTTTGTTTTATTTATTTTTTGTTGCTCGCTACACTGCCGGCCAATATAATGCACATGGCCTTAAATGCGTCACAGTCTGCAGAGCAAGGAACAAAAATAAAAAGAAACAAATAACAAACAACAAATAAACAATCGATGTGCTCACCTTTTTAGTTAATTGTTGCTGCTGCTGCTCGAATTTGCTTTTGTTTTCTTTTTGATTTGTCTAATTTATGTTTATATACATAGATTTTGCAGTTAGAATTTGTTTAGGAATTGCGTTAGTTATTTATTAATTACGTATTTTAATTATTGATTTATTGACTTTTTGCATTTGACACATTTAAACGCACACACGCACACACATTAATTTGATTTCATTTGATATTATGCGAATTTATCTAACCACACACTTTACATGCTATGTTATGTATGTGTATGTGATGTATGTACATTAACAGGGCTGTTATTGTTGCTGTTGTTGCTGCTGCTTTGCCTGCTGCTTCTGCTGCTGCTGCTGACGTTGTGGTTGAGGTTTTGCTTGTAATTTGCAATGTTGCTGCTGTTGCTGTTGTTGTTATTGAAAATATTTTGTTTTTATATTGTAGGAATGATTTGAGTACAGGAACGCTAGCTACATACGCTTGTGTGTATGCATGTGTATAACTGTTTATATGTTGTGTTAAGTTATTTATTTTCTTAGGCTGGTTTTTCTTCTTTATTTTTGTTGGTTTGTTTGTTGTTTCTATTGTTGCTTGCGGCGTCTGCTTTTTGCTTACAATAGTTAACTTGGTCGGATTTGAATTTAAAAATATATACACATATGCATTTCGTTCTACTTATGTGTTAGATAGATTTTTAGTAGATTTTTGCGTTTTGTTGTTGTATTTTGTAATGCGACGATTTTGCGCGCGGACAACGGCGACAACGAAACGAACTGAGACGCACGCAAAGTTACACTGCGGCCGACTTGAATGTTCCATATGAAAGGTATGGCAATGCTTGAACATTCGACGACGCTGTGGTTGCTTGCGTGCGTGTGTGTGTGTGTGTGTGTTGTATCTGTGTGTCGTTCGCGCGCTCTCTCTCTCTCTCCCTCTCCCTGTCGCTAGCTCACTCGCTCGCGCGCTGTCTCACTCGCTGTCTGTGTGCGCGCGCTGTAAATCAGACAACAATTGTTTTGCGCTTTTCGCCACAACAACAACAACAACTGCGATGGCGACAGCAGCAAGAACAACAACAGCAACAGCAAACACAATAATTATTAAAATAAAACGCAGACGAGCGACAGACAAAACAACAGCGCAGCCGCCGTCGCTAACCGAAAGCTTCACATTTAGCCGTTCCAATGCCAAAGCGTTTCAATGCGCGCGCGCGCTCTCTCACTCTCTCTCACGCTCTCACACACATATGCACGCACACCATTAACGCTCAAGCATGCGACAGCCAAAAGCCACAACAACAGCATCTGCAATAACAACAACAACGTGCAGCCGGTTTTTGATTGTAGTTTCAATAAAAAGGCAAATGCAAAGTGGTTTCGTGAGGAAATATGCCTAAACTTACACTTAAAATATAAACATTATGTTAAAATAGAAGTGGAAGGGGGTGCTTTACATGCCCTACTATTATGTGAGCGCTGTTAGTTTAATTCTTTATGCCATTGTTTCCGAGCGCTGGTCAAACACGCTCACGACTAGGTTTAAGCATTAACTAAATCTGCTTGCGTTTGGCTCTGTGTTGTTTTTTTTTCCTCTTGCGATCTCTCTTTTCGCCTGAAAATGAGACAAAACTACTCTTCTGTTAAAAACGAAACATAGTGAACGGACGAAACGCGCGCGCTCTCGCGCTTTACCGAGTCCAGTCTCTCTCTCGCGCCGTTTCACATTTAACAGCCTAGCTTACATTAACAGCGCTGCAGCTGCTGCTGTTTAACAGCAGCAAGTGGCTATGGGCTTTAACAGTTGTTGCCGTTCCATTCCAATTGCGTCTGCTGTGACATTATTCTAAAGCGGACAAACAAACAAACATATGTATTTACTTAATTCATCTCCTAACTGTTGTCTATATATGCAGTTCAGCTTGTATGTGCCTGTGTGTGTGTGTGTGTGCATGATTATTTGTTTCGCCCAGACGCTTGTCTAAATACAATTAATGCATGCAGGTGTCACTGTTGTTGTTATTGTTGTTTTCGTTGTTGTTTTTATTGTTTTTGTTGCCGCTGCTTCTAGCAAAATGAGTTTCACTGTCAGTCGCGCTGCCGTTGCTGTTGCCATCGCCGTCGCTGCCTCTGCCGCCGCTGCTGCTGCTGCTGCTGTCTTGAGCCGCCGTGCAAAGTCCGAGAAATTAAAGTGTCAGACAGCCGCAGCCAGCTGTAGACGGGCGAAGGGCTGTGCGGCTGTGCGGGGGCGGGCTGGGCAAACCGCACGTTAATTAAGTTTATTTATGCAGCAACTTTTTTGTTGTTGCCGCTGCCTTTTTTTTGTTTTTGCTTTATTTATATTTTTAATGATATGAATCACATGTGACATTCTCATTTGATTATTGCCCCAATGCAAAAAAGTAGGAAAAAAAAACCCGCCCCGCCGCCAGATCACAGTGGGTCGAAGTGTCTGCCGATCGGTACCAGGTCCGGTCGCTCCCCAAGTTTTTTTTTCGTATATTTTTTTTTCTTGGCGGCCTTTTGTTTTCTCTGTCTGCGCTTTGTTGTTGTTGTTGCTGTTTTGGTTTAAAAATAGCTTCAGGCAGCTACTAAAATATATTAGCGCGTCTATAAATTGTTTTTAACGTTTTGGTTTTTATACCCAGCTACCTTAGAGTGTCCAAAAAGGGTAGTCTAGCGGGGCAAGAGGTGTGTCTGATAGCTTTGAAAAGTATCTCAGAGATACTATCTATGTAGCTTAAGTGAATTCGCAAGCTGGGAACCCAACCTCGCTGTTAAAACTCAACAGTGTTGTTAACTGTCGAAAGAAAGTAGTCGAATGCAGTGTTTAAAGCAGCTCAACTAGCTTTATGAACAAAAATAATAATAATAAAAATAGGTTTTCCCAGTATTTTTTAGCAAATTTATGAACATTTTTGAGTTAGATGAAGGTTTATTTTCTATTTGAAGAATGGTTATTATAGTTTTAATGATAATCCACTTTTTAGGTACACACCTTCAGTTTTTAAGATGAACTAGAACCCGAAACTTAATGCTTTTGAGGTGCTTAAGATTGGGCGTCCACTTAAGTCAAGTGTTGTCATCTTAAGCCTTTCAGCCTAATCTCTTCTTTTAGTTGTTTTACACCTTTGTACACATATCTCTTTATTTGCGGTTTCATAGTAAGTTGTCTCACTTTGCCGATTTCTGAGAACTGTTCTTCAAAAAACGCCCCTCGCCTGGCCCAGCCCCTAAACCTCGAAATTGTCACAGTTTCGGCTTGTTTTGTATTATTTTATTTTACTTTATTTTTTTCTGCTTACTGTTGCTCCGTGACGACGACAACAACAATTGAGACAACTTATCATGAAGTGCTAATTAACATTGTCTGGTCTGGTCTCGCCATATGCAGTACCTGTCTGGCGACCTACCTGCGGTTACTAAGCTCAACCTGCTGGCCCCAGCCGCCACCACCCCCATCCACACCCCCACCCACTGGCACACAGGCGAAACGCTGCCGTCAGTCGACAGTCGAAATACCAAAAAAAAAATAAATAAATAAAAAAAAACAACCGCAACTCACCCAAAACTGGCACTTGGTAGCGACGACGTCTGTGTTTGCTTTGGCGCACAATGCGAACGAGCCAAAAAAAAAAGTACAAAATACAAAAAAATGTACATGCAAAAAAAAAAAAATACACGACAAGTACAGACACTGAGCAAAATAATAGCCAAAGTCGCAAATGTTTTCAAAATTGTAATAAGATTGAGCTAAATAATGAAAATTTGGGATCAATTCTGCGCAATTGGCGGCGATACAAAAATCTTTTAGAGATGGGCTGATATAACTATGGTGTCAGATGGTAGAACTATAAGGGATCCAATAATGTCAGGAATATATTTGTTAATTTGACTATCAAGATTAAAAAGATCTTCGGATTAATCCTGCTGAGGGTACATTTCTTGAAGTCTTACTTTAAACTGGGAAGTGTAAAGTCAAGACTCAAGGCAAAAATATCACTCAAATTTCATATATTTTTAACATTCAAATACAAATAAAAAAAAAATGCCTAGTTTTATTAAAATAAAACCAATCAGAGCATTACAGCATGCTGTAAAACCAAAAAATTAAGATTAATCTTCAAATGAATCCTATAAAAATCAGTTAAAGCGCGCTAAGCATTGTAATAAAGTTACTTTTCTACTTATTGGGCTTTCTTATGCTTTAAAGTTCCCTTAAAGAGCTTCTTAATTGCATTTTAAGGAGAGAGCTTTAAGTTACCGTTCGACTTAATAAGCTTTCATGGGCCTTAAAGTTCCCTTTAATAGCTTTTATATCCCATTCGATTTTAAAGCTTCAAGTTAATTTTCGGCTTATTGGGTTTAATGGGCCTTCAGGTTCCCTAAAAACGCATTAAAGTCACATTAAATATTAAGCATTTTATGGAGCTTTTCATCTAAACCTTAGCATTAAAGTCTGCAACGAGCTTTTAATATATTGTTGTTGCTTAAAGCTCAACTTAGAGCAACTTGCAATAATCTTAAAGCTCAACTAGTAGCTTTCCAACTATATTTTAGTGTAAGGCACAAGTCCAACTTAAAGCACACATTCACTCTCTTCAATTTTTTCGAACCCAATTTTTCTGCCAGTGTACTCAAATATATACATTTTGAAACGCGGCCACAAACGGCGAGACATTTGTTTATGTTGATAATTTAATAAGAGCACCGCTGGAGGCAAATGTGTGGCAAGGGGAGCACGTGAAAGGGGCACGGGGCAGAGCCACAGATGAGCCAGTTGTTGCGGGCGTCACACGTGACGTATGCGCAATGCCCGTCGCCTGCAACTTTTGCCAATGATTTGCGATTGCGAGCTGGTTGCTGCTGCACGTTAATTTGTGAGCACTTGCGCGGCATGCCAAGGTCGGGTTTGTTGCTGTCGTTGTCTGCATTTATAAATAAATTCGCTGTGTGGCAAATAAATAATTAAATAGATATGCATACATTGTGGGGCGATCGTTGTAATTAAAGGCGCGCATGTCGTATACGTAATTTCAGTCCCCCCTCCCCTCCCCACCGCGCCCAAATAAGAACCCCAACAACAGCGCAGACCCACGGCAGCGATCCTCGGGCCAAAGCTCCTACAAAAAAAAAAAAAGAAATGAAATGAAATAAAAAAGAAATTCAACCGCAGTCAACGTTGTTGTTGACACTTTTGCTGTTAGTCATTATTTGTTGTTGTTGTCGTTGTTGTTGTCGTTTTTGTTGTTGTTGATAAGCAGACTGTGTCGAGACAACAAAAGACGCAGACGATTGCCACTTGCGCACAAATATACAAAGTATGTCCCCACACACACACACACACTCACACACACAAACAAATACACCCAAGCACACACACAGACTGATTTGCATGTGCCCCATTGTTGTTGCTCTGATATTTTTAGCCTACCGTCAGCTACTTGAGGCAGCTGCAACTGAAAAAAAAAGGAAAGAGTAGCCAAATGCCACAATTGCATTCGCAATCGCAATCGCAATTGCATTTTGTCGGCAACGGCCCAGACAATGCGTCTAGTCATTCAGTCAGTCAGTCAATCAGTTGATGCACTCGATAAGGCAGCTGTCTCTCTCCCTCTCTCCCTCTTTCTCTCGCTGGCTCGCTCTCTGTCTAACGCGCTCACATGAATCACATGATGAATGACTTTTGCTGTTGCATTGAGCAATCGCTGAATGCATTGATTAGGGCTCCATTTGTAATGCTGAGCAGCCAAAAAAATCACTCTAAATGAACAAACAATAGAATGCAAGAGCGAGAGAGAGAGAGCGAGACAGGTATGGTCAGTAAAAAGAGAGCGCATGACTTTAGCCATCAATCATAAGAGTTAAGACAGCCATTGTCTGGCTGATAGCAACTGCAACAGGTTTTCCCCTTTAGATACTATGGAATATATAATGTAATTTTAGCTGAAATTTAAGAATCTTACAACACAAAAATTACAGTTTTTCTATAGCTAACTGTTTGGAGAATAATTAAAATAAATAATATAGTAATTTCTATTAATTTTCAGCACTTGTGATGAATTTCGTCGAAATACTTTATAATATTGTGGGGTAAGTCAGACGTTAAAAATATTTATAGTATATCTTATCTTATCCATATATAAATCTTCACTCATTTGTTAATTTTCCAACACCAAAATGATTCTAAATTAAATCATCAACAGTTACAGCTGTGGCTTACGTTGAAATTTATGCAATATCCTACAAGATTTATATTTTCGGCATCGCTCATTTAATAACACCAAAATTATTCTTCGGGAATTTACCAACACTTACATATGGTACATTGACAGCTTTGTTATTTGTGCAATATCCTATGCATCTTAAATTGCTATATCAATTATCATTTGTTCATTTGTGTAACCTTCAAAGTTTATTTGCCAACAAAATCAATATACTTAGTTCATTAACCAACACTTGCATTCGCTGCCCGAGTTGTTGTATTAACAATATTTCAATTATTTTCTATTTCTATTTGAAGTTACATATACATTTAATTCTCTGCACTTATTTGCTACACCTTTCTTTTTAATTTACCAACACAGATCCAAAAAACAAAGATTCTTAATTTATTTACCAACACTCGTACGCGCTTTTAGTGTTGTCAACTGATCTTTATATTATATTACACTTGTTTGTATTTATATTAATTGCTCGCTCATGCACATTTACTATCCCAGCTTATACGCTGAGCACCTGTAGTTAATTTACCAACACCTTAACAAACAGTAAGTTAATTTCCCAACACTCAACCCGTGGCCACATCGCCTTCAACTGTAACCTTTAAGCTTGTACGTCATCAATAACTTTCTCCTTGACACATTTTCTTACTCATGCCTTGGTTAAATCGATTTACTTTGATCTTTCAATGCAAAATTTCGTTAAAGGAAGCATTTAATTATGGCATTTATCCATTGTACAATGGGCACAATGGGCAGCGCCTGCTAATGAATTTTCAATGCAAGGCTCAATGGAGCTCATTAAAGGCACGATGAAAGCCAACAATGGCCAACCCAGCAACGGCAACCCGGTTGCAGCTCTGAGTCATAACTCATTGAACTTTTGCCGGCAGCCGGCAGCCGACAATTGCAACGGGCAGCGGGCAACGGCCACCGTCAGCCACAACATAAAAAATGTCAATCAGCGCCAGCTAACTGATTCCAACCCGATCCCAGCCCCTATGTAGTCGTCATGCTCGGAGTGTGATGACGCCTTAAGCACATTAGAAGCGACGCCAAGTGCTGTCAGCAGCCGGCAGAGTCGTAAATGTGGTAATAATAGTCGTCGCCGTGGGGCCCATATTGGTGGGTGTCGAAAGGCAAGACATAAATGTCGAAACATATGTTTAGACGTTGCTCCTCCTTTGTCCAGCACAGCACAGTACAGCACACTACAGCACAGGACAGGTCTATTACCAAGTGCTGCTCATCGTATATGCCGGGAATATTAGACACCCAACGCCAATGGCTTTTGTCTCGTTTATGTCTATGTCCATGTGTGTGGTCCAGACGCGGGGCATCTGCTGTAGCTAGCTCGTAAATGGGAAAATATGAAACGCTCAAATGGTTGACTGCACTTTACAGTTTGTTGTTTAGTTCATTTTGTCAGTGTTGGAAAACTACCAAACTGATTCAGCTTTAAGAACTAAAAATGCCATAAGGCTTCCATGTACTTTAAAAGCTCTTTTCATGGATTAATGTGTTGTTATCAAAGTAAATGTAGAATTAATATATTAAGATTGATCGTATAAGATGATTTTATTTCTCTGATTACCTAATATCAAGTATCGTGAGCTTTTGAAATCATTCTTTAAATTGTTTGTCTTCTTTTCTAATGAAATTAAGTTCTTTTAAATAACTTACACGTTTTTGTTTAAGACTGACTGGCACAGTAAATTTTAAGTCTATGATTAATCGAAACATTAAGTGATATTTTAATGTCTAATGTCTTTATCATCTCTGAAAGCTATTTGCCACTTAAGCAAGCTTTAGACTGCAAAGCTTAAAAGATTTCGAATCTTAAAAGATTTCCTTTAATATTTGAGCAACATTATTTTTAGTCGGTAAAGCTTTCGTGAGCTTTTGCAAGCTTTTATTCGTTGTTTTCCAGAGTTCTTTTAGGGAAATTCAAGTAACAATGACATTCCGTGATCAATTGCTTGCTTGATTTAAAGGAAATGTCAATAAAGCTTTAATGTGCTTTTGAAAGCTTTTGCTCAATCAATGAAATTGACTTCTTACAGAGAACACACGCTAACAATGACATTTTCTGAAATTCCGTGATTAATCAAAAAGCTTGATTCATTTAAAGCAAATGTCATTGTAGCATAACTAGTCGAAGAGCAAGCAATATAAAGCTGATTACATTTAATATGATGACAAATGAATAAGGAGGGAAAGGAAAACGGCAGCAGCCAGGCAAAGGCAGGAAGCCAACAAGGTAAAGGATACCCAGGACGAGTCAGACAAATCGAAAAACTGGGAGGGGCGCACAAATAAGGTGCTGAAAGTCAAAGACTTGTGCTAACCATAATAGACAACGTGCTCATTATACAAATTGCACCGAGCCGAAAGACAACCCAAGATGAAGCAACTGTAGGGCCTGAAAACCCTTAGCTAAAGAAGGTCTCGGTCTGGTCTGGACTGGTCTCAGTCTGGTCTCGGTCTCGTCTGGTCGGGATGATGTTGACTCGGTGAATGAAGCGTTGACGGAATGACAGAATTCTTAAGAGAAAACACTCGACACAATTGGACAACGGACACAAACGTACAAAACAACCTGAATTCAAATTCAAATGAAGCTGAAAGCTAAAAAGAATCTATTAAGATATTATCAGTCGGAGACCGAGGGCTAAGGAATGAAACTGCATGCGGTGGCAAGTTGGTAGGGCGGAGGGTTTAGGGTTGGGGCAAGAAGTGTAATCAGTGCGACGAAAAGCCTTGCAATTGTTGCAGACGTCAATTTGGGTCGGGGCAGCAGACAGAGAAGGGTAGAAGAGAGAAAGAGAGCGAAACAGAGAGAGACACTGCAGAGCCACAATTGCGGCCATTAGTGCAGAGGCGTGCTGTGAGCAGGGGCAAAGGGGGTTCAGAGAGGTAACTCTGACGTATCAACCCTTTTGTTGCAGTAGACATTTTTCGTATGACAACGACAAATATTTGCCGGATAATATGAATAACAAAGCAGGCATAGAACAGGGCGGTCGCTGGAGAAGGTTTGGGGGTAGATTGGGGGGAGGGCAAAGGGTGCTCAGCGCTCAGTGCTCAGACTAGGCAGTCAGGCAGCCAACCTACTTAAGCCAAGACCAGGCACAGACCAGACCCGGCACAGACCAGACCCAGACTCAGACCCAGACCCGACCCGACCAGACGTTGACTACAACTTAAACTAAAAGGCCGCCTGGGTAAAGTTGTTGTCGTTGTTGTTGTTTTTGCTTGTTGTCGCCGGTGTCTGAGACGCAGACAACTTCAAAATGGAGCTGGAAACTGTTTTGTGCTGGGGAGTAAGCAGGTTGTAGGCTGGAGGAGAGGAGCGGGCCGGAGGAAACCCAGACGTAGACGAATTGCTGACTGACACAAAAGTGCTTTTGTTGCAAGGTTTAATGAAGAAGCCAGAGGAGAGAGCAGACAGAAGCGGCTAGCAAGAGCAAGAGAGAGAGAGAGAGAGAGCGAGAGAGAAGGAGAGAGAGGGAGATTTGTGAGAGAAAGAGAGCACAAGGAGAGCAGCTGTGTCTGTGGACGCAACTCATCGAATTATCCATCCATTCAATGTCCTGTGAAATGCACTTCAGGGCAGGACAGAGACTCCGGCCCAGACGCTCGTGGCACAAAGCTAAATGCTGCGACACCCGAATCGTAGGCACAGCCCGATGTCCCATAAGCTCGGCCCCTGGCAGAGCATGTCAAAGTCTGTAGCCCAAAAAAAAAAAAAAAAAAAAAAACCAAAAAAATAAATAAAAGGAGACAAGAAAGAAAAACAACAAAATGTATGCGCAAGCTCAAGCGACTGCAGCGGCGAGCGAGGCTGCACGACTAAGGGATACCCTCCAAACAGCTGTGCGTAGAGACTTTAGGCAGCGGATTCGCTTCGTCTTGAGCCCAAAATACTTGAAAAACTGGGGCGCAGTGAGGCATTTAGACGTAAAATATTCCGAATCTGAATATCGATATATGAATCGATAACGTCAAATGGTTTATCGATAACATGAAATACATTAAATCAGCGTATGTGAAATATTCCTCTGCTGACTAAAGATATGTGTTTCGATACCATGGTATGAGAATTTCGATAATATATAGCTATATAGGTACAGATATAATTATAGATAAACCTAGATCTGCGTATTTGTAATATTCTTCTTCTGATTATCGATATGTTTTTCGATAACATGGTTTGGCTAAGGTTGTATAGTTTGTCGATAATAAGAAATAAACTAGATATACTATGCTATATGAAGAAGCCTTTTGTCTCACCCGATAAATAGGTCCAA
Source organism: Drosophila borealis (assembly GCA_035045885.1). Lineage (NCBI taxonomy): Eukaryota > Metazoa > Arthropoda > Insecta > Diptera > Drosophilidae > Drosophila > Drosophila borealis. Next base: position 1,087,989 of record JAWNOR010000164.1, on the reverse strand, counting down.
CTTTCGACTCGGCTGTTGATGCTGATAGGGAATAATTTTCTACTTAACTAGAAGGAATTATCCGTCGCTGGGGTCAAAAAATGCGCCGGCTTTTAACGTTGCTGCTAAATTTGAGCCAGCGACTTCTCGCTTTGTTGTTGTTGTTTCTTTTATACAAACTTTGACCTAAGCTTTTCCTCCCCCTTGGAGGTCGAATTGCCCAAAACGACCCAAACAAAAGCTTAAGTAAAAATTTCTACTTGCGTAGTTGTGTGTGGGGCTTGGGCTGTGCGTTCATCATCTATCAGGAAAAGTTGCTTTGTGTATATAGAGACTGCAACTTCATGAGACCCACTTTTAGCCGCACTCAATCTTTACAGGGTATTAAAAACAAAATAAATGCCAAGCCCAAGCGATTGCATACAGGCAAAAAATGCATGCTGCGCTCGTTTAGCCCTTCTTCCTCTCGCCTGCCCCGTACCCCGTACCTCTTACTGCTGGTTTCCAGTTTTTGCCCTGCTGCTGCTGCTGCTGCTCCGGCTGCGGCTGCTGCACTTCAGACGCTGCTTTGTTGCAGCCAAGAGCGCCGTCAACGGCGGCGGCCAACAATCGACACACGCAGACAGACAGACAGACAGACAGAGAGAGCCAGGGGTGACTGCTGCAGTTGTGTGTGGTGGGTCGAGGGAGTGGTAGAAGGGGGGGAGGGGAGGGATATATGCAGGCCAGACCGTGGCACAGACAAAACAATATGTTTGTTTGGATTATATCGGAGCTGCGCCGCGCTGCGACACGGACGCGACGCGACGCGACGCGTTCTTTGTATGCGCAAACAATTGGAGCAGGCGGAAGTTGGATGACGGCGGCGACGGGGCGGGACAGCACAGTTGAAAAGGGAGGGGCAGGGGCAGGGGCAGGGGTAGGACTGAGTGCAGCCGACGCGACGGTTGTCCCGGGCAACCGCCAGAGGAGTGCCAGAGTCGCTTGGTGCATTTCCCCCCACCTGTCCCCCTACCCCCTTCCGCGTACCCATCAAGTGCCCAGTCACGACTGCGTCTGGGCAGAAGCACCTTGAAAGTTTTTCGCCTTGCGCCTTGATTAACTGTCAGTGCCTGAAAAGTGATTTAATCAAGGATCCAGCCACAAAACTGGCGGCAACATGTGCACCATATGGCTAACTGACTGACTAACTGACTGTGGCTCCATCGCCAGCTCCGGCTGCAGCTTCGGCTCGGGCCCATCAGACCAACGACCACATCAATCAACTTGAGACTCAAGTGTGCCGGCGCAGGGACGGGGACGGGAACAGGGACGGCACCAGCCCTGTCGAAAAACCACTTGCATCTGGAGTGAAGTTGTGGAGCTCTCTGGCATTATTTAGCTGCCCTCTTGGACTGCAGCTAGCAGCAGCTGGGGCAGCTAAGGCATCTGGGCATCTCCTCACCTCAACATGTTGCGCGCGCCTTTTTGGCGTCTCTCTGTTACCCTGCAGCCTGCAGCCTGCTGGGCTTGACATGGCAATCTACGCTTTCAGTGGGGCGTCCACAATTGTCCAGGTGAACTATGAAAATTCAATTAGGGTTTCCAAAGCAAAGCTGCAAATTCGGCTTGAGCCCAACGATGGTTTGAACCCGCAACGACGAAGCGAACCGAACCTGAAACCAAGCCAGATGCCCGAAAACAAAAATCTAGCAGAGACCAGAACCAAAAAATTTGTATTATTGTTATTTTTATTATTATTATTATTATTATTATTATTATTACTATAATTATTATTTTTTTATTATTATTATTATCATTATTATTTTATTATTATTATTATTATTATTATTATTATTATTATTATATTATTATTATTAATATTATTATTATTATTATTTATATATTTATTAATATTATTATTATGGCCTCTGCCTTAGACAATACTACATCCATACATAAACCTGGGACTCGAACCAGAATCTGCGTTGTAAATTTGCCTAAATGAGTGGGTCACGTGGAGAGCTCATTAACCGAAGACTGCTTTACAATTTAATTTGTTGTTGCTTTTAAAAAAAATATAGCAGGCACTCTGAATACCCTATAAAATGTGTATCATATATTTGATAAATATCATTTTAGTGTTTGCTTTTTATCTTGGGAGATGGACAAATTAGGCAAGGAGATCTTCTAAAGCATCAAAAGTATGGAACTGAAGGATGTCTAAATGTAGGACCTTTACACTTGGCATTGCCGACAATTCTCTCCTTAATATACTCAACAATTGTCTTAAATGTTCAGGCCAAACATAGATTAAGTGCCGTGGATGTGGAAGGGTGAAGGACGGATTCCGTTAGCTGTTGTCAACTGAGCTTTACTATGTAGCGAAGCCCATTTACTTATTATCCTATTAAATAAGCTGGCGAACAAAATGTGCGTTCAGGCGCAAAAAGGGAGAGACAGCCGAAATAAAGCTTAAGGACGAGCACTCTTATACCTGGGCCAAAGGATACACAAGTGTCTCATTAAAAGAAATAAAGACAAGTCCTTAAAGTCAGTCGACACAAGGAGGCGCAAAACACAAAACGAAGACGAGAGCCGAAACATGAGCGACTTCAAGGACAACTACGAAAAGAGAACAACAACAACGGGAACAACAACAACGGGAGCAACAACAACTACAACTCCAACAAAGAGTGCCAAAAAATCAACAAAAATGCGCTATTAAGGCAATTTGATGTGGCTGCCCTCATTCCGCCCCTCCCTTCTCTTCGAGTAACCACGCGCCTGAATGTCCCCAGCGCGGCATATCGCCCATCATTACAGCGTCTCCGGCTCAGACAGCGTCAGGCAAAGTGGCTCAATGTCAGACACAGACACACGCTCACACAAACAAACTGATTCAAATGGTCACACACACACACACACACACATATAGACTTTGGCCGTTCTCTCTCTCTCATTGCCGCTCTCTCTTTGCCGCTGCAGCTTAAATGCATGGGCATACAAAGCTCTCTGCCTAAGCGCTGCCGCAAAAAGGGATAGCCAATGTCAAGGCAGACGACTGTGCTTTTCCTCTCCCGCTTCCACACTCTTGTTCGTTTGTGTGCGCGTGTGTGTATGTGTGTGTGTGCTGTGTGCAACAGACGCAATGAAACAAAATACCGAAATTCTATGCGTGACCTTGAAAAGTATTCCTTGGTTGCTGTTGTTGTTGTTGTTGTTTTTGTCGGTCTGCGTCGGTGGTTGTTTGTGTAGCTTTTGCGGCTGCGGCTGCTGCTGTCTGGTGTTTGTCGTCGCCGTCGCCGTCGACGTCGTCGTTGATTTTGTTGTTGTTGCCGTCTGCATTTTCCTTGTTGTCTGCGCACAATTTGTGTTGCTGCTTTTTATTGTTGTTGTTGTTTTTGTTGTTGTTGCTGCGTTTTAACTTTTTTTTCGTATGTTTGAAGTTGGCTTTTTATTTTTTTATTGAACGCGCCACAAAAATTGTAAAGGCAAATGCGACTTTGACGTCGACTGCGAGCCGTCCGCCTCTCACGACTCGACTCAGAATGTGTGTATGTGAGTGCGAGTTGGCTGCATTTTGACGTCAGACGCCTAGGGACTATGGCGGGGCAGCGCAGTCCAGACATGCAAAATAAAAGAGATGAAAACAAGTACGAAGTAAGCTTCAGTCGAGGGTGCACAGCTGGGAGATACTCTGTAATCAGTTCGTATTTACGTAACAATAAATTTAAGAGCACAAAAATAAACCAAAAGTCAAGCAAGAGGGAGCAGAAAAAGAAAGATAATTAAGAGGAAATAGGAGATAGAATGAGAGAGGGAGAAAGAGGGGGCAGCAACAGAGCGAGTTGAAAATTAAGAGACAGTGCATAGAAGAGGGAGAACGTCAATTATTGGCCTTACCTTAAGTTCATGAGAATTGCAAAGAAAGGCTAATATAGATTTTGGAAAACCTTATAGGCTCGTTTTTATTGCACCTCGACTTTTATGAAGAGTTGTAAATCTTTCCTATGCCCCTTTTTATGCATTTGTAATAGCCACAGGGTAAATGAAGATGCGAATCAGAAAAAAGTTTCGTTTCGTTTTGTGGGTTGCTTTTTTGGTTTCAATGTGCATTAAAGCAAAGAGTATTTAACTAGCAGACAAGCGCAATTAAAATCGGGAATGTTAAATGAAATGAAGTGCAACAGAGAAGGGCCAGAAAAAGGAAGTGAGGCAAACTCCAGATGAGGTTTCAAAGGTTCCGCTCAAGTTGTGATGTTTATCGACTAATATTGATGGCAATTGAAGCAGTTATCGATATCCACTGTAGTGCTCGCTTCAAATATCGATTAATAACAATATACTTGGAAATGTATCTGGTAATTGCAATCAATTTCAATTGCGATGGGCCTCTTCTTAGCTCGATATGCCTGATATGCAATCATTACGTTTAATAAATGCCAAAAGGTAGTTATTAGTTATGGCAACCAGGCAGCTCCGTCTTAAGCTGCACTTATTCTAATTGGCGACCATTAAGAAAACGGCCGGAGACCTCATCGGGGGACCTCAAAGGGGGAACAATTATGAATTGAATGCCGCACAACCTGTTTTTAGTTTTATTTTTATTTTCGGAGTCCTTGTAATGACTTCTCATCTAAATATGGATGGCAGACATGCCGCGCATGCCCAGTAGCCAGCGACGGGGCGACGGATCGAATCGAATCGAATCGGATCGGTAGGAAATCGGGTTAAAGACATCGCGTCGGCTACTGCGCGGCGGCTGCTTGTTTATAATTAGCATTTTGCGATTGCCAGCCGCTTGATAAGCCATTGTGTGAGACAAAATGCAAGATTTATAGCGACAGGATATTGAGAGATTCTTTGACCAAGGCAAGGCAAGGCAAGGCCCTGGGTGTGTGCACTGCCCAAACCCTGGCTACCCCGCCGACAGACCATGTCTTCGCTCCGAGACAGATGCAACATCCTGTCCATAACTTTTGCTGCTTCTGCTGCTGCTGCGGCTGCTGTCGCTGAAATTGCATTGGCAATGGCGTCTGTCTGACTGTCTGTCTGCGTACCAGTTGGGGCGTCACTGTTTGCTCCACATGTTGCACGTCCGTGTCTGGCTTCTCTCTCTCCCTCCCTCTCCCTCTCTCTCGCTCTCCCCTCATCTCTAGCTGTCTCTCTGCGCTGCTTCGTTTTACAAATGCACATAAATTTTAATGTAATCACATTCGCAGTCCGACTTGGCCCATAGCTTGACCGTCCAACTCGGACTCTGTGGCTGCTCTCCAGTGTTGCCATAGTTTGGAAAGCAAAAAAGGCTACTTTTAGCGGTAAAACAGTGTTTGAAAGCCGGTAAATAAGCTTACCAGCTTCTGTAACGAATTTGAATCCATTTAAAACGTATATGATCGAAAGATTCGCTGAAAAGTTGAATTTTAGTGTTGGAAAGTGCTGCATAATTTTACAATTTTGCATGGCTTGTCCATTGATAGATACGATGGGTAATTTACAAACATATATCAATTAAAGTTGCACCTACAATTGTATTGCAAGAATTCGCTTAGAAGTTGATTGATAGTGTTGGTAAACACAGCAAACTTTTGCATATTGTGTATGGCAAACCAACTAAATAGATATTTATAATTTATTAACAAATTTTTGTCAAATTGAAGTTGTGTTTTCAACTATGTTGCACGAATATGCCAAATAAAAGTGTTGTTATAATTAACAAAAGGATGATCAATTTAAGATGTGCCTGCGAGAATTCGCTAAGAAGTTAAATTACAGTGTTGGTAAACGAAGCATAAGCCCCACCAAATGTATTGTTTTATTAACAAGTTGGTGTGAATTATGTTTCTTCCATTAAGTTTAACGGATTCACTAAGAAGCTAAATGATAGTGTTGAAAAACGCAGTAATATTCTTAGATAAGTATTGGGAGTTAACAAGCAAATGATTAATTTAGGCTGAGCCTCGAATTATGGTGCAATCAATTATTGTAAATTTTAAGAAAACCCAAAAAAGCTAGAAATAGAAGCCAGATTTGGCGGTATTCGCAACACTGCCATCTCGGCACTGGTGAGCTGTGTCTGAACTGCATCGCATTCAGGGATTTTGCAACATTTCATTCAATTTAATTCGAGTTGAATGCCGTCGTTCGATTGTTGGGGCACCGGCGTTTTGATTTGGCTGCGCCTGTCTGAGCGTCTGCATGCTGCAGTCGTTTGAGTCTGTGCGGAGAGTGGTGGGGGGATTGCGGGGTGTTGCAGGTAGCAGTACACCAAGAGTCTGAGCCAGAGCCAGAGCCACAGCCTGCTGCTGGTTGCCTGTCAGTTGCTCTGTCTGGACCGCTGCCTCTTCATCCCAGCGCTCGCTTTTTATTTGCCATTCGCAGTGACAGCTCCAAACGAAGGGTTTGCAACTGCAGCAGCCTTTCCTCAGCCCCCCCCCCCCCCTCTTTGCACTGTTCACATAATTAAGTATTTTATATATGTGTGTGTGTGTGTTTTTTTTTGGCCAGCCACTTGGCCAAAAGTTGCTGCCAAAGTTGACGTGTGGAAAAGGCAGCGCAAACTTTTGTGCCAACTCATGGCCAGAACTTGGCAGACAAGTGGCTGAGTGTGCGACACTTTCTAGGACCCATTAAGGACATTGTCGGCAGCTAGTTTCAGCGTGGCGCCAAAAAGTAGGCAGCCCTATGCGACACACACACACACGCACAGCCCGCTGAGTGCCTTTATTTATGCACTTTGCTGAGGCGTCGCCCAAGTCCGGTGTCCTTCGCCTGGCTGAGCATTAGCCTGGCCATGCTTGGGCACGCCAAAGGCACACACAAATGTCATTGGCAAACTTTTGGTCCAAGAAAAACATTTAGCCCCTGTCCAGAGACTACCCAACTGTATAATACCCTGTAGACAATAGCTGTACCTCTAAAACTGTGGAGTGGCGGGAAGTATTAATAAAGTAAAACAAATATGATCTGTGAATTTGGGCTGCCTAGCTCTGCTAATTTTTGAGATATGCTCTTAGGCTGGACAATCGATATTTATCGATTTGGTTAGGCTATAATGCAATGTGATATAAACATGTGCTGCGTTTAAAACATCAAGTTAACCATATTCGAAGTTTGCAATGATATATTCATATGTTGCTTTTAAAGTATATAGTAAACCATATTTGAAATCTTTATTTCATAAGTTTTACCAAGATGAACACAAAAAACTTAATCCTGATATCGATATTTATCGATTTGGTTGAATAAAATAAATATTGGATTTGGTTGAATAAAAATGCAAAATGATCTACACTTGTGTTGCGTAGAAGGTAAAAATTAATTATGACCAATTTTGTATGCCTAGTTTTCATTCTGAGGTGTGCTCAAAAACCATGGTCTTCAATCGATATTTATACATTTATAAAAGAAAAGTGAAAATTATCGATAAATGTAAATAAGTTTGTGAAGCTTGAAAATGCGAGATACTAAATTTGATTTGGAATGGAGGCATTCAGGGACGCGAACATGTGGTCGAAAGGATTCAGCTGTAGATCCAAAAAAAAGATGCACATACTTTACAGGGTATTCCGACAACTACGTCACTGGTCAGCATATTCTTGCCTGCCCCATTTTCCCCGCTCTTGCCGCAGCCGCCCAAAAGTTGTGCCATTTTTGGCATTGAAAATTTGATTTGGAAAATGTGTGTGGGTCTGTAACTGTCTGTCGTCTGGGTTTTTATTTTTGCCCTTATTTTTTGCTCACTCCCCGCTCTGACAGCTCGACGGGCACAAATTAATCAAGATATTAACAACCCTGCAACCCAATGAGGCGGCCAACTTTCCCTCTGCCTGTCCGTCCGTCTGTCTGTCTGGAAAAGGGTTTTTTGGCCAAGGTCAAAATTGAGTTATGAATTATTGAATAAGTTTGACGCATGGAATTTGAATTAATTTCACGCGCTTAGAGTTGGGCTGGCAACCTGTTGAGAATGTGCGAGAGAGAGTGAGAGATACGATGAGAGAAAGAGAGAGGAAAAGAGGGGGCTGGCTGTTTTGGATCTGTTCATTAGCTGGTTCCAGGAGCTGAACTTTTAACCAATTCTGCATCAAAGGCAGCTCGTCGTCTGGTCCCACTGATTGGTTGCCAGTTAACGCCTACACACACACACACACACACACACACACACACACACACACACACATGTTACACACACATACACGCACACAATCAATGCTGTGTTGATTATGCAATAATACAAAAAAGAAATTGCAGACACAGCCAGACAAAAACTTCAAAAACCCATTGCCCGCCCCTCCCAATTGCCCCGCCGCGCGCCTACCTCGCCGACCCCCCCTCCCCCCTTATCGGCCGCCCACCCGTCGACCCGAATTGCAGGCGAAACTGTTTGTGATTGTGTCTCGACGAAAACGCATGAAATGTTCGCCCACTCAAGGGTCGCAGACACACGTGAAAGGGGCGGGGGGGTCGCATGTGCATCAGACAAAGGAGTGTGAGAAGTCTCAATCTCTCTCTCTCTTTCTCTCCACCCCTCTCTCCCTTTCGCTCTCTTCTGCCGCTGTCTGCGCTCACAGCGTGCTCCTTTGTGCAGGCAACAGAAAATAAAGTTTATGACTTTGACTGCCGACGGCGACGCCGCCGCCGCTGCCGCTGCTGCTGCTGCTGCTGCTGCTGCTGCGGCTGTCTGCACCGGCGACGACGTTGGCGGCGTCTATTATTGTCGATTTTGCATTGTTGCTGGCACTTGAGGCTGCGCACAGTGGGTCAAATCACTCAAAAGTGAGCAAGTCTGCAGATTGAATGGAATTCTTGTTGCATAGTGCCAACTTGTTAGAAATGTCTAGTTAGTTTCCAATTGTTCATGGAACTAGTTCATTTGCATTGTTATTGCGCACAGTGTGGCAAAAGAATGGAAAGCGTAAAAGCGCTTGAGCTTAATAAAAGGAATTGTGTAGGCCTACATAATTGTTTGTAGTTTCTATAAGTTTTTAGTTCATGAACTAGTTTATTTGAATTGGGAACGAAGCTGAGCACAGTGAACCAAAAGCAGGCAAGCGCTCTAGCTTGACTTATGATATTTTACCAAGTCGTTCTTATGAACATTCTTGTAAGTTTTCACTTGTTCACAGAACTAGTTCGCACCTATTCTTGGATAAGTTTAAGATAATCTCTTAGAACTTTAATTTTTTGAGGAAGTTAACATATATTCTGTTTTTCAGCTTCCAATTGGCTCATAAAAATGAAACTTTTTGCATGCACAGCTTGGTGAATGAATTCCACTGCCCATCATTCAAGTCGTTTTGAATGATGGCATTTTCACAGTCATCATTTACACGTGTGCTACAAATTACCATGTACTTGAGTACAGATAAGCAAATTTATTTTTATGTTTAAGCACCTCTTCAGGTGTATTTTAACTATTAATCAAAATTAAATGAAGTGAATATTCATACTGTTCATCACATTCAGTCGCAGTTGCTTGGCAATATTTATCATTCAGCTAAAGCAACTAACTATTAACTGGTTCTTGTCTTTATTTAAATAAGCAAGAGATCCATTCACTTTAATCGACTTGAATGGTGTTTGTATAACATATGCCTTATCGGTCGAGTCAGTTCTACATCATTCACTTGATAAAATCAATATACAGCTAATAGAAATCAGACTAAGATCTAGTTCCAAATCGAACTAGCTACAGAAAAGAAATGGCTTTTGTGTAACTCTTCCATCTGTCGACTCAATTGAAGATTGCTAATTGAATTCGACTAGGTACTGATTAGTTTTTATATACTTTATGATTTCATTTTTAAATAGCCAATTATAATTTTTACTTGAACTAGTTCTTGGCTCTGGAGTCGACTCAAATGAACGACATTTTCATATATTTTTGCCTCTTCTATGCTTACTGTAGTTCAAGTGCTTCCTGGCTCTCTTTTGTCTAGCCAAATGAACTAACTACTATACAGCAATGGAGTTTGTTCACATGAACTATTTGACAGCTTTTACATTTCTAAATGAACCAATATGTTGTTGCACCCGGCTCCTTTTTAACTAGTCCCTTTGACTGTTACATCCATTCTTACTAGTTCCTGGTTCTCTTATCTCCACCCTAATGAACTGGCCAACAGATAGCAATTGACTTTGTTCATTTGAACTAGTTGTCTGCTTTTACATTTAATCAAATGAACAAGTCGTTGCACCCGGCTCCATTCTAACTAGTTCTTTACGCTTTGACTTTTACTTGTATACTTTCTCGCTCCTGGTTCTCTTTTGTTTACCAAAATGAACTACTAGAACAAGTTTGTTCACTTGAACTATTTGCTAACTCCAACAAATGTTAAATGAACTAAGAGCCAGAGAACAGCTCGCTCAATAGTTACTAGTTTTTGAGACTATTTTTTGGTCTAACTCCTTCGCTAACTGTAAATAAAACGTAAAAAATAGAAGACCCCGCACTCTGGCGCACTCTAGCGGCGACATGAGCAAACACTTACACACACACACACACACACACACACACGAGAAAACACCGATTGGGCCTTTGCCGCCGGCGGGCACTCTAAATACACGACACGAGACGACAAACAAAGCCAAAAGGCGTTGCGAAACTTTAGCGCGTCATTCATCCTCATCCAGTCCAAATATTGCACCCTCGAGCAAATGCACACACAGACAGAGAAATACACTAGCACACACACACACACACACGCACATACACATTTATAGCACGAAAATTAAGTGAAGCGTAAGCTGAAATGCACTCCCACTCGTCAGCCCGTCGCACCAAATGTCTTCGTCTGCCCGCCCTGCGCCCGACGCACTCCGTCTGGCTCAATGTCTGGCACTTGCCGCATGCGTGTCTGTGTGTGTGCCTGTAAGTGTGTGTGGCTGTGTCTGTGTGTTCGTGTGCTTGTGCTGCTTAACCTTGAAAAACGAACAAGTCCAGTCGCAGTCGCAGTCGGCACTCCACCCTGTGCCCCACCCCCCTCCAGCCGATAGCTCGCCCGACTGACAGTTGACTGGCGGCGACGGCGACGTCGACAGCGGCAGCAGCGAAGCCGGCAATGATTTTCGTCCTCGTCGTAAAATGAATTTTACGAAATATTCGCCGACTGCTTATTGATGCTCTGTACGCGATGTGAATGGAAGCATATTAATTTGTTTGATTACGTCACTTTTTATATATATATGGGTATATATTTGCATTTATATATCTGGGTGTAGTGTGAATAGTATTTGACCACGCCCACTAGAGGCGAGCCTAATACGAATATTTATTTCTTTTGAAAATCTTCCCTCTAGAAGTCAATAGCTCAGCTGCTCTAAACAGAGCATTGCACAGTCAGTTATACCCGGCTAGTAGTTATTCTTCCCTTGTTTTTTTTTTATTTGGCCTTTTCTTGTTGTGGACTAACATTTTGACGAAGGCCACAGAAGAAGAAGAAGCAGCAGCAGCAGCAGCCCAAAAACCCAGCGAGGCGCTTGAATTGAATAACATTTTCGGTGGGGCTTTTGCATAAGTGCCACCACCCCAGGAACCCAGCTACCCACCCCCCCGCGCCCAAGCCGCCGTAGGCCCTAAAGAGAGTTGTCTGCCAGACGCGGGGCTCGCAGAAAGGGTTGCCCACATTATTATTATAGAAGACTGGCGGGCTGGCGGGCTTTAGTCCAAGTTAAAATGAATTACAAACACTTTTTGTTGTCCTTGAAAGCGCGCCAAGCATAGGCGCTGTCAAAGGAGGGTGGTCGGTTGGAGGGGGGGAGGGGGTGTGTGGGGTAGACAGCTGGTGCGGAAATGTGAAAGGTTGACTGGAACAGAGTCAACTTGTGTAAAAGGTGCCCAGCGCGCGGTTTATTTATGAGTTTCGTCTTGTCTCTCTGTCTGTCTCTCTGTCTGTCTCTCTGTCTGTCTCTTCGTGTTTCCGTCTCTTCATCTTTCCGTCTGCCCGCAGCCTTAAGACACTCGCAAACGTCTCTGAATGAGCTTTCAGTTTGCTTCTATGTTCAACAGTGTTGCAAGCTGATGCTTTTATAAGAATTTAGCTAACTGTTATGCTCAAAAGTAGCTAAAAATAGCTAAATTAAATTAGCAGGTTGATTCGTAGAATTAAGTGCACAAAAAGGACAAGAAGCTGTCTTCTCTTGAGCCGTTTCCTATGCAACAGCTGCAAAGATTTCCCAAGTCCCATCATTTTGTACATTTACTCTACTCCTAGTCTTATTTTGGTTACAGAATGCTTTTCAGAAAATGCCCCTTTTTCAAGGCAGATCTTAAAGTCTGGATTAAATATTAAAAAAACTCACAATTTCTAGTTAAATTCTCTTAAGCAATATTTAACGTGTTACATTGCAGCAAAACATATAATATTTCGTTATCGATAGACAACAAACAGGGTTGTCACGTAATAAAAAAAAATAAAACACTGTATACAAAATATTTTGAGAATGGGCTATAAAATGTAGCTAAATTAATTTAAAAGCAAGCGTCTGCAAATTTCAATAATCAACAGCTGGCGACTTTAAAACATAGCCAAATATAACTAGAAAATAGCCAGAATTGCAAGCAGCTGCAAGTTTCAGACATTTCGAGCTAACAAAGTCTCAAAATAGCCTAATTTAGCTGTAAAATATTCCAAAGTGCAGGCGGCTGCAAATTTCAAAAGTTTATTCTCCATGTCCTGTAAATCTAAATTTAGCTTGAAAATAGCCAGAGTTACACGCACCTGGCAGCTTAAACAGTTTTCTGTTGTTCGACCTCTGACAAAAGCCAATTTTAGCTAGAAAAAATCTCAATTTTCAGGCAGCTGCAAATTTTAACAGTTTTCTGCTGACGACCTTAGAAAACAGACAAATTTAGCACGAAAATATTCCAAGTTTCATCCAGCTGCAACATTACAACAGTTTTTTGCTGACGACCTTCGAAAATGGCCAAATTCAGCCAGAAAATAGCCGAATTGGCAACATTTATGTGCACACGCTCCGGCTCAGGTCCGGAGGCAAGCGTCAGAGCTGTGTCTGGCTGTCGCCGATGCCTGGCGAATGCATCAATAATGCTGCAGCGCATCAACTTCTGATTCTTCTTCTTGTTGTTGTTGTAGTTGTTGTTGTTGTTGCTGTTGTTGTTGTAGCTGCAATTGTCTGGCTTGGGGTCCATCTGTGCCGCTTCATTTGGTCGTCGTCGCCGCCGCTCAAATTAATGAAAACTAATGCGACACTGAGAAATTGATGATTGCCGCCGTTGCCGCCGCCGCCGACGTCTGTGCATCATCTGATGGCGGGATTCCCGCTCCGCTCCCCTTCCCTCCTCTCCACTCTCCACTTGCTGCTGCTGATGGCCATGGACATTAAAAATGACTGCGTCTGCTCGCCATGCACTTTGGGGTCGTTGCGGGCTGCAATCAGCGACAACAGACGACAACGAAGCTCCAAGCTCCAGACTGATTGATGCCGCCAATAAAATTAGCTGCGAATTGTACGCTTTCGATTTTGTATGCCTTTCAGTCCAGTCTCATCTGAATGCCCAAGAGTTCCAAAGCACTCGCACTCGTTAATGTCTAACACTTTTTGGGCTCTTTTTTGTTTCTCAATATTTCAATATGCACTTAGCCAAGCCAAAGAAGTTGCTAAAAGAATCGCTTTACCTTAGTCCAACTGTTGTAATTTATTAACCTTCAGCTTTAGCTTGGTGTATCTTTAAAAAGTTAGGCTACTTTTTATTCCTAACAATTCGGTAGTTTGTGTGGTTTTAACGAAGTACAATATAAAAACTATTAACTATTGTCTGTTATTTTACCCAAAATCCATTAAAAGTTTATGTCTAATCCTATCTTTCTGACTCTATGAATAGTTTGACTGACAAAATCTGTCTTATTCCTGGTTAGTTAGTCTGAAAATCTGTCTAGCTCCATAGTTAGATCTACTGCGAGTTACTGCGAAAAGTTAAAGATAGTATATATTATTTTATCAATTTTTTGACTGATTTTCCAGGCGTTTGCAAGGCAGATTTGATCAGAAGCGAGTACTTCGATAAAGTTAGAGTTTGACATATAATTTTTCTCAATTATTCGTATTTTTCTAACTCAATCGAAAGATTAGCCTGCGTCACTAGCGTGTAAGAAATATAAGGCTTATAAATTTCAGCTTCTTTGCTTAAGCTAAAATTGTTTGCCATAAGTAAATATTATTTAGTTTTTAGATTTCCAGACTTTCGGGGCTTTTGGCACTACTAAGAAAAGTTAGATATCGCTTTCTGCGAGACTTCGTTAGTCATCAGCCTAAATATATATTGTGACTTTGGGCTTCTAACTCAATCGAATGATTTGCTTTTGTAACTAGCGTGCATGCAGTACAAGTCTTATAAATGTCCAGCTTATTCGCGAAAGCCTAAATTGTTTCCAACAAGTAAATATTCTTTTCTCAAATTTGCGGACTTACTAGGCATTCGTGTGAGTCTCTTTTCGGCACTTAGCCTGCACTAAGAAAAGTTTAAACTAAGCAAATATATTTTTCCCAAATTTTCGGACTTCCGTGTGGAAGGCTGCAAGCTAAGAAAATGTTTTGAAAATATATTTATAGCTCCCGGGCGGACGCCTTTAATTACCAGCGTGAATTTTATTAAGTACAACAGATTCTTTAAGTTCTTCAGGTTTATAACTTAAACTAGTCAAACTCTGCTCACTATCGTATTTTTGCTTCTACCTGTTTTTTTTTCAGTATTTTTTCTTTTCCTGTAGCAACTGAGCTGCTTTTGTCCCTCAAAAAGTAGCTGAGTGTTTGGCTAATATGCTCGTTGGCTGACTGTCTGGCTGGTTGCTTATCTGGCCCACAATTATTTGCCATGGGAAAACGAGAGAGCCTATTCACTGGAATTTTTTGTTCGACATTGCACTGCGCTTTTTATTTGACTTATGACGAGAGCTTTTTTTTTATTTCAACTGTTGGTTGGTTGGTTGGTTGTTTGCTTCAATCGTTGTAGTTGTTGGTGTCTCGCTTAACTTTTTCGTTGCCAGACGGAGCGCAAACATTTGCGAGTATTAATTAACGCTTTGTTGAAGTTTGCGCTGCGATGTCGCCCGACATGGCCGACATGCTCGGTTGTCTCCACACTCGACTTTTGTCAATTGTGCCCGGGTACGTATAAATATTACGTAGCCGCAGCGTTTGCCTTACAAATGCAATATGCAAAGACCCGCTGCTGAGAATTCTCAAAACTCGGAGACAACAGAGCGAGCGAGAGAGAGAGGGAGGGCGAGTGAGAGGGCGAGATTTGAGACTTGGCATTTATTCCCGCCGCTCACTCAATTATTCAGGCATAATAAGTAAATTGTTTTAATATGCATAAATATCTTGTATGCCATTTGGCAAACGAGTCAAAAACTGCCAGACAAGCTGCCAGCAGCCGTGACACACACAGGAGGGGTGGGGTGGGGGGGGGGGGCTGGTCTGGTCTGGGCTGTGGGGTGCCGCACAGGCTGGCCTTCAAGGTGTGTTTACATATATTTAACCTTCAAGATCCGCAGACTAAATATGCCAACGGCAAGCCGAGCAGCAAACATATTTGCCCAACGGCCCGGCGGAGCATGCACGACTTCTCCCGCATACCCTACACAGCACACAGTGCTGTCTGCTGGGCGCCGCTGCCAGCCACAATGCCCAACCCGGTAGCGCAGTGTTGTCTGCCTCATTTGCCACGGTACTGCCACGAAATTACGTTACGTGTGCGAGGAGAGTCTGTGTCTGTGTGGCATTTAGGCCGACACGACGTTGCGACATTGGTCGGCGCAGACGCAAGGGGTAAGGGGCAGAGGGGGGAGGGGCCCACAAATAAAAGCTCAGGCCACAAAACAGCAGACAACTAACTACGCATAAGCGACAACGCAGGATGTGCGTTTCAGGAGCCGTCTGGCTGTTAGCTTGAGAGGGATTAGCATTCAGTGTGCAAGTTTTGAAAATGGGCATGACTACAAGATACCCTGTATTAAACAAAAAAAGTCAATTTTGATGTTAAAATAATTATGCAATTGAGAAACCTAAAGGGGAAATCAAATTCCAGTAAAAAAATAAATTCAAAGTACAAAATTCTTCATTTATCTCAAGGAATGTAAGAACTGAGACTTCAATTTATGCCTGGGTTCACATATGTATGTGGACAACTAGGTTTACGAGCCACATCTTGTGAAACTCAAGGTCCGAGCCTTATGAACCGAATCTCATAAACCAACCCTTATAAACCAAACCTCATGAATCTTATAAACCAAACATCGTTATCCCCAAGAATTGAACCTCGCTTATCTTACAAACCAAACCACGAGAAACTCATGAACTGAACCTCACGATCCGTGCCTCGTGAGCCGAACCACGTAAGCAAAGCCTCGTGAACCAAGCCTTATGAACCGAACCACAAAAACCCAACCTCGTGAATCTTACGAACCAAATCTTGTGAACCGAACCTCAGTGGATTTGCTTTTTCACATCCATAAACGTGGGTTTAAGTGCGGGCCTTCATATGTGTTACATTTTTCTATTAAACTAAACAGAGATAAAATTTATTCAATGTAAAGTTTTGTGTTCACAAAGAACTAGCTCATATGTCGTACCTAGAACACTGAGAGACAAAAAAGTAACAAATTCTCCAATAATATTAACAATATTTTGCAGCCTTAATAAACATATCAAAATTTCCCTAAAGAGAAGCACTTGAAGCACACTTGATTTAAGGCATAATGGTTTTTAGTAGCTCTCATGAATCGAGTCCAGATAGAGAGCTTCTTTAGGGTCAGCCTGAAACCCTTTTAAGCCACTTCAATGGGTACAGGGTATAGCAAGAAATAATGTAAAAAAAAATGGAAGAACAGCAGCAGATAAAGCTGGAGCGGCACATTGCGACGCAGGCACGCAAACGGAAGAGGCTCCTGGGGCAGCTGAGCTGTGTGCAAGGGTAGCGGGTAGCGGGGCGTGTCCTGTGGGCTACATTATATGCGCGCAGGCAAACATGCACATAAAATAAGCGACGTAATGCGAGCTCAAGGACACGCAGGCATATCAACCAAAATAAAAAAAAAAAAAAAAAAAAAAAAAGGAGAGGAGAAAGAATGTGCTGCCCACGCATATTTACAGTAGGTTCTGTGTGCTATGCGGCGTATACGCAATGCCGGCAAAATAAAGCATACGCCGCGTTGGCAGCCTGCGATGACGTCGCGTTTGGCATCGGAAGTAGGCAACCGAAAGGAAGTGAGACAACATTTGTGCGCACCTCGCAAATACGTGTCGAGCGTGTGCGTGGGTGTGTGTGCCTGTCTGTGTGTGTGTGTATGTGCGTGGGAACTTCTATTTATTTAATACACCAAATATGACAGTAAATGTATGTGACGACAATCTTAGATATTTATGCGCAGTTAAGCTGATTGAAGATTGTGCGATTTCATTTTTAAGGCATGGCTAACATAAACATTTGCAGATGAGGGCCTCGCGTCTGAGTTTCGTCGCATTTTAAGTGGACTTTAAATGCTTGAAATATAATTGGATAATATTTTGATTTAAGAGCCGTGTCTTGCTCGTTTGCACACGTTTTTTTGTTTGCTTAAATTTTTGCTGAACTTGAACTTTTGCCAAGGTTTGATAAGGCTGTCAAAGAGACGCAGTATTTCAGCCTATGAAGGAAGAAGAGTTTGGGATATGACTTCGCCAAAGGCCAGCCAGATTTTATGCTCATCCATGTATTTACGTCAGTTTGTGCTGATTGACTGACTGAATAATGTAGGCTAAGCTCTTGGGCTGCTCAAATGTCTCAAATAGTTTTTTGGTTCGTAATTGAGCATCTAGGAACCGCAAGTGAGGAAAAACGATTGTCAGAGCTTGTATGAAAGAATATTAACAACAAGTAGGAGTGCTCTAGTCGGGAGTGCCCGACTGGGGTATACCCTGAACCGTCTTCTACCAAATGCAGCTCGCGGCTGTTTGCTATAAAGTGAAAGATACTTGATCTCTATATACTATTCTACAAATTTGGTGACTCTAGTTCGTAAAACCTAAG